>CP126891.1:163537206-164795206 GCA_030440675.1 Furcifer pardalis | reverse complement strand
ATGAGATGGCTAGATGGTATTGTGGACGCAATGGGCACAGAGCTGAGTGAGTTGAGGAGGATGGTGGAGGACAAAAGTGCCTGGTGGACAGTGACCCATGGGGTCACAGAGGGTCGGAACAGACTGTGCAACTGAACAACAACAACAAGGTAAACACTTCAGATGTTAAATGGTGAGGTTCAACAGTAGCAGCTACGTAGCCTTTTTCCTCCTTAAACTTTTGTCTTTCTTGGATGAGATAGCTTCTTAAATTGACTTGTTGCCCTTAGGAACATTCGGCAACATAGTTTCTTACCAATAATGAAGTAAAGGTTCAACTGGCAGGCACTTCATCTTCTAGACATGGAATGGAAGTAGACATCAACTTTTCCTTTTTTTTCAGCCAGCTAAAGTCTCATCTTCACCCTTTAATTAATTACAAGGGAGGAGACTGAAAATGAATTGAAGTACCCTTCTAATGAAGAGAGAAACCTAGCCAAAATAATTTTTGTTTCCTTGAGCACAATGTGAACCTATGATCTTACCATAGTAATTTGCTTGTTATGTTCCATCAGGTGTCATTTGACTTGAATCAACCCTAACAGGGTTTTTTGAGGTATAAGTTATATTTAAGGAATGGCTTTAGCAATGCCATCCCCAAGTAAGTTTCCATACCTGAGTGGAGATTTGAACTCAAGAATCTTAGTCTGTTATTCTATCCACTACACTATACTGCTTCTCCAAGATAAGTAACATCAGTTATACCTTTCTCTTTTTTTGTTTAGTCATATCAGAAAGCAAAAGAAAAAACACTGTAGCACTTGCTTGTTTGTCTTGTTTTGCTCTAAAGCAGTTTTCCCAACCCTTGGTTTTTGGACTTCAATTCCCAGAAGCCTAAGTCAATTTCCCAAAGTACTGATCAGCCAATGGCTCAGGCTTCTGGGAATTGAAGTCCTCCTGTGGGGCATGGGCCCAATTTGGGATCCACTGGCCTAGAGAAATGGAGGGAGGGAGGAAGATTGGCTGGTTGGTTGGTTGGTTGATTTTTCAGCTTTCTTGTTTAGAAAAACCAGGTCACATTTTATACCAGGAATCTAAATCCTTGATTGTTTCATCACTGCATGTGAAAATGATCAACAACAACATTGGAGGATAATACAGTATTTCTTGGCGCTATTACTATTGAGGAAAGCAATAATGATTTACTTGTACAACCTGCATAAAACCATGTAATTATGCAACCACACAAAGCTAAAGAGGATGCTGTTTGCTTTCAGAGGCTTTTAAGAGTTAGAAATTGTTGGATACATTGGATAAATGGTTGCTACCTGCTGTCATGTTACCACTGGCATTTAGAAACACTATACATAAGTGATGTCCAGATGTTCTGTTCTTGAAAGCCATGATCAGCTCTTGTAATCGCAAACATCTAATTCCCTTTATGGAATCAATCCATCATTTTTTTGGCCATCTTCTTTTCCTGTTGCTTTATTTTTCTTCTGCAATTATTATCTTTTCCAGATAATTTTATCTTTTCATGTTTTGCTCAAAATTGGAGAGCTTCTGTTCTTGTCATTTTTACCTCTGAAGATAATTCAGGCTTGATTTGCTAAAACCTGGCTGGCAAAGCAGGTGTGGGGCACCAGCGATGTGGTAACCCCTGCCTCCTGGCTGATTTAGTATGAACACTCTCTCCCTCTTTTAATCTCTTTTAATCTTTAGGGGTCAGATTAATTTTTGGTGGCAGTTTTAATGGGATTTTTTTAAAAAGGTGATTGGTTTTATTTTCTGTGACCCGCCCAGAGTCTTCAGAGTTGGGCGGGAATACAAATCAGAAAAATAAATAAATAAAATAAATATATTTGTTCTAGGTTCCACTTGTTCATTTTTCTGGCAGTTCAGGGTATCCACAAATCTCTCCTCCAGCATGATAGTCTGGGAATTGAAGTTCCCCCTGTGGGGCATAGGCCCCACATTTGCAACTATTGCTCTAAAGGAATATTTCTTCCCTTTTATTTGAATGTAAGTGACTGAAATGAGAAATAATTGTAAAATAGGATAAGTATGGTGCTGAGAAGGGCAAATAGCAGCTAAGAACAGGAAGGCACAGTGCTTGGTAATGAGAACTCAACAAATGTAATTGAGGAAAAAAAGGAATAAAGTTGCTGCCACAGGCTTATGAGGAAACTCAGCTCAGATTCACACATTGTAAAGAGCACTGTTAAGGCATTTGAAGCTGCTCTGGGAAATGGCTTACTTCTCCTATAGCTGACGGAACTTTGCATTCTGTTTATTCGGCCCCTGTGAGAAGGAAGATTATAAATGAGCTTGAAAGAAAACCTGTTTAGTTTTTGCCAGAGCTTCTTCACTAAGGAAATAAATAGCAGACTCAGTCCTGTCTGCTTTTCCCACCAATTTTTCAGCAATCTATAAATTGCTTTTGGCGAGCATCAAAATGGGCTGCTTTCCTATAGCGATTTGTTTCTGGGGGAAAGAAAGTAATATTGTCAGGGACCATCATCCCTCCTGAAAGGAACAGCCTGCTGAATACAGAGCACCCTCATTTCACATTGATTCCGTCACACATCAGAATGCATGGAAATTTGTTCACCAGAAAGGTTGCAGCAAATTTGGACTCAGATTCAGCTATACTTACAGCAGAGCCATTGATATTGTTTGGGCTTAATTTCCTCATGATTAACGTAAGTCCTGTTGATTCCAGTAGGTCTGATCCACATGTGACAAAGTCTGCATCCAGGTCTGAGAAAACATATGGCATGGCTTGCATGATACGGGTATGACTGAACTGTCTCCTTTCTGATTCTGAAAGTTTGTCTTATAATCCTTGGTTCATGACACAAGAGTCCACACTTGTTTTTACTGTCCCTTCTGTTCGGTGTTTGAAGTAAGTGGTCTATGAATTATCAGTAATGCATTTGCTCCACGTTAAGAAGACAGCATCACTAGAGAGCTCACAGTATTCAAGCTTAACCCCAATATTATCTCAAAATGCTATCCTTTTTCTACTGATATGACATGAGTGACATATTTTGCAGCTGTATGGGAGTGCAGCAGAGCAAAATAATGTTCTACAGTTGAATTCTAAAAATGGGAGCATCACAAACAAAAAAAGTTTGAAACTTGAGTTTAAATCAGCCCCAAGGATGCTGCAGACAGTATGCACTTGGAGAAGTTTGGACAAAGAGTTTTTGAGTGATTTTTTAAAGATACTACAACTGTTTTATCCCAAGCAGAAACAAGCAATCATTTATCCCCCTTGAATTAAAACAGATCAAATAAGCTGAAAAGACCAATCCTGCTCATCTTGAAGGAGAAAGCTTGATCCCACCTACTTTGTTTTATTTTGAAGGAATCCCAGCTGAAGGGGAAATATGAATTATTTTTAAAAGGACTCTCAGAAGGGTTAAACTACAGTAACTGCTATAAATTGTGTGTAAGAGTCTTAATACCACAGAAGATCCAAAGTATTGATACATGGATAAAATTTCACTGAGCTTTGGGGAAATCTGAACTTTTAACCTTTCCAGTCAGGTTTTAATTAGCTGAAATGCACAAGGAAATTTTTTAACTTCTTCTTGGCCTATCAATAATTAAAACTGGATATTGTTTCAAGTTGTAATTTTTTTTAAAAAAATATATTTTTAAAAGAATGGAGAAGCACATTCATTTAAGCTGTGAATTTCCTGTATTTTGCTTTGATGTTGGGCATGATCTTACTTGATGTTAGCAGAACTTTGGTGCCTATGTCATATGTATTGTCACTATACAATTGTTTGCTAAACAAGAATAAAACTCCAAAGATGCCATATACCAGTGATGTGGAGCCTTGGCACTCCAGATGTGCTTGGACTTAATTTACCAGAATCCCAAGTCAGCACTCCTGCTGATATGGGTTTCTGGGAATTGAAGTTCAAGAACACCTGGAGTGCCAGGGTTCACCATCCCTGCTATATATCATGAAGTCACTTCTGATGTGTGGTGACAAAATGAGTTAATGACCTACAAAATGTCCTTTCATAAACAGCTTTTCTCAGATATGGCAAACTAAGAGCATTTCATGTTAGCTTGTTCTGTCTTCCTATGTACCCCCTTTCCTAGCAATATTGTCTTTTCCAATAAAATTTTGCTGAAGTCTTACAAACTAAAAGCTGTTGCTTCCTTTATTGAATCAATCTATCTCATGTTCTGTCTTCTTCTTTTTCTACTGCTCCTTCTTTTCCAAGCAATACTGTAAAATGTGTATGGTAGAATAGCCTCAATTTATTCATTATTACTCTAATGCAAATTCAGAATTGACTCAATTAGCACCCAATTATCTGGCTTTCTTGTTGTCTACAATGTTAGACTCCTCCAACACCCCATTCCAAAAGAGTTTATCCCCCACTTCTTTCTTTTACATACTATGGTTAATTTTGATTTTAGGCTCCAATGGCAATCCCTACTAATTCTGAGCTTTTCTTTTTTTATTTCAAAAGGCAAGGGGACATATTTTGGAAAACATATACAATACACAACATGTTTGTACAGCTTTTAGCCCAATGCAGTATTTGTATCTCAGGTTGTGTAACCCACGGAAAGAGTTTGGAATTTAGAACATAGTTTTCTAATCTGCCTTTTATAGAGTGGCCATGTCAGCATTAGTTTACCTGAGAGGTGTGTTCTGATACACTGTATTATATCTTGCACTAACTCACACATTTGCTTTACCATTTCTTAGAGTACAAAATAGCCCTTCAAAATATTTTAGTCCAATCCCAGCTGTTCTTGCATTTCTCCTCTCCTAGCAATGATAGTATCATTGATTATCTGGTATCCCCTAATACTAGGCAATTTGACATGAGCAAAGTTTCTTTTGAAATTGTGTGTAGTCAAGATGGTCTACATTTACACAGAGATGTAGTAGTATTAACATAGAGATTCCAAGCATTGAAAAATCCTAGAAGCAAGATAAAATCATAGAATTTTAAAATCACTTAACCACTCCTCACTCAAACACTATGCATGGCTGATTTTCAATAAGTGTGAATGGTAATGAACACAACAGGATATCCTGTAGACCATCTTGTAGACTGCTACAATTGATGATGGTATCATTAGGTCAGCCTTTATTATGTAAAGTTTAACGTTAATATTCCTGCTGGCAATGCAGACCTGATATTGGGCATCCAGAATGGCAACACAAAGAAACCTGTCTACCTGGATACTCTATCCAAGACCCGAAAGTTACAATTCTGGAAAAGAGAAATTACAAAACTAGGATTGAAAGAGAGACAGTAGAAATCAAATACATCCATCTGTTAGACACCCATCACAGGTGATTTAATATTAGTGAAGGGTTTCTGGGACATTATCAGATTTGATACACAGATTGCTATATACTGCTAGATATTTTATATATATTTTTTGGTGTATTACAACCTATCTGCCAATTCTCTTTAGCAAAATAGGAAGTAAACAAGTACAGTGCTTTTGTTTGCTTTCTGACATGCAAGTAAGAGGTTAATCCAAAACCAGAATGAGCTTTCTCCACACCTTTGAGATTGAAAGGGAGACTTTTAAAACTAATATGAATAATCTATTGTTACTGATAGCTGTAGGAAGCTGTATTGTTATGCTTGCTTGTCTGTAATTCTGCTTGAGCAAACCCTTCTCCCTTTAACCCCTGAATTTGGTGTATATAAACCATGCCTGTAAGTTTTACTCCTTGTCTGAAAAAGTGGACTTTTAGTCTTCAAAGTGCTACAGTGTTTTTTTATTTTGTTTTCTGATAGTATTCCAAAAAAGGACATTTCCTGGCATTTTGAATTAGAGATACAGAAAAATACAGTATTCCACATTCAAAAATTGAATAGGTTTTGATGTTGTTTAAGAACTGATTTATTTATGATACAGATACAACCATCTGCTTCTAAAAGGCTCTCAGACCATGTTGTGGGTGAAATCTATTTGCTAAAATAATAAGTCACACTAGACTAGGCCCAATGAATAAGTGGGGATTTGGGATGTCAACATCTTCATGCGTTCCATGATTCAAATAGGCATACTCTAGATACAACATAATGTCAAAGTATGCTGTCCAGTATGTGGTGAAACAATCACAAGAAAAGGAGAAAAAGTCAACTTCAAAACTCCTTGTTTCAATTTACAGTAATACCCCGGATAACGTTATGACTTGGTTCCACAAGTCATGACGTTATCCGATTTTTAGCGTTGTCTGATGCATGCATTGAACAAAGCTAAGAAAAAAATCCCTGACTTCAGGGACAAACCACTTTAAAGGCAGGCAGGGAAAGAAAGAGACCTCCCTGCCTTTAAAGCCACCCCCCACGCACAGCTCAGCCACGCCCTGCTTACCTTGCTGCACGCTCCGAAAGCCAGCTGGAGACTTCTGTTTTTCTCTTTCACTTCCTGTAGACAGGGAAGAGGGAAACAGAGAGATGTGATTGGTTCTCTAGAGAACCAATCACATCTGTCTATTTCCCCCTTCCCTGTCGTTTCAATACAGGAAGTGAAAGAGAAAAACAAGCCTCCAGCTGGCTGTCGGAGTGTGCAGCAAGGTAAGCGGGGCGAGGCTGGATTCCCTCGTGGCTGAGCAGGCAGTGGGGTGGGTGTGGGGAGTCCCCAAACTGCTGGGGGGGGGAGGATGAAAGTGGAAGGGAGAGGAGCTTTGGCCTCCTTTACTTCTTTATGACGATGGATCGGATAACACTAAAATGAACGTTATCCGGTGCAAATCATCCCCCCAAATTTGTCGTCGTTATGCGGTTTTAGCATTATCCGGTTCAATCGTTATCCAGGGTATTACTGTACCTTGAAGTGTGACCCATACTATCCATTGTTAAAAACAACTTGGAAGTTTTTTTTGTTTGTTTATTCTAGCCACAACCCAAAGTTAAGCTTTTTGGCAAGCAAACATGTTTCTGTATTGCTTTTGAAACAGGTGTGTGTTGTACCTTGCAATATGTAAATATCAACAAAGAGAATTGACTGGGAGAAGCCATATTTTAACCAATATCACCATCTACTGGTGGTGGCAAAAACTAAGTCACAACAGAAGTTTGTTAACCTAGCCAGTAGGCAGTTATGTGAAAAGCTACAGCAGCCAACAGCTAAAGAAGAAGATGGTAGACAAAATAATGTAAGAAATAATCTTAAATAACTGTGGACAAGAAAACCTCAGAAAAAATGGAGTAGCCATAATTGTCAATAAAAGGGTGAGAAAAGCAGTAATGGGATATAATCTCAAAAATGATAGAATGATGTCAGTCAGAATACAAGGCAAGCCATTCAATATCACTGTAATCCAAGTATACGCACCAACAACTAGTGCAGATGAAGCCACAATTGACCGATTCTATGAGGACCTAGAACACCTCATAGAACAGACACCAAGAAATGATGTACACATTATCATAGGAGACTGGAATGCCAAAGTAGGAAATCAAAAAGTAAATTGAATAACAGGCAAGTTTGGTCTTGGAACACAGAATGAAGCAGGCCAAAGACTGATAGAATTCTGCCAAGATAATACACTGGTCATAGCAAACACTCTCTTCCAGCAACACAAAAGGAGACTTTACACATGGACATCACCAGATGAACAACATCGAAACCAGATTGATTACATACTCTGCAGCCAAAGATGGAAAACATCCATACAGTCAGCAAAAACAAGACCAGGAGCAGATTGTGGTTCAGATCACAACTTATTGATCTCAAAATTCAAGTTTAGACTCAATAAAATAGGGAAGACAACTAGGCCAGACAGATATGACCTAGACAACATCCCTAAGGAATACACAGTGGAGGTGTGGAACAGATTCAATGGCTTGGACCAGATAGACAGAGTGCCAGAAGAATTATGGACAGAGATGCGGGACATCATGCAGGAGGCAGCAAAGAAAACCATACCAAAAGAAAAAAAAGTGTAAGAAAGCTAAGTGGTTGTCCGATGAGGCTCTTAAAATAGCAGAGGAAAGAAGGGATGCAAAAGGCAAAGGAGAAAGGGAAAAATACAATCACTTGAATACAGAATTTCAAATAAAAGCAAGGAGAGATAAGGAAAACTACCTGAATGAACAGTGCAAAGAAATAGAAGAAAACAACACAAAAGGTAGGACTAGAGAACTTTTCAGGAAAATTGGAGAAATCAAGGAACGTTTAAAGCAAAAATGACCATGATAAAGGACAAAGATGGCAATGAGTTAGCTGATGCAGAAGAGATTAAGAAAAGATGGAAAAAGTACACAGAGGAACTCTACAAAAAGGACCTCAACACCCCTGATAATCACAATGATGAGAACATGGAACATGAGCCAGACATTCTAGAGAGTGAAGTCAGAAAGGCCCTAGAAAACACTGCAAACAACAAAGCCAGTGGAGATGATGGTATTCAGGTTGAACTTTTCAAAGCCCTGCAAGATGATGGAATCAAATTGTTACATTCTACATGCCAACAGATTTGAAAATCACAACAATAGCCACAAGATAGGAAAAGATCAGTATACGTTCCAATCCCCAAAAAGGGAAATGCCAAGGAATGTTCAAATTATCGAACAATTGCGCTCATCCCACACGCTAGCAAGGTGATGCTCAAGATAATACAGGATAGACTGCAGCAGCATGTGGAGAGAGAACTACCAGAAGTGCAGGCGGGGTTCAGAAGAGGCAGGGGAAGACCACATCGCCAACATAAGATGGATCATGGAAAAAACAAAGGAATATCAGAAACAAGTCTACTTCTGTTTCATTGATTACACTAAGGCCTTTGACTGTGTAAACCACAACAAAATGTGGCAAGTAATTAAAGAGATGGGAATAGCAGAACACCTTATATGCCTCATGAGAAATCTGTACATGAATCAAGAAGCAACAGTTAGGACAGAAAATGGAATGACAGAGTGGTTTGGAATAGGAAAAGGAGTAAGACAAGGGTGCATTTTGTCACCCTGCTTATTCAACTTATACACAGAGCACATAATGCACAATGCAGGGATGGAGGAATCGCAATTTGGGATCAAAATTGCTGGGAGAAACATCAACAATTTGAGATATGCAGATGATACCACCCTAATGGCAGAAAGTGAGGAGGACCTAAAGAAGCTCCTGATTAGGTTGAAAGATGAGAGTGAAAAAGCTGGCTTGAGACTCAATATCAAGAAAACCAAGATCATGGCAACAGGCCCTAACAGTCCCTGGAAAATAGATGGGGAAGAAGTAGAAGCAGTGACAGATTTTACTTTCTTGGGATCAAAACTCACTGCAAACGGTGATTGCAGCCATGAAATAAAAAGGCGACTGATTCTTGGGAGGCAAGCGATGAGAAACCTGGTGAGCGTAATGAAAAGTAGAGACAGCATATTAAAAACAGAAATTCGTATTGTCAAAGCAATGGTATTCCCTGTGGCAATGTATGGTTGTGAGAGCTGGACCATTAGGAAAGCTGAGCACAGAAGAATAGATGCCTTTGAGATGTGGTGTTGGAGGAGAGTTTTGAGGGTACCCTGGACAGCAAGTCCATTTTTTAAACTAATTTTGGGGTCCCTGACCCCCCTGCCGGGCCCAGGAAGGTGGGAGGACCTGATCCAAGCTGTTTCTGGGCTTCCCCGACGTCCTCAGCCAGTGCAGCAAGCCAAAATGTCAGGATTCAAACTCTGACGTTTTGGCTTGCTCCACTGGCTGGGGACATCGGGGACGCCCATAACAGCTGTAGATCGGGTCCCCTGCCTGGTCCAGAGAGATCAGAGGACCCGATCTACAGCTGCAGGGTGGCTGGGGAAGCTGATGGGGACTCCCTGTCGGCTTCCCTAGCCACCCAGCCATGCCTCTGCAGCTGGAGCCCCCCATCAGCTTTCCAGCCACCCCACCCCTGCCTCCGTAGCTGAAGGGTGGCTGGGAAGCTGAACAGAGAACCCCGTTCAGCTTTCCAGCCACCCTGCTGCTAAGAACGACTGTATCGGATAACGCTAAAAAGAACGTTATCCGGTGCAAATCTTCCCCCCAAATATGTCGTTATGTGGTTTTAGCATTATCCGATGCAATCGTTATCTGGGGTATTACTGTATGTACAAAGAATAGAAGCATTGTAAAGAGATAAAGCTTGTCTAAAAAGACAAGCTGATGTTGCTTTGATTTATCACAACATTGGAAAGTATTTTTTACTTTTATGCCTAGAATAATGTTTACATGATTGGAAGTGACTGTCTGATTTCAATCTGGATTTAATCCTTTATTCAGATACAGACAAACCTTGCATAAAGAGCGCCTCGCTTAAAGAGTAACTAGCTTAAAGAGCAGAATTTTCTCTGTATGTTCTCTTTGCTTAACAAATAAAACCAATCAAAATCCACTTAACAAATAAATCGGAGTTTGCAATCCCCCCCCCAAGTCACAATTTGTCACTTTCAATGGTGTTTTGCTTAAAGAGCAAACTCACTTAAAGAGCAATCCTGTGGAACACATTATGCTCTTTAAGCAAGGTACAACTGTATATGTCAGCTGTGATGGACACAGACTTCTGGTATTTTTCATGGAGTTCTATACATTTTTGGACTCCTAAGGGAACGATTAGGCATCAGAAATCTGACTTTGGCAGGGCACAACTAGAGTTGGGCCACTTGAATCAACTGAACTAACAAAGAAGTTGACTCACAAAACTCTGAGTGATTCAGTGGGCCTACTCTAAGATGACTTACTGTGCTAAGCAACAAGATTTCAGATTTTGAGTCAAACTGAAAAGTCTTGATTAGCATAGAAATTAAAGATGTCTTTTTTTTTTATTAAATTTTTATAGGTATTTAAACAATATAAACATACAATAAAAAAATTAACATTAAGAAAAGTACAATAATAAAGAATTATACAAAGATTACAAAATATAAGAAAATTAAAAAAAGGAAAAAAGAAGAAGTAAATCATATAATAGGAACTTATTTTCTTCCAATATCTCAGTATGAGTACACTACATTAAAAATATATAAGCAACAACAACCATAATAAAAGAAAATACCCAAGCTCTACTCATCCCATATAGCAGCTGCTTAAATCATACTTAGTACCATTTTTTAACTCTTTCTCTAATACATTTAATTTCCTACGCAATCATAAATCACACTTTATCATCACCCCTGTGATATTTACAATGTCCAGGGAATTTTGCAAACTCATAAATTCCAAAAGTCATTTTGTTCCGGTACAGGGGTAGCTCCTTTCTTCTTAACAGTCACATATTCCACAAAAGGTTTCCAGATTCTCCAAAAGTTATTAACTTGTGTTCTACCTTTTTTTATTTTTAACTCACAGGTAAGTTTATCGTTAAGTGCCAGCTCCCACATTTCTTTATACCAATCTTGTATTTTTATCTGAACAGCATTCTTCCAATTTCTCGCAATACAAAGTCTAGCAGCTGACAACATCACTGACATCAGTTCTTTATTATCATTACTCATGTTAAACTTATCAACCTCCGTTAACAAAGCTGTATCCGGACCCCAGGCGAGCTGCTTTTCTAGTATGTTATTTATTTCATTTCTCACTTTTCCCCAAAAATTTTCCAATCTTTTACAAGACCACCACATGTGTATATATGTTCCCACTTCATATTTACAACGCCAGCATTTATCGCTAATCCTGCTATCCATACGATGCAGCCCGACTGGGGTCCTGTACCACCGCCAAATTAACTTATAATTATGTTCCTTCATTCTGACGGACATGGATCTCATAATCCTTTTTCCCCATTTTTTCTTCCAACTTTCCGCTGGGATTGTCTCTTTTAATTCATCTTCCCATTTATTTTTTAAAACTTCCTGTATATTTCCACTTTTATTCAAAATTTTATAAATCTTACTTACTACCCCTTTAATACCCATGTCCCCTTTCCTGAACTTGATTAACATAATTTCAAATAAAGTCAAGTCTCTCTTTAAACTATTGTCTGTCAAATATTTTTTATTCCAATTGTTTATTTGGAGAATCTTGAACCAATCTAACTGCATTTGCGAAAATAGCTCTCTTTTTCTTTCACTTTCCTTACATGTGTTAATCCAATCTTTCAACAAGAGAACCTCCTTCTCTACTAATATATTTCTAATCCTACTATCTATTTGTATTGGAAAAGCACTCAAGTCGTCCAATTCTATGACAGGCGAAGTACCTGGGGCAAACTCATCTTTTATTAGAAATTAAAGATGTCTTGATTACAAAAATCTGTGGACATGCTATGGACATGTTATTGTGACAAGAAAGCTTGTCCTGCTTTCCTGTTCACTACACATGTGTAATAAAAGTAAAGGTTGACCCTGCTTAAAAACCAGTTGTATCTGACTCTAGGGTTCAGTGCTCAT
The DNA here is from genome assembly GCA_030440675.1 of Furcifer pardalis. NCBI lineage: Eukaryota > Metazoa > Chordata > Lepidosauria > Squamata > Chamaeleonidae > Furcifer > Furcifer pardalis. Next base: position 164,782,862 of record CP126891.1, on the reverse strand, counting down.
CTCTGTTTATAGCCAAAGAGTCAGCATACTCTGCATTTGCAGATGTTTCCATGGATACGTTGCAGGCATACCTCAACACCATAGTCCATTGAACACTGTTATTATATGTGTAATATATTTAACAAAAATCCTGTTGCTCTAATAGAGCACATGTTAGAATGAAAGAAATTAGCTTAGCAGTGAATCAGGCCAAGGACACATCTACTTCATTATATATACAGTATTTCAAATGCAACCAACAATCATTCCTGGAAAATCACTGATGATAGACACATCTTGTTGTTTGTCCCCTACCTCTGATTATCACAGATTTATTCATTGTTCTCTGAAAATTATTATCATAGATAAGCATTAATTGTGCCCACAGTTCTTTTTGATAGTTGCTAGCAGGAGAGGGACTTTAACCTAGGTATGGATTCTGTCTTTTAAATTTGTAATCTGCCCTAATGTTACAACAGATTACAGTAAAACACCGGATAACGCTAAAACTTGGTTCCACAAGTCTTGGTGTTATCCGATTTTTAGTGTTATCCGATCCATGTTAAAATCCTATGGGATGGATCGGATAACGTTAAAGCTCCATAGAGATACATTGTAACCGCACAGGCTTTAGCGGTTGTTATCTAATCCATCCCATAGGACCTTAATGTTATTCAATCCAGTTCTCCTCCCCAGATTACTTAACGTTATGCGATCTTAGCATTATCCGATCCAATCGTTATCCGGTGTTTTACTGTATCTCTATCATTCTCATACTCAGAGTAGTTTTACTGAATCCAATGAGATTTTATCTGTTATGAGTAACTTTTCTCCTATTGTTCTCCTTTGAAGCCCTGTTTCAGTGCATGGGTAGGGTGGGGAAGCAATTGAACAGTGCATGTGTAGGGTGGGGAAGCAATTGATCAGTGTTCCATTTGCTTGCTGTTTTGTCATTCTCTTCTATGTGGACAGAGATGTGTCTAAAGAGGAGGGCCTCCAGTTATTTTTGTTATTCTCCACACAAATCAAGAGACTGGTTTCCTAAGGTTCTGACACACATAAACAGAATTTCCATGACCAAATGTGCTTTCCTCAGACTAATCAACTGCCCTGTATGAGACAGCTGGGGGAAAAGGAGAGGTTGGCTAGAATGTTCATACTTTAGTAACAAATGAATAAGGCTTACCTTTAATTAACTCACTGAATTTCATTGACTCAGGTATGCTTAAGACATTTTTTCTGATGAATTAAATAAAGGAATTCAATTCATGAAAGTATTTTGACACACCTTCTTTATCATTCCACTTAAAATATTTTTTTCTGAATAAAAAATGTTGCCAAAAAGCATTGCGATAAAGATAGTGTTAGGCTATTTTTAAGAGATTGCTTGACTGCTAATAGAATACACATGGGGTGTAATCCGATGCAATCACCATGCTTATTTTAAACCTGCTATAGATTTTTGTCCACTCTTGACACACAGAACTGCAAGGATGCATGATGTGAAATGGGGCCATTATTGCTTCTTCCTTGAGTGTTTTAGATGTGCATTCTTGGCCTCTTATTTGCTGTTCCCTTTCATTTGCTTTTCAATGCCCTCTCTGTTCTATTATTTAAGATTCAAAAACAGTTAATAAGGGTAGGAACTTTCTGCAAAGGAAACAATCGTTTAGAGCTTTTATCTTTTGTCTCCACAATGGATTTTTCTTATCTTAGGGAGGGGGAGAGCCTCACTTTTGGATTAATCTTAATGGATGCTGTTAGCTTTCTTTGCTGCACTAATGTCAGCTGCCACTTTACAAACAGTGGTGCTACAGAACAGGCTTGTTTCATGCTTCTCATTACTCTGCACAGGAAATTTCAGGGTAATATTTTAAAGGCTGCTATTTGCAGAGTTTTACTGAAATGGCAGCACAAATGTGGAGAAAAGTAAGTCGTAAGTAAGTCAGAAGGGCTTACTTCTGAATAGACAAATAACAGATAGACTATTAGCTGCCTTGAGAGGATAGCCTCTGGAAGTGTGTGGATTTATATCAGCTTCTTATTTTCAAATACAGTGCTACCTCAAGTTACAAATTTAATGCGATCCAAGGCATTTTTCATGTTATAAAAAATTTGTAACTCAACTTTCCCATAGGAATGCATTGAAAACCAAAATTCATAACTTGAAACATGGTTTCCCATAGGAATGCATTGAAAAACAATTAATCTGTTCTGGAAAAAATAATAACCCAAGCCATTATTGTCAATTGATTTTTATTTGTATTGTGAAAATTTTGTAACTCGAACCATTTGTGACTCGAGGTACCACTGTACCGATTAATCTGGGAGATAGAAACAAACACCCAGAGTGCTGTAGTTCTTTCTAGAAGTGAAGCACATCATTATACCTTCCCGTGGTTGCTTCTCACCAGATAGCAGTAAAAATATTATTTTAAAAATCAAATCTCAAGTATTTCAGTATTTCTAGGAAACCTTATCATAGGTGACACAGGTACCATAAGTCACTCTTATCAACAGAAGCCTCTGGGTGACTATCAGTTCCTATCAGTTACCCACAGGTAACTAGTGTGTATATAGCTCTCTTTGCTTTATACACACTAGCACTATCTGGTCCCACATCATAGAAGAACAAGTAAATCTTTGCTGCTGTGCAAATGCACTGTCTGTTGCCAACATAAAAAGAACAACATATGTTTTATGACTACTTCTCATTATTACATTTTGGGTTGGATCAAGGGATGGTTGAAGAGAAATTCAGGTACTATAGCAAAAGCAGCCAGAAATGTCAGAGAATGGAAGAAAAATGACTCTGAAGACAAACAGGAGATTAATTGGCAGAGGAAAATCCAGATACCAAGCAACAGTAGATACAATGAAGATGGAAGCAAGCATTTTCTCTGGTCTAAGGTTGTATAAAAGCATAGGTAGGAGGGCATCTAAGGCCATCCTTGCTCGAAAGCCAGTATTATCTGACTCTAGGGTTCAGTGCTCATCTCTGTTTAAAGCCAAAGAGCCAGTGGTGTCTGCATCTGCAGATGTTTCTGTGGACACATGGCAGGCATGTCTCAACAGCAGAGTGCATGGTACACTGTTTACCTTCCCGCTGAATTGGTCCCTATTTACCTTCTTGCAATTTCTTGCTTTCAAACTGCTAAGCTGGCAAGAGTTGGAAGAGATGGGAGCTCAGTCCATCATGCGGTACCCAGGAATCGAACTCCAACCTTCCAGTCATTGAGTTCAGCATCTTTACCACTTGAGCCACCACAGCCCATTAGGAGCATTTAGGGAAAGGCTGAAACAAGTGGAACTATTTTCTTTGCTGAATTGATGGTATTTAAAAAACAATCCAAAGAGTTCCATAGACTTGGCTTCTCCTTAAGGGTTTCCATCTGCTGGAATTATTTCAACAGATGGAGATGGAGCCGTGGGGATCTGCAATATCTTCAGGAAATGGGTGCTAGTCTTAAACCTTTGTCTGTGCCTTTTCTATAGAAGAAAGCATTGTGTGGATAAAGCTGCTTTCCAGTGGGCTCCTGGTGGTTCAGATAATAAAGGATTGAGTGGCATCCTTTCCTCTTGTTTATCTGCAACCTCCCTTTGTGTGCAAAAGTTCAGACATTTAAACCACTAGTGTTTCCTTTTTCTTTTAGCATTTTTTCCTGTTATTTCCCTCTGGTATAATTGGTTTTAAGGCCACAGTCAATGCCTCAGCAATCCAGATCTTTGTTATCTTCCTTGGCTTTGATTGATTTTTTTTCCTGGAGGTCCTGATATTTTATTCTAGTCACGAATAGTTAGTGCCTAGCTTCTAATGCATTAGTAACACTATTAAGAGACAAGCCAAGTTCTTCCAGAGAAGGCTTTTGCAAAGTAAAACAAAGCAGAACAACAGCAACAATAAAGCCCCACACTAATTTCTAGGTCACCAGGTTCCCAGTACACTTGTTACCAACAGCAATAGTGGTCTAAAAATCTCAACAGGAGTGCAGAAGTCTTCTTTTGCAGGGCAGTTTTCACCACCAGCCCTTATTTACTTACCATAAACCCTTCACAAACCCAGCATATTGACAACAGAATAGACACAACAACAGTGATGGGATGTCCCCGGTTCCAGACGGTTCCCTGGAACCGGTAGGACCAATCCCGGAGGGTTCTCCGGGAGGGTAGACAACTTTTGAGGCGTCCGGTTCCGGACGCCTCAACGAAAGATTTTTTTTTAAATCGGAGCTAAAATGGCTCCAATTGACTGTGCATGCGCAGAAACTCAATCTGACGCATTGCGCATGCGTCAAATTGAGTTTCTGCACATGCGCAGTCAATTGGAGCCATTTTAGCTCCAATTTTAAAAATAAATTGTTTTAGACCTTTCAGGATGGTGACGGCGGCACCAGTCCTCTGAGGAGGGCACCTCCCCCGCAGCATGTTGAGGGCTGCCTGGGCCGTCTGCTGCCAACAAGCCCCATGCCCTGGGGACGCCCGGCGCGGCGCACTGCTGCCTCCTCCTCCTCCTCTGGGCGCCTGTGGGCTGGGTGCCTGCAGCCCCCCGCCGCCGCTGCCGGAGCTGCCGCTGCCTGCATCCCTGTGGCCTCCTCCTACCTTGGGCCGGTCCCTTTTTAGCCCGGCTGCGGCACCTGGCGGAGGAGGAAGCTGCAGGTGGTGGTGGTGCGGCATGGGGACGGCCCAGGGAGGCTCGGCAGCCGCAGCTGGAGCCACCGCCAGAGCCACTGCTGCCCGCCGCCCCTGGCAGTGGCCGGAGCCGGGCTAAAAAGGTACCGGCCCGAGGAGGATGCCACAGGGGTGCAGGCAGCCGCGGTGGCGGCTGTGGATGCAGTCGGGGTGCCGGGTCCCAAGAAAGGTAAGCGAGGGGTTTTTATTTGGGGTGGGTGGGTAATTTATTTGTGTTTTGGGTGGGTGGTTGTTTTTATTTTATTTATTTATTTATTTATTTATTTGTGTCTGGGTGGGTGGGCTGAGAGGGAAGGGTGTGTGTGTGTGTATGTTTATTTTTATTTTTTATTTATTTTTATTTTTGGCCCCGCCAACAACGTCATGACATCATGACATCGGCTTCGGCCATGATGTCATGACGTCATGACATTGGCCACGCCCATGACGTCCGTGACGTCATGGCGTGGTAGTAGAATTTTTGTCATCCCATCACTGCACAACAATCAACTTTGACATAAATTCTCCAAAAAATCTTCTTTTTCAACACTCCATTCCTCTCTTTGCAATATCATATTCTCATATCATATTTCCAGTGTTTAGTTGAGAGTGTCTGAAATTGCGTAGTGAAAACAGCAGTATACATAAAGGAGAGGGGGAGTATCAGCAGACATGGGGAAACCATAACCTACACAGCAGTGGAATAATCTTCAAATGATGGAATTCTATTTCCCTCCAATTGAAGCCAATAAAGGCAGTTCCTAGCAGATATACTACACTAATAAAGGGAAACCGAAAACTAGATTGAAAGTTATAGGGATGGAATGGCTTGGGGGGGGAAAGGTACAAATATAAAATCTAGATTTTAAAAAGGGTTGAGTAAATGTCCCCACCTGGAAGCAGAAGTAAATTGCCCAAGTAGGAGAAGTTCTGGGGCTAAAGTTGCTAGTCATTCCTCCTCCCTTTAAAGACTGTTCATTTGTTTCAGGAGCTACATACATAAACATGAAATAAATGGACCTTCCTCCTTTTTAACAGATTGAATTAATGTACACTTGAATATACAGCCTTTTATATTCCTTCTTACATATAATAGAAATGTGGACATAAGTTTGACCTTTGTTTTTGTAAACTTGAATGAACTGAATATACACATTAGAGCATGTGTGATCTGATTCTCATCAATCCGGTTTGGCAGGTAGAGCATAATTCTGTGACTAGAATTGGCTCAAGACATTTTGTTTCTTGAGATGAAGATGCTCCCTCTCCACTCTAGCAAGAGAAGTGATCAAATTGTAGGGCACTCAAACTGGGATTATATCCTCAACCACATCCAAGGAAATAAGGTGATGAGAGAGGTTGTAACAGTCGGATGTTCAGAGTACAGAGAAAAACTGAGAAGGGATTCCCAATGCTTGGCTTTTCACACCACTCAGTATCTGCTGCATGGGGCAGCTACATCTCTCTGTCTAATAATAATAATTTCATATCAGAAATTATTCTGGTTTGAAAGTATTTTTTTGCAGAAGAAACTCTGCTCAGGGAACACCCAAATGAGGCTCCTTTCATGTCCCCAAGAGCTGGGACAGAGACGGGCGCTCAATCCATCAAGCATTACCTGAGTCTTAAACAGCCAATTTGACAGCCTTACAGTTAACAAGGCAAGCTTCTTAACCACTGAGCCACTGCAGCCCCTTCTCTGCCTAATGAACCAAAGAGAAACAGGACCACCTGAATATTCCATACATGCTGCCTAAGGAAGTAATAATAAATGATATAGGTCTTAAAAGCTAGTAGTATAGAATCAGATTGCTAGTTTATGTCAATCACCAACCTTGGATCTACGAAGCCTCCCACCCTTATATCCTATAGGCCATTACATGTGTTGTTTAAGAATATGTGGCATAAAGACTTCTTCAAGCTGAATGGATCTCTAATGACAGAAGTGCAAATAACCAATTCTTGCTAGTCTGTCCCCCAGTGTACTTAATTCAATGCCTATCTTATTTGAGTTCTGATAGAAAGAGAGATGATGAGAGAAAGTGAATGATGAGATGGAATGAAGAAAAAACAAGAATAGTAATTGCATTCTTATCCTAGAAAGAGATGCCATGAATACCTGTGATCCTCCCCCCCCCCCCCGCATTGCTCCTGGTTAAGAAAATCATGCATTTGTTGTTGTTGATATGTCTCTTGAACTGCTTTGAATGTTAGCATTTGTGGCATATGATGACTAGATAAGAGTCACTTATTGTAATGGAGTACATATGTAATCCATGCAGGAAGACAGCTACCGTTGTCATTTAGCACAAATTGTGTCAATTGTGTTAAAATGTTATTTTGTGTAATTTGCAGGGGGGGGGAATCCATCTTATTTTGATTATTTTCTCCTGTTGACTGCAGTAAAATATCCTACCCTGCTTCAGGGTGAGGAGTGTAATTTTATAGCTCCTTGGTGTTGCCAATGAATATGAGTCAAGCAAAGACTCACATACCAACATGTCAGTCAAAAGAACTAGGTATGAGCAACTCTGTTACTTGTAACTCCTTATTTCAGAGCTCCAGATTGTACAGATTCATGGATGGCATTGTGTGAGGAAGTTGAAGGAGTACAAGATTTGCTTTGTTGTTGTTGTTTTTAATAGTTTCCAAGCTTGAGAGACTCATTGAGCTTTGCATTAGGCCAGGGATTGTAAAACTCCAGCAGCCTTCCCATCAGCAGCAACATCAAAATAATGAACTAGCATTCCCCTTTCTTGTAGATTTTATTAGAGCCTCAATTTGCATACATCCCTTGAGAAGCCAGAAAACTATGCTGGTCCACTAGACAGCTTAAGGAAAAGGCTATCTTTCCTCAAACAGGTCAATTGGATTATTATTTTTTGAATAGTAGCCGTGTTAGTCTGTGGTCAATTGGATCTATCATTCATACTCAAAGTCATTCCTCTGAATTTTAATTTTAATAATAGACACAGTGATTTGAATCTACACAGTAGGAACCAAGTATCTGCTTTTATGGATAATGCCTCTGAAATGTTGGTGCATGTGAAGTCAGATATGTCTGTGGAAATAAATATATTTATTGAATTTCCCAGATTCCTAATCTCTTGGGGCTGTACTTGTTGCCTTTCTCCATATATTAGAAGAAAGAAAAGCCGCCTTAATACCATAACTTTATTATCCCTTTTCCATGATGAACTGATTATTGTATCAAGTAGGTGTACTTATAACACGGGCATATTTATGATATTGGTGGAAGAATATTGCCATTTATATTAAGTTTAATAGCTTAATAGCTAGAAGATTCATGGAATAACCTGCAGAACATGATCTTAACTAATCTCCTAAAGTTCTTATCTTTTTTAAAGTATGAAAAACCAGATTCTGTTTGAGAAGCTCACAATATGACAGATAACCATGGCTATGCAGATCATAAGTGCTTTCTCTGGAAATATCAAAAGATCAGGTCCATGTGCTAGGAGACTTAGAGCTAGTTTTGTCAATACATAACATATACAGAGTCAAGGCAACTATTGCTGTTTGTTCATCTGTTCTCCAAACCCTTGAGGTAAGAGGTAAGAGAAGTAGAAATGTCTTTGACCTACATGGCTTCGGTATTCAACTAGAAGCAGGACAAAATAGGCTAAAATTCCCACCTAGTCATGAAGTTCACTTGGGGATGGAACTGTGATCCCATTCACATTGAGAATTTGTTCAACTTTCCTAGTGCCAATGCTATTGGTATTGAATCCCAGTGTTCATAGTGCACAGAGCTGAAACTAGTATCAACAGTGTCAAAGACAGACAAAAAACCCTCAGTGGAGGAAATGCCACTGGAAACTATATTGGGCCCAATGCCAAAATGAAGGGAGGAGGAACCTCTTCACTATTCTGATTCCCAAAGGTCAGGGAGGCAGAGGAGGCCATGCCAGATAGACTGGCTATGAAGGTGCACCTTGTTAATATCCTCAAGGCTGTGGCAGTCCATTGCAGTGTTAAATCCTGCATGTCTCATTTCATATGTGCCACAGGAGATGGCTCCATGATCACAGTGTGTGGGTCACTTAATGGCAAGCTGGGACCCACCTTAAACAAAGTCATACCAATTACATGAATTTGTGTCAAGCAGGTGTATTTATAACCTGCTTATAACCTGGAGCACCTAGAGATTCTGCTCCAGTGCAGAATCTACTTGTGTGGTTGCTATTACTATGCTAGTTACCATCTGGATCAAAACAAGAAGCTACAAACAGGATGTCAAAGGACCAATAGGTTTTTTTCTGCATAGAAACATACATTACCTCTTGGCTTATCCTTACAAGAATGTAGAAGTTTCACATTTTTTACAGTTACCTGTGAGAAGGTTTTCTCTTGGCCTCCATGAGAATTTTTACATTTGTTAGAAAGCTGTTTGTGCAGTTTACACCAAATGGACAGAATGCACAACTATGTTTCTAAAATACAATAGTTGCTGCCTTGCTGCTTAGATTTTTAATAATAAAAAATTGGGTGGGTTGTTGGTACTTTTATTTTTATCTATAAGCAAGTCTTTCTGTCCCTACTCCATGTGACCCTTTAGCTTCACAAAGGCAAGACCTTAGGTTTGTGGAAAGACTTTTTGTGCCACTGGCAAAACCCTTGATGAAGAAAGTAGGAGCTAGTTATCCCATTCTTGCACTGAACACAAGAAATGTCCTGAGGCTAGTGATTTTAACAGGTTGTCACAACAAGTTGAGGTAGCCTGTCTCATTAAGAAACAGTAAGTTGGCAAAATGTATTCACATCCCTGGTCCTATGTAAAAATCCTTTATCTTGTTATTCAAAGTGCTAATCTTAAAACAGTCTTAAGATCAGGAGTTCACAACATTTTCCCACATGGGCCAGAAACATCCCTGACACTCAGCTGTGTTGGCTGGAGGCGTGGTAGCACTCACTGCTTACATTTTCATCATCATCATCATCGGCAGCAGCGACGGCAGCAATTGCACTAGTTTTTCGGCTTTTTGCACAGCCTCTGCCACTTCCCACGGCAGTGGGAGGGTTTTGTGGAGCATATTTGCTCCATTTTGGGATTTTTTAAAATGCTTCTCTGCTGCGTTTTGGTACCTAAACCATGGAGGTTGGTGACTTCCGGGTTCTGCACTGGGAACCCAGGCACTGATGTAAGCTCTGCCTGACACTGGAATTTGCCAACCACCATGGTTCAGGTGCCAAAACATAGCAGAGAAGCATTGGAAAAATTCCAAAATGGAGTGAATATGCTCTGCAAACTCTCCCTCTGCTGTAGGAAGCAGCAGTGGCTGTGCAAAAAGCCAAAATAATGGTGTGATCATGATCGTGACCACCACTGCAACCACCACCGTGGTAAGTGATATTTTTTGACTTCTGGTGGTGGGGGCTGTTCTGGAGGTGCCTGGGTGGCCACCATGTGCTGAATTAATGAGCTTCATGGGCTGGATTAGGCCTGTGGGCCATAGGTTGTGAATGCTTGCTTTAAATCATTCAATATTTTTATTCCCATACTGCTAGTGGAAGTACTGAGGCTATGAAATAATAGATTAAGGGATACAGAGATTGTATAGGTGAACAGAGATCTGAAGAAGGAACATCCTCAACCAAGACCCTTTCACACAGATTCTATGCTAGGTCTCCAACCATTTTGCCTAACCTTTATGTGAGGCCTCTTTGTTTGAGATGTGTAGAATGATCCTGAAAGGTTTTCCTGGTTCTACATCTCTCTTTTTTGAGGCTAAGATAAGAAAATTGCCAAAAGCTGTAGAAGGATTTTTTTTTGAAGGGGTGTGTGTGTCATTTCAGTCTTTTGACTTTTTCACCCTTTAAAATTTACAAGTTTTACAAGTAGAATAATATGGTAGAATATACGGTAATACTGTGCATTATGTTGCTTTAAACTGTGCTTGAAACTAGCAGGACAGAGAAAAGACTGCTACTTTCTTTCTTGTGTGCTATGATTATATCTACTTCTGGAGATACAGTTTATTTTTAGCATAGCAAAAACTCTTAAAACTGTGGACTATATACTCAGCCTCAACTATATACTTCAACTACTATGAAGTAGGCATGACAATTATCATTTGCTTGATTGTCATCATCTAGGGTAAAAAAAATCTACAAAGTTTTATTTTCGTGTTAATAATGCCAAAATATTTTGTTCTGATGTCATGGAATTTGGAAGGATGATTTTTGCAAAAAAAAAAAAAAAAAAAGGCAGAATTTTGCAACTAACACAAAACTAGAAAGTTGCTGCTTTGTTGCATAGTCTTCTAAAAATTAGAAGCATGGGATGGATAGTATTCCTCTAAATAGGCCAGTTCATCTGGCATTTTTGTCTGCATTTTGTTTGTTTTCTTTTGTGTGTGTGTGTGCGCGCGCGCGTATGCGCCCTTGTGTATTTGACTACTTATGCTTTGTTTCACAAATGGAAAATACATTGGTTTGTCCAAGAGTCATTTTGCTCGAATTGAAGAAGCATCAATTTTAATAGGAGGGCTGCTTCTTCTTCTTCTTCTTCTTCTTCTTCTTCTTCTTCTTCTCCTCCTCCCCCTCACCCTCACCCACCTCGTCCCTCCCTCCTCTCTGTAGTGGTGAGCTATTTGGTGAAAGAGACAGTGATTTCTCAGCAGATTTTCCTTTTTGTGTGTGCAACATATTGTCTTACAAGGAACCAATAATTTTGGAAGATTCTTCATGTCCTTACTGTGCAGTGGCACAAGCCCCCTTTTTTTGTCTTGCTTCCTCTCTATTTCAATCATAGCAGGGCCGTAGCCAGGATTCTAGATGTGGGTGGGCAAATATTTTTTCAGGAAAAGCTGCTTCTACCGTATATATATAAGCAGCTGGGAGTTTGAGAGTGGGCAAACTGCTAACTCGGAGTGGGCAATGATCATCCTGGCCACCCCCTGCAATTTGTTTTATGATATGTACAGGTGATATTAATGTATTTGCTGCTATTTTGCTGCTTTGTAATTATAATTACCTGCCTGCAGGGAAGTGATTGTATATAATTGTTTCTATGATATACACTGATAATATTGATGTATTTGTTGTTATTTTTCTGTTTTGTTGTATTGTATCATATTGTATTTTCTATTATATTTAATTTCAAATTTATTGTGATTATGTAATATATTGTCGATTATAGTGTTGAATGTCATATTTTTGAGTTTTGTGAGCTGTCCTGAGTCGGTTGCACCGAGTAGGGCGGCATATAAATTGAATTAATAAATAATAATAAATAATAAATAAATAAATGGCACTGAATCACAGGTGCTGACCACTTAAAATATTCTATCTGAGAATGGCTCTCTGTTCTAATTCACTTCCTTGCAAACATAACTATTCATACTAAACCACTTTTTGGACTCTACATATTTCCTTACATAGTGATCCTAAATAGGATCTTCCAGCCAGGGCCGTAGCCAGAGGGGTGGCAGGGTTCCCCCCCCCACCCTGAGTTAGCAATTTGCCCACTCTGGCAAGGTGTGGTTTCCCATAGGAATGCATTGAAAAGAGGCTTTGTTGCCCACCCTGAAGAAATATTCACCCATCCACATCTAGAATCCTGGCTATGGCCCTGCATCCAAATACAGCAGGAAAGGAAGCCAGCTTTGGTATCTCTTGCAATCATATTTTTAAACCATAACGTTTTTCCTACCATAAACATAATCATTTTTTAAATGTTCAAACTGAAATGAAATAAAATTCCCATCATCTATCCTTGCCTAACAGCTATTCCCATGAGGCAAAAACCATTATGCACCTGCCTGGCATATGAGTGTTAAAGATGAGAAATATCTTGGGGTGGGGATAGGGAGAAAGATGGCAACCTTAATTTAGAAATAACATAACTGAATATACAGGAATTCAAATCTACACTTTTAAGAATTAAACACTCGTTGTTCCAGGTTTTAATGAATCTGTCACTATGGATTTCCAACGTTGTAAAAAAGTAACTCTCTTTCCAAAATCCATATAATAAATATGAAGGAATATTCATATTCATATTTTTTTCCAAAATAAAATAAAAAGAATTTCAAACAAAATTCTACTCACCTGTTCTTCCAACTTCACTCTGAAACTTCATTTTAACTGAACCTCTATGGCAATTCCTGTGTTTGATATTAGATGAAGGGAGAAGATGATCACATAATTGCATGATGCTTGTGCAAACAAAATATTGAAATACATTAGTGTCTTTGGAGAATGTTGTTTACTGCCAGCATGTTTGAAATAGAGTATACCCAGCAAAAAAAATGTGAACTAGCAAGATGAATGCAATTCTGCTTGCTGAAAATAATCAAAATATGAAGCTTTGATTTGCTGTGAATGAGCAGGACTGCCGATTTGGCAGAAAATGACAACAAAACAGCAAGATGAATTCTAGAAGGACTGCTTAGCATATCTGCAATGTAAGCTATATGATCTCTATCTCTCTCTCTTTTTACTTCTTCAAAGTGCATTTCACACCTGGATCTACTAAAAACAGTTTTATCTGGCCACAGAGCACTGCTTGCAAACACCAGGTGTTCACACATTTAGATGTGACAATTTCAAATTAGTCACATTATATTACTGATGAAAAAAAGGCAGATGATGACAGTAATCTCTGAAGCAGCCATGGGCAAGTATGATCTTGTGTTTGCAGTTCTCTGAAAGAAAATGGTTTGCCTCTGGCTATCTAAAATGTCCATAGATAAAGCATATTTCAATGATTTAATTCCAATGTGAGCCCAGTAGCTGTAATCTAAGAGAAAGAGGGGGAGACTTACTAGAAGTAATGTTATCTAGGGGACAGAGCTGGCTGCTTCTCATATTAGCTCTCATGAGATGGTCATCATAGTAACCAGAACATTAGAGTGTGGGTATGTGGGGTGGGTGGTGGGTGGTCAAAGTCACCACTATCAAACACAAACCACCATAGGAACTAACAACTACTGGTGCTACTCCATACCCCCTCTTTACCACAGTTGTTTCATTTTGTTAATATAATGCTCAGCTCCAAGGATGTCCTTAGGCACACAGAGAAGATGACCAAAAATATTTCTTGTTCCACAACATATTTCACTAGCGCATACAGGACATACTGTGATCAACTACCACTGCTCATCTTCTTTTCCTTAATTTGTATGAGTCTTGCTTTTTCATGATGAGTGCATCAGTTACCACCAAGTAAAAGCTCATCTCTTCCTGCCTCACGCATTAGGGAAGTTTACCTTCCTGGTCAAGGGGGACTTTTTTTTTTTTTTTTTGGAATTGTGTTTCTTTTGTGGACAAATAAGATATTGCATTTATTTGTATGTAATCTATCTCTGCACAAAGAAGCTTCAGAATATAAAGACTGCTTCTGGAGGTACCACACAACACTCCCCCCCCCATTTATCCCTACACACAACCTCTCCAGCTTTTCACATGTTTGTGCATATAATGTCAGATAGATATGATTCTGTGTGAAGAAGCATGAAGAACAGAAACTGTTAAGCTGTCCTTTCCTGTCTCTCCTTACTGCCATATATTAACTGACAAGGACTTCAAAGAAAAAGAATAATCTGTTAGACGTTGACTGGGAGGCAGAAGATCAGCAGATCAAAACCTGAGTACTGCATGACGGAATGAGCACCTGTCCCAGCTCCTGCCAACTTAGCAGTTGGAAAGCAAGAAATTGCAAGTGGATAAATAGGTACCACTTTGGTGGGAAGGTAATCAGTGTTCCATGCACTCCAGTGTTGAGGCATGCCTGCCACTTGTCCATGGACACATCTGCAAACAGAGACAACACTGGCTCTTCATCTATAAACAGAGATGAGCACTGAACTGTAGAGTTGAATATGACTGGCTTTCAAGCAAGGGCGACCTTTACCTTTACCTTTACCTTTACCTTTACCTTTACCTTTACCTTTACCTTTATCAACACACAGGAACAAACTTCCTCGCCATCTCAAGATTACTGTCCAAAGCTGTCTCACAGAAAGAATGCTGTTTAGCAATCGATTTTTATTTCTTGCAGATGTCATTCTTCTAATATACCACCCATTAATGCAATGGAGAAGCCCAAATTATTCCATTTGTTTGTGTCTTCATGATGTAAATCCATGTTGTCTTGAATGTTGTAAAACGTGGTCTTGAAAAAGACACAGAGAGTGGTAACATTTACCTGACATCACTTTCTTTATATTGTGAATTAGACTGTAGTTGTTAGCATGGAAACAATAGGCCCAAACTCTTGTTCAGAGCAGTTGGTTGCCAAAGAAAGATCCTCATTTGCATGAGTTTTGAAATTGAGGTCTTGACCACACTGATCCATTATAGGTCTTCTGTTATTGTTTGTGAAGCTTGAGGAGCTTATCCTCCCCTTCACAATGGCTATCTTCCAGCAAGGCCATTAGATGCTCGCCCCTGTCTTGAATTGTAAATATAGCGCAATACTCAGCCTTCCTAACTTAACATGTAGCAGTCAGTGAATCTGCCACTGTAGTTGGTTTCAAGACTGAGTTATTGATTCAAAATATATTGAGTAAGCATATACAGCGGGAGAAAATGGCAGAATACTTGATCTCTCTTCTTAGTAAATTTGTGGCATCTGTTTGGTTGTGGTACTCAAGGCAGGTTGCATTAAAGGATTACTGACACCTTTATTTAATGTATTTGTAGCCCATATTATAGGGCAGTCATGGTGAACCTTGGTACACCAATGGTTCTTGAACATAAATTCCCAGAAGCCCTGCTCAACATGAGTGCTGACTTGGGCTTCTGGTAATTGAAGTCCAAGAACAACTGAAGTGCCAAGGTTCACCATCATGGTTATAAAGCATAGTCTTCACAACAAGAATAAAAATACACTAAGATAGCTTTTTAAACTAAGATAAGAAAGCAAGGTAAAATATAAAAGTTGAGATCATCACCAAATGAATGAACAGCTCCTCAAACTTTTTTTTTTAAAATACTTGATCTGGTTGACGTTGTAGTGGATACCTCCTTTAGAAATTCAAATAATTTGTGCAATAGTCCATTATTGAGCAAAATGACTGAACAGGATTCTAGTCATCTTAAGATCTAAAGCATACCAACAAATTCCATAAGTTGAATTAAAAGTTGAGCTGAATCTCACATTTTAGCAGCCCCAAACACTTTGATGGAAAAGAAGCCTGCAACAGAAACATTTATAGGAGGATTTGGAGACATGCACTGGCTCTTATATGGTTTGGCCTTAGTTACAATTAAAGTCCTGGACTTGACAGAAAAATAGATGACATTTTGAGGAGACGGCACTAGAAATAAGAGTTTCAAAATGATCCAGAAATGGAAATTTAACAACCCCATTTCATTTGAAAAGTTCATGCCACTCCTACCAGTGTGTCTTCTACATCTGCAGCCCATGCATTTATAACATGCATATGTTCTAAGATTGTTGCTTGCTACACATTTCATAAGGCAATAATCCCAAGATACATTTTGCACCTACAGTGTACAGTAATTATCTGCATTTGTTATATTGTCAGTTTTAATGTTTCTGAAATAGTTTGCTAGGAACATTTGGACATGAGTCGAGGGGATATGGTAGAGAGGAAGAGTATGGTGAACAGGAGTTTGACAGCTAAAGTTGCTCACAGAGTTACAATAGGAAAATATGGAAGTCTATGTAAACAGAAGATGTAAATCATTGAGATGTAAGTCATTGTGTCTGCAACATTCTTCTCCTCTTTGGTGAAGATAACAAAGAATTTCCTGTGGCTATCTACTGAAGTTTCATATTGGCAAGAACTATGATTTATATACGGTGGAAATGCTTTTTCATGCATAGCATTAGCTGTGTTCCTAACAAAATTATGCAATTCATAAATTGAGTAAATTGTGCAAAATGCGCAAATTGGCATGGTTGTCCACATATTTTACAATCTGAAGCACATGATGGGTTGTTGATATCTTTCTTAACAATCATTCACCTCTTCTGTCCTTCCTGTGTGTGCTTTATTTCTCAATTGGAAAGAGGACTAGCTATATTTCACACAAATTACAGATTCGTGTTTGTTTGGGATTGCTCTTTGACTCAATCTCAGCTGGAGGAAAGGAATCTCACAGACCTTTCAAATTTCTTCTTGTGTTATATCATGTCAAAAGATTCAAACATGGACAAGCAATCTAGAACAACACATTAATTTCTTTTCTAGCGACATCCTTCCTTAGTCACACCTTTTAGATATTTCTTTCCCCTTATCAATGCATGAGAATGGCAGCATTAAATTAGCTATCCATCCTGAACCCCATAAATCAATGTCTTCCATACTGAGGATTATTTAGGTAAAGCTTTTAGCTTCCAAAATCAATTTTGAAACCTCCTTATCCAATAGAGGTAAACCAGCTGCTCTGAATAGAAATATTGCATAAAGGTGTTCCTATGTGAAATGTCTATTGCTATAACTATTACTATCAGATACCGTGTAGTGTACCATCAGACAAGGTGTTAGGTTCAAACCTTTGCTCCTCCATGAAAACCGATTGGGCAAAGGTAATAGTAAACTGTTCCTTGCACATCTCACATACCTTTAAAAACTTATTAAGACACGTTAAGTCAGAAGCCAGTTGACAACACCCAATGAAACATATAATCATAACTGAATCTCTGGATGCTGCTTTTTACCTGACGTAATGTGTGCTTTTTATAGGTTTTTAATGTTTTAATCGTGTTTTTAATAATTTAATGTACTTTAATTATTAATGTAGTTTAACTGGGTTTTTTAATCTATAATTTAATCTGATATTTTAAACATTATGAGCCACCTTGAGTTCCTAATTGGGAAAAAGTGACCTATAAATGCAACAAACAACAACAAACAAACAGTACTAGATCACTGCTTTTGAGTGCTAACAACAGTCAGAGAAATATGAGATTACTGGTAGATACAGATTAACTTTTTTTTCCATTCCATTCTCTCTTACATGTGATTTTGGTTTTTTAAACCCTCCCCCCCCTCATCTCATTTATGAGAAACTTCACAATTTGAGTCTGTTGATACCAATTAATCAAATAATCTTTATTACAGTTAACGACCAGCATAGTAAAGCAAAAAGAACAGAAGTTAAAATGAGCGTACTTAAAATATATCAAGAAACAGAAGTTAAAATGAGAATAAAGTACTTTAAAATATTTTAAAAAGGAGCATTTCTGCTCAAAATTAAGGAATGGTAAAATTAGTATTTAAGACTAATAGTGTTACAATTGTTACTAAGCACATGATGTAGTGCTAGTAGTTTAGTAGTAGTAGTATTAGTAGTAGTTGAAGAAGAAGAAGAAGAAGAAGCAGCAGCAGCAGCAGCTGGAGGACATGCCAGTATTGTTTTTCTGATCTTACTACTGTGATGCAGAACCTGGCAGCATTGTGAGTGAAGATGGGGCTTTCATCAGAGAGCAGCCAGTGGGTGTATGTGCTGTTTGGCCAGCCAGGATACTTGCAGAGCAGCAAAGAGATGAACTTGCTCTGGATGTCTCTATAAAAAGGGCAGATGCAGAGAATGTGTTCTATGGTTTCAATCTCCCCAGTATCACAGGGGCATAGTCTCTCTGACATTGGTGTCTGTTGGTTTCCGTTGAGAACTGCAGAAGGGAGGGCCTGGCAGTGAACTAAAGTAAATGCCCTCTAATGACTTGGTGCCTCAAGCTGGAGAAGGTACTGAGCTGAGGTAGACTGTTGATACTGTACCATACTAAAACAAAATAAAGCTAAGCTAAGAATTTTAAAAAGACAACCCCAATCAAAACTCTCACCCATCTTTATCAGCCAGATTCAGAAGGCTACCCTGTAGCTGCCAGCCATTTTGCTATTGAAAATGTGTGGTCTGTTGGGAGGGGGGGGGGGAATGGTAAACCTAAGTCACCCAGGCAAAAACACAACTTGAATTCCATACTTTTCAGATATAGCTATGCAGTATTATCTGCTCGAATGGACAAATTACCATTTTTACCCTCCTGATTTTTAATCTTCTGTTTTATCCATCAAGAAATGTATAAGTGTGGATGTTGACATTTGTTTAAAAAGTATTCTCATCTGTATTTTCTATTTAACTATTGCTTAGGGACTGAGCATGAGTAAAGGAATAAACTGGGGAAGATGGTAGATTTTTTTTTTTTTGTGGGTGGGTGTTCACATTAACAGTATCAACCCATGCTGCCTTTTCTGTCTATGGTTTTAAAGATATCACCGTATGTATCTAGCCCATTGTTTCCCCAAATAGATTTGTTTTTTTTAAAGGCCACTTCTGATTGCTTTCATTTATTATTGCTTTTTTGCATTCTTCTTATTTGATTTCTTTTGCCTTTTGATTTGGGACTGCACAGGGCCCTGCTGCTTATTTCTTTTAGAAGGTCTCCATTGCCCCCTGGATTTCTTTTCATTAACCACACAGTGGCCACCTTTCATTTTATTAGTAATATATATGCCTAAAATGGTACTGCAGTGTGTAGTATCACCAAGTTGTTCAAGCTCAGCAGCACTAAAAATTCTAATAGGAGAGGCACTTTCCCTCTGTATCGGTGGTTGTTTTACATTCTGCAGACAGAGCAACCAAAATAATTCCCTCAGAGGATTCTCTTGAATGTTTAAGGGATGGCAGGAAATTGTTTCACGGTAACTGTTGTGTTTGAATAGCCTGATTCAGAGACTTTTGAATGGAGGCCAGCTATTCATGGACTCTGTGGAAGGAACCATAATAGTATGGAAGCTCTAGAAGATGAAAAAGGAAACTCTGTTAAGAGAGCTTTCTTCTTAAAGCTGCTGGCTTCCATCCACCAGTTAATGAGTATGCAAATGTAATCCCGCTCTCTCCCTGCACCCACAAAGCAGGATCTAACTCAAGTCAATAAAATTATGCCACACACTTAGATTTCAATTTTGGACATCGGTTATCGGGTTAAAGTCAGGATGACATTCAACCTGAAAGTGCACACTGGCTAACAATTGCTGGTGTTAATGACTGCGAGTTTCACGCCTCTTTGTTTTTTTCTTTCCACTTGCTTCCTTGCTTTTGTTGTTAAAGGAACCAGAAAGAAGCAATGAGGTAATTCATCAGTTTCTACCATATAGGTGAAAATAAATCTAATGATCAGCAAGGACATTTGTAGTTAATGAAGTAGTCTGAGTGTTCTATCATTCTCCTCCATCATTCCTGTACAACAGCAATCACATACAGCTTTTAGTGAGCCTTTATTCTCCAGATAATAATAATACTAATCATGTGCCATTACAGCAATTCTAATTTATGGTGACCCCTTCCAGATTTCTGCAGGTAGAAAATACTTAGAAGTGGTTTGCCACTGTCTTCTTCTGGGGACATCCTCTCAGGAAGTAATTATTTATCTTTGATGTCTTGCTTCTTCTATTTCTTTTTTATTAAACCCCTGATAAATGCACAACTGCTAATTAAAATAGAAAAGAGAAGGCTAAAACAGCAGCCCTGTCATAAATGCATTTTACTGAAATCAGTTGGATTGCCAAGTAATTTGTTTGGGATTGGAGTAACAGTTAGTAAATGATAGCCATTATTTCAAATTCTCATTGCAGCACATCTTATTAATAATGGAATAATTGAGTTGAAGGCCTTATAGTCTAACTTATTATTTGATGCAGGAAATCCAGAGCTGAAATGTGCTCTAAAGTGGCTTTCTCACTCTTTGCTAATGAAAACCTGCAAATTGTCTAGTTTCCAACACAAAATGATTTTTTACACATTGGCCAACATCTTATTATGTAGCTATGCAAATGGCATAATTTGTGGAGACAAACTACATACAGTATGCAACTTATACTGTGCATGGTGATTTTATAACTTAATGTTTTTCATTTACAAAGTTATGCCATTTATGCTATACTAGCAGAAAAGAAGAAGGATTTGAGTTGTGGGCACATCCTGAAAGGAAACAAGTCATAGCAAAGGTCCACTGCTCTTAGACATCTCTATTCCTGTTGGAAAGCGGGGAATCAGTGTTTTATTCATCAATATCATTAACAAACAAAAATATTAAGTGGAGGGCTCTATTTTGCTATTTTAAAATCACACCTGTGTTTTGTGCAATTCATAAAGGCTAAAACCCTGTTTACAAAAGGGCATTTTTGTTTTTTGTTTTTCCCATCTCACTAAATCCTTGATGCCACAAGCAAAAAAAGCTCTACTTTTCATGATTAAAAAAAAAACTTCCTTAGGTATAGACACCCACAACTTCATAGACTGATGTAGCATAGAACTTCCAAGGAAGAGGCACGCCTACAGATATAATGGTTGCAAACCATAAAGGAATTTATAAATCATTACCTACACCTTGAACCAGTCACAGAACACCACAGTAACCAATGGAAGCCAACCAAGACTGGGATAAATATGGTCAAAACGACTAATACACAAGAACAGTCTGGCTGCCACGTTTTGCACCTTCTGAAGCTTCTATAACCAATTCAAGGGCAACCCCACGAGGAGAGCAATACGTTTGGAGATTAGCAACACATATGCCAAAGTTAACGACTGAGCTCCTGTCCAGGAACGGACAAGACATCACAGTTGGTAAAATGTGGACTTGACTACTGAAGCCACATGTTGTTCCATGGAAAGCTTCAGGTCAAATAGCGACCCAAAACAATACACCCTTTCCTTCAAAGGGAGGGAGATGGCTCACAAATTGATGGAAATTCCTCCAACCTGAGACAGATTGTTCTCTATCAACATGAAGTCTGTCATATCTGGATACAGTTTCAGCCTTTTCTCCTCCATCTACTCTATAACCAGCCCCAGGCAACTCTCCATGTATTAACAGCATCAATTGCTGAGATGTGTATTATCAGTTTGAGGATTAGGCCTGAACCATCAAGAGACAAGAAACATTGCTCCAAAATGGAGTAGTTTATATTGGGGATGAAGAAATGTTGTCCCTCTAGACATTTGGGCTTCAATTCCTGCCATTCCACTCTAAAAGTGGTTGTGTCCCTAGTACATAAGATCATATTGACTGGACTACAATGCTTCTTTTATCATGTGGGCTTGATAAGATGATGGAAGAAAAGCTATGGATGCCTCTTGTTAGGGAAACAGTCTCATCAGACAAAGGACATAGTAACTTGGTACAATGAGCTAGATATTTCTATACCCCTTCTCTAGAAGGGCTGCTCCTTTCTAGTCCAACTCTTTCAGAATTGAGGTAATCACCCCTAATTATGGTGCTTCCCTCTCCTAGTAGGTGAAGCATCCAGTTCCATCAACTATGGGATATTCCTTCTGGGTATGGTTCCCTTGTAAGTTCTTCCAAAAATAACTATGGGAAATCTCTGTAAAAAAGCTCCTTTTAGGGTTAAGAAGTACCCTTCTTTCACTTTTGTTTGGTATTATAAGAACACTTTTTCTGGCAATTTATTATGCCTCATTGTAACACTGGACATTGTTAAGAATAACCAAATACAACATGAACCATATGAAGAAAGTATTTAAGGTGCCTTCCAACCCTAAATAGCATCTATGTTTTTGTTATTGTTACAGTCTCATGGTATTATTAGATGTGGTAAGAAACACTTGAAGACTTGCTTAGAGTTGGTGATATTCCATCCTACCTTCTGAAAACAGTTGTAAAGGGGGAAATACACAAGATCTCAGGATCACATATTGTAGCTATTGCCGGTAGTAGCTCAGTTGAATCTTGTGAGTTCTTGGAGTTCCCAGATGGTCTGTGCCTTTCAAGGCAGACTGAGCATTTACAGTGACAACTCAGGACATATGATGTAGGTTCTAATCCTTAGGACCTAAGGCCATGCAGCTGCTGTTACTTCCAAGATGGAACGTGCTTCTCCATGTGCTTTCAGGGATCAAGTGATGCAGATGTAATCATCTTTCTTCTGAGGAGCACACACTAAAGCACAAATTTTGATCATTATCAGAGATGTGTAAAAAGAAGTACACATGTTCAGTGGTTGGGATACTTGGATGGTAGAATGCCAGATAAGGAGGGCCACCATTAAAAAATAAAAATAAAAATACTTCTATTGTACATAAATGTTTTCTTATCTTTGGTCATGACTACATGGTCAAATACAGCAGGATTTTCTCCATTTATAAAATAGATAAATTTGAAGTATTTTTCCTGACCACATGATACAAAGGCTGATTTGTTTTGATCTAGTTCCCAAAGTAGCTTTTTTCTCAGCTGTTATGAGGGGTCTTCTACTTTTTCAAACTGGAATAATTTGCATGGGCTTTCCTCCATTTAGTTAGTTGTGATATGCTCTTCTAAAGATTGGAGATATGTCTATAGGTCATGATTTGGTGATGTAAACACTTGGACTGTGATGTTCAGGACTGGAGGAACATATCCCCACATTATTTCCTCTCCCCCAAACTTCCTCCATTTTTTAAAAAATTGAAATATGAGTTTAGTACTAGATTTCCCTATCATTTTATTACTGATCCATCATCATTATTTCTGTGCTTGTCAGTTCCCCCCAAAAAGATCAGCAAAGTGAGGACCAGAAGAAGGAAGACCATAAAAGGATCAACAGTCAGGACCAGTAGAATGGAAAAAAAGAAGGTGGGGGGCTGTAGGGTGTAATATGAATCTTATCACATGCTGTATGAATGTTGAACTCGCAAGTTAGTCCACAGTCCATGTGAGCATTGACTATGGTTTCAAGTGTAATAGTCTGTGAATCAAACTGCAGCATAGCTGAATTCAGCCTTGCAGTGTACTGGCAGCCTTAAAAAAACTGAAAATTAGCTACAACTAATCAGCATGAAATGAGCTTCTTTATATTTAGGTCATCCTGTGAGCAAGTACACAGACTAGCACAGTGAAATGAAGCCTTCTTAGAAATATGGTACTTCTTTACTTTCCTAACTGAAAGAGCAAAGACAATTAATGACTCTCTTGGGAGAGAATAAAAAAGCTGCTCTCCCCATCCCAGTGTATCATGCCAAACCTTGCATAAATGAATGTAGCATTGTTCCATCAGACATGAATTAGATCAGTTCACTTGGTGGGAGTACACCTGGAGGCGGGTAGGTCATAGGCAAAGAATGGCTTTGCAGAATTCATTCAACAGGCTTTTGCAGTATTACATCTGTGAAAGCACAGGGATGAGCATTTTGCACTTGGGACTTCTCAATAATACCTATGCATTTGTCAAGTGTATTAGAATAGCCAAGTATTGAATTTGTGAATTACTATTGTGATTACTATTGACAGAAAGGCCCTTTGAGAGCTGAGATGAAGCCTGGGCCATTTCACATTCTTAGCCCCTCTCATTGTTTGGGAAATATTGTAACGTGAGAAATTTACAGAATGTAGTAAAATTTTATTTAGCTTTATTATTAGATTTTAGACTGGTGTGAGGCTCTTCTATGAAGTAGGGCCTCAGCCTAATGACCTTTCTTCTCGCCCTACCTCATAGGGCCTGACAGGTTTTTATCATATAGCAGACAGTACAACTAATATTTTTCCTACCATTTTCAAATCCATTGCAAGCAATTGATTCAAGACAACATAATTCTAGGCATGTAGAATGAGAGGTGAAGTCCATAGATTTTAATGAAAACCTGTAGCAAAATCAGAATTCCCATTTCTATCAGTCCTAGGAAGACTGGCTAATGGTAAGGTGTAGCAGGAGAAATAATTCATCAGAATCTGGGGACCTAAAAGTTTTTACTTCTAATCTACAATACTGTATTAGATTAATTATCTAAACCATTAAGGTTTCATTTTAATGGGCTAAAGGGATGAGATTACAATACATGTCGGTCTTTGATATTAGCATAAGGCAGGGGTCCCCAAACAATGGCCCATCAGCCAGTTCCAGCACACAGCATCAAATCATCTAGTCTGTGGACTCGCTCTGGCCACTGCCTCCACCTCAAACCTTGTCCCTTCTGCTTAGCTTCGCGTGTCCCTGCTGTAAGGCTGTAAGGCTTACAACAACCACTCTGCTCTGGAGCACTGTTAACCTTGTCAGCCGGAAGGCCAGCAATTCAGCAGTTTGAGACCCATGTACTGCATGATGGATTGAGCACCTGTCTCTGTCCCAACTCCTGCCAACCTAGCAGATCGAAAGAAAGAAATTGCAAGTAGATAAATAGGGACCACTTTGATGGGATGGTAAATAGTGTTCTGTGTGCTCCAGTGTCTAGTCATGCCTGCCACATGACCATGGAAATGCCTGCAGGAGCAGACAGTGCTGGCTCTTTGGCTTTGAAACAGAGATGAGTACTGAACTCTAGAGTAAGATATGACTGGCTTTTGAGCAAGGGAAACCTTTACCTTTACTATGTTCATATTTTTGCATTGAAATTTTAGGAGAGGAGATGCTGCTGACCTGGGATCAGTATAGCCCATAATTCATACAGGAGGATGAAGCACTTATGTTCTTGGACCACAGCCCTCCACAATATTTAAGACATCTTGACCTCATTCATTAGGCAACAAGGAGCCTAGAATGGCATATGAAAGAGATAAGTAACATAAGCCTTTCCCATCTTGTAGTCTAAAAGATATAAAACACAAGCTACAGTTGGGAATTGCAAGGATAGAAAAATTCAAGGGGCCTGGCATGGTAGCTGCAATTCCACAGGGCATTAGTAATGACACATCACTGGTGAGGTTTCCTGGGTCCTGCATTGTTGCTGGAACTTGTGTAAGTTTCACTGGCAGCCCACAAGGAAAGCAGGCATCCACCAAAGTTAGTGCAACAAGAAAGTCCATCGATTATACTGTGCTAGTGTTCTTCTTCTAAACAAGTGTCCTCATACCCAGTGGTGGGATGTCAAATGTTTTACTACCACATTGTGGCTGGAGCCTAATTTGTGGGTGGAGCCAACTATGCGGGTGGAGCCAATGTCATGGGCGGGACCATGTGACCTGGTGGGTGGCACCAAAGTTGGTCATGTACACATAAAAATACAAATTACATAGACATATAAATACATAAAAATACACGTAAAGCACATATAATACACATTAAAATAAATACACATTAAATACACATAAAACACAGAAAAATACAAATTAAATAGACATAAAACACAGAAAAATACACAATAAAAATAAATACACATTAAATACACATTAAATAGACATAAAACACAGAAAAATACAAATTAAATACACATAAAACACAGAAAAATACACATTAAAAATAAATACACATTAAAATACACATGGACACCCCATATCCAAAGGTGAGTCACTTACGCTGGGGAGCAAGCTATAGGAGCTTCAGGCTAGCAGCTTCTCTTCCTCCTCCCCACTTGGGAAGATAGCAATGAGGCCGCTCATGCCCGGCAAGTGCTGTAGGCACACATGCACACCAAGTGCTTGGCGTGCATGTGCAGTGGGGGAACTGGTGAAAAGGTAAGCCCCTGAGGTGGTTCCCTCCAAAAGCCACTGCCGGTTCTCCAGGACACTGGGGAAAGTTACTACCGGTTCTGGTGAACTGGTGCGAACCTGTGACATCCCATCACTGCTCATAACTTGAAAACTAGTCTCAATTAAAAAATAAATAAAAATAATTATTATTAAATCTTCCTTTTTACCACCTGCTCTGTCCTTTGAAGTCAAACTGTTAACCTGCTCAATCCCTGTATGAGAATTGTACAATTTAGAGGATGTGGGAAAGAACAAAGGAATTGGATGGTTTTTAGTACAACTTAGTTTAACCATTAGAAATCAAACCCCATGGCAGCTAGAAGACTTTGTCCAAAGGATAACACACATATTCCCCAAATGACTTCCTGCTCTTCTAAAGTGCCGATTCTCAGCCACTAATAGTGGGCATATTTCACAGCAGAGGTAGTTCCACTTCAGTGGAGGGTGAAGTGATTCATCTCAGCAGCTTGTACATAAATTTAACTTTATAAAAGAGCCTCGTGAGGTTGTAAAATAAAAGGGGGCAGAAAGCTGTATAAATGTGCAGTATTATTTATTATTAATCAAAGCTAAGCTGTTTACTTAGTCAGCATGGGTGCTTTTTCATGCAAAGTCAAGCGCCTGAGTCTATTACACAAAGGCTTTATTGAGCTAAAACATCAGTTCATGCTTCCAAGAGATTTTTCATCCTCATCATAGATCACCTTGGTGGGCATAATAATAAAACTCGCCTGTCTTACAAAATGTACCCTCAAGGATATTTAGCTCTTGCTAACCACAAGTAGTATTTTAGCCAGGAAATTGGTATTACAAAATGTAGTTACCAAGCTCCTTCCATTAACTATTTAGAAAAAGGTAACGTTCTTGTTATTTAAAATGGAGGGACTGTTGTCTCGATAAATGGAAGTTTTCTATTCTACACATGTTATAGGGACATGAAGAATGCATTTCTTGTGGAAGGAAATGAATTGGTTGTGTTTTAACATTAAAACTTCACTAATACTTCTGGAGGAATAAAATGACATCAATAAAATGGGTGTGTGTGTGTGATGGCTCAGTTGTTAAGAAGTTAACCTTGTCAGCTGGAAGGCCAGCAATTCAACAGTTTGAGATCCATGTACTGCATGATGGATTGAGCACCTGTCTCTGTCCCAACTCCTGCCAACCTAGCAGATCGAAAGAAAGAAATTGCAAGTAGATAAATAGGGACCATTTTGGTGGGAAAATATCTTGGGAACATGAAAGCAGACTCATTAGGGCATCCCCTGAGCAGAGTTTCTCCAGCAAAAATATTTTCAACCCAGAATAATTTCTGACAAAATATTAGTACAATTATAAAATGCATATATGTCTGCCTTGCATGAAAGTGCCTCTATTTAATTCTATGTCTTTAAGTATTTATGTTAATAACTGTAAGGTAAAAGAAACTGTTTTTGTTTTGTTTATTCTCTGATAGTATGCAAAGGACTTTCTACTGGTTTCCTAGAGATGGCCCTTGCTTGTCTTGAAGCCAAAATATCAGTTTAGAATGGCTTTAATTTTGCATGCTGTTTTTAAAAAGAGGAAGCTGGTCACAAGAAAAATCCACATGTTCCTTTGTGCTGCAGTCATGGTGAAAATCAACTCTTCAACTCATCATTCACTGTTAAAATTCTTTCAAACATAACAGATCAACAGAAAGTCATATTTAATGAAATGTGCAGTTTGACCAGCAGGCAATCAGGCAAGAGGTTACAAGTCTGTGCATTGTTTTATTTCACTTCTGATTGCCCAGCTGGAAAAGGGAAGATGATAATCACTGCAGCTGAAAATGTTAAAAGCTGAATAATACTAGATGACAGATTTCTCATTTCCAGAATATTTTTTTAACTCATGGCTTTTGTTTAGATAAAGGCATTAAAATAAGTGGAAAACACATATTCTTCCTCTCTACAAGAGCAATACAATCACTAAGTGTATTATAGGACACAATATTTGTTGTCTGTAACAAAAGGTTTTCCTTTTATGACACATACAGAACTGTATTTTCCAAAATATACAGAGGTAGACAAAGGATGCTGACTGCAGGTGGTGAGTGGAGGCTCCTGCCACCCTCCAGGTTCTACCATCATCACCCGAGGGAATAAATTGCCAGCAGCTGCAGCGGTGAGTTGGAACTCCCACCATCAATGCCCCTCCATCAATGCCCGGAGGTTGATAAAGGATAATGACTGTGGATGGTGAGTTGAGGCTCCCACCACCATCAATGTTGGAACTCCCACCATCAAGGCCCCTCCATCAATGCCCGGAGGTTGATAAAGGATAATGACTGTGGATGGTGAGTTGAGGCTCCCACCACCATCAGGACTCCATTATCATCACCTGGAGGGGAGAAATTGTCGGCAGCTTCCTCGTCCGGTGCTTGGGCAGAGGCAATGGGCCACAGCCATGTGGGGTGGCTGGGAGGCATAAAACATTGCACCCACCACCCCCATCATCACTGGACTTGAATAAACAGCTAATGCTTTGATATTTTTTTAATATTTTTATGATGTATATTGTATATATTGTCTTTATGATGATATCATGATTTATGTATTGTTGATATTTGTCACTGTATTATATAGATTGCACAACATGTTGGAGGGAGGAGGAGTATGAGGGGTGACAGTCTTTTTATTTAATTGTTATGTTATTTAAGTGCTATGGGTGTTTTTATGTAAATTGTATTAATTAGGAAATTGTATTATTTTACTGATGTATTGTATGGTTGGATTTATTGATTGTATTGTGTTGCATTATATGCTATATTTATGTTATGTTGTTTGAGATTTTAAGACTGTATTGTTTATTACCTATATTGTTAGCCACTCTGAGTTGCTGCAGCAAATAGAGCGGCATAAAAATCCAAATATAATAATATAGTAATAATATAATTTTATATGCAGTTTTCCCTGATATACATATTTTTGTTCATATATTTTCCTACTATGCACTTTTTTTGCAGAATTTGAAGAAATGTGCAACCCAAAGCTTCCTAATCTTCATATCAGCCAAAAATTAAATTCTTCTCTCAATATATGTTCATCCATCTGAATCTTTCTCCACCAACATTGCACATACAAGTCTCTGAGTGAAGACTGCTATATATATTCAGGGTATCATGGAGGCACATTGTCAAGAACTATGGAACTGATTATTGAGCAGCATCAAAGCATGAGTTCTAATTCTCAGACTCATGCTTTTATGCTGCTCAATAATATGTGATAGAATATTAAAAACCAGTCTAGCATTTCAGGTTGTCCTTGGGGACTTTCTGCTGTGATAAGCTCACTTGTTTTGTGAGAGTGTGATTAGAAACAAACACACACACCATTTTTGGCATGTGAGTATACATTGTTACAGAAAAAGAGAATTAGCAGTTTGAAAAACTATCTAAGAGGCCCATTACCATCTGAAAAGAGGGTTATTGAAATTAATTGTGTTTTAATTGTACTTTGCTTTGTCAGCCCGTTTTACTGCAGCAAAAGAAATTATATTCAGTGTGAAGAGGGGTCATTAAGGATTTAAGAGTGGTGACATTAAATTACTACAACTTTTTAGAACAAATGATGTTGCCATGAATTGCCTTGTGGGATGCAGGCCTAACCAAGGTTTTAGAGGACTGCAAAATGGGTTGCCAGATGAAGGTTTGAAAATGAGCCACTAATTTATGCATGATGCAAAATCATAGCTTTCTCCATGGAGCCATTGTCTGTGTGTCCTTTTTTGAGTTAATGGCAAATTATGGCAACCCTTCTCAAGGATTTTCTGGTAAAGAATACACAGAAGTGATTTATTATTCTTTTCTTCTGGGGGCACCCTGTGACTATGCAGCTTGGCCAAGACTATACTGGATATGCTAGGATGCACAGTGGATAACTGAATTCCCAACTGGATACCTAACTTTATTTCTGTTGACCTTTGATGAAGATAAAGCTGAAGCCTTTGGTGCCACCAAAAATATTAAATATTAAATATTAATAGATAAATTTTCATTTATGATTGGTCTCTGCCCATGAGTCTTGTTTGCATTAACTTTCTTTAGCTAATTGCTCCCATGTTAGTAAATGCATTTTTTTTTGGGGGGGGGAATCTGGTTAATCCTTTTTTAGTTAGCAGAGCATAAAGCAGAAAATCACAACAGTGCTAGGGAAAAATGTGAAAGATAAGTAGCACAAGTTGCCCTTAAACTGTCCCCTTCTCTTGCAATGACTCGATATAGAAATATGAGTCTAAAATCAGCTTAAGTAGAAAATTTTTACTTACAGTGCAGTTGTTCAGTTACAATTACAAATATAAAAATAAAAGAGAAGATCTCTCAGCCATGTGGTTGGTGGAGACCCAACTTACCACATTCATCATGGTCTGACACTTAGCAGCAACTAACAAGAACAATGGAAGCAAAAAACAGACTGAAAGAAGAAAGGCAGAAGAGTAGAGCTTGCCTCAAATGCAAGAAATAAAAAAAGAACAACTCTGTTAATTGGTTAGTGGTGAAAGACAGACACCTTAGCTTGTGAAAGTCCTCCTACCACTCATATACATTGGTAGAAACCATGTGGATTTTTCCAACAATTTGAAAACAAAGATCCAATATGAAAGCTGAAAAAACAGTAGCAACAAGGATAGCATCACTGTGTATTAACTAAACAAGTTACTGGTGGAATGACAGTGATCAAGACACTTGTAGGTAAAAATATTTTCTATTTGTGCTATTATTTCCAGAGCAAAAGCAGGAAATAGAAGTTTACCATCAATAACCAATAAATCCATTAGTACCTGTACAATGAAATACACATCTTCCTTGTTTGCATAGAGTTATCTTAGGCTATTTAGGTTCTGCTGGCATCCCTAACTTATATAAAATCTCTTCTGCATAATAGTCTCCTTCCTGTTTCGTACTGTATTGTTTGGATTGCATATTCCAGCCCCATAAGGTCATTATGCATGCTGCCTACTTCTTTCATGAACTATCATATGAAATGTAGATAGCAGCTGGTTAGAAAGGCTGATCCATTATGAAAGAACATTTCTGTTGACTTTCCACTGTGTTAGCAGTCTTCACTTACATTGATATCTTTTCCTCACTGACTGTCAAAAATTGATACAATACCATGAATTATATAAAAGAAACATCTATATCGAATGGCATATTCTCAGTTATCTGTAGCAGATCCAGGACAAACTTGTGTATGCTACTTATGGAGCCATGCAAAGCAGTGATTGACTTCTTAGAAGGCTAACAATCTGTCTTGATTCCCATAATGTTACAGTCTTATTTGTATCTTCTGATTAAAGACAAGGCCTTGGAGATCTGTTTCACCTTATGGAAGATGTTATGTAACTCCTTTTCCCATCATTCCTCTTCACTGACTAGGCTGGGAGTTATATGTATTATGGTACATATGTATTATTAAAGTCACTTCCAATTTACAGCAATCCTAACAGTGATTTAAATACATGGGATATTGGGTGTGTGTGTGTTTTACACTTGCCATATTCACCCATGGGTTTCCAGGGTTAAGTTTCCAGGAGATTTGATTCCACATATCCTGAGGTCTAGTCCATCACCCCATCCAGTATACCACACCGGTTCTCAAAGGGGATTAGAATCCAGCCATTCTGGTTCTAAACCAAGAATCGAGAAAAGAGAGCCATGCTTCTTAGGATGAACAAGGAACATTGTAAACACTTAATGGGGTAGATGGGGTGGAATGGATAAGTGAGAATACTGCCTTCTTTTGATCCCAGATGAGGAGAAATATAAAGAACACCTATGTGGTGTATTTTTTTAAGATCTAGAAGGAAATGGAGTCTAGCAGCTCTTTTGATGGGCTGTGTATATATATTACTGGTCATTATAACCTAGTACAAGATTTTCTCAGCCACATAAGGAAAGAAGCTCAAAACCACTTCTCTGTTTGAGGTATAATGTTCTTTTATATCCAGCCAGTCTGCTCTGTGGTTTGCTAATATGGAGGCTAATTAATGGGCCTACCTGCTATTTCCCTATCTCTAAGGGATTATGTGAGGTTTGATTGTACCTTGTTTGAAATATGTATGTGTATATTTTGAGCAAGGATTTGTGTGAATGTTGTTAGGTTCAGAGAAAAAAATCTTAAATTTGAATGACAGCTTCTGTACGTCTCAGAATTACTAATGTGCACTGTATGGGAATTGCATAAAGTGTAGTAAATGCTGTCATGTTGCATGGATATTATTTTTTAAAAAACCCCAGAAACATTGGATGGTTTGCTTTTCTCTTTTTCACCTGTCAGCCAGGTTTTGTCTCCTTGCTTTCTCTCTGTCTATATACATAACATGCTCTATTTTATTTTCCAATTAAGAAAACTGCTTGGAAAATGCATCCAAAATATCTGTTAGACATGAAGTTGCCTCCCTTGTACTTTGCCATTTATGTCGAGGCAGTAGTGCTTAACATAAAGAAATGTGCACAAAAGAAGACATTTTGATTAGTGTATATATTCCCAATTTCCTCAATCAGAAGTATCTTTATTTTATTTATTTATTTATTTATTTATTTAATCAAATTTCTATTGCCACCCAACTCAGTAATGACTCTGGGTGGCTAATAACAATTAAAAACAGTATTAAAACTAACTAAAAATCCTTTAAAACCCCATTAAAAGTCAAAATAATTTAAAATAATTTACCCCACACACCCCATCCATTAAAAGAAAGAGAGAAATCTTAATTATATTAGCCAGCAGGTGGGGGAGGGGGGTGTCACCCCTTTCATGAGAACATGTGGTATTCTTCCTGCATGTACACCATTCAATGTTATTCACTACATAGGGGAATGTGGGTATAATATCAATACCTTTGTGCATAGCCCTCATGTGGCAGTACTGAGGCCAATAAATAACAAATTGCACAAACTCTACCTGACCATGATTCAGAAGTGCCCTTTTTGGTGGCAATACCATGTTATGTTCTCATATCTGGCTTTGTTCTGTGAGTACATAGCATGCCTGAAACCAGGAAGGTAACAGTGAATGCTCCTGAGAATTCTTCTTTGCAGAGCTGCATGGGAAATAGCTTTCTGTTGTCTGAAGTATTATTGTTTTCCTCTGTGCTGTTTATATCCATGTACTACCCAACAGCAATTGCCAAGTGGTAAACAAGAAAAATTCTCATTGTTTTTCACAAAGTGCATGTTGCTGACACAGGTGTGCCATTAAATATTTTTAAGGCTCCATTTTGCTCTTATTCTTCAGTACTGAGCACCATAAATACTCTTAAACTGTCATGCTTTGCAGAGATGAAAATTTTGAATTCCCTTTCAATGCACTGAAGCCCTTGTAAGCATTTGTTTTTACATTTATAGCTCTACACAATAGGCTCTGTTTTATGGCGGACATGATGGGTCTCATTTTTATATCTATAATCACTAGGCAGATGGGTTTTCCCATATTTGAAGCATTTTTTATTTTATTTTTTGCACATCAGCATCCTGATAATGTATTTTTCCCACATGAAAATCCTGGGAAGTAAATAAGAAATGGAAGAAGAAGAACAAAACCTGCCTCTTGATTCCGACTGCTGACTGAAAGGTTGGAGTTCGATTCCCAGGTACTGCATGATGGAGTGAGCGCCTGTCTCTATCTTAGCTCTTGCTATCCTAGCAGTTTGAAATCAAGAAATTGCAAGTAGATAAATAGGGACCATTTCAGTGGGAAGATAAAAAAAATCCATGAACTCTGGTGTTGAAGCATGCCTGCCACATGTCCACAGAAACATCTGCAGATGCAGGCAGCACTGGCTGTTTGGCTATAAACAGAGATGAACATTGAACCTTAGAGTTGGATATGACTGGCTTTCGAGCAAGGAATACCTTTACCTTGATTTTACATATTTATGTGCAAGCCAAACGCCTTTGCTAACAATGACTCTCAAAGTGCTTTTATCATAATAGGTGCCCAGATTTAAAATTATTTCCAAACAGAGGTGAAGCCTTGTATTTACTGAAGGGCAGGAAAACTTACAAAACACAATTGTTTACGTGAGAAACCTTGGGTTCTTCAATCTTCTGATCTAGACAAGAATACCAGTCTGATTCTGCACTAGTTGCTCTACACTGTCTTGTGCATAGGTATGTGCTATCTTTGTGGCAAAGCATGTAGACTGCAGTTTGGGAAGAAAGGTAGGGGAATAGACTCACTGATTGAATCTTATGTTTGCCTTCCTCTTCCTTTGTTTTCTCATTTTGCTGCCACGAAATAAACACCTTCCTTTAACAACTAAACAGCCTTTTACTCTTTCTAACACTGGAAATGCTAGTAGTTTTATCCTTTTAATGTTAGTAGTTCTTCTGCATGTCTTTATTAATGCACCATAGAGTAATACCTCGGATAATGCTAAGACTTGGTTCCACAAGTCTTGGTGTTATCCGATTTTTAGTGTTATCTGATCCATGTTAAAATCCTATGGGATGGATCGGATAACGTTAAAGCTCCATAGAGATACAGTAATACCCCGTATAACGCGAGTACCGTATATCGTTAAAACCGCATAACGTTACAAGATTTTCGGAAACATCTTGTATCGAGTAACACGATTTTAACGTTACACGATACAGTCGTTCTTAGCAGCAGGGTGGGTGGAAAGCTGAACGGGGTTCTCCATTCAGCTTCCCAGCCACCCTGCAGCTACGGAGGCAGGGGTGGGGAGGCTGGAAAGCTGACGGGGGGCTCCCCCATCGGCTTACCCAGCCACCCCACAGCTGCGGAGGCATGGGCGGGTGGCTAGGGAAGCCGACAGGGAGTCCCCGTCAGCTTCCCCAGCCACCCTGCAGCTGTAGATCGGGTCCTCTGATCTCTCTGGAGGTGTTTCTGGGCTTCCCCGACGTCCTGAGCCAGTGCAGCAAGCCAGAATGTCAGATTTCGAATCCCGATGTTCTGGCTTCCTGCACTGGCTCAGGACGTCGGGGAAGCCCAGAAACACCTTGGATCGGGTCCCCACACCTCCCTGGACCCAGCGGGGGGGTCAGAAACCCCAAAATTGGTAAAAAAACCGGACTTTTTTTTTACCAATTTTGGGGGCTCTGACCCCCCCGCCGGGTCCAGGGAGGTGGGGAAACCCGCTCCAAGCTGTTTCCAAAGTTCTCCCACCTCCCTGGAGGCAGCAGCAAGCCAAAATGTCAGGATTCAAATCCCGATGTTCTCGCTTCCTGCAGCCTCCAGGGAAACAGGGCTTTTTTTAACATTGTGTGTTCAATGTATCGCACAACGTTAAAAACCGAATAACGACGGGACTTGTGGAACCAAGTCATAACGTTATTCGGGGTACTAGTGTACATTGTAACCACACAGGCTTTAGCGGTTGTTATCCGATGCGTCCCATAGGACCTTAACGTTATTCAATCCAATTCTCCTCCCCAGATTGCTTAACGTTATGCAATTTTAGCATTATCCGAGGTAAACGTTATCCGAGGTATTACTGTATTTGGTATGGTGGAAAGACATTTAGATGGTGGGAGAAAATCAAGGCATCAGCCCATAGATGAACCACTAAAAAGGACAGGGCTAAACTTAATCAATAATCTTTATTATGGTCTAAGACCAGAACAGTACATTAAAAAGAAGTTAAAGTGGGTGTTTTGCTGCTCAGAGTTAAGGAGTAGTAAAATTAGCATTTAAGAATAATAGTGTTACAACTATTACTAAGCCTATGATGTAGCACTAGTTGTTTATTTAGGTGAAGGACCTGCAAGGATTGTTCTTCTGATTGTACACACTACAGTGTAGAACCTGCCAGTATTGTGGGTGAAGGTGGACCTTTCATCAGATAGCATCCAGTGGGTATATGTGGTGTTTGGCCAGCGAGGATACTTAAAGAGAAGTGGAGACAGGAACTTGTTTTGGATGTCTCTATAAAAAAGGGCAGATGCAGGGAACATGTTCTATGGTTCCAATTTCTCTAGTGCTACAGGGACATTTTCTCTCTGACATTGGTATCCTTTGGAACTTTTCCCCAAGAACAGCAGAACGGAGGGCCTGGCAGGGCTAAACTCAACATTAGTCCTGACCAAGTAGAAATAAATGGGACATGTCAGTCACAAGTGAAGTTTCCTTGAGTTTACCATGTATTATTTCATTGGTGTCAGCATACTATTTAACTCTCTTTTTTCACTATTTTCTAAAGCAGGATTGAAATAGATAGTGTGATTGTAGTTCTAAGGATGGAAGTCATAATTTAAAACACTTTTGCAATTAATCAGTCAGTCTATTGAAATAATATGGGAAAAACATACTCCATGTGAGCTCTGTCAGAAATATTTTGCTACTTAACTGTTTTGCTACTTAAAGAAGCAATTACTCCCAACACGTTCTAATCTTTTGGAAAGACAGCTTCCAGGCTTCTTCTTTTCTTGTTGATTCATTTGTCCATAGAACATGGGTTCTCTGCAAGACTCTGCACACTGGCTTCATTTGTTTTCTAGCCCTTGAACTTTCTGGACAAACTGTTCCAGCTTTCCTCCCCACCCTTTAAGCCAATCAGAGGGGAAGCAGATTTTTGCTGAGTTTCTCTCTTCCCCATAGCAACTATAATTCTCTCTTTCCTCCTGGTTCCATTTTATGGGCTGACCAGCTTTTTACCTTTTGAACTGCTGGCAATGACCAGCCTCTGCTTCTTGAATAATCCAAGGTTTAAACAGAACTCAACCATTGTATAGCTATGAATGAACACTACATATCCAAACAGTTTCATCAGTTTGCAGCTAGATCCTCATAGTGCTATAGTGCAAACAGCTACTAATAGACTTTTAATTCAGCATATGTATTCCAGTATTTCAATGCACAAGTATGTTAAAAATATACATATGAAAGACCAAAAATCTATTAGATATTTACTTGCCTGCAAGAGTATTTGTGAAAGTTGGCAAAGCTAATAGTAGCTAATTTGCATGTGTAAGTCATACGCCAGGCACACAATTGGGCACAATTATAACAGGTGAATGGCATTCCTTCTATTATTTGTGGCAACTTCCATGAGTGCTCATACACATGAATAAATAATCAATAGGATTCTAGCTATTGTACTTACAGATGATTTATTCAGTCATTGTATGTATAATCCCTTTACCCCTGGTTAAAATTTTCAAAGATACTTAACAGAAGAGAAAATAATAAAATGAGGAAATACATAACCGATATATTCATAATAAAAATTTACACAGCTGTAAATACAGACTCAACAAAACATCAGTCAGAATAGATTTTTTTTAAAAAAAAAGATTAGTTGATGTTAAGGTAGAAACCTCAGTGAGAAGAGGATTTAGAGGAGCACTGCCCACAAGCGGGTCACTCTTGGGTGTGTCCAGCAAGCAGCCTTGAACAGGGGTCAGCAAACCAGTCTCTCCAGGTGTTCTTGGACTTCAATGCCCAGATGCCCAAGTCAGCAAACGTGCTCATAAGGGCATATGAACCATATGATAGACCACACTTTGAAGACACTACCCATTACAACCTGGAATCTTAAAATCCATTGTTTCTCAAAGAGCTCATACTAAACATTCTGACTGCATTAGAGTACTGTACCAGTTCCAAGGAATATGAGCTATTTAGACTCTTCTGGGTAATCATTTCACATATCTTCATTCTCTGGATTCTGAAGAACAGAATATCTAGGCTTAGTTATTCCTGACTCAATAGGGTGGCCAAATTCTCCTCACTCTGGAACCTTATCCTCTGTGTCTGTGTGCTAATTGCTGCTGAATTTCAGGAACATACTATTTTATTGTTCAGTCCCCATGGATCATTGCCCGTCAAGCACCTCTGTCCTCCATCCTCCTTCTCAATCCACCCAGCTCTGTACCCATTGCGTCTACAATACCATCTATCCATCTCCTTGTCTGCCACCCCTTCTTATTTGCCCTCAACCTTCCCGAGCATCAATGCTTTCTCAAGTGAATCCTCTCTTCTCATTTGATGTCCAAAGTACTTTAACTTCATCTTTATTTTGACCTTCTAAGGATCAGTTGGGGTTTATTTATTTTAAGATCGACCTATTTGTTCTCCTCACTGTCTCCTCCAACACCAAAACTCTCCTCCAACACCACATTTCAAAAGACATTTATTATTCTGCACTCAGCTTTCCTTATGGTCCAGCTCTCACAACCATACATTACCACTGGGAATACCATTACCTTGACTATGGTAATTTTTGTTTGCAAGGTGATGTCTATCACCATCATCATCATCACCATCATCATCATCATCATCATCATCATCATCATCATCATCATCATCATCATCATCATCATCATCATCATCATCATCATCATCATCATCATCATTATTATTATTATTATTATTATTATTATTATTATTATTATTATTATTATTATTATTATTATTATTATTATTATACTTGTATAATAATGTGACTCTGGGCAGCTAACAAAGAAACAGAGTACAGTATCACAAATTACAGTTACAAAAGAATCACCTTAACACAATATTAAAAACATTTCAAGAACAATACATATTTCAAGAGCAATATACATTTCAAAGCAATACCGGGGTGGTGGTGGTGGAATGCATTGCAAAACTATGTTCCCCAGGCATCTTATAGCTTGTCTACCAAGAATTACTTGCCTTTTTATTTCATGGCTGCAATCATTATCTGCAATGATCTTAGATCTTAAGAATGTAGTCTGTCACTGCTTCTACCTCTTCCCCATCTATTTTCCGGGGATCGATAGGGCCTGTTGCCATTATTTTAGTTTTCTTGATGTTGAGTCTCAAGCCAGCTTTTGCACTCTCCTCTTTCAACCCAAGCAGGATTTTATTTAGGTCTTTCTCACTTTTTGCCATTAGGGTAGTATTATCTGCATACTAAGCAACAGGTATACAAAAGTTTGACATTCTACCCCTGTGGTTGTTTGACCATTCTTTTTCTAGTCAAGTTAAAGCTTCTATTTCTTTCATCTTTATTGAGAAAAATGTGGCCTTGTCGATACATTCCTACGCATGTTTAGGTTTTAAAATAAATTCTACCCTTGGCAGCTAGTTTCAAAGCA
Organism: Furcifer pardalis; assembly: GCA_030440675.1. Classification (NCBI taxonomy): domain Eukaryota; kingdom Metazoa; phylum Chordata; class Lepidosauria; order Squamata; family Chamaeleonidae; genus Furcifer; species Furcifer pardalis. Next base: position 164,743,749 of record CP126891.1, on the reverse strand, counting down.
ATATACCACTGGTAAGGGACAGCCCAAAATGTTTTAGTTAACACCTGGATTTTATATTTTTGCTTTGTGCTAGATTTTAATGGACCATAAACTTCCATAAAGTTCTCTATTCTCCCATGGTTTTATGTCATCATGATTTATTTATTTATTTATTTATTTATTTAGATTTATTATCCCGCCCCAATCAGGCGAACCTGACTCTAGGCGGCTTACAGAAATTCATAAATTAAAACCTTAAGGTTCATAAATTACTTAAAAGTCAATTAAAAAAGAATTAAACGCTGAATTTCCAAAAATCTAAAAGATTTAAAAAGGTTAAAAGGTTTAAAAAGATTTTAAAAGTTTAAAAGAGTGAGGGAGGGGTGGCTGTCCCATCATATCAGCCACCCAACATGGGACCCCAAATTCCTGGAGCCCCACACCTGCCCTGCCAGCCAGGTTTTTAGGCCCTTCCGAAAGGACAGGAGCTCTGTCTGTAGACGTAACTCAGTTGGCAGGAGGTTCCAAAGGGCCGGGGCGGACACGGAGAAGGCCCTCTTTCTGGTGCTAGAGAGATGCGCCTCTCTAGCCGATGGAATGATAAGAGAGCCTCTCCGATCCGCCCTGGTGGGACGGACAGATGTCCTTGGGACGATGCGGTCTCTTAAGTATCCTGGCCCACTACCATGTAGGGCTTTAAAGGTAATAACCAGCACCTTGAATTGCACCCGGAGACATACTGGCAACCAGTGCAGCTCCCGAAGCAGTGGTGAGGCACAAGCATAACGCCCGCACCCCATCACTACCCGAGCAGCCGCATTCTGGACCAGCTGCAGCCTCCGAATGGTCACCAAGGGCAGCCCCATGTAGAGCGCATTACAGTAATCAAGTCTGGAGGTGACCAAAGCATGTGTGATCATGAGCAAGGAATCCCGGTCTAGGAGTGGGCGTAGCTGGCGTATTACACGAAGTTGTGCAAAAGCCCTCCTGGCCACGGCTGCCACCTGCTCCTCGAGCAGTAGTCGTGAGTCCAAGAGGACCCCCAGATTACGCACCAGGTCTGTTTGGGGCAAAACTGACCCATCCAGAACCAAAGATGGTAACTCCCGAGATAGCGCAGGACCCCTTACCCATAGCCACTCAGTCTTGCCGGGATTCAGTTGTAGCCCGTTGTCCCCCATCCAGACCCTGACAGCCTCCAGGCACCTGGATAGGACTTCCACTGCATCAATTGGATCTCCACGGGCTGAGATATACAGCTGGGTGTCATCTGCATATTGGTGATACCTCACCCCGTGGGAACGGATGATCTCACCCAGTGGCTTCATGTAGATGTTAAATAGGAGAGGCGAGAGTACCGAGCCCTGAGGCACCCCATATTGCAGGGGCCTAGGGCTGGACCTCTCGCCTTCCAGCCACACCGACTGGGTCCGGCCCCTCAGAAATGAAGAGAACCAGGCCAGCACAGTGCCCTGGATCCCCAATCCTTGGAGCCTTCCCAGAAGGATACCGTGGTCGACAGTATCGAAAGCCGCTGAGAGGTCAAGAAGAGCCAGGATGGTTGGATGACCTCCATCCCGTTCTCGCCAGAGATCATCCACCAATGCGACCAATGCAGTTTCAGTACCATATCCGGGCCTGAATCCTGACTGGAAAGGGTCCAGATAATCCGCTTCATCCAGGACTTCCTGTAGCTGCCACACCACTGCCTTCTCCAAGACCTTACCCAAAAAGGGTAGGTTGGATACAGGTCGGTAGTTGGTAAGTACCGTAGGGTCGAGGGATGGCTTTTTCAGGAGGGGACGCACCAAAGCATGTTTTAAGGGTGCTGGAAAAAGCCCCTCCTGCAGAGATGAATTTATAATTGCCTCGACCCAACCGCCTGCCACAGCCTTAGATGCCTTGACTAGCCAAGCAGGGCATGGATCCAATTCACAGGCAGTGGCGCGAACAGATCCAAGAAGCCTGTCCACTTCCTCAGGGCCAACTGGATCGAACTGATCCCAGATAACATGGCCAGACTGTACTCTGGTCAACCCCAGCTCTGTCTCTTCCACGCCGGGATTAAACTTCAAGCGAATCTGAGCGATTTTCTCCGCCAGATAATCAGCAAAAGCCTCAGCCGATCCCTGCCAACCAGGGCCAGACCCCCCTCTTCCCAGGAGGGACCTGGTCACCCGGAACAAGGTCGCTGGGCGATTATCTGCGGAGGCAATAAGGGCGGTGAAATATTGTTTCACAGTTCATTTTTTATTACAGCAATTTATCAAATTGATAGAAAGGCACCAGCACCATGATACCATAAAATCAAAATATTTTACACCATCCAGCATTTCCAGTCAACCAGGATGATGTCTACCAATTTGAATCACCTGTGTAAATAAGGTTATGCTAAAGTGATAGTCAGCTGATAAGCTAAGAATGGAGAGTTCACATCTCTTTGGTCGCTTAATGGTTCATAATCCTGCAATAAAATTTCCCAGTTTGGAAATTGCCATTTTTAAAAAGGAGGGGGCAGAACATTTCCTATTTTCTGATTTAAAACCTCATGAACATTCTTTATTTGTTTTTCAAATTGCATATGTTTCATAATTATCTCCCAATTAATGTTGATACTTTGTTCTATAATTTTCCTGCTATAGTTTCTGCTAAGATACAGCATGCATCCATATCAAATGCCCTTTGACAGCAAGCACACAGTGAAATGTTTAACCCAAAAATGTATTTCTCTCTCATGTTCAAGAGGTGATTTCCCCGCAGTATGAGGCTCAACCAATGCACTCTGAGTGCACTAACCCCTGGAATTTCCCCTAATCCAAGAAACTTGACTGCATAATTTGTGATATAATATATGAGAGAGAGAGAGGGAGAGATGCATCTATAACATGGGCAATAAACTTTTTTAATGGCTGAGATATGGAAGAGCCACTGCACCATCCTCTATTATTGTCTCAGTGATAGGAAAATTGTTGGCTGTGACCCTATAAGTCCCTATCAGCATGGTCACTGATGACAGATGGTGAGGACTGTAGTTCAACAAACTCTGGTGACACAGTTTCCTAACCTTAGAGTAGATAAGAAGATTCTGCAGAAGGGAGGCATTCACTGGAGCTGCTGATGTTATCTGAAAACTTTTCTCCTAGAATAAAGGTGATCTGATATTGCTGATGACCTTCTGTGCAAGTATGGCAAGAATCAGGGGAGAGACTTTTGCACAATAGGGAAGAGAAGTCTCCACCATGCTGTTGCTGATAAGGCCACTCACAGTGATGAGCATACATAAAAACATTATATATACAATTGTAAACCATTTAAAATACAAAAATCAAAATACAAAAGTTAAAATGATGGCTCTTTCTCTCAGCATGTGCTGGTCTAGAACTGAAGGTAGCTTAGGAAAAATACTACTGTATTGAGATAAGAGTTTAGTTTCTTTTCTTTTCCTTGTCTTAGAAAAATAGCAACGGTGAAGGCAGAAGGCAGAATTGTAAAGCATATTGAATCATATTAGGGACTTGGGCCATGTATGTTTGACACAAGCTGAAACTTACAAGAAGAAGCTAAATCTCACTCCTGTAATACATAAGAAATCTAGTGCATTTTGAAAACCATTATCTTCAGTGACACTGTGGCAAAGTCGCATAAAAGTAAACACTGAAAATCAATATTGGATTGGAAGATGAACTAAACATAACACTTATAGCAAAATATGTGCAAAGCCTGGTATTGCATTAAATTTACCACAATGCTTTTTTATCCTCACTATCAGGACAACAAAGAAAAGAATGCACACACAGGAAGTACTTAAAGGAAAGTCCAAAAGAAGGTGCATCGTTGTAATCTGCACTGCCAGTTTAACTGTTGGTCAGCACTACAGAGCCAAACAGAAATCATAGAATCATTGAGTTGTAGTTAATATTTCAACATGGCAGTAGCACAGAGCAACCCTGACCTTCTCTACAATTTTCTTTGTTTCTTCATTTTATAACTGAACAAATGTATTAGTTATTTTAACAGTTTACATTTATCAAATTAATCCGATATATTTACAGTGGATTTGATTGGTTTGTTGGTTTAAACCAGGGGTTCTCAACCTACGGCCCATGGGCTGGATCTAACCCCATTTCATGTGGCCTGCACCACTGCCACCACCAGAAGTGGATGCATTTATGACAGCCATAAATGCATCTGCGGCTGTCATAAAAGCATCTGTGGCTGTTGTAAATGCATTCACGACAGCCATGGATGTGTTTTATGGCAGCATTTATGTGGGGGAACCACCACTATGGCCCGTTCAGCTGTCTGAGTGGGCATGGTCTTGCCCATGGCTTAAAAAAGATTGAGAACCCCTTATTTAAACTGTCAATTTATTCATGGTTCATCTTTTCTGGGTTCATGGAGGATACTGCTCATAGAAAGACTGGCTAAAGATCTTCACTGTACTATTATTAAATTACATCAGGAGAAACTGTCCATTGGTTGTGCTTTAAATTGCATGCAAAGCACACTTGAAAATGAAAATGAGCCAGGGAGTGTTGAGATTTTTATGGTGTCTGATATTAGATTTCCTCCTTGCCTTATATGAGGTGATCCTATCTAGCATGACCCTGGCTTGTGAAATGCCCACCTGTGTTGGGCGTTGAGCATTGGGCGTTGGGCGTTGGGCGTTGGGCATTGGGCGTTGGGCGTTGGTGTTGGCAGCTGGGAGTGACTCCCACTATGGTTCCATTGTGTGGTGCCCTGGTGCAGGGCAAATCTCAGCGAGTTCCTGGTCAACAATCCTTTCTGGTTGTACTCACCTTGTCTTCTTTTCTTCTGCTGGAGTTTCCTATTTTTTTTGTCCCATCTTGCCACATTGGTGCACACAAAATAATGATACCTTGCTGTCACACTTGAAGATCTCACTGGCAGGCGGCTGCAGTTTCAGAATGGCTTGAATAAGCTTTTGAGGACTTGATATGGTTAAAGTATGTGTCAAGCTGAAGGAGTTGGGAGATTTCATCAATATGGTCAAAAGGTCGAATTTGACAATAGCAGGAAAATGATGATTTAGATATGAACAATAGGATTGGTGTTACAGTGTTTGTTAGTGGGAGTAGTGATTGTATAGATGGTGATTATATGTGTCTGAATGATTCACTACGGCTATAAAGCCTGAGATATGGAATTATTATTTTTAAAAAACTTTGATTGTTTTCTTATTTTAGCTGGTGTCTGCTGTTATGATCAGAATGTCTCGTTCTCTATGCTATAACTCTGCTTTGCCACCCCCATCAGACCACTCCATGGTGGAATTAGCTGTTTATGTTTGGCTAGTTAACTTTCAATTTACTCCTTATCTTATTTTTACTTTGTTTATGTTCAACTCATTTATGTTAAAATTATTCCTGTCTACATTTGATAGCTTTACTTACTTATATTTTCTTATTTTTTTAATTAAACATGTAATTTTCATAGTTGTTCCGTTCTCTTGATATTCCCTCCTATTTTGTCAGAGGTCTTAGCCTTAAGTCATTAGTGTTTTGTATTCATTTTCCTTTTTTTCCCCTAGGGAACTTTTTAGGGGTTATTTGCCTTTCGGAGGTTTTAGTTCTCCTCCCTGCTGTTGCCAAATGTTGGATGGCTCTGTGAAAAGAGTTTTCTACCAATGGGAGATCACAACAGTGGGATCTCCATCATACTGGGTAGGGCAAGGTATGATAAGAGATCGTGTTACCCCATGGTCATTGGCCTGTCCAACCAGAGCAGACCGGAGGGGCTCCCTAGTGGTTCCATCAGCCAGAGAAGTTTGGCTCTCTGGTACAAGGAGGAGGAGGGCCTTTTTGGTATCTGCTCCAGCCCTGTGGAACATCCTGCCAACCGAGTTGCACCTCCAGGAAGAGCTGCTAACCTTCAGGAAGGGCCTGATAATTTGGCTAGTGCAGCAGGTGTGGGGGGCTGCCAGCGTGGCAGCCCCCTGGCTTATTTAAGGTAATCTGGGTTTTAATGTAATAGGGAGGGTATTTTAAATAGTTTTTATGTTTTAACCTTTTCCATTGGGATGCTTTATATTTGAAGCTTTAATGTTGTGAGCCACCCGGGGTTGCTTCGGTGAAAGGGGCAGCAATATAAATGCAATAAATGAAATAAATGCTATAAACAAATAAGTAAATAAGTAAATAATATATAAATATTGGTGGACCAGTTGGCCATTACAGGGGAACCCAAGCTCCAGTTTTTTTCTCCATCCATCATATGCAAGGTAACCCTCTCATCCTTTCATCCTTAGATCTGTCCCTTTTGTTGCTGAATGCCAGATCAATCTAAAATAAATATCAGATCATTGAAGATCTTGTCTTAGATGAAGAGGTTGATCTGATGGGTGTGGAAAGAAAGATTTCTCCCTCTTGCTCTTCAGGTTATTCCATATTACATCAAACAGATCTGCAGGGCAAGACGTGTGCTCCCATTTAGGAATATTTTAAGGTTAGCAGACTCTGTGTTGTCAAACCTGGTTTTGATTATCTTTCTGTGGTAGTGGATTCCAGAGACAGATGTGGGATAGAAATGGTGTAGTGCTTTTCCAGGGCTCTCCCTGCCACAGCTGGCTGATGTAATCTCTGTGGCAATGTTGAAGTCCCCCACACTATTGATGGGGGAGATTCATGAGATATCAAATTGGCTTGGCACAGCTGTAGAGTTCCTGGAGGCTATGACCTCCTTTGAACTTGTTTCTGTGTTCAAACAGCCCCACACATTTAGGTCATCTTATTGTGTACCAGTTGTTGTCAATGGGGCAGGGAAATGAGGTGAAGGTAGTGGAATTTGCCTACCACTGCCTTATCATGGCTGTATCTTTACCACTTTTCGCTAACATGGTTGGTGATCCTGTTGAGACTCTGGTTTATAAATGATATTCAGGAGCAACTCAAGCTATCAACAGGATTGCCTATACCTACCTAGCTAGCTACATACATACATACATACATACATACATACATACATACATACATACATACATACCGACCGACCGACCGACCGACCGACCGACCGACCGACCGAACGACCGACCGACCGACCGACCGAACGACAGACAGACAGACAGACAGACAGACAGACAGACAATGTCTATGTTACGCTGTTTTGATCCAAGATGGAGACCAATTGTGTGAATTTAGAACAATTTGATTGCTTAACGTTATGCGATTTTGGCGTTATCCGAGGTAAATTAGATAAGAGTAGGTTAAAAGTCATTGGGTAGAAGTACTTTGTGAACATGAACAATTGAGATGTTTTGTTAGGGACTGTGTGGATTAAATGGAAGTTCTGGCTTGCCAGTGATTTATCTCCTCTACTGCATTGTACAACAACAGACTGTCTAGTTTAGTACTGTCTTGCACTTACTGTAGTGGTACGCCATGCAATTACTGCAGTGGTATGTGATTTTTGTGTTCAGTGCTGTTAGCCGCTCTGAGTCGCTTTGGCAAATAGAGCGGCATACAAATCTAATAATAATAATAATAATAATAATAATAATAATAATAATAATAATAATAATAATAATAATAATAATAATAATAATTCAACCCAGAGTGATCTGTGCCCATCCAATTCTATTCATATCCCCCATACGAGCCTATTTGTAAGTATCTTTTTGACATGTATTGGGAAAATGAAATGGGTATCGCTTTTCCCCCCCACCAACACAGACAAGATTGAGTATAAAGTAAACCTGTCAAGGTTCAGACAGCTATCTTCAAGTATTTGCATAATTTTTTATCAGAAAAGGAAGACAAAACAAAAAACAGCAGAAGTGATTTATGCCTTATACATTTTGATTTGTATTCCAGTCACAGATAAATTTATAAATTCATTTTGCTTCACCCAGGTATCAAGTCTGACCATTCCACTCCAATCTGGCCCTCATATAAATCAATCTACAGGAGCTCAGCTCCCTTTGGAATATGGGATTGCTCCAAATCCAGTGTACACCTCTTTGTTGTTGTTCAGTCGCACAGTCGATTCCAACCCTCTGCGACCCCATGGACCACTGTCCGTCAGGCACTCCTTTCCTCCACCATCCCCCTCAACTCACTCAGCTCTGTGCCCATTGTCTCCACAATACCATCTAGCCATCTCATCTTGGGCCGTCCCCTTCTTCTTTTGCCCTCGACCCTTCCAAGCATCAAGGCTTTCTCAAGTGAATCCTCTCTTCTCATTTGATGTCCAAAGTACTTTAGTTTTATCTTTATTATTTGACCTTCTAAGGAGCAGTCAGGGTTGATTTCTTCTAGGATTGACCTATTTGTTCTCCTTGCTGTCCAGGGGACTCTCAAAACTCTCCTCCAACACCACATCTCAAAGGCGTCTATTCTTCTGGGCTCAGCTTTCCTAATGGTCCAGCTCTCACAACCATACATTGCCACAGGGAATACCATTGCTTTGACTATACGAATTTTTGTTTGCAATGTGATGTCTCTACTTTTCACTATGCTCCCCAGGTTTCTCATTGCTTGCCTCTCAAGAATCAGCCGCCTTTTTATTTCATGGCTGCAATCACCATCTGCAGTGAGCTTTGATCCTAGGAAAGTAAAATCTGTCACTGCTTCTACTTCTCCCCCATCTATTTTCCAGGGACTGATAGGGCCTGTTGCCATTATCTTGGTTTTCTTGATATTGAAAATATCAAGCCAGCTTTTTCACTTTCTTCTTTCAACCTAATCAGGAGCTTCTTTAGGTCCTCCTCACTTTCTGCCATTAGGGTGGTATCATCTGCATATCTCAAATTGTTGATGTTTCTCCCAGCAATTTTGATCCCAAATTGTGATTCCTCAATCCCTGCATTGCACATTATGTGTTCTGTGTATAAGTTGAATAAGCAGGGTGACAAAATGCAGCCTTGTCTTACTCCTTTTCCTATTCCAAACCACTCCGTCATTCCATTTTCTGTCCTAACTGTTGCCTCTTGATTCATGTACAGATTTCTCATGAGACCTATGAGGTGTTCCGGTATTCCCATCTCTTTAATTACTTGCCACATTTTGTTGTGGTCGACACAGTCAAAAGCCTTAGTGTAATCAATGAAACAGAAGTAGACTTGCTTCTGATATTCCTTTGTTTTTTCCATGATCCATCTTATGTTGGCGATGTGGTCTCTAGTCCCCCTGCCTCTTCTGAAACCCGCCTGCACTTCTGGTAATTCTCTCTCCACATACTGTTGCAGTCTATCCTGTATTATCTTGAGCATCACCTTGCTAGCGTGAGGGATGAACACAATTGTTCGATAATTTGAACATTCTTTGGCATTACCCTTTTTGGGGAGTGGAACGTATACTGATCTTTTCCAATCCTGTGGCCATTGTTGTGTTTTCCAAATCTGCTGGCATATAGAATGTAATAATTTGATTCCATCATCTTGTAGGGCTTTGAAAAGTTCAACTTGGATACCATCAACTCCACTGGCTTTGTTGTTTGCAGTGTCTTTAGGGCTTTTCTGACTTCACTCTCTAGAATGTCTGGCTCATGTTCAATGTTCTCATCTTTGTGATTATCAGGGGTGTTGAGGTCCTTTTTGTAGAGTTCCTCTGTGTACTCTTTCCATCTTTTCTTAATCTCTTCTGCATCTGCTAACTCCTTGCCATCTTTGTCTTTTATCATGGTCATTTTTGCTTTAAATGTTCCCTTGAGTTCCATATGTACATTTATGAATATGTATAGGGTAAAAATCTCACAGCTTGTATCTGAATTTTAAATGGTTTAATACCAAGACAGCAGTACCCCACATCTTCCTTCTCCCATACAACTCAACAGATTGGTACTCTACATTGCATGCCTTGCTGAGGGAGGTAACTAGTTTTGAGGATTCAAAGATATTAAACTTGCCTGTAAGGCAAACACTAAAGACTGTATTAAACAAATAGCAAAACAAGATATGTACACAGAGTGAAATACTCAGCCATACATCCCTTCTGTTTGTTCGGAGTCTCTTGGACATGACCGTGACCCCTACTATCTGAAAATGTACAGGAACTGTCTAAATTCTAGGTCAACACTGAATCTCCCTGTTTGAGGTAACTCTGTGGATTAATCACACTACAATAGAGGAAACTCTACAATGTTCACATTTCTTGTTAGGCAACTAACCAGGAGTAATTAAACTGACCTACCCAAATATTCCATCCACTGGAAGGTTGACCTTGAGAATATACACCTAAATTATACCCCCATGGGCAAGCTGAAAAATAAGGGAAAGGGAGATCAATAACAGGAATAAAGCTATTCCAAAAGGTTGCTTAGCTGAATAGGGAATATGGGCACATACCTTCTTGCCATGGGAAAAGTCTCACACCATTCTAATTCAATAGGCTTGTTATATTGACCTGTTGAAAGTTTCTATGTTGAAACAGTAATGTAGTAACGGTCCCACTGAGGAAAGGTAACAGAAAAAAATATGTGAAAATTGTTCAATTGGTGTTTAGAAAGAAAAGGTGGCAAAGGCAGCTGTTATTTTTAGTTTATGAATGCTGAAGCAGCAACTGCAGAAAAACCTGACTTGTTTTCTTTAGCTGAGCTTGGTTTCTTAATCACCTTTAAGCTGCCATGACAGATGTTGCTGCCACTGACTGCAGCATTGTAGTGAGTGTGGGGAGGGGTAGTTTTTGAATTCTTTATATTCAAAAAACTGGCACTTCTTTATTTATTCCTGCACCATATTAAATATTTAGAATTGCCTAATTTTCTTCTCTTTCAGCATAGTATATCATACCTCAGGATTTAACAAAATGGCCTTGGGCCATCTGCGTACTGGCATGTGGAGCTCTATTTAGATCAGCATTTTTGCTGATAATTAAGCATTACAGAATGAAGTAAACTAGCACAACGAAATCCACATCCCTGTTCCTTGCATTCCTCAACAGGAGATTGGCATGGGTATAAATCTGGAGTTAAACAGAAAATGTTAAACTTTCAAAATGTTTCTCAAAGAGAAAAAAGGAACGTGAAGCAGGTGGTCTTTGTAGGTGGCTGATCTTAGAGACACTGTCCACATCTTAATGAATAGTTTTTTTTTCACATTTCTGTAAAATGTGCAGTAAGAGGGGGAGGGGGAAAAAACCTCAACTGACTCTTTGTTTTATAAGCTAATGGAAGTGGGAGCGTGGGATGGATGATTTCTTTTTTAAAAATTTTGTTTTTTAGATCAATTATTTTGTCTTGTATACTTCTTGGGTGCATATATACTTACCTTGCCAAAGGGAAATAGTATAAGTTTTGTGCAGAAATATGAGTTTTCAAGACTATATTTTCTACAAAATTGTGCTATCATGAGAAAGCTAATGAAATATTTCACACCTTGGTCTCCAAACACAGTCAAAATGTCTGCTAGGGTTTGAAGAATCCTTGTGGTGCTGTCTTATTGTGCTTAGAGAACCAGATTTAATTAAAATCTTAGCAATAGTGATATTTCTTCCTATTGATTTGGTATAACTATCTGGCCAGGGTTGTGCTTAAGTGTTAGGCAACCTTATGAACTGATCTGAGTCCAAAATTCCCCTGGCCTCTGCACTAATTAATGTTTGGTTCTACACCTTGCTAGAGAAAGTTGTACATCCTTCATAAGGGTTGGGAACATTTATTTCAGAACTGCTGATCATCAAATGTATACTGTCAGAAAAGAATGCTATGACATGCAATAAGAGCAAAACAACAAGACTGCTATAATGTGTTTATTTTTCCCATGGGGGAGATAGGGGTTGTTGCTGATGTTGTCATATTATCTCTGTAGCACTGCAGCAAAAACCCACAATGAAAACAGAAGATAAGTGAAAAGAGTCAATTTGGTACAGTACTCCATTGATCTGAAATATCTTGTTTTCTGTCAGTCGGGCATGTAGTGATAATTTAGCTATTTTTCATTATACAGAACTTTCATAGGAACCCTGAATAGAAAATGTATATGGACAATGGAATAGCTTGCCACAGGAGCAGGAAGCTGTGTGAATTCTTGCCCATCTATGAATGTCTTTGAATTATTCCTGACGCATTAAGTGGCATTGTCAGTGTTAACAAAGAAGAACACATTGGGGAATATTTGTTTCACAAAACTTGTGATGGAAAAATGATGATGGCTCTCAAAAAGTAGGAATATCTGGGGAGTGAAGGGTCTGAATAGACATGTTTTTCATAGGTTTTCTAGCAGAAGCTGAAATACAATTCAATGCTTTGACAAGCTATTGGAAATGAAGGGCAATAAATTTTACAAAAACACCATCATGAAATTCACTAAAAATTAGAAACTGGATCTATAGCCTATAATGCATTTAGTTTATTGGACATTTCATGTAGTTATATTGATTCCAACCTTTCCGGTAATTCCTGTGGTTTTTACAGAAAACTGTCTTGTTCCTAGCAACAACTATATTTTAGATTTTTCTAAGGTTTTCAAAGAGACATAATGGACAATTACTTTACTTTCAGACTGCTAATATACAATAAAATGTCACAATTACTTCCAACAAATACTTTTTTCTGAAGTAGCTTTCTATTAAGAAAAGCTAAGATTGTGACAAAAAATACGGCACCTACATTTCAGAAGGATAGATAAAGTAGCAGGAACCTTTTGTAGGTCATTTCTTTCATAAAGGCTGATGTCTACTCAAGGAATGGTAATGCTTCCATGGGTATTACAGAGTCATTCAGTCATTATCTGCAAGAAAATAGCAGAAAATGACTTATAATACTGAAGTATAGAGAAACATCTGGACTTCAGCAGTCCTAATTAACTTTATTAATAACTTTTACCATCAAATGAAATATGACTTATTGCAATCCTTTTCAGGTTTTTTTAGTTAGAGAGTGCTCAGAACTGGTTTGCTACTCCTGTCTTATAGCAGCAGTCTGGGTGTGTGAAGCTTTCCCATGACTACACAGACTGTTATTCAGACTAACCCTATAACCTTACCTATTTTCATCGATTTTGGATTTGGCCTTTGAGTGTGATATGATTATTGTTTGGTGGTTACCTGGCTGCTGGCATCCTGGTGCTCCTGTCAGTAGTTAGCCACTCTACCCCAGACTCTGACACATACAAACCCAACCTGGCCTCCACCCCACTATTCAGATGTAGCTCATATGCCTCCTGGCTCCTGTTTGAGGCCTCACTCTTGACTTCTGTTCCCTGTTATTAACATCTCTGAAAGGCAGTGGTGTAGCATGGCGGGAGGGCCCTACGCCCAGGGCGGCACTTTTTTTGGGGCAGCAAAATATCACAATAACTAGGACTTTGCTGCTGCCCCCGGACTTCCTAGTGGTTTAGATGAAGAGGCCACTGCAGGGATGGGCACTGGGACCCTCCACCACCGCCGGTGTCCTCGGTCCCATCCCGGGCCAGGGCACAAAAGACCGTTATGGCAGCAGGACTTCACCACTGCCTCCGGACTTCCTAGCAGCCAGGGCAAAGGGGCTGCTGTGGCTAGATAAGGCCCATGTGCTAGGACCACCACCGGCATCCTGTGCCCTGCCCAGAGGGCAGCAAATTTGGCCTACACCCTGGGTGGCTGAAACCCACGCTACACCACTGCTGAAAGTTTCATGAAGGGGACATGAGACTGAGGCAGGTGGCCCACAGGGCACAGTGCAACCATCCCCTTCACAACTCATTTGCACAATCAATTACACAATCAAGCAATTTCTTCCCTGCCTTCCCATCTCCACCATCCATCCGCTTCTCTGTCTGGGCCTTTTTCTTTCTGTTCCTCATTAATGCCATCACTATCATGTACCTCCTTACCTTATCTAGCCAGGCCCTTGTATTTCCCCTCCTTCCCACTGCTGTTGCTTGTGTCCTAGGTAAAGGTAAGGTCACCCTTGCTTGAAAGCCATTTGTATCCAACTCAAGGGTGTGGTGCTAATCTCCATTTACAACCAAAGAAACAGCATTGTCTGTCCTTACAAAAATGTGGCAGACATGACTAGACACCAGAGTGCATGGAATGCTGTTAACTTCTCATCAGAACAGTACCTATTTATCTATTTGCAATTTCTTGCTTTCAAACTGCTAGGTTGGCAGGAGCTGGGACAGAGATGAGAACTCACTCCACTGTGCATCCCTCTGGTCTCAAACTGTAGACCTTTTGACTTTTGAGTCATCAAGTTCAGCGTCTTAACCACTAAGCTGCCCTTTCCCCTCCAAATGTCATATAATGATGAACTGAAAGGACCTGAAAGAAGTACTCACTTTATTAGCAAATGAAATAGGATGAATGGAAGATGAAAGAGGCAGCCACCACCACACTCATAAGAAAATTAATTGACTATAAAAACAAATTGCTGTGCACATCTCTAATCTTCACTATCCCAGATCAGTAACTAGTAAGGAACAACACTCACAACATACTTCCAGGAAAGTGAAGGGAAGAGTGAGAGTCAGTTTTATATGTTGGGTTTAGAAACAGAGCAACCAATTAGGCCCACTTAATTGTCTCTGATATCATATCTCTTATGACTGCTCATGTGAAAATCTGTGCATAAGCAGCCTATGTATATTTATGAAATTATCAGCTCTTCTGCAAGTGACAGGATGATCCTTATTTGAAGCCGTCTTTGCATCATTATCTGCTAGGAATAGTTCTTGTATAAATAGTTGGTCACTTGTGTGTTTTGACAGTTTGATATTTGCAAAAGAGAAATTGGTAATTTGAAAGACGATATGACAGCAAATACTTGTAAATTGCCATATGCAAGATTGCTGAGTAAGCCTGAATGTAATAGAGAGCCAAGTGTAGAGTAGGAGCTCTCCAGAGAGAGAAAAGTTGAACATTAGTATACCATTGACTACAGAAGTGGCTAAAGAAAATAATGTGTACTCAGGATATGATTGCAGTTCTCGATGCCTAAAAGAAAATCTGTTTTCAAAGTTCCCAAATGCAATAAGCTACATTGCAGCTTTTTGGAGTTCTTTCTTTTTTTAAAGTGTTTTAGCTTCATATGAGGTACTGATTAAAGTCACCCACACATACAAAAGAAAGAACTCCTCTTCTTTATGTTGGTTCTGGTTTGTCCAGTGGACCAATTTCCCAAGGATAATGAGGTATAGATGGGCTCTCTTAATGAATCATAATGATGGATCAGATTTAGAGCAGAGAGAAATTGGTAGGAAATGAGTTGTGAAGACTTGCTGGATAGATTTAAGTCAAAACCTGACTATGGATGGCTATCAAAAGGCTGGTAAAATAAGGAAGCTAGAGAGTCAGCAGAATAAGTTGGGGGGGGGGGACTAAAACTAAATAAATAATGTTTTAGTTGCCCCTTCCCAAAGTCCTAAAGCTTTTCAAAACTGATGTACAATTTGTGCAAATCTGTGTCCTATATTAATTAAAGTAGTTGTCAGAATGTGGTTTAAGTTGGTTAATTTTTGCTAGATTGAGGCCATGGGTGGAGAGATTTCATAGTTTTAGTATCCAGTTTAAAATACATAATACAGTAATACTCTGGATAATGTGTGCACCGCACAACGTTAAAATCGGATAATTTTGGGGAAATTTGAGGAAAACTTCTGCAACTCACAATGTTAACATTGTGATATGCAAAAGCTTTCCTCAAATTTCCTCCAGAGATCTCTGCCACAAAGCCCACAGGCCTGCAGGTTTTGAAGCAGAGCTCTTCAGAGCCCCCCTTGCTGTTTAGAGGCTTGCTTTGGAACAGCAAGGGGGCCTCTGTAGACCCAAGTGTCTAATCCCCAGTTAAGTGAACCGGGCATTGGACACCTGCCTCCCTTCCACAAAAGTAAGTTGTTGTTCTAAGTGTCCCAACACTGGCTTCCTTTTGGGTAAGGGAAGGCAGCCCCCCCCCCACCTTGCTTTCCCCGAAAGGAAGCTGGTGTTTGGAGTGTCCAAATGCTGGCTTCCTTTTGGGGAAGGCAATACTCACCGTAGAGCCAAGCCCCAAAATTGGCAGGGTTGGTCTCTGCCTTGGAAGCACCTTCCCTAGCAGAGACCTGTCCTTCTGACTTTGGGGCTTGGCTCTCCGGTGAGCCAAACCCCAAAGCCCGCAAGACTGGTCTCCACCTGGGAAGTACCTTTTCTTACCAGTGCCACAGCATTAAAAGTTCAGAAAACCTTTAAAAGCTTCAAAAAACGGACTAATGTTGTTTTTCTTTAAAAACATTGAAAAGTCAGCATGTATACACGAATGACATTTAGCATCTCAGCAAATCAGCAAATATAAATTTGGAATATTTTTGCACATGGTTATTTGGCCATAATGAACTTCTGTTGTCATGGCATTGAATTCAAGACCTGTTATCTGCTAGTAAAAGAATTCTTCTAATGTAAGTCCCTCCCCAGAAACTTAATGATCCTATTCTCCTCATCTCCAATGCTACAGTTCACTTTACTCATCACAGCCCTACAGCCGTCTGTATAGTATTTTCAGTGTGTGAAGAGGATGTGACAGGTTCAGAGACATTGCCTTTTTTCTTGTCTGGTGGACTATGCCTAAACTTGGATCCAATCTGCAGAATGCATTGGATAGTAAAACCCAATGGTCAGGTTTGCACCTGCATTCTGTAAGATGGTTTCTTTCTGCAGTTGATGGTGGGTGGTAGAATGTGTGTGCTAACTCAATGACTATCATTCTGATTTAACTGATGAAAAAAATGATATAGTTCCACATATGATAGCTGCCATCCTTGATGTCCTGTTTGTACTTTCAACTTATCACCTGATGCTGAGGTCACCCAGTTCTGATAAATCTTATGTGAACCAGCTTAAAACTTTAGGCATTTACACATTATTTTTACAGTCTTCTTGTTTGGAACACAAAGGCTTTTCCTTTCCCTGTCCTGGAAATGATACATATTGCTCTATGTAGATGTATGTGTTTGTTCCTCTACACCAGGGGTTCCTAATCTTTTCAAGCCAGAGGCATGTGGCATGCTCTCTCAGTCAGCTTTCAGAGATGGACAGCCATTTTGCCTTACCTGCATGATGGGGGGTGGCCATTGTGTCCCAACAGCTTCAAAGGGGTGGCCATTTTGTTTCTCAAATGCCCTTGGAGGGTAGAGGCCACATGAAATGGTGCCATGGGCCACATCCGACCCACGGGCCTTAGGTTGGGAAGCCATGTTCTACTCAGTTTGTGGGATTTTTATTAAAACTTGTGACTACACATTAGCTCATGTTGTGAAAGCAAAGATCTGAAGAACACATCGAGATAAGCTCTCATGGATGTCCTGAAGGTTGGGTTGGAGTTTTTGCACATTCCAAAATCACAGGCAAGTGGAGATAATCAATTGCTAAATTATTCTGCGTGAGCTTCATTGAAACAAATGTGAGAGATAAAAGAAGAGATTTCTTTTCTCCTGTGTTGAGATAATTTTATATTCAGAGACAACAATTTATCTGAAATGCTTCTTCTGGAACTTCAGCTTGTGATACAATAAGAAACAATATATCCCATAATTCTATGATATCTGAGCCTTAAAAGGAAACTGTCATTTAAAAAAAAAAAACCCAATCATTCCTTTCTGGCAAATACTGTAATATCTTGAAGCAGCCTTTTCAGTTTTGTCTGAGTTCTAAAATGTACAAAGAAACTGTTTTTCCCTCTGTACAAAGCTTTGATTTGGTACAGACAAGCTACTGCCCTAGATTTCAGAGACTTGAGCATACATCAGTCAGATACTCTTATACTTCCATTAGCAAGATTATTTTTGTAGTTGTCTGAAGAAAATTGTGTCTGAGATAATCTTTCCAACATTTGGCTTTGTTGCAATAACAGAGAAAATGACTTTAAAGAAAAGACAATTAAGGGTGTTTGGAGTTTGAAATAAGCTGGGGGGGGGGGGATGAAAGACAGGCAGGCAGAAAAGTTCAGCATGGGAAAAAACCAGTTCTCATAATCTTTCCTTGTAGCAAAATGAAGCAAGTAGGAGAAAGGAAGTAAATGTACCAACTCAAAACTTGGAACTTATGATGGAACTTTTGCCCCATTTAGTGGATGAATAGGCTTCTTTTTCCATAGTGAGTAGCAGAAGAATTTCTAACAGCGTCTTCCTCCTCTATATCGGTGTATTTATTCTGAACTATTCCTCATGAGAAACTGTGGGATATTTAGTGAAAACTGGCACAGTGCTTTGCAAGTTGCAGTTCTTTTCAAGGCTATGACTCCCGGTAGCTAATTTTGCACCTGAGACAAGAATGTAAACCCATGTGGCAACACTCAGATAGGCAGGCAGAAGCAGAGTTGTTGACAGCAGCACAAATTTGATTCAACAGATTTGACTTGGGTCTGATTCAACTTGACCCTGAGTCCAAACCTTGATTCAACAATTCTTATCCTCATTCCTCACTTTGACATTTGATTACTGATAATAAAAAAGTGGCTAAAATGTTTTGTTGGAACAAAATACATACCTGCCCCTTATCAGGGGATAATGCTTGCCAAAATTCAGATGGATAAGAAGAGAGTATTCTATTATCGGCTTTAAAATGTGTGTATTTTTATGCAATATTTTGTTTTCTTGGCAGAATTAGTTGAAACTTGCAGAGGTATAGTTTCCTTCTCCGAGGGGAACAAACCTGACAACTTTCAGAAGAAAATGTGCAGGTGATTTTATGCAAGAGCAGTCTTTACAGTGTGAGGGTTCCCATAAAAGAGAGCTGCCTACCACCAAAAGTTTTTGTTTTCTGGGGAATTTGTGTGACAGGGGCCATAAAGATGGACTACTGTAGAAATGTGCAACATATCAAAACAGTCTAGTATGAAAGAGGAGCATTCTGGGACAGGGGCTTATTTGTTCCCCTTTACCCCCACTAACATATTAATTTTTTCATAATATCAGATTTATTTATTTATTTATATTTTATATTGCTGCCCACTCGCCTTAGAAATGTCAGTAGGCAAGAAGTCTAGGAGGAAATATAATGACCTATGTAAGATCATAAAGGGGTATGATGAATGAAAAATAATTTAAGACTTTTATTGCTGATTTCCGCTCCCTTCTCACCAAAGTCAAAGAGGAACATACAGTGTAACGTACAGTACCAAAAAAGACTGGTGGTGCTAGCATCCTCCAAGTAAGCAGTTTTTTTATCCATTTCTCCAGATCCTAGCAGTTTTATCCATTTCTCCAGTTGCCTAGCAGTTTTTACATTCCTGTTCTTGTGAGAAAGGATCAGCAGAAAACACTGGATCCTGGAACAGTCTTACAATATAATTTTCCAATATCCTACCTTATAGCTAGAAATCCTGGAGAAAACCATTCACCAATTTGAAAATAACACTTTCAGCCACAAAAATGTCACCATTTCCTTTTTCACCCTACCAGTTCGGTTTAGGACTTGAGATTCATCTACCAGTACCCACCCAACAAACAACAACAGAGGCCATCAGTAATGGTAAATTCTAAAAGTTTTAGAAACTTTTCGTGAAAAGATCCAGCAAATGTTGGCAATTTGGTCTCTAGTTCCCTTGCCTTGTTGGAACCTAGCTTGTACTTCAGGTAGTTCTCAAACCACATACTGCTGAAGTCAAGCTTGTAAGATTTTGAGCATGACCTTGCTAGCATTTGAGATGAGAACAATTGTATGATAGTTTGAACATTCTTTGGCTTTGTCCTTCTTTGGAATTGGAATGTAACCCTATCTTTTCCAATCTTGTGGCCTCTGCTGCAGGTTTCAAATTTGCTGATGTATTGAGTGCAACACTTTAACAGCATCATCTTTTAGGGCTTTAAATAGCTCTACTGGAATACAGTAATACCTCAGATAACACTAAGACTTGGTTCCACAAGTCTTGGTGTTATCCGATTTTTAGTGTTATCCGATGCATGTTAAAATCCTATGGGATGGATCGGATAACGTTAAAGCTCCATAGAGATACATTGTAACCGCACAGGCTTTAGCGGTTGCTATCCGATCCATCCCATAGGACCTTAACGTTATTCGATCCAATTCTTCTCCCCAGGTTTATGTGATTTTAGCATTATCCGAGGTAAACGTTATCCGAGGTATTACTGTACTATAATCTCCACTAGCTTTGTCATTAATAATATGCTTTAGGGCTCCCTTGACTTAACCATTGTGGTTGTCAGGGTCATTTCCTTCTGTGTATTCTTGCCATATTTTCCTAATTTATTCTGCTTCTGTTAGGTCCCCATCATTTTGTCCTTCATCATGGCGATTTTTGTTTGATATGTTCCCTTAATTTCCTCAGTTTTCTTGAGGAGATCTCTAATTCTTCCTCTTCTGTTGTTTTTCTCTATTACTTCTTAGGTTGTTGGAATATGATCCTATCCCCCACTTATTATTTTTTAAATGATTGGCTAGTCTATAAAACAACTTGAAACCATCTCACATTTCATAGTGTGCCATTGCTGGTTGATACCGATCAAACAAAGGGACACAGTAGAAGTACAGTTTAATTGAGAACCATTAAGTGCTGTTTAATTGAGAACCATTATTTCTATATACCAGCAGTAGAAATTACCCATATATACCGCCCCAGAGCATTTTGAGTAGTCTCTGCGAGGTTCGTTAACATTTTGCCACCAACATGCAGAATACTCATTTTATTGACCACAGAAAGATGATAAGTTGAGTCAACCTTGAGCCCTGACAGGATCGAGAAGGTCATGACTCGTCATGAGTTGAGTTTTGGCTGCACACTGGAACTTAATCACTGAACTATGAGGACCCTTAGCAATAACTGTATACGTTTTCTTGGTAGTCTCACCCTGTTTGCCAATTGTGTTACTTATTCAACCCTAGGGTGTTTTGCAGTGGTCCAAATTTACCACTGATTTGTCTTCTCTTTTGTCACTTGAAGTTTTCTAGAACATTAAAATCCAAAAACCAATGCTCTCGCCACTAAATAAAAGAAAAATTCAGGCTGCAACATTTAAAACCATTTTGCCAAAGTGCATTCAGTTTTATTCACCTTTTCTTTTGCTTTTTTTTTGCATCACCTAACATTAAAATGCTCAATTGTCCAAATCAAACACTAAAGTAGAAATGTAGAGACTGACTTTTCTTAATGAATTAGATAGGAGGAGTCAATAGTGAAATGAGTCCTAAAATTACTTTCAGAATGTGGTATAAGGTGATCAGGATAAAGGGCAGATCTACATGCAAAATATCCGTGATGGACTTCTGGACTGTGTGGACAGAATAGAAGATTGTGTGTGTGCCCAGAGATCTGGGTGTGAAAGACTGACTGAGCTTAGTTTGTTGAACTGTATTAATCATCCTCAGAATGTCCATAACTATTCTAGCAGATCAATAGCCTTCATATTTGCTTTAAAATATGAGATTAGCCAAATTTATTCTTCCATTTTCAAGGTCTTTTTATCTGACCTCAACATTCCACCCGGTTGTAGAAAATAACAGTTAGTGGTTAAACTGCTGTACTTCAACCAAAAGATTGTGAGTTTGATCCTGACCAGGGCACAAGGTTGACTCAGCTTTACCATCCTTCCAAAGTCAGTAAAATGAGTACACAGCATGTTGGGGGAAATGCTAATTAAATTGTTAACCACCTAGAAAGTGCACTAAATGTTTTTACTTTACTTTACTTTACTTTACTTTACTTTACTTTACTTTACTTTACTTTACTTTACTTTACTTTACTTTACTTTACTTTACTTTACTTTACTTTACTTTACTTTATTTTACTTTATAGCCTTATACCCTGCCCCACTCGCGTACAGTGACTCTGAGCGGCTTACAGAAATGCAAAATACACAGTTACACAATCATAATAACATCATACACAGATCATAGGTAAACAACCCAAATACAATAAATGCACAGTAATACAAAATATATATAATTTAGTACACTATATCTAAATCAAATTACAAGAAAAACATATAATAATGCACTATAAAAATCACACAATATGAATACAAGTGCAGTCCTTGACACAGAGAAGATACCATGTTGTAACACCAATTTTAACAATACAATTCAATAACCATTCTACCCAGCCCCAAATTAGTCCAAGGGGTGGCTAAATGCTAATTGCTATTGCTATTATGTTCACATTGTGATTCTAAAACACTATAAACTCTCTCTCTATAGTTTGCAGGCTCCATTCTTTGCAGAAGCATAGCAAAATGGGACATAGAAAATTTATTCCTCAGCTTTAGAGGAGTAACTGTTTATCTCATTCTGTCATCTTGGTACTTCAACACAAGCACTTTGGCTGTTAAATTGTCCTCAAAATGATAAATTGTTATGGTGTGATGATGTCATTTTGCAACTCTAAGGGGAGTAAACTGTGGTGTGGGGGAAAAAAACAAAGCAATGTCAGCAGCTGCCTATAGGGATATAAGACCATTCTAAAAATAATAGTGCAGGTGCCTTGCAAGTTAATGTAGGCCAAGAAGGAACAACAATACCTTGCTGGTGTTGAAAAAAATTGCAGATTTAATATTTTGTTTTTAAGAAGCTGCACTATAGAAAGTAGATCTACAAGAGAAAGTTACCACCAAAAGCTAATGTGTGAGAGTTGTTCACTAATATTTGTTAGTTAAGTATTAATGGACAACACAAACCATATGTTTAATAATGGCAATGACTTGCAAACATGCCAGATGTGCTAATGGGTTCTCATTTTGGTACCAGGAGTGGGATGCCAGTTAAAGGGTGTACACTTCAAAATAAATGAATAGGAATGCAGAACAACACTCTGTTGAGATGAAATTATAAGGAGTGAACAACTGTGCATGTGTTTGCTTACAGTCTAAAACAAGTAAAATCTGAATTATTTTCAGAAGGAGAAAGGGGAAAAAAAGAACAAATAAATGCCTGCTTTTCAAGAAGCCATGGTTAATGAATAGACATTCATGCATTCTGACAAGAGACTGTTAAATTATCCCTAGACACCCCTTTAATCATTTGTTGTGGTTTCTGTGGACTTTGATTAAGATGCTTCATCCTGACCTTCATTGCTGTCATTATTACATTATCAAGCAGGTCAGGACGCTCATTTAAATACCCACAGTGGCTGACTCTGCCTTCTCATTCTTTACCCTGTTTCTCTTCCTTCCCTTTCCTTCCCATTCTTATCTACTATTACTAATTTAACTTAGTGTTATAGTTATTAGCTCATAGAAATATGAACTGGTCATTTTCATTTCAGTGACCTTTCTTGTGTGTTCTCCTCCTATCAATCTGCGTATCGTGTTCCAAGAAATGAAAATTACATATTCTGCTTCCAAGGCATTGCTTTTTGTGCATTTAGTGCAATTGCAATTTCTGCTCTGTGTCATATTATTGCTTTATTAAACACATTTATTAGAAGTATGTGCTTATTGCTTTTCTGCCCACCAGGGCCTACAAAAAGCTGTTCAATATGATACATTAAACAATTTTTCTTTATACCAAAGGCTATATGGAATAAATGCAGTATAGTGTAAACTTAACCCAGATGGAAGCACACTGAATGCTTGTTGGGAGGCAGTTCTAGTATCACATGGTTGGTACAGAAAGAAATTTCTCTATTTTGAAACAAAATAGATTCTGAGATGTTATGAAACCATTTCTACAACACACATTGGTAAAAAAATAAAGGAGACAAACCTGTACTGGACGTAATGAGCTTTTGGCAAGATAAATAAGCCCCTAGGAGACAACTGGTAGATTCAAGAACATCAGGGGATTGCACCAGCGTGTTTAATATATTTGTGTTATAAGAAAAATTGAAAACCCCTATTAATGAGAATAATTTGATATAAATATATATAAGTAGAATGGTTAAGAGAAATGATGTATGGGAAGGATTAATTTGTATTTTTTTTTTTATGTTCATGCAATTTACTTTTTTCTTTTTTAAAAATTTAATAAAATTTATTTTTAAAAAACCAAAGAAAGAAAATTGTCCTATGTATTCACCGAATTAATATTTCAGAGTGCTAAGACACCCATGGCATCAATCTGTTTGAAGCTTTATACTTGTCATTTGTTTTGATACTACTATCACGTGCCACATGCCAATATATAAGAGACTGTAGTTCTGCTGTAACACTGTTAGCTGCTGTGAGTTGCTTCGGCAAGGAGAGTGGCATACAACGACAACGACAACGACGACAATAATGATGATGATGATGATGATGATGATGATGATGATGATGATGATGATGATGATGATGATGATGATGATGATGATGGATGTGCACAAAGTAAAAAGCCTGGTCCATTTGTGTCTGTGGAGAGTGGAGGTTCCTCTTGAATTTAGCTGGGCTGCTTTATCCTAGCAGTGAAATTGCCTACACTTCAAAAGGAACCATGTCCAGTGGGAAAGATTGTTGAGCATGCTGTTGCTTCTCCCTATGATATGAAAGTAGAAGTTGTCTTGTAATAACTGTTTCTTCTTTACCCTAGTTGTGCTTCTTTGTAGCTTCTGTCTTTGATCTCTAGCTATGATACCTTTGTAGGCAGCTTGAGAGCAACAGGAATGTCAAGAGGTCTCTCTTCTTGTCCTGTCCTTCTAAATCATCTTATGTTCCCCAGTCCCTTTAATAAACTTTTCTCCAATCTCACCATAAAATGAGAAATAGACCATCAACATTTTATTTCCTTCAAACAATAAAGATACTATGGGTGTGTGAAGAAACATTGTGGACTAAATCAGAAAGATAGGAAGGATAAATCTCTTTAAAGAGAGTTTGGATGGTTGGTGAGTAAATCTTCATTTATCCCTAAACTAAATCAAAAAGGCACCAATGGAAAAAAAATAAGTTGTCATATTCATTTAAACATAGAAAATTGGGGGAAACTGAGGATCTTAATGAGAGTCCTATGTAGATTATTCCCAGGGATTTTCCACCCACTGTCACACTGCTTCAGAGATACATGAATATCATTCAGCTTCATATTGCAATAATGGGGCAAACATACTTATATAGATTGTGCCCAGTATAATCTAATACTATAAAAAATGTAGATACTTTAAATTTCTTAGATATTCATCCAATCTATTTATCTGCATTAAAAATCTACCTTCTTCAAAACATTGGTAGTTCTACAACCCTTCCCCTGTCCAATAAATAAATAACCCAAATTACAAACATGATGCTAATTTCATAGGTTATTTTTAGGTGTGTGTATGTGTGTGTGTGTGTGTGTGTGTGTGTGTGTGTGTGTGTGAGAGAGAGAGAGAGAGAGAGAGAGAGAGAGAGAGAGAGAGAGTTTGTGTGAATCAAAGCAAAGTATGAGTCTTTCAAAATCTCAGAGGAAATTTGTAATTTCTTCATTGCAGTTCATTGAGGCAAACTTCAAAGTTGCAAAATTAATTGGAAGGAAGAATAAAAATTCAAGCAATATCATTTCAAATATTTATTAATCTATAGATTAAGTATTGGAGTAAGAAACTAATATTTCTAATACTTAGCAAAAAAAGTATTTGGTTTATTTTGATTAAAACAGAATTAATCAATATTGTAAACTACACAAGAAAACTGAATCATAGAACAATTAGATCAATTAAAAGTAATGCTGTCTCTGTTTTCAGTGAGACCTCTTATCTATTGCTTTCAAACACATAGTGTAAACATAACCTTTCTTGGCAGAGCATCCAGATGATCTGTGTCTGTAAACAGCAGATCAGGACTTCAAGCGAAGAAGCCATTCACTGGATTTAAATCATAAAGAGGCTCGTATTTATACTTTGAGTGGGTGAAGTATTTCACACACACACACTTGCCTGGACATAGCTTGGTCAGTTAAGTGTTACTTGTTAGGGCTGATTTTTGTTGGTGTGGGATATCTCAGCCCCTCCCTTCATCTAACATCTCTGCTTTTTCTAATTGTCTTGCTGAGCATTTTTTCCTTGATTTTGCTGGCTCATGTAGGTCCATAAAGCCTCATAAATTGCTTTTAAAGCGTAAATGCTTTCATGCCACTTTTTGTTTATTTATACTTTATACATTTTGATAGATCTTAAGGAGACACCTAAAAGACATGAGTACGGACATATGCCTGGTATAAATTTGAGAGAGTTTGGAAAATAGGGGGAATTATGCTTGTGATTCTAGATGGCATAAACAAGAGCACATTCCTCCATCTCCTTGACAGGGACTCCTTGCTCATGATCACCCACGCTCTGGTCACCTCCAGATTAGATTATTGCAATGTGCTCTACATGGGGCTGCCCTTGATGGCCATCCGGAGGCTGCAGCTGGTCCAGAATGCGGCAACCCGGATGGTGTTAGGATGTGGACGTTACTTTCGTGCATCCCCACTGCTTCGGGAGCTGCACCGGTTACCAGTTTGCCTCTGGGTGCAATTCAAGGTGGTGGTTATTACCTTTAAAGCCCTACATGATAGTGGGCCAGGATATTTGAGAGACCGTATCTCCTCAAAGGTATCTGTCCATCCCACCAGAGTGGACTGGAGAGGTGCCTTAGTTGTGCCATCTGCCAGAGAGGCTTGACTCTCTGGCAGTAGAATGAGGGCCTTCTCCCTGTTCACTCCAACTCTGTGGAACCACCTGCCTTTGGAGTTGGGCCTCCAGACAGAGCTATGGGCTTTCAGGAAGGGTCTTAAAACTTGGCTGGCGGGAATGGTGTGGGGTAATGGTGGTTCATTGACCCCTCCCCACTGGCTTATTTAACATCTTACAAATACCCTCTTATCCCTCTTATTCCACTTATTCCTTTAGTTGAAGGAATGAGAGGTTGTTTTAAATGGTTTTTAATCTTTTAATTTGTTTTTTTAGAGTTTTTAATGGTGCATTGTATGTCAGTTGTGATCCACCCTGTGTCACCTGTGCAAGTAGGGTGGAATATAAATTTAAATAAATAAATAAATAAATAAAATCTCCCTAATAAAGACATCATAGATATATATATTTCTGTTCAATGACTGAAGTAAATAATCACAGTTTTAACAATAGCAACCAGCCATTGGTACAGTACAAAGTACATAATCTAAGATTTGGACTACATATCTGCTGATTAATATATCTACCAAACCATGCTGACTCTTCCTTATTTACTGGAGGCAGCTGTATTATCACTATCCATTTATCTTAATTAGACCACTGCAAGCCATGTCCTGTTATACAAAACACTGTTTAAAGCCTAAAGCAGTGGCGCCCAAAACTCTGGGACTTGGGTGATGTATTAGAGTGGCCAGTGCCTAAAGAGGACCATATTTATTTACGTATTTATTTATTTAGATTTATATCACTGCCCACTTGCCATGGCAACTCAGGGCGGCTTACAATCAGCAAAACAACACAGCACAAAAAAAATTAATACATTTTTCTAAATCGATAATGGATTTCTCTCTTCCCTCCAGCTGTTGGTGGGTGCCCGGAGTATCTTTAAAAGTTGTGAGAATCATATAATTACTCTTAAACCATGGGCTTCTGTGAGGTCAAATGGCAGTTGCGATCTTGGTCTCCACCTCCTTCTTCCTTTTGTCCCAGGTGGTGGTGGGGGGGGGGGGGGAAGGTGGCATGATGTTTCACTGACCTAAATCAAAATGTAGCAAAACAATTAACCTACTTACTTAGATCAAAAGGAAACAATTACAGGATGACGAAGAAATGTTAACTTAAATTCAATCCATCTTGGGACAATATTTTTCTGCGGCTTGTTTTTATTTAGCTACACATGCTTTCCTAGACAGTATGAGTTTTATGACTGTTTTCAAGGCATGAATGCCTGAGTCACAGTTTGTGACAGACACTCTTAAAATGTCATGCGAGTGTTCATCTGTAAGTCTTGACCTACATTTGGATTTCACAATTTTAATCTTGGGAAAAAGTTTGTTCACAGATATATGTAATGCCAAAGACTGTGAACATGTCTAGGTCAATTTTTGAAAATAAATATTTCCAGATGAACAGATTAGAAGTCTAACAAACTATTTTCTTTGCAAATGTCTCTTTGATTATCACTGGCTTGCTCATTAATTGGTTCCATCTGAGAAAATATGACTTGTATCTTTTGGAGCTAGTTCAAATGGATTCTGAAGTATTTTTATTTCTTTTCCACACTTACGACAATCAGTGAATCTGTTTTAGAATTCCACTTGCCTTGGTGGTGGAGCCTCTAGAAATGTTCAGTTTACAAAACACTCTGCATCCTTTCTGGAAAAATACCAGGTATTTAACTCTATTTCCCCCACCTTTTTTTGCAAGAGCAGGTCAGACATCCCCTGTATCTATCTACATGGCTGCTTTTCTGTAAACATATATATAGCCTGATGCATGGTATCTCATGATGAGAGGGAGTGAAAAAGCTGAATGGGTTTGGGAACTGGCCAGCAAAGCACCCATCGTGGCCAAAATGCTTGTATGGAGAATAAAGACCAAGAGGTCACTGGCAGAAGGAACCATGAGGACAAGTAGAAACAATAGGCAAACAAGGAAGATTAGCTGTGTGATCCATATCCAAATTGTAAAGATGCAAAAGATGCAGGAAACAGGCAATACCTTTATTGAATCACTAAGGAAAACAAAATGGTGTGTGAGCTTTCGTGGTTCAAGACCACTTCTTCAGGCATGCATTAAAGTGTTCATGGAATGGTGTTCTGCCAAGTTCATGGTGGGGTGTTATTTCAGGCTCTCTTCTTAAGGACAGCATGAAATATTTTGCTGTCCTTAAGAAGAGAGCCTGGAAGAACACAATGCCATGAGCCTGGCAGACCACCATATGATGAACACTTTAATGCATGCCTGAAGAAGTGGTCTTGAACCACAAAAGCTTGCACAATGTTTTGTTTTTCTAAGAAGAAACAATGTTGTTGTATTTGTTTTAAGAAAGGGATAGGAAAATCAACAGTAGATGGTGCCGCATGAGGCAGGAAGAACAGTGTGAAAATGCTTTGAGGGTAATAGCAGTAAACACACAAGTTGGAGGGTCACAAAGAAAAATCTCAGAAGCTGTATGATAGGGACCACAGACCCAAAATAACATTAAATATAGTAAAGGTAAAGGTTTCCCTTGCTCAAATGCCTGTCATATCCAACTCTAGGGTTCAGTGTTCATCTCTTTCAAAGCCGAAGAGCTAGTGCTGTCTGCTTCTGCAAATGTTTCTGTGGTCATGTGGCAGGCATGACTAGACACAGGAGAGCACAGAATGCTGTTTATCTTCCCACCAAAGTGGTCCCTACTTGCAATTTCTTGCTTTTGAACTGCTAGGATGGCAGGAGCTGGGACAAAGACAGGAACTCATTCTGTCCTGCAGTACTTGGTAATCACACATAAACACAATAGGAAAAAAAAAATTCTGTAGATTGAAGGAGAGAAGATGTCCAGAGTCACACCAACAACAATAACCAAGGACAACTAACAAAATGATTATTAAGTTTGTTTTAAAAATGATTGCAGAAACCTTTGGAAAATGTTGGCTTCCTTTTAAAGTATAGATCTAATGTGACTCCAAAGATAGGAGCTGTTCACAGAGTTTGCATATGATTCTTTGAAAGAAATTACACAAAGGTCAGGTTGGTCCAAGCTGAGTTTCTCTAATGGATTATTTTTTTTCATCCTGTGCTTCTTCCAAGAGACTTTTCACAGTCATAGCATTGCCACCTGCTCTGAACACAGGGGATGCTAGTTTGTCCTTTCATTTCCTTTCATTTCCTGTTTCCATGCAGTGATGGCACTGGGAGTCATCCTCCTAACTTTATCTGAAAGCTCATCACTCTTTCCATCAAGTGTTA
This sequence comes from Furcifer pardalis, assembly GCA_030440675.1. Lineage (NCBI taxonomy): Eukaryota > Metazoa > Chordata > Lepidosauria > Squamata > Chamaeleonidae > Furcifer > Furcifer pardalis. The sequence continues at coordinate 164,714,118 of CP126891.1, read as the reverse complement.
CTGTCATTTTATTCCTCAATAAGGTATCTATTAAGAGATTCTGAAAGGTGAACTTTACCAGAACTCAATCTTAGGGCCTTTTTTGCATGGTCTCTCTCATTCTCTTTCTCTCACACGTACAAATATAACCAACCACAAAGACACCTTCTTAGTTCCCACTTCCAGATGAGGCAAATCACCAACATTAGGATTGTTGGGATGAGATGTTTCAACTTATCTTCTCAGTGGCAGAACCTGAGTCATTACTTGAGCCATTTGTTAATTCTTCTACATGTTTAATAAGGTCAGACTAGTACTGCTACTGGAGAAGTTAAATTGCAAAATCAGTGATGTTAACATGCCTTATGGCAGAATCGCAAAGTAATTAAGTTATACATCCAATATTGGTGGAATTAATAAATTACAAGACACACCTCATCTGTATTGTATTACTTCCAAATTCAGGTTCTGTCACAATTCTCAACTTAGAAGACATATCAGAATATGCTTCCACATGTGCATGTTGGGAGAAAATTATTTTCATAGTGAAAAATCATTGTTTTTATAAATTTTAGAAAGTAACAGAAGTTCAGCTGTGTATAAAGGAGAAATTTTATTCCTTAAACATGATGCAGATGGAAAAAAGAAATTTTAAAAATAATGGACACTTTGGGCCAATGGATGCAAGATTGCTGTGAATTAGAAATGGAATTGTTCTGGTTGGTCTTTTCTCTTTTAAGCAACTGATACCTGCAGAGGTACTCATTAGATGAAAAAGAATCAGACAAATAGTTCATCCCTCCAATATTTATTTGACATGTGCACACACATTCCAAGGATGTTTTCAGTGAAGGGAGCTCAACTGTGGCAGGCACTATAGTGTTCAAAAGATGTAAAATGATTGACTTGACTAAACTGCCACATAAGGAAATTTGGTTCTGTTCCTATTTTCAACAGGCAGATGTGGAGTACAGCTGATGTAGTATAATAACTCAATCCCCACAAGAGAGGTACAAATTATACGAGCAATGCTGGGATGTCTGATGTAGTTGCAGTATGTCATCATCATTATTTTGATGATCTGCATCACCATCATAATTATCTTCATTGGCATCAACAAACCTCATGATTTCATCTGAACATCTGGCATATTTGTCCCTATTTCTTGTGAATCATTTGAAGGTTTACTGTTCAGTGTTACTAATGTTTTAGTCTGTGTGTCATATAGGATGCCTAGTGCTTTATATAAGTGGTGTAAGGGGAATGAAATCAAAAAGGTAAAACAAGAGTCATCATCCTTGATTCAGAACTGTGAAGTACTATTCCATACCTTTGGGGGGCAGGGGAATGGCCAACATAATTTTCTCACAGAAGGCAACATAATTTCAGATGAAAATCTTGTTGGGTTCATGTTGCCTCTGACGCTCTATTCATGGTATGGAAGAATTGAATCCAACACATGCAGTATGAATAGGAACAACTTAAATGTGTTGGGGACATATTTGCAAAAATTAACACAAGAGTTTGCAACAGTGCAAGTGCTTGTATTTAGGCAAACCTGCTTCTGACATGGGCTAGTGGAAATACATTTCCTACTTTGTTTCTTACTCTGTTTAGGTGCAAGGGAGGCATTCCTGTTTCATTATCCTTCCCAGCTTTAAGTAAGTGAAATGATCTAACATTGTGAGAATGGGTGTGGAAGAGCCACACTGGTTTTATGTGATTTGATTCTGTCAAAACAGCCTAAGGAAGTGGGCACCATAGTTCTCTTAGGTGCTTGCTATTCCATCTTTCAATGTGAGAAAACAACCCTGTAAAATGAGCACTGTTTATGTAAGGATGATACTGCTGCTGATGTTGAGATAGAACATATTATCTTATGCTGGGAAGAAATATGGGTCCTCTCCCACCTCCCCCCCCCCAAAAAAAATTGTGCCCTTCTCATATCTTATTTCCCCTTGATGGTGAACCTTAGCACTCCATGTGTACTTGGACTTCAGTTATTAGAAGCCCAAGTCAGTAGTCCTACTGATCAGGGCTTCTGGGACCTGAAGTTCAAGAACAGCTGGAGTACCAAGGATTGACATCAATTCTATAGCTTATTGATATGGAGAATTTCAGAATCAGAACACAATATATTGTTTTTAGAACAATCTTTGTAGCCAAACAAGATTGCATATATATTTCACAGAATTGATAAAAGCATTTAGCAGGAATCTGCATTTATTAAGACATAGGTCACAATAATCTGGTATTTGCAGCACACATTAAATTGGTTTATATGTGAGATCACTGATGGCTCACTTAACCAACCACCCACCCCGATGCATGTAATAAACAGGTGGGACATGCTTAATATGGCCAAAAGGCCTAGGCCACAATTTTATTTAAATTTATTAGTTCCTAACCTGAGGTGGTGGTGGTAGTGCTATACCTGATACCAGAGCAGGGGAAGCTAATCCACCTCTCTCTGGACCAGATGGGTGAAGCCAGCAGCTAGACATGGAGACCTCCTTGAGACCGTTTCCAACTCTGATCATAGGAATGAATGTCGAATGTCCCCCAGAGGATTCTTGTGGTGTGCCCTGTATGCCCAACTGATGTGCATGAATCGCACCAGGTAATCAGTGCCACTTTGTCAACAGATGTCCTAAAAAGATTCACCGCTAATCCTATCCACACAGCACTACTCACCAACTACTTTGGACCTATTTATCACCACCAGCCACAACAGGACAACTAACAATCCAGAGTAGGATAGGTAAAAAAAATTCCAGTTTCCCCAACGCCAATCTGGAAATTGGGTTAATACCATTCCTATCCAGCCCCTCAATGGCAACCCAAAGATGCACTCTCAACAAAGAGGGTGAGTGACCAGGTAGTCAGCTATGAAATTGGCAAAAAGGCTGCTTGCAAGGAATGGTCTGCTTAAATCACCTCAGTGTCCTATGCAGCCCCCAACACAAGGTGATGGCAAAGCAATTTCATGCCCATCTCTCATTGCCTCGGGATTGGAAAATACCCCCATCTTTAAGCTGCTGCACTTCTGTTGCCTCGGGTATGTATTCATCGACATTTTGTGTCACTCAAGACAAGAGATCAGAAGACAAAGTAATACCTTCTCTCATATGGAACATTTTTTAGCCTTCCCCATCCTTAATTTCATTTGGAATCTTATTCCTCAATTGTCTTGTTCCTGTCTGTAAGAATAAGAAACTTGGAAATTTTTCTCCTTGCCTCATAGATGGTCAGATACTTCAGGCCATTGTAGATGGGAATATTCATGTTGACAAGTTTGTAGGCAATGGGTTCAAATGCACAAAACCATGATAGCTAGATCATTGTTCTTTCATGTCCCAATGAAACCCTGGACTGCCAAAATGAAGCCACTTTCTTGGCTTTGTTGTTCACCAAACTTAAGTGTGGTATTAATCAGCAGACTAGTAAATGGACCGGAATTTGTATCTCTCCACATTCACACAGTATGTTGTTGTCTGCCAGCAGGCCCCACTTGAACATCTTGGTCTTACATTTAGCCACTCCAATCCACAGACTATTTAGAGTCCTCCAAGTGACTTAGCAGAGGTTGAGTTCCTCAGGTATATCCTCCTTTAATATTGTTCCTTGTCCAGTGAGTTCCTTCCTCCATCTTCTAATTTGGTATTGCTCTTGCATGCCCTCAAGAATGTTTGTTCTTGCCATAAAGATCTCTTGAATCAGAGCAAGTGAACTTGAGGCTCATGTCCATTCAGAGGACGTTGAATGCCTTGTTCCACAGACAGAAGCCTCATATTGTTAGTCAGTTTGGCAGTCCTTCTTTGCTTCCTGTGTGTGCATGCTTAATTTCACTGGGGAAAAGGAAACTAATTTTAGTAGAACTATATTACACAAATTGTAGACATCTCAGTAAATAGAACAAAACTGTCTATACAGTATCTTCATTTCATCCTGATCTCCCTCAGAGAGCAATGGAAAGGTTTTGCCTGTGCATAAACTAGTAAGGAGCTATGGGTATGTAAAGTTAATGGACTTTCATTGAATACAATGAGAAAATATTTCACAATGCTCAGATCAATGCAATTACAATTTCAGCATCAAAATAAACAGCAGCAGTTGGCTGCAGATTATGTTCAGAGTTTATCAGTGCAGTGAGGTTTATTGCTTCTTTCAGAGCTCTGATGATTCACTTGCTAAAACCTGACATTGCTTTAAGTGATTCAACAATACTTTCTCTCCCTTATAAATTTGTACACAGAGATTTCCTCATCTACAATTTGATCTATATTTCTCCTGGTAAGAAAGAAAACACTGCTTCCATTTCTTAACCCATTCTATCAGAGTTATTCTGCAGTTCTTAATGGGACCACCATGTCTAGGGATTATATGCCCAGAATGAAAGTTTAGAAAGGTTAATCTTGGAAACACAGATCCCAGAATCACCCATCTACCATGGCACACTTGAAAGGTGATAAAATAATGAGGAGAGCAGCTTGTGTGTTGCATATCTGCTTTCCAAGGTTATTTATTAAAGTACCTCTTAAATCAGATGAAAGGAACCTCTACCAAAAAGCCAGGACTGCAGTGGCTCAAGTGGCTAAGATGCTGACTGGAAGGTCAGCAGTTCGATTCCCGAGTACTGCAGGACAGAATGAGCTCCTTTCTTTGTTGCAGCTCCTGCCAACCTAGCAGTTCAAAAGCAAGAAATTACAAGTAGATAAATAGGGACCACTTAGAAGGGAAGGTAAACCATGTCCCATGTGCTCTGGTGTCTAGTCATGTCTGCCACATGACCACTAAAGCACTGGCTCTTTGGTTTTGTAACATAAATGTGCAGTGAACTTTAGAGTCAGATACGACTGGCTTTCGAGCAAGGGAAACCACTATCAAGAATCCAAAGATTGGGAAACACTGGTTTAGTCACTCAAATCATCCTTCTGATACAGTTTCATTGTAAATAAGTCCATGTCTACATTTATTAGTATATAGTTTAGGGGGCAAAATGAAAGGCCCACAATCTATTGAGAGGGAAACATGTACTCAGAACTAAAGTATACATGCCAGAAACACACATACACACAAAAGCATATATCTGAAAAAGTGTTGGGAAGCATGCTCTGATCAATATAAAAGTGCATAGAAAGATGTACACTTTAGAAAAGAATGCACTCTGAAAAAATACACACAAAAATATGTAGATATTTTCATGCAAGCTGAAAAAAACCTTATACTATACAACAGAAAAATGCCTAAGGAAAATGGAGAAATTCATCTATAAGGTGTTCCAAAACTCATAATACATAACAACAGGTATCTTAGAATGCATGTATGCCACGAGTCGTGGAGAAGACTTTGTGTGTATGTTAGAAAGAGGTGGCCAACACACAGAAAATATTTGATTAGGATTTTGTAAGATTCTGCAATTAATATTTTGCCAATAAATGTACATTTAGCTACAATTTCCCATTCTTCCTATGTATGGTGGCTTTTGAGACAACCAGTAAAATGAAAAATCCATAACTGCAAGAATGTTTCAATCAGTTACACAGATTTGCAGAAAGCAAGACACAGAAAGAGCATATTTTGGTTTGTTTTCCATTTGTTTAAGGAAACCTCTAAAAATGTCCAGCCCTGGATTGGCATTTCAAATAGAGGTGAAAGATGGCAGGGAGAGACATCAGTGACTGGTGTGAACAATAAAGGGCTTGACTGTGTAGAAATAACACTGAATTGAGGATAACAGTTTGAATGTCTTTAGTAAAGTGTTAACTAGCCCTGTTGCATGAAAACCTGCTTTGTCAGGATGCTGTGCCTCTCTTCTTGGCATTCGATGTAGAACCTATCAAATGGCTTCCAAAAGCAAAGATTCATGACTGAGTTGGCAGTTAGTACAGAAGATGGGAAAGACAGTGTAAAGAGATGCGAAGAACCAATTTGCACAACAGACAGAGATAGTGACTGTGTGCAGATGACACCCATTTTTTTCCCAGACAATCATCAAACAAGTGATAATCGGTTCTGTGGCACATAGGCATCCTTTAACCAGAGTAGTGTTTCTTGGCTTTTACTCATAACTGTAGACAAAAAGCTGCAATTCAAAAAACTGTGAAGTCAGAGCGCACAAGGTTGGAGGGGGCTTTTTAATTAGCAGAGACACTCGCAATCTTTTTTCTTCTCCCCTGACTTCCTGACCACTTTAAGTTTAGCTGCCCCTCATGGTAACTAGGTGTGGAAATGAATTTTCACAGTAGTAATGGGGTTATTGTGGAGAATGAATTTTCCAGCAGCCGTTCATCTCACTAAGCAATGCATTTTCAGGTGGCTTCACTATAATACATGGGCAATTAGTTTTACAGATGAGGATGACCATTGTTAAAAACAGCAGAAATGTGAATGCCATTGCATCTGATTTATATTCAGATACTGTAATTGCTATATAATTCAGAGTTGACCTCCAGTGAGCTGGTTTGAAGGTGGAATTTGTAAGATTGGGGGGACAACTACAAATGGGAAACAAAGAGATGTGTCCTTCAAAGGAGGGTGTTATGCTGCATCATAAATGTTTGACTGGAGACACTCCATCAGGTCCTAATAAGGTCCAATCACTTTAAGATTTCCATGATCATGTGTAAAATCAACAAAGTATACAGAAGAATAGATTGAAATGAAATGCTCATGTGTTTTGAAAGGTGTCAGCAGTTGTGTCTCTTTGAAAGATGCTGGGATTCATTTCAAAATAAGCTTTGGTATGAGATTGGCCAAACTCCCCCGGTGAGAAAAGAGAAGATGTGTGGCCATAGCTCATCATAGTTAGAAAGCCTATGGCTTAAAACAGGGGTACCCAAACTACGGCCTGGGGGCTAGATCTGGTCCCCAAAGTCAATTCATCCGGGCCCTGAAGCCAATTCATCCAGGCCCCAAAGTCCTCGTCGCTCCCAGAAGCAGAAGTAAAACCTGTCCAGAAGCAGAAGTAAAACCCGTCCAGGCACATTTTATTTCCACTTCCAGGAGCGATGAGGTCTTCAGGGGCCAGATGAATTGCCATCCCAGATGGGTCCAGCCCCTGGGCTTTAGTGACCAGCCCCCTGAACTATTTATTATTTTATTATTATTATTTTATTTATTTACTTATATTTACTATCCCGCCCCAATCGGGTATACACGACTCTGGGCGGCTTACAGCATGGATTAAAATCACAAGTAAATCTCATATAGTAATGATATTTAAAACTTAAAAATTCATAAAAAAATTAAAACAATGCAGCAGCTAAAACCAAAAGCCGGAGGGGGTGGCTGTCCCCTTAAATCAGCCAACCTACATGGGATCCCACGTTCTTGGGACCCCACACTTGCTCCGCCAGCCAGGTCTTCAAGCCTTTCCGGAATGGGAGGAGCTCTGTTTGCAGGCGTAGCTCAGTTGGGAGAAGGTTCCACAGGGCCGGGGCGAACACAGAGAAGGCCCTCCTCCTAGTGCTAGAGAGGTGAGCCTCCCTAACCGATGGAATAACAAGAGAGCCCCTCCGATCCGCCCTGGTGGGACAGACAGACGTTCTTAGGGTGACGCGGTCTCTTAGGTATCCTGGCCCACTACCATATAGGTGACCAGCCCATGACCCAAAAAGTTTGGGCACCCCTGGCTTAAAACCAGCTTGCAGAATTGAGATGTGATTAGAATAAAATATAAAAGAAGGCATATTTCATACTTAAGGCTTTCTGGAAGGGCATTTTGGGAGTTACAGTCTAAAACAAGTAACTTCCAAGCTGAGAAAGGGGTTCATAAAACTGGAGCCTTCTTTCAGGCAGGCAACTCAAGGGACAGCTGTAATGTGATTCTCCTTACAGCTACTACAATCTCACCACTAGTTATAAATAAGTATTCACTCTAGGACGTGCAACTGGTTGAAAAATGTGACAAACCTGTTAAAAATATAAGGTGAAAAAACACCACTTTCCTGTGGTCAGAGTGGTCCCTATATAGTGTGCAACTGTGTTTGATATGCTTTTATTTATTAAGTTATGATAAGAGGGCAAATAGGTTTTTTCTTTCTTTTAAAGTTGTTATTCATTCATTCCTGTTATAAGATGCTCCCTCTATCCTTCTTTGGGAGGCAGGAATTGTTATTGTAGCCAGGGGCTGATTCATATGCATGTAATTATGCAGTGACTAGAAGCTTCTGTCTAGCTTGTCATGTTTATTCTCCTTTCAAGTGTAATCTCAGAGACAGGATTTTTTGATATGGAGAAACACTGCCTGTGAAATCAGCAGGTCTGATGCAAAACCATAAAAATCTCCATCCAGCTTGGAACCTCCAGGCTCTATTATCAATGCTTCATAGTGATTTAGCTTTCAGAAATGTAAATATTTTCCATCTACCTCCCTCTACCTTGGTATCACTTTGCTTCACATGAATAATAATGACCATTTACTATGTAATAACCTGGTCAGTGTTACCAGTACAGTAATGCCTCGCATAGCGAGCATCTTATTTAGCAAAAAACTCGCTTAACGAGCAGACCTTTCCCCAAAAGGTCTGCTTCGTTGAACGAGCAAAAATTCGCTTAACGAGAAGCCTGTGTCTGTGGGGTGTTTTGGAATGCGGCGGGGGACTCCCCTGTCCATGTTCCAAAATGCCCAGCTGATGGGTGGCACGTCTGCGGGGTGCTTTGGAACATAGCAGGGGAATCCCCCGCCACATTCCAAAACACTCCGCAGATACACGGTGCAGGGCGTTTGGAAAGGGTACTGCAAAGTTGCAGATCAGTGGGGCGTTTGGGAAGAGTGGGGAGACTTTTCCAGTACCCTTCACAAGCGCCCCACATGCAAGCGCACATCAGCGGGGCGATTGTGAAGGGCACTGGAAAGGTCTCCCCCCTCATCCCAAACGCCCCGCTGATGCGAATCAACGGGGCATTTGGGAAGAGTGGGGAGGCTTTTCCAGTACCCTTCGCAAGCACCCCACATGCCGCACATGTCAGCGGGGTGCTTGCAAAGGCTACAGGAAAGGTCTCTCCCCTCATCCTAAACGCCTGGCTGATGCGGATCAATGGGGCATTTGGGAAGAGTGGGGAGGCTTTTCCAGTACCCTTCGCAAGCGCCCCACATGCACACGCACATCAGCGGGGAACGTGTGAAGGCTACAGGAAAGGTCTCCCCCCTCATCCCAAATGCCCTGCTGATGTGGATCAACGGGGCTTTGGGAAGAGTGGGGAGGCTTTTCCAGTACCCTTCGCAAGCGCCCCACATGCATGCGTGCATGCGGGGCACTTGCGAAGGCTACAGAAAAGGTCTTCCCCCGATCCCAAATGCCCCGCTGATGTGCCTTTAGCTGATGTGCAGGTAACACTGTGAGGAATCCAGAGGTAGTGTCATGTTTTCTCCTTGTGGTACTCTACTACCTATACCCACCAGGAGATTCTATAACTTTTCCAATCTCTGATGATCACATATAATAACCAAAAAGATATTGGTATGTCAGCATGTTTTTTGTGGCTAAGAAGGAATGCAAACTGAGATCTCTGATCAAAACCAATGTGCTGCCCCGGCCATGCGGGTGGCCGCTTCCACTGCTCCAGCTGTGCGGGCAGCCACGGACATCTCCGCCCTCCCCCAGACTCACAACACCTGTCCGAGGGGGATAGAAAAGGTCCACCGTCAGGAGCCTCGGCCAGAGACACTGCCCTGGCCATGTGGGCAGCCATGGACGTCTCCGCCCTCCCCTGGATTTACCACACCTGTCTGGGGGAGGGGGGTAGAAAAGGGCCGCCAGCAGGAGCCTCAGCCAAAGATGCTGCCTCATGCAGGCAGCAAAGGACCCCTTGCCTCATTGTTCAAACATTTGTATTTCCGCCCTCTTGGCGTCCTTGTCTTATCATTTTCTAGTTGTATATTTGATATGTGAGCCACCCTGAGTCACCATGATGTGGTGAGTGGGCGGCTATATAAATGTAAATTATAAATAAATAAATAAATAATCACTGCTAGTTTCCCCAGTCATTTTCTGAGGACTGGACAGGAAAATCTACATCTCCTGAGGTGAAACCTGAAACCTGCCAACTCAGACTGACTTTCCAAGGCTGCACAGTCCATTTTGGATAGGCTTTAAGCAGGAAAAACTGGTTTCTACATCTGACCATGATGATTTGGGGTATTTTTCCCCCCTGTTTATTCTGCAACCTACCCACTTCTCAGCCCTATAATTTCCAGTACGGTGAAGATGCCCAAGAGGCTTCAATAATCTAATAAGGCTACTGCCTACCCTTGTTTTTTCCCTTCAGATAAACTACTGGTTTGTTTACCAGGGTAAATGTTTTGTTTCTGATTTTATTTTGAAGAGAACATTTATTTTAAGCCACCAGCAAGATTCCATTGACAAGTGAATACTGTTTAAGTCCTCTCCCATTGGTTTTACATAAAGCAGACAGTCCCCATAGCTAGGAATTTCAGATGCTGTCAAAAGCATTACAATCCTCCAACTTTTAAAGACAGGAACAAAAATAAATGCTTATTTATTTATTTTTTACTGAAAGCAATGTATGTAGTCTGTTCTGCAGCATAATCATATCAATTTTATCTTCTTAACTTCCTTCTCTTTTCCATACTGTATCCATTTTATGTCTTCTAGCTGATGTGACAGCAAAAGGGCTTGGAAGTACTACACACCCATTTCAGATTAAAAAGAAATATTTTTGAAAATATGTTTGTGGTTTAAAAATATATATGCCATTTTAGGGACAATATTTAAAGTAAACTAAAGGTCACCCTTGCTTAAAAGCCAGTCATATTCAACTCTAGGGTTCAGTGTTCATCTTTGTTTATAGTCAAAGAGCCAGTGCTGTCTGCGTCTGCAGACGTTTTTGTGGACATGTGCCAGGCATAACTAGACACCGAAGTGCATGGAATGCTGTTACCTTCCCACTGAAGTGGGACCTATTTATCTACTTTTAATTCCTTGCTTTTGAACTACTAGGTTGGCAGGACCTTATAATCATCAAGTTCAGCATCTTAACATTAAGCCACCACAGAATTAAGTCAGCGGTGGGCTGTCAAAATATTTACTACCCCACCATGGGTGGAGCTGATGTTGGGGGTGGAGCCTATGTCATGATGTCATGGGCAGAGCCAACATCATGACGTCTTGACGTCATGACATTGTGGGCAGAGCCAAAGAAAAATAAATAAATAAATAAATAAATAAATAAATAAATAAATAAATAAATAAATAAATAAATAAAATACACATTAAAATTAAAATAATCAACCAACACCCCCCCCACACACACACACACACACACACACCAAACACAAACCTATCACTTACCTGGCCTGGGGTTGGGGAGCAGGAATTAGGCAGGCAGGCAGGCAGGAACTGTGGCAGCATGGTGGCACGACGGTAAACTGCTGCTGTGGCAAACCGCTGCTACGGCAAACCACTGCAGCAGTGCAGCAGCCTGACAGCATGGTGCGGTGCGTTCCGGCGAAGAAAGGCTGCTGCCGCCACTGCCCCTTCTCCAGGCACTTTCCGGGCAGACAAAATGGCTGCCTGGAACTGCGCATGCATCAAACCTCCATTTGACACATGCACACATTTTAGTGTGCATGCGTCAAATGGAGGTTTGTTGCATGCATAGTTCTGGGCAGCCATTTTGGCTGGCCGGAAATACACATCCAGAGGGTGGCAGGAGAGGCGACCGAACCGGTCACCCAGGGCTTTACCACCACCACTCCGGCGATCCACTCTGGATGGCCGCTACCGGTTTGGGCAAACCAGTCTGAGCCGGTAGCAGCCCAACACTTAATTAAGTCCTCAAAGATAGGTTTTGATGAATATTTATAATGTTTAAGCATTTTAAATTGAATTACTTTTAATAATTTGTTTAAAATACATTAACATCTCCTTAATTTAATCCATTTTATTTTAAGTGTAAGCATCAAGATGTTCTTTATTTTATTTACTTAAATTTTAAGTAAATATAAATAGTACTAATATTTAATGTTAAATATTAAATAAACTTTGGTTCTTGCTAAGTTAACATTTAAACTGTCAATGTGTTCTACAAGATATCTTGAGATAACTGAGGTTTTAATCTGTTAATCATGAAATACCTTCCTTAAATTTCATTTATGACTGTTTTCACTTCACCTACCAAATAGAGACATTTTCTTTTTGTCTACTCCTGGGTGTCCAGTTGTAACAGTCTCCCCAAGCAATAAATCCATAGGCTCCGATTTGATTTTGTTGGTTGCAATTGATCTAATTAAGACTCCTAGCAGTGGTAGGCTCCAAAAACATTTGCTACCACACTGTAGGTGTGGTATGGTGGGCGTGGTCAGGGGGAAGCCCTGTTATGCACTAGAATTAGGACTACTTTATTTCAAAACTTGGATGGGTGGGGGCAGCCAGAATTTCTGCTACCGGTTCTGGTGAAGTGTCGTGAACCTGTTGATGCCAACTACTGAGTACTAGCCCCCCCCACTGCCCCTTTCCCCACATTCCCTGAGGGTTGAGTTTCTGACACTAACCTAAGGGGCAGGGTTTGCCCAGCTGGGGCCTCAGTTGACTTTACTGGGGCTCTTGGAAGAACAAATCCTGAGATGTGGGGGAAGGTTATGAGTCCTGATTAGGGGACACAACAAAGGAACTTCTCTGTGACCATTCTCAGTTTAAATGGTTTAAATTGCAAAGTAGATTTTTAATTATAATAAGATTTAACTGCTTTTAAAAAGTCATGCATTTTTAGTTTTGCCTGTTTTAATATTGTGGGCTACCTTGGTATCCTTCACTGGGAGAAAGATGGCATAATAATAATAATAATAATAATAATAATAATAATAATAATAATAATAATAATAATAATAATAATAATAATAATAATAATAATAATAATAATAATAATAATAATAATAATAATAATAATAATAATAATACTTTTTTGTGTACCTCATATGTCACCAGTGGAATTTGGGTTTTTTAATTATTTATTGTTTGTTGTATGTATAAATTATCTCAATGTTATACACTACCCAGAAAAGGGGGGGGAGCACCCAGATATTTGGTATATAAATATAATAAATAAAATAAATAAAATATGATTTTGCTTATATATATATATATATATATATATATATATATATATTGCTAACCAGCATTTTAGAATTTAAAGCTGGTATTACTAAATCATAAAATAGAATAATAAAATATGGATCTAGCCTTTCTTTTTCTTCTTCTTTAAGTTTTCCTCTTTCTTTCCAAGTTGTATTTGGACCGGTAAAGAACATTCACAGGGATTTTTAGCCTTGATGGAAAAGAGTGTCTCAACACATTAAGATACCTTGACTTGATTGCTGTAATGCGCTCTACATGGGGCTGCCCTTGGTGACCATTCGGAGGCTACAGCTGGTTCAGAACGCGGCAGCTCGGGTAGTGATGGGGTGTGGGCGTTATGCTCAGGCCTCACCACTGCTCCGGGAGCTGCACTGGCTGCTAGTATGCCTCCGGGTGCAATTCAAGGTGCTGATCATTACCTTTAAAGCCCTATATGGTAGTGGGCCAGGATACCTAAGAGACCGCGTTACCCTAAGAATGTCTGCCCGTCCAACTAGGGCAGATCGGAGGGGCTCTCTTGTGACTCCATCTGCTAGGGAGGCTCGTCTTACGAGCACTAGGAAGAGGGCCTTCTCCGTGTTCGCCCCGGCCCTTTGGAACCTCCTTCCGACAGAGCTGCACCTGCAGACGGAGCTCCTGCCCTTTCGAAAGGGTTTAAAGACATGGCTGGCAGGTCAAGTGTGGGGACACAGTAATGTAGGTTCCCATCCAGGATGGCTAATTTAAGGGTAGCCATCCCCCCCCCCACCACCTGGTATTTGTACCTGTTATTACTTGTTTCTATCTGTTTTTTAACGTTTTAATGTTTTAAAATTTTTTTATGAACTCATGAATTTTTAATGTTTTATAATATTGTGTGTTTATAGACTACCCATTGCGGTAATGTATTTTGTAAGCCACCCAGAGTCGGGTCTTTCCGAGTGGGGCAGGGTATTAAATGCGAACAAATAAATAAATAAATAAATAAATAAAAGTTGTCAAGTACTGTAAGTTTTTGCACTTATACACAAGGTAGAAAATATCTTTTTGCAGTATTTCTTTCATCATCAGAAGCATTAAGGAAACAAATAAAAAACACAACAGTGGTATGTCTGTATGTGCAAAAAAAGGTCTGAAATGCAAAAAAAGTATAAAAGATTTTTTTATTCTTACATGCAAGAACAAAATAAGCAAAGATTTGCATCCCTAATCATTAAAAATAAATTTAGTGCAAAAGTCCATTTGTCCATTTCAGATGTCAATTGAGATTTTTACATATTCACTTCTGAAAGTAATGGAAAAATCTCTAAGAAATCTAGAAATCCATTCAGATCCATCCTCCTCCTAGTTTGATTAACTTAGTGCTCTTCCACTGCATAGGTGAAGAGTTCCAATAAAACATAAAACTTACCAGGTACTATCTTTCCACATTGACAACAGAACTACTGTGAGTGGTCTCATACTCAGATCACTATAATCACATCCAACGTAGAAAACCAGGTCCTATGTATGCCCTGAATCATGAGTGAGGCTTAATATCCACCAGGTCTCCTAGAAAGATAATTCTGGTTTCTGTGGAAATCATAATGTGCAAGATTATAGTTGATGAAGAACAGGAACAAATATCTTAGTGATAGATATATGCTTTCTTTGACACTATCTTTCATTCAGGGTGTTACTGATAAATAGCTATCTTGCTATTTGTAACTAGTGTTGGGTCTTCAAACAATTGATTGTCAAAAGTTATTTCTTTAAACTCCGAATGTATATAGCACCTCCTTACCTCCCCAAAAAGGTGGGTTGTAATGGGAACAAAATTCATTTCTGCTCCTGAATCTTTCTGTCTTGGTACAAAGAAAATTAAGATGTATGTGTTTTATTCCAAAGGAAAATTGGAATGTCATCTTTACCAGCATGCAGGCAATTGAATTTATCAGAAAAGTAGGTCATACTCAACTCTATCGCACTTCGTTGTTCATTGGGGAAGAATAATTTTATTTTAGATTTATTTTCTTTCTGAGTCTCTTCCCCCCCCCCCAAAGAATGAGAAGCACATGCAAATATTAAGTTTATTTCAGAATTTTTAGAGATTTTAACTGGGTCCATCATCTGGTCCAGGTCAAAATAGAATCATACAGAATGCTGCCTGCCCCACCAATGTCATGTCAAAAACTTCCCAATGCAATACTTCTTCACATCCACAATCACATTTGTCTATGTCTGGCTCCCTGGGAGAAAAATATCCAATTCCTACTAATGGGGAGACACAGATCAGTAGGCAAAATATACCAAATGGTACAGCTGCATCACACCCCAGAGTTTTGAGAGCTATCTGGTGCAGCCGGACCAGAGAAACAACAGTTTGCTGAGTTCAGCCTCCAATAGAGCAATAATTGGCTTTGTTCAAGAAAACAAATGTTGAAAAAGAAAACCTATCTGTAGACCTTTTGTCCTTTCTTTGTCCCCTACTTTCCTCTTTGTCTTTTGCTGGGTTTGATAATTGTGGTGTTATGGCCTACTGCAGCTATACCCATGAGGGCACATGCAGGACATTAGATGACTGGAGAGGAAGAAAATTGTCTGAGCAGTAGACTTGGATGATTTAATCGATGGTTTTGCAGCAAGAAAGGCAGAGAAGGTTTATTTCTAAGGTAAAGGGCATGCTCTCCTTCTCCACTGATGCCAACTCAGCATTTTTTCTTAACCTTCTCTTCTTGGCTTATAATCCCACCGTGCTGTCTTTATTTTAACATTTTAACCCCATGAATGCCAACATGGTTATCTGGGAAAGGATAGTCATACTATGACCTATGAATGCCTCTGAGCTCTTGCTCTGTCCCATGATCACCTTTAAAAATAGCTTTAAAAATAGCCTTGATTTTTGTCCTTTTTACACATTTCTCCAAGAACAAAGCATGTCCGTAATGTTAATGTGTTGATAAACAAAATTGCTGCAATACACAGAGCCTGTGTATTAAAGCCTGTGACTGTTGCAGGGAAGCTGGACTATGACTCTGTGATCAGGAAACACCCCTTATTCACAGCTCTGAAACTAGGTCAGAATCCTGTTTGTGTTATTAGTCTTTGTGGAAGTAGAATGACTCCTTGTGGAAGTAGAATCTCCCTTACCATGAATAAGTGCTCATTATAGTTACTGCCCACACAACAAAGGTGACTAGACACCTCAAAGTCTATACCTGCTGGAGAATGTGTGTGGTGCTGTTTCCCACTCAAAAATGTAAATAGATCCTCACTGTGATGCACATGAAGCATGTTTTATCATTACTCAAATAATTAGGTAAAAGTAAAGGTTCCCCTTGCTCGAAAGCCAGTAGTATCCATCTCTAGGGTTCAGTGCTCTTCTCTGTTTCAAAGTCGAAGAGCCAGCACTGTCTGCTTCTGCAGACAGCGGAGCACATGGAATGCTGTTTACCTTCCCTCCGAAGTGGTCCCTACTTGTCTATTTGCAATATCTTGCTTTCGAACTGCTAGGTTGGCAGGAGCTGGGACAAAGACGGGAGTTCATTCCATCCTGCAGTACTTTAGTGCTCATTTTAACCTAGTAGCCTCTTCCATTTTTTATTTAATGTTATTATTTCTTACTTATTTGTTTTTATGTTAGCTGTTTGGGGACCTGTAGTGGAGAAAGACAGGACAAATTTAAAATTCAGAGATCCTTCCTATACCTTGAAGTATTCTGGGTGTTGTAATCAAAAGAAATGCAACTTTTCCCATTTCTTGTTATGCTTCTATTCACAGAGCTTCGTGACTGAGGTAACAGATTTGAGATATGCAACAAGGATTATTGGGTCCAAATTGTGCAATAAAAGGAGAAATAAAATGATTGTCTACCATCCAAGTTCTAGTTTAACATGACAGCTGCTAGCAGTGACTGTGAGTGCCTGGTTGTGTGGAAGCATTTCAAAAAGAGGGGACCTAAGTCATGTTCTTTCAGTGTAAGTCCAGGCCCATGCTGGTATATCGGGCTTTGTCCCACCCTACCCTCACCTCTGGGGCCCTGTATGGGATTTGCCTCCAATGCCCCAATAGGTGCCCCCATGACTCCCCATCCAGCACCTGCCCATGGTGCCCTGCACACTCCTGTGTAAGTCCATGTGTTTTGCAGCTAAATTCGATTAGTGGATCTCTCCCCTTGAAGCCTGGCCCAATGTGTATTAGATAAAAAAGGTTTACAAAAACTACATGTGTTAGGGGGAAATGTATACAGCAATGCATGTGCAAAATTGTACAGCTGATGCAAATTAGAAGAGAAAGAGCATGTCCTTGTGGCCATGACAGAAAGTGAAGATGGCCCATCTGTCCCTCTCTGTGGCAGACATACAGGTGTTCTTTGGAAGTCAAATCAATATGGAATAGGGTTCATGAAGGTCAGACGATTGAGTATAACTCGTCTCTGCTGAAAAGAAAAAGAGTGTGTGTGTATGGGGGGGGGCAGTTAGGGGGGAATCTGCAACCATATTCTCACCTCTGAAATAAACCTGTGTACAAATGCAAAGCCAGTTTTGCAACTGGTATGGATTAGGTATGAATATTATTTTAATATCTCTTAATTAGACAAATCAGGTCATGTTTCTTGCAAAGGGGATGAATCTGGCAGTTGTCCTATTTTCCAGAAGTGAGCCAAAAGCAGCTGAATATTTGAAGAGTGATTCATTAGACCAAGCCGGAAAAAAACACACAAAAAACAAAGAAACACAACAACAAAAACCACACCATGTCATTAATTTTAAGAGGCTGCCATCAGGGCAGTTGGCTCTGTAATGTCCCAAAACAATACTCCACCCCAATGTTTTCATATCAATTAGAAATATCTCCAAATTCCTATTCCACTCAACATTGATGCTTATCACTATTGAGCATTTGCTTAGCCAAGAGTGAGGTAAATATCTGGATGAGGGAGACTCCAATCTTGCATGGACTTTTAATATGTATGTCTTAACTCCTTCCTTTTAGTGGTGCCCTGAGACCACATAGCTTGCCCAAGACATGGGAAGACATGTAGCCACCCATGTTCTGTATATCGCTAGCTGGTCCTTCTCACTGGAGACACAATGGAGAGTTAAATATCTAGTCCCTGGCTTTATAGGCAGGCTCATCTAACCACAGAGGTCTACTAATCTTCTTGAAATGGTCTCTATGCTTTGACAATAGCTTTGTTGTCCATGGATGCTTTAAATTTACAGTTGGTACCTCGCTTAAAGAGCATAATGTGTTCCACGGGATTGCTCTTTAAGCAAGTTTGCTCTTTAAGCAAAACACCATTGTAAGTTACCACTTGTGACTTCTTGGGAGGGATTGTGAACCCTGATTTAGTTGTTAAGCAAGTTTTTGGTTGGTTTTAGTTGTTAAGTGATGTGACCACTCAGAGAAATGGTCTCCAGCTCAGTTGTTCTCTAAGTGAAGTGCTCTTTATGAGAGGTTTTACTGTATAAAACAAAAGCACATACTCAGTTAATATGTGATAACTTTCTTTGAACTGATTTTTGAGCAACATACAAGGTTAAAAAGGTAACCTGTAATATATCAACTAATTTACTGACAGTCTACTCTTATCAGCTGGCTGCACCTGTTATTTCTGTGTGTTTTTTATTATCTGTAATGGTGTAGTACTGAGTTGGACTCCAGATGTTAGAGCTAATGACTAAGGTCATCATAATCTAGATGAAGATAACATAAAATAAAATGTTGCCATCTGTTGAACAATGTGATTAGGAAAAACTAGGGATAAACAGAATTTCTCCATACAAGCCAAACCCCACATTGCCCTATGGGTTCTCTTCTTCAGGTTCTCTTCTTCAGACATATTGTTTTTGTAGCAGCAAAGTGACAAGTGAGAGAGCAGGGTTAGCATATGCTTTCCCTTTCTGTTTGAGTAATGCAGTGTCCAGAGGCCCAAATGTGTAGTTTAAATTGCAGGAATATATTTTCAGCATGACCAAACATCTCCCTCCATATCTATTGCCTTGAGCATTCTCTTCATGAGAGCAGCACATCGTCTTTACTCTGGCACACTTGCTGGAAAGTGTCACCAATGCCACCATTAGCCTCATTTTACCACCTAATCATAATGAATTATTTAATTGCTTGAAAACAGGAATATATACATGTCTCCTGACTTGATGTGTAGGCCATCTGAGGGCTTCAGAACATTTATTTTGTTTGAGTGTGCTTTGTGCCCCATTCAGTTCGGCTTATATCCTAGTCCTTCATGAATGTGTACCTTTGCAAAACTGTCAGACTGCAGTGGCTTTCTTGTTAGGTTGCTGAACTTGATGACTGGAAGGTTGGTAGGTCAGCAGTTTGAGACCTGACTACTGCATGATGGAGTGAGCTCCCTTCTCTGTTGTAGCTCCTGCCAACAAAGCAGTTCAAAAGCAAGAAAATGCAAGTAGATAAATAGGTACCACTTCAGTGGGAAGGTAAACAGCATTTTGTGCACTCCAGTGTCTAGTCATGCCTGCCACATGTCTACGGAAATGTCTGCAAATGCAAACAGTGCTGGCTCTTTTGCTATAAACAGAGATGAGCAATGAATCCTAGAATCAGATATGACTGGCTATTAAGCAAGGGCAACCTTTACCTAAATCTGAAGTACTGACTTGTACTGGAAGACCAAAGATGATAGACCCAAAGATAGTGTCAAACCTGCCAAATTTCAGACCGCAAGCTTGAGGGATTTGTGTACTAGGGATTTAGGATTTTGATTTTGTCAAAACAAAAACTAGTAGACTGCAATGCATTTGTGAACCATCTAACTCAATTTGTATTCTGGATCCAGATCAATCTGTAAATTCCCTTTGCTTTACTGTAGAGCTGAACCTGGACATTCCCTTTGATCTGGATCTCATGCAAATCAATTCAGATCATGCTGATTTGGTTTGAAATAACAATACGTTCAAATCCAGTGCAACACCCTATTTGGAGAATAAGATTAAAATTAAAAGAAGTAGAATTCGATATACTAGCCTCCTTAATTTCTAACTCTACAGCTAGTTTTCCATCTACATTCTGCAACTATTTTACTGGCAGTTACCTTTCTAAATATTTGTTGTCATAGCCATGTTAAGACAACTGAGCAGTGGTGGATTAGCATAAGTGGCGTGACAGCAGGAATGCTGGCACATTTGCTCTATGTAGAAAGATATTCACGCTTCTTCTCCTATTCCCTTTCGACTGCATGTATCATTTATGTCAGTGTCTTGCACATGAGAGAAATTTGTCACTGTTCTGCTGCTGTCAGAGTTGCACATCATCCTTGAGTTACAAGGAACATTTAAATTACAGCTAAGGCTGAAACCAGTGGTGGCTGAATCAGGGATGTCTTACAAAACAGGAGTGACACCGCAGGGAGAAGGATCTCTTCTGCTATTTGCCACAGCAGGTGATAACATCCCCCCCCTTTTTTTAAAAAAAAAATCACTAGAAAACAAGAGCTGGACAGGTTTCAAACTGTCGTCGAGCACAATAAATATTGACTGTTTAAATATCAATCTGAAAAGTGGTGCTGAATCTTATAATGTTAAAATCAGTGATGGGATGACAAAAAATCTACTACCACGCCATGACGTCACGGACGTCATGGGCGTGGCCAATGGCATGACGTCATGACGTCACGGCCGACGTCATGACGTCATGACGTTGTGGGCGGGGCCAAAATAAAAATAAATAAAAAATAAAAATAAACATACACACACACCCCTCCCTCTCAGCCCACCCACCCAGACACAAATAAATAAATAAAATAAAAACAACCACCCACCCAAAACACAAATAAATTACCCACCCACCCCAAATAAAAACCCCTCACTTACCTTTCTTGGGACCCGGCACCCCGATTGCTGTCCACAGCCGCCGCCGCCGCCGGAGCTGCTTGCACCCCTGTGGCGTCCTCCTTGGGCCGGTACCTTTTTAGCCCGGCTCCGGCCATGGCGAGGGGCGACGGGCAGCCGCAGCTGCCGCGCCTCCCTGGGCCGTCCCCATGCCGCACCGCCGCCGCCTACAGCTTCCTCCTCCGCAGCGCACGGCAGCCGAGCTCAAAAGGGACCGACCCAAGAAGGAGTCCACAGGGATTCAGGCAGCAGCAGCTCCGGCGGCGGCGGGCGGCGGCTGTGGACGCCGGGTGCAGGCACCCGGCCCACAGGCGCCCGGCGGAGGCGGCGGCAGTGGTGTACCCCGCCGGGCGTCCCCAGGGCATGGGGCTTGTCAGCAGCGGACGGCCGAGGCAGCCCTCAACGTGCCGCGGGGAGGCGCCCCCCTCAGAGGGCTGCTGCCGCCGCCGCTGCCCTGAAAGTTCTAAATGTTTTAAAAATCGGAGCAAAATGGCTCCAATTGACTGCGCATGCGCAGAAACTCAATCTGACGCATGTGCAATGCGTCAGATTGAGTTTCTGCGCATGCGCAGTCAATTGGAGCCATTTTCGCTCCGATTTTAATTTTTTTTTTCTTTCGGTCAGGCGTCCGGAACCGGACGCCCCAAAAGTGGACTCCCCTCACGGAGAACCCTCCGGGATTGGTCTTACCGGTTCCAGAGATCCGTCTAGAACCGGTGACATCCCATCACTGGTTAAAATGTAACTTGGGGAATATCAGTAAGGCTGGGTACCTCTTGTTCATAGTCCTACTAGGGCCACAGACAATTGACAAAGTGCTGTGATGTGTCACAGACCATTACAAAACACTCACATGAATACCATTAGAATTTTAGGAATGATTTCAGACATCATGAATGTCTCTGTGAATGTCATTTTGTTTTTCAAAAGAATTTATCACAAATCCCAGGTTTCTTAATATATAAAGAAAAACTGTACCATAAAAAGACACACCACAATCTTATCACACTTCACTATTTGCAAGAAGAGGAGGTGTAATGTTGCAACCCTTTCCAGTCCTTAGAGAAGCAGCAGAGATGCTGCCCTTGCCATAATGGGCCAACCCTCCACTGATGTTTCATCCCTGATGAAATTAGGTACCCCTGATGGACACATAGTTTATCTGCTCATTGGTTTCTAGTCAGTTGCTGTAAACAGGGCTGAGTGCAAAATATTTCATTTGAGATGGCCTTTCATATGGTAAAATTATTTGAAGCCCGATTCCCCACCCCATTTTCCAGCTGTGACTCCTGGCTATATGAAAGGCCATCTCAAATGAAACATTTTGCACTCAGCCCTGAAAGTCATGTGCTTCATCTTTCCCAGAAAGCTCTTACACTGGGGTTTACTCCTCAGTATAAATGCTTTGAAGAGAGCTATGTTGGGTAACATTAATTTCTTTGTGCTTGCCTTTTGCCCTTACCTATAGCTGGAATTTGTTCAACCTCCCCCCAAAAAATAATAATTTGCAAATCAGATCAGAAAGTCCTACCTTCCAGATGTTCACAAAGTTGCAGGAGAACTTTGTCTACCATCAAGTTAGATATTAAATGTTAAAGCTGTGTTGCAATCTCTGTACTTGGAAGGAAGGCGTAGCTATGCTGTAGCTGCAGTACTAGACCTAAAACTCTGCTCACAATCTGAATTTGATTCTGATGGGCACAAGGTTGACTCAGCCTCCCATCTTTCCAGCTTGGGTGGGGGATTGGGAGATATTAATTACTTTGTGAACTGCCCAGAGGGTGATCTAAAGTTAATGGGGTGGTTTATAAGTATAACTGCTACTGCTTATGGTTGACTTTTAATCCCTTCAATTGGCTATTGCTGCCCTGCCAATCTCATTAGGAACCAGCTGCCATTCAGAAGCTTTAGTTGTGCTTTGACAGAACCATTTCAATGAGGGTCAGCTTCTATAATGTGGAGATTCCAGTACAGTGGTCCCCAACCTTCTGGGGCCTGAGGGGTGCATTAGAGTGCCCAGGTCCAGGTCCTAGATCAAAATATAACACCACTATTAAACTACTGATTTAGATTAAAAGTAAACAATTACAGGTTAATTAAGAAATGTCAACTTGAATGTAATCCATTTTGGAACAATATTTTACTGTGGAATATTTTCATTTAGCTAAACATGCACACCTCCTTAGTATGAGTTCTGTGACTGTTTTCTGTAAGCCAAGGCATGAATGTCCTGATCAAGGTTTGTGGCAGATACCCTTAAAATGCCACATAACATTTCATCTATAAATCTTGACCCACAGCTGGATTTCACAATTTTCATGTTGGAAAATATTTGTTCAGAGATATATGTGGTGCCAAATACTGTGAAAATGCTACTAACATTTTATTTTAAAAGTTGATAATTATATCCAGTAGACCAGAACAGATTTCTAACAGACTATTTTCTTTGCAAATGTCTCTTTGATGATCTCTGGCTTGCAGATTAATTGGTTCCATCTGAGAGAAAAAATGACTTGCATCTTCTGGTGCTAGTTCAAATGGATTCTGAAGCATTATTTCTTTTTTCTTTTCCATGCTTATGGTAATCAATGAACCTGTTCTAGAATTCCACTTGCCTTGATGGGTGGAGCCTCTAGAAACATCCAGTATGCAAACCACTCCATATCCTTTTTGGAAAAATACCAGGCCTTTAATTCTCTTCTCCTTTCTCCACCTTTTTTTGCAAGAAAAGGCCAGACATCACTTGTACCCATCTACATGGCTGCTTTTCTTTAAACACATATTCAGCATAATATCGCATGGTGAGGAGGATTGAAAAAGTGGAGTGGGATGGGTCCTGGGCAGCAAAACATCCAGAATGGTCAAAACGCTGGTATGGGAAATAAAGACTAAGAGGCAGTGGTGGGCAGCAACTGGTTTGCACACACACCTAGGAGGGGGGAATAGCAAAAATGGGTGGCCTCTGGGCAGGGGGATGGCTAAATTAGGTGGCCTTCGGGCAGGGGGGTAGTGAAATTGGGTGGCCCTGCCCACCTCCCTGCCCTGCCCTGCCCCATCAGGTTTTGTCCCTGCAAGTGGTTCAAGGTCTCCCTTGCTCAAAAGCCAGTCATATCTGACTCTAGGGTGCAGTGCTCATCTCCATTTACAGCCAAAGAGTCAGTGCTGCCTGTGTTTGCAGATGTATACATGGTCATATGGCAAGCATGACTAGATCGCCCATGGCATAAGCTCTGCCCACAATGTAGGTTACCCCCATGACGTAGGCTCTGCCCACGATGTAGGCTCCGCCCATGGTGTGGTAGCAAATTTTTTTGCTGCCCACCACTGCTAAGAGGATGCTGAAAGAAGGTCCCCTGAGGACCAGGAGAAAATGTTGTTGCATTTGTTTTAAGAAAGGGGTCAGAAAAACAATAGTAAATGGTGCCACTGGAGGGAGGAAGAACAATGTGGATCTGTGGGGAAATGCTTTGAGGGTGATGGCCACACAGGAAAAGCTTGGGAACTTTATGCTTCCTATGGACCACAGGTTGGGGACCCCTGCTCTTGTGAAAATAGATGGGTCAAGGCATCTCTCTGGAATCTTTTCCCCACAACTAATGGGAACAGTAGATTGGTACAACATAATCCTGCTGTATATGTCATTGCACAAGTTAGAAATTGCTTAATGTCGAAAACATATGTTCATGGCACTGACATGTATTCAAGAATTATAATGACCTCCTTCATTTAATAAGGAACCATCATTAGAATGTTCTGCTTCACTTAATAGGGATCATTATTTTCCCCTTCTTTATCCAGCATGTCTTCAACCATGCAAAATACTTGTCATGAACTGTATATTGCTCTACATTATGGTTGTTGATTGCCTCCAATACTCATTTTATTCTGAAACCATTATCAAGTATAGTTAATTCTCTCACAGCTCACACTTTCTCCAATCAATAGCAAACTTCATGGCACTGTAATTAATTTAACCAATAACTTCTCAGGACTGTAGCTTATACATCTTTGAACCCCTATGGGTTGTTGTTTTTCTGCAATAAAGAACTCAGTCACAGTGAAGGTTTCTTAGATATAGGAAAATAAAACTCCTGTATTCCTTGGATGCAGGTAAACATGTGCAACTTTAATTGATTAAGGTTTTAATGCATCAAATTAAAGAGTGTTTCACTCATTATTCATTTGCCAGTTCATGGATTAAATTGAAAGTGAAGTTCATATCACTCATAACTAAACATGCAGGTAGTATATGAAACGTCTAGCTTGTGGCCTGTAGATAAGTATTTTCCTCCTCCCTAAAGTCCCAGTCATTCAGAAAGGAGATTGGAAAGGACAAGTAATAATAATAATAATAGCAGCTCCTCCGGTGACTTAGTGGTTAAGGCACTGAGCTGGAGACTGGAAGTTCAAGCCCTATTATGTGTGAGAAATTGTTTTGGGTCAAAAGGATTTTTATTGGAGAAACTCCACTCAGGGAATGCTCAAACGAGGCTCCTTTCATGTCCCCAAGAGCTGAGGCAGAGACAGGCGTTCAGTCCATCATGCAGTACCCAGGTCTCAAACTGCCGACTTGCTGCCCTTACAGCTCATAAGGTGAACTTCCTAACCAATGAGCCACCAGACAAGTGATTAGAGCCTCCAAAGCATTTCTTTTCCAGGAGAGGGCAGAGAAGTACTGCATGAGACTGCGACAAACTCCACTTCCCTTCTCCCAAACCTTTGACTAATGAAAATGCAGAGGGTGAAAAGATGGCTTTATAATCAATCCAGTCAGCCAGGACTATGGCAGAACAGCTTTTTTCAAGTACTACCTGAGTTCCTTTGCCCGCTCACTGTTTCCCAATAAGGAGAACTAATGTGCAGAACCAATTGTTGATTGTTCAGATGAGATGTTAAGGAAGAAACTGATGACAGAAGGGGAACAGTAGCTTTGAAGACGATGATACATCCAGTGTTACACTAGTTATGATTGAGTTCCGCAGGACGACTTCCTCTGTTCTTATCCATTGTGCACTTCCATGTCTTCTCCATAGTAGCTAGAGAAGATGTGGAGATTTTAGGGAGAGGACGTATATTCCACCAGGAGCTAATATTCTGCTATTGGATAGACTAAACTAGATCTATTCCACCAGTATCAGTTTTTGTTATAGAAAAGGGGTCCACTTTTGTTGCTAACTCTAGTTAGAATCTCCTGGTTTTTCAAATGCTGCTAGCAAACAAATTTCTCAAGCAATGTTCAAAATTCACTTTCCATTTCTTTTGATTAATATTGATATTTTTCAGCATGATTATCACTTTGAAGACATAATGAGGCTATTGCTAATGAAGCTACGCATTGCTAATTGCATAGCTGTCTTAGTCTTCTCAACAATAGACTCATAATGCAACTCACATAGGCCTTTCTAATACAGTGGTACCTCACTTAAAGAGCATAATACGCTCCATGGGATTGCTCTTTAAGCGAGTTTGCTCTTTAAGTGAAACATCATTGTAAGTGACCAATTGTGACTTCTGGCAGAGGGGATTGTGAACCCCAATTTTGTTGTTAAGCGAGTTTTGGGTTGGTTTTAGTTCTTAAGCAAGGTGACCATTAGGAAAAAAACCTTCTCTTTAAGTGAGTTAGTCTCTAAGTTCATGAGGTGCTCTTTATGCGAGGATTTACTATATTGCATATTTTGCTTATTTTGCTTTTCTTAATATCTACAGAAAGAAAGAAGAGGCTACACAATGACACAATGGAAATTTATTAAAATTCTTACATTTTGCTATCCATATGCTATAAATACGTCCAATATACTTTAGACTTGATCTATGATTTGTCACCTGAGACTGTAGAAAAAAAGGTATGTCTCAGTCTTTGGTCTCTTGTTGATGATTTATACATTCTATATACTGGCAGAACATATATAGTGACAGAAGACAAGATTTGCATAAAGACAAAAATATCAGAGATGGGGAGCCTCAGGGGAAGATAACTCAAACAAATCTTTGGGTATGGAATGCTGACTTCTGGGTAAAAATGCGGGCAAAAGGATGGTACATGAACATTTAATGGAAGGCTTGAATTGTGTATAGCAGGGGCGCTCGAACTTTTTGGGCCAGGAGCCTGAGCATGCCCCCAGAACAGCTGAGCGGCCCAGACCATGCCCACAGAACAGGGTGTGTTTGTATATTTGTGGCGCGGCTGCTTCTGCACATGTGTGAAAAGTGGCCATTTTACTTCCTGGTTTGGCGTGGCTGCTTCTGTGCATGAGCGAAAGTGGCTGTTTTACTTCCTGATATGACACAGCTGCCTCTGTGCATGCGTGAAAGCAGTCATTTTACTTACTGCACCAAATCAGGAAGTTAAATGGCTGCTTTTCACGCATACACAGAAGCAGCTGTTTTATTTTCCTACATTTGTCTGCAAAGGAAAGCTTTGCAGTTCAGCAGTCTGAAATTGTAGGGGTTTCTTTTTAAACCTCCTGCATTGGCTTCTGGGGGTCCTGGCTTTTTTGCCCCTCCCATACTGGTGTTGCAGGTTTGAGTTATGGAGTAGATTTAGTTTTAATTTTCGGTCACTTTCAGCGGGTAGCACCAGAATGTTAATAATTTCACTAATTAACATAATCCATTGGAAAGGTAATTTTCACTGCAGGCCACCTTGAAGGGAGTAAGATCCAAAAGGGGCCTGACATTATTAGGGTTGGTTAATGGAGCCTTACAGAAGCTCGACAGCTTTGTAACGGAACAAAGAGGTAAGTAGAATTAAGGAATGGATAATTGGTAGGAACAAATTTAGACTAACAAATTGGTTTTCAGAATAGTAAAAATGCCTTCCCGTGCTACCACCGCAATGCAGACTGTTCTGTTGCCACAGTTGAAAAGTTATTAAATAAAGTGGCAGTTTATAAATCCAAAATATTGTGTCATCTCTTTCTTGAGTGGTAGATGTGCAAAGCAAATATTGCTGTAGCTATAGCTAACATTCAAAGTTTGCACTCACAGTTTCCTCATATGCCCTGTTATGAGGTACAGTAATACCCCGGATAACGATTGTACCGGATAGCGCTAAAACCGCATAACGATGCAAGATTTTTGGAAAAATCTTGCATTGGATAACGCGATTTATCCGGTACAATCGTGTGGGGGGAAGGGTTGGATTGGGTAGAACATCTACCCAATCCACCCCCCCACAGCGATAGATCACTTCTACTGAACTAGGGTTGGGCTAAATTGCGCACCTAACCAAGGAGCGGGGAATTCGGACAAGCCGCTCCTTGCCCAGGCATGCGATCGTGCACCTGGGCAAGGAGCGGCTTGTCCGAAATCCGCTAACCAAGGAAATCCGCTAACCAAGGAAATCTGCTAACCA
Organism: Furcifer pardalis; assembly: GCA_030440675.1. Lineage (NCBI taxonomy): Eukaryota > Metazoa > Chordata > Lepidosauria > Squamata > Chamaeleonidae > Furcifer > Furcifer pardalis. The sequence goes on along the minus strand of CP126891.1, from coordinate 164,685,856 downwards.
AGGAAATCTGCTAACCAAGGAGCGGCTTGTCCAAAATCCCCTCAGGCATGCCAGTGGTACCTATTACCTATTTGCAATTTCTTGTTTTCAGAATGCTAGGTTGTCAGGAGCTGGGACAGAGATGGGAGCTCACTCCATCGTGCAGCACTTGGGTCTTGAACTGCTGGCCTTCCAGTTGTCAAGTTTCGCGTCTTAACGACTGAGCCCCTGCAGTCCCTGGCCCTCCAATGTTGTTCAGTCACACAGTTGAGGCAGCGGTGGGAGGAAGAGAGAGGCAGGCAGGAGGACACTGGAGGCCCCCAAGCCGGGCCTGTTTTGCTAGCAAAACAAATGACTTCCCCCTTTTAAAGAAGCGGCTTGAACGTGATCCTGCGCAGACTTTCGTCCTCCGCTGATCCCCTCCGGGCAGAAGGCTGAGAGAGAATGAGAGAAAGAGAGAGAGAGAGAAGATTTTCCCCCACCCTGCGGGCTCTCCCTCCTCTTTTCTTTTTCCTGACAGCCAGTTGGGGGAGATGCGTTTTTTAAAAGCTAAAAATCCAAAACCTCCCATCTTTGATTCTCCTTGTTGCTGTTGTGAATAACAAGAGCAGCCACGCAACATTTTTCTCTTCCCCCCCTCCTCGCACCCCCATTGCGATTTCAGAAATGGGATTTAATACAGGTCAGGCCAGCGATTTATACAACTAATTAGAGAAAGTAATAGGGTTAAGGCGATGAAAGAGGACACCTTCTATTCTGCCACTCCCCTCTTCTGTTTAAAAGGATTGTAGCTAAAGAATCTCAGACCAGCACTGCAATTTGTCCATCCCCCCCCCCCTTTCCCTTCAATCCAACCTAGCATCGGGTTCATTTTTAACTCGCTTCGTGGTCAGACATTCGCTTGGTCATACAGTATTAGAACCAACGTGAGCTGTAATTAATTTCTCCTCTTCCACCATAAGTTGTTCAGGTCTCTTCCTCACCCCATCACCTCACCCCGCTTTGATGCTAGTTATGTCTCTATCTGACTCCATATTGATCTGTACTGTACAGTTTTCTTGCCTCCCGTTGCTAAATCCTTGCAGGATCTCTGCGGGCTCTTAGTGGCTTGCTAAGAGCCCGGGGAGATCCCGGAGAGAGGCGCCATCTCACATGTGCAGTTTGTCCCTGACGTCAGGGCTTTTTTTTTAGCGTTGTTCGGTGTATACCCCGGACAACGCTAAAACCCGGATAACATCATGACTTGTGGAACCAAGTCATAACGTTATCCGGGGTACTAGTGTACTGTACTTTGATCAGTTTGGGATCCCATCAAAATGTTTTGTCTTCAATCTCTTGGCCACTTCAATGAGGTCAACACTTCCTAGCATAGGTATGTTCCTGTATAAAGGAGCAGTATTCATCTAGGTGACTTCTAGACACTGTGCTTGTGCCTAGCACAGAACTAGGTGGGTAGGATAGAGAGCATATGATATTATTCTCTATTAGTTGTCTAGTTTTGTCAATGCTCAGTACAAGGCATTCCTACTTCAGAGCTTCAGTTGTCTCATGTTCAATATAATTCTGCGCCCTGTTTGTTGAACAGTATACCTGTTAAACCAAAGACACTAAAGAGTTTTCTGTTTATCAAGAAATGTCCACTTTCTTTTTAGGCAAGGCCTTGAGGTAATGTCTGTCTGTCTGTCAGTTTGTTTGTTTGAGATCGATACCATTTTGCTCATAAAAGGAAATTACTTTGTTCCTTGTAGAGTATCCATTTTGAACCATGTCTGTGATATACGTGACCTACCAAAGCTTTGTTAAACTATAATACAGACATGAACTTGAGGTGTTCCCACAAAACCACCGGAGTCTAAAGTGCAATTTGAGCTGTCATCTCTTTCTGTATAATGGAAGTACAAAGCATTCTGGGTGCCAGAGGCCTATATATGAGTTGTGCTTGCACCAAAAGAGTGGGTTATAAATATAAATAAATAATATAATATATTGGTCTTCCTTGTTCGAAAGCCAGTTGTATAAGACTCTAGGGTGGGGTGCTCATCTCCTTTTACAGTCAAAGAGCCAGTGCTGACTGTGTTTGCAGACATTTCCATGGTTGTGTGGCAGGCATGACCAGAACACTATTACCTTTCCTACCAAAGTGATCCCTATTTATCTACAGTGTTACCTTAGTTAACATAATTAATGCATTCTCTGGGATGTTTCTTACAGCAAAAAATACTTTAACTGAATTTTCCATAGGAATGCACTGAATGCAGTTTCACATAGGAATGCATTGAAAATCAAAAATGCATTAACCGAAACAAGGTTTCCCATAGGAATGCATTGAAAACCAATTAATCCGTCCCCCCAAAAAAATTCCATAAACTGAGCCACTATTTACTATGGATTTCCTTTTGTTATGCGATTTTTATGTTACCTGAGCTGTTTTTTAACCATTTTCCCCGCTGTACCATTTCCCCTCACTGTATTTGCAATTTCTTGCTTTTGAAATGCTAGGTTGGCAGGATCTGGGACAGAGATGGCAGTTCACTCTGTCATACAGCACTCGGATCTCAAACTGCTAGCCTGCCAGTTGTCAAGTTCAGCACCTTAACCACTAAGCCACCACAGGCCACAAAGATACAAATAGAACATGATTCAAATTATTCATTCTGATCAAGGAATATTCTGCCATCTCCAATCACTTTTAATGATAGGCTGATAGCGACTGTCATACATTCCCTTTCCTTCCCCTGCATGCATGATTTTCATCTGAATAGGGCTTGTATAAAAATGGGCCCTGAGCAACAATAGGAGGCTCAAGGGAAAATATTTCTGAAAGACTTAAAAATATACTATCTAAGTGTATTTTAAAGACACATTGACACTGTTACCTCACTGTCAAAACAGTTTCATCTCTGTGACACTTTCAAGTTCTCTTTAATTGAAGTGCATATTTTCTAATGTTCTGGGGAAAGTAAAAAAAAAATTGGCAGAGGAAGAGCAAATTATTTCTTCACAGAAGATTAGAATATTTCTCCATTCATAGTCAACTGCAATATTTGGTTATTGTACATTTTGGGAGGATTCCTACCCATGTTAGGGCCACTCAACTGCTGCACATTTGCCATTTTGCCATCCAAAAACATTGAACAATGATGATATGGGATTATGTCAGAGAAATAAATCTGGTGTTACACTATATTACTAAATATCCTAAATCCTTTCCTGCATTATAACCGTTTACATTTACATTTTACTGTATCTGATTGTAACATGTTTTATCTCTTGATATAAGTGTCCTTGCACTATTCTTATATCCAGCATAGAGTGAAACACTCGGAGATCTCATGCTGTCAACTAATATACACATATTTTAAATAAATATAAAGGTTTTACTAAAATGTCCAGGTTTAGGTTTTCTATCTAAACTTAGAATTTTAGCAGCTGATTTGATCTGACATCCTCTCTTTCTCTCTTTTAAATTTTTAATTAATTTTTAATCTTTTAAAGTTTTTAATCTTTTAAATTTCTATGGGTTTAGCTAGTTTTATGGATAATTATGGATTGTTGTTCTCTGATATTATGTTAGCCTCCCTGAGTCACTTTGCGAATAGGGCGGCATATAAATGCAAACAATAAATAAATAAATAAAAATTTTAGATTTTGACTTTCATCAGTGGATTGCTAGGTAAGTAGCATTGTATTCTGTTAATACAGGGCCTCCTTAGAGACCTGGGTAGAGTCCTTAGAACATCACAATAGCCATTCTTTATGATAGCTTACCTATGAGCCTTTTATACATTGTGTATCTTGTTGTACCCTAGGGTGGGTCAGGCAAGTATTCAGAAAGGGACTGGAATAGGCAAGTTAGAAAAGGCAACAGAGATAGTAAATCTGGGTATGAGGAGAACCAGAGTAAATGAGTCTAGAACTCAGCCAGCTCAGATGCAGAGGGAAAAATCAAGTTGTGCTTGGAATGATTGCCACAATATCTGTTAGGGGTCACTTGTACACAGCATTACTTGCAACATACATGAAATATTCCAAGTTTTTTTCATCCGTAATGCTGCTAGTGGAAGTCTCACAAGTAGCCAAAGTACTTTTCTCCAAGGCCACAAATTGCTGCCGGCCTGCCATGAGAAACAAGAGGATTCATGATGATGCTGTTCCAGTCTTTGTGGCAAATGGTATGGCAGATCCAGTGCATGTAATGACTAGAAATCTCTGTAGCACCCCTCCCCTTTGCTCTTGGCTTTTTGATGTGCCCACATTGTTCAAGCATAACACATCTGTGCTGAGCAGATGAGCCTTGGCACCATCTTAGAGTGGGTAGAGAAGATTTTTTGTGCTTTAAAACAACGTCACACACAAAATCAATTTCCTTTTGCATTCTCCAGTGCTGTTCAACCTCAAATTTGTCTCCCCATCTGGAGACCTGGAAAAACATTGTACATAACAGAGCCTTCAGCCACTTCCTGAGGTGTGGCAAGCCTGTTTGTTAAGCTTTTGCCATTTCCCCCTAAAAGCCAGCATCATGAAGGTTTGACTAGCTGTACAAATTCCACATAACAAGTGTCATCGTTGAACTATTACTTACCCTTTATTTTACTTTTTTCTGGCCATCAAAGCATAGTTCATTTTGATCATCTTGGCCAATGTAAGAAGTAAATGTATGAGAAGGCAAAGCCTAAAGTAGTTTATTTAAGAGTAGAGGTCTGAGAAACTCTTCTAAAATTGTATAATGCAGCAAACAAACATATGGGTCTACTGTTATCTTCTTGCAAGTTGTATATGAAACATCCCTTTGTATAGCTCTAAAGATAAATGAGATGGTTTTGTCAAGTTCTGTAGTAGATTCTTTGTCCTCTGAGAGGCTGAAATGGACAGAAGCCATTATTTTTCTCAATATAGTAAACACAAGCTAGGCTCTCAATTTCTGCCAATACAAATGGTAACACAGTTGGCATGACTCATCAAAGGGATGATTCTACAGATGCCTTGCCATAAGAATGCTCCTTTCATTAGATTTTGAGGACAATGTGTCCTTTTCTTAATAACTCATAGCTGCCTCTTAACTGAATAAAATATGAGTTTATTGTGACTTAATTAATTTGTTTGCTTTCATTGCAATCCCTGATATATTTTGGAGTAGCAAACAGAAGCTGTCACTCTTTGTGTTTAACACAGCCTCTGGAATAATTTATCTGCAGCATTGATCCAAAGCTATCTCCATTTAAGAATTTGCTTTCCTAACGTTGTTATCCTGAAAAATGAAGAAATAAAAATAAGGGGTGGTTTCACATGCCTGTTTGAGAGCTTGTTTGGGAGGGTTGGTGTAGATAATAACCAATTCTATTTCTCTTTCCATCAAGATTCAAGGAAATGTTTACATTAGACTATTATTAATGTTAATGTTTGACTGGATGAGAGTAGAAAAAATCAGACCTTAATCCAGAGCCGCTCTTGGTCAGTAAAAAGATGTATCAGGAAATAGGGATTGAACCTTATTTGATGGATTTACAATCACCACAGAAATTCAGGGTTGCAACTCGGGTATGCTCCTGGATTAATTTCTGAATCTGGATGTCCTGCTCTTAGTAGTGGCCAGGAGTGTATTTGCTCAATTAAAACCACTGTGTCAGCTGCATACATTCCTTGAGATGTCTGATCTGTTCACAAACCTCAGTTATATCATACTTGCATTACTGTAAAATAAAAAAAGGTCTATGTGGGGCTGTGTTTGGAAAGTATTTCAAAATGTTAATGAATCCAAGATGCTCTGACAGATGACTACTGGCTATAACAAAAGCCAACATAAGTTGTTTCAACAACTTCACCAGCTACATAGTTATTTTGAGATATGATTCAAAATGCTGGTTATGATCTGTAAAACCCTAGATACCTTGTCTCCAAGCAATCTGAAGGATTTATCTTCCCCATTTTTGATATCTTCTAAGAAGAAATCTCTCCTAATGGAGCCACTCTCACAGAATGGGCAATGACATAAAAGAAGCCTCTATGTTTCTGGAATAAAATTGTTTTAGTCAGTTCTTTTATGTTTTGACATGCTTATCTGCTTTTTAAAATCACAATATATTTTATTTTAACTGTGGTTGTCTTCTAAAACATTGTAAGTCGCCTTAGATTCATTTATTGGGAGCAAAGGAGAGTATAAATGAAATGAATGAATGAAATGAATGAATGGCTGAATGAAAAATGGTGGAGACTTTTTTAAATTGTTCTGCAAAGAGTGTTTCTATTTCTACAGGAGTAAAAAAAATAATAATCCCAGAATGTTTATCCAAAATTACCATATGAAAAATATTGACTTATATTATTCAAGATTCAGCAACTTCTGTGGCCCTCTGAAATAAAAGATTATTGGGTGGACATTGTACATAAAAATGGCTAAGATTTGTTTGGTGTATTTATACCTTGTAAACCAAATGACATAATCATCATGTAATGGGGATATTGGAATTACAGTAATTAAAAGTATCATGTTCTTCCTGGTCATATTCTGAGGGTCCCAAGATTCCCTTTTGCCCTGGGGAAGATGTTTCAGGATATGGAGGACCTTTAATAGCAGAATAAGTAACCATTTTGGCTATGTTGTCTCTACTTCAGAAGCTTCTTACATATCTCATTAGCTTCTTACATATTTATTTCCCCATAAGCCCTTACCAGTTTTGAGGGAGGGCAGTATTGTGGCCAATTCCAAGAAATAGGTGCAGCTTGTAGACATGGGGAAAAAAAATCTTGTTACATTGTGTAATCTCATCAGTTTAGGATGTTGTGGCAGGATGAAACACAATGATGAGGGCTTTCAAAGTCCAGAAATACTTTTAAAATTCTGCACCAAGGTGACACCTTGACACAAAGATATAAAACATCTTTGATGCCCCTTTATTTGAAGAAGAAAATCATACAGATAGGAAGCATGATTGCTTGAAAAGATGGCAAAAATCCTTCTAGTGGTTTAAATTATTAAATGAACAAGCATTCTCTCTAATTTAGGGAATTTGCACAATTCATGCAATTTTTGGATTTCACAGTTTTTCACCTCAATTGTCACTGTTGGTTAAGCTGAAGAAAGTTGTACTACTGGTAGAAGGACATGTACATAAGGGTTTTTATCATCGTATAAGAGGCTGACATCTAAACCTTTACAGCAGCCACATCTTTGAGTTAGAATTTCACTGGCAGTTAGCTTTAGCAGACACAGTAAAGAGTGAGATCAGCACACATATGATGGAATACTCCTTTGTTAACTGCAGTACATTATATCAGAAGCATAAAGTGTTTTACCCAGTCAGCAGAAATGTAAATCAATGCAATAATGTCAAAATTATTATTCACAGTAATAACAACAGAATGGTGTAAATTGTAATGAAACACAATGATTTGGATTCTTCATATTTACATGAAGTTTTTGGTTTATTGTTTTATTTTATTTGCCTTCTAGGGAATTTGGTCGTTGGAAAGTAAACAACTTAGCTGTTGAGAGAAAGAATTTTCTTGGCTCTCCGCTGCCTCTTGCCCCTGAATTTTTCCGGAACATAAGACTACTAGGACGTAGGCCAACTCTTCAGCAAATCACAGAAAACCTTATCAAGAAATATGGGACACACTTCCTACTATCAGCTACTCTGGGAGGTAAGATTACTCTTCTGAAGCAGCTCAATAAGTATTTAAGACAGGATTTGTGTCTTAACAGGAGAGTTGACCCATCCACAGTCTCATCAATCAGATCTGAGGGTTGCCAAGAAAGAATCAAAACATTTGTGTGTGAAAGAATAATTCCTTGTACTAAGAGATGGTTACTAGATCCAGCAGGTAAAGAAAAGCTTAACATGACTTTTAATTTCCAGTACTATGAGGAAATTCCCCACAGATCCTCAGGTCCTGGTGTAGTCTTAGTCCTGAAACAAAAACTGGAAGTAAAGCTATAATACATTGCATTGTTTATGGTTTTTCTCTTTATCCCTTCTAGAAGGCAACAGGACAGATAAACAGCTGCAAAGCAAGCAGAGTCCTCATTGCCTACATCTCTCTCAGCTGGGGAAGGGAGATTAGTTTACCAGTTAAAGATGATCATGAAGTACCTCATAACTGGAATATGACAAGTCAGCAGGGTGAAAAGTTCTGTGCTAGCCTTAATGCCTGCTTACAGCTGTGCTTTGATTTCTCTTCATAAACCTGCACTAAGAACAAGCATATAATCCCTTCACATGACACTATACAATGTGATGCCTGTGAGAAGCTCATGTACTTATTTCTCCTCATGATAATTTGTTTCAGCTAGTGTGACCATGACACTATGCAGACTTGACAAGAGGAATAAAACCATTAGGTTAAAAAAAAGGAAGAGACAAACTTGGCAGAACTGAAGACCTGAAGACAATTTGTTTAAAATCCTCCTCAATTTGATCCCCACTCCTGGTGCAAATAGGAAAACAGAGAAGATCAGCATGCCTACCCCACCCACCGCCCACCCCCAGTTGCTTTGTGAAATCTCATTTTTCTGTCTTAAATAAAACCAATTTCTAATTCTGGTGGGTATTGTCAATGTTGGCATTTTCCGCCTTGTCAGATCAGAAGGAAATCAAATGGATTACAGAAGTCTATTAAGAAGGTTGGCAATGCTGTACCCATGCTTGAGAATCAGTCAAATTAAGGAGGATATGTACACATGAGTTGTACTCGGCTGTGTATTTCTTTATTTTACATGCTTACCAGAGTTCTGTGTTCTTCTGGATCACTGCCTTAGTTTAGAATATAGGGAGCTATTCCTTTCAAAATGAGAAAAAGAAAGATGCATAGATTGCTGCTGTTGTGTCAAGGAGATGGCATCACCCATCAGTCATTAGACAAAGGTGTGTTACGTGACACCAAACTGAAATGGACTCATAGTGACTATAGGAGAGCTTTTAAGGTTAAGGAGATATATAAAGAGTGGTTTACCAGTTTCACCTAAATCACTGAATTTGCATGGTTGATGGGGCTTCTGAGCCCTTCATTCTGTTTACTACCAAACTGGTTAATTAGAAAAAACCTAGGAATGTGTAAAAGCAGGCCAATTATCTCTTTCAGGGTTTCCGAGGAGGGAAAACAAGCTAAAAGTGATCTTGTTAAGAATTGTTTCAAATCCAATTCTTTGTTGTTTTCCTCTTCCTTTCTCCATCTGTTTAAATGCCAAGTGATGAAGAAAACAGATATTTTAAAATCCCCAAATTTGCTTTTTGCAATGTGCTGCACCTGTGTTTTTCACCATGGAATGAGGCCCAATTATTTCCCTAGCCATTCATACATCCACATTTTAGAGTGACAAATCCGAACTGATTTTTGTGACAGGCAATGTGCTTTATATCCAATGACTGTGGAGAGATCATAAAATCATTTGTTTCCATATTTTAAGAACTTATCAACATTGAGAAATGTCTTCCTAATGTGAACAAAAATACTGTATATTATTTATTTATACAAGGAGTCATGATGACACAGTGGTTACAACTGTTGTACTGCAGCCAAAATGTGAGATTGATCTTGATGGTGATAAAGGATGACTCAGCTTTCCATCCTTCTAGAGTCGGTAAAATGAGTGCCCTGCATGTTGGGGGCAAAATGCTAATTACCTTGTGAACTACTCAGAGAGTGAACTAAGCACTATGGGGAGGTATATAAGTGTCACTGCTATTGTTATTTAAAATCTAGGTGGAAATGGACTAGAAAGATCCCCCAATCCAAGCAGATGGTTTTATATGGTTAACTCTTAAAAATCTAAATGCAGAATTAGTATTACTAATCTATTTTTCCCCTTTAGAAGCTCCACATTTTAAACAGCTAGATGGCAGATAGTTACAACTTCCCACAGCCTCATAGCCTAAAGGAGCTTTATGTTTCAAAAGCAGGTGATATATGCATGTGTATGTGGGGGTCCTTACAACATAATTGGCAAACCTTTGTCTTGGGTGGAAAATTTGAGCCATGCTGCCAGAGGTGAACTTTGATACAATGTCCCAAACACAATCTACAGCCAGCATCTCCTCTCATTTGAAGATGTGGAAAAGACATCTGCCATGGATTTTTGGGACAATATTTCTGCACTGGCCATACAATATTGGTGCATAAGCCTGGAAAAGTGAATTTCTGTCCACAAAATCTCACACTAATTGTGAGATATATCATCTTCTCCTGTATTTGTAAGGTACAACATGGTTCTTCCTGCTGACCATTCATTCATTCATTCATTCATTCATTCTTTCTTTCTTTCTTTCTTTCTTTCTTTCTTTCTTTCTTTCTTTCTTTCTTTCTTTCTTTCTTTCTTTCTTTCTTTCTTTCTTTCTTTCTTTCTTTCTTTCTTTCTTTCTTTGGCATGACCCTTGTAAATTTTGCAGGCATGTCCACTAATTTGCTGTCTAGAGTGTGTACAGGTATAAAAGCTGGACATTAAAGAAAGGTGACAGAGAAAAAAAATAATTTCTTTAAAATATGATATGGGAGATGATATGGATAACCTGTTCTATATGAAAGATGAACAAGTGAATGCTAGAGCAAATCAAACCTAAACTGTCTCTTGAGGTAAACATGATGAAACCAAGGCTGTCCAACTTTGGGTTTATCATGAGAAAGCAAGATTCTCTAGAAAAGACAATAACACTGGACAATGTTGAATGAAGCAGGAAAACATGACTAGCTGCTGTCAAGTTGGAGCCAACATAGCAATTGCTCTTTCAAGATAAGTAAGATAGATATTTAATAAATGGCTTTAGAAGTTCCACTCCCCAATGTATTTCCTTGGTCAAGCAGGGTTTCCAAACCTAGTCTCCAGTTTCCTAGTCTGCCACTATATCCACTATACCATATGGAGAATCAGCAGAAAAAAAGAGGAAGACCAAATATGGTCTAGGAAACTGGAGACTAGGTTTGGAAACCCTGCTTGACCAAGGAAATACATTGGGGAGTGGAACTTCTAAAGCCATTTATTAAATATCTATCTCACTTATCTTGAAAGAGCAATTGCTCTTTGAATAAGCAAACTCCAAAATACCATGTCATCTTGTAAACTCAAGCCTGTGGTTCTACCATACGGAGAATCAGCAGAAAAAAAGAGGAAGACCAAATATGAGATGGATTGATTCCTTAGTAGAACCACAGGCTTGAGTTTACAAGACGACATGATATTTTGGAGTATGCTTATTCAAAGGGCTTGTGTGTGATGGCACACAACAACAACAAAAATGTTTGGTTCTACACAAGTTCCAATTGAAAAGCATGCTATATTTCCAGAGCTGCTTATATAAAAACAGGCACATGTTGTGACAAGATTATTTATCTATTTAGATTTAGATTTCTGTTTTGCCCATCTAGTGAAAAGTCACTATTATGGATGGCAAGTGCAGTGTTGTGGGTGAAGGTGGGGATAACACCGGATAACAGCCAGTGGGTGTATGTGCTGTTTGACCAGCCAGGATACATGCAAAGCAACAGAGATATGAATTTGTCCTGAATGTCTTTATAAAAAGGGCAGATGCATAGAACATGTTCTGTAGTTACAATTGTCCAACCCAAAAAATAATTTACTATTTACACACACACACACTATCCCCATTCTCTCTTTCAACCTCTGAATTCACTGTAAGAGCCCCAAAACTGAGATCCCATCATAGATTTTCTGTCTCTAACTCAAATGAAATCTTAATTAAATCTTCTCTCTCTTTCTTTAATGTATAGAGCAGCATCTTTACAGCAATGCAACATAAAAGCCAATCAGAACACAGCTTCATCCACATACATTCCATCCTCTACTCTCACTGCCAGTCAGAACAGTGTCACTTGTCAATCATATCTATACATGCATATATTCAGATACAGATACAATTTGGAACCACCACACACCCACATCTATGTCCTAATTGTAATTTCAGTGCTTAAATAAGTTGAGTGTGTCGTTTAGTAAATATGAGTTTGTACATTTCATTTTGGAACCATTTTTAAAATTATATTTGATTCAACTTCTTCCAGGCCCAAATGATACTGCTGTTGCTCTTTCTTTTTTTGGTGATGAATGAGGAGATTGTGAGAATTATATAGATGCCTTTTCTTTTTTATACAGTAGAAATTGCAAAGAAAATTGAATGGTACTAAGCCGAGGTATTTTATACCTTCGATACCTTTGAGTCATTATTCAGTCAAGAGTCTGTACATTGGTAGACATCTCCATGATGACATTCTGCACATGCAAACAGACTTCAGAAATCGAGTCCATTTGCATGAGGTTTTTTAGCCATTTGGATATAATGTCACCCGCTGGCTAGGCAGATCGTAACGTGTGCCTTCAGCTTTTACCTTGTTCAAGGGATCCTACGGAGGATGCTTTGGTGAGTTTTAGTCCCAGCCTAACATCACTGACAAGAGATGGGCAATACTGCCTAATTTCTAACCTCTCAAGCCCCCACACCCCAACAAGGATCTCACCTAGTGAGGGTTTTAAACAAGTATTAAATCTGTTACCCACAGATGTGGTTATGATCACTAATTTAGATGTTTAAACTGATTTGGAATCTAATATAAAGTGGGGTATTTATTAGTCTTTGAACTAATCCAAAGTGAAGCAAGGAAGCCCAAACAAATGATCAAACTAAATATGAACTATTTGAAGCACCAAATAGTGTTTCAGTGCTTTGTGAGTTAAGAAAGGTGTGTGTGTATGCGTGCATGCATGCATGCATGTGTGTATGTGTATGTGTTAAGATGAACACTCACTGAGAAAACAAAAGTAATAATATAACAAAACCAGGATGTCCAAAACAGAAAGACATTGACAGTAGAAGCGCTAATGAAGAATCCAGGGTGTCCTGAAAACTCGATCATGAAACATGTGGCAACCAAAGACCTCAAAGCAATAGGTGATTTCACAGGTGAAAAGCCTTAGCGTTCTTGGAAACCTCAGTTACAGAGTTTGTGGGGAGGAATACTTCTAAACCAGTGACTATTTAGAGAGATCACCTTGCTTGACTTTTCGGAAGGGGGACACCATACCAAGTGTGATATGATGGATAGTGCAATAGACAAGTAATCATAAGGCTGCTTTCTCATTGAAACTCTTTGGGAGTGTGGAATAGTAGAACCAGTCTTTAAATAGGTCATCTTGAAAGCCTTATTAGGGTCACTGCATTCAGTTCTGACTTGACAGCACATAACAACAAGGCTACAGGTGCATTGGATTTCCCCCCTTCTTTTTTAAGCCACTGCAATCCAATTGACTGATTCTGATTCTATTTGTGTCATATTTATTCTGTTGTGCAGAATTTAAGCAAAGTGGGTCACAGCAGAATTAGGAATATGACCAAAGTGATCTACATTGCGGAGACTCTGACAGCGAGAGAGGAAGAAAGGAAGGAAGAGAGAGAGGGAGAAAAATGGTGGGAGATTTGCCTGCATATTTGAGGTCAAGCACTAGTTGGTGATACTGTGTTGCACACATAAAGAGTGCACATACCAGCCCTTACTTTTCCATATTTCAATGCTTTCTCACTAGAGCCAATATAAATACAATCAACAATTTTAGCATTTTGATCCAAATCAAATTATATGGGCTAAGGGTCAGCTCAAAGCAAATAGATTATAATTTGTAACTTGGTCTGAATCAGAGCAGATTGTGTTCACTCATCTCCTACTCAGCATTATTCATTTGTTGTTGTTGTTGTTGTTGTCAAATTCATATAAAGCCAGGGTGGAAATCTGAACTGATATCTGAAATCAGATATATATTGGATGAAGGTCAGTAAACCGAAACTGCCCATTGTGTTTTCAGATCTATGTATTGTATTGTATTGTATTGTATTGTATTGTATTGTATTGTATTGTATTGTATTGTATTGTATTGTTTGACTTATATGCTGCCCCACTCATGTAGCAACTCTGGACGGCTCACAAAGAAACAATATATCACAATTACAAATATCACATCACAAAATATCACATCACAAAAACATATCAAAAACATTTCAAAAAATCCCCAATGCAATTACAAAATATCAAGACATCATTAAAAAAAAAACCTTTCAGAAACACTTAAAAAAACTCAAAACAGTACACAAAAATCTCACAACTCAACCCCATTCACAAGTCCATTTCCCTCCAGGCCGAACTGGCTGAGGAAGTGTTTGATGGTGCTGTTTCCGAAGCCAACTGGCAATACAGCTGCTGCTCCCCTCTTCACAACTGGTGTAAATCTCTACAGAAATTTGCCACAAATTAATAAATTAACAGATTGTCCTCTCAGTGTAGGAGTAACTGTTATAATTTTTGGCCTCTTTTGGGGTGGGTGGGTTGATTCATATTATTTGATAAGTGATGTCATTATGATATTGGATAGAATTTGCTCCTTTGGGAAGACCCTGTTCATAACATGATAATATATCAAAGTTGGTCTTCACTATGGAATCCCATGTGAAATATAGCAACTTTTGTCAGTTGTTATTGGTAGACTACATATCTTGGATAGAGATGGTTTGAGCATGATCATTCATATCCTAACAATACTTAGTTGGATAATAATAATAATTTTGTGTCAGAAATTATTCTGGGTGGAAAGGATTTTTGCTGGCAGAACCTTGCTCAGGGGATGCACAAATAAAGCTCCTTTCGTGTCCCCAAGATCTTTTCCCACTGAAGTGGTCACTATTTATCTACTTGCAATTTCTTGCTTTCAAACTGCTAAGTTGGCAGGAACTGAGACAGAGATGGGCACTCATTCCATTATGCAGTACTCGGGTCTTGAACTGCCAACTTGCCAACCCTCCAGCTAACAAGGCAAGCTTCTTAACCACTGAGCCACTGCAGTCCCATTACAACATGCTATACACATAACTGTTATTTGAAGTCTATCAATTAACTACTGTCATTTCAAAATAGCAGTGATTGGGTTTCTGCATTTGACTGATACTATGAAGTGCTAATGAATTCTAATAAATAATCAGCTGTCTCCAAACAAAGTCATTGACTTATCTTCCCCATGACAAATAAAATTATATATTTTTCATAATTCAATGTTCAGAGTACTTCAAGGACTGCCTTCATCCACAAAAATCTATATGGACATTTAAGACTATTTTCACAGATTGTTTACCAAGACTTCCTGTCTTTGAAAGTAAGATGGGAAAATGGTACAAAATAAGAACTTTACAGTTGTTGTGTCCTGGTTGTTTAAAAAATGGCTCATGTGAGACCTAAATTATGCTAAATTGGATGTCTTCCCTATTAATTTGCCTCTCCCTGGTTAGATTTGTTTCCCCTATTTTCCCTATTTCTTTCTTTGTTTAGTTAATCAGATTTTTGGACTGGCTTATCCTAGATAAGTGAATTTTATATAGAAGAACTCTGATCTCCAGTCGAAACAAATTACCAGGCTTAGAACATTTTTTATAAAAAAATCTAAGCCTGGTAATTGTTGTAGGTTCTGATGGATGTCTCTCAGGGTTCTCACAAACCAACATAGATCACACAAATTGTTGTACAGTAATACCACGGATAACGTTTACCTCGGATAACACTAAAATCGCATAACGTTAAGTAATCTGGGGAGGAGAATTGGATCGAATAATGTTGAGGTCCTATGGGATGGATCGGATAACAACCGCTAAAGCCTGTGCAGTTACAATGTATCTCTATGGAGCTTTAACGTTATCTGATCCATCCCATAGGATTCTAACATGGATCGGATAACACTAAAAATCGAATAACACCAAGACTTGTGGTACCAAGTCTTAGTGTTATCCGAAGTATTACTGTATTTGTAACAAAGCATATGCAAACTATGCATTGGTGTCTCAATTCTATACAAAATTGCTGTAGAGCCATATACTGTTTGAGACAAGGTGTTGTCAACCTATTTATGAAATCTAAGAGATGGATGTCACATTTCCAGGACAGTTTGGGTTCTTAATGAGTATTTCAGCTGTTTCATTGACGCCTCAGCTTCATACTTGTGCAAAACATATTGTGGTCAAAGTTGTTCAGCATCAGGAAACAACAACAGACAAAGATTTGGTGAGTGTGCCCATCTAACACGTCCCTGAGGCTACCAAGAAACACCCCTTTTCTCCTGGAAGTGATGCCATCAGGAAATAAAAACATACAAGAAAATACAGGTTCCATTAGCCTTAATAGAAACTGCATGAATAAACTCTTACATGCTGTTTTGAAAAGTGATGCCATTGTGGGTGAAATTCAGAAATGAACCAGGGTGGGAAGGTTGAATATACCATCCCTTTGATAATAGATAGGTGGATGGTGGTGGGTGGGTGGAAATCCAGCAGAGAGATCTAGCAAAAAAGAAGTAGGGATTATGCAGCAGGAAAGACAATTAGTTCTCAAAATTGCTCAGCTAGGCAGTCTCCAAAAAGTAACAATTGAGTAAAACTATTTTATTCTTTGGTGGATGATTATATTAAAGATAATCCCTGTAATTGTGCAGTTTTCCTGCCGGACAATCTTGTCAAGTACTTTTGAGCCATGTAAATAATGACTTTCTTTAA
The DNA here is from genome assembly GCA_030440675.1 of Furcifer pardalis. Lineage (NCBI taxonomy): Eukaryota > Metazoa > Chordata > Lepidosauria > Squamata > Chamaeleonidae > Furcifer > Furcifer pardalis. The sequence goes on along the minus strand of CP126891.1, from coordinate 164,669,351 downwards.
TTCATTTTCTGCATGTGAAGCCTCCACTGTATATTAAGAAAGTGACAGTCACTCATTTTCTCCTTCAACAAGTGCATGAATTCCATAATAGCTCACTACAGCATCAGTTTGTAAAGGTCCTTTCTAGATATAGCTTCCTTTTGTCATTTAAGATAACAATATGTTAAGCTCCATTATAGCGTTGTCTTCTTTTTTAAAGATAATAGCGAACAGATCAAAATTGCACTGAAATGGAAGCACATCATATACTGTATGCATTCCCAGGGTGCTGTGACTGACAGTTCAATTGTACAAAACTTGCAATATACCTGTAAAATGCTGACTGGTTGGGGAGTGACAACTGAGCCCTCTGACTGAAACAGTATGTGGGATGCTCCGATCTATAGCTCTGGAAATGATGGGAAGATATCTGTCTAAAACCTAGGCATTTTAATAGGACTATACATATGATTATGAAAAGATAGGACATACTTTGGCCCCGTATAACAAATGCTTCGTATAACGAAAAATTCATACAACAAAGCGTTTTGCGCTATTGGTGATACACCATATAACAAAAAAAAGTTCATTATACAAATTGCTATTGGAAATACCCCGTACACCACCACCAACAAAAATTCATTGTAAGGGGTATTGCCAATAGTGATTCGTATAACAAACATTTTCTTTTCGTTATACGGTGCGTCATATAATGGGAAAAAAAGTATAGCAAAGAGCTCTGTAGAATAGAGTTTTTCTATTTTACGAGATTCTACTGTACAGTAATACCTCAGATAATGCACAAGTCTTGGTGTTATCCGATCCATGTTAAAATCCTATGGGCTGGATCGGATAACGTTAAAGCTCCGTAGAGATACATTGTAACCACACAGGCTTTAGCAGTTGTTATCCGATCCATCCCATAGGACCTTAACGTTATTAAATCCAATTCTCCTCCCCAGATTACTTAATGTTATGCGAGGTAAACGTTATCCGTGGTATTACTGTATACTGATTCTAGCTTGATTTTTCATTAGTTTGAGTCCAACAAAAGTGCAACATAGCTCCATTTTCCATTACCTCGAGTCTAAAAAATCTGTTTCCCATTCCTGAATCTGCATGGCTGTGCTGAAGAAACCACCTTGTGGCAGGTTTTCACTTGTTTTCACTGAAGCACAATTCTGCAGAGTTAGGGCAGCAGGGGAAACCAAAAGGCTTAATATTAATTGTAACATTTTAAAAATGAACCATAAAGTAGGGATCGCTGTGTCCTGTGTGGGAGGCAATTGGACCTCAGCTATTTTTCTGTGATGGTGCTGGATCTCCATCTCCAGGAAAGCATTCTCTTGTGCTAAGACTGGACATTGCCAGGTCTGACATAAAGATGTGTAACCTTTTATAGTATGAGGAAGCTTTCAAAAGGTCAGGTTGTCTTGCCAATAGCAAGAGGAAAATTCAATAAACATGGCTCCCAGAACATCTGCGGCCTATTAGAAATGGAATCCAAGGAATATTACAGTGGAAGAATTGTGATAGTCTACTGATAATTAATGCTAGTGAGAACAGTGTTAGGACAAGACTATGGGTTAGTAGGGATTCTGTACAGTTTGTTTTTAATGAAACTCTGGGTCCTGAAACTGTGAATGCTTAAGGGATGGCACCCTTTATATGCAGGCCATTTTCCTCCTTTTAAAAACTGTATCAAACTGATTTTCATTTTATATAGGATAAGTTAAGAAGCCCAGATATTTTTTTCTTCTAAAAGGGGAATGCTCCGTGTATAGCGGAGAACACAAATATGAAATTAAGGATGCTTAAGACAGAATAGAATGAGATGGTTTCTAACTCTGACCCTGAGTGCATCCTCTAGATATAGGTTTTCATGTTTTTGTTGTTGTTTGTACAATTGAGTCTGACCCTCAGAGATCCCATGGACCATAGCATGCCAGGCTTCTCTGTCATCCGGTATCCTCTGGAGTCGGTGTTCGGCATCTGGTGATGTTCATGTGTGAAATAGGATGTCCAGCACGTACTCTTTTAAAAATTATGTGAGCATTTGCCTGATTAATTTTGTAGTCCAAAGCAAAACTTGTCTGATATTCCAATTATCTTTTGATTATTATTTTTTTTACAAATGTCATGTTTTTTTACAAAGGAACTATGTATAAATTGTACAGAATTCCAAAAAGTGTGCAACTCAGCCCTTTGCTGAAGCACAGTGAAAGAAGCATGCTATTTTTCAAAATTCAGACCATGCCTTGAACTAATTTCACAGTCTGTTGTGATCATTCATGGACTATAAAGGCAATCATTCTTCATATATAAAGGTAAACATTTGTTGGGAGGGAGAACATGCATATCAATTATTTTCACAACAGTATTGGATAGATAACCCCTTGGTACAGGGTGGCCCATAAGTCTCTACCTGGCCACAAAGAAAGTAGGGCTCTACTGGGGGAGAGAGGAATCACTCCCAACAGGCTGCTAGGTAGAAGGATGGAGTGTGTGCCCACGGAGAGATTCTTTTGAGATTCCTCTTATACATTTTAGTATGCTGCATTACAAAAATCATTTTTGTCTCCCCAATATTCTGCTATTTTAATTGTATGGGCATTACATTTGAAAACACTTTTTGGCCTGCATAGCATAGCAGTAGAAAAAAGAAGAGAGCAAATGTAGCAGTTCCATTTTTCAAACAGGGTTGCCTAACATTTGTATTTGTGTGTAGGGTAGGAAAAACAAATGTGGAAAATGAATGATTGCAAGGAGATTGATATCTGCCTTTGCATCCTACTGGCTGGGGAGAATTCCCCAGCTTTTGGTTCAAATGTACAATCTTGTACATGGTCCACTCTGAACTATTCCTATGTCTTAATTCACAGACAATGAAACACGTCCCTCTTGGGTGCTCTAAAAGGGGAATTAAGAGGGTTGGTTCCCCCCAGCCGCCACCATTTTTATTGTTTGCTGCTACTTTGTAAACAACACAGCCAGTGCCATTTGTAACCCTTCTTCTTGTTGGTTCCAGTAACTAACTTTAAATGTTCTCACAATTGAAGTATACTTTAAAAGCAGACTGTAGGTCATCAACTGAACAGAAGAGCAAAGCAAAAAACATATAACATTAAGCCCTAAGTCTCTAGAATTATTTCAATTAATCCTAAAGGCATCTGCAGTCGTTTACCTTGTTTGTCATGAAATAATACCTGTTTCTTTGTCCACTATGACATTGTACGCAACATTGTACACAACCACTTATTTTACATTAGCCAGAATCCAATTATGTATCCCATTGCTAACTCCAACAATGTAAATCTCAGCAGCAAGTTACTTGTATTTTCTCTTGCACTTCAGCCATTTGTCACTTGGCATGCAACAAGAGATGCAAGCATTGACTTCATAACTTGCAGCATGGCATCTTTGAGATTTATACCACTGGGTTTAAATGGTATAAACTACTCCATGTTTTAGTGCAAAACTTATGCATTTTACAAAAGCTCTCTACAGCCCAGTTCCGAAACCCTTCCCACCCTCCCAATTCAGCACAATGAATAACTCCTGGAAAATGTGACAATGAAATGTAGCTGGCCTAGCTGCTAGCTTAGCCAGCTTCTGTACATGAAATGGGAGGGAGCAGCATCTTGTCTTTCACTTTAGGGAACTATTGTATATGTCTTGGGCCAGCTTTTCCTACATAAAACACATTTGTAGTAATCAGAGTAATAGACTTGGTAAAGTAATCAGGTCATTACTCTAACAATCCCAGTACCATTTATAATGAATTAAAGCAACTCCCAGAAACACATATTTTGCAATTCTTCAGTAGAAGGTGCTAGAAAGGGAAACCAAGACTTTCTTAGTATAGAGACTGTGCTATGTGAATAATTGTGGTTTAGGCATGGAATGGGATTTTGATTTTCTACTCAAACTCCTTGACAGAAAATGGACTTGATTATTTGTGGGGGCCCTTGCAGCTCTGTAGTTATAAAATGATGAGACTGATGATTAGATCTACCATTAAACTCACAGTTGAAGACTGGTATAAAATTAACAGTTCAAGACCTAACCGAACACATAAGAATTGTTAAGATAGCATCTAAGTACTATATATACTCGAGTATAAGCAGAGTTTTTAACCCCAAAAATGAGTCCCAAAAAGGGGACACAGTTTATATTCAGGCCAATGACCACTAGGGTCCCAAGATCATGCCAGGTTGAGATGTGCCAACAATTAAGTTAATTTTACCATATTTTCATATATTTTTATTATTGAAACTCACTAGCAGCTGCTGCATTTGCCACCCTCGACTTATACTTGAGTCAATCAATTTTACTGGGTTTTCAGGTCAAAATTAGGTACCTCTGCTTATATTTGGGTCAGCTTATACCCGAGTATATATGGTATATAGGCAGTTCCTAGTAGTTTTTTTTTTAAGTAAAGTTAGGATATTAAAGTCCTTTCTCTTCTTTTATTCCTATTTTACACTTTCAGGTGTCAAGGGAGATACAAAGTTCTTGCTCTGGCACTTCTGGTGAACTCCCCCAGAATTATTTGGTATACTTGTAATATTTCTTTGATGTTATCTCTCCAGTTTCTTCTAGGTCTACCTTGTGTTCTCTGTCCTTCTCCTCTGTTGGCGGCGGTAGATGCTACTCGTATCTGAGTATACATCCCCCCCCCCCGGAAATTATTTCCACAGTTGATGGATGTGTCTCAGGGAAAATACCATTGGTGTGAATTTATTTAAGGTGGATCCCAGCTTGCCATGATGTAACCCACACACTGTGATCATGGAGCCATCTCCTGCAGCACGTATGATCAATATGAGCAGTATTTAATATCAGGACTGCAATGGACTGCTACAGCCATGAGGATATGAACAAGATGCTCCATCACAGCCAGTTCATCTGATATGACCTCTTCTGCCTCCATGACCATTGGGAATCAGAATAGTGAAGTGGTTCCTCCTCTGCTCATTTTGCTGTTGGGTCCAATATGGTGCTTTCCAGTGGCATTTCCTCCATTGAAGGGGGCCATCACCCCACCTAAAGGGGCTCATCCACCCATAGCTATTGGCCCCTTTAAGGAGTCAGGTTAAGAGACTGTGTCACCCCAAGGACATCTGCCCATCTCACAAGAGCAGACCGGAGGCTCCCTGATAGTCCCATCTGCTAGAGAGGCTTGCCCCTCTAGCACAAAAAGGAGGGCCTTTTCTGTGTCTGCTCCAGCCCTATGGAACCTCCTGTTGACTGAGCTACATCTCCAGGTGGAGCTTTCATCCTTTAGAAAACACCTTGAGACCTGGCTGGCACAGCAAGTGTGGGGGGGTGGCTGGGGCAATGGCTACTCCAGGTTGGCTCATATGAGTGCTACTCGGGCCTTCAGCTTCAGTTCTTTTTATTATTATTATTATTTTTTTAAAAAATCTTATAATGTGGCTGCTGGGGGAGAGTACACTAGTACCCTGGATAACGTTGAGACTTGGTTCCACAAGTCTCGTCGTTATCCGGTTTTTAGCGTTGTGTGATGCATTGATCACACAACGTTTAAAAAAGCCCTGTTTTCCTGGAGGCTGCAGCAAGTCAGAATGTCAGGATTTGAACCCTGATGTTTTGGCTTGCTGCACTGGCTGAGGACGTCGGGGAAGCCCAGAAACAGCTTGGATCAGGTCTTCCCACCTCCCTGGACCCGGCAGGGGGGTCAGGGACCCCAAAATTGGTAAAAAAGGTCTGTTTTTTAAACCAATTTTGGGGTCCCTGACTCCCCCTGCCAGGTCCAGGGAGGTGGGAAGACCCGATCTAAGCTGTTTCTGGGCTTCCCCGACGTCCTCAGCCAGTGCAGCAAGCCAAAACATCAGGGTCCAAACTCTGACATTTTGGCTTGCTCCACTGGCTGGGGACATTGGGGAAGCCCAGAAACAGCTTGGATCATGTCCCCTGCCTGCTCCAGAGAGATCAGAGGACCCGATCTACAGCTGCAGGGTGGCTGGGGAAGCTGATGGGGACTCCCTGTTGGCTTCCCTAGCCACCCGCCCTTGCCTCCGCAGCTGTGGGGTGGCTGGGGAAGCCGATGTGGGAGCCCCCCGTCAGCTTTCCAGCCTCCCCACCCTTGCCTCCATTGCTGCAGGGTGGCTGGGAAGCTGAACGGAGAACCCCGTTCAGCTTTCCAGCCACCCTGCTGCTAAGAACGACTGTAACGGATAACGCTAAAAATCGCATTATTCGATACAAGATTTTTCCGAAAATCTTGTAACGTTATGCGGTTTTAGCGCTATCCGGTACTTGCGTTATCCGGGGTATTACTGTATGCTAAATTTTAAACAATTTATATTTTTAGCATTTTTACTTGATTGTTTTGTACAGCTATGTTGTGATTTTTATATGTATAAGCCACCCAGAGTCGCCTAGGTGAGAGGGCAGCAGCATAAATGTGACTAAATGAATGAATGAATGAATGAATGAATTTACCACCACCCAATGTTCATTATTGAGTCACTGGCTGTATGGTCTACTCTATTACCATAGCAGGATGTCTGGCCAGATATAGATATGCCTTGTAAGGTGTATGGAATTCCAATACATTCTTTCCAAATGGGCAAACCACTGTGTATGTTGTCTTTTGTATGTAGCTGAATATTGTTCCATTCCAATTCTTTCCTTATAATCTCATTCCTGGTTTTAGCCCTTCTAGTCACTCCAGCAGCCTTCCTCTGACATTTCATTTCCATGGTGACCAATGTTCATTTATGTTTTGTTGTAGGTGTCTATGTTTGGCAGTGGTAACATAAGATGGGAATGAATATGCTTTGTGTGAGGAGTTTCTTAGTGCTGGTCAGCATTGTCTTGTGTTTTAAGAGTGGAGCTAACTGTCCCAGTATTTGGTTTGCCTTACTGCATTTTATGTTAATCTCTTTGTCTAATTGCCATCTTCAGTAACTGTTGTTCCTAGGTATTTGAACTCTGCCATTGTTTTATACCTGTTCCCTCTATTTTTATATTTTAAGTATGCTGTTTCTTTCCAATTGCCATTACATCATTCTTCTCTTAGTTGATTCTCATATTATTTATCTTGCATTCTTGGTTCATGGACATAAGGTGTTGCTGTAATTCCTTAGCTGTACTTAGCTGTACTTGCTAAATCAGCTTACTTCTGAATAAATATGCATAGGAATCAGGTTTTATAAAAAAAAAATCTCTTCTTATGTTAATCTTTTGTTGACTGAACAACTGAATGCAACGGCTCTAAATAATGATGCACAGCATACCAACTAGTTTCTAATATTCTTTCAGAGTGGAGGATGTCTTCTGCTGGCAGAATTCCCTTTTTACTAGGCAAATATCTTCCTATTGACAGAATCTGCTAGTTCCAGCTGATCTCTGAGACATGTCAGCAGAGAAAATAGGATCACAGAACCAATGCAAGCTATCATCATGTGACAAAAAGCCAAATATGTGAGGAAAGAGAGAAGCAAGGGATGAGTCAAATTATGCCATCTCTAAACTTTGTCAAGCAAGTTGCCAACATAAAACTAAGCCAAAACAGAGGTATTCCATTGACAAGGCAGTTGGTGATACAAAAGAGAAACAAGATGACATCATAGCATGGATCTCATTACCATTTCATTCTGCAAACTTATGTGAAAGAAAATATTAATTTGTTACTAGTGACTGAAAGTATTGTCATGAAACATGAAACAGGATATATTTCCCATTAAAAAAATCAAATTGCTCATATATCACCACACAATATTTCATTTTCAATCGCAACACAGAGATATGTGTTTGTTTATATGTTCTTGTAGACATCTGCAAAATTAAATCCAAACCAAGGGATTGCTTGCATATTTCAAAGTTACTGTATATACTCGAGTATAAGCCAAGTTTTTTAGCCCCAAAAATGAGCCCCCAAAAGGGACATGGCTTATATTCGGGTCAGTGACCACAAGGGTCTCAAGACTGTGCTGGATTGAGATGCACCAACAATTTAATTAATTTTACCATATTTTTATATATTTTGATTATTGAAATTTACTCTCAGCTGCTGCATTTCTCACTCTTGGCTTATACAGTCAAACCGCACATAACGAGCATTTTGCTTAGCGAAAAACTCGCATAATGAGCAAATATTCGCTAAGGGATTTGACTTGCATAACAAATTTTTCGCTTTGCGAGTCGGACTTTTCCCTATGGAAAAACTTGCATAATGAGCGTTTCTATGGAGAAAACTTGCATGGTGAAATTTTTTCATTATGTGAGTTTTCCACCTTGAAACGCTTGTTATGCAAGTTTTTCCATAGGGAAAGTCTGACTCGCATAGCAAAAAATTCGTTATGCGAGTCTGACTTGCATAGCAAAAAACTTGCATAGCAAGCAGCCTCGCAGAACGAATTAAATTTGTTATGCAAGGTATGATTGTACTCATGTCAATCTATTTTCCTGGGTTTTCAGGTCAAAATTAGATACAGTTGTACCTCGCTTAAAGAGCATAATGTGTTCCACAGGATTGCTCTTTAAGCTAGTTTGCTCTTTAAGTGAAACACCATTGTAAATTACCAATTGTGGGGAGGATTGTGAACCCTGATTTATTTGTTAAGCGAGTTTTTGGTTGGTTTTATTTGTTAAGCGAAGCGAACATTCAGAGAAAATTCTGCTCTTTAAGCGAGTTACTCTTTAAGCTAAACACTCTTTATGCGAGTTTGACTGTACCTCGGCTTATATTTGGGTCAGCTTATACTTGAGTATATACACTGGTGATGTCATTTTAGATGGTTTGACGGGTGTGTTACAGGGATCCCTCTGTTCAGGGTCCCAGGGCTTTGGAAAGATGGCAATGCTTCTTATGAAGCTTTTTGACATGATATATGGTAACTAGCTGGCACAAACAGTCCCTTTTTAAATGTTGCCCTCTGAGTAGAGATATGGAGCAGAACAGGCAGCTTTTTGGGAAACAGCTTCAAGAGTTTATTTTTACTCTTTTAAAATTATGGGGGGGAAGTGGGTAATTCTTTCCAAGCCTCAGACTATGGGTGCAGGTGCAACTCCTTCTGAAAATTACCCTGGCAACCCTTATCTTGCCTTTAGCAAGAAATATTATTATTATTCTCTACACACACTCTTTTACCTGTCCAGTCATGTCTGTGTCCATGTGAAGTGTAGCCACAAGGCTAGGCTACTCCCAAATCTGGTATCTCTGCAAAGGCTCCGACGCTGCTCCTTTCATCTCCAAGAACGAGGCTTGCGGTGTCATTTCAAAACTTTATTCGCAGAAGTATTCAAAATCCAGATACACAACAAAATAAGAATAAATCTAGCTTCACACTTTTCCCCTCACTACTCTATCATGATCCAAGGTGGATCTCCGAATTCTACTCTAGACTTAGAAAACTACTAAAATAACAAAGTACTAACTTTCTAAGAAAAAGAAATGCTTTTTCTTCTCAGAGACTAAGACATTTTTTTGCCTTGGTTTACTTTTGGTAATTCTTAGAAAATAAGTTGGGCCAAATTGCCTCCATAGCTTCTTGCTAGGCTTCCATCCCAATATTCTGAGTGAGAATAGCTCACACTGGATCTGGGTAAGGTCCCCTCTAAGGTTCCAATTCTTAGGGTTTATGTTGCATCTGGAAACTAATTTCCCACCTAAGGAATAAGAGTTATGTGGGAACTTTGGACTTTCCCACACAGGTGTCTTTCCCCTTGATGTAAGATTGATTTCATGTTTTCCATACAGGTCTGCTGCTCCTGAGTGGGCACCAGAATGCTTTGTGACGACTTTTTATCTTTTCCCTTCTGAAGATGTAAAAATGTAAAAGTCAGAGTTTAAATGTAACAGGTGAAGGCTTCCTTCCTTTAGAACTACTCTGTCATCCCTCCCTCTTCTTGAAGGTGTGAATGTTTGCTAATGACCTAGAGGTTTATCAGTGGTCATTTCCTTTCAAGTGCTAATTGCACATGCTTCGAATGCCTTGTAGATATCCTTCTTATCTTTAATGACTCTGGTGTCTCAATCTGTGTATTGCATGGAACATCACTTTCCCATGTTTTCTCTGAGAATTAGGCTTTCTCAACCTACATAAATCTGACTATAACTACAGAATAAATGAATGCGTTAAAAATAACTCAAAGGGTTTTGTAACGATCTCTCAAATTCCCTGACATACAGTAGTTAGAAAGGTTAGTCTATATACTAACCATCACCCTCTGCCTACATGTCTGAGATAAAGACTTCTGTAGGAATTACAAACAATATCTATCTAAATAAATTGATAATCCCCTGAGAACAAATTATTGGATTATACAGAGATTTTTTTTTTTCTGTGTCAAACAAAAATCCAGTTTTACATTGCTTTTTTCTTTGGACAAGTGAAACAAAACCTCTTGGGGATTTCTACATATGCTGTTTCTTAACAGCTTGTAGGACTCAAAGTTGTGTAGTTAAACTGTTGAGCAATATCCTCCCCTCTCCCTTTACCTACGCACTGTGATTTATCCATTTTACTCTTTAGGACTCAAAGCCCTGAGCAGATAGAACCATAGAATAATTGAGTTGGAAGTGGACTATAATAAGGTCCTCAAGTCCAACCCACTGCACAATTTGACTGTAGTGTAGATTGCTGAATGGATTATTGCATAATTTTTATAATTGTTGTATATAGTGTATTGTTGTATAAGTATATTCTGTAAGCAGCCTAGAGTCTCTTTCGTGAATGAGGTGGCATAGAATGAGGTGGCATAGAAATCTAAATATTAAATTAAATTAAATTAAATTAAATTAAATTAAATTAAATTAAATTAAATTAAATTAAATTAAATTAAATTAAATTTAGAAATTATGCTTCTGTTAATACAGCCTAAAATAACATTGCCATTTTTGTTGCCACATCATACTGTTGGCTCATATTTAGCTTGTGATCTACAACAATTTCAAGATCCTTCTCATTTGTAGTATTACTGAACCATCTTGTAACTGTGAATTTGTTTTTTTCCCCTCTCATTAGATGTAGAACTTTTTTACTTATCTCTCCTGTTTTCTAGGGTATTAGCTGTTTCATACATTTAAGTGTCAAATTTAATAAGTATTCCATGTGCTCCCTCATACAAATCATTAATAAAAATATTGAATAGCACCAGGCCTGGGACTGAGCCTTGTGGTATTCCACTTGTTACATCCTCCCAGTTGCAGAAGGAGCCACTGATAAGTACTCCTTCTGTTGCTCTCTGAGTACAGTTCTGTAACCAGCTGTGTATCCATTTTACGGTTGTTCCATCCAGCCCACATCTAGCAGTAGTGGTGGGATTCAGCAGGTTTGCCCCAATTTGCCCCAGCTGGTAGCAGAAATTCCGTCTGGCCCCACCCATCCAAGTTTTGAAATAAAGTAGTCCTAATTCAGGTGCAACACAGGGCTTTCCCCCTGACCACATCCACCATACCATGCCCACAGAGTAAGTAGTAATTTTTTTTTGAACCCCACTACTGTCTAGCAGGCTTGCTAATCAAAATATCATGCAACACTGTCAAATGTTTTGCTGAAGTCTAGAAATAAATTGTCCAAATCAAGTACGGTACATTAGTTAATGTTTATATCCTCTTCTAAGCCAGATTCATGTACAGAGGCGTAGCTACTGCCGTATCTGCCGTATCAATTATACGGGGCCCCAGGGCCACGGGGGCCCCCAACGTGCATAAGCAAAACAAATCTTTACCCTTCCTAAGGGCCCCCAAACAAATTTTTATACGGGGCCCCGCCAAGGCACGCTACGCTTCTGTTCATGTACCTCATGTTACAGCTTGAGAAAGGGTATCATCTAGCCATGTGATATACCATGTATGGCAGAAGTAGGCATTTAGAACTGTAAATTAAAACAGATGCAAGAATTATGCCCTGACTCCCATTTTCTCCATATGAACTCCAAAGTTAACTAGATCAATTGTTCTCATATCACAGGTAGGATAGGGACATGGTCTAGGTGGGATACAAGGATTTCATAACAGTTATTAAGAATTGTTTGTTTGAATCTGTCCCCTGCAATAGTTTTGCAATTTATGTCCTCAAAATATATCATGTACACCTGATAAATGAAAGACAAATAATCATAAGTATATAAGTAACCATTCCTAAACCAGAGCTATTTGTTTATGTCATGGTGGTGCATAGAGGTTTCTTCAGGAAGATTGGCAGAAGCACAAAACTAGATGTCATTTTACATTCTGCGTGGATTATGCCTGGTTTTCTTTCTTGATCAAAATTGCAATAGCAATTACAGTGTAATTATTACACATATATACCACTCCATAGTGTTTAGTGCTCTCCGGGTGGTTTATAAATTAATTACCATTTTGGGGTCCCCACATGCTGGATACTGAACTCACGAGAACAGCAGTTTTGGCTACAGTACAGCAGCTTAACCACTGTACCACCAAAGCTCTTCTAAATGGTCAGAGATTCATGGAAATATACATATGAAGCTGACACGCCAAATTGGGTTTTCTAGCCTACTTGTCTCCATTTTCACTAAAATCTGGAATAGACATCTTGCTCATCCCTGTTGATTATGGTGTTTTTAACTTTATATTTTTGGACTGAAGTGCCATAGACTAAATCTGATACATAGACTAAATCTGATACATTTTATGTGCTGCAGAACTCTGCTTTCTTCCTGGCAAGAGAATGGAATTTGACGTATTTTTGGTCATGTCAAATGCAAAGAATTGTGCAACATTTTTAAACTGATTATTTGTTGTCTTTCTTGCATAGGAGAGGAGTCTCTCACAATTTTTGTGGACAAGCGGAAGCTGAGTAAGAGATCAGAAATGAGTGATCCCAACATTAACAGTACTACAGTGACTTTGGAAACTCTACACCAGCTGGCAGCCTCTTATTTTATTGACAGAGACAGTACCCTGAGAAGACTTCATCATATTCAGATTGCCTCCACTGCCATAAAGGTATGGGGAAATTCTGTTGAAGCATGCTACACAAATGGTATTATTATCCCTAATGCATCATCTCTAACATGAAGGTCAATGTCCTATTTCTAGACCCAGCTGGGTCTAGAAACATTGACTCAATAGGATTATATAAATATTGAGTTACCTTTCAGCAATTCATTCTATGAGTCCACTCTTAGGCCTTGCAATAGGATAGATTATCAAAGTAACCTTGTGATATAAATCTAACTTACAGAGGTGTAGTTCATTATCAGTTCACAAATAGACTCATACATAAAACCTTACATACATTTGGTCTCTCAAGCGTTTCTTCTTCTGGTCACATCTCCCCATGGACTCGATCTCAGAGATTTTTCTGACTTTCTTTAGTGATATTTAGATATGTAGTACCCTAATAGTAGAACAAAGGCCCAAGGATTCCAAGAGCTTCCATGAAAACTGTCATTCTTTAGATTTAGCACTGAAAGATGGGTTCAAAACCAGGAGATCAAGATCCAATATTTGCTGGAGCCAGGAACACATGTCTGACCCGCATGACTTGAGAATATAGGTGAGTATTCACAGGACTGCATGCTGCTCTATATAAACTATTGCTTGCATTAAAAAACACACACTCAGAATATGGTGTCCTTCATAGTTGAACTTTTTCGAATGGTAGCCATGTTAGTCTGTGTTTCAGGCATATAAGAAAACAAAAACAAAAACATTGTGGCACTTTAAAAACTAATTGCTATATTTGCAGTTAACTGCTATATCTGCAGAATTTGCTGGGAGTAAGAAGTTTTGTATCCCACTATTTACAAAAGACAAGGGAACATTTAGAGCTAATCTGAATAACAACCAGAGACCATCTGCTACTGCCAGCTGCAGGTAGCTGTATTGATTTGCATACTTATCTGTAATGTTGATTAATCGCTCTATGCATCTGCACCAGTATATCTGGGGGTATCTGGGCTATATAGATTCATGCCTTGACATCTCACCCCTATGTCTGATGAGGTGGACTTGATCCACGATAGCTCACATTAAAAATATAGCAGTTAAAGTGCCACAACATTTTCCCACCCCCTGATATAGTCAGAATATGGTTCACCTACTGTCATTTCCCCTTTGTTCTGTTTTCTGTGTGGATAGATTTGTTGTTCCTATTCTTTGAATAGAGAAGCTCATGTGAACACAAACTGCAATCTGAAATAGTACAACCCAGATATATGTGTATCATTTCAGTTGCAATAATTTATTGTACTTTAGATAGAGTAGTACACCTGAGAATGGCTTTGAACTAAACCTTCAGTAAGTTAACTATCTTTTACCTCTTCTTTCAGAACGAGAAAAAACAAGGTGTGTGTGTGTGTGTGTGTGTGTGTGTGTGTGTGTGTGTGTGTGTGTGTGTAATTTATGTTAATAAAGGTAATATCTTTTGTTCTTTCTCTTTTTGTCACATGATGAGCAGAGAAAGCCTTTCCCCCCTCTAAATTGCTTCTATACAGCAATAAAAACCTATATCATAATTTATTCAGGCTGGTAGATAGTCTTTTGACATTAAAGAGAGTTAAGATATGATAGCCCAATGCTATCTCAATACTATTAGCTGTATCAAATAAGATGTTGTGATAAGTGTTTTTCAGTCTGGCCGGGTTATCATGCTATGGACTTCAATTCCCAGATTCCCAAGACAGCATTTCTACTGATCAGGGCTTTTGAGAACTGAAGTCCAAGAACAGCTGTTGTGTCCCGGTTAGCCATCACTGTGCTATGGTGATAGAGTAGACCATACTGCCAGCGACTCAACACTGAGTGTCAGATGGTGGTTAATTAACCGGACACAGGAAATGGTGATGGTCCTCAAGTGGATTAAATGCCACTTGACTCCATCTTGATAGAGGGCAGCAGTTTCATCAATACTGACCTGGGTCTGAGAAGGACTATGTACCAAAAGGTCTCAGGACCAGAAAGTGACTCGCTGAACTGGATCAGTGGTACAGGTGTCATGCTGCGATGCAGAAGGCAGATGAAAGGTCAATCTTCATGGCAGAATTCCATGACAATAATCAATATTCAGATTCAGATATGGCATAAGATGAAGAAGCTAAAAGTTTAAGATCAAGTGTTAGGCTCCATGTAAATATGATGATGAAACAAAGTTGCCAATAATTATGAAGGAAATAATGTTTGCTAAATTCCTCATTTAACATAACATATTCCAAGAAGAATTTTGGGGCCCCCTGCAAGACTTCTCACCTACTTACCAATGTGAAAATTCTACTGAGCACTAGAAAATTCCTTGTAATCCCTACAATCAAGAAATAATTTCTGACTCATATCTGTGCACAGCAGACAAACCAGGATTACCTGTCTAGTGATAATGCAACAGGATTAAATCCTGGGCCACAATGTAATTTTAGTGCTTTGTCAAACAGAAGAAAACTCAAATCTGTTAGTAAACGTAGATGAGCCAAGGCATCCATAGCTAATAATGACTATTAAGTGTACCATTACCTTTATAGGATTATATTTAAATCATTTTGGGTGAAACTGAGGATATGCATTGAGATTCAGAAATATTCTAACATATCAGAGAGTAAATAAATCAAAACAAAAAGAGAAAAATTGTGGCATTTTAAATACTAAGTGCTGTATTTTAATGTTAGCTTTCATAGATCAAGTTCACTTCATCAGATGGCAGTTAGTCTTTAAAGTGCCACAACATTTTTTGTCTTTTTGTTTTGTTTTATTTGCTCTCTGATATGCTTGAAACACAGACTAACATGGCTACAGTTTCAGAAATATTCAGAATTCACCAAATACTGCCACATAATGATAATTCTAAATATATCTGCATCCAAATTTGATAGTTCCAATTTTCTGTAGTAAAAATTCCTAATATTTGGAGTCATGTTTATTCTTTTTTAAAGCAAAAACTAGTTTTATGCTTGCTGGATGAATAAAGGAGAGTGACATCTATTTCTTAAGAATCCTGAGAATTATTGAGAAATGAAACTTAAATTCCCTAGATACTCTGGCACCAAGGAGGGTGAACAGAGAGAATGCAATATTTCATGATTGGGGTTGTCATGGGAGTCTACTTCTGGTGCTTCTGGGTTGCTTCTGGGTAGCTTTGTACATTATTATATGCTGGTGGTGTATCTGACACTAATAAAGAAAGAAGAATTGTATTCTGAAGGGAGGGGCTGAGTGAAAGCAAAATTGTTAAATGATGTCTGTCTGCATCGAATCTAGAATGAGGCACAGACAACAGAAAGCTTTTTTTTCACATTAGGTCTTTCAAATGGAAATTTGTTATTTATAAATCCCTTGAGTATTTGTTTGTTAAGATATTATTTGGTGCAAACCAGCACTGGATCAGTTTTTTCTGTATTGTTTTATGAACCCACAACGTTGTTCTGACATTCTCTACATCTCATTGTAACTGATAATACTAGTTAGGAATAAGATTTAGTATTAGCAGATTCAAAGATTAATAGGACATAAATCAGCATGCAAATATATTAGTCCCATGTTTTGGTGTATCTGAGGCAGAAAAAAATAAGATTTTGTTTTAAATAAACAGATATACTAAGTAAATAGATTTTGTGACCATAAATGTGTGTGATTTTTCTTTGGTGGGGTTTGTATTCTGCTATATAGCAGAGTCAGATACAGTTCTTATTTAGATAGTCCACAGGTAGTATGAAATGTGGAGGTGATAGAGGAAGTAGGCATTGGAGAAGCTGCATGAAAGGGACTTTAACACACTACAGCAGATATTACTTAGAGCAGTGCAACAAGGAGAGGAAACAAGGAAACAGTGCAACAAGGATAGCAGCCTACAACTGAGCCATCACCACCAAAACAAAAAACAAAAACACCTGTCACTCAGCTGTCTTGTTCAGCAATGATACTATGAAAGAGCACAAAGTATGTGTGTCTTTACCAAGGAGATAGCAGAGAAGTCTCTGGTTCAACAATGGAGAGATATGAATAGATCTCAGGGATGTTCCATTGATGTCTTTGTGAACCTAGAGACCAAAAGTATGGTGGAAAAAATACTTTGTTTCAAATAGAAGGATAGTGTCAGCACTCAGACTGACACTATCATCTTGAGCTGCTTTTGTAGTTGGGAAAGAGATTTATGAACATCAACTGACATTGCCTTTCATATCCACATCATGCAACTCAATTATATTTAAGGGAAGGTTTACCCAAGCCCTCGTTCCCTGTAAATCTCTCCTGTGAAAAAAAGCATTATGATTGGTGAGAAATTCCCTTCAAGTACATACATCTATAACATGTGGGAGTAGGATATCAAGGTGACTCAGGTGGGCACTGCTTCAGAAGCATGTAACACATGGACCACCTCTCCAATAGTAGCAATCTCAGTTTTCTGTAGACTCAACATAGGGCATTGGTGGTGACTTCCTTATTGTGAAGTCATCAGAGGGCACAGGCTCAGCCACCAGTCAAGAGAAGAAGGGAGATTGATGGGCAAATAGCCAGAAGTGGGAGGCAGCAAATGCCAGACCCACATATCAAGAATAAGCCCCAGGCTTTCCTGGAGGAGATTGGAGAGAGTCAGAAAAGGCCTTCTAAAAAAATTAAAATGCCAGGATTACTCATTGTCTAGGGCAGATAACAGCCCTGGATAGCCATCTATTCTGGAAATCTCTGGTTTTATTTATGTTTCTATTATTAACATTTTTATACTGCCTGAATTAGTGCACAAAGTAAGCTAACATACATTTGTAGGAGAACTGGTACTCAGTTACCAATACCCATCCCAAAAGGTTAAAGATTTCTTTGGGGTAAGGCCAGGGCACAAGTGATACAATTTACAAGTGACATTGGAGCAGCCAAGGTTCACAGCATGCCTACATCTCCATGACAGGTTACTGGTGGGAGGTTTCTTTTGCTTACAACTACCAATTTAATATTTTTGAAACCTTTTCCTTTTTTTAGAAGTAGTTTCCAATTTCTGTTATCCCTGCTGTGATGTAACCCAAGGTCTTGATCCAGTCAATCTGCTGGACTATCATTTCACTTTCCTGAGCATGTATTAAACCAGGAATGTAATGAGTGGTCTTTGCTACAACACCTGTTCAAAAATTTCTGTTGCCTGCACACCAGTCCACCTTGGCTTAGCTATTCTTTCCAGGAAATAAGATCAGAAAGGCTGATATATAAAAAAAGAAAAACCAAAGTAAGACAAGTCTGAAGTGGGGGGGGGGGGGGAGAACGCACATGAAAACAAGAAGTCTGTTTACTATCAGAATACAAGCCAGCATAGTTTCAGGCATACTCAGTATGCAAATCTAATGGCAAAGCATGATAGTATAATAGATAAGCATACTGTTCTTCTAAGAACTACACCAACCAGAGTAACTTATGTACTCCATCACATAGTTTAAATTCCCAACTCTTGATTATTTTTGGCTCACAATCAATCAGGTTCATTTCCCCTCACTATCTTTACTCAAGGTGAAAGTGATTTCTAGCTCTTTTCCTTACACAGCTGAGATCACTTTTGATAAGAACCATACTAGCCCAGGCTGAACAAGATGAAATAAGTTGCAGATGGTTTCATGTCTTTTGTTGGGCAAAATCTTGACCATTATAGCTAGACACATTTTTTTCATTTTTTGTTGTTCAGTCACACAGTCGATTCTGAACCTTTGCGAGCTCATGGACCATTGCCATCCAGGCACCCCTGTCCTCCACCATCTTCCTTAATCCACCCAGCTCTGTGCCCTTTGCGTCTACAATACCATCTAGCCATCTCATTTTTGGCTGCCCCCTTCTTCTTTTGCCCTCCACCTTTCCAAGTGTCATGGCTTTCTCAAGTGAATCCTCTCTTCTCATTTGATGTCAAAAGTACGTTTAGCTTCATCTTTACTACTTGACCTTATAAGGAGAAGTCAGGGTTGATTTCTTCTAAGATTGACCTATTTGTTCTCCTTGCTGTCCAGGGGACTCTCAAAACTCTCCTCTAACACCACATTTCAAAGACATCTATTCTTCTGTACTCAACTTTCCTAATGGTCCAGCTCTCACAACCATACATTACAACAGGGAATACCATTGTTTTGACTATGTGAATTTTTGTTTTCAACGTGATGTCTCTGTTTTTAACTATGTTCCCCAAGTTTCTCATAGAGAGATCCCATCTTCCATTGTCCCCAGTTTTTCAGTTTCATAGGTCATCTGAGATAAGTTTTCCAGCATATTAGGAGCATATCATGCTGGAATATCTTCTTTTGATCAACATATTTGCATTGATTTCCTCCACATCTAAAGAAATGATGTCTAACATCCAAACTTGTGAATTATGCTTGTTGAGAAGTGTTGAGCTCAAGGTGGCACAAAGAAATAGAGAAGTCCTGCCTCTAGTGGTTCATTTGACTTTTTGAACCATATGTTTTTGTTCAAGACAAGTAACAGAGAAACATACATGAACCAGTCCCAGGACTATATTTACTTCAGTTTTCCACTTACAAGCAGTTTTTGTGCTGGAAGCATGTGTGAACTATTCAGAATGGCCACTGACAGGATAATGACATTGGAACGCTTTGACCTGCAAATTGAAGTATGTATAGTAAAATATGTTTGGTATTTTTCATATGCCTCCGGATTTCAAGTGGAGGTCATAGGCTCAGCCAGGGTCAAGTTGCACAGGTGGCCTATTGATAATGTCTCTTTCTTGCTGTGATCCTGGGAACCATTCCAGGAGATAATGCTTCAGCAGTAACACTGCCAGATCTCACAAGCTCCTGGTGGTAAAATTAACTTTGCTCATCTACAATGATCAATTGATATGCAAAGCTAAACCCAATCCCTTCTAATGCCTTCTTTGAGCTCCAAATAGCTATTTTAAAATGTTTCCCAGTCCATTAAATTGAAACAAGAAGCACCGAATAAGGTGAAATAGTTTCTATATATTTGTATTATGTTTTAGGTTTTACAATAGTAAGACTGTATGACATGGAATTAAACTTTCTAGTCTGCATTTGGTGCTGCATCAAGATAAACCATGGGGGAGGGGGGAGGAGGAGATTAATTCACTATCATTTTGAAAACATTAACAATTTGAGACATGCAGCTGATACTACCCTAATGGCAGAAAGTGAGGAGGACCTCAAGAAGCTCCTGATTAGGTTGAAAGAAGAAAGTGCAAAAGCGGGCTTGAGACTCAATATAAAGAAAACCAAGATAATGGCAACAGGCCCTATCAGTCCCTGGAAAATAGGAGGGGAAGAAGTAGAAGCAGTGACAGATTTTACTTTCTTAGGATCAAAGCTCACTGCAGATGGTGATTTCAGCCATGAAATAAAAAGGTGACTGATTCTTGGGTGGCAAGCTATGAGGAACTGCGGAACATAGTGAAAAGTAGAGATATTACATGGCAAACAAAAATTTGTATAGTGAAAGCAATGGTATTTCCAATGGCAATGTATGGTTGTGAGAGCTGGACCATTAGGAAAGCTGAGCACAGAAGAATAGATGCCTTTGAGATGTGGTATTGGAGGAGAGTTTTGAGAGTCCCCTGGACAGCAAGGAGAACAAATAGGTCAATCTTAGAAGAAATTAACCCTGACTGCTCCTTAGAAGGTGAAATAGTAAAGATGAAGCTAAAGTACTTTGGACATCAAATGAGAAGAGAGGATTTGCTTGAGAAAGTTGATGCTGGAAAGGGTGGAGGGCAAAAGAAGAAGGGGGCGGCCCAAAATGAGATGGCTAGATGGTATTGTAAACACAATAGGCACAGAGCTGAGTGAGTTGAAGAGCATGGTGGAGGACAGAAGTGCCTGGCGGACAGTGGTCCATCGGGTCGCAAAGGGTCGGAATCGACTGTGTGACTGAACAACAAAAAAACTTTGCATTAGTTCTCCCTTGCAAAATGAACTCTTCAGGGGAAAAAAAGAAAGAGATGTAAGAACTGTTCATTTTGCTTTAGATTTTATAGATATAATTACATTTATATGTCTTTGAAATCAAAAGTTCACTGAACACTATCAGGCCTACACTTTCTTCATATCTTTGGATTTTTAATTTTACAAATGTTAATATGTAAAGATAAGTGCTCAGCTCAGATATCTTTATTAAAGTCTATGTCACCCTAGGCCATGTCTCAATTCTAGATTCGAGACCAATTTATTTGTGCTTCAGGTACCACTAGGAATAAAAAGGATGCACACAAATTTGTTTTTCATTATTTTGACTGTCTAGTCTTGACATGACACTCCACAAGAAATTACCTCTAGTTCACAGTTTTCCCTGCCTCCTAGAAATACTACTTTCTTGTTGAGACCGCAATAATTTGAGCAAAATGGATTTGTTCAAGATCTCTGTCCTCTTCCATTAGGAAAAGTGCACTCACACAGGAGGAACAGAACCATTAACCAGTTGTTGTTTTTAAAATGCAACCAAATCCATCCTTATCCTTAAAAGTCAATAAGAGAAACTCATCATATTTTTGCACAATTTACACTTGATCTTAGCCAAAAGGCCAAGAAGCGACTTTTACAATTTACACAATGTACAGTATAGCACTAAAGTTAAAGGTAAAGGTCACCCTTGCTCGAAACCCAGTCACATCCAACTCTAGGGTTCAGTGCTCATCTCTGTTTACAGCCAAAGAGCCAACACTGTCTGCATTTGCAGATGTTACCGTGGACAGGCATGCCTCAACAGTGGAGTGCACAGAACGTTGTTTACCTTCCCACCGAAGTGGTTCCTATTTATCTACTCATAATTTCTTGCTTTTGAACTGCTAGGTTGGCAGGAGCTAGGACAGAGATGGCAGCTCATTCTATCATGCAGCACCCGGGTCTTGAACTGCTGGCCTGCCGAATTTCCAGTTGTCAAGTTCAACATCTTAACCACTTGAACACTACCTGCCTTATTTTTGCTATTGGCACAAGTTTCAATTGTTTGCCCAAATACAACTCCTTTGTCTCTGCTCTTGTCCAAACATATCTTGTCCTCTTATAGTGCAAAGAAAATAATTCCAAGACCCCTAATCTTTGTATGTGAGGATGGGATATGGAAGGATTTATACTTCTAGTTCTTAGTGAGTGTCAATAGGATTTGCATTGTATAATACTGGTTGTTTTTGCTCGTGAATTGTCAATTGTATAAGCTGCAGCAGCAAATTGCTATTTTTAAATTAAGTGTTGGTTACATTCCTGGGCATGTGCCCAATTGTGCATAAATTGGCATCAGATTTTGGGCATTACAGCTAATTTTCACAATGATCCCAATGGAACCTGAGTGGAATTGATCTAGTTTGGATTTTGTCTTATCAAATGTCAAACAGATCTGTACAATTGATAGGAATAGAGACATCAGGCAAATCTTTGGGCATAAATATTGTGATGTAATTTTAAAAGTATGATTGTAATCCAAATAAAATAGAGAGGTACATATGTATGCCCCTTTAGTTATGGTATGACACCTGCTTCGAGACAGTGAAATCCTAAAGGTAAAGGTCTCCCTTGCTTGAAAACCAGTTGTGTCCGACTCTAGGTGGGTGTTGCTTATCTCCTTTTACAAAGAGCCAGCACTGTCTGTGTCTGCAGATGTTTCCACGGTCATGTGGCAGGCATGGCTAGATGCAGTGGTGAGATTCACCAGAACTGGTAGCAGAAATTCTGACTGGCCCTGCCTATCCAGGTTTTGAAATAAAGTAGTCCTAACTCGGGTGCAACACAGGGCATTCCCCCTGGCCACGCCCAAAATACCACACCCACAGAGTAGATAATATATTTTTTTAATTCCACCACCGGCTAGATGCCAAAGTGCATGTAACACTGTTACCTTCCCCGCTGAAGCTACTGTGTCTCAAAGCACAAGATCAATCAGTTGTTGGCCTACACCTATGTCTTTCAAAATTGAAGCAGGCCCTGGGCTTTCTTACTATTCCAACCTATGATGTTAGCCATGGTTTGATGGTCTTGAGACGGATGTGTTTCAAACACCCCTCCTTTTTTCCTCGGAGAAGTCCTCACTGCACATCTCTCTGTGAACAGTTGAACAGGATAGGGACACAGATGTGGGAAGCCCCACAACATTACAAAAAGAAGTGCATCTATTCACAGAGAGCATCAGTAACAAATGGAGAAATGGTAGAATCTGACAAGGTATATTTCTTTGTTGCAAAAATCTGTAAGTTGTTTCCATGGTAATGAAATTCCATGGCAAAATTACTTTAGGGAGTTTCATACATTTCTTGCTCTACTTTCCAGTATTTATGATTGGGGAATCAGTCACAGCTTCCAGCTGCTAAGTATTAAAAATCTATCTTTTCTTTCTTTCTTTCTTTCTTTCTTTCCCTGACTCAGGGTTTGCTGCTAACTTTTCATTTCATAAGTTAGAGCAGCTTATAAATATTCTAAAATAAATAAATGCAAATAAATAAAAGAAGTTATCTGAAATCATTGGTTTGGAGGCAGGATATGAAAGGAGTGGGCTAATAAAAATAATTACTTTAGTGTCCAGTGCTTTGCTGGCAGCCAATTTCATATGACAAAATGGAAAGTTATTAGTCTAGCAGACACTGATACTGAAGTAAGAAGATGACACTGAAAACTAACATTATTTTTGATCTAATCAGAAAGTTCCTTGGATAGAATCTTGTCAAACAGCATGTGCAATGGGCATAGCATTACTGACTTGACTATGAAAGCCTTGCTTAGATGTATGGCAGCTGATTGAAACATGAATCTCTTCGGTATCAGTGTGCTTGCACAAGTAAGAGCATGTCCTAGTGCAGGGGTGCCCAAACTTTTTGGACCATGAGCTGGTCCTGTGGTTCAGTGGGCCGGTCACATGGTTCAGTGGGCCAGACATGTGCTTCAGTGGGCCAGTCACGTGGTTCCTCCCACTGGAAGCAGAAGTAAAATGTGCCTTACATTCTGTTTTGCAACTAGATTAGATATATTTTAAGTTGTCATTGTCTCTGTTTAAACCAGGGGTTCCCAAAGAATGGCTCATGGGCTGGATCTGGCCCCTGCTGCCAATTTATTCAGCCTGCACTGCCTTCATCACTACCAGAAGCAGAAGTAAAATGTGCCCGGACTCATTTTACTTCTGCTTCCGGGAGCAACGAGGGCAGCACAGGCTGGGTGAATTAGCATTGGAGGCTGGATCCAGCCAGTGGGCCGTAGTTTGGGCACCCCTTTACTAGTGTGTCAGGAGAATTTTACACTGCACAGGTGTCCAACAGGCTCCATTCCATTGGTTGATTGTTTGTATGGACACCCAACCATTTGATTATCTCACTGTACATATTTGTGAGCAGGTTAGGAACAATGAGACAAGATGATGTGACAAGGTGTATCACTGAGTTAATTAGGGCCATAAGTGCATTCAGCTTTAATGTTATCTAGCCTTGATATTTTACTAGATATTACCAATACTACTCAGCTATCTCTTCCTTCAATTACAGTATGTCATAAGGAACAAAAATGATAAAACTGAAGCTCTTTGTACTTTGGGCACATCCTAAAAAGTATTATGTGACTTATTACATTTTTTCTATTTTGTTGTTTTTCAGTCACATAGTCGATTCTGACCCTTTTCAACCCCATGGACCACTGTCCTCCAGGCACTTCTGTCTTCCACCATCCTCCTCAACTTGCTCAGTTCTGTGCCCATTGTCTCTACAATACCATCTAGCCATCTCATTTTTGGCTGCCCCCCTTTTTTTTGCCCTCCACCTTTCCCAGCATCAAGGCTTTCTCAGGTGAATCCTCTCTTCTCATTTGATGGCCAAATTACTTTAGCTTCATTTTCAATATTTGACCTTCCTAGGAGCAGTCAGGGTTGATTTCTTTTAAGATCAACCTATTTGTTCTCCTTGCTGTCCAGGGGACTCTCAAAATTCTCCTCCAATACCACATCTCAAAGGCATCTATTCTTCTGCGCTCAGCTTTCCTAATGGTCCAGCTCTCACAACCATACATTGCCACAGGGAATACTATTGCTTTGACTATGCAAATTTTTGTTTGCAATGTGATCTCTCTTCTTTTCAATATGTTCCCCAGGTTTCTCATCACTTGCCTCCCAAGAATCAGTTGTCTTTTTACTTTATGTTTAATCCTTATATTGTAAACTGCCCAGAGTAGTATGCATACTAGATGGTAAGTATATTGGAGGGAGAGTGGGAGGGATGATTATGCTAGGAAAAGTTGGAGGCAGCAAGAAATTAAATAGAAAGACTCCTAAATAAAACCATACCTTTGAGTCTGCAAGAGCTGAACAGGCTGTTAAGGACAAGACATTTTGAAGGTCATTCATTCATATGGTTGCCATAAATTGTAGTCAGTTTGATGGCATAAAAACACAAAGAAGAGCAACAACAACAACACAAGCAGCCATTTCCTGAAGATAGCAAAACGAAACTACTATCTTCTCAATGGCCATACAAATTTTGAGAGTTCTTTTGAGCATTACCCCCACCTGAGCTTCACAACTCTGGGTGGATAATGGGTTGTCCACAAATAAATTCAGTGACCCAATTACCTGAACACATCTCTTTGAGTAGCAGGATTCAGACATATAGCATCACAGTAAAGGTGCCTCTGAGGGCCCACAACTATTCTAACAATACTTCTGGATGGAACATTTAGATTTTCTAGACAGCAAATACCATAATTATCCATTTTGAAAGTTCTTCCTAATTTGCTTTTTACAAGCATCTCAATGTGAAATATATAGGGAAAAGTCAAATAAAACTAGAAACCTTTGAGGTCTAGGTAGGCCAAGCTCTGTTCAAGCTTCCTTCTCAGAAATAATACTCCTAGTTGGCATGCTTGCTCAGGTGGAGCATGGCCTAACTAAGTCTCAAAGACTTCTAACACATACATTCATGTACATATGTAATGCATTATAATAAGCAGCGGCATCTGTATCATCACATGTAGGAGTTGAAACATTTTAAAACGTGGAAAAGTCACCTCCCTTTTCATATAACTTGAAAGTCCCATACCTATTCTCTCCCTTCTCTTATTGTAAATACAAAATCAATGCCCAATTGCAATATCTCGGGCAGTGGTTCCCAACCTTGGGACTCCAGGTGTTCCTGGACTTTAATTACCAGAAGCCCAAGCCAGCACTCCTGCTGATCAAGGCTTCTGGGAATTGAAGTTCAAGAATACCTGGAGTGCCAAGGTTCACCTCCACTGATCTAGGGAATAGGTTTGCATGTGATTCTGGAAAATAAGACTTTATATCTCTAGGTTATCATAACTTCATTAGATTGACTGTATTTTGAATGTTGTGTGCATCAAAGGCAGAATCCTCTATCTTATACAGGGGTATCTTCTTCTCCTTCCTGTCAAAAACAGTGACTGTTCTGTCAGGAGTATTATTTATTTATTTTGCTTTGTGGTGAGGAACCTCATTCCTTTTCATTCTTTCAAAACTGTGCATGTTTGCACACACATTTTTGCTTGTATACCTTACTTGAACAGATTACCCTGTGTTTTCAATGTTTGATATGTGTGCATTTCCCCATGTACAGTTTTGGATTGTGCACACTTTTAAAGTTTCCAGAACTCTCTATCGACACAGAGAACCTGGAGTGCAGGTTGCATCCAAACCATGGACTGTCTGGGAAAAGTTCATTTGCACTGAGAAAGAAGCACACTTATCAATCTAGCCAACAAGAAAGCAATCATAAGTTACTGAGCTGGTCGTGTTTTGTGCTTACGCCATTACGATTTTAGAAGAAAAGCGACACCTTTGAAAAATTGCATGCTGTGATGCCATACTGCAATTTGGGCATCACAAACATTTCAGTTCTAATACTTCAAACACTAGCATTTCATTGCTAACCCAGAGTAAAATGAGTTCCAAAAAATATATAAGATAACTGAGAATCTAGCTATTTTCAAAGTGCTCAAATAAATAACTGTGAAATTCCTCCAATCCCTTAATCCTCTAAACATTTGAAAGGCCACAATATTTTGAAAGGTTTTCTTGTTTGGCTTCTGAAATACAAAAACAAGAGAATGAACTGGATTGGTGAACACTTGCACACACATGCATGCACATATGAACATAAATGTTCACACATATACACAAGCATAAAGACATGCCTACGTCATAAATTTAATTAACCTTTGGCACACCACAGGAGTTCCCAGAACCCATTACAGTTACACTTCTAAAAATAAACATCAAAAATAATGTTTTATTTCTTCAGCAGGTGTTTCTTTAAAAAATCCATATGTATATTCCATCAAGCTTATGAAATTAAGGTAAAAGAAATGAAATAATTAAAACAACATTTTTAATGGTATAATGGCATGCTAAATATATAACTGACCAAGGAAACATGAGATAATTCAGAACAATAGACATAATCCTTCACATTCCCTAAGTGGTTCTGCCTACTTAGAGTGACTCCCGATACTTTTTTTGACTAAGCTGGAGGGAAGGGAAGTTTTGGATGACAAATAACCTGTCTGCTCCCTTCCATATCTCAAGCCCAGCCTTCCCCTGAAGCCTGGCCCCTTCAGTAATGTAGATAAAGCAAAGAGAACCTACTATCTCCAATCACTAATCAGAGATTGCAGAGATGACATTTCAGCTTTTACCTTAGACTTCCCATGACTGGTTGAGAGTGTCTTTGATTACACTCCCTTTCTTGCCAAATGGGGAGGGGAAAGAAGAAGAAAAGCTAAAACACTTGGTCTGTTGACATATAAAACTCTCAGTTAAAATGCCTCATGTTCTGTCTCCTGGTTTTAAATGTAGCCATCAGCATTCTTCTCCTTCCATGTCTAGGTCAGATGTTAAACTGCCAAAATGAAGCTGCCTTAGATGAATTCATTTCATAGTTCCTTTCCCCTGACCTAGGGTGAGAAAGATTAGTCCACACAACAAGGTTGCCATAGTATGATTTAAAAATGATACAATATTTGAAGAGGCTCTGTCTGTATACCCCAATTCCCAACTGATGCAGTCCTGTAGCTTATTGTTATTTTGCATAATTATTATGAATAAAGGACTTTTCTTCTCTATGTCCAGTTTCATAATTCTGTTACACATCTGGAGAAGGTTATCGGAGGGGGTGGGGTTCTCCACATGAGTCAAGACACTTGTTTCCCAGGTTTGTACTCATGTGAAGAATCCTCACAAAGAACAAAGACTTGTTATTGGCTACATGTAAGATATTTCTAATACTGGGAACAGAGGGCAGCAGGGCTGAAAAAATCCCTTTTGCATACAGCAAATATTCTCAATTTAGTAATGATTGTATAGTTACAACAAATAGGTCTATTTGTTTCCACAAAACATCTGCAGAAAGCTACTCTCCTTTTCATTTATAAAGCAAAATGTCCAGAGAGAGAGGGAGAGAGTAAAAGCAATGAATGACTGGATGAATGATCAAAAAGACACAGATATTTTTGAGCTTTCAGCAGGCAATCCCATCATGTTTTGTGTTTGGTTCTGCACACTAACATGGAGATGGGAAGGGTCGGCATTTAACAAACATAGACATTCTTTGTTTTGAATCTAAATAGACAACCAAAAGGGTAAATATTTCTTCCCTCCAAAAGGTGGCTCTTCACATGCGCCATCTCTGTGTTTTTTTCTTGTATGACTACTGCTATTTGAGTTTAGTCTGTCTGTCTGACTGGTACAGTTGTCTTTCTGACTTATAATGGTTTTAGCCTCAAAAATCCAGTGACCGAGTACCCTCTTGCAACCACCATTTGTTTGAAAGATAGTTCTTCCTACCTTTTATTGCAACCAAGGTGAAGTTAACTGCTGTATTATATTTTTACCATCTACTGTACCTGGCAACTTTGCTTGAACATAAATCTTGTATGTAAACAGTCCTCTTCCTCTTCCTCATGACCAGATCAAATTTGGACCACCAAAATAAAGCCACTTTCTTGGCTTTGTTGTTGGCCAATATTAAATCTTCATTAGTACATGTTTCTGGTAGTAATCAACAGACCAGTATCTGAGTCAGATTCTGTATCTGTCCACATTCACACAGTGTGTTGTTGTCTACCATCAACCCCTACTTGAGCATGTTGGTCTTGCATTTGGGGAATCAAACCCTTAGCTTATTCAGCATCCTCCATTTGATGTAGGGAGGTTGAGTTCCTCAGCTATATCATCCTTTAATGTTATTTCCTGCCCATTGAGCTGCTTCCTCCATCTTCTAACTTGGTTTTGCTCTTTTGTACCCTCAAGAACGTTTGTCATAAAACTCTTCCTGGATCTGAGCCAGCAAACATTAGGGTCAATTATTTCCTTCTTGTAAAACAGTGCCTCAGCATTTGCCACTATGAAGAATGAAAAGGGAACACTAGCTGCACCACTCTGCAAAGATTATCCAACTGTTATAGTTCTAATATTTTGTGCAGGTTACATCATTTGCACTATTTACGCAATTTCCATAAAGTCATTCTTGCCAAGGCAAGAATTTTAATTGCAAGTATCAAAAAAATGTTTCACCCTCTTGCAGGCTGAGAGGAAAAATAGAAATGAATAAAACCATGTTTCTTGTGGTTATCTACAGGGATGTTAGAAGCGATTGTTTGTATCCCTAGCTGAAGGAAATTCTAACAAATCCTTGATTTATGTGTGGGAGCCCCTAGATCAAGGATCCTCAGCATTTCCCTCAAGAACACTGAGCACACAGTATGTGGTTGCACAGCTTCCTATTTTATATGCAGATTTGTGAGAAAACATAATTGCATTTTTCTCCCTGACTGCAGATGCTTTCAGGAAACCGCATAGAGCGTCACTCATTTTCCCAACTTAAATTTCCAGTGTTGCTCTTAATTTGTAACAATGAGCAGTGACTCAGACTCTGCCTCTATAAGAAGAAAAAAGTTGCCCATTTGATTCTCCCCTCTCTTCTCTAGTCTTCATAAGTGAGTCTATTTATGAGGAATTTATTCAGGGTGAAATTCTCCCGCTGAAATATGGCATTTGAAGCTATATTGATCTCTGCATGCTTGGGGTAAGAAATAAATAAAGCACATTAATTCAAACATCATAATTTACATCCGCAGTCACTGTGTAATTGTAAACCCTATAGACCTGCTATGGAAACTAAATGCCCTTCTAATATTTGGGAAGCTTTGCAGCTTTTAAAGAATTCCAAATCCCATATTGATATACTGGCTAAATTAATCTTGGATTTTGCGGCTAGAGATTTTTTCCCCTCCATCCTAGCCAAATAAAGGATTCAGTAGGTTGCTTTGGGATTATTAAAGAGGGATTAAGCTGCTATTTTCAAAACAAGTTATCAACTGTCCATGTGTTTATAGCTTCCATTAACTGCAACATTATTCTTCTCAATGCTCAACCTATTCAGAAGTATCCTCTCTTTTGTCCTTCCCCATATCTCCCCTTGACAAATATTTACATTAATGGAATGTGAAACTTTGAAAGTAAGAGAGAAGGGTCTTGATTTAGAAACAGGGACAGTTCTGGAAATGGAAATCATATGTCTTCCTTTTTTCTCTACAAAAATAAATGAGCAGTTGTCATAGTTGCCTTATCCAAATGCTGATATGGTGTCTCCTTTCTCTTAAGTAAAGGTAAAGGTTGCCCTTGCTCAAAAGCCAGCTGTATCCGAAACTAGGGTTCAGTGCTCATTTCTGTTTATAGTCAAAGAGACAGTGCTGTCTTTGAGTCTGCAGATGTTTCCATGGACATGTGGCAGGCATGGTTGGCAGGAACTGGGACAGAGACAGGAGCTCACTCCATCATGCAGTAACTGGGGATCAAACTTCGACCATCTAGTCAGCGAGTTCTTCATCTTAATCACTTTAGCCACTGCAGTCCTTCCCTTCTAATTTCCCTTCTCTTAAGTGCTTGGTATCAAAGTTTTATTGCTGGCTTGGTTTTAAGATTGGTTTGGGTCAAAAGGTCAAACAAGTGTGCAACCTATTCCATTCGAAGTGATTGATGCTCTCCCAAACCCTGTAAAGCACTCAACCCACTGATTCTAAAGGGCTTAGCCTGGCACAGTAACTGTGATACATTTAGGATTGCATCACAACTCTCCCTCCAAGAATCTACAGGGTGGCCTGTAAGTCCCTACGCACACAGCATACAGATACATTGGATAAATAAAATATATGGATGGGTAGGGACTTATGGACCAACTGTACAATAAGGTTTAGAAACATCTGGTGCATTTCTCTGCACTTGCAAATGTGTGATCAGTCTGGATCCATTTTTGTTGGGCTTTAAGCAATGGGACAGGGCTGAGACAGCACTGGCCATTCTGCTGGCTAACCTTCTAAAGGAGGCTGACTGAGGGTGGTGGAGTGTGACTCTGTCAGTTATCCTAAATGTCTTAATGGCTTTCAAATACCAACCATGGTATCCTTCTGGACAGGCTAACAGGGTGTGTATCAGTTGAATACCATTGCACTGGCTCTGGTCCTTCCTCAATGGTCATATCCATCTTGGAGAGGTTGGATACAACATTATGGGGTTTCACAGAGGTTGATCATTGCCACAATACTCAATATCTATAAAAAACTGTTGGGTGATGTCATCCAGAAATTTAAAGTGAATTATCCTTAATAAGCTTTGACATGCAACTCTGTCTCTCCTTTGTATCATAATTGGGGGACTTTATCTGAGTCCTAGACTGCTGCCTGGCTGTGATAGTGGACCACATGAAAGCCATCAAGTTGAAACTGAATCTAGACATGAGAAATGCCATGTTATTGGATGGTTTCCTGACCTGTTTAGTGTTAATCAACCTTCATAAGGAATTGGGGGTTATTTTGGACTCACCCCCCCCCTCTCTATATATAAAAAAGGTCATTGACAGGTCTGCCTTTTTTCATCTTAGGCAGTTTGCACTATTATGCACTTTTCTGGACAGGAAGTCCCTGATGACACTTGTTCACTCATTACTACCTTTAGATTGGCTTCCATGGAAATGCTGCCCAAGCCACTTGTCCTCACAGACATTGAGATCACCAGTTCCCAACCTGAGGAAGATTTGGAAATTTGCTAAGAGGAACTAAGCTGTCTTGATGATGGCCCCATCACAACGAAGTTCCATCACATGTATGCTAGATTCCCTCCCTTTAAATATTTCGAAAATTGATTAAATCTGAACTTTACAGAGATGTTTTCAGCACTGTTTTGCACCTTTGGTGATTTTGATTTGGTTCAATATTGTTGGTTTGTTTGACAACTCTTGTCACCATTTGTAGTTTGGATTTTATGTTTGCTTATTGTTGTTCTTTTGGGATTGTTGATTTTGTTGTTAAGGTGGGTGGATGAGGTGTTTATTTCTTTTTGTAAACAGCCTTATAAATACATAAATAAATTCCTGTTGCAAATAAAATGCAAATATTTGTTATATCTCTGGGTTTTTATGGAATTTGGAGGTAAAATGGAAATCTACCCTAGAACCGTTAGTTATGTTATAGTGGTCTGTGGATATACTTTCACAAGAATCTAGCTAGCAGCCAGAGTTTTGGAGAGATTTTCTCAGAAATCTTTAGAATTACAACCCTGTGGGGAAGCATTTTTTTTTTTATTGCTGATTGGGGCCAAAAGAGGAGGAAGGGTAATATGTTCCCTAAAGCAAATTTCTGGATTCCTTCCATTCATGTTCCCCTTCTCTCCATCTCTGTGGCCATTATGTGTTCATTTGCATGTACATTATTATCAATTATGCTTTCAAAATAGAAAATATATTAGAATTATGTGGGTGTGTGATGTTTTTCAGGAGCAAGCCTATAGACCTGAGCATTGGTGAAATATGCTACAAAATGAATCAGGTTTGTTGTTGTCCAAATGGAGAAACACTGCTTCCTATAATGTGGGGTGTTCAAAATCCACTCACTGATTGGTGTTGAACAGAAATCAGATACTCTGTTCCAAATAAAAATATACACTTAATGAATGAAAGATGAACACTGTGTATTATCTGTTTTTTTCCTTATACATGGTGCTATTCTGTCATGGATTTTGCGCCCTATATTATCTCTTTTCCATCATTTGAAATAATAAAAGTGTGTAAGACAATATTTCACAAAATCATCCATGAGATATGAGACACTTTAATTAATTCCACAATAATATAATAAAGATTTTCTTGCTAAATCATCCTTAAAAATGCTTGTGCTGTAAGTCATTGTTTCTCTGGACAAAGTCAACTGAACTGTGAATGAGATTCAATTGCCTTTGATCTACTCCATAACCTTTGTACTTTGAGCTGAAGAACTCCTACAGCCTAGATATTTAAGAACTCATACTATTTTCTAAAAGCTCCCCCTGCCCCCGGAGTATTGATGCTGAGGAACACCTTTCTTCTTCTTCTTCTTCTTCTTCTTCTTCTTCTTCTTCTTCTTCTTCTTCTTCTTCTTCTTCTTCTTCTTCTTCTTCTTCTTCTTCTTCTTCTTCTTCTTCTTCTTCTTCTTCTTCTTCTTCTTCTTCTTCTTCTTCTTCTTCTTCTTCTTCTTCTTCTTCTTCTTCTTCTTCTTCTTCTTCTTCTTCTTCTTCTTCTTCTTCTTCTTCTTCTTCTTCTTCTTCTTCTTCTTCTTCTTCTTCTTCTTCTTCTTCTTCTTCTTCTTCTTCTTCTTCTTCTTCTTCTTCTTCTTCTTCTTCTTCTTCTTCTTCTTCTTCTTCTTCTTCTTCTTCTTCTTCTTCTTCTTCTTCTTCTTCTTCTTCTTCTTCTTCTTCTTCTTCTTCTTCTTCTTCTTCTTCTTCTTCTTCTTCTTCTTCTTCTTCTTCTTCTTCTTCTTCTTCTTCTTCTTCTTCTTCTTCTTCTTCTTCTTCTTCTTCTTCTTCTTCTTCTTCTTCTTCTTCTTCTTCTTCTTCTTCTTCTTCTTCTTCTTCTTCTTCTTGCTTTTTCCTCTAACCAATTAGAGTTGCTTAAGGATAAAGCACTCTTTGCTCCCCTATCCAAGCTTGTATGTGTGTACCAATTGAGACTCTGTACAGTTGTGGTCAGACAATTTATTATAGTGATTATCTGCTGTGAGTGATGAGAGAGAGTGACGAAAAGAGAGAGAGAACCTGCCCATTGTTCTACACCTCAAACATAATTAAAAAAAAGATTGGTAATAATTATTGTGTTATTTCTTGGGCCATGAATCAATCTTTTTCTCTCTATCTCTCTGTCAAACAAATACACACACTCTGTGGTTCCTCACCCTTCTTAAGGATATGTATGTGAAAACATACTATTGTGGACTGATGTTTGTCATTTGATGAGAGGAGTGTAGGCCTCCTGTAAATTACTGTTGTGTGACCAGGATTTTAGATTGCAATGGATTTTGATCTAATCCAGGGTGGCTTGTTTTGTATCCTTTTATTCTGTGTGTCTGGTTAGTTGTTGTTGTTGTTGTTGTTTAAAAAAAATCAGCATTAAATCAATTAACAACTAAGTTTACTGGTGAACTATTTTGAATGGAGGCCAATAGAAGGCATTTCCTTCTAACCTAACCAGAGTTTTCATTTTCTTCTCTGTGCTATGAAAATTTAAAGGTAGGTGGGATTTTTTTTCTTTAGTCCTCTGCTTGTACTTCCTATCCTCTTCCTTATAATAATAATAATAATTTTGTGCCAGAAATTATTCGAGGTTGAAAGGATTTTTACAGAAGAAACTCCACTCAGGGGACACCCAAATGAGACTCTTTTTGATGTCCCCAAATACTGGAACAGAGACAGGCGCTCAATCCATCATGCTGTGGGTCTCAAACTTGCTTCTTCCTCATAGGCACACTAGCATCTGATGCCTTCTTTAGAGCTAGGGTAGGACACTCATGGCTCGTCAAATTGATTTTGTTGGATTGCTTCTCCTATCAGTCCTCACCACTGGCTGAGAGACTGTCTCTTGGCTAAAACCATTGCATAAGAATCTGTAGCCAGAATTGTATTGGTGTTAGTCTAAATTTGTGTAATACACAATGGTTAATTGGAGTTGGTTGAGGAAATGCTGGGAGACACCTTGGTCAAGTGTTGAGCAGTGATGTAATCATCCAAACTCTGCTGGTCAACGTGCCAGAACTTCTCCTGTAGTCAGGAACCTGCTGGGTTCCTCCCTAACTGCTCTTTCAGATCCTTCCCTCCACTACCTCCCCTCAAGTAGCCACTAGCATGTGTCTCTTCAGACTGCTTCCTCCTTTATAT
Organism: Furcifer pardalis; assembly: GCA_030440675.1. Taxonomy (NCBI): domain Eukaryota; kingdom Metazoa; phylum Chordata; class Lepidosauria; order Squamata; family Chamaeleonidae; genus Furcifer; species Furcifer pardalis. Next base: position 164,634,289 of record CP126891.1, on the reverse strand, counting down.
TCATCCTCCTTTCTTTTTTTCCATAGGGATATAATTTCCCCTGACACCTCAGATTGCTTTTCCCTTTAGTCAGGGGAGGACAAGGTGTCAACTAAAACCCAGAAGAGAAGGCATTTGGAAGCTCTTTGGTTGGGCTGTTGGAAAAAGTTGCTCCTTTTCTTTTCTCCACTCCAACTCTCCATGTGTGTGTTTGTATATTTTGTAATGTCCTTTTGCTGAGCTGAGAGAAGGAGGAGGTGGGATAGAGAAGGAGGGGAGCACAATAGGAAATCTGTGACAACTGTCTGCCTCCTTCATGCATGGGCTATGCAAGAAGGAGGGGGAGACTGATCTCTAGATGATAGCTTCTCCCTTCCTTTCCCTTCCCATGGATTTTCCTTCACATAGTTTACAGCTAAATTGTAAATTGCAGTATATAAATGTGTGTGCCTCTGCATTTGGGAAAGAAGGGTCACTCACATTGTTTCTCTGAGAGGTTATGGCTGCAGAGGATGTGGAATAAGTCTCAAAAAGAGATCTTTGACTTCTGAATTTGCAACTACAGTACCAAAGCCTAGTCACATAATCAATTATGTCTTTAAGATATGTCCCACTCTCTTGTCCAAAACCTCTGGTGATTAGCCTCTACAAGTTATGCAAATGGATACCAATAAGCCAGCTTGTGTCCTCGAGGCTAAACTGTGATTACTGTGATAGAAGGAAGTTTTTTTTTCATCAGAGCTAGAAAACCTTTTGTAACAGATGGATTACAAATCACATGAAGATATCCATAAGCCTAACCATTCTCACTGTGTGTTATGTGTTTGACTTAACTATAAATAGTCTGCCAATTTACAAACCTTTTTCCTTCAGAGCTCACTTTCTGCATTAACTTAGCAAATGGGAGATCCACAAACACCCATAAGTGAATCCATGAATATTATAAAGAATTCTGCTATATCTTTTAAGGCACACAATCAAATTAGGAACATTTTGGCTTGGTCTGCTGAACTTTGCTGCTCCTTTCAGAGACTGAAGGGCCTGTCTAAACTGACTCACTTACCCTGTTTTCCCGAAAATAGGACCTCCTCATATAGTAAGGCACCCCCTATTTTTCCCAACCTCAGAAATATAACCCCCCCCCCCCCGAAAATAAGGCACTCACCTAAATCTTGCCCTGGCAATCCGCTGTATTCTTCGTCATGGAAAAATAAGAGATCCCCATAAAATAAGACCTTGTGCATATTTTGGAGTTTTAAAAAAATATAAGACAGTGTCTTATTTTCGGGAAAACACGGTAATGCATATTGTGTTGATTTCTGGATTGTTTAAAGAAAGGGGAAGAGATAAATGATGTTTAGCTTGCTTCTTCTGTCTACACAACCACTATGCAGGCTGCTGCAGCTGACATGGCTAAAATAGTTGCTTCTCAATTGTACAGTGGGAGTGGTCCTATCAGTGGAACCTACAGCTGTGCTCTGTTATATCCCATACCCAGTAAACATACAGTAGATATAGGGTAAAATACAGAGGGCAATTTAATCAAGGGGTTTCAAAATGTGGCAGGTTGGGGCTGATTGGCCTGCTCCAGCATATACCCCTTGTTTGTTTGTTTGTTTGTTTGTTTGTTTGTTTGTTTGTTTGTTTGTTTGTTTGTTTGTTTGTTTGTTTGTTTGTTTGTTTGTTTGGTTGGTTGGTTGGTTGGTTGGTTGGTTGGTTGGTTGGTTGGTTGGTTGGTTGGTTGGTTGGTTGGTTGGTTGGTTGGTTTTTGGTTTTTGGTTTTTGGTGGTTTGTTTGGTTTTTGTTTGTTGGATTTATATAACCACCTTTTTCACCTGAGTGACCCAAGGCAGCTCACAACATCAGCTAAAACCCATTAGACACTATTTATTTATTTATTTATTTGATCAAACTTTTATGCTGCCCTCCTCACAAGGACTCAGGGCAGCTAACAAACTTTAAAAACATGTAAAACACAATAAAAACACAGTATAAAAATCAAGATTAAAAATTACAGAGATTAAAAGAGATTAAAAAGATTTTAAAAAAAAACACAGAGAGAGCAAGGGAGGGGTCAGATGAGCCAACAGACTAAAGCAACAGTCTGGTCCATACCCCATACATGCCCTGCCAGCCAGGTCTTAAGCCCCCCTCCTAAAGGGCAGCAGCTCCGTCTGGAGACACAACTCACTTGGCAAGAGGTTCCATAGGACCAGAGCAGACATGGAGAAGCCCCTCCTTCTAGTGCTAGAGATGAGTGCCTCTCTAGCTGAAGATACCTCCAGAGAACCTTTCCGGTCCGGTGGGACGGACAGATGTCCTTAGAGTGATGCGGTCTCTTAAGTATCCTGACCCAAACACTGTATCCAGACCCAAACACTGTTTGGAGTGGCATTAGACAACCATTCCAAAGATTGGAATATATGTCCATGTAGTCAGCTTCTTAATTTTCCAGCATGATTGTGACATTTCTCCTAATTAGATTCCATTTATCCCCAAAGAGGATGCTTTTTTCTGCTTAATTCTTCCAGTCTAATTCTTCCTAATTCTTCTTTAGGTAGGGAATGGAGATTTTTTAACCTGGTTTCTCCAGTTTTTTCCCTTGATTTCCTATCACCCATGAATACAGCAATGCACCCTTTCTAGTAATACTTTGGAATTGCTAGGTTGTCAGAGGATTTCAGCATCAGCAGTTGTGTTAATTATCCAGTATACTATTTTATTTAAATCACATTATCTGATGAATTGAGGACATTTGTCTGACATTTCATAATACCAGTTAGCAAATTTAAATGTTCTTTTGGGCATTGTGATTAGTTGTTGAAAATATTGTGTTTTGATCTTTTCACTCATCTCTGTTTAGCTTCTTTGCCTCACTGAGGCAAGGAAATTTGATCCATGATGACACCATCACCTCTTCTTATTTACTAAATTATAGCTGCATGATAGTGCAGCTACTTTATTGTGCAACAGATAAAATCAACATTCACTCCCATCTGATTGACAACACCAATGACAACATTCAAGATAGTATTCAGGGATATCCTTTTGTGCTCACTACCATTCCCATTTATCAAAAAACAGCCATGATAATTATTTTGTGTTGGATAACAATTGTTTAGTAAAGGTAAAGGTCACCCTTGCTTGAAAACCTGTCATATATGACTCTAGGGTTCAGTGCTCATCTCCGTTTATAGCCAAAGAGCCAGAACTGCCTGTGTTTGCAGACATTTCCATGGACATGAAGCAGGCATGCCTAGACACATTGCACGGAATGCTGTTTACCTTCCCACCAAAGTGGTCCCTATTTATCTACTTGCAATTTCTTGCTTTTAAACTTCAAGGTTGGCAGGAGCTGGGACAGAGACAGGAGCTCACTCCATCATGCAGTACAGTACTTGGGTATTGAACTCTGACCTTCCAGTCTTCAAGTTCAGCATCTATCACACATTGGTCATCCCCAATTCACAAGGGCACCTCCTTATAAGTTCCTGAGCCTCATGCTCATTACTGGAACTTAACCCTTGCCTCACTACGTCTGGGAGAACCGAGGAGATTAAAAAGGAACTCTTACTATGCTCAGGCAGTAAGGCCTTTGAGCTTAGAACAAAAAAAAAGGAGGTTTCATAGTAGCGTGTCATCGGTGTGTGTGTGCTAATCAAAGAACAACAATCTTCAAAGAGAAACAGCTGCTTTATTCTTCAGGTTCGTGTAACAAAGTCCATGGAAAAACAGATTAAAAGGTCATAACAAGAATCAGTCCAATAAACAGTCCAGGTTCATTAGGTAATCATAGTGAAAAGAAAAGAGCATAGTCCCACCATAGCCAGGGTCTTAAGCCATTGAGATCCAGGAACGAACTAACTAACTTCTCTGCAAAATGGAGATTCTGCAGTCAGGTGGGTTAGCTTTAGCCAATCAGGTAACAGAGAAAAGTATTCTCAAAACAATAGTTGTTTACATGCATGTGAAGACATAACACACTAAAGAGATAGGAACATAGAAACACTATAATGTCAACAAGCCATCTCATGACAGTCTTGCGAGACATACAGAAAGGACAAAGGATTTTTATGAGGCCTATTTATGAGGCCTAGCTAGAAACTGTGATTTGCAAGCCTTGGGAAACATGAAGAAATGTGTTGTTTCCTGACAGCATCTTAACCACTATGCCACAAAAAATGTCAGTTCCTGAGATTTTCTCTTGCTTGGTGTCACCTTGTAAATGGTAGTTAAATTGCACATGAAGTGGGTATTAGTTCATCCAGTACCTGAATATGGTCTCTTTCATCTGTGCAATGGACAATAAAATTTCAAGGTGTTTCAACCATTCAATGCAGCCCTTAGAACATGTCCTATTAACCTTATTTGAGCCCACTTCTGAGTAACCACTGTCACTATCAATTGGAAAACATGCCTATTTTAGTTTAGGGTTAGTTAACAATGCATAACAAATGGAAAATGCAATCTGGTGCTTGGATTACTTGTTCTTGTATGAAATATGCTTGAAAGTTTTTTTTAAAAAAGAATTTTGTTTTAATAAATACACTGCTTTTGGCAGTGTGCCCAGTAATTCTAGAAGAAGCATAGATAAAGGTCTCCCTTGCTCTAAAGTCAGTCATTTCCAATTCTAGGATTCAGTGCTCATCTCTGTTTATAGCCACCAAAGTAGTACCTATTTATCTACTCACAATTTCTTGCTTTCAAACTGCTAGGTTGGCAGGAGCTGGGACAGAGATGGAAGCTCACTCCATCGTGCAGCATTCAGGTCTCGACCTGCTGACCTTCTGGTCATAAGTTCAGCATCTTAACCACTAGGCCACCACAGACATTGAAGAAGCATAGCACTGGGAAAAGAGTTTGGGCATAAGTGAAAGAGACAGCAGTATAAGACACACTTTGTATAAGATCAAATGTTTGATACTGGCAGGATCAACCATAAGAGGACATTGATCTGGAGAATATATCAACATGAGAAGAATTGTAAATGCTACCCACCATCATGACTTTGCTTACAAGGAAACATATGGTTCTGAAGACTGTCTCCTACTCATGTTGAGTTTCTATGTGATTAGAACCCTAGAAAGCCTGACATCTGATTCAAATGGAAACCCTCCACACCTAGGGGAGGCTCTCCACTTTGCAGTTATCAATCTTTATGTAAGCAAGGCAAGATAAAGGGGGACACACTCTCTGTATTTGAGACATTCAAGCTCCCTTTAATGTCTCAAATACAGCTCCTATCACAGAACTTGTCACATTTATTGAAGCATATTTAACAGCAAATACTCCGATCCTCAGTAAAAAGAAGCACTAAACAAAGAATAAAGAATATACAATGTTTAGTATAAGAAATGTGTACTGCGAATGGATCAATCACCATCTCTTGGAGAATCCTATCATTTTCAGTTCATGCAAGATCTCAAGAGAAACAGATACACGATGAAAAGTCACAGACTGAAGGACAAATTTAAGGGCTGAGGTTGAGTGGTTTCTAAAATGAAGGCAGTCAGACAGGTATCCCTTGGCTGAACAGCTGAGAAGAAGCAAAAAGTAAGTTATTCAATTATGGCTCAGTTGTGATGTAGCAATCAGAAAGTGAGTTCACTTTCAGAGGAGTTAATGAGATGGTATGCAAAGAACTGCAGCTCTGACAAAATGTGTAGGAGAGTGTGAAATGGCAGTGCTGGGGAAGCACTCTAGTCTGATGTGGAGATAACATGGAAGGATTACTTGAGAAATGAGTGTAGCATGTAGCGAGAGAAAGATGTAGTAAAAAAATCCTTTTGACATAGCTTTTAAAATTAAATGTAGCTTAATTTTCAGAATGAAAATGCTGCTTAAGTATTTACAACTTGATCTTAGGCGTGTTTCCTATATTCAGTGGGGGGTACTCCCAGGAAGGCTGATAGAAAATCATGAGGAAAAACAGTTTCTTTCACTTTGTGAAATGATTATTGTAAAAGAGGTCTTTATGAAGCGAGGTTCTGTATTGCACCAATATAGGATTCCTATAGGATTCCTCTGGCTGGCTAGCAATATGGGATTCTTCTGGTTGGTCATTCCACGATGGCTCACAGCTTTCACATATGTCTTGGTCACCTCCAGACTCAACTATTGTAATGTGCTCTACATGGGGCTGCCCTTGGCGACCATTCGGAGGCTTCAGCTGGTCCAGAATGCAGCTGCTCGAGTTGTGATGGGATGCAGACGTCATGCTCATGCCTCACCACTTCTCCAGGAGCTGCACTGGCTCCCAGTGTGCCTCCAGGTGCAATTCAAGGGGCTGGTTATTACCTTTAAAGCCCTACATGGTAGTGGGCCAGGATACTTAAGAGACCGAGTCACCCTGAGAACATCTATCCATCCCACTAGAGCAGACCGGAGAGGCTCTCTGGTCATACCTTCAGCTAGAGAGGCTCATCTCTCTAGCACAAGAAGGAGGGCCTTTTCTTTGTCCGCTCTAGCTCTATGGAACCTCCTGCCAATGGAGTTACGTCTCCAGATGGAGTTGCTGCCCTTTAGGAAAGGAGTGAATACCTGGCTGGCAGGACATGTGTGGGGAGTGGGCCAGACGGTCAACTCAGCCTGGCTCTTTTAAATATTCCACCTCTCTCCTTGGTGTTTTTAACTTGAATTTTAATTTTTATGTATGTGTTTTAATTGTTTTTAGTAAAGCTGCCCTGAGTCTTCGGAGGAGGGTGGGGTACAAATGAAATAAAATAATAATAATTAAAAAATCTTCATATTAGCATTGCAACAAAGGTAGCTTTTTCTGCCCCATGGAACCACATCCAAAGACACATGTTGGAAGGCATGGCTTTACCCCCTTCCCCCAGAGGGAGAAGGAAGCCTCCAGGGGTGTGCCTGGCTGAGGAAGGGGGAGCCAGGTTGCCTTAAAGGGCGGCTCCTCCCTGCTCTCAGCCTCTTTGAAGACAATAGGTGAGTGAAAGCCCACCCTCCCTCCATTTCAGAGCTATCCTGACCAAAATCCTAGTTTATTAATTCAGAGCCTTGGTAATACAGTGGGCCCACCACATCCACAGAATAGATATCTGCAGTTTCAGTAAACTGTGCCCTGAAAATAGTGTGTGGAAAATTAAAACAATACATATTTCCAAGGTTTGATTAAAGAAATTGCAATTAGATGTCACTAAACACTGTGTAGTATCTAATGTTTGATACTTTCCGTGGTTTCAGGCAGGCATGGTATCATGGATACAATGAGTCTGATGCATCCTCACCGTATCAGAGTGCAATGATGATATTTTGCTGGCAGAGCACAAACAATGTTCTATAAGGCAGTTCTGAAAAAAGGGCACCCCAAAAAAACAAAAAAAAATTGTAATTTTGAAACCAAGCATTAAATCAGCACCAGATTTAGCAGAGATGCAGCAGAGAGACTGCGCTTCTTGGTGCCAAAAACATACAGTTTTGGACAAAGAGTTTTCAAAAGTGATTACTTTTTAAAAAGTAAAGCTGCTTTACACACACACCATGCAGAAGCAAATGACTGTATGTGTAACGAGATTGTAAATAGATCAAATAAGCTGAAAAGACTGATCTTGCATAATTTAAAGACGAGTGGTTAATCCCATGTTCTTTTAGTAATGTAGAATAAATCTTGTATTCAGTACCTGTATTTCTGATATTTGAAAAAGGCCTCAAAAAAGGTGAAAGCTGACAGTTATAAACTGGAACTCTGTTAGAAGCTGCCAGTATTCTAAAGCAGGGGTCTTCAAGTTGTCAGTCTCTATGAGGTCCTGTAACCTGCATATTCCTGTTATTACCCTCAAGACATTTTTCCTCAGATGTACACAGTTCTTGAATAACACAATTTTCTATTGTTGTTCCTCTCCCTTTCTTTTTTGGGCTTATCTTCATATTGGCTGCTGGAGCTGGGCTGTTTCATTTTTGCCTGTCCCACTCTCTTATTGCAGAGCATTATAATATTAATTGGGTGAAGCTGATAATTAGGTCACATTTATTGGTGGATAGTGCTGGGTTAGGGTGGAAGTGGTGATTCCCTCAGAACATCTTTGGATGAGGTGGGATTTGTATTCTTGCCTGATTTGTAGGAACTGGTGGGAATGCAGGGAACAGCATGAAGCAGACATGGAGTACAACCAATATCTGTTCATGTGTATAGAATTGGAAACACTAGCATGGATACCTCCCCGAAATGCTGGCCTGTCAGTTGCTAGCAAAAGCAGCAATGAGTCAGGGCTAAGGATTCACCTGTCGGGACCAGTGAGGGGTGGGGGAGAGTTTAGCTCCCTCTACTCTGGTGCCAGGTTATGCACTACCAGCCCCTACATAGTTCTTGGGGATTGTGAATTTCAATAAATATGACCTGAATTTTTAAGGACGACAGTTTGTGTCTTGCCTCTGCATTTTTGGGTGGGAGACGAAATCAGTGTTTGTTTAAAGTGCAAAGTGTCATTGTCACCAATGCAGGAATGCTGTCATGAGTTAGCAAATTCCTTGCCATTCTTGCTGCTGTAAATAATGTTGCAAATTCTTATCCTCACTTCCGTATGCAAGTGGGGAGAAGAACAGTGAGGAATTACATTGTTACATTTGCCATGTGTCTATATGTTTCCTTTCAGTTTCATTTCATATTAATCTTGAAGTAACTAGATACGATGAGTACAGACAATCAGTGATGGGATGTAACAGGTTCGCACCAGTTCGCCAGAGCCGTTAGTAACTTTCCCCAGTGTCACGGAGAACCGGTAACAGCTTTTTTTTGGGGGGAACCACCTTCGGGGCTTACCTTTTCACTGGTTCCCCCACTACGCATGCGCAGCAAGCACTTGGTGTGCATACATGCCTACAGCACTTGGCGCGTATGCACGGCCTCCTTGCTGACCTCCCAAGCGGGGAGGAAGAAGAGAAGCTGCTAGCCTGAAGTTCCCTATTGCCTACTCCCCAGGGAAAGTGACTCACCTTTGGATGTGGTGTGTCTGTGTGTATTTTAATGTGTATTTAATACCTTTACCTATATTGACATACTACCACAGTTCCTAAAAAGGCCTGGCGGCTGGCAGGCCTGGCTAGGAGTTTTTAAGCAAAGTCTTGGAGTTACTTCATCAATAAGCTACACCTGTGCTGTTCCAATTGTTGTTCCAATTGGAGAACCCTTAAGGAGGTACAGCTGTTTTACATTTACATTAAGGCATATTATCCTAGAGAACTGGTTAAGCAAAGACTTAGTACCTAACTTCTTTAACTGTTGAAAACTTTAAAAGTGCCAAAATGAAGCCATCTTGTGGTGAGTTCATTCTTTAGTTCCTTCTATCTGACCTAGTGTGAGAAAGATTAGCCAGAATAAGCTTTAAACTCTGGTTTAAAAGCTCTGGTTGATTTGTGTTTGGGGTGGGTGGGTGTTTGGGTGGCTGGGTGTATTTTAATGTAATTTATTTATTTATTTATTTAATTTGTTTAATTTATTTATGGGTTTGTGTTGTGGGTGGGTGGGTGGGTTGAGGTGTGTGTGTGGGCGCGCACGTGCTTATTTTTATTTTATTATTATTTTTTCTTTGGCCCTGCCCACATCATGATGTTGGCTCCACCCATGATGTCATGATGTTAGCTCCGCCCACACTGTGATGACATCATAGTGGGGGGTAGTAAAATTTTTGACATCTCACCACTGCAGACAATGTTCTTGTGTTTTATTAAGACTTACACTGAAGATAACATACCAGTGGATCACATTACAAAGTTAATAACTGAGTGAGAACTTTTTACCCTCACACTCTGCTATTCTTACTTTGAAAATAATTTCTCCACCACCATCACCACCTCTACCACCACCATCTTGATATGGAACATAATAAGTTCATGGCAACCAGCAGTTATATTTAATTGTCTTGAATTTCCTATCTAAATGAAAGATGAAAATGAATATGAAAAAGCAGACCAGGTAATGATTATGCTAATGACTCTCCTTTCCTTATTGAGTTACCGCTGAAGTTCCACATTATACTGAGAATCAATGAGAAGTACAAACTATCTCATGAATCCTCATTATAAAACAACATTATGTATGCCTATGGCATTAAAGACAAATGTTAAAAAAAAAACAGGAAGGGTTTAAGTATTGCCCCACACAAAGCATTTGGATAGTCCACATTCTGCTTCCTATGCTGGTCAGAGAACTGTTTCTGTGACTCTGAAAAACACAGGTTATAGAGAAGAATGTGTGGCCAAATTTGTTCCAAGAGGCATCTGCCTAGTCATTCTTTTTTGGAAACACTGAGTTAGGTCTGTGGCTTGAATCTGTAAGCAGTGCATATGACTTTGCTGTGAGAGTTAGACATCAATAGCAAATGCCATCAAAACAGAGAACGATAGATAACACTCAAGGGCTCTTCAGTTTTACTATTAAATTTTATTGGCATATACAATTTTCAGTTCTTATTTAGATCAGGTGACAGGTATACAATCTTCTCCCTAAAGAGCTTGGAAACATTGTTTTTAAAATCAAAGCATTAGTGGCATGTTGACAGAAAGTAATTCATTATTGTATTAATATATATATATATATTATACCACACTATGGGCATGGTATGGTGGGTGTAGCCAGGGGGAAGCCCTATGTTGTCCCCAAATTAGGACTACCATACTTTATTTCAAAACTTGGATGGCCGGGGCCAGCCAGAATTTATGCTACCGGTTCTGGCGAACTGGTGTGAACCTGCTGATGCCCACCACTGCATGTATTGATACTTACCAGTTTTCTAAATGTGTGTTTGTAATATATTAATAAATATTCAATAATAAATAAATAATACTGTATAGCGGGGAATAGGAGAAAAGACCACAAATCCTTGAAATGACCTCCTTAATAATGTAATGACACTGAAAGTTGTTACTTAAATTGGACCCATTTGTTTGTACATAATTATTTTTACTAGATTACTGCCATGATCCTCGCAGTCAGTGAAAATGAATTATGACCAGGGTAGGGGGGTGTCTCCCTTTGAAATTTCACGACAAGGTGTCCCCCAACCTCAGTATAGAAGACTCAATTGACAAGGTAGGTGAGATTCAGATAAACAAAATAAACACACGACAGAAAAAAAGATTGTCATGTCCTTAGTTGAAATAGCTGCTGTTACAGCCATACCTGAAGAGCAGACAGAAATACTGAGCAGGCTTCTGTACATAATACTGAACTATAGTTTAGCATTACTTCCGAATCAGGCCACTGATGCTTTTCTCATTACTATAGAAGCAAATATTGTTTGCTCAAGTGATCCTGTAAGAACTGTTATCTAATGAAGTGGTTTTCTAGCAGAGTTGAGGAAAGCCTGTAGTTCCTCAGGCAAATACATGGAGTTCTTCTGAAACAAATGACAAGAAAATTAGAATAACGAAAAAGTTTACATTAATGACATATTACCCACCATAGGTCTTTCCATAATATGCTCAGCTATTGGAAAAGTATGGTGTCCCATTTGAACACACACTGTTAACTACGGTGGAATGATTCACTCCTGAAATCCTACCTTTATTCCATCTAAAGTCCTCCCTGTACATTTTTCACAACCTCTCTGCAACATGCAAGGGATCCTTTTGTTACCCAAAATTTTGGGGCCCAGGTACGTTTCTCTGGCAGAGGTATAGAGACCCTAAGAACTTACAACGAGACAGATAATTCGATCAAAACAAAGTGATTTATTGGGAGCAAAAGCACAGGAAAGCTATCGAGATTATAGTCTGGCCAGACCTACAACTAATAGCTACCTTCCCTCAATCGTTTTGAAGAAAAACCGCTCGTGATCTCAGCCCACGAAATTATGTGAACCAAAGATGCCCACCTCCCACTCTAAAGGGCTTATATCTATTTTCCTAAACTAGCTCTACGTGCCAGGGGGAGGGGACTGAGACTGGGAAGGGGAAAAGGCAATTAACACATTTTAATTACATGTAAACATAAAATACAAAGCAGGGTATGAGGTAAGGGGTTTGAATGTAAAGAAACAGCAGATTACAGCTATTGCTGGTTACAGAGAGTTTACATTGTGTCAAACAGGCATATTTGCGGTTAACAGGTATTTGCGAGGGGAAATGAAGTATCCTTTGTTCTCTGCTGACTGAATCAAAGGCACAGGAGGCGGGAACAGCCAGCGCGTCTTCTCCAATGGGGGACGAGCTAGCAGGACTGATAGCCAATGGCGCTTTGAGGCGGGAAACTGCAGACCCCTCGTGGGCTATCATTCCGGACATGAATGAATTACAGCGTTTTGACTCATTCTTAAGTAGAAAAATAAAGAAAGAAGTTAGAATCATTATGTCTTGATTGTTTAATTAAATGGAGATCTCTGGAGGAGGGAAACCAACATTTTAGCCTTCGTTTGCCCTTTTAATCTGTTTGCTGTGTATGTGAGAGATGGGATGTCTGCTTGTCCTTTGCAGCCCTGTGCTGTCAGTTTATTGTTGCGCAAGGGCTTTTCTTAGGGTCTTCGCTTGCTTCCCCCCTCCCCTTTTCAAATATGTTGTTTTATGGACCTTGTGTTCTGCACATGATTGTGTTTATGTTGGTTTCTCTCTCCCCCCCATTTCTTCGCTTGGTCAGTGTTATGTTATAGCAATGTTTAATTAAACTTTATTAAGGAGAATCAAACCAGAGGTATGAGTCATTCAGCTTCTTTCCTTTGTTTCCCTTGTGAAGGAATGAAAAGGAATTTCTGCTTGCTATCAGGAAGCTAGTTTTTACACCTTTAGGCAAAGCAAACTTGAGGCTTAGGAGCTAAGAACAATGGAGGCAATCAGTGACCTTATCATTTTTACATTCCTTGCCAGAGTCTTGTGACTATTGGGTAACCCCCTTCCTTCTGGAGAGCGTTCCAATTGTATGATTTGCTTCGCCCTTATTTCCATATGTGTATACAGTGGGTTCAATTTTGATGTCTCAAAATTTCTGGTAACACTTTGCTATTGTTTTTTAACATGCAAGTTAATGTGTTTACTCAAAAGTAACACATTTGGAAAACATTTGTTTGTAATGTAAATTTTGCAGTTGTTCCTTCTAAGTAAGAACCTCTTTGAAGATTGTGGCATATCAGAAAACAAAACAAAACAAAACAAAACAAATAAAATAAAATAAAAAACACTGTAGCACTTTAAAGACTAACTGCTACATTTTTATTGTTAGCTTTCGTGGATCAAGTCCACTTCATCAGACCACGAAAACTAACAATAAAAATATAGCAGTTAGTCTTTAAAGTGCTACAGTGTTTTTTATTTTATTTTATTTGTTTTGTTTTGTTTTGTTTTCTGATATGCCTGAACCACAGACTAACATGGCTACTATTCCAAAAACTTTGAAGTTTGTGGTATTTTTGAACCACAATGGGATGTAACCCAGGCAATGGCAACCTTGTGCTGGCTAATCTTTCTCACATCAGGTCAGGCAAAAGGAACTGCAGAATGAACTCACCAAAAGGTGACTTCATTTTGGTAGTTTCACGTCTGGTCTAGACATGGAAGAAGAAGTGCTTAAACTACTTGCATTTAGAAATCTCCAATACAGGCAAAGTTAAAATAAGCAGGATAAGAGTGGGGGGAGAGAAAACATTTTTTCTCATGGTATGTACTAGACAAAATTATTTGGTTTATTAAGGAGAATTTTCATCTTAGCAAAAAGAAAAACCCTAGTTCCTTGCACACATTATATTTAGCTTCAAGTCTCATTAGAAAGGAATGTTAAAGATAAATTCTAATTTACTTTTTAAAGGGAAAAAAACCAGAACATTAAGCTTCCCAAAAATGGATATGTTGATTAGATACCCAACCAGAACAACAAACAACAGCAGAACAAGAATTTTATGGAAGATTTCACAGCTCAAAATGCTTTGCAAGTCATTCAAATGTAATTTTTCCCCAATTAGTTCTTTATTCTTTTTTGATAGAACCATCAAACTGAAAAAAAAAGTTTTGTTTTATTTTAATTTTTGCACCCAACATTTGAATTTCTCGCTAGAAGATTCCATGTTTTGGGAACAGTTCTGTATTGCTTGAATCATTACTGAGTATTTGCATGCATGCCAAACCCTGGAAGAAACATGAAACTGAAAAGAGTACATCAAACACCCTCCCCCCTCATTTCAAATTTTGTGGAGTTTTTACTTGCTCAGTTATCAGACATTTGTAAAGTATTATTGGTCTAAAATGAAATTGTATGATGTCCCATGCTACAGAATGTGGCAACATAGAAGGATCTACGAGAAGTATCTTCTGCTCATAGTAGATAAAAAGGATGAGGATTTTTCCCTCATGTATACATGGCTTTGGGGATTCTGTTGATGTTTTTTTTTAAAAAAAATTGTATAATGTTACTGTGACATTCTCTACCAACAAGTAAAAGACATATCTATTTATAATGGCATTCGAAAACTAATTGTAAGAAAGGTGTTTTTGACTGGGGTGGAGAACTGCTGTGTTTTTGTTTATAATAATGTGGTTTTACACTATGGTTACATTCAATTGTGCTTCAATATTATAATTCAATTCTATGTTCATGGTAGAGTTTTCAATGTTTTATTTCCTCCTATTTTTTAATCTTGGTGTTAGCCATCCTAGCTTTCACTATTCAAGGCAGGATGTCAAAGCAAAGTCAAATGTAAAAAAAAAACAACATGCAGCGAATGCAGAAATGAAGCACTTACAGCTGATTTTGGAAGCTAGCCTTTAAAATGTGTAATTTGAGATGCATAGTTGGTTGTTTTATTTTTGACAAGCTTAAAACATAATAGAATTTAGCTGTAACAAATTTCAAAAGGAAGCATTGCTAAAAATGTTAATATTGATTTGCTTGCAAACAATTTATATCCTCTTAAATAAGCTTGTCCTATTTATGAAAATTGTCGGATGGAATATGGAGCTTTAAAGAAAGATATTTGGATCCAGTCTTTAAATCCCATTGAATAGGTCATGTCCCTGACAAGGAGCCCATTTAAATCAAAGATACTTTCTGTAGTAGGTACACATAGGACTGCATTTTAACTTTAGCTTTGTCAGACATTCTGAATTGAAAATATATATATTAAAAGATGAAACAGGATTGCTAACCTCATCCCTCTTTTCATTATTTCTGTTAACCTGTGTAAATGGAGGATTACTTTCTCAAGAGAAGAACTATTTCTGTCTTTCAAGCTTCAAAACAGGATTTGGAAGCCCAGAAAATCAGGATATTTGTCCATGGGAAGATTTTCCTCTAATATAAGAAACCGGTTCCTGGAAAGATGCTCTCTCTGATTGTGTACATGGTGAAGGAATTGACAAGTGCGCTTATATGTTCTTACGTGCTAATTCTGAACATATTGCCTGAATAGATCCTTTAGCCTAGATCCAAGCAACTGAGAAATTAACACAAAACACTATTCTTTTCAGGCAAAATCCAACTTTAATTCCAATTATAATAGATTCATGGAAATCAGCATGATTCATGTTTCTTGTGGCTACCACACTGCATTCATTTCAGTCTGTCTAACTATAATTGGCACTGATATTTGACTTATTATTTAAATTTATTTATTTATTTATTTATTTGCTCAGATTTATATTGCCGCCCACTCGCTGAGGTGACTCAGGGCTGCTTACAGTCAAAACAGCAACAGTACAGTAAAAATAATAAAATACAACCTAAGCAGAACACAGACTAACTCCCCTCTAGCCATTGGTGTGGGACCAGAGGAGGGGGAGAGGTCCTCAGCCGCCTGCCAGGCCATGGTGTCTTCTCCCTCAGGCCGTTGGTGTGGGCCTATTCAAATTCAAATAAATTCAAAAGCCTATTCAAACCAAGTTAAATAATTTGGAAGTCTCATTGATTTCAGTGGAAGAGTAAAAACCATGCTTAAAATGTTTTCTCTGAAATCAAATTAGACTTTAAAAAGCTGCACTTTAAATGCTTCCTTTTAATAATTCTAAAAATAAAATTTTAACAGATTGAAATTTTGAAAATTAATAATTTTTTTTTAAAAAAAACAAACACAGATCTGGGGCAATATTCCTTATAATTTTCTTATAAATTTTCTTAAAATGGCCTATTTAAAGATGTTTTACAAATGTCAGAGAATCTTACTTATACTCCCCTGCAAGAATATGCCATCAGTTGATTTCTTCAATTTCATTGCCATGAACAGGTTAGGAAATTGAGGGCTTCTCTACATCTGGTCATTGGAACAGACTAGAAAAAGTAAATTGGACCACTAGGATGTCTGGGGTGCCATTTGTTGTGGTCTTTGTATCCAAATAGCATATGCATCTCAATTGATCCGTTTTCCTCCATGGCAGCCTGGTGTTAAGTTTCCAAGATCATGAAGTAGTTTATTATATTAGCAAAGTAAACACTTCTTTGGCTCTGCAGAGAGGCTGTAGAAGTAAACCATTTTTTAATAAAAAAATATGTATTAGAGTAGCAAATATATATTGCATCACTTTAAAACAGCATTAGGTATGTGTGTTACAAGTTAGGTATGTCTATTAGGTCTGATTATTAGGGATTCTCCCCACTTCCTTAGCCCTCTACCAGCCAAGGATGTCTTTAGTCTGCCAAAAACATGAAGTGTCTCTCTTTTTAGGCCAATTCACAATATTGGCAAATCAAAAGAAGAAAGCTTACTTTGGTTCATTTCAGCAGCCACAATTGCTGGAAACGAAACGAAGCAAATCAATCTTATCCACTCCAAAAAATTAGAAGCCTTTGACAGAGGCTAGAAAGGTACAGGTAGGATCATTGGGGGTGGGGGTGGTCTTGGTTCATTCCAGCAAATATAACATCTGATCTCCCAGCAGTAGACCAAACAGTGGGCTAAGAGTCAACCTCTGAGCTACAATTGGGGTTTCTGTTTTAATATTATTAAAATTATTATAATGTTACCAAAGGAAGCAATTAGTTTAACTTTTATTCTGTCTATTTCTTCCTTCTTAGTTCATTGCATCCTCCATAAAAAAGAAATAACTATAATTTCATGCAGCATTAGCTGAGTTGAAATTATACTGATTTTTTTTCTGATGGAGTTTTATGAGAATTTTTGGTTCCCACCCAAACAGTTGAGACATTTCATTTCATCCTCCCTCACTTACTTGGTGAAATATAACCCTACCTTACTTTTGCCACCTGAAGACAAGGTAACAAATGGTGGAAGGGGAAGCCACTGAGGGTGAAAAATATGATGTGGAATCTCCTTAGACTTATAAAAATCTGAATTCCTAAGATTTTTTTTTTCAATTTTAGAGTTTTCCCTAATAGTCTGGCAAGCGAGATGGAAGGTGAAATGCTGTGCCCCTGGCATCTATGCTGATGAACTCTGTTGCTGCATTATACATGGTGTTTTGTGGAGGAAACATAATCTGTTCCGTATAATACAGCAAATGGTTTTCCATTCCCTTACTCACTAGGTAACAGAAACCCGAACTGGTCCTCTTGGCTGCAGTAACTATGACAACCTAGATTCTGTCAGTTCTGTTCTGGTACAGAGTCCGGAAAATAAGATTCAATTGCAAGGTATGTGGGTGGTCTATTTTTTCCAATTTTATTGTGTATAGAAAAACATTTACACCATTACTAGTCACAGTCTTTAAACTTCTACTTAAAGAATACATGTTGAAGATCAGTTCAAATCTTGCATTTCCTTAACCTTAAACAAATGGTGAGAGGTCATGGTTCTATTTCAGGTATGGGGTGGTGGTGGATGAAACTTATGAACTCCTCCAAATATTTCATGGCTTGGTTTAGAATAGATATTAAACTTAGCACCCTGTGATTTGATATACTGCTGCTTGTACCCACTTGGTCTACTTCTACAGTTCAAGCCAGGATTGGCAAATTACAGTCTTCCAGCTGCCACAGATCCTTCTTGAAGGAGAAAGGCAGTTTAAAAATATTTTAAAGAAAGAAAGAAAGCTCCCATGTTCCATTTATTTCATGTTAGCTGTGATAGCTAAGGCTTTTGGAAGTTGCAGTCCAGAAATTTCAGAAATGCCACACTTTGCAACTAATCATGCAAGTTGACCCCATTGCATGGTGGATCTGGTGATCTATTCTAAATAATAAGGTTTGTTTCACAATAGTAATCCCAGACTCAACTGTGACAGTTGTATAGACAGCCTCTGTAGTTCAAAAGATGCAGTTATAAAGATGCTGAACATGACACCAGTCCTAATGAATTCACTGGAACTTACATTTTGAGTAAGAATGGTGTATAAAAGCTGCTTATTTGATCACAGCCCTCAGGGTATAACTAGCTTTTCTCAAGTTCTGTGAAGCTCCATGTTTTTTTACCTTGGCCTAAGGAAAGCTACTTCCTCTCAGAGGTCAAAGGTTTCCCTTGACATCTTCCCTTGCAAAATTATATTGGTTCCACAGCAATCTTCACAATCAGGACTTCAAGATGTTACTCTTCTGTGCCTTTCCACATTTGCCTCCTATTCTTACAGCATTCTCTGCATCATAGACTCTCTGTTTGCCCTTGGTATCTCACCCCTCCCCCATAATTATTGCCCAAGTGAAACAACATTACTAGCAAATTCAACAGAGCCTCATGCACATTTTCTCATACCAGGATATACGATTTTGGGTGCACTCATATACACATTTACCTGGAAGTTGGCTCTCTTGGCTACAGAGAAGCTGGTGTCTGAGTAAACATTATGATTTTTAAGTCTTGTGCAGAAGGTTCTATAACTGTGTGTTGAGAAATATACTAGCAGATAAATGGATGTGATTTACTTTGCTCATTCTGCTGGTGGAATTTCATTCATCATTTGAGCCGGAAGGATGATAATTTCTTATTCCCTCTACATTCCCCATGAGGTCTCAAAACCTAGTGCCATGGCTCAAAGCCCTGCTTAGCAAGGTTTTTTTAATTGTGCAAAGAACTGCAGGAGGATAATAGGAGAATGAACCCCTGTCTCCTTAGCTTCTATGATGTGATATGACATTGAAACCAGATTGTATACAATAGCAGCTGAAGATACAGTATGTATATGTATATTTATTTGATTTGAGTTGTTCCCCCTCTGAAATAACATACAGTAAAACCTCGGATAACGCTAAAACTTGGTTCCACAAGTCTTGGTGTTATCCGATTTTTAGTGTTATCCGATCCATGTTAAAATCCTATGGGATGGATCGCATAAGGTTAAAGATCCGTAGAGATACATTTTAACTGCACAGGCTTTAGCGGTTGTTATCCGATCCATCCCATAGGGCCTTAATGTTATTCGATCCAGTTCTCCTCCCCAGATTACTTAACATTATGTGATTTCAGTGTTATCTGATCCAATCATTATCCGGTGTTTTACTGTATTCCATTGTAACTCACATTTTATTTTTGTTTACTAAGATTTAATGTCATCTTCCTCCAAGTAGCTCGGAGTTGTCTACAACGTCTCCACAATTCATTGTATCAAAAACCTTGTAAATTTAGTTAGATTGATAAAAACAGATTAAAATATATTAAATGGAGAAGCAAGCAAGAGAGATTAGTTCATGATTACCCCAGAAAATGTTAATGCTAGAATAGGGTATGAATTCTTTACCAATACAAAGAATACCCACCCTTTATAATGAGATACAGAAGGCAGATCTCATTACTCATTGTGTTTTGGACAATATGTCATGTGATACTAATTAAAAACACATCAAGTACATTTAAGATGCCTTTTTAAAAAATGACAATACATTGAAATACAAAAATAGCCTCCAAAATTACCTCAGCTAATTGAATAACAATAAAAGTAACAAGAATTATTTGTTACAGAGACAAAACAGTTAATGCATTTGTATTAATGCTAAAAATCTAGAAATGTGAATACTGTTATCTTTTATTAGCCCCCAAATCAACTGTTCAATGCAACCCTGTCTATTGTATAGTATCTTTCATGTTCTGTTTGTCCTTCTGTTAGTGAATTAAAGCTCTTTATAAAGAAGAAGATAAAACCTCCATAATCATCAGGAGAGAAAAATGCATACCAATTAAAATTGTAGTTGCAGATTGAAATCTCGATTATCATTTTCTGCCTTGTCTTTTTAGCATATGTTTTCCTGCTGCTTGGAAGTTTAGAGATGATGATTAAAACTGTGAAAAACTGTGCTGATCTGATTGAAATTATTAAGTTTCCTCCATTTAGAGATGATTTGCTGTTTGGTTGCTGAACAACTTAAAGCAAATTTGGAGTTCTGGGGTGCCAAATTATTTCAATAAACAAATAAATGATAATATTTAAAATGTGTTCACTAATATGCCATGGAATTCCAGATGAAAAATGGCTGAGATAGTTAAATGAGAGTTTAATTCTTATGGAAAGAAAGGAGGTGCCAAAATTTAGCACAATAAGTATAGGTAACAGAAAGTTCCAGATGATGCTCTTTTGCATTGGGAGCTCAAAGACTACTCTGTGTTTGTCATCCATTTTAAAGCAATTTTGCTGAATGTACAACATAATATAAAACAGACCTAAGACAGGCAGTGTATTTTCAGGCAATTTTGGCCACTTTCAAGTCTGCTTGGGCTCTTTCCATGAAACATTTATTGATGTGACACTTCCTGAATGCAGCAGCATGTCTCCAAATGGAGATACTCCAGGTGTTTAAGTTGTTGCAGGTTTAGGAAGTGCACTGCTTGAAAATAGCAATCTTTTTCCCCTTCAGCTCTCAGGACAGGTAGTGAAAATTATCTTCCCACTGAATTGATGGATAAACTCAACATTCTCCCTTCACTTCTCACATAATAGAACAGCCTATCTGGAATTGTATGCCTGATATTTTGGGGCATATAATAGTTTGATAGATGATCCTGTCATTTTCATTGGGGCTTCTATCTGTACTGTGTTTATGGAAATTATTTGCAGTTCAGAAGCTGCTCTCCCCATGCTTGACATAATATTTGTCAGTAAAACACTTTGGAAATTGGTTGTTACATCAATCATAGACCTATTTTGATATGAGCTGTTGGATTCCTGAAGCCTGAATCATAGCACACAGAGCTGCCTTTAGAAAATCATTTCATACCCAATGTTGTTTTGAAGAATAAAGAGTTCAATCTAGACCAAAGATTTCTTTTCATCCACCCTACCCTACATTACCAATAAAATTTACATATGCTGACATGAGAAAATTGAAGCATAAAGGGAGTTGTTTTGATTGGTGCTTGTTTTTCATAAACTGTTGCGATATAGTTTGTCATCTTTTAAAATACTTCCATTACAACCATGTGAATATTTTTTTTCTCTACCACATGGGCTCCAAGAATCTGTGCTCACATTTCTTTTGTGGTTTTTGATTAAGTAAGCTTTTAGGATACTAATTTGTCAATAACGACAATAGTTATCTGAGTGTACAGACATGATGAGGGATCCATCTGGACAACATTTTTAAGAAGAAGGAGAAGTTGAGATTTCTTCAACTGAAGAAAAGCCTGGACAGCCTGGTAGTGCATAACTGGAGTTGAGGGGGCACTATCCCACCCAAATGTGTTCCTCTGCTTGGGCCATAACTGCAATGAGTGGATTATATTCTCTATGAGCTATGGATAAAATGCTTCTCTTCTGTGACACCAACTTAGAATCAATCAAGAAGATGCAAGGCCAGTTTTTTTATACTACAGGAAGTGGAATTTACCTGCATCACATCCTTGATAAACAGTAAATAGATATTGGAGGAGAAAAAAACTAGTTGGTGGAGAAGTAGAATGATACAAGGCAAGATTAGTTGCTAGAGGTTTGTTACAGAACTACAGGGAATATTATTTTTTTTGTTCCAGTTGTCAGATACATCACCAAAATAATGCTCCTGAGCATAGCAAGCTCCAGAAAGATGCAAGTCAAACAGCATGATACCAAAACTGCATTCCTACGTGAGGAATCAGAGAAGAACTGTATGTGGAACAACCACCAGTTTTTGACAGTCAGAAACATCCTTAATTTACTTTCAAGCTAAAGGAAGGCTTATATAGACTCAAGAAAAAAGCCACAATATCACAGAATGAGAAATTATGGATGTTACTTTAACAAGGGTTCAAGCAATGTGATGGAAATCAATTTCTACACCAGAAGCAGAAATGGACATTTTGCTTACATTCTTGTTCATATAGATTACCTTATGGTAGCCACACAGAGAAAGCAGGAATACACAAAGATAATAGTCAAGCTTAGCACAGATGTCTGGATCAAGGAACTTGGTGATGCCCCTTAAGCATTCAGATTGAGAAATAGGCAGATTACTCATACATATTAAGTCAGAAACAATAGATAGGTCTTTAATGTGCATAAAAAGTTGCAATGTCCATTCAGAATAGATTTTCTCAAAGGGAGAAAATAAAGAATATATTCTATCAGATGATAGGCAGTGTAGAAGGAGAAGTACCATATTTGCCGGTGTATAAGACACATTTCCCCCCTTAAAATACACTTGAAAAACAGAGCACATCTTATATCTCAGTAATCAAAATTATCATGTAGATAAGCAGTGGCTGGAGCCAGGCAAGGGGCTTCCAAAGGAGCCCTCTTTCCCTGCCGAAATTCATGAAAAAATGTAGAATATTATTTTTTCCTTTCAAATGTGTATAAAAAAATGAGATGTGTCATACTCCGATGGGTCTTATACACCAGCAAATACAGTAAATCTCTCCCAAACAACTTTCAGTACATAAAGCAGTAGAAAATTTGTTGTATCTCACAACTACCACTATGCCAGATAAAACTACTGCTGTTGGAATATTTAGCAGAAAATAATCACAGAGTGGGAACCATATACTTTAAACTAAAATTGACAGTTAGTGAAGAATCAAAGCTAATAGGGTACATTAATGCAGACTGGTAAGGAGATCACAGTTCAAAGATCTACTAGTGGCTTCTTCTGTATGGTTATGTACCTATTTCATGAGCTAGTCATAAACATGATGTCTTAGATTTATGTTCTACAGGATCCTAGTCCATTGCAGCAGCACAGGCATGCAGCCATCTGCTATGGATGAAGAAATTGCTGAGAGACTTTGGAACTGAGAAGAAGCATTGAAATATTAGGGGAAAAAACAGAGCTGCATCAAGTGTGCAGAGTGAGAAAATAAGTATGTGCACCAAACACATGATACATGAGTTGACCAAACAAGGCATTATGCAGATGACCTACTGTCAAACTAGTGAAATGACACCAGATATATTCACCAATACTCTACTGAGAGTTTGTTTCCAGAGAGTGTGGAGGAAAATGAGATTGGAAACGATGCACACCAGGTTAAAAAGGAACGTTGAAATATTTAGCAATCAGGCATGCTATTTTTAGCCACGAAATTACTGACACAGTTCATCACATGACTGTCTTAAAGGAAGAAAATGAAACACTCTGGAATAACTAACTTCTTTCTTTGGTTGTTCTAATCAACGGGTTTCTTGTTTTCTTTGCTTTTAAAGCACTTAGCCCTTTTCACTCATATACATATTTCTTTTTATTCTCTGAGTTGTACCTGATCCTCCATCGTGTGAAGCACACATTCTGTGGAGTTCCCTCTTCAGCCATGTAGAGACTGAAAACATTATTTGTTTACCATTTATCAGGATAAATGATTCTCATTTTTTTCACATGAACAATAGTATGCCTCCTAATCACAAACACTGTAAGTAAACATTGTTTCATCTTACCCATCTTACTCTCTACCCATGGTGAGTTTATTGTAACAGATACAGTAGTAGTAGAATAGGGTCTACATGAGCTCTAAACTCTGAGTGGGAAAGAAGGCAGCTGGCATAACTAAATAAAAATAAATCAGATAAAGATCCAGAAATCTGGTTGTGACTGCTTCAGAAATTGGCTGTTATTAATTTGAGACATCTACAATATGTTACAAAGTTATTGATATCATGAGCTAGCACGATTACACTTGCTTTTGGGGATTACATACTTGATTGGATTGATTTCCCTTCTGATTCTCTGTTTTGCCATCTTCACATGGTGGATCTCTTTGTGCTTCTAAAATTTACTGATGGCTGTGATTAAATTCCGTTGTGTTGGATAATGACCAATTATATATATTTCCATAAAGTAGACATGCAAATCACTCACACAAGGTTGGCAGATAATTTATTTACTCAGGTTCATCTCTGACTCCTTACCTCTTCACCCACATAGGCAACCATTGGCAAGGAAATAGTATCTTTGTCATGTGTGCCATCTCACTGAGACGTCAGTGTAATTTTTTTTAATGCTTGGTTGGCAATCGAGCGGGCAGATATTTATTATGATATCACCATTCCACTGGGAACTCCCAAATATTGTGCATTTGTCTTGGATTAGTGGGTTTTAGAGGGAAGCAATCAAGGGGTTCATCTGAAGCAGAAGAAAGTGGATTGGAATCAAGGAAAATGAAAGTTTAAGGCATCTCACAATTCACTGTGTTGATTGACAAGGTTTCTAAAAAATTCACATTTTTGTAGAATAAAACAACATTCAATATTAGATCTATAAATAACACTGAAAGAGTCTGAATCATTTTCATCTTATTATCTTACTATTAAAGTAAGAGATTTACTTTTAAAATAAAATGAAATAAAGCTTGCAAACCCCTTGTTTAGCATGTAAGAATCACTTCTTAGTAAATAGCTGGACAAATAATAATTCTTCTTTTCTCCTGCCTGGAGAGTAGTCTGTTATAAATAACCAAAACTGACATATGTAGGAAGTTATGGTATGAAAAAGATGTGGACAAATAATATTTATTGACATGCTTGGGAAAAAAATTTTCAGATTGCTCATTGACAGAACTGTGATACCTGTTTTGAGGAAACCATCACACTTAGTAAAATAGATTCTTTCCTTCTCTCTCCATTCCTTTTCACTTCCATCAAGGTCTTCAGCTCATCCTGCCAGAATACTTACAAGAGCGGTTTGTGCAGGCTGCCCTGAGTTACATTGCTTGCAATTCAGAAGGGGAATTTATCTGCAAGGACAACGATTGTTGGTGTCAGTGTGGCCCCAAATTCCCAGAATGCAACTGTCCATATATGGATATTCAAGCTATGGAAGAGAGTTTACTTCGCATAAGTGAGATGTGGAATACTTACAATAGCGAGTTTGAAGACTCAGGTGCGATGTTTTAATATATTTAATTGTACAGTATTAACAAATTGTACCATTTTATAATGCTATTTCTGTTTGTCAAAATGGTGCAACAATGCACTTCAGGAAAATTTCACTTGTGCCAAAAAAGTTTTCACAGAACTTTCAATGGCTTATACTTATTGGTAGCCACACACAGTGATACAACAAATGTTGCTCATGCATTTATCTGTTAGACATGTTACCTTAAAGGAGCCATATGATTGTTCCATATGAGTAAGAATCTGGTCTTATTTGTTGATTTTTACCCTAACCTTTCCTAGGCTTCTTAAAATAGAAGTGCCTGGTTTTTGTTTTTTTGGGTTTTTTTGTTTTGTTTTTTGTGATACCCATTGAGGTTGGGAATGTTGGGAAATGAAGTTGTTTACCCAGTTTTCTTGAACTGTAGATAAAATTCTGCTGCTTAGTACAATAAATAAAAATTAAAGTATGCCCATTGAACTAGTGGAGCCTACAGAGAAGTTGACTCACCAAATCCCAACTGATTCAATGAGCCTATTCTAACTTCAAATTATTATGTTAAGGGGTTGGATTTTAGCCTGTGAATCATAAGAACTGTGAATGGACATTTCAAGAACTCCTTACAAAATTCTTGTTTAATATTCTCATTCTCATCTGAAGTCTGTCCAATGGCAAACAGAAGGGAAAAAAGGAGTGAGAAAACACATGGAAAAAGGGGAACACAAAAAGAGTAACTTAAATAGGAACAGGACACAGGGTGGAGTATCTAGGTAACGGTAAAGGTCACTCTTGCTCGAAGGCCAGTGGTATCCGACTCTAGGGTTCAGTGCTCATCAATGTTTATAGCCAAAGAGCCAGCACTATCTGCATCAGCAGACATTTCCATGGACATGTGGCAGATGTGCCTCAACACTGGAGTGCACAGAACATTGTTTACCTTCCCTTCAAAGTGTTCCCTATTTATCTACTTACAATTTCTTGCTTTTGAACTGCTAGGGTGACAGGAGCTGGGACAGAGATAGGAGCTCACTCCATTGTGTGGTATTTGAAAATTGAACTCTGACCTTCCAGTCATCGAGTTCAGTATCTTAACCATTTGTGCCACCGCAATATCTATATAGCTGTAAAAAGAAGACAAAGAGAGATATTTGGTTAGAGACGGAAGGTTGAGTTGGCAGGAAGTGCAGAGATGAAAATACAACCAAAGTCATCAGAAACAACAGGACAATATTTTGCATGAAGTTACATATTTCTGGCATGTGTGATAAAAACTGTATAGTTAAGTTTGTGTATTTGAATATAAACCTGGAGGCTGTCCATTTGATGACAGAGTGTAAGAATCTTCACCCTTACAAGACTCCACTGTAAGTTCATGACAATTCCTTGTAGGCTCTGTAAGCCACTCCATTTTCACCTAGCATGGGATGTTAGCATGGCTGGCCCTGTCATCAGTGGGAGTGAGGAGGCCTCCTCTAACAGCAGAGTCACTATGTCAGCACATTATTCTGAAAGGAATTATCTGTTAAGCATTTTACTTCAAGGGCTCCTTGTGGAACTTTGCCACAGCTGCCAAACAACTTGATGTGATTTGAGTAGTTACATATTTTTATTTGGACGGAGACCCAATTTGCTGGTGTATCTTAAGCAGAAAAAAAAGGCTTTGAGCCAAAATCCTTTGGAGGGGGAAAGGTTGTAGGAACCAGACCCTTCATTAAAAAGTAAAAAGGAGCTGGGGAGGAGGATGAGGAAGAAAGTGTCTGGCCATAAACTAATGTAAAAAGGGGTATAGATTCTGACATGGCAAGGAAGGGTCACATTGAGCAATAGGAGATGGGGACAATATCAATATGATAACAGCTATCCTAAAAGGGTTAAAAACTTGACAAATTACATTTTCGGTTGCTTTTTTCCTTTCAATTTCTTTTGAGGAGCAAATAGCATTTATTCAAGACTTACATTGCTGGGAGGAACAGCCATCTTTACTAAGCCCCCAGAGACTATGGATCAACCATACAAGGATTTCTGGAACTTACGTTGTTACTTTTGACAGGGAGGGAGAGGCAGAGAAATGCATACCAGAAACAAAATGGTCCATGAAGCCCGCAGCTCAGGTACCTCCAAGTGCAATGCGAGAGCTATCCAAGAGACCTCTGGTATCTAGGGTCCAATGGGAAGAATTTAGTTCTTTGGGACCTTCTTTGGAGTTTCTTTTGTTTGCAACTGAAACACTGAGATAAATGAAACAAAGACAGCTGCAAAATTTTCACTAGTTCAGACTGACTATAGGCAGAATAAAAGAAATAGGAAACATCTAAGCATATGCTCTACCCAGAAATTGATGATCAGCACCAACAGATCTTTTCATATAAAAATGCACTTCCAATTTTCCCCAGCCATCCTTCTGAAGCTAGATTTAATTTGTAGTGACGGCCAAGGATAATGTTATAGTTGTTAGTGTTGGGAGACTGTTAAAAATTAAATCCTCTTGCCAATCTACTGCAAACTACCCAGAGATCCTATTGAAGATGCTGATCTTATTGATAGTGTCCACCCCCTTTCCCCCATAATGGGATCTCTAAAATGTGACAGTAGTTCCCCTTGCTATTTTTGACTTGCTCAGAAAATCCTGAGTGAGAATTCACATCTCATTCTTGCCTTGAATGCTTCTCTTCATGATATTTCGTCTTCATTCCATTCTCCTGTACACTGTACTGGATTTCATGGTCTTCTCAATTACATTCCTTCCACCTCCATGGCTGGATTGGCTACTGCACTTTGAGACTAGTTTCCTTTAATAGGGTGGTACCAAGGAACATAAAGGTAATGGTAAAGATCACCCTTGCTTGAAAGCCAGTTGTATCTGACACTAGGGTTCAGTGCTCATCTTTATTTCATAGCCAAAGAGCCAGCTCTGTCCGCTTCTGCCTGTGGCAGGCATGACTAAATACCGGAGTGCACAGAACACTGTTTACATCCCACCAAAGTGGTCCCTATTTATCTACTTGCAATTTCTTGCTTTCGAACTGCTAGTTTGGCAGGAGCTGGGACAGAGATGGTAGCTCACTCCATCATGCAGTACCTGGGAATCAAACTCGGACATTCCAGTCAGGGAGGTCTATGTCTTAACCACTTGAGCCATTGCTGTGCTTCCCTTCTAATTTCCCTTCTCCTAAGTGCTTGCTATCAAAGTTTTATTGCTGGCTTGGTCTTGAGCTTGGTTTGGGTCAAAAGGTCAAACAAGTATGCAACCTATTCCATTCAAAGTAATTGACGTTCTCCCAAACCCTGTAAAGCACTCAACCCACTGAGTCCAAAGGGCATGGC
Source organism: Furcifer pardalis (assembly GCA_030440675.1). Lineage (NCBI taxonomy): Eukaryota > Metazoa > Chordata > Lepidosauria > Squamata > Chamaeleonidae > Furcifer > Furcifer pardalis. Next base: position 164,605,899 of record CP126891.1, on the reverse strand, counting down.
CTGCCATGGTAACTGTGATAAATTTAGGATTGTATCACAACCCTCACAGGTCAATGTTCCCCTCCTTCCAATAATATACAGGGTAACCCACAAGTCCTTGTAGCTCATTCCATCCTGCAGTTTTTGGGTATCGAACTGCTGACCTGCCGCCTTCCAGTCAGTGTCTTAGCACTTGTGCCACTGCAGTCCCTATCAAGGAACATAAAGGTGCTATAAAGTGATCCTACAAAATAAGGAGAGGTTCATATGTGAACAAGATTTGATTGCCATAAATCATCACTGTTAGCCCACACCAATCCCCTGCTGAACAACAGTCTTTCCACCTGCTGTTTCTATCTTGCCCTTTCCAGACTCACATCATGAGGGGAGCAACCTTTAAATACCAGATTCGTTTAACTACACTATGCTATTATGACCTTTACAGCGGTGTGATATACCTCTAAGGGAACTTGTCATGTTCTCACTTCCCAAACCTTTTTTCAAGCTCTTACCAAGGATACATGAAGAGGTAAAAGGAGAGATTTTGCTCAATAAAGTTCTTAGTAAAGAAGGATATGACTCTGAATACCTCAGTATTCTTCCCATTTTTTCCTGGGCAGCTGTGGGTTTTGTCTACAGTTATTTACTTACTTCACTATAACATGAAGGAAATGTTAAGAGTGTTTCACAGAGGAAAAAAAAACAAGTAGGAGTGCTATTCTCTAGCTATTATTTCTGTCATTTTACTTTGATAGTTTGGACATGAGAAAAGGAGTTTAAATCTTCTTTTGATGTATGTGTACTAGTTTTGTTTTGATTTTGCCATCATCTGGCAGGAGCTCAGTATTGATTTCTGTTAATGCACAAACCACAGTAGCATCTTGCCTCAGAAAAGTAGTCTTCCCATTGCCGGCAGCAAAGATTTGATGCTTCTTGAAATGATAAAATGATGGCTGTATGGTTTGTGTGTGTGTGTGTGTGTGTGTGTGTGTGTGTGTGTGTGTGTGTGTGTGTGTGTGTGTGTGTTAGTAATTGTAGAGCTAGGAAAAGTTACTTCTACTACCTCTCATAGAATCAATTTTCCAGTAGGATCATACTGGTAAAGGAATTGCAAGGCTTGGGATCCAGAAAATGCAACTGTCAGATAACTGGTCGTCCCAACCTAAGGGCCTTTCCCCCCAGTTCCAGAGACCCAGTCTCCTTACGTGAACTTCAGCTCTTCTTTCTCTTTGGAAGAACCGGCCTGCAAAGGCCTGCCAATAGCAGCAGGCTTCTTACTGTGCTCAACAATTTGGGGAGATTGGTAGCTAGCCTTCGTGTGTGCAGTTTACCTTTTGTTGATGAAAGAGACGTAGATCTTCAAGCGAAACAGCAGGTTTATTGATCAGGTTCTTAAAGCATAGTCCATGGAGAATAAAACGTAAATAGCAGGTCAGTAGTATAAGGATCAGTCCAGAAACAGTCCAAACGCTCTAGGTAATCATGGTGAAAGCAAACGGGAAAATATCCACCAGGCATAGATGTTAACCCATAGACATCCAAAAGCGAACTCTAACTGTTCTCTCCAAAATGGGCCAATAAGAGAAACAGTGAGAGACTTTCCCATAGCAAGGGAAGGTGTTTACACACGTGCATAGTCAGTGTTCTAACATGTAGTCACAACAACAGAGAACTCAGCTAGCTACAGATAAGAAATGGAAACACTGAACTGAAAAACAAGCTGTCTTGTGACATGCAGTCTTGTGAGACAAAGAAGGGAAATGATTTTTAAGGCCTAGTGAAAACCAGGTCACCTCCAGCTTTGAGAAATGTTAGAAAAGAGATGTTGTTTCATGACAGCAACTTATCTAAACTCCCTTAAATAGTCTGTGCACATAACTAATATTCTACTTAACCTAAGCATCCTTTTAATTTCTATTTGTATATTCTATATAATTGTGTGTGTGTGTGTGTGTGTGTGTGTGTCATGGTTGTGATTTACACCACTTCATGAAGATGATGGATGATGCAGCTGTTTCCACCAGCAACACATCCCTATGAATACTGCCTAGCTACAATCCTTGCCTCATGTATAACTTACTCCTGAAGTGCTGGCAAGCATGCATGATTTCATCTGCAAGCAGGCTTACTGTTATGATGCATTATGAATTGCTCCAAAAGATGGAGAAACAAATGTGTGACTGCTTCTCTGTCTTCATAAATCTGGACTGTGGTGATTTTGTTCTTTGTGCTGGCCTTCCATGAAGAACATTTGTTTCCGAGGATGAGTAGCAGGTAGCTTGGCTTTAGGAGATAGCATCTTTATCCCAAGCACCCTCCTATACACCCCATTTTAACTCAAAACTCCTCTTATGTCCTCTAGTATTGGGGACAATTCTGCTATATCTTGAGGGTAGAGTTGCCATAATTCTTTCCCACAAAACCGGGACAGAAGTATACTTGACAAAAATTGATGGATTGTCTACAAAATAGCCTTTTTAAATAATAATAATAATAATAATAATAATAATAATAATAATAATAATAATAATAATAATAATAATAATAATAATAATAATAATAATAATAATAATAATAATAATAATATAATGACAGCTATAAAACACCTTCACATTAAATATATCAATACATAAATGAATTTATTTACAAGTTAATTCTTGCTGTAAGATGATCTGTTGTACTTCTGAGAAGTCACATCATATTCAGCTCTTAATGTCCTCAGTTCCAGGAAACACAATGGTCACACTTATCAAGCAGTGGTGTGAGGTGAGGATTTTAAGATTTGTCTCCAGGTATACTCCAATTCCAACGTGGCAGTAAATTGCTCATTCAGTGGAGAGAGTTCAAATTTATTTTAATGGTGTGTTATAATATACAATTAGTAAGTTTTGATTTTTATTGAACTGGCCAGGACAAGTTTTCCAACCTTGAATCTGGGACAATCCTGGTTTTCCAGGACACATGGCAACCCTACTTGAGGGTGCCACAGCACTCCTGGGAATCCAATACCCTCTATAAACAAAAACAAAAACAAGTACAATATATTTTTGGCCTCTAGGGTACAAAAGGTGATATTTCTACTTTTAAAATACAGTATAAGGCTCATTCATTCATTCATTCATTCATTGGAGGGAAGTGGTGTGTGGCCTTCAAGGCCTTGGAAATAGTAATGAAAAGGCCCCAGATATCCAGAGGGTGCATGTCTTTATTGAGTGTCCCATTTCTTCAAGAACAGTCTGATGAGAGAGGATATTCTGGCAAAGCAAATTTGAGTTGTATCACCCCTTCTCTCATTCTTTCCCTCTCTGACAAAAATGGGAAAAAATTTGTTTGCATAGGTTTGGGATGGTAGCCTACAAACATGCTAGAAACTACCCAGAAAGTCATAGGTTATCCAATGCTGTATTAAACAGTTTCTTCAAAAGGGATAAAGTTTCAATGATGAAGAGAGGAAAAGTTTACAGTGGCACATGTATATAGATGTGGGTTGCAAACTCTAAATCTGTCTTCCACCCTTGATCACTCATGCATACATAGACAGACAAAGAAAGTAACTGACATCCCCATCAGAAACAAATTACAACAGCAGTCTGACATTATTTCTCCTGTTTATAACAAAGAGCTCATTTTCTAATATAATTAAATCTCCACCTCTCCCATTTCTTCTACACATTATAAATACTGCAATTATGTTCCCATTTTGCTGGACTGGGACTAGAATGCCTTTCAATCTATCTGCTGGTTGTACAACCATATCTTGTAGCCTTTGAATTTTAGTTCTTCCCTTTGCAAAGTTAACAGTTTTTTTAAAAACTCCAGATTAACATTACAAGGAAGAATTAAAAACTTTGCTGTCTATGAGTGAAGGGGAAAAAATCAATCAAATATTAGCTGAAAAATTCCATGATCTAATATATCTAAATATGTTTACTTTCATTTAATGGTATGTCCTAAAAACATATACACTAGTACCCCGAATAACGTTATGACTTGGTTCCACAAGTCCCGTCGTTATTCGGTTTTTAACGTTGTGCGATACATTGAACACACAATGTTAAAAAAAGCCCTGTTTCCCTGGAGGCTGCAGGAAGCGAGAACATCGGGATTTGAATCCTGACATTTTGGCTTGCTGCTGCCTCCAGGGAGGTGGGAGAACTTTGGAAACAGCTTGGAGCGGGTTTGCCCACCTCCCTGGACCCAGCGGGGGGGTCAGAGACCCCAAAATTGGTTAAAAAAACGGACGTTTTTTTACCAATTTTGGGGGCTCTGACCCCCCCACCGGGTCCAGGGAGGTGTGGGGACCCGATCCAAGGTGTTTCTGGGCTTCCCCGACGTCCTGAGCCAGTGCAGGAAGCCAGAACATCGGGATTCGAACTCTGACATTCTGGCTTGCTGCACTGGCTCAGGACGTCGGGGAAGCCCAGAAACACCTTGGATCGGGTCCCCACACCTCCCTGGACCCAGCGGGGGGGTCAGAAACCCCAAAATTGGTAAAAAAAATGGACTTTTTTTTACCAATTTTGGGGGCTCTGACCCCCCCGCCGGGTCCAGGGAGGTGTGGGGACCCGATCCAAGGTGTTTCTGGGCTTCCCCGACGTCCTGAGCCAGTGCAGCAAGCCAGAATGTCAGAGTTCGAATCCCGACGTTCTCGCTTCCTGCAGCATAAAAGAGGGTGGGGGAAGTTCAAAATTAGCGCACATCAACTCTAGGGAGGTCAGGAGACCCGATGCGTGCTAATTTTGAACTTCCCCCACCCTCTTTTATGCTGCAGGAAGCCAGAATGTCGGGATTCGAATCCTGACATTCTGGGTCGCTGCACTGGCTCAGGACATCGGGGAAGCCCAGAAAAAGCTTGGATCGTGTCTGCCCACCTCCCTGGACCCGGCGGGGGGGTCAGAGACCCCAAAATTGGTAAAAAAAAACGGACGTTTTTTTTACCAATTTTGGGGTTTCTGACCCCCCCCCCCCGCTGGGTCCTGGGAGGTGTGGGGACCCGATCCAAGGTGTTTCTGGGTTTCCCCGACGTCCTGAGCCAGTGCAGCAACCCAGAACGTCGGGATTCGAACTCTGACATCCTGGCTTGCTACACTGGCTCAGGATGTCGGGGAAGCTCAGAAAAAGCTTGGATCGTGTCTGCCCACCTCCCTGGACCCGGCGGGGGGGTCAGAAACCCCCAAATTGGTAAAAAAAAAACGTCCTTTTTTACCAATTTTGGGGGGTCTGACCCCCCCCCCGCCGGGTCCAGGGAGGTGTGGGGACCCGATCCAAGGTGTTTATGGGCTTCCCCGACGTCCTGAGCCAGTGCAGGAAGCCAGAACGTTGGGATTCGAACTCTGACATTCTGGCTTGCTGCACCGGCTCTGGACGTCGGGGAAGCCCAGAAACACCTCCAGAGAGATCAGAGGACCCGATCTACAGCTGCAGGGTGGCTGGGGAAGCTGACGGGGACTCCCTGTCGGCTTCCCTAGCCACCCGCCCATGCCTCCGCAGCTGTGGGGTGGCTGGGTAAGCCGATGGGGGAGCCCCCCGTCAGCTTTCCAGCCTCCCCACCCCTGCCTCCATAGCTGCAGGGTGGCTGGGAAGCTGAACAGAGAACCCCGTTCAGCTTTCCACCCACCCTGCTGCTAAGAACGACTGTATCGTGTAACGTTAAAATCGCGTTACTCGATACAAGATGTTTCCGAAAATCTTGTAACGTTATGCGGTTTTAACGATATACGGTACTCGCGTTATACGGGGTATTACTGTAGTTCTAATGGTGATCTCAGTTACAGTGGAACCTTGGTTAATGTAATTAATGTGTTTTCTGTGATGTTTCTTAAAGCAAAAATTATTTTAACCAAATATCCCATAGGAATGCATTGAATGCAATTTCCTATAAGAATGCATTGAAAACCAAAATACTTTAACCAAAATGCAGTTTCCTATAGGAATCCATTGAAAACCAATTTATCCATTCCCTCCAAAAAATCTGTAAACCAAACCCCTATTTCCTATGGATTTCCTTTTGTTATGTGGTTTTTATGTTAACCGAGCCATTTGTTAACCAAGGCCTCACTGTATCTGCAATCCACAACAATAGAAGTATCAGCAGATATGGTTGAAAATGTTTTCAGAAGTATGACATTTTTCGAAAAAATCACAATGATCCCTCGACAAACTACATCAAGGAGAACAAAACGTGGCCAAAAATGTATTATAACAGTGGGGATGACAAAGATGCATAGTGGTATCTTAGCATAATTTGTATTCATAGTGCATACTATGACAACATAAGGGCTGAAATCCATTAATAAGTCACAACTAGAGTAGACCCAATGAATTAGTGAAACTTATGGAGGAGTTGAGTCACTACTGGTGCAGTAGGCCTACTCTAGTTTTGATTTCTGCCTGTGAATCTTTCTGTACATTATAGAATGAATATTTGTAGGATTCTAGCACATCGATCCTTTACTGCTCCTAATTTGTAGATATTCATAATGGGGCCTGAATATGTCACTGCATATAAAATTCTCATTTACTGTTTTGAAGGGAAGGAAACATAGAAAATAAGGAAATGGAGTGAAGTGACTGGATCCTGAACAAAAATAATTCCACACTGCAAAGTCTTGTTACATTTATTACTTATTTATTTTCACTGTTTTTTATCTTATGAGAAAATCAGTGGAAAGCAGGTTGGAAGCTCAATTTCAGACTATGGTGCTGATCACACTGTTAATATCTAGGCACATAAGGAACAGCATGGTGCCCCAGTTAGACCTGGATTATCTTATCATATTAAAACAATTCTATCCACTTAATCAATTGTCCTAAAGTTCTGGCAACTGTATAGTTTATCATGTCATATTATATGCACTAGAAGAGAGTTGTAGCTTATTAAAAATGATTGCAAATTTATTCTTTGAACAATTGCAAATATTCTGGTCTCAGGGTAGTTGGACTATGAGATGCTAGAAAACGTCATGCATGATAACAGAGTTCATCCCTAAGTTCTTATTTTAGACTGAAAGAATGGAAGGAGTGCTTCAGTGTCTGAAAAATACATGCAAAGGAAACTAATCAGTGCCATGTTTCTGAGATATAATCTTAGAGGGTGACAGAATTTATGAATTATAAAAGTCGGATCAATTGCCTAAAATGATTGAAATGTCTTCACTAGTTGATAAAAGATCATGGAAAACACGAGTTCCACATTCTTTTCATACCTCCTAACACCATGTGGCTTCATTCAGACAATAGGAAATTCAGCTGAAACTGAACACTAAACACCTAACACTGGTTAAAGTCCATTTTATTTCTTATTGAACATTATTGAATCTGAGTCAATGTACCCACCTGGAGTTTCCGTATTTCTACAGTTTTCCTCTCCCCCCCCCCATTACATTATCTTTTTTCCTTCTCCACTTCTTCACAGAGATTGAATTATTAACACTCTCTTGCTGACAACTGCTTGACTAAGCTGAGGGGATTTAAAGCAATAAAGAAAATTCACAAGGAAGCACTAGTCAGAAAGACAATTTGCTACAGCCATTGACTGAATATTATATCAAAGGATATAGAGATAGAAGACTTCTTGCATTCCTCTACCATTTCATGGCCCATTTGGGCATCATTAATTTCCCCCCATTAAAGCCTCCCTACTGTTCAGTGGAAAAGAATGATATTTCTAGTTATTCATTTCACAACCAGGTTATGAGGTTGGTTCTTTAACCAAGGAAGAGTGCAAGCACCCAATGGCAATAATGTATGTCTGCCTAGCACATCTCTATTCTGGAAGTAAATCCTTTTGTGATATGTATTTGTCAGACTTCAGGCATCTCTGTAAGGGCCCTCCCACTCATGCTCCTGAGCATATGCTCATTTCTGGAACATATTTAACCCTTACCTTTCACCTTTGAGAGACCTGAGCCGCTTTTAAAAAGAATTTACTGAGCTCTGGCAGTAGAGCAGAACAAGGGAGGCTTCTTCTTCAGGTAGCATGCAGCCAAGTTGCCCTGTGTGTGTGTGTGTGATAAGGAAAACAACAATCTTCAAAGAGAAACAGCTGTTTTATTCTTCAGGTTCATTGATAGCAAAGTCCATGGAAAAACCATAGATTATAAGGTCATAACAAAGAATCAGTCCAATAAGAACAGTCCAAATATTTTTAGGTAATCATAGTGAAAAGGAGAGAAAATCCCATAAGCCAAACTGAGGTCTTAAACCATTGAGAAACAAAGACGAACTAACTAACTTCTCTGCAAACATGGAGAATTTGCAGTCAGGTGGGTTACTCTTAGCCAATCAGGTAACAGAGAAAACTTTCTCAAAACAATGAATTGTTTACATCCATGTGAAGACATAACACTCTAAGCTCTGCAAGCTGGAAAGATAACACGGGAACACTGGCTGAAAACAACCATCTCGTGACAGTCTTGTGAGACACACAGAGGAAAGAATTGAGACTGGATTAGGTGGCACCAGTGATGGGATGCAACAGGTTCTCACCAGTTCGCCAGAACCAGTAGTAACTTTTCCCAGTGTCCCAAAGAACTGGTAGCAGCTTTTGGGGGGAACCACCTTCAGGGCATACCTTTTCCCTGGTTCTCCCACTGCGCATGCACATCAAGCACTTGGTGTGCATGCATGCCTACAGTGCTTGGCGCATATGCACGACCTCCTTGCTGTCCTCCCAAGGGAGGAGGAGGAAGAGAAGCTGCTAGCCTGAAGCTCCCTATAGCCGGTTCCCCAGGGTAAGTGACTCACCTTTGGATGTGGTGTGTCTGTGTGTATTTTAATGTGTATTTAATATCTTTACCTATATTGATGTACTATCACAGTTCCTAAAAAGGCCTGGCAGCCTGGCTTGGGTTTTTTAAGCAAAGTCTTGGAGTCACCTTATCAATAAGCTACACCTGTGCTGTTCCAATTGCTGTTCCAATTGGAGAACCCTTAAGGAGGTACAGCTGTTTTACATTTACATTAAGGTATATTATCCTGGAGAACTGGTACGATGACCATATCCATCTTGCAACATGGTGCTGCTCAGGCACTTATACTAACAGGTAAGTGATGGGTTTGTGTTTGGGGTAGGTGGGTGGGTTGAGGTGTGTGTGTACTTATTTTTATTTCATTTCATTTTATTTTATTTGGTCCCACCCATGACATCATGATGTCATGACGTTAGCTCTGCCCACACTGTGATGACATCATGGTGGGGTAGTAAAATTTTTGACAACCCACCACTGGGTGGCACCCTAAAGCCATATGTCACAGGAAACAGTTCAGAAGCATGAAGGAAAACATCTTCTTTCACAACATGATTCAGGAAATCTTGAGCTGAAATCTTGGGGCAAGAACATAATGCTTTTGTTTACAGCCGGCTGGTTAGCCCCTATCCTCCTTCAGAAATGCAGGATAGGAATTATATCCCTTGCTGTCTCAACTTCTGCATTCCTTCAAGAGTGAATCAGTGTTCTGTGACCATGGGGGCATGCATAGATGTTTGGCAGCCAGCTATTGTTGGGTTCCTCCTGAAGTTCTCCCCACCCACTGTTTGTTTTTCTTTGGGATTCCTCAAGTCTATGGCTACATTCCTTTGGTGCACGGGTTGCACCCTTCTCACTACATAGGGACCAGCACTGGAAGAAATTGGTTTAATGTTTGAACATGAATTTGGCAAAACAATAATAAATATATTAAGACATGGATATTTCAGAGCTTTAGTTTTGTGTTTTGTAATTCAGCCACCAAATCAACAAAACCACTTCATGCAGAGATAGGTTGGAGGTACCTTCTAAGGTAGGGCTTCTCAACCTTGGGCCCCCAGAGGTTATTGGACTTCAATTCCCAAAAGCCTTAATCAGCAGGTGTACTGACTAGGGCTTCTGGTAAGTCCAAGAACACCTGGGGACCCAAGGTTCAGAAAACAATAGCAATAGCAATTATACTGAATGTCTTTTCTGGGCGGTTCACAAGTAAATTAGCATTTTGCCTCCAACATACTGGGCACTCATTTTACTAATCTCTAAAGGATGGCTGAGTCAATCTAAAACCCATCAGGATTGAACTCACAACATTTTGCCTGCAGCACAACAGTTTAACTACTGCACCACCAGGGTTTTTCTTCTTAATAAGAAATTAGACACTGTGCAGCACATAGTGTCTTCCATGCACCCCAACAGAGAAATCTTGTTCTAAGGTATACACTATGACTGTTTTTAAATCTGCCCGGACTATAATGTTAGGAAGAGTGGAAGATGGTAGAAAAGAAGGAAGACTTAACATGGCAGAAATTGACTCAATAATGGAAACCACATCATTTAGTCTGCAAGACCTTATTTGATCTTCTAACGATAGGACATTTTTCAGTTATTAATTCATAGGGTCAACATAAATTAGAAACAACTTGATAGCAGATATTTCATGGAGTGACAGTGCAATAAAGAGTGTTTGATTGAAAGCACATCAAATGCTTGGCAAAACCATTGTACTGTATTGCATTATATAGTTAAGGCAAGATAAAGGTAAAGGTCGTTCTTGCTCAAAAGCCAGTTCTACCTGACTCTAGGGTATAGTATTCATCTCCCTTTACAGCCAAAGAGCTTCTGCAGCCATATGGCAGGTATGACTAGACACCAGAGGGCATGGAACAGTGTTACCTTTTCACTGAAGCAGTACACATTTTATCTATTTGCAATTTCTTGCTTTCAAACTGCTAGGTTGGAAGGAGCTGAGACAGAGATGGAAGCTCACTCCCTCACACAGCACTCAGGTCTCAATCTGCTGACCTTCCAGTTGCCAAGTTCAGTGTCTTAACTACTAAGCCACCACAGTACCTTTTATTGTACAGGTACTTCTTCCCTTAGAGAAAGGGTCAGCTGTCTTGGTTGTTCAGCACTATTTATAATTGCTTAGTACTATTGTGACTGCTCCAAGTAGAACAGGGACCATGAATAAATCAGGACTGGTTCTTCATTCATACACAAAGCAGGCCTCATATCTGATCTTACGTTAACGGTTCCTTGTGGGGGAAGCCCCAGAGAAGATTCACTGGGAACTCAAAGTGCTTTTTAATCACCAAAATGGGGGAAGTTAATCCATATTGTTTGCTCTGTTTGCTTGGGAGCTGGGCAGAAATAGTCTGAGGAAAATCCAAACCCATTCCCCCCCTCCAATTCATAATATAGTCATTGTTTCCTGGATTATTTTAAAGAGGTGTTAATTTGCCTCCCTGTAATTAACTTGTCCATGTGGTTTGCAAGACATTTAATCAGCAATTGGGCAAAATCCACACACCTACCAAGCTGTCGCTGTTTTGATGGCAGTTCCACCAGCAATCCCACCCATGGAGGTGTCTCTGTTTTACAGAAAGGAGCAGGTGCAGCCTACACAATTTCTTCACGGAACCAATATTTTAATTTCTCCTGTCTTAGAACAAAATGCAAAACCAATCCAGGATTTGTAATCAGAGCACTTCGTTTTCAGCTCTAAAGGCCACCTGCTAGCATGCCACCTGGCAAATCCACGTGTGAGAAGTCACAGAACTTGTAATGTGCTAAGCTATGCAGAGCTATTTTGATGACACTGTAGGAAGATGAGAAAGCTGGGGTGCATGAAAGCTACCATGTGCTACACAAATATCTAATTTCTTACAAACCTTACAACAAACTTGCTCTTGCGGGCAGTACAACAGGGTATGAATCATTTTTTTTAAAAAAAGCATCTGAAGGTATTCAGTTCTATTACATCTCTGCTTCTCATTAACTTCACCATAATGAAATTTAAAATAGTTCAACATAAGTTCCGTGCTATGATAATGCAAACATTAGGAAATATATGGGGGAATTGCCTTTGTGTCATGAGGGATTGTGAATAGACAGGTTAAGTTCATCTTCCCCCTTTCCACACGTCATGGTTCTAATATTGATCTTCCATGATAGTAATGTCAGGTTTTAATTGTTGCATGGTCAACATTTGAAAAATGTAGAAGACAAGGCTGACCCAAAACTGACATGGGGATGGTTATGAGCAGAAGTTTTGAAGAAGGAAATGAAAGGATTTATATTGGCAGCTCAGGAACAAGTTTTGCCAACAAATTTCATGAAGACAAAAATGCCAGCTTTGTAATGAAAAAGGATGAAACAGTAGATTATCTGATCAGTGGATGCAGCAAAATTTCACAGGCTGATTATTTGCAATGCCATAACAAGGTTGCAAAAATTATCCATTGGAAACTTTGCCAGAAGTTTGGATTTGAATGCAGTAAAAATAATTGAGAACATCAAGTACAGAAAATTTTAGAGAATGAGAGAGTCAAGATCCTGTGGGACTTTAAAATTTAAACAGATAGACATCAGCTTCACAACACACCTGATATAATTGTTGTGGAGAAGAAGAAAGCCTGGTTTATTGACATTGCTATAGCAGAAGATGCATGAATTGAAGACAAACAACTGGAGAAAATCACAAAATATCATGATTTGCAAATTGAAGTTGAGCGTCTATGGTGGAAGAAATCTGTTGTTGTTCCCATAGTGATTGAACCTCTTGGAACAGTACCTAAAGGATTCCCTAGATATCTGGAAATTTTGGACTCATCTGATTTGAACATCCTAACTCTCCAAAAAACAACTCTACTGGAAAATTCTTATATACTCAGACGTTACCTTAACAACTCTTAGGTCCTTGGTTAGGGCTTGAACTGTTAATTTTAATCCATTCCTTGACTGTGAATAATAATAATAATAATAATAATAATAATAATAATAATAATAATAATAATAATAATAATAATAATAATAATAATAATAATAATAATAATAATAATAATAATAATAATAATAATAAATTTTACAGAATTAATGTAACATATACCTTGAAAAGACTAGCTTCTCATTGAAATGTCAAACTAGATGATATGCTTATCACATTCTTTTTAGAGAACAACTCTCCCAAATTAGGAAACTTTTCCCCCATTTGCTTATGTTGCATTTGGTTTTCTAAGTCTTAGAATTGCTCATTGAAGGAAAAGCATGACTGTAATAACCAAACTAGATTGATGAGGCATGTGTCTTGGAAAAAAAATCAAATTGTGGGAGGATAATTATAAATGAATTAATTGTGGACATCAGATGTGTGCACTCTCTTCTGTAGATTTTTCTTGGAAAGATCAAAGTAATGCTAAAGACTGTTGTTCTTCCCCCAATAGCGTTTTCTACTATCCTTTATTTTTAATGCCTGCTGCTGGGTGGATTCATGGAAAGGAGGAAGTTTAGCTAAAGTCCACAACATTCTCTAAATAAATGCCACTATTTGAGTCAGCATCCCAGATCATAGTCCTTTGATTCCCCAATTCACAACTCCACCCCCCTCAAAAAAAATAATCTAATGTGAAATCACCAAATATACTGTAGATACATTCTTGAACTAGTTGGAGAACAAATTGATTCTGGCCATCTCCAAACTGGATCATCCATGTCTGCCCAAGAAGTAGTTGGATACAAAAACACAGTATTTGCATTCCTCTCTGTGGTAGTAATGTTATATTATATTTTATAACAGTACAGTCATTAGATACACAATGGAAGAAGGTTCAGTTTTTTCTTTCTTTTTTTGTTCATGTGGGAGAAAGTGGAAGTGACAGGTTTTCCCATTTGTAGGCTTATATGGTTATTGAATTTGTGGGAACATTGCTAGAGGCCAAAATGGAGATGTGATACATCATCTGTGATCATAGTGTGTGGGTCACTCATGGCAAGCTAGGATCCACCTTAAACAAATTCACGCCAATAGCATTTTTCCTGCCTCAGGGGAAAAAATGGGTTCTCTGATATGAGTTGCAGCTGACAATGACATCATCTTTGTATTATCCCTCCATGTGCCTATTCCAGATGTATGAGTAGAAGGTCCCTCTAAGTCCCTTAGGGGTCGCTAAGTTTTAGGGGCCTGAGAAAGCTGTATATTTAAGAGCCTACCTAAGTTTTTCCTTCCTGCACACAAATCTCTCAACACATACAATTTTTTAACTGTAAAGCATTAAATGATTTACAAAACAAAAGTATAAAGTTCAACTTTAGTGTACTTTTCTATGAATGAATGAGCCTTTTACTGTTTTCTAAAGCATGTATATATTTCAGAGCACACTTTTCAGGCTTTAGATGAGGGGTTCCCAACCTTTTTCTGCCAGGGGTCTGACCTGTCCCCAACCATAGCTGTGCAGTCCAGAGGCATGGTGCTTCCTGTGTCTGCAGTGGTGGTGGTGGTTTTTCAGCTGCTTTTGCAGCCTCTGCCACTCCTCATGGTGGCAGGAGGGCGTTCAGAGCATATTTGCTGTTTTTGCAATTTTTTCACCACATTTTCACAGCAAAAATGTGGCAATTTGGCACTTCCAGTTTCCGTGGTGACGGCAGTCCCAGTGTTCTTTTGGCACCACTGGAAGCTCCCCCCCATACACCAAAAGTGCAAAATTGCCACATTTTCACTGTGAGAATGTTGTGGAAATGCAGCAACTTTGCACATCCAATGGCAGGGTGAGCGTCCAGCGATGCCTAGGTGGCCACCACAGGCCATATTAATGAGTTCCCAGATTAGGCCCATAGGCCACAAGTTGGGAACCCCTGATTTAAATGGATCCAGGAATACATAGTAGACAACTGAAATGCACTGGAATGTAGAAACATGTTATGTGGCCATTTCATTGTGTTATTTTCCCCCCTCCAGAATGAAATTCTCAAAGCAATATTTTTTCCTTAAATATCTGTGACAATGCCTGAAAAAAAAAATATTAAGGCAGATCTTGCTTGTACACAAGTAGCCTGGGATTACTGGGAAAAAACTCCCTCTAACTGGTGATAACATTGCAGCAGTTTTGTGGTTTGTGATTTCAGTTTGCCACTTCTGTTGCTATTTGGCTTACTATTTAATGTAATTTGTCCTTGTCACACCTAAAGAAAATGAAACATGAAGGGAGAATTGAAAATCTATTTTTTATCAGATAACAACAGGGTTACACAGAAAGAGCCCCCTTAAAGATTGTGGTATTTTTGAACCCCAATTGGACATACTCTGGTAATAGTAAGCTTGTGTTGCTGACTAATTTTTCTCATACTAGTTCAAGCAAAAGGAACTACAGAATGAAATCACCAAAAGGTGTCTTCATTTTACAGTTTTGCATCTGGCCTAGACACAGAAGAAGATCATCAGAGAACAACAAATCTAGAAAATTTAGAATATATAAGCTAAAATCTATTCTGCCAATCAAGTATATGTTTGGTGGCGAACAATACCATAAATGTGTGAGAATTACACTAAGTTAGACCAACTTTTTCCACAAACCATTCTCTCCTCTTCTGCATCATTGAACTACAATAGAACCCCGAACAACGTGATGACATGGTTCCACAAGTCATGACGTTGTTCGGTTTTTAACATTGTTCGATACATTGATCGAACAATATTAAAAAAAAGCCCTGACGTCAGGGACAAACCACGCCGAGGCAAAGCTCGGCATTCCCCCCCCCCCGGGTAGGCATGCGATCGCATGTCATTTGGGGTTAGGGCAAGGTATGGGAAAGACCCCCGTCTCCTGCCCTAACCCCGAACGACACGCCCGCGCACCCCCGAAGTTGCAAACGGGTAAGGATCTTTATCCTTTTGCAACCTCGGGCAGCACGGAGGCTTGTGCGGCGGGGCAGGGGTGATGGGAGGATGCGGAAAGGTCCCTCGCATCTTCCCGTCACCCCCGCCACACCGCACATACACGCCCGCGGTTCTGAAGGGATACCCCTTTCCGGACCTCGGACGTGCACGCGCGGCTCTGCGGGGGTTAGCTGGGCATCCGAGGGAATCCCTCGGATGCCCGGCTAACCCCTGCAGAGCCGCGCTATCCTCCAAGCCGCCCGAGGTCCAGAAAGGGTAAAGGTAAGATCCTTACCCTTCCAGACCTCGGACGTGCACGCGCGGCTCTGTGGGGGGGCTTAGCTGGGCGCATCGGCTCTAGGGAGGTCAGGAGACCCGATGCGGGTTAATTTTGAAGTCACCCCACCCTCTTTTAGGCTGCAGCAAGCCAGAATGTCGGGATTCGAACTCTGACATTCTGGCTTGCTGCACTGGCTCAGGGCATCAGGGAAGCCCAGAAACAGCTTGGATCGGGTCTGCCCACCTCCCTGGACCCGGCCGGGGGGGTCAGAAACCCCAAAATTGGTAAAAAAAAAAGGACGTCCTCGATGTCCTCAACCAGTGCAGCAAGCCAGAATGTCGCGATTCGAACCATGACATTCTGGCTTGCTGCACTGGCTCAGGATGTCGGGGAAGCCCAGAAACAGCTTGGATCGTGTCCCCTGCCTGCTCCAGAGAGATCAGAGGACCTGATCTACAGCTGCAGGGTGGCTGGGGAAGCTGACAGGGACTCCCTGTCGGCTTCCCTAGCCACCCGCCCTTGCCTCCGCAGCTGTGGGGTGGCTGGGTAAGCCGACGGGGGAGCCCCCCGTCAGCTTTCCAGCCTCCCCACCCCTGCCTCCGTAGCTTCAGGGTGGCTGGGAAGCTGAAGGGAGAACCCCATTCAGCTTTCCACCCACCCTGCTACTAAGAACGACTGTATCGTATAACATTAAAATTGTATTACTTGAAACAAGATTTTTTCCGAAAATCTTGTCACATTATACGGTTTTAGCGCTATATGATACTCACGTTATACAGGGTATTACTGTATCTGCTGCTTGTATTTGTATTCCTTTGTTAAAAGGGCAAAAATTAAGCTTTTCATTCCAAAATTGGCTGTGTACAATAAATTTAACATTTTATTTTACTTGTATATTTATTATTAAATATTTTAGAAGCTGGCATGGTGATCCTCCACTATGTATTTGCCCATGGCTAATTTTGTAACAGTGCTTTTAAAGGCCCCAAGGCCTCGCTTGTGATCCTTTTTGTCAAAGAACCATAATTGGGAGCTGAAGGGAAAGAGGACTCTTTAATTTCTGAAAATTTCTGCTACTATTAATGTTAATTTGAGGGGCTACACTTCAGAGAAATTAAAAACATTCCCCGTGTTATTTTTTGGTGGTGGGTTTTGATTTGTTGTGGGTATTGTTGTTATTGGTTTTCTGTTCATTCACCGCCCAGAGTGGGATAACACCCAGATGGGTGGTACAGAAATTCAATAAATAGATAAATAAAATAAAATTATGGGTTCCAGCAACATACTCACAACAAAAATAATTTCATGGGAGACTCAGGGTAGTCAGACTTCATTTTTCATTTATACAAATGTATTGCTTATAATGACATCATCAGCCTTATGTGCTATTGATGACAACAGGATTCCATTCCACTCTTTCTATCTTTAAAGGTGAGAAGGATAAATTAGAAAGTGAAAGTGGATTAGACAAAAATCTTTACAGTGTACTCAGCATTAAAAAAAGAAACCTAAGCCTGTATTTTCCGAACAAAACAGTAAATGTATTATTGCTTATAGTAACGATTTCATCCCAACATGTGAAGCAATCTGCCATCCCACAAGATATTAAATATTTGTTCCCAGTGAAACATCTACTACAGTTCTGAAGATAAACAAAAATAATATTGTAGTCTATATTACAGGTGCTTAAGGATAAGATGATGATTACATTTTATTTAATTTTTCTTTAAAATAATTTCTACAGATCTTAAAATACATTTATCTTTTTGTACAACTTCTTATGTTGAAAATGGCTAGCAGTAGAGTTTGCTCTTTCACTCTTTTGGAAAAGTTAAATCTACATTGTAATATTATTATATTTGTATCTATATTTTTAGGGCCCTACGGGTAGTTCATCTGGAGTTGTTCCCTCATGGTAAGCCAGAAGTGGAGGAAGGTTTGCAGAGAAAGAGGCCAGACAGGAATATTTTTAAGGAATTTGAGTAACTCAAGCTCCTGATTTCCATGTTGGTTATGAATACCTGGAAAACACAGATGGGCTTAAAGGTTTTAGGGCTTAAATTAATCTGATTTCAAACATGTTTGGAAAGGAAGATCCATTAACAAGAATTTTACACTAAGCCTGACTAATCTAAGGGAAACAACTCTTTCTGAGATTGTCCAGGGAAAGGGAAAAAAGGAAGGAGGGTTAGCTACCTAAGTCTGCTTCTGTATAAATGATTGCCCTTTACTATACACATTGTACCTGATGTGCATAAATTGAAGTCTCCCTCTTATGCCTGATGAAGTGGACTTGATCCATGAAAGCTAACATTAAAATACTCTACAGCAGTTAGTCTTTAAAGTGCCACAATGTGGGGTTTTTTTTGTCTTTTTATGTTTTGTTTACTCTCTGATATGCCTTTAACTATGCACCTTGAAAGATTTCAATAACTCAGAAGCCATAACCCAAGCCATTGTCTGCCACAGCTTACAGCATTACAGCTGTTGAATCCTGGAGCATAGAATACAAATGTCAGATCTAATGCAGCTTCACTATGCTTCCAACCTGGTCATTACATTTCATCAGGGAAAAAAGTGCTCCTTGTGGGATGGCTCTAATAAAAAGAATCATATCATTCTGCATGCATCCATGACAGCCTCGTGTTGACTTGAACATCTGTCGTACTGTGTGATTGTTCCCGTTTTATACAAAAAGCCCTATGTAGTCACTTAGCCTGACCCATATTGGGAAATATTGTTCATTCCTCTTAGGGTATGACTGCATTGGAAAGCTGAATCAGTGTGATTTGGCTCTGCTGAGGTTGGATTTATAGACACAATTATGCCTAAAATCATAATGGACTCGCAAGTTGAATTGTTTAGTCAAACCGCAGCCAAATCATTCTGATTTAGTTTTTTAAGAGCAGTTGCTGCTGCTCTGGGCTCAAACAGTGTGTGCCTGGCTGAGGGACTCATTTTGCTTCTGTGATGATGCTGGAAGTATTGTGCATTACCTCCATGCCCTCCCAAATCACAGCAGCAATGACAATAGCCTTGGCCACTTCTCCTTTACTTCCCTGCCTCCTTCTGCTCCTCTTCCACCTCCTCTTTTTCCTTGAGCTGCTGACATTGTAAGGCAGGAAAGGCACTGAGTGTTATGGTTTTCACTTTCTTCCTCCTTTTCACCCCTTTTTCTCCTCACTGTCTTTTGTTGACACACACATGCACGCACGCACGCACGCACGCACACTCACTTCATAACAGGTCTCCTGCTTTACCCTCTCTTTCCTCTACAGACAATCCCTCCATCCTTATATATGCAGGGGGAATCTCTAGGGATTCTCAACCTTTTCAAGCTGAGGACCAGGTCACACTCCCTCAGACAGCTTCGGGGGCTGGATGACCATTTTGCCCTGCCTGCCACACATGACACTTCTAGGTGTGGTGGTGGTGGGCCACATGAAATGGTGTTTTGGGCCACATCTGGCCCTCAGGTCCTAAATTGATAACCCCTGTTCTAGTCCTTTCAGCAAGGAAAAAGGTTGAGGTCCTCAAATGTGAGGGGGACGGGAGAGGAAGGCACTTTGTGAGCAAAAAGGGATGGAGGGATTAAAATCAGCATTTGTGTCATGAGGGCAGCAAAAAGTACTTGGAATTCATCTGTTGCAGAAGAAGAGCAAATCATGAAATGTATTTCATGGTGTATCAAAGCAGTAAGTGTGAAGTAAAAACACAGCAACTCTGTTTATATAGATTTATACAGATTTACTTCGGTCCTGCACCCTGAATATATTGTATGTTTAGCACTCTTTTAAACATTAAAATCAAGTAGTGAGTTCTAACAGAAATGGAGCTCAAATGAGGCTACTGTGAAACAAGTAGAATGAATCCTCATGTTTTAGGGAATCTTAAGGTTTGCAGAAGACAACTAAAAAGGAAGGGATCTTTTCCAAAACTGAGCTGTCTCGGCCATGAAATGTTGAATGTCTGTTGAAAAGTTACAGTGGGAAATCAGATTGGAGCATGGCTAGCTGACTGACTGGTATCTCAAAGAGGTTTAGGAGCAATCTTGTAGACTCTACTTCCATAGGATTTATCAACTTCATCATACCGGGCAGCACATGGTTTCTTGGCTGACAGCATGGAAGGAAAATTAAATTTATGCTGGAATTTTCCACACACTCCCTTTGCACTTTATTTCCTGTCAGTGTTTATTCATCAGTTATTCAAAAACAGTTTGGGGAAACATCCTTTGGCTATAATAATAAGGCAGAAAAATGTCACTGCAGTGTTCTGAGTGTTGTCAAAAGTGACAGACAAGGCCATTCAGACTGCTGCCTAGAAAGATACTTTAAAATGCTGATTTTGACAGGGGTGATGTGGGTAATGTAATGCATGTTTTACACTGAGCTATATTTATCATAAATTGTTAAACAGAGGAATGGCCACTTTTTATTCACTGGAAGAATGTGTAGAACATTCCTGTTGCTGTCATTTTTGACAGTTAATTATGAAACAGTTTTAATTTCCTAGCCCAAAGTGAGCAGTCTTTCCCGTTCCACTGTAAATAATGCGAAATAGAGATCTTTATAACTTTTGGTTAATTTCAAGAAATTCGAAGTCTCCCACCTGTCAATCTGATATCTGGTATGTGTCAAGAAATTAATACAAATTCTGTACCGAATTTGGTCCAGATCAAATCCTGGAGACCTCCTTCTCTTCTCCCAAATTGTCTGAGCACAGTGGGATGGTAAGAAATGCTTCAATAAATGCTCCACTGTGACAGTTGTCTTTTTTTTTTTGTTTACTTAGTAGCTGCCTAATTTTCCATCAAGTGGATTTCTAGCTGCTTGCTCCATATTTTTATATAAATCATAAATCATTGCTGCACATACTTCTTGAGTATGCATCTCCCCCAGCCTACTGCTTTTTCTGGAGTGGTTTATCTGACATGTATCTTCATTCTTAAGCCACATGGCCTAAATGTTTGTACTGGTCAAGTAGTTTAACCATAGAAATTTCTGGATAGGCTCAGGGACACATAGAGTGTGTATTGATTAGCAAAAAAAAAAAAAAATCTGCATCATTTTTTACAGTTTTTGAAATCTCTACAGATACATAGCACATCTGGGATGTGCATTATCTTTTTGATGCATAGTTCATTTTAAATCATCCAGCAGAGGTTATTTATCTTGCACTGACTCCTAAACCACTGTATTCTTTTCTATGTGTTTGCATGTCTCACTGCAAATTGTGTACTGTGCTTCTGGCTCCTGGATTCCCCACGGACTGAATCCTCCCCTCTGCCCCAATCCTCACTGTTATAGTGCTATGAGAGTTCACCACTCAGCTGTCATGGTAAAGAACTGTTGTAATGCTATAAGAGTGGCAACAGAAACTGGGACAAGTATCATGTGACCTTCACCTGTAGTAGTAGTAGTAGTAGTAGTAGTAGTAGTAGTAGTAGTAGTAGTAGTAGTAGTAGTAGTAGTAGTAATAATAATAATAATAATAATAATAATAATAATAATAATAATAATAATAATAATAATAATAATAATAATAATAATAATAGAGAATGCTTGAGAAACTTTGCTCAGGGGATGCTCAAATGAGGCTCCTTTTATGTCACCAAGAGCTGGGACAGAGACGGGTGATCAATCTGTCATGAAATACCTGGTTCTTGAACTACTGACTTGCCAGCCTTCTAGCTAGCAATGTGAGCTTCTTAACCACTGAGCCACCACAGCCCTGATTTCAGAGTTAAGAAAAAAACCATGAAGTTACATGGACAATGGACAATTTGGGCCCAACTATAAATCATGATTTGATACGATGAGACCATGTTGTCGTGAGCCTCCCATCCATTTGTGTGAGAAGGGAAGATATTCAAGTTCCCTTTCTCAGATTGTTAACAACCAACAGTTTCATCAGAATATAGAAAACTTCAGTTTACTTGTAAGAAGTTCTATTAATTAAGAGATCTCTGTAGTTGCATCTACTTTGACTTGAAACTGTCAGCTCAGAGACATAACCTGTTAATTTTAGACTATAAAAATTGCCCATTCTAACTGAAAGTTAATTACAGAATGGCCCTTTTCTTATTTTCAGCCACTATGCAGCCTGGAGTAAAGGAGAGGTTTCCCTTCCATCTGTAGGAAGAGGCAAGGCAAGTAGTTGATGCTCTGGTCATTGTTCCTTGCTGGTATATGGAAAAGGCTATGAAAGTTTTTAACAAGTGCCTCGCTCTAATGTTGGCCTGTAGAGTATGGACTTCAGATGCCCTCTCTCTGCCCTAGGGGCACAGTGGTTGAACTACTGTCAGGGCCATAACCAGGATTCTAGATGTGGGTGGGCGAATATTTTTTCAGGATGGGCAACAATGCCATATATTTATGTCATATATATAAGCAGCTGAGAGCTTAAGGGTGACACCCACCCTGACCACCACCCCGCTACAGCCCTGACTTCTGTACTGCAACCAAATGGTTGTGGGTTTGATCCTGACCAGGGCTCAATGTAGACTCAGCCTTCCATCCTTCTGAGGTCCTTAAAATGAGTACCCAGCATGTTTGGGGCAAAATGCTAATTAATGTGTGAACTGCCCAGAGAGTACACTAAGTGCTATGGGGTGGTAAATAAGTGTGATTGCTTTGCTCCCTCAGACTAAAGTGCTGATTGATCACCGTCAGGGGCCAGGTAGGGATTTTTTGGACCTGATTTACAGATTGGCAGTTTAAGAGGTAAACTGGTCATTATTATTATTATTTTGTCTACCCCACTCTGGGGATGTGGGACATTAAATATTCAGTTTATGGAGGTGCCAAATAAATAAGTCACTATTTGGTTAGGTGGATAGTGCTGGGTTAGGATGATAGTGATGGTGAATTTATCAAAGCATCCTAAGACAAGGTCTAGGTGAATCAGTTGGGCATGCAAGGCAACCATGCACTACGACCAATATTCTGTTCACAGGAATAGCATTGGAAATGCCCGCATGAATGTATCCCCAAACTAGATGGGTTGGGCAGTAGCTGAAAAGGCCCAACACTTCACAGGAGCAAGGAATTCACCTGTCTGGACTAGGAAGAGGATGAGTAGCTTCCCCTGCTCTGGTTGTCGTTGTCAGGGGTTTAAATAAACTTAATAAATTGTGGTCCAAGTTTTATACCAAAGGTTCTGTGTCTTGCCTCTTTATTTCATGGTGGGGAGGGAATAATGAATATTCTCTTTTGCCCTAAATCCTACCTAGGCCTTTAATCATATTCCAAGAATACCAGTGTATTCTGCTGATTAGAATACACTAATTTTAATAATCCTTGAAGAGTGAGGGCTCATGTTGCTGTCTCACAGCTCATGAAATGTGTCAGTTTAAGATATGAGACAAATGCTACTAGTAACCCCCTCACTCTCTTTTCTTTCTCTCATATTTTCTTGCAAAAGCAACATGACTTTATGGTAGCCTTATCTCTCGTTATGTTGGGTACAATGGGGTATTCATCAGCAATGAATATGGGACATGATTTCCCTAAGAGTTAACATGCTCTCCTCTCGGCAGTAGCCCCCACCCTTTCAGTTTTGTACTGCAAGTGAATGAAATTCAAAGCTTCCTTATCACCTCTAAACAGGACATCCCATTTGTGCTGTGCAAATTTCACTTAGCAAATAGTTCTAGATGGTTAAACATTTTGTTCCGTTAAGTCAATTCTGATTTAGCATATGGTTTTCTAGATATGAGACTGTGGTGACTTAGTGGTTAAGATGCTAAACTTGATGACTGGAATGTCGACATGTCAGCAGTTTGAGACCTGAGTGCTAAATGACAGAGTAAGCTCTTGTCTCTGTCCCAGCTCCTGCCAACATAGCAGTTTGAAAGCAAGAAAGTACAAGTAGATCAGATCAGGTAGAACTTAGCAATATGTAGACTAGGTAGTGAATTGCCAACAAAGGTTCAAAAGGAACTGGAATACTCCCACCAGTTTATGCTCTAGTCTAAATAAAAAGTTCCAAAAGTGTTCTGTAAAAGGTCAAAGTGCTATTACATGAAGGAAAAATAAAAATTCAGGAACACAAAACATTATAAAAATAAAAAGGAACATTCTTACTCCCCCCACCCCATTGTTAAATCAAGAAATGAATAATGATCCATATTTTCTGTATTTTCTGGCTCGGCCAACTTGCATATTCAGGATTGCCTTTTCCTACTCACAAGCAAGCATCGGTAGACACCTCTCCTCCTGCCTTGAACAAACATAAAACAATAATGGTTTCATTCCCTTTAATTCTAAGATAACAAAAACCATCTTTCATATTTTGTCCCACCTTTTCCTCTCTCTTACTCAACAAGATTCCAACATTCAATGTCCAATATTCCTCCTTTTGTTTTTATAGTCCTAGGTTGGTTTGACTATCTTTTAGAGAAAAGGAATCAGCCCAAGGCCAGATTCCAACTCTCTGGCTTCTCAGGAATTCACCCCCACTTAGAAAGGACAGTGAACAAAATAATCCATTTTAACTCAAAAACCAAGATTTTATTTCAGTTCCATTACAGTAGTGTCAAACTGTATTGCGCTGGTAAGAAAACTCATTTAGTCGCATGTGTGGATGAAGCAAACATTTCCTGAGGTTCATGTTCTGAGAGAAAGTTCACTGCTAATCTGTAAATTCCCCAGTACAGTAATACCCCGGATAACGCTAGTACTGGATAGCGCTAAAACCGCATAATGTTACAAGATTTTCGGAAAAATCTTGTATCGAATAACGCAATTTTTAGCGTTATCCGATACAGTCGTTCTTAGCAGCAGGGTGGCTGGAAAGCTGAACGGGGTTCTCCATTCAGCTTTCCAGCCACCCTGCAGCTACGGAGGCAGGGGTGGGGAGGCTGGAAAGCTGACGGGGGGGGGCTCCCACGTCGGCTTCCCCAGCCACCCCACAGCTGTGGAGGCATGGGCGGGTGGCTAGGGAAGCCGACGGGGAGTCCCTGTCAGCTTCCCCAGCCACCCTGCAGCTGTGGATCGGGTCCTCTGATCTCTCTGGAGCAGGCAGGGGACCCAATCTACAGCTGTTACTGGGCTTCCCCGACGTCCCTAGCCAGTGGAGTAAGCCAAAACGTCAGAGTTTGAATCCCGACATTCTGGCTTGCTGCACTGGCTGAGGACGTCGGGGAAGCCCAGAAACAGCTTGGATCGGGTCTCCCCACCTCCCTGGACCCGGACGGGGGGGGGGGGGTCAGAGACCCCAAAATTGGTTTTAAAAAAATCTTTTTTTTACCAATTTTGGAATCTCTGACACCCCCCCCCCCTGCGGGTCCAGGGAGGTGGGGAGACCCGATCCAAGCTGTTTCTGAGCTTCCCCGACGTCCTCAGCCAGTGCAGCAAGCCAAAATGTCAGGGTTCAAATCCCGACATTCTGGCTTGCTGCAGCCTCCAGGGAAACAGGGCTTTTTTTAAAATTGTGTGATCAATGCATCGCACAACGTTAAAAACCGGATAACGACGAGACTTGTGGAACCAAGTCTCAACGTTATCCTGGGTACTAGTGTACTGCTTTTGTACCCTTTGCTGTTACTTCAATATCTTATCTAAGTAAGCAAGCAAGGAGTGAGGAGAACAGACTATATGACTGATCCTTTCTCTTCTTAACAGTGATTCAGGTTGGAGTTAGGAACAGAGGGAAGCATGTGGTGATGGCATTGGTGGTGAAGAGTAGGGAGAGTCCTGTTCTTAACAAGAGAAATCTGATAAGGGTAACTAGCACAAAGACCCTCCAAAGTCTTTAAATAAGTATCATTCAAAATGTATCCATCATCAGAGTAAGACCACTGAAATCAATAAGACTTCTGGCTAAACTGGGTTTATTTATTTAGAAATTTGAAGGAATTAGATTTCTTAGAATGTCTACAAAATAAAACAAAGTTCCTTATGCAATACACTAACAATACCAGTCAGTATAGTGTCAGATAGTGCTAGAGGTACAATCACTTCTCCATTGTTTGTGGCTTTCCTGACTTCCCTGATATTCTTAATCACTGAAATGCATCAACTTTAAGGTTGGAGTAATCTTGGGAATGTGAGAAAGCAATTCTAGGAATGCTTAGTCCAAATAAAGTCCTATGATTTGACCATGTAGTTTTCCTATGCATGTGCACATAGAATCAGAGACTTAATTAAAAATAAGTTTGGCAGATCATTGGAATAAGAAAACATGCTATTTATCAAATGAGCAGTAATGAAAATCAGTGCTGTGCTACCTCTGTAAAGTTCACGTCCCATTAATATTTATACCATGTACAAAATTAGCAGTATTCTATTTGCCGATACATGTACAGTCATCCATTATAGAAACAAATTAAAGCGATAAAAATGGGCATAAGCTGGAGCTAAATCTTGTTTTGCTGCACAAAAGATCAGAAGAGCATAACTTAAAAGAGTGTTGAATTTTGCCATTTTGCAGATGAATTCAAGTTCTTTATGAAAAGGCTGCCTATGAACTATTTCCTCAACACATCTGCCATAATGCATTTGTGGACAATGGATTCAAATTTTCAGCATCGCTATGAGCAACTGGAAACCAGCATGAAACAACTGTTCCTAAAGGCTCAGAAAATTGTTCATAAGCTCTTTAGCCTTAGTAAGAGGTGCCATAAACAACCAATCATCAGCTTGCCGAGGCAAAGGTAAGAAACAAAGAAAAATGCAACTGATGGTGTATAGTAACTCCCAAATGAGTTTTGGGGGTAGTTTGTGGAAAGGATAGAAAAGGGTGGGGTGGGAACAAAACTGTACGGCAAGTTAATTCTCACATTCCCCTGCA
Organism: Furcifer pardalis; assembly: GCA_030440675.1. Taxonomy (NCBI): domain Eukaryota; kingdom Metazoa; phylum Chordata; class Lepidosauria; order Squamata; family Chamaeleonidae; genus Furcifer; species Furcifer pardalis. The sequence continues at coordinate 164,579,228 of CP126891.1, read as the reverse complement.
GATTCACAAAGATTAGATGATATAATTTTGGAATGTATTAACTTTTTAGGTATGACTGATCAAAGACACTCTTTTGACATAGAAGAATATCTGATGCGGATGGGTGCAGCAGTCTGTTGCAGTATTATTCCTTCTGCTTGACAGCATATAACACAAGTAGCGAGACTCTACCTCAGCAGCTGTATTCTTATGGCCATTGTTGTGCCCCTGATAGCCAGTGGTGTAACATGAGGAAAAGCAGAACTTGAGAATGTTACTGCATGCATCAAGAGTCTAAGCAGGAGACTACAGGTTTGAACTGATTTCCCAAACTAAGCTAAAAATTGTCATCAGCAGCTCCCATAAATGCTCTCATCATCCCATAGAAAAAAAATATATCAGGCTTTCCTTTCCAACCTGAATTGTGTTACCTGGATGTTTTCCACTTCTTTTTAGGCAGTCAAGTGTATTTTTCACTCCATCCAGTCTTAGTCAATGGAAGACCTCTTTGGGGTAATGGCACAGGCCTCTGCTATTAAAAAGTGAGCCAGACATCTTTAGAAAGTACACCCCTTTCTTTTCCCTTTACCCATTCTTTCTAGAGGGAGAGGGAACATCTCCCCTGGCTGCTTTTTGCAATACACAGTAAAAAGACCAGGAGTGTGTTGGTAGGGCAACTTCCTTGTATTGTCATGGCTCTTTTTTCTGACAATGGATTTAACTAACAATCACTAGTCTCCCACCCACCAACCCACCCATGTCTGGAGTAGGAGAAGAAGTGAAAATCATCAAGTAACTGCTTGGATCATTTCCACCCACCTCTCAAGCTTCAAAGCTTAAAGTAGTTAGCAACACAATTGCTGTGTCAATCAGGAATAGCAAATGTAAACCACAACCCAAGAGATTACTATAAGGAGAAGCAGTTCCCTTAGGTTCTTTGAAAAAGAGTTAGGTATGACTGGAATATATTTATAAGAAAGATGATGGGAATATTACTTTCAGTGACATCCATGAAATGATGGTGAACCTTGGCACTCCAGCTGTTCTTGGTCATCAATTCCCAGAAAGCCAAGTCAGCACTGTTGCTGATCATGGCTTCTGGGAATTGAAGTTCAAGAACAGCTGGAGTGCCAAGGTTCACCATCACTGGCATAGTATGTAGTCCTATGTTTTCATACATATTGGTTGAAATCCTGTTGCTTGTATAGTAAATCACAGTGGAATAAGCCTATTCAATTTGTGGAGATTTGGTAAGTCAATTCCCTCATATGTTCCAGTGTATTTTGTTCTCATTAAAACTCATTTTGCAGAGATTGGATAAGAAGATATCAATAGAAATGATCTGAAATGACCTTTTGTTTAGACCTTTGTAGTGATGTGTATAACTTAATGTTTTCATTTAGAGAGGCTATCTGAAATGCTATGAAAAGCAGAATTTGTTGATCATGGATGAATTTGGTGGTGTATATTACAGAAATATATTTTATGCATACAGTATTCTATTATGTTACATCCAATAAGATCTTCACCATAATGATACATCCACCAAATTCAAAAACATTAAACCTGTACTATCTGTGCTATATATGGGAGTACCATCTAATCAATGTTTGAACCCCACCCCATACAGAATTTGAATCTGGAATATATAACTGTTATCTGGTAGTGCACTATTTATTTGTTTGTTTAGCTATTCATTATATTCTTTTTGAACTAAACTCATTTTACTTTTCTTCAATGACATAGATTTTTTGCCTGTGTAAGTAGCTTGAAAATAATCATTGCACACAAACATGTGATTTTCTGTTTTATATGCCCCATTGACTCAAATGGGCTTACTCTTGTTGTGACTTACCAATTTTCCGTTCTGAAACTTTCAGCAAGATAGCAATTCCACAGATTATATGATCACTGTCTCAATACTTGTGATAGATGCTTTCTCTTGACAAGATCTGGAAATATTACAGTATAAAATATATTTGTTACATTATCCATTGCAGGAAATCTTGAAAGGAGGCATCAGTCGTGTTTCAAGTAATTCAAGCAATATAAGTGTTATTTGTTACCTCTAAAAAGTAACTTTGCAACAATTAGTTACAGTACTCACTACTAAAAATAACCATTGTGTTTTTCCTCTACATAGCTATAGTTAACAATTCTGTGTAACATGAACACATTGTCAAACTTCCTTTGTTAGTCATTTCACATCATAATTATCATCCTGATCAGAAGATAGCCTGAAAATGTAATACTTTTCTACAACTGAAACAAAGTAGGTTGGAGTGAAAAAGAGGCCAGACTAGAGGACTGAAAGATGTAAGGCACTCCTAAACACTTTGGGGGGGAAACCAAAATATAAGGTTGTACCTGTGTATTTGTTTGGCAGAATGTTAATAAGGAATTCTAGGATATTACAAATATATGTACATGCAATATTTAATATATACAAAGTGCTCAATAATATTGGAGATTTTGAAGCAAATTAAATCTAATCTAAAAATATATTATTAACAGTAATACAATGATCCAAATGGATGCTGTTCATGCCTGGGTTTTTAAGCAATTAAACTATCCATTTATGTTTAGCAAATATAGTTTGCTGAGTTTAAGAAACTACAGATCATCAATGACAAAAGGTAGCTTTATTGGAAACTTGGGGTTTCTTTTGTTTACCATTTTATAACCTTGGATTGCTAAAATGTTTCTTTATTTCAGTGCCCAAAATTTCTTATGAATCCAGCTCCTGATTCTTTCTCTTAAAGTCATTTGGTCTTAAATTTCCCCATAAAACCATGTTTTTTGGTAACTTCAAGTACATACTCATCATAAATTTTAAGATTTGAAGGTAAACAACAAAGAATGAGATCCAGACACAAATTAATGTTCTAATAGCATAAAACACATTGCAATTTGAATTCACAAGGAAACCCCACTTCAATATGAAATTGCTGTTAGATCTTAAATCCCAAATTTAAACATGAAAGGAAAAATTGGGCAACCTCATCTGTGGACATGTGGACTGATCATTATACACACACACTTCAAGGATAGAAATTAACTCCACCAATTCTCTAAAGCAAATGGTGAAATTCAATTCCAGTTGAAGATTCCATTCTCCTTGACCACCAAGGCTCATTGGAAATTGTTAATTCTCAGAACTTTTCCTTTTGTCAGCAATTGAGATGGAAAAGGACTTCTCACTGCCCCAAGTAAAGTATGCTTTGGTCACCTCCAGACTTGATTACTGTAATGCGCTCTACATGGGGCTGCCCTTGGTGACCATTCGGAGGCTGCAGCTGGTCCAGAATGCGGCTGCTCGGGTAGTGATGGGGTGCGGGCGTTATGCTCGTGCCTCACCACTGCTTCAGGAGCTGCACTGGTTGCCAGTATGTCTCCGAGTGCAATTCAAGGTGCTGGTTATTACCTTTAAAGCCCTACATGGTAGTGGACCAGGATACTTAAGAGACCGCATCGTCCCAAGGACATCTGTCCGTCCCACCAGGGCGGATCGGAGAGGCTCTCTTATCATTCCATCGGCTAGAGAGGTGCATCTCTCTAGCACCAGAAGGAGGGCCTTCTCCGTGGCCGCCCCGGCCCTTTGGAACCTCCTGCCAACTGAGTTACGTCTACAGACAGAGCTCCTGCCCTTTCGGAAGGGTCTAAAAACCTGGCTAGCAGGGCAGGTGTGGGGCTCCAGGAATATGGGGTCCCATGTTGGGTGGCTGATCTGATGGGACAGCCACCCCTCCCTCACTCTTTTAACTTTTTAAATCTTTTTAAACTTTTTAACCTTTTTAAATTTTTTAGATCTTTGTAAATTCATGGTTTAATTCTTTTTTAATTGATTTTTTAAAGTAATTCCGAACCTCAAGGTTTTAATTTATGAATTTTCTGTAAGCCGCCTAGAGTCAGGTCCGCCTGATTAGGGCGGGATAATAAATCTAAATAAATAAATAAATAAATAAATAAATAAATAAATCATCTCCCTCCACACCACCCTTCAGGACTTATTTTAAAAAAAAAATACACATTTTTTAAAGATTTATTTAGGTGTACAAAAGAGAAAGTGTACATGTTAAAATGTGAATGGCTAATATTTGCATATTGAATGGAATAAAATATGTCAATTAAGTAAATACATAAATAAAAGTATACATAAGGAAAGGAGCAAGTTGAACATAAAGGCACACAGGATTCTGAAAAACATGCCACTACATTATACAGCTCAATATGAATGATGAACGAGAAGACAGAATATTACTTTTAAATGTCCCCCCCCCCCACAACAACAAAAATCCCCCATTCCTCACTGTGGACTTTGGAAGACTGTGTGTTGCCATCACCTCTGGCACAGATTCAAAAGAAATGTATTGCATACCTTTTATTGCCTCATTCTTGTTCCCTTTCAAAGATAACGGGCAGGGCAGGGGTGAGTATTACCATCCATAAATTTAGGTTCAGTACATGAGCATTTTTCCTTCCATCTTATATTTGAAAACAAGCATTTTATACTACACAGAGCAGGATTGGACCCTACATGTGGTCAGCTGCATCAGAAGAAGCTGGCGAGAGAAAAGCAATATAATGTCCTAGCTAACTTTGATGACTCAGGAGATGTTAAGTTGCTGAGATAGTCCTATCTTGTCATTGTTCCATTCTGTAGCTTTCAGTAATTCTACAAGCTAATGTACTTTAGACTAAAGAATTGAAAAGGTTTGTAGACTAATATGACACTCAATGATTCCCAAGCGTTGATTTTTGGACTTCAATTCCAGAAGCCTAAGTCAATTCCCCAAAGCACTGACCAACCAATGTACTGACTGAGGCTTCTGGGAATTGACGTCCACTGGTGTTCCTTGGAACATAGTTTTGGAAATGCTGCTCTAACTAATACTGGTGTTGATAGCAGCTCACATTGGCCAGGGTGTCACATTACTCTGATATTTTCAGATTCTGCGATGTAGCTGGCAGAACTTTCTCTTCTGCATTACACTGAGTGCTGTGGTACACATGGTCTCAAGTAAGGATAGATAGAGAAAAATCCTCCAGCTATCTTGTTTGCTGAAGGTAAGCACTCCCAGCATCTTGGCCTCACCTTCCCAGGAATTAATCATGTAAACACATACATGTGAAGTGGGGAGAAGCATTGTTGCCATGAGCTGAAAATAATTTCACAATTTATATATGTGGCTTCCAGGATCTGACTGGGAAGAAAATGCAATGGAGGTTAAATGAACGTTTGGGAGATGGAGAGAGGTTCAAAAATCCCTGATTGTTACCTCTTACCTTGGATACCTTGGAGTCATTATTCAGTGAGGAGTCCACAAATTGGTAGACATCTCCCCGACAACATTCCACACAGGCAAATGGATTTGAGAAATCAAGTTCATTTGCATGCAGTTTTTTAGCCATTTGGATAACACATCACCTGCTGGCTAAGCGGACCATGATGTGTGCCTTCTGCTTTCAACTTGTCCAAGGGATCCAACCGAGGAGGCTTTAGTCCCAGCCTATCATTATTGACAAGTGATGAGCAACACTGCCTAGTTAGACCGCTCAAGCCCCCTTGCCCAGACAAGGCTCTCACCTAGATTCTTTTAAAATTCATATGACCAGAAAAATATACTTAATTTATCAGAAGTACAAAAATTACAATAAATTACCACAAGTAATGAATGATGCAGGACATTTAATTGAGTCACATAGTTTTCAAACCATATATCACACTGGTCCATAACCTCAGCATCTACTTTATTCGATTGTCTTCCTAGACTGGATCATCAGCATTTTGGATTGGAGGTCCATACTGGGCAAGAGTTCCTTTGAGAATAAGATTAAATGCATTAAGGATGTCCTTACTATAATTTCAGGGTGTAATATATTTCAGATGAATTTCTTTAATTGCACTGTATTCCCAAAGTGAAGAACAGTGATAGCAATTGAGTTATGAAGGGTAACTTTAAAAATGCATTACAGTGAAGTGACATTCTCCCTTCCAAATGGATTTTACTTATTGATAGGGGGCCATAAATCACTGATACAACAATTTCCCCAAATTATCAGAAATTCATGTTTCCCAGATTCTGTTGGTCATTTTCCAAGATTATAGATATATACATCTATATACTAGACACCAGTAGCTGCCAAGAACCTCAACTGTTCTCCATCTTTTACAATTAAGCTGTCATCAGGATACCACTCAGCTGAGTGTATGTTAAGGGGAAAAAGTGCATCTTATACATCGACAAATATGGTACATCTCGGACTCTAAGAATCTTTCTTTAATTTGCTTTCTCCTGACTGGAGAGCAGCATAACAAATGTTCATCACGAGTTTTGTAAATTTTACAGTTTATATAGACATTCAGGCATACATATATGCCTCTTTGAGCACAGTCTTGTCCATTGATTGCTTTTTCTTGGAAAATCAGTTTCCTAATGCAAACCAAAACATAGAATTCTTTATGCACATTTCCCCGCTATATATCTGGATATGTGTTGTTGTTTTTTAAAATCTCTTTTACTAAATTCCGTGTGCAACTCCTGAAAAATAATAGGCTTTGGTTTGTATATTTTTATTTTTGTTGTTAAGTCGCACAGTCGATTCCGATACTTTGCGACCCCATGGACCACTGTCTGCCAGGCACTTCTGTCCTCCACCATCCTCCTCAACTCACTCAGCTTTGTGCCCATTGTGTCTACAATATCATTTAAAAGAAAAGGGAAAGGTAAATTTACATCCAAATACAAACTGAACTTATTCCCCTGCCATCTCAAAACACCCACATGTCCAATGTTATTTTGATTTCATGCTTTATTTCAAATATATCTGAAATGCATTAACATTATAAATTTATAAAGCATGGGCATTTCCTTGAAATAGGAACAAAATATATTTGTAATATTTTTTATCACCTGGGCTTATTGTGAGAATACCTGTGCACCTGTATTTGGATCAGTAAAGACTAGTGATTGTGCACAGTGTATTTTGTTCTCATTATAACTAATTTTACAGAGACTGGATAGGAGAAAATCAACAGAAATTATCTGAAATGACCTTTTGCTTAGATTTTTGTAGTGATATGTATAACTGAAAGTTTTCATTTAGAGAGACTGTCTGAAATGCTATGAAAAATAGAATTTGTTGATCCTGGATAAATTTGTATATGTATATTACACAACTTTATTTTATGCACACAGTATTCTATTATGTTACATTCAATAAGATCTTCACCATAATGATACATCCATGCAAATGCAATCAGTGTATTCACACAAAATTCAAAACCACTAAACCTGTACTATCTGTGCTATATATGGGAGTACCATGTAATCAATGTTTGAACCCCACCATGTACAGAATTCAAATCTGGAATATATAGCTGGTATCCAGTAATGTTCCACTATTTACAGAATGGGGCTGTGGTGGCTCAAGTGGTTAAGATGCTGAACTGGCAGTTGGCAGGTCAGCAGTTCAAGACCTGAGTACTGCACAGTGGAATGAGCTCCCATCTCTGTCCTAGTTCCTGCCAAGCCAGCAGTCCAAAAGCAAGAAACTGCAAGTAGATAAATAGGTGCTACTTTGGTGGGAAGGTAAACAGCATTCCATACACTCCAGTGTCTAGGCATGCGTGCATCATGCCCATAGAAATGTCTGCTGTAAACAGAAATGAGCACTGAACTGTAGAGACAGATACAACTGGCTTTCTAGTAAGGGTGACCTTTACTATTTACAGAATGCAAATCTGGAATATATAGCTGGTGTCCAGTAGTGCAATATTTATTTGTTTGTTTAGTTATTCATTATATTCTTTTTATACTAAATTCCTTTTACTTTTCTTCAATGGCATAGTTTTTTTGCCAGTGTAAATATCTTGGAAAGAATCCTTGTACACAAACAGGTGCTGTTCTGTTTCATATAAATAATTCTGTAACCCCTTCCTGCGCCCGCTTTGGTCTTCATGTCATATACAGAATTTATAAGATCACATTGCACCTTTCAAATCAGACTCTATTGAAAGGGGAAAGGCATCTTGAATTGACTGGAAAGTTTTGCAGTTCTTATAACCCCCAAGCATCACACAATTTATATTCATTCAATCCTCTGGATTTTCATTTCCATTTTACAGTGTACCAAGCCAAAGTAGCATTTGTGGGCTGTCACATCTGGAGGAAGATTTGCAATCAAATGCAATTTTAGATCTGACAGTGATCATACAAGCTTAATTTACATATTGAGTTTAAATAGGAGGGAGGCATAAGCACAGTAAAATGTCTTCTGTAAGCATTAGCTTTGTTAGTTTAAAATGTCATATGCACAGGATGGCTCTTGGGCTTTTGCAACATCCCTTCCTTTCTATCTTCCTTTATATTGAACCACCCCATATGGTGGTTGTGGCCAGATTAGGCGTGATTATCTGAACTGGTGTGATGCATGCAGCAAGTCTACAATTGGTTGAGCTGCAATGATCTTCCTGGGGAAGACAAGATAGATAAAGAAGAGTACTATGTGGAGCAGACATCAAGGCACATGAATGGAGAGATAGGAAAGAAGACTGGAAGAATAGTGATTTTATGAATTAATTTTGTGGACTGCAACTCGTATCTGAGAATGATTTTTTTCCTGAAGCAGGAAAAATGTCATTGACATGAATTTGTTTAAGTACATCCCAGCTTGCCATAAAGTGATCCCACATCCTATGATCATGGAGTCATTCCCTGCAGCACACACAAAATGAGGCATGCAGGATTCAGCACTGGGACTGCAATGGACTGCCACATCCTTGAGGATATGGACAAGGTGCACCTTCAAAGCTAGTTTTACTACTAATTTTACTACTCCTTAACTCTGAGCAGAAATGCTCATTTTTAAGCACCCTTTTTAAATCTTTCTCTCTTGATATATTTTAAATACTGTACACTCATTTTAACTTCTGTTCCTTTTGCTGTTCTATGCTGGTCTTGGACCATACTAAAGATTTGATTTGATTTGACTAGAAGAGAGAAAATCCAGTGAAGTAAGGAAACAAGGAGAACTCAAAGAGAAGGAATGTAGGAGAGGAAGAAGGTGATACACAGATTGAAAATTACTGCAAAGGGGTAAAGGAGAGGGAGTGCATCAATCTCAGCCTCACTTCAGACTTCTTTGTATAACTCATGAACACATCTAATTTCAAGGAAGAAGTTTAAGCAGCCTAGTTTAACAAGCCTGGAAGCAAAGGTCACTGACTCTAACCTGGTGACATCAAGGTTGACATTGTTTCCCCATGCATATTCCAAGCTTTTGAAGGATGGTTTTGTTAAACCTAAGCAATGTCTGCCTTATAGGTTTATTAAGGTTACATATTGAATGACAGGTATGATGAGGACTGTCTACATAATAATACACAAAGACATTTGCCAAATACTTTCTGTGTCATTTTTGGCTTTTGTGTAGCTTTAGTTGGCCTGCCTAATTCCTTTTGAAAAGAACTGCAAATATTTCCTCTGAAAAGAAAAAGACTGCAAAGGCATTTGGGCCTATTATATCATGCTCATCTTATGAATGCATATTGACAGAAAGAGTTTTTAATCTGTTTAAAATACAATGGTATAGCAAGTCAAGAATGGCAAGGGCTTAAGTTTGTCAATTGTCTGGAGCTTTAATAAAAGCATGCTTTGTCTGTGCTAGATAGCTGCCACATATTGAAGGGAAAGCATTTGGGAGGGGTCCATGAGCTATACACAAAGAATTACTGACAATTGAGTGCTATTCAAATTGAGGTAGACAAAATAATCATAAATGGTATAGTATTTATGCTGTGTTCTCTCTCCCGCCCTGCAAAAAAAAAAAAAAAGGTTAACATAATGTCAGTTGATATCAAAGCAGCTGGCTGAATAACTCAGTGAGTTTGATATCTGGCTGTGGAGCCAGGGGTCAGGAGTTTGATTCCTCATTCTCTTCAAGAGAAGAAAAAACTAGTGTATCGACTGAGAAGCTATGCACGCTGCAAAAACCCTAGAAAGAGCCATTGTAAATCAGAATTGACTTGACAGCATGCAATTATTATTAATGTTATGTCAGGATCTGAGACAATTCCCAGGCTCCAACTTCTGGGAAAGCAGTTCTGGTTAGACTCACACGTGACTGCAGCTGTGGAGAGCCCTAGGAGAAGCACTATATAAGAACTTCCTCCTCCCTTTAGAACAGTGTTTCCCAACCTTTGGTTTTTGGACTTCAACTCCCAGAAGCCTGAGTCAATTCCCCAAAACACTGATCAGCCAATGTAGTGACTTAGGCTTCAGGAAATTGAAGTCCTTCTGTTGGGACAATTCCTCTAGATGCTGCTCCAACAATCAAGATTCTTAGATTTGATGTGGTCCTTTGCCTCAATCTCCTGCTCTTGCTCCAGCCCTAAATTCCCTGCTATGGTTGCTTCCTTGGTTGTTTTACTCCTGGCCTGCTTGGACTAGATCCTATCTACCTGCATGAACCTTGCTACTGGCTTGAACCTTGGACTTGGATTAGGAGATTTCTAAGTTTGGTCTTTGAACTTTAATTCGATTCTCCTGGTGCCTGTGCTTCCAACCGACCACCTGCGTCCTGGGACTCTGGGATGTTAGAGCAGTACTATTGGTCTAGGTCAGGGTTTCTCAACCCTGGCACTCCAGATGTTCTTGGACCTCAGGTCCCAGAAGCTCTGATCAGCAGATGTGCTGACTTGGGCTTTCTTGCTTTATTAATACAGGTGGTACCTCACTTAAAGAGCATAATGCGTTCCACAGTATTGTTCTTTAAGTGAGTTTACTCTTTAAGCAAAACACCAGTGTAAGTGACTAATTGTGACTTCTGGTGGAGGGGAATATGAACCCAGATTTAATTGTTAAATGAGTTTTTGGTTGGTTTTAGTTGTTAAGCGAGACGAACATTCAGAGAACTCTTTAAATGAGTTTGTCTCTAAGTGAGATGCTCTTTATGCAAGGTTTTACTGTATTTTATAAACAACTTAAGACGTACCTGTGTCAACAAGCCTTTTAAGGCCGATAAGATTATTAGAGTAACATTTTCATCACTAGTTTAAGCCAGGTCTCAAGTGCAGCATTTTGAATTGCATTAAATAAATTTGACAGAGCTTTAGAAATTTTCATGGGTAGGTGTGAAATTCTGTTGTTGTTCTTACTTAGGAGATAGATGAGTATATATGGAAATGTCTTGTCTTTCACTGTACAGTTATCTCTGTAGACACTGAAAACCTTTCAAACTTTCAGCATTTTGATTGGAGCCTATGAAGAGATGCCATGGGATAACTCCTTCCAATGTCTTTTTTTTTTCAGCCAGAGAAGCTGGGGTACACAGAAAAAGCCTCCTCAAAGACTGTGGTATTTTTGAACCACATTTGGGCATACCCTGATAATGGCAACCTTGTATTGGTGGCTAATCTTTCTCATAATAGGGTTCTAAGAATTAACCAGAAATTAAAGAGATTTTCATGGGAGAACCGTCATAGCTAGAGAATAAGTAATGTTGCAAGTCTTCTGTAGAATAGACAAAACATTCTTACAATAATATCTCTAGAGGTAAGAGTTGGGAAATTATGAGAAACAGATTGAGCACTGAAAAAATCATAAATAGTGTTGAGACAGATCTTCTCAGAAGCAATGTTCTCAGAAATGTTGTTTTCCTTTTCTTCATACTCCCCTAGAAATAGAGGCCCATTCCATGGAATGGGGAACAAAATGGATCTTCCTGCAGTGTGGAAGAAAGAAAATATTATGTGGGTGAGAGTTGAACAAAGCCCACAATGTCCCAAAACGAACCTCATTAAATTTTAGGACATTTGTCTGGTGTACTCTCAGATCAAAAATTTCCTTCCTTTGTTCACGAATGAGTACTCTTAGTTTTATATTAGGGAAAGATGGAAGAACATATTTCTGCAGGTCTGAGGTGGCAAATTCTGTGGCATATTACACGTGCCTACAGAGTCTATTGGCAAGGAATCACAAAATTCATTTTAGCCTCTTCAAACCAGGATTAATGAAGTGATTTAGGTACTCCGAGGAGTTGGGACTGGCCCACAAGGGAGGTGTAATTGACTGGCTTCAGATATTCTTTCCCTTTTTACAGCTGTAAAAACATTTTATTGCTGCTTCAGTTTTGTTGGAGGCAGCAAATTGGCGCCATTTCAGCCTTAAATTGCTTTTCCTCTGAATTAGGAGCAATAAACTATCTGCCCAGTTTTCAGTGTCATGCAAGATTTATTTCACACACATGGAAAACAAACAAATTTGATTTTCACGTGACAAAGGAAGTCATTCAGGAAATAAGATCTTAGAAGGGAAGAAAAAGATTTTACAGCCAAGGGAAAAAAATGAGATAATTCTGCTGCCCTTTAATAAGAATTGTTCAGGTTGTAAGCATAGTTTCTTTTGCTGCTAGTAAAGTAGTAGTTCCTTCTCATACTGCACAGCACCTGTCTTACTCTACAACATATCCGACAATGAGACTCCTCATTACTTCTGCAGCAATAAAGTTTTATGGGGCAGGGGTGCTAAACCAACATTCAAACCTCCACTTTTCACTTCTGGGACAGTAATGTCAGAGTTTGCTCATAGCAGTGACAGTGGAAAAAAATGGTGATGGAAAACTGTGCTCCCATGACTGCCAAAGAGTGTGTCTCTTCTTTGAGAAACTTACAGGACATCTAAACTTTCCTTGGCATCATTTGATGAAATAGTCTTGCAAGTGTCTATGCTACCACAAAATGTGAACACAAGCCTAAACTGTTGATCCAAGTGGTAGTTCATAACAGGGCATTATGTACTGTGACACCTGGTCTCCCGTTAAGACACAGAAACAGTTATGATCAGCATGTCAGAGGGGTGCACTAGCTTTCCCCCATTTATTGCCACTTCCCATGCAAAGTGTCCTCCATGCTTGAAGCAGCCTTGTATAATTGTGAATCCTAATTTCTTAGAGCCTCTGAATCTAAGAGCCTCTATGCATATTGGAGACTCTTCTCTTCAGAGTGTTGCTCTTCCAAGGAGGACTATAATTTGGGGGGCCTTCACTACCAAGCTTCCTTCTTGTGTGGTAAATTTAGCCATTTAGAGCAAAGAAAGAGGTTATGTGGCATTTTAATCTTTCAACCCCTGTCTCAATCCTGTGCTATGCAGTATTTTCTATAATTAGTTAATTTTTTATTGTTTTAATAGTTTATTTATTTATTATTATTATTTAATAGTTCAAATTTATATTGCCGCCCACTCGCTGTGGCGACTCAGGGCGGCTTACAGACAATACATTACATTAAATTACAATACAATATGTTGGAGTGGGCACAGGGGGAGGGGCGGCAAGGTCCTCATCCTGCCCTGGCTTCTCCTTCCCCTGGCAGTTGGTGTGGGCACATTGAGATATTATGGAAAGTGCTATGACATACAGCTGTCTGAATTATAAACAATATTTCAAGCCAGCTATAGTTTCTAAATGCTTTCCAAAGGCAGTGTCACATAGAGTACAATGCATGTGCTTGATTTAATATGACTAAAGAATCATTGCTCTTGCTTGGCCAGTTCCTATATAGGAAAAATCAGAAGATACAAACCAATCTAAGCTGATTAAATGTATTCTTCTCTTTCTTCTTTGCTTCATCTCTTACCCCATCGGGTGTCGAGGGAGATGCAAGGTTCTTGTTCCACACTTCTAGTGCCCTCCACGGGTGTTATTTGGTGTTTTTGTAATATTTATTTGATGCTATCTCTTCACCTTCCTCTGAATCTGCCTCATGGTCTTTGTCCTTCTCCTCTTTCCACATATGCCTTGTATGGCGTGGAATTCCAAGACATTCTCTCCAAATGGGCAAGCCACTTTATTTTTTGTCTCTTTATGTAGTGCAAGATTAGTGATGTTTCATTTCTTTCCCTTATAACCTCATTCCTGATTTTATCCCTTCTAGTGACTCCAGCAGCCTTCCTCAGACACCTCATTTCCATGGTGACCATGTTGTAGAATTGTCGTATCAGAGATGAGACAGGACAGCAATTCCAGGTCATACAGATTCAAAGGTCTTTTATTGCGCAATGGTTCACAGATAGTATACCTACTCAGAATCTGAGAACCACGAGGATTCAAAGACAAAGGTTTATATACCCACTAGTAAACAGGAAATGCATGGCACTTCGACCATGTGGTGGTTTTACAATCTTAACACCTTGGTATTGGTCCCAGGGACAAAGGAATTCAAACTACACACTAACATTGGCTGATGGCCAAAACTTCACACTTATCTATCCTCTACCATTGGGTACACTTATAAGCCCTCTATTCTAATGAGGAAAGGGTTTATTGCCTCAGCCTGAACAACAGGCAGGCAAGTTTTAACTGAATCATGTCACACCACTTTGTAGGTTACTGAGAGGGCAAAGATGGAGTCTCTTTGGTTTTATATTTCTCTATTTTCCATCACAACCAACTTTTCCTTATGTTTTGTTGCGGCACTGGCAACATAAGGTGGAAATGAATATGCTTTGTATGAAGTGTTTCTTTGTGTTGATTGTTATTGCCTTGTCTTGTAAGAGCAGAGTTAATTGCCCCAGTATTTTGTTTGCCTTACTGCACTGTAATCTCTTTGTCCATTTTGCCATTTTCAGGAAAGGTTGTCCCTAGATATTTGGACTCTGCCACTTGTTTATACTTGTTCCCTCTAGCTTCATATCTAGAGCATGCTGTTTCCTTCTGAATGCCATTACCTCAGTCTTCTCTTTATTGATTGGTTAAATGTATTCCTTGCTAAAAGGATCCATCTGTGCATCTATATGTAGCACTGAGCCTTGGACTCTCATGAATATCCTTTGTAGCTCAAAATATTTTGCATACATAATAGTTCTGCTCTGACAGGATGTTTTTCATTAGCAAGGTGGGTTTGGTGCATTGAAGAATTCAGTGCAGTCTCATTGGAAAGTATCTGCATAAGCCTAATTGGTATGCAGTATAAATAGCCAGGAATGAAAGACATCAATTGGTGCCAGGTTTAAGTACCACAGTTTGTGGATCAATGAAATAAAAAAAAATACAGAATTCACTTTTAAAAGAGATGATACAAACATTACAATAAAATTTTGGAGCAAATGGTACTTTCTTCAAGATGGCTGCAAAATCTGTCAATAATTCAGAACAAGTGAATTAAAAAAAGGATGTTTTATTGAGTTTGTAGATAAGCCATGTTGCATTCAGAAGATTCAAGTATTTCAGTTTCTGGGAACTTTCATTTTGGCTCTATGTGAAAGAAAACCTTTTTTCAAACTGGCAGGGTGTGTTGCACATTGAACCAAGTCTTCAGGGATATCAAATGATCCATGTTCTTCCCATGAGGGAGTCAAAGTATCATGAGTTGACTGGCTTCCACTGTGTGATCTTTCTCTGAAAATCTGAGCAAGATAAAGTGAAGATCCCAAGAATATGCAGCCTTGACCTATAGTCAGTGATGGGATGACAAAAAATCTACTACCACGCCATGACGTCACTGACGTCATGGGTGTGGCCAATGTCATGACGTCATGACGTCATGGGCAGAGCTGACGTCATGATGTCATGACGTTGTGGGCGGGGCTAATAATAATAATAATAATAATAATAATAATAATAATAATAATAATAATAATAATAATAATAATAATAATAATAATAATAATAATAATAATAATAATAATAATAATAATAATAATAATAATAATAATAAAAAATAACACACACACACACAACCTCAACTCAACCACCCAACCATCACAAACCCGTAAATAACTTGAATAAATAAAATAAATAAATAAATAAAATAAAAATTAAACAAAAATACAACCACCCGCCCAAAACACAAATAACTCGCCCACCCACCCCAAATACAAAACCCTCACTTACCTCCTCCTCCGAACGCGGCAGGCGCCACCGCCTACAGCCGCCGCCATAGCCGCAGCCGGGCTGAAAAGGCTCCTGCCCAGCCTGTCCTTCCATGCTGTCCTTCCTCCCGACGGGCGCCCGGTCCAGTCAGCCCAGTCCGGCTAATGGGATCTCCAAGCTGCTCAAGGAGGAGGCGTCCCAGGCCGGGGCTGGAGCGCTACCGTGGTGAGCAATGCTGCCGCCGCGCCTGGGCAGGGCCGCCCAAGGGGGGCAGGCAGGCTGGGGAGGGGTCTTTGGAAGGCGCGCTGGCTGAGGAACTGAGGGCTGGTGCTGCCGCCGCCGCCGCCGGAGCTGCCCTGAAAAGGTGCAGCTCCGATGCCGAAAGAAAAAAAATTAAAATTGGAGCCAAAATGGCTCCAATTGACTGCACATGCGCAGAAACTCAATACATCAGATTGAGCTTCTGCGCATGCGCAGTCAATTGGAGCCATTTTTGCTCCGATTTTTTTTAAAAAATATTCTTTCAGTGAGGCGTCCGGAACCGGACGCCTCAAAAGTTGACTAACCTCCCGGAGAACGCTCCGGGATTGTTCCTAACAGTTCCAGGGAACCGTATGGAACCGGGGACATCCCATCACTGCCTATAATCCTTTTTAATCAAATTACTGTACTTCTGAATTAATAGTGGTAAAAGAAGGAATAATATTTTAATAATAGTCTTAGGAGGCTTTTCAAAGTAGGAAGCAGCCCTGACATCACAACTTGTATAATACATGGCAGCAAGTCATAGGACAGATGAAATCCTGTTTGTGCAGCTATGCTGTGTAAGGCTGGTGCAACGGTTTCTTTGAATTATTATTTTTTTTATTAGAATTTCAAGATTCCAAGATGAAACAGATATAAACCTGTTCTAGGGAACAAAGCATAGCAAAGTGAAAATTAGAGCATAACCAGAGATGACACTAGTCTATTCACAGGTGCAATTAATTTGAAGGTTTATTTAAATCACAGCAGATAAATAGGGAATAAGACCTATGAAATAAAGGCACAATTTAAAAAAAAACACAAGAAAATTAATACAATTCCAACAATACAATGCAATGATAAAATGGAATGTGTCAGAGGAAATTATAGTTGTGCAAAATTAGCCACAGTTAACCCTATTATAATACACTATATTTGCCTCTCATCTTCCACCTGCCCTCTCCTTGAAGCTCTTTATCTTTAACAGTCTTTAGCATAAAGACTGAGAAAGAAAGATGTATATCTATCCTGAGGAAAAGGTTCCTGAAGACTCAGGGGAATATGCAGGAGAAAAGTAAAATAAAGAAGTGAAATAATTGTGTGACTGTATCTATTTAATAAATAAAGGAAGAAAATAAGGGAGGTGTTGAATCTCCCTAACCCATTGTAAAAATTGAAGCTTGTCTCAAAATCACTACAAACTAACACCCGAAGGCCCCAGGGCAGACAAAATCTGCAAAAGTAAAATTACATTTTAAAAAATGAACTAGAAAGCATGTGAGTGTGAATGTGGCCCTGTGGGTGAATCTAAGTCTAAATCCCTTCTCCCAAGCAATAAGTGATTCTTGTTCCACTTACCTTTTTATTTTTGATGTGAATTGGTTGAACGTCTTACGTTTCAGTTGGGTGGTCAGGCAGCTTTTGCGATGTAATGAAAATCATGTACAGTCAAACCTCGCATAACGAGCGTTTCACTTAGCGAAAAACTTGCATAACGAGCAAGTTTTTTGCTAAGCGGTCCGACTCGCATAATGAATTTTTCACTATGTGCTGCAGAATAAATTTTTCACTGTGCGAGTTGGACTTTTCCCTATGGAAAACCTCACATAACGAGCGTTTCTATGGGGAAAACTCACATAGCGAAAAAAATCTTTAGCTTCACCCTAAAATTCAGTTCTGTATTGGTAGATAGCAAGTTGTGAGAAAGTATACTGTACTACCTACCTTTATTCTCAGAGACTAAATTGTCCTTTATTCTGCAGTACATGATGGTAACATAGCCTTAATCCACTTCATTCCTCAGTTCATATATCCACAGACATTTTGCCCTGTGTACTCCTTTATTCTGCAGCACATGATGGTAACATAGCCTTAACCCACTTCATATCTAAAAAGGGACTGCAGTGGCTCAAGTGGCAAAGATGCTGACTGGGAGGTGGAAGGTCAACAGTTTGATTCCCAAGTACTGCAGGACAGAAAGAACTCCCGTCTTTGTCCCAGCTCCTGCCAACCTAGCAGTTTAAAAGGAAGAAATTGCAAGTAGATAAATAGGGACCACTTCGGTGGGAAGGTAACAGCGTTCCATGTGCTCCGGTGTCTAGTCATGCCTACCACACGACCACAGGAATGACTGCAGAAGCAGACAATGCTGGCTCTTTGGCTTTGAAACAGAGATGAGCACTGACCCCTAGAGTTGCATACGACTGGCTTTCGAGCAAGGGAAACCTTTACCTTTACTCCTATATTCTACAAGTAGGGCCTAATCAACATTAGGTGGGCGCCTGTCACCCCTCTCCCAATCCCCACCCATGCCTGGGGGATGAAAAGCCATGCCGGCTCTCTGCGGCAAAAGTTGACAGCCCAGTGGCCCACGCCGGCTCTCTGCAGCAGAAGATGGCCCAGTGCCTCACTGTTTGGCTGAGGATGCCTGTCACCCCTCCCCCAGGTCCCACCCATGTCCAGGGGATAAAAAGCCATGGCAGCTCTCTGCGGCAAAAGCCGACCCGCCGACCTGCTGTTCAGCCAAGGACACCTGTCCCCCCTCTCCCAGGCCCCACCCTTGGCCAGGGGATGAAAAGCCGGGACTTGGCCATTGGAGCTGGGCCGGCCAGCTACAAAAACGCCACCACCGCAGCCACTACTACTGGACTCCTCCTTTGGACTTTTCTCTGGGCAATTTTCAGTGGGACTTCTTGTATGCGTTCTGTGACACTTTGTTATTATGGCATTGACCTTTTCATATTGAATTTGTGATGAAACATTGTATTGTACTATGTAAATTGCTACTGCATTTTGTTTTGTAACTTTGTTAGTCGCCCAGAGTCGCTCTGCGAGTGGGCTGGCATACAAGTCAAAAAAATTAAATTAAATTAAATTAAGTTGCTGGTGCCTCCCTTAAGTTTTTACCATCACTGTCTCTCACTATTTTGAAAACTTACAAAATCAGTTTCACTATAGTTTTCCACAAAACGTGGGTATAGAACATCTCCATTAAAGAATAACAGCAATAGGATTAAACTGCCTCCACATTACCCTTAAGATATATCATCTCCCCCCCCCCCTTACATAAGATAGGGCTATTAGAGTTGTAGGAGTTGAAGATATGTCCATGTTTTGTCAGTGTGTGAAATCCATGGTCCAACTATATCTGGTGTAAAGAAATTATCTTTTTAATATATGATGTTAGTCACTCAGTAAACACAAGTAGTAAGTTGTTTGCAGATATAGATGTTGTTAGTGAAGAATTGCATAGAGGTTGAAATAGTATGACTGTCTCCACGCCCTTCAATGTTTTTGTCCATGTGAAAGCAGCATGTGAAATGGCAACATAGTATTTGATTTGCATAACTCAACTGAGCCACCATCAGTGACCCTGTGCAGAAGATAATAAGCTAGTGACAAATTGAACTTTTGCTTTCCTCTTTTCATAATGCACACACACACACTGCAAAACACAAATTGCCTCAGGAATGGAAAAAAAGCCAACACATTTCAGATGTTCAGCACTTTGAATCAGACAGCATAATAACTTTTTGATCTGTTTCATTACATTGTTGCATGTGGGAGTTAAACATGGATTTACAGGTTTAAATGCAAAGGAGCGACCTCATTGTAAATCAAAGGCACCCATCTCACAGAGCAGGTGCACATCAGAAAGCCAATTCCAACCCAAATGACTGTTGATAAGATGAAAGAATGAAAGATAAGGTGAAGGTCAGTTCCATTGCAGATGTTCTTTCAAAATCAAAAGGAGTTGTCTTGTTGAATAATAAAATGTGAGGATGAGGATGATCTTGGAGGTCATACTTCTAATTAAACTAAAGACTAGATGTATTTGGCAGGCCCCCCTGTAAGATCAGAGGCAAATGGAAGAAGAAAGCAGCCAATATAAAATTTTCTTTATTCAAAACATGTTAAGATTATGTAACTATTTTCTACATGCAGAGATACATAAGGATATATAGATGGTATGGTTTGATTAATATATGTTAATTCTGTCTTTGTTACTTGACTCAGTATGTCTGGAGTGCAAAAGAACTGGATTTCAAATCTTTTTTTTTTAATTGAGTTCAAACCATTTGGTGTTTATGTTGGCTTGTGTATCTTTTCTGGAACCTTGCCTGAATGAGTTTCTTTTAATATTGTAGTTACCACTGCTAAGCAACCACCTGATTCCTTCTTTCCTTTCTAGTCCCTTTTTCTTTTCTATTTTTCCACTTTTCTTTTCCACTTTTCTTATCCCCACCACCACTGCCCATCAGCTGTTAGCTGGGCAGTTTCCATTCCCAAGTGGAAGAAAATTATCGCTGCTGCACTTACTACTTCCATCTCTGCATGTGCTGCAAAACCACTTGTGGCTTCACCACCTTCAGGCATAGCCCCTGTTGCTTCGACTTCATGCTTTGCCAATTGGTACCAATCATTATTATTTTATATTTTACTGGTATGACAGCAAATGAACCAGTGAACTGTTGCAGCAATTATAACTGTAAGGATTGGAGGAGGAAATCATTTTTGGGCTGTGGGGAATCCTGCAAACTTGACAGAGCAAACCAAGAGGCACAATGTACACCATTATGCATGTGCGCAAGAGGAATCCAGTGGTTCAATGAACAGTGCAAAATCACCCTTGACATGTGTTTTAAAATGGGACACATTTCAGCAGGTTAATGCACACCACAGCTATGTGTCATGTACTCCTCGATCTTGGACTTGATTTTGAACCTGGCAAAAGTGACACAAATGTGGTGATTTGTGCTAATCAAGATGAACCCTCATTAGAACACAATATTTTCATGGGACTATATTGGACAGTAGCGATTAAGATAGTGGCCACAAGCTTGTTGTTCATACAGTGTAAGTTGACATTTGCACAGCTGAGATGTTCAAGTCAAATTAGAAACAATTGTGAAATCCTTTAGTCACAAAGAAGATAGGTAAAATGCCTACAAAGGGTGCCTATGAGTGGGAAGAGAACTGTAGTCATAAGATGTGATTCATGTGCCCAGGAAGTCAGAGGACATTTTGACTATTTCTGCATGTTGTGTGAGTCAAAATGTAAGCAAATGTAATGAATTTCCATTCTTGCTGTTTTTTCTAGTGTTGTACATATGTTTATTAATTTTCTTTATTTATTATACTTTCTATCTAGTGTACTGTTGCTGTAGTCAGTGCACAGTAGTTTTAAAACATATAAATAATTGTATCAAAGCAAACAAATATATAATACAAACATAAAGAAAAATAAAGAATATTAAACAATATAGTGGCAACATAACACTACTTTCTCCAGTCCTACATCAGAGAGCACATCCACAAAAGCTTCTCTAAATAGAAAAAGGATCAAGATTGTTCTTGAAGACTGAAAGTGTAACAGCATCTTGGCTTTCAGGGAGCAGTGCATTCGGTAGTGAGGGAGCCACAGATGAAAAGGTCTAGCCCCTAGTCACAAATTTCCTGCCTTCCCTTGATGTTGGAACATACAGTTGATGGTTTTTTGAGAAGCGAGTGGGATGGGCAGATGACCTCATAAGGAGATGCACCGAAATATACTGAGGTCCCAAACAATTTAGGGCTTTATAAGAAGAACCAACACCTTGAATTCTACATGGAAACAGACCAGGAGTCATTGCAGTTTTCCCAGGATTGGGGGACTGTGTTCAAATCTACTTATACCCATGATAATTCTAGGAGCCATGCTCTGGATCCTTTGAAGTTTCTGTATAAATTTTAAGGGAAGCACCACTTAGAGAACATTGGTAATCTGAAGATATCAATGCCTATATCAGGGCTGTTGGGAAATGGCATCAAGATAAGGATACAAATGTGCTGTACACTGGAGATGGAAAGATGCAGATCTGACCATAGCAGCTACCTGCCATCCCAGGTAGGACAATAATCATGCCCAGCTGTGTGCCCCATCACACAGAGGGAGGACAATCTCTCAATCCCACGGTAATTTCCAACTACCGTCCAGTGTCCAACCTACCTTTTTTAGGTAAGGTTTTGGAAAAGGCTGTGGCGCTGCAGTTACAGGAGGTCCTGGATGAAGCGGATTATCTGGACCCATTTCAGTCAGGATTCAGGCCCGGATATGGTACCGAAACCGCACTAGTGGCTTTGGTGGATGATCTCTGGAGAGAGCGGGACGGAGGGGAGCCGTCAGTCCTTGCTCTTCTCGATCTCTCAGCGGCTTTTGACATGGTCGACCATGGCATCCTTCTGGGAAGGCTCCAGGGTCTGGGGATTCAGGGCACTGTGTTGTCCTGGTTCTCCTCATTCCTGAGAGGCAGGACCCAGTCGGTGTGCCTGGAGAAGGAGAAGTCCAGCCCTAGGCCCCTGCAATACGGGGTGCCTCAGGGCTCGGTACTTTCTCCTCTCCTATTCAACATCTATATGAAGCCGCTGGGCAAGATCATCCGTTCCCATGGGGTTAGGTATCATCAATATGCAGATGATACCCAGTTATACATCTCTGCCCGTGGGGACCCAAGCGGTGTGGTGGAAGTCCTTTCCAGGTGCCTGAAGGCTGTTAAGGTCTGGATGGGGGACAACGGGCTACAGCTGAATCCTGGCAAGACTGAGTGGCTGTGGGTACGGGGACCTGTGTTAACACAGGAGTTGCCATCTTTGGTGCTGGATGGGGCAGCCCTGCCCCAGACAGACCCGGTGCGTAACCTGGGGGTCCTCCTGGACTCACGGCTACTGTTCGAAGATCAGGTGGCAGCCGTGGCCAGGAGGGCTTTTGCACAACTTCGTGTAATACGCCAGTTACGCCCCCTCCTGGACCGGGACTCCTTGCTCATGGTCACACATGCCTTGGTCACCTCCAGACTTGATTACTGTAATGCGCTCTACATGGGGCTGCCCCTGATGACCATCCGGAGACTCTAGCTGGTCCAAAATGCGGCGGCCCGGGTAGTGGCGGGGTGTGGGCGTTATGCTCGTGCTTCGCCGCTACTCCGGGAGCTGCACTGGTTACCAGTATGTCTCCGGGTGCAATTCAAGGTGCTGGTTATTACCTTTAAAGCCCTATATGTTAGTGGGCCAGGATACCTAAGAGACCGCGTCACCCCAAGAACATCTGTCCGGCCCACCAGGGCGGATCGGAGAGGCTCCCTTATTGTCCCATCAGCTAGAGAGGCACACCTCTCTAGCACTAGGAGGAGGGCCTTCTCCGTGTCCGCCCCAACCCTCTGGAACCTCCTGCCCACCGAACTGCGCCTGCAGACGGAGCTCTTGCCCTTCCGGAAGAGCTTGAAAACCTGGCTGGCAGGACATATTTGGGGACCAGGAAACATGGGTTCCCATATTAAGTGGCTTATTTAAGGAGTGCCACTTTGGATCTGGACCATGGGGATACTGGCGTGTAGTTTGTACTGTTTTTTAACTTTAGATAACTTCAGATAATCTTTTAAACTTCATGATTTTATATGTTTTTATCTTTTACCTCTGTTTTATTATGATGTAAGCCACCCAGAGTTGGGTTCTCCCGAGTGGGGCGGGGTAATAAATTCAATAAATAAAATAAAATAAATAAAAATCCAACTTAAGGGTACCTTCTCTCAAACTGGCAGATGAACCAGCTCACAACAAGATCTCCATCTTGTCCAGGTTCAGCTACAGTCTGTCAGCTCTTCTCTAGTCCAAGACTGTGGCCAGACAGCATTGAAGACTGGAAACAAGACCCACTGGGGATGGTTTAAAGGAGAGATAGAGCTGTATCACCAGCATACGGATGGCATGATACTCCAAATTTCCAAATTTCAGCAGGCAGCCTCAGTTGTTGAATAGCATTGAGAAGATGATGGATCCCTGGCTCACAGGATCCAAGGCTCTGAAACATCCTCCCCAAGCTGAACCTTCTGAAACCAACCATCAAGACAGGATTGGAGCCAGCTCAAAATTAGCCCCCCAATTCCCAATCCCAAAAACTCATCCAGGAGGATACAATGAACATTGCTATCAAAGGCAGCTGTTAGCTGTGGAGGATGAACAGGATCATATTCCCATAACCAGCTTCTCTCAACAGGTCATCATGCAGAGCTACTAATGCTGTCTCAGTACTATGTCACTGCCAGAAGATATTTTGAGAATAGGCTTAATTATGGTTTCTTTCAACCTGGAAGGGGAGAAAAATCACTTTCCTATAGTGAAAAGTTTACAATGTTTCTGGTCCATTCTAACGTTGATTCTCCAGCTGAGTTTAAGAGCCAAGCCTGGGCACAGAAGAGGTGAAGAGGTGGCCTTGCAGGATGCAAGCATCCTGAATATCTTTCTATATGACACAGACTCAAATTGATTCAGTTGTGCAGGACAAGATGGAGTAGTGGGCATCTCACTCTGACCTACTGTATTAACTTAAGAGTTCAAGTCCCGTTGAATAACTTTGACCTTCATTCTAAAATTTCATTTCATTTCATTTATTCGATTTATATACCGCCCTACTCAGTAAAACTGACTCAGGGCAGCTAATTATTCACATGATGGACCACACTCTCGTTGTTACCTATTTGGCATAGCATAAGATGAAACATTTCAGAGGGTCACACAGACTTTCTGAAACATGCAGAATTACTAAGTCTAACTTTTTATTTTAGAATCTGAGCAAGAAATTGGAATGGTGATTCAATTGTCTGCGGTTGTCATAAATGTGTTTCGACAGCTACAGATTCATCCGATATGATGAGGACATTTTGTATTTTGAACTTTTGATACTGTTGTGAGCCACCTGGAGTCACTTCGGTGAGAGAGGCAGCAATACAAATACAGTAATAAATAATAAATAAATAATTCAGACAATCACAAGTGTGGCATTACTTTCTCAAGTGTCAGGCCTTCAATATCTCATTCTTTGAAGTGTCATAGCCAGCACAAAAGGTCAAGAGATGGGTCCTTGTGATGTTGCATAAAGAAGAACTTGTGGTAGCAGAGAAGAGGGGTAAGCAAGAGTTAAGATTGTCTCCTGGACCACCATTTTGTAGAAAGGATCACAAAAGCTCTCTACTTTCTGCCTCGCTCCAAATGGTACAATGGGACCAAGCACTTGTGCTCAGCTGCTTTCTCCCAAGTTCTCTCCTCTTCTTTCTTGATTGTAGGTGCACTGACATTATGTAACCACCACACATGTAAACACTTCCAAAGAAAGTCATGGATCCATTTGGGAATGGGTAGAGATATATGCTCAGACTTTTAACCTGCTTTTCAAAGAGAATTCAAACATCATATTCTGCCAGAACTGCACTTCATCTGAATTATCTTTCCCCCTGAAGGAACAGCAATTTGCTCAATGTATGCATATATATTTTGGGATGTCAAGCCCATCAGCCCCACTCTTTTGTCTTGCTTGGTCCCTATGCATTCAAAGTCTTACAGAAGTGCACATATTCTGAGTCTTTCTGGCGTACCCAAGCATGTTCAACCTTCAGTCACAATATTTAAGCATTAGCATCCATCCTTTAAAGGAGGGGTTCTCAACGTATGGCCTGTGGGCCGAATCTGGCCCATGGCACCAAATAATCCATCCCCCACCCTCACTCCAGCTGCCCCCACTGCCACAACTGCTTCTGGAGTTAATTACAAGCTCATTTACAGCCATCATAAACACATTTATGACAGCCATAAATCAGTTCATGACTATTGTACAGCATTCATGACAGCTGTAAATGAGTCTGTGGCCATTGTAAACATATTTATAACAGCCACAGATTCATTTACAGAAGTTGTAAATGTGTGTGTGGGGGGGACAACCAGTCTGGCCCCCTCAACTGTTTGAGGGAGCGTGACCTGGCCCCTGACTTGAATATGTTGAGAATCATGCTTTAAAGCATGATACTGTGGTCATGTTTGCTTACCCATGTGATACAGTAAACAGTATTTTCTCCTGCAGTTTTTTCACACTTCTTAAGAAGTTAATAGTACTCCTGACAATTTTAATGCATTTAAACATTTTATATGCACAGTTTTATAAAGTCTATAGAAAACTGAAAGGGTAGATTGTACTATATTCACTTAATTTAAAAACCAAATTAATCTTTTTCTCCCATTATTACTATAGTATCCATTGATTGTCATTAAATGTCATTAGCATTGATTTTGTAAAGAGCCTGTCTTCATCAATCCCAGTAGTTGTCTAAACTAGTACAGCTACATGGGAATAATTTTTCTACATTTGCATAACAAAAGTAATTCCAAAGTTTTAGACCAAGTTTCAAATCTCATTTTCTTTCATTCTATCAATCAAAGCATCTGGTAGTTGTTGACATTGCTTTTTCCTAGACCTTTAAGCAAGTGAAAAATATTTAAGTGGATTCCAAGTATCCAACTATTTTGTGTTCCATTTGATAACAAACAAAAAACAAACAAAACAGTCTTGTACTGGGATTAGACATTATGTGAGATGCATGAATGGTTTTTAAAGAAATGGATTTTGAAAGCATTTATTTCTCATCTTTGGTTGTGCCTAATAAAAATAGAGACACTTGACACAACATCACAGTTGGCTTTAAAAGTTTTCCCTCTCCAATAAATGATAGCCAGTGACTAAAAATGTAAGTGTAGAAACTGCAAGTACATTGATGCCCTTTTTTTCCTCCTTTCGTGTCCTGATTAAACCCCAGACTGCCAAAATAAAACTACTTTCTTGGCTTTGTTGTTGACCAAACTTAAGTCCTCATTGGTGCATATTTCTGTCAGTAATTGGCAGAGCAGCAAATGAGCTGGATTCTGTATCTCTCCGCTTTCACACCATGTGGTGTTGTCCGTCAGCAGCCCCGACTTGAGAATGTTGGTCCTACATTTAGCGACTCTGACCCTCAGCCTATTCAGGGTCCTCCAAGTGACAAAGGGGAGGTTGAGTTCCTCAGCTATATCCTCCTTTAATGATGTTCGTTGCCAAGTGAGCTCCTTCCTCCATATTTTAATTTGGTTTTGTTCTTGTGTACCCTCAATAATGTTTGTTCTTCCATAAAGCTCTCCCTGGATCTGAGCCAGTAGACTTGAGGCTAAAATCCATCCAGAGGGTTTTGAGGGTCATTCTGTTGCTTAGTTCTCTCAGTGTCCCCTGCTTCTTCTCTCCTGACCTTAGGTGAAGTGATACCAACAAGAGGGTATATTGTCTCAACTGGTGTAGATTTGAGGCATTCTGTACTTAAAAGCAGTTAAGTGCAGCTTTTTATTGCTTTTATTACAGAGAGGAGAGGATGCACATCATTACTATTTCACATTCCATTGCCTGGATTTGAAACCTCCCATCCCTCAGCAACACATTCATGACACAAATACAGCACAATGTCATACGGCATTCAAATTATCATTAGTCCTATCAGTAAACATAGTTGATTGAGAGCCAGCAAGATTTTTATTTTTTTAAAGGGGGGGGACCACTGAGGGGCAAAGTAAATGTTAAGGGAAATTATTTGTGAATAACCCACTTTCATTTCTTATGTTGGATTCCACAGAAATAAGTGCATTTGGCAAATTTGCCTCTCAAGACCAATTAAAAAACAAACAAAGTATGCTTATTGTAAGACACATACTGTATATGGAATTGCTATGATAAGCAAACATTCCTCTGCACTTGAGAGAGTACCTCTTCTAAAAAGGTGTCATAATTGTTGTTCAGTCACAGTTGATTCCGACCCTTTGCGACCCCATGGACCACTGTCTGCCAGGCACTTCTGTCCTCCACCATCCTCCTTAACTCGCTGAGCCTTGTGCCCATTGTGTCTACAATATCATCTAGCCATCTCATTTTTGGCCGCCTCCTTCTTCTTTTGCCCTCCATCCTTCCAAGCATCAAGGCTTTCTCAAGTGAATCCTCTCTTCTCATTTGATGTCCAAAGTACTTTAGCTTCATCTTTACTATTTGACCTTCTAAGGAGCAGTCAGGGTTGATTTCTTCTAAGATTGCCCTATTTGTTCTCCTCGCTGTCCAGGGGACTCTCAAAACTCTCCTCCAACACCACATTTCAAAGGCATCTATTCTTCTGTGCTCAGCTTTCCTTATGGTCCAGCTCTCACAACCATACATTGCCACCGGGAATACCATTGCTTTGACTATACGAATTTTTGTTCACAATGTGATGTCTCTACTTTTCACTATGTTCCCCAGGTTTCTCATCACTTGCCTCCCAAGAATCAGTCACCTTTTTATTTCATGGCTGAAATCACCATCTGCAGTGAGTTTTGATCCTAAGAAAGTAAAATCTGTCACTGCTTCTACTTCTTTCCCATCTATTTTCCAGGGACTGATAGGGCCTGTTGCCATTATCTTGGTTTTCTTTATATTGAGTCTCAAGCCCTCTTTTTCACTTTCTTCTTTCAACCTAATCAGGAGTTTCTTTAAGTCCTCCTCACTTTCTGCCATTAGGGTGGTATCATCTGCATATCTCAAATTGTTGATGTTTCTCCGAGCAATTTTGATCCCAAATTGTGATTTCTCCATCCCTGCATTGCATATTATGTGATCTGTGTATAAATTTAATAAGCCTGGTGAGTATAATTGTGTGGGTCCCAAGATAGTATGTAAAAGTACAAAAATATTTTTTAAGACAAGCCAAAGAATGCATGACTTAATTAGCATTGAAAATAATGATTGGCATTTGGTCACTTTTGAAAGGTAAATACCAGTTATTAGTAGAAGGACATAGGAGACGTGTATGGAATACTGTTTTTGCTGTTTCACTCTTGCATGCCTATAATTGACTTTAATAAATAATATGGGTACCTCTTTAGAAAATGACAATGGTTAATCATTCCTTCAACATCTCATATACAGGTACAGTAATACCTCATATAACATTAGTATCGAATAACACTAAAATTGCACAACATTAAGGAATCTGGGGGGAAGAATTGCATCAGATAACATTAAGATCCTATGGGATGCTTCAGATAACAACCGCTAAAGCCTGTGTGGTTACAATGTATCTCTATGGATCCCATAGAGGATCAGATAACACTAAAAATCATATAACATCAAGACTTGTGGAACCAGGTTTTAGTGTTATATGAGGTTTTAATGTACCTTGAAAATCTTGTGTTGGCCTCTATACACTGGAAGCAACTTAACAACACATAAAAGTAACAATATGCTCTTAAGTGCCACCTTTACTAACTTCTGAATACCTTGTTTTATAGCACTTCTTTGTTTTACTTTTACTACTTTGGTTCAGAAATATTTTTAATAAACAAATGAGAATAATATAAATTTACATTACATTGGAAGAGGATGAGACCATCTGGTTGGCAAAAGTAAAAATGCAAAAGTGATTCTGAGAGAAGTTGAGGATATGCTGCTTCTTTTTGCTTCAGGCATCATTGGTATGAATATAAAAAGTTTTATTTTTCTCTAATAGTAGCTTTTTGAATGATGCAAAGGGACAACATGAAATGTGTCCACATTTCCTGGCATAAGTTATTAATGTGCTGCTGCTGGGTGCCAAGCCTGCACATTCCAACCCATCATCCCTGCTGCTTTGTCTTGCCTTATCCCCATGCTTTTAAAGTTTTGATTGCAACAGGGCACATACTCTGAGCATTTCTAGATGAACATGTTCAACCTGCAGCCCCATGTTGAGCACAATGTGTATTGTGCTATATGTCTATCACCAGTGATGGGATGTAACAGGTTCTCACCAGTTCACCAGAACCGGTAGTAACTTTTCCCAGTGTCCCGGAGAACTGGTAGCAGCTTTTGGGGGGAAACACCTTCGGTGCTTACCTGTTCACTGGTTCCCCCAATGTGCATGCACATCAAGCACTTGGTGTGCATGCATGCCTATAGTGCTTGGTGCATATGCATGGCCTCCTTGCTGTCCTCCCAAGCAGGGAGGAGGAAGAGAAGCTGCTAGCCTGAAGCTCCCTATAGCCTACTCCCCAGGGTAAGTGACTCACCTTTGGATGTGGTGTGTCTGTGTGTATTTTAATGTGTATTTAATACCTTTACCTATATTGACATACTACCACAATTCCTAAAAAGGCCTGGCAGCCTGGCTTGGGGTTTTTAAGCAAAGTCTTCGAGTTACCTCATCAATAAGTTACACCTGTGCTGTTCCAATTGCTGTTCCAATTGGAGAACCCTTAAGGAGGTACAGCTTTTTTACATTTACATTAAGGCATATTATCCTAGAGAACCGGTATGATGACCATATCCATCTTGCAACATGGTGCTGCCCCAGGCACTTATACTAACAGGTAAATGACAGGATTGTGTTTGGGGTGGGTGGGTGGGTTGAGGTGTGTGTGTGCTTATTTTTATTTTATTTATTATTATTATTTTTCTTTGGCCCCGCCTATGTCATCATGAAATCATGATGTTAGCTCTGCCCACATTGTGATGACATCATGGTGGGGTAGTAAAATTTTTGACATCCCACCACTGTCTATCACTCCTATAGTTAAGATCTCAAACAGGTGGGGGCAGGTACAGCAGGAAAATTGATCACATGAACACAATCATTTAGAGTACATGTTCAAGCATACATTGTTGAACTTTTGAGTTCTTCCAATATTTAAACATTGTTTTTCAAAGAGATTTTATTTATATTCTTTAAAGCATGGTGCAGCACTTGCTTCTCCTAACCATGTGATACAGTAAACAGTGTTTTCTCCTGCAGACATTCTAACTCCTTTCAAGAAGCGAATAATACTTCTGACAATTATTTATGCACTTAAACATTTCATATGCACATTTCTATAAAGTCTGAAGAAAACTGAAATTGTAGGTTGTACTATATTCACTTAATTTCACACCCAAATAAATCTTTCTTTTCTCCCATTATTACAATTTATCCATTGATTGTCATTAAATGTCACCAGTACTGATTTTGTAAAGAGGCTGACAATGAGTTGATGTTAGCAAGAGAAATGTTAAAGTACATGTAAAGCAAAAAGCGGAGCAAAAAAGCAGTGACTCAGCTCCTTAATGAGGATATGCAAAAGATAACAGATTAAAGAGAAAAAGCAGAAATGTTTGATCCATACTTCAGTTAGGTGTCTACTCAGTTATGGGCAGCAACAGGTAGACAGTAGAGGTAGACAGAGCTGGCCCATGGTACCATTTCATGTGGCCTACCACCACCCTTGCTGCTACTGGAAGTGAAAGTAGATGCATTTGCGACAACCATAAAACACAGATGCATAAATGTGACTGCACCTGCTGTAAATGCTGCTATAAATGCACCCACATTTATGGTGGGAGGAACCATGTGACTGCCTCACTCAGCTGTCCAGGGTGTGCAGTCCGCCCCACAGCATGAAGAGGTTGGGAATCCCTGGTCTACCTGCTTAGTGCTTACAGTTCCAAATTAACTCTTTTCCTGAATGTCTAACTAAGGTTCTTGTCTAAAGCTTAAACGTTTCTTTTCACTTATTCCCCATCCCCTTTTATTTTTTTCTTACCCTGTTTTATTATTTGCATTCTGGCTTGCCCTCAACCAAGGTTTTGTTTTTGTTTGTTTTTTGTTTTGTTTTTTAATGTGTGGTCTTTCTGTCCTTTGGCAAATTTTGTTTCAAATGCTGAAAAAGCTTTACTTTTGTAACCTTTAATAGATTTCCTCCCCCCCCCCTTTAATTGATGCAATGAAATCAAAAGTCATAAGCACAGCTTATTGGTTCAGTAAATCTTGCCTGAAGCATAAAATTGCTCATTGCAGAAGAACTGCATACAAATGTCAGGCCTTGGATTATGAAAGCATCCTCCTTTGAGAGTATGATAGATCAACTCAGTGACGGAACATCTCTGCTCTTTTTAAAGAGCCAGAGAAAACCTTTTTGTTCAAAACAACACACTTTAAACATCTTGAATGTTGCCATTTCTGACCATTGACAGTGTTTTGATGGGGCTGCTTTTATACGTGGGACCTGCAGCAAGGTGTTGCAGTGCAGTGTGTGGCTAAACATTGGACACTATGGTCCAAATGAGGAACCATGTTGAGACTTTTGAATGTATTCCAAAATCTCTGAAATATTTGTGCCCTATGCCATTTGGTGTGCACTTCTGATTTAAGATGATAAGTAAAATCCCCATGGATTTACATTGGGAAACCAAAACTAGCATTTTTCCTTTCCTTTTTTTTTGTTTACTAATAACCATGCAATTCAATCTGTGGTAGGTAAATCTGTGGGAGTATGGTGGCTTAGTAGTCAAGGCACTGAACTTGATGACTGGAAAGTCAGCAGGTCAGCAGTTCAAGACCCGAGTTCTGCAAAGTTATTGTTATTGTTATTATTCAATTTATATGCCGCCCTACTCAGTGAAAACCGACTCAGGGCGGCTCACAACATACAATCAAATACAATGTAACAATTCAATAGAACAACACAATGTCACAATATAGTGAAATATACATCAATGATTCAAACAATAGAATATCATAAAATACAATACAGTAAGATAAAACCCCAATATACATCATAAAGTTACAAAAATATTACAAAAAACATAGGAACATTACACAATCTTACAAAGAAAAAAATGTTACAAAAAGGCATCTCCACCCTACCCCACCCGGACAGTGGTGGGATGTCAAAAAATTTACTACCCCACCGTGATGTCATCACAGTGTGGGCAGAGCTAACATCATGACATTGTGGGTGGAGCCAAAGGAAAAATAAAATAATAAAATAAAAATAAGCATACACACACACACACCCTCACAACACAAGGACAGCAAGGAGTACAGCAAGGAGGCCGTGCATACACGCCAAGCACTGTAGGCATGCATGCACACCAAGTGCTTGGCGCGCATGCACAGTGAAAAGGTAAGCCCCGAAGGTGGTTCCCCCCAAAAGCTGCTACCGGTTCTCTGGGATGCTGGGAAAAGTTGCTACTGGTTCTGGAGAACTGGTGAGAACCTGTTACATCCCATCACTGCGTGACCCGGATCCTACCCATTAAGGTGGTGGCCACCAACCGACTACTCCCCTTCCTTCTGTCCAAGGGATAGGAGAAGAGCAATGTGTCCATCCAACATGTAGGTGCTGCCACAAAACCCCAGCCTAGAAAAAGTTTAGCAAACATAACAGTCAGACTGGCCGGAGGAGGGTGGGGCTGGAATCAGCTGGGGAATGGTGTTTTCTTCCTTCCAGAACTACACCCGGCTTTTTCGCTCCTGGCCTCGGAGGGTGGTGTTGGAATCAGCTGGGGAATGTTGTTTTCTTCCTCCCAGAACTGCACCCGGCTTTTTCACTCCTGGCCTCAGAGGGTGGTGTTGGAACCAGCTCCTGCCAACCTAGCAGTTCAAAAGCAAGGAATTTCATGTAGATAAATAGATCCCACTTTGGTGGGAAGGTAAACAGCTTTCTGTGCACTCTGGTGTCTAATCATACCTACCACATGTCCATGGAAGTATCTATAAATGCAGACAGCACTGGCTGGCTCTTTGGCTCTAAAATGCCCATTTTTGACTACTAAACCCTAGAGCCATATCCTATTAGTTTTTGACTAAGGACAACCTTTACCTTTACCTAAATCTGCCAAATTTCTGGCTTCATGGAGGTGCATACTAGTCATTTTTAAGGTTTGTTTTAGAAGGAAGGGATGGGGAAAATAACACTGATGTGATCTGTTTCTCATCAAATATGATTTGTACTGCAGATACAAACTGATTCCTAAACCCACTTTGCTTCAATCAGTAGTTGAATTTGGACATTCAGCTTCAATTTGGAGCTGATACATTTGGATCAGACTGATTCAGTCCATAATTTATGAATTCTCTGAATCTAGAGGGAATATTGTTATTTAAGTGACTTCATTTCATCCTCTTTTTTCCACCATTTTTCTCACTAATAGTCAGTCGTCAACATACTGTGCTATAATGTTTATTCCTCACTAGGTAGTCTCTGCTCCATCTTCAGTTCATGTTTTCTAAACAATTTATGGAAGTCATGGGGTTCCCAAACCCCAGCTTTCTGAATGATGCTTTTTGGCTGTGTAACTAATGACTCAGACAGTCTGAACACTGGAAACTGGAACTGTTGGAGTGAACTGGAACTGTTGCTTTACTATGGTATGTCAGGTGCATAAATTATATAGTCTTCTCCTTCTGTATCTACGTCCAACATTAAAATGTAGGCATCTTTTGGTGAGTTCATTCTGCAGTTCCCTTTGCCTGACTTAGTTTGGGAAATATTAGCTTGCAACACAAGGTTGTCATCACCAGGGTACGCTTGATTGTGGTTCAAAAATACCACAATCTTTGAGGAGGCTCTTTCTGTAATTGTATAGCAATATCTAGGTATAAGACCAAGTAGACCAAGAGGTCCACGTTTAATGTTATCCCTGCCTAGAGTACAACCACTGAAATGGACTTTGTTAGTCTCAATTAAGTAGGATAGGAGCTTGGACTATTAGGTTTAAAATTATTCACTAAAATTAAACTTTAGAAACTAGAAATTAGTACATAGCTTTTCATGTTTCTAAATAAAATATTGAATTAGCTTTATTATTTTCTCAACAGTTAATTTTGAAGTAAACAGTGGTCAAAATCCTATAACATATGTATGCCAGCATAAGTCAAATGGTGGGAATAGCAGAAGCAAATTGATTATACAATAAAACACCGGATAACGATTGCATCGGATAACGCTAAAATCACATAACGTTAAGTAATCTGTGGAGGAGAATTGGATCGAATAACCTTAAGGTCCTATGGGATGGATCAGATAACAACCGCTAAAGCCTGTGCGGTTACAATGTATCTCTATGGAGCTTTAACGTTATCCAATCCATCCCATAGGATTTTAACATGGCTCGGATAACACTAAAAATCGGATAACACCAAGACTTGTGGAACCAAGTTTTAGCATTATCCGGTGTTTTACTGTAATTGAAACTTCTCACTTGTATTACTCTTTGCACATCAATTCATGTGACTGGTGTGGAATAAGAAATACAACCTCTGGATTTTTAGCTAATGGCAATTTGCCAATGAAATTAAGCTGCTTGACTCATGACAATGAATGTAAATCATAGGATTCTGTCCAGAAAAAAATTATACTCCTCTTTCATTTTATATGTCTGATGTTTTCTTTGCCTTTATCTCTGTTGGAAGTATTCTTTCTATTATATTACAATTGTCCCTCCCCATCTGGGATCTATTTCCAGATGGGCTACAAACTGTAAAATGTAATTTGTGCACAGGGATGACAGTTTCACTGTGAGAGGAAGGAACACAGGTTTTCATTTTTCTACACATAGAGAAAAAAAAACGCCCATATGCATCCAACAAAATCAATGATTGTCTGATCTAAAGCAAGATAATAGGTTTGAAGAAGTAGTGGCACAAATGTGCTCAACTCTACTTTCCCATGGCCACCATAGGTCACAGAAATGGTCCCAAGTTTGGGATTCTTGTCATTTTTGGCATAGAGCTTCCTGGATGTCTACCCATTCCTTCTACTGTCCAAGGCTCCTGAAGGTTGTTTAGAAAGATCTGAAATATCAACACTAAGAGTCCGTTGTATATAGTTAGTTCTTATTGGCAGGAACATTATACTCAGCTTTCTGGGGAGAAAGGATGTAGACCACAAAATAATTTACATGGAACATTTCTTTAAAAAATAGAAAATGTGTTAGGTTTAGTTACTTTTTAACACAAGGGTGACCTTTTACCTTTACTAAAGCATTAGGTGGGGTGATGAATTTAATACTAAATATAATGCTAAGTTAATTTTTTGTTAATTTTTCAACATTTGGATACAATCAGCATTCAGTTTAGCCTATAATCAATGCAGAAATGCATACATAAATTTTAAATGACACTTCCTTTTTCTGGCTGACAAGACAAGCTAGAGTTAGGGTGGAATTTGTGAAAGCAAAGAGGGACAATAATGAGTCAATGGAAAAAAAATGTCTGTAGAAATCCAGCATACTTGGTTAGAAAAGTGAGGAAAAATGGATCATTGTTATTCTTCCTCATGACAAGATTAACTTCAAACATAAAAACAGATTCTCTGCCCACATAAAGAAAAGGCTTCTTCTTCTTAATCTCTGGTGAATACAGATTAGTGTCCTGAAGGGGAGGAGTAAAGTATCATAAAGAATCTCTCTACAAGGGGCACCTGTGAATCTTGGCAGAGTAGGAAAAATGATTTCACAGCCAGCCAGCATTCCCCTTCTCCCTATTCTGCCTTTTGGCTGAATGGCTTAGTTATCCGGGTATAGAGGCTTATAGATATTTCAGATAAGTGAAGCCATATTATGTGGGAAAGCTGATGACACTGCACTTTGTGTGAAATCTTCAGATGTTTGCTAACCACCTCAAGCAAAGATAATTTTCAAAGTTTTTCTTTCTTTCTTTCATGTGGAATGAAGCTCCATTTGATTTAAAAAAACTCTCTTGAATATCCCTGATTTAAGAGGGTTCCAAATAGACACTTTGATGTACACAGTCCTATGAGACCCTTGGTTATCCTGTTCCTCCTACTTTTTTTAAGTTCACTCTTGTGTACCACATTTCTACAGATGTGAAAATCTCTCTGTCTCAGTTTCATTGCCTTTCTCTGGATTCATTTGCATTTTCTTCCAGGTCTTATTTTGTATCTTTTTTCAGGACTTGGTTTTTCCCTTCCCACATTGATGGGTGTGTTTATATATGATTCACACAGTGCATGTATGTATCGTGTGCCTTTCAGTTAATTCTGACTTATGGCAACCCTTTCCAGGGTTTCCTAGGCAGAATATACACAGAGGTGGTTTACTATTCCCTTCTTCTGAGGGTACCTGAGGACTGAACAGCTTGACCGTGGATACACAGGTTGACTCTTCTTACAGGAAGCATAGTAGAGAATTGAGTTCTCAGCTTCTTGCTCTGCAACCAGATAGATATCTAACCTCTCACCATGTATCCTTTGACTAAAACATGTATGTGCTATTTTTTTAACTCTACACATTTTTATACTTTTGCACTGTTACAAGTCTGCCCTTTATGCACGTTGGGTCTGTGATTAGGCAGGATGAGATTCTGAGAAACATTAAAGGTCAGCCTATGCTTTCCCTCTCCTTTGAACGTTTATTATCCAGAAGGGAAAGAAATTTGGGGGTGAAGGGTGTTCAGATGCCTAAATAACTTGCCTGGTCCTGCCTCTTACTTACACAATTTGACTTCGGGGGAGGGCACTTTGGGGTTTGTTGCCTGAATGGGATTTTAGAACGTTTAGCCCAGAAAGTAATTTTTCCAAGCTCTACCATTCACGTAAGCTTTTCTGAATTTAATTTACTTATTTACCATATTTACCATCATTAATTTATTGATTTGCCATATTTCATCAAGCCAGTTCAGAATAATGAGCATGGAAGCAGTGTTCTCCTACAGATTTGTAACTAAAACTGGCAGGCTACAAATGGCAACTAAAGTCCGCATAGTTAAAGCAATGGTCTTCCCAGTAGTAATGTATGGCTGAGAGAGATGGACCATAAGGAAGGCTGAATAATAGACACCTTTGAACTGTGGTGTTGAAGGAGACTCTTGATAGTCCCCTGGACTGCAAGGAGATCAATCAATCCTAGAGGAAATTAACCCTGACTGCTCTTTAGAAGGACAAATACTGAAGCTGAGGCACAAGTACTTTGGCCTCCAAGTGAGACAAGAGGCCTCACTAGAGAAGGCCCTGATGGCAGGAAAAAATCAAAGGGAAAAGGGAATGGCAGAGGATGAGATGGCTAGATGCATCATTAATATGTAGATCTGGGTGGACTACAGAGGATGGCAGATGACAGAGAAGCCTGGCGTGCAGTGATCCATTGGGTCGCAAAGGGTTGGACTCGAATGTGCAACTGAGTAAAGGTAAAGGTTTCCCATGTTTGAATGCCAGTCATATCCAACTCTAGGGTTCAGTGCTCATCTCTGTTTCAAAGCTGAACAGCCAGCGCTGTCTGCTTCTGCAGACATTTCCATAGTCATGTGGCAGGTCATGTGGCAACTGAACAACAAAACAAATGGAAGTCATCGGACTAGTTTCAAATTAGTATCTATTCAATTTGGAGACATACTGTGACTAAGAATGATGATGTTATTAGAATGTGCTGAAAGCTGCTGTCTATATGATGTTCTCACTGTCAGACATGCCTAGCAGTCTCATGATTAGATCTGCTACTTCCCCACCCCACCCCACCGATTGCTCACCATCAGGGTGTCATTGCTCACCATCAGGGGGTGCCTTCATTTCTAAAAGCAAACAAAAAACACATAAGAAGCCATTTCTCATTTGCTTCTGTGAAAATGTAAAGTGATGATAGAATGTTGTTTCATTTCCTTTCTCATGGTTCTCAGAGAAGGAATTCTTGAAACTGATAATGTATATTGCACTGCAATGTTATAAAGAAATGGAATACATGACATCAAACTGAGTGGAAATGGGCTGACTACCAATAAAATGAAACAAACAAGCATGCAAACGTTTTTGCATGGGATTGCTGGACCATTCATCTATCCTTTCCTGCCTTCAGATCATCCCATTTCTGAGAGTGAGCATTTGGTAGGGACAGTGGTGAGATGTCAAAAATTTTACTACCCCAGTGTGACATCATCACAGTATGGGCAGAGCTAACATCTTGACATCATTACATCGTGGGCGGGTCCAAAGAAAAAATAAAATAAAAATAAGTGCATGCACACATAGCCCTCAACCCACCCACCCACAACACAAACCCATAAATAAATCTACCAGTTCTCCGGGACACTGGGAAAAGTTACTACCGGTTCTGGCAAACTGGTGAGAACCTCTTACATCCCATCATTGGGTTGGGAGTTCCATTTCCACTTACTGCTCTGTTATTGTAGACTGGAGTAAGAGACAGGGTGCCTTCAAGACAAGATGTAGTCAGACTGCATCATGTATCATTTTGCATAATCGGTGAAGGTAGCAGTTGGAATGCTTGCAAAATTTGGACTTCAATTTTGTTTTGGAAAAAAAGGCATTTGAAATAGAATAGCCATGCTTTATACAGAATCAAATTAAGCACACCGTTTATTACCTTGGTTCTGCAAATGCTGCTCATTGTAAAGGCAAAGGTTTCATTGTCATTTACAGCTATTGATAGTATATATTAATGGGACAAAAATGTAATTCTAGCAGGTTACTCAATATTGAAACTAATTTACTGTATGTGCAAATGGCCAATCACTTTTATGAGATGTCTTTCATCAAAGTGTTTTTCCTTAGTTGTTCATACAGGTGGGGAAAAATTGTATAGTTTCCAATACCTCTTAATGCCACTTACACCTCATCATTTCTATTGTTTGTACAGCCATATAGTGTTATTTTTCTTATCCCTAATGATATAGTAGTCCTTTCTTTTCATTCCGTGTACATGTCCAGCCTTTGGAGGAAAATCCATTTCATTTCTATGTGGATATAACATTTAGACACAACATAGACATTGTTATATTGTCATTCTGAAAAGAAAATGAAAGAGTACAAAAGAAGATTAAATTCTCAGCAAGTAAACCCTTCAGTTACAATTCATAATTTGTCCATGGTTTAAGTTGACATTGTACATATCATCTTTCGGAAATGTCATGGATTTAACCACGCAGCAATTTTTATTATCTCAAGCAGAAGCCAGAACTTTTCTCCCAATCTTCTCTCCACTGCAGTAGACAGATAACTAAAGCACATAATGTTATTCTATGACATGTTTCTCTGACCCAGATATTTTTCATTGGCTGCCATATGTGAGGGGTGAGAGTGGGGGTCATGAATGACTCAAAATGTAACAGTGGCAGCAGCTTCCCATTGGGATTAGAGTAGCAGGGTGATCACTGAAAGAAAGCCAAACTTAGCAATAGGTGTGGCTAACTAAGGATACAAACACACAGCAGCAAAAATTGTGAAGGAAACCACAATGAAGTCTCACCCTGAAAAGAGGGGACTTGACAAAGAGAGAAGGAGGAAATTAGCAATTAACTTTGTTTGCAGTTTATCAATGTAACACTGTTGTGGTTGTCCACGGTTTTTTAGATAAAGAATACACAGAATTGGTTTACCATTCCCTTCTTCTGCCCCCCCCCCCTGTGGATGTGTAGCTTGCCCATGACCACCCATGTCTTTTCTTCTGAGAGAATCAGTGGAGATTCAAAGTCCCAACCTCTGGCTCCACTGCCTGATCCATAGAGCTATTGAACAACTACCTTAACAAACTGTGAACAAGCTGACTGATAATTTCCTCTTCTCTCTCTGCTGACACCATGCTCTCCCTACGACCCCTTTGGTCACCCCTGTGCCCTAATTCAATGGCCCCAAGCCATTTAAAAAGAAGAATGAGAAATAAAAACCAAGCAGATCCAGGCACCAGATTCAGAAAGAGAAAATTCAAATGGCAGCTAGATTTTTGTTGCCTTGTATCTGTCACTGCTGCTTCAGCCGTGTGGAATGGCTTCAAGCAGAAGAGTTGTAAAACCTTCCACTTCACCTCAGGTGATCACACCTTCTGGACTGATGTGAATGCCTTTGTGGAGGGCATAGAAGCCCCAATGGCAGAAGGGAAAATATGATTTACAGAGAGGGAACATCAAGCTGATTTGCATGAACTTGCGTGTTGTTGTCAGTGGGGAATACTGGAAATATGACTTTCCTAAGTCTGGAACATTTTCTGTATTAGTTGTTAATGTCATCTAATTATGTACCATTTCTTCTCCTTTGCAATGACATTGTAGTACGAATGTCATTTTTCCCCAAAATGTTGTTCTTGGAGAGAAATGAGGAGGGATAATCCCTAATTTTCCCCTCAAAGTAAGATTTCTCTTTGCAAAATCCCCCTCCCTCAAAGATTTCTTGCAGGGTCACTTAAATATATTGTGTTCTTTGTTTCCACTGTACAGCCTGTACAGATTGTTTTTTTTTTTTTTTGAAAAAATGATTTTCCTGAATTGGATTCTCCAGCGAGAACTATGCAGAAGCTGTTAGTGAAATAAAGACACTACCTGAAAAAGAGGAAAGGGCATGAACAAGATTCCATCTTTGTGGGAAGCTCTGTGTGTGTGTGTGTGTGTGTGTGTGTGTGTGTGTGTGTGTGTGTGTGTGTGTGTGTGTGTGTGTGTGTGTGTGTGTGTGTGTGTGTGTGTGTGTGTGTGTGTGGCACTGGCAAGACTTGTGTCCCTGCCAAGAAGATTATTTTTTAAAAAATATGCTTCACATTCTCCACACTGTAGTATGGTTTCTGAATTAAAAAGAAGACTAGTTCAATCCCATGCTCAGTTCTGTGCTGCCAGGTACATGTGTGGCCTCTTGTCACACTTACTATGTACCAGAAAGGAAGGACAGTACCTCTAATCCTAACGGGACAGCTTTCATTTCAGAATAATGATTCCACATCAAATGCCATGTTTAATGAACATTTTAAGTGTTCAAAAAAAAGAAGCTATTGTTTGTAGTACAGATCTTGTGAGAGAAGGAAATGTTGTCAGACTGAGATTAAATGTTATCAAAGGCAACACTAGGTCCTTAGGACAATTTGGGGGCTGCAAGGAGTTCCCAGGAAGTAGGAAGAAAGAGCTAGGCAGGCAAGGGCAGAGATGAAATGTAGCTGAAGACAGAATGTAGAATAAGCAGTGCATTGTGAGAGGTGCTAGAAGGGAGGGGAAATGGAGGTTGGCAGAAAAAGACAGGGAATAGAGACAATTTCTCAGCTGCAGGCAGTTATTAGAATGTGATAGCTGTAACTCCAGTTGATGTTCCAAAAAAACTGCATATAGCTCCCTAAGGCATAAACAGGTCTTGTTTTTCTTTTTTCTTTCTTTTTTGTTGACTTATCCAAACATTCAGTGTTTGAGAGGGATCGCTACTTCTTGTAAAATCAATCTTAGTTCAGTGATTTTCAGACTGGCTTGTGGAAAACATTAGATTAGAGTTAAAAATTGCCTTTCCATTGTGAAACCAGCAGAGAACGATTTTGTAGCAGAGAAGGAGTAAGCAGTCATCAAAGCAAGAGTAAATTTGCAGCCATCAGGCTTTGTCTACTTGATTATCCACAACATATGCTTTGCTACTCCTCAGAAATCCCACCAGCCCAAAATGGGTAAGGAAGAGAAGAATTGGCTGATTACCTTGCAGGTAAATATCATAGGGGACAGTCAACAACAACAACAAAATGGGGCCATTTCATGCCCCCTCCCACTTCCACCATACCAGGAAGTGCCATGTGTTAGAGGAAGGGCTCCTGGTCCCCAAAGCTGAGGGAATGTGGCCTGCCTGGCCCCTGGCTTAAAAAAGTTGAGAACTCCTGCCTTAAATGTTCTATTAAAAAGAAAGATCAGTCCCATTTTTTAACCAAAAAGTGTGTAAACAAGACCTTG
This sequence comes from Furcifer pardalis, assembly GCA_030440675.1. Taxonomy (NCBI): domain Eukaryota; kingdom Metazoa; phylum Chordata; class Lepidosauria; order Squamata; family Chamaeleonidae; genus Furcifer; species Furcifer pardalis. Next base: position 164,536,839 of record CP126891.1, on the reverse strand, counting down.
TAAGTAGTTGAGTAAATTGATTTTCTGATTGGCAACTAATGGGTTTGAGATTTGCGCCTCAGGGGGTAGCCATTATGCAAGGATTCATTGTAAGTCAATGATATTCACTCTGCCCAGCAGGAAATTTTCAGTAGACCAAGGAAGACTTGAAGCAGTGGAATTGTAAGGTTTAACAAGTGGCTATTCAATAATAGATTACAGTAATCCACTTCCATTCTACATCCTTGCTTTCCTAATTTTTCTGAACCATGCGGATGTTCCTGCCTCAGGCACCTTGCCAATGGGAAAATTAAGCTGGGGGGGGGGAAGTCTCAGCAAATGAGACCAGATGTTGTTCATGTTTTAAAATATAACCAAGATCCATTGTTCTGTGAAGTCTAACCCATGTTTTATAGCATAAACTGTTGTGGACTACCATGCTATCATATGCACAGAAACCATATCTTCAGAGCTCAATGTATCCTATGTTTTCCATCCCATAATAAGCTTGTTTACTTTTTAAAGTGTTAATTGTCACAACTGCAATGCCTTTTACTGCTGGTAGTTCGTACAATCAGTTGTGATTTCCCACCTTATTATGATGGCTGGATAGATCAGTGGTTTAGCTATTGGGCTGTAGAAGCAGAGATTGGGGGGTCAAACCCCCCCCCCCACTGTGCCTCTGGAAGGTCATGCCTGTATAGTGATGGCCAAGCTGCATAACTCCAGAGCATTCCCAGAAGAAGGGAATGGTAAACCACGTCTGTGTATTATCTACCTAAAAACTCCTGGAAAGAGACACCATTTATCAGAATTGAGTTGATGCCATACTATTATAAGAATGATGATGATTTTATTAAAATAATTTTACTTTTTAATGGCATGTAACAATACATAAAATTACACCTATGAACAAATTTATAAGACAAGCTTAACCACAACAGTAAATAATTACTTGCATGCATGGATAAGCCACCTTAATAGACTCAACAACCACAGAAGTAATTTTCATCACATATGTTGTAAACATAAACACAACACTCTTTATTTTTCACACATTATCTGGGCAAGTGCCAATTAATGAGAGACCAAGGGCTTATTTATGCAAACATCAGGACTGCAAAGCAAATCTTGTGAACTTAAACTCAACTTGTGATGAATGTGTGTAAGAGAGCCCAACATGCTCTTATTTTCTACAAAAGAGAAAGGGTTCCAAAGTTAGAGACAACTAGATAGCTCACTCCTATTTTCCTGTGTTTATTTAACTGGTTTTGAAGTGTCTGTTGTGTGAATGATAGAAGTTGTGCATATGCAAATTGTAGCACCATAGCTGTTAGTGGGAGCATTGGAGATGTCTTACAACAGGGGTGCCCAAACTACAGTCCGGAGCCTGGATCCGACCCATGACACCAATTCATCCAGCCCATGAAGCTCTCATCACTCCTGCAAGTGGACGTAAAACATGCCCATACAGGCTTGTTTTACTTCCACTTTCAGGAGTGATGAGGGCTTTGCAGGTCAGATGAATTTGCATTGGTAGCCAGATCTGCCTCCGCCCCCGCCCCCCCGCCCCGGTCATAGTGACCAGCTTCCTCTCTGCAAGAAACATGGGCAGGAGAGCAGGACATCCCTTTTTTACACCTTCCAGTGCCATTTCTCTGTGTGAAAAAGTTTCTGAGTGGAAACTACTGTAGAATTTCTTAGATGTTTCATGGACATTTTGTCCCAGAAGAAATTCCACAACGTGCAGGAACATTGCAATTCCTGCACAAAATACTTTTTTCCTACTCAAGGTATAATGGGTGTCTTATCTACAAACTGAAGTAATCCAAATAAAGAAATTATTTTTCTTTAAAGTCAGAGATTCAAAAAAGTCATGTTCAGACATTGGGTCCCCACCTTGAAGACACTCCATTTTATCATCTAAAGTACTCAATAGTAGCATAGTGTGGAGGGGGCACAGGGGTGACCTGTCCCGGGCAGCACTTTTTTGGGGGCGGCATTGCGCCTGGGCACCGCTCCCTCGATCTGGGTGGGCTGGTTTGCCTGCCTTCGCCTGGTGTTGCCTTGTTTGAGTGGGTGGAACAGCCCAGCCTCTGGAGATGGGGTATAGCAGGGGTGGCCCCCACCAGCCCCCACCCACCCAACGTCACTTACAGTTCATCCCCAAGGCAGCAGAAACCCCTGCCAAAGTGGATCTGTGCCATGTAAAAAAATTTAGTTGTGTCCTCTTTGAAATCTGCGGCATTAGGGACCTCGTGGCAATGACTACATTTCCTAAACTCCCTTGGCCCGCAGCACTGAGGGAGTCTGGGAAATGTAGTCATTGCCACAATGTCCCTAATGCCGCAAATTTCAAAGAGAAGACACAATGAAAATTTTGTACAAGACACAGATCCACTTTGGCAGGAGTTTCTGCTGCCTTGGGGATGAGCAGATCCAAGCAGGCAGAGAAGAGTGAGGGCAATATAGGGATGGGTGCTGCGGGGGAGGGTTTGAGCCTAGATGGAGGGGGTGGCAAGTTTGGTCTGTGCCCTGGGCAGCTGAAACCCATGCTACGCGGCTGGTACTCAAGAACCATTAAAAATAACTTTATCAACATTCATACAGATGCTGGGATAGATCCCCTCCAACATAACATTTATATGGTGCAGTAGTTTCTGAAATGTCATCTTCATACATTTCCCTGTCTTTTTCTCAAAGCAGCAAATGTTGACTTTTCCAATCCATTTCCTTACTATTAGTGGTAACTTTTTTAAAATCACTATGAAAACCAGATGTATTCAATTAATCCTTTCAAGAGCCTCTTGTCACTTTCCACTAAGAAGAAATTTAAAGGGTTCCAGAGTGTGCAGCCTTTTAAAAGATTACACGTTCCCATCAATAAAATGTACTAAGTAAAAGCAAAATCTTATTAACATTGCTTTGGGGGACCTGTAAAGTCTTTCTCTATATAATAGTAGGCAACATAAACAAGTTAAAATGAACAAAGAATATCCTTCCTGAAAGAGAATGGAGTCTAGCTGGCTCTTTAAAGGGCTGTCAAGGGAAATATATTTGTTTTTTATAATAAAACTCATTTTCCTCCCCTTTTAAAAATATGTATGGCTGATTTACAGCAGCAGGTGTCATTTATGTGATGTCATGTCCATTGGTGTGCTTTGTCATCTAGTACAAGATTTTATCAGGTACTCAAGTTTCTGGAAGCACACCACCTATACAGCTTCTTTAAAGGAGACCTAATATAATGCAATTTTTTGGAATATACTGCAGTGGCTCAAGTGGCTAAGACACTGACTGGAATACTGTAGGACATAATGAACTCCCTTCTTTGTTCCAGCTCCTGCCAACCTAGGAGTTCAAAAACAAGAAATTGCAAGTAGATAAATAGGGACTACTTTGGTGGAAAGTAGTGCTCTGGTGTCTAGTCATGCCTGCCACGTGTCCACAGAAATGTTTGCAGAAGCAGACAGCCCTGGCTCTTTGGCTATGAAACAGAGATGATCACTTAACCCTAGAGTAAGATACAACTGGCTTTTGAGCAAGGGTGACCTTTACCTTTAATATTAAGATAGTGTATTTTAAAGTCTACGTAGGCACCTCTACAGCCAATTGCTAACTTGGTCCCTAAGTTTTTATCCACTATAGGTCAATCTTGTTTGTTTATTTCAGATGCCCATGTTGTAGGGATAGGAATCCTTGTGGATGTTATATGACTTTCATGCTCAGTTTGCCACAATGGGCCTTCTCTAGTCTGAGTTATTACACTAAGCAACCTGATATAGGGAAGAGATGGACTGACAGTATTAAGAAATGAAATCAGAGCTTTTGCAATGCTGACGTTTTACAAAATTGTGCATCTATATATGCTGTAAAGGTAAAGGTCACCCTTGCACAAAAGCCAATCATATCCAACTCTAGGGTTCAGTGCTCATCTCTGTTTATAGCAAAAAAGCCAGCACTGTCTGTCTACTGATGTTTCTGTTGACATGTGGCAGGCATGCCTCAACACCGGAGTGCATGGAACACTGTTTACCTTCCCACCAAAGTGGTCCCTATTTATCTACTTGCAATTTCTTGCTTTCGAACTGCTAGGTTGGCAGGAGCTGGGACAGAATTAGGGAATTGAACTCCCACCTTCCACGCAGCAAGTTCAACATATTAACCACGCGAGCCATTGCCGTATTTGGCAAATTATGCAAACTGTGATAGTAACTTCTTTCTTCTATGGAGTGATTTAGAAATCTGAAGCAACAGATGGGATCTTTGCATCTTTATACAAATCTGCTAGTCTTATGTTTTGAGGGATGTTTGGGCAGTTTTCTTTTTAAAAGGAACACTTATTAATTGTGAGTAAACTAAAAAGATTCATTACTAATCCCATCCATCCAGCACTAGGTCTCCCTTGCTCGAAAGCCAGTCATGTCTGATTCTAGAGGATGGGGCTCATCTCCATTAACAGCCAAAGAGCCAGCACTGTCTGCATCTGCCGATTTTTCCATGGACATGTAGCAGGCATGCACGGGACACTGTTTAACTTCCCACCATAGTGGTACCTATTTATCTACTTGCAATTTCTTATTTTTAAACTGCTAGGTTGGCAAGAGCTGGGACAGAGACAGGAGATCACTCCATCATGCAGCACTTGAGTCTTGAACTGCTAACCTATTCGCCCCTTAATTGTGACCTAATTATAAGACCACACCCTACTAAAACTAACTTTCAAGAGACCCAGAATAGAATAATGAAAACTACCCTGCTTCCTAAGGCCAATCTGGAAGTGAGGGTAAAAAAATCTTATCCATCCCCGAACATAGTGACCCACAATGTATTCTAGGTCACAGGGTTGGTGGTTAGGCTGTCAATACTTCAGACAGCCAAAGAGGAAGGGGTTCAGATGAGGCACCCTTAAACAGGCTCTGTGCCTCACACTGCCCATATCATGAGGCAACTATGCCTTCATCAGGCTCTGTGCCTGCCTCTTCCTCACCCAGGGGAAAGAAAAGCACATCCTCTCTGAAGCTGGGATGAACATTCTAGCACCACCAAACTAGAGCAGGAGGACAACCAGGAAAGGTTACATGGGGCAGTATGGATTCAGAATTTGCAGCACATAAATTAGAAATAGGATACCCAGTGTGATATAGTGGACAGCGTGAGGACTAGGTTTCAATTCTCACTCGTCCATAGAAACTCACTGGGGAACTGGAACTGGTAAAAGCACTCCTCAAATATCTTGTTTACTTTGAAAATCCTATTAGTGTTGCTATAAAGCAGTTCCTACTTTACAGCACATAACAACAATATCAGAGCAGGGGCTGTATCCTGCACCTGTGGCATCTTAAAAGTATACCATTCCACAATGCATTTTAAGAAATGAACATTTCCATGTGAGCACTTCCATTAGACGAAATATTATTCTAAATGTCAAGTTTCCCAGAAGAAGTGGTGAACTTTCTAGGAGGCTCCCAATTCTTATGTGACTTTGTTTAATCAATAAGCAACTAAGGAGGGCAAATCTGTTGTTAAGAAGATAAGAACACACCATGATAGCTTCACAAACAGCTGTTCCTTATCTAACTGATATGGTACTTAAGTTTGATGAGCTTAATTAAAAATAATGAAACTACCTTTTTAAAGGTTAAAGTGTCTTTCCCCCTCTTCTCTGACATACAGTATTGGGGAAGCGGGAGGCATTATCACTGTGCTAGACCTTAGATAACCAGAACAAGATAATAACATGAAGGTCACAGGCTAATTAAGGTAGGAATTTTGCTATAGACTGGAAACATCCAAGGTCTTTAGATCTACAAATCCAGAGCTTCCTTCATTGAGTGCAATAGAATTTGTTAGTAACAAAAATGCTTAATTTTTAAGTTCATCATCATCATCATCATCACCACCACCACCACCACCACCACCAATTTATTTATTTATTTATTTATTTATTACATTTTTATCCCACCCATCTGGGTTATTCTCCCACTCTGCAGGGTGGTGAGTGTACAACAAATTAAAATATTTTTACAGAACTGCAAAGCTGGACGGTACCCAATGAATCATTGAATTAAGGAGGCATAAAATCATTCTCCCAACCAGGCATCTAAACCATTGAGCCATCTCATACATCAGGTAATGAGGTAATTTTCAGAACTTGTTTGAACAAACAAATTTGTTGATTTAGTACATGCAACTTTTAAGTAAATTTGCATATTTCTCAAAGCTAAAATGGGTGTTAATTTTCCATCCTGTATTATTTATTCCCTTCCACACATAGATCTGTGCTGGGGTCTGGTAGTGCTTAACCCTGATACCTGGGCAGGTAAAGTTAATCCTCAACTTCCTGGTCCAGAACTAGTGAAACCCTAGCCCCCAAGCAGATCACCTCGATCAGGGAGGCATCAAGGAGGGCATGACCAACTCAGTTTGCATGAACCATGTCTCATGTTTGTTCTGGATTCCATACAATTCACATGAATCATGCCAGGCATCCATCACCCCTACTCATCAAACAACATCCTAATTCAGCACTACTCATCAACTAATTGTGACCTACTTGAAAACGGCTCCATGTAAACTAAATGCATATGTCCCCACAGACCTAGAGTGTGATAGGCAAAATACAACCCAGTCCCCAAACTGCCAGTCATGAAACTAAACTCAAAAATTCCTATGGCCCCTAGGCACTCTAGACTTCAGGGTAGGTGGGCAGTATGCCAGAAACTGAATAAAGAAGCTAGAACCAGGAATGGGAAGGCTAAATAGCCTCACTTACCCCACACTGCATTCTACAGAGATGTTGCTGATGTCCAGACTCTTTTTGGTCTCAACCTTCCAGCAGGGAGGAAAATTCTCCCCCTCACTCTGAGCCCACTTGGGCCATTCATTCGATGGGGAAGGATCTATTTGTTCTGTTTGTACAGTCCCCTTGTAACATACGTTCTCTGGGCAGCTCATGAAATAAATACATAATACAAACATTAGGGGTGTGAAGAATGCATATAGAATCACTCATTCTCAATAAGGGAGGCTATCCCAGTATGGGAAAACTGCTGAATCCTACAAGAAATTTTTCTTTTTTTTTTAAACTTTATTTTTTATATAGGTATTTAAAAAAAACATAAAGAAAGCAAATATAAAGAAACATACAAAGATAAAGAGCATACGAAAATACAAAAATAACAAATATAACAAAATTAAAAAATCAATCTGGAAAAGGAAACACATCCACAAGAAATTTTTCTATGAGCCTCCAAAGATGATATAAAGTTGTTATTTGTTTGGTGAGGCTTCCCTAACCACTTTTCATCCTTTTTCTTTTCTTTTGTAAAGCAAAGGATTGCTGGGGTGTTTGGTCTTTCCCTTCCTACTCCTTTCTTTCAATCCCCACAGGTTTATTCTATAGCTCAGTGTTTCTAGGTGCAGGGCATAAGCAGAGGAAATGGGGCAAACATGGCAAGCAATAACTGTTTTATTAATTTGTTTTGCACTTTGAAAAATTCTTAGACAACACTCATCCATCCCAGCAATGTGAATACTGTACTGCAATTCAGGTAGAAAATTGCAACAAGAACTACTTAAAGGGAAAGGATATTAAAGATATTGAAGTACTGTATATCACTTAGTCTGGCTCTCTGCATATCATAGCAATTAGAGATAATTAACTTTTGTTGCATTTTCATATGATGATCTCTTGTATGCTTTGAATTTGGCCTGATTTGAAAGCTATTTTTAAAATCTGGCTGTGCTGTGCCTTGGATTCAAGTTCTATGAAAAAGTTGGAATGTAAATATAAGAAATAAATGTATAGTTGTGTGCCATTTGAGTATATTTCTGTCTCAAAACATGGAGTGGAGGAACTTTAGTTCCTCTTGACTATTGAAACCTACTATTGACTTCCATGTTCTAGTCTATGTTGAATATATAACTAAAATTGTTTCTACTCCTTAAAAGAATTCCAGAACACCATACTGTTGATCTAGAAACAGTACAATTGGTGGTCACACTGGAAGAATAGAGAATGTTTGGGTCACACTAGTTAAGCCCTTAAACCCTCAGGTTCAACCTTGACAGGTGATCTAATAAGAATTATTATAAGGTTGTTATGAGGTAGGAATCTTCATACTTAATTTTCCTCCCAAACAAAGTAACTTGATATGTGTTGACATCCATGTTGACATGGAATAACCATATCCTTGCATTTTGTTTGCTGGTAGAATAAATGGAACAGGGACACTACATAGCAAACATCTGTATTTCACCAGTTGGCTTGTGAAGTTTAATTGCTGGAAAAGATTTATTCTAACAGCGGTATAAGTAATAACTTATTTTGTGTGTGTCATATTTAGTGGTTTTCAAGTGTTCAAAGCATGTTTATAACTTAAATTCTTCTCTGTACCATTAATAATATTACTCCAACATCAGTCTGTATGATTATTTGTGTGTGTGTTAAGACTAAGAATATGACAACCTTGGAAATTTATTTATTTATTTAGCTCCCACCCATCTAGGATATTTTCCACTCTGGATTGAGTACAACAGTTAAAACTACATAAAACCTAAATGTTCTCAACTAGCATTGTATTAATACAATGAATCTGCTATCCTTGTTTATTCAAACTTTATTTAAAAAAAATTAAGGACATTTGGAGGAAGATCATGTGTCTCTGAAGTCCTTAATAATCATATGCATGTCCCCCTGTCTGTACATGTCCCCCATCCTTTTACAGATTGAAACAACTGGTTGCATGACAAAAAGTCGCTGAATCCTTTTGACTTCTGAAAACTAGAAGCTTCCAGCAGCAAAGGAAAAATTATCCTGTGGGAGAAATAAGCCACAGATTGATTTGATTCTGCATTTGCATCATGCAGGATGTTTTTTTTTTTTTTTAAACCTCTTTGAATTTACCTGTTGCAATAGAATAACAATTTGTGATATATTTGACATTGTATCCTAGTGCATCCATGCATAAAAGCCCCATAAATTTTCTTGAGAAACTTTATAGCTATTTGTATAGCTCAGGTACAATTAAAACTCGGAACTACCTAAATTGCACTACATTATGTTAGTCATGGTGTTTTTGTTTTTATTTTAAAAATGACATTTCAAAGATGCCAAGAAATAGCTCCAATATGTCAAACGGTGTTTTTTTTTCCTTCAAAGCAATTTTAAATTAGTCTGACTGTATCACTATGGCTTATGTTACACTGTGCACTCAATAATTTCATGTTCCCTTCACAGATCTTCTACCTACTGGCTGAACCGTATCCAGTCCTTTCTTTACTGCAATGAAAATGGCCTTCTGGGCAGCTTTTCAGAAGAGAGTCACTCATGTACATGTCCTAATGACCAAGTTGCCTGCCTTGGGTCTTTACCATGTGTTGTGGGAGATGGTTCTGCCTGCTTAACTTGTGCTTCTGATAACCGTACCCGCTGTGGGACCTGTAATACTGGATACATGCTGAGCCAAGGGGTTTGCAAGCCTGAAGTGGCAGACTCAACAGAGAACTACATTGGTTTTGAGACTGACCTTCAAGATTTGGAGCTGAAGTATTTATTACAGAAAGCGGACCGTCGGATTGAGGTCCATGCCATTTTCATCAGCAATGACATGCGTCTCAATAGCTGGTTTGATCCTTCCTGGCGCAAACGGATGCTTCTCACGCTGAAAAGTAACAAGTACAAATCTAGCCTGGTCCATATGATATTGGGTCTCTCTCTTCAAATTTGCCTAACAAAGAACAGCACCTTGGAGCCTGTCCTGGCTGTTTATGTCAATCCTTTTGGAGGCAGCCACTCTGAGAGTTGGTTTATGCCTATCAATGAAAACAATTTCCCAGACTGGGAGCGGACTAAACTGGACTTGCCACTTCAGTGTTACAATTGGACGCTGACTCTAGGCAACAAGTGGAAGACGTTTTTTGAAACAGTCCACATCTACTTGAGGAGTCGTATTAAGTCAAATGGCCCCAATGGCAATGAGAGCATCTACTATGAACCCCTGGAATTTATCGATCCCTCACGGAACCTGGGCTACATGAAAATTAACAGCATCCAAGTGTTCGGCTACAGCATGCACTTTGACCCGGATGCAATCCGGGATTTGATAATGCAGTTGGACTACCCCTATACTCAGGGATCCCAGGACTCTGCACTTTTACAACTGATAGAGATACGGGACCGTGTAAATAAACTCTCTCCACCAGGTCAACATCGCATCGATCTTTTCTCATGCCTGCTACGTCACAGACTTAAGCTATCTACAAGTGAGGTGGTGAGGATTCAGTCTGCTTTGCAGGCCTACAATGCCAAATTGCCAAACACAGTGGATTACGACACAACCAAATTATGTAGTTAACCAGACATGTGAAGCACAACAGAAAAACAAACAAAACCATGAAGGAGTTTTTACAGTGCTTTTGTGGAACAGTTTATGTTTGGAAGAGTAAATTTAAATTGTCTTTTCAATATCTGTCTTATATCAGTCAATAACGTTGGATGGCAATTTACACCCATGAACTTGCTGACAAATGAATATATTATACCTGCAGGTTTTTTTTTTGGCTTTGTTTTATGAATGAAAATAAATACTGACACCCGTCTAGAAGACATTCTACTTTTTACAATAAATTTCATTTGTAATTTTATATGTTCCGTGGCAATGCTTTTGTGCATTACATTCTCTAGAGGGAACATAAAAGGATACCAATAAAATTTTGTAGCTGAACAGTTATTAAAAAGAAATGCTGTGGGATTCATTCTTTTTTCCTGTCTCTAAAACGAATAACATCCTTAAAATTGCATGCAGAAGGGGTGGCAGAACAGAGACAGAAACATGGTTTTGGTACATAAACAAAACAAGAAATTCAGTAGACATGTATAGAACATAAGAGTCTTGTGAAAATCCCCAAGTCATAATTCTCAGTGATTTTGTCACACAAACATACATTTCTTATGAAAGTTAATTTGTCCCTTCAGCTAACAGACTTGAACAGGAACTTACCATTTACAAAACAGTCTGCTATGTCACATAGATAGCTTTTTATGTGTTCAGCTATTTAAATATCCATGTGCAACATGCAAGTGTCATATGGTAGTATCATTAGGGACATGTCATTAGGTGCCAGCAGCTGGGACTTGATGTCCATTCTAATTGTGGACCCCAATTCACTGCAATAATATATGACTTGTGTATACAGAACACCCAGAGATTGGACACTGTGGAAATCACGACAAAAATAAAAGAAAAGCCAGGTGGCCCTAGTACATAATCTCAACCCTCTAAAATCTCACAAATGTAAGCTAGCTTTTTGAATTCTGCATGGCTTCTTATAAGGTTGTGCATTACAGGGTTGGAAGTAGTGCTGGAGAATGTCTTCTCCCTGATCATCCCCATTCAGTAAAACCCAGCCTGGCTAATGAATTCCACAGTATTTGAAAGCTGGTTTCTATTTGGGCTAAGACGCTGACTGGAAAGTGGCAGGTCAGCAGTTCGAGACCTGAATACTGTAGGACGGAATGAGCTACCATCTCTGTCACAACTCCAGCCAACCTAGCAGTTCAAAAGCAAGAAATTGCAAGTAGATAAATAGGGACCACTTCAGCAGGAAGGTAAACAGTGTTCCATGTGCTTTGGTGCCTAGTCATGCCTCTCACATGACCATGGAAACATCTGCAGAAGCACACAGCACTGGCTCTTCAGCTTTGAAACAGAGATGAGCACTGAACCCTAGAGTCGGAGACTAGCAAGGTTGACCTTTACCTTCATTGATCTAATAAAGATATCACACACCCTTGTGGATTTTGAAGACAACTACAAATTACAGTCGACCTAATGGAATACTTCCTTTTACTTACTTAAAGAACTTGTCAAATCTAGAAGCATTCACTGCTTGTGCCATTGTTTGAAGGAGTTTGTTGTAATCCAACAAAACTGACCAATCTAGATAACATTCACTCACATATTACAATCTTACAGACATGGAGCAGTGAGTTTCCAAAAAGTAGCTATTTTCACTCTGTCTCATAATGCATAATGAAACCAAGAGAGGGACAGTCTTGAGGCACCTCTAAGGCTAACAGATGTAATGTGTAATAAATGTGTGTGGATTAATGTCAATTTCTTTAGACACAAACTGAGAGTAAGCCCTGCTTAATTTAGTGAGGCTTACTGCAGTGGCACAAGTGGTTAAGATGCTGACTGGGAGGCAGAAGTTCAGCAGTTCAAAACCCGAGTACTGCATGATAGAATGAGTGCCCATCTCTGTCCCAGCTCCTGCCAACCTAGTAGTTCGAAAGCAAGAAATTGCAAGTAGATAAATAGGGGCCATTTCAGTGAGAAGGTAAACAGCATTCCATGCATTTGGGTATCTAGGCATGCCTGCCACTTGTCCATGGAAACATCTGCAAACACAGACATTGCTGGGTCTTCAGCTATAAAGAGAGATGAGCACTAAAACTTAGAGTTGGATACGACTGGCTTTAGAGCAAGGGTGACCTTTACCTTAACCTTACTTCTCAGTAGATAAGTATATAATTACACAGTAAACCTTTATTACTTTTATTTGAGGTGCAAGTATATGCTGTGAAATAACTCTAATCAAGAAATCCTATGGATGACTAGCTCCCCATCCCACATAATTATCGCTAGTATCCTAATGATTCTCCTTCAGTTGATTTTCTTATAGAAATATGGCAGCTCAGTTTCAGGAGTAGCATATCTTTTGTCTGGCTTTGAGTTAGTGTCTGCAACAGGGGTGTGACTTGGGATGTTGCAGCAGAGCTATAGATAGGGTTGATTTACTTGGCCTTTGACCCAAGTCACCAAATTATAGATCGTGGAAAGGCACGGGTCACTTAACCTGTGTATGTATACTGCCACCTGTGATTCCTCTGCAGGCAGAAGGAAACATAAAAGAGGAAGTTGCTGTAAAGATCCAATATAGCCATTATGCATCAACCGTACTTACACATACTCCCCTCTTCCCTTACGTTTTATACATGTCTGAGGAAGTGGATTTGATCCATGAAAGCTCAAATTAAAATATAGAAATTAATATTTAAGGTGCCTCATTCAATGATGTCCTGAAGGATTCACTGCACACTCCCTAATCCAGCACTACCCGCCTAAATGTGACCTATTTAAGCAACCACTCCTCTTAACTGCAAAGGTCCCTAATGCCAGAATGACATGGAAAAACTACCCATCTCCTGAACATGTCAATCAGGAGGTGGGCTAAAATATTCCCATCCAGCCCCTGCAGGCAGCCTGAACATTCTAGCTGCCAGGATGGGTTGGTGGGCCATCTTTGATGGAGGGTAATTTCCCTCCTCCATCCATGACAGCTTGCAGTCGGATATCCAGAGGTCGCATTCTTTTTCAAAAATCATAACCCTAATTGTTGTCAATTATGTCTTTCATTTCCGAATCTCTCTCTCTCTCTCTCTCTGTGTGTGTGTGTGTGTGTATGTATATGTATATGTATGTATGTATGTATGTATGTATGTATGTATGTATGTATGTATGTATGTATGTATGTATGTATGTATGTATGTATGTATGTATGTATGTATGTATGTATGTATGGAGAGAGAGAGAGAGAGAGATTCGGAAATGAAAGACATAATTGTTTGTAGTTTTTCTGTCACATAATGCTTCTTTCACTAACAACAAATCAGAGAAACTTTATGTCAGTGATAGAAAACCTAGAAAGCAATATGACCAATCTGTTAAAAATCATGTATGGAATGAGAGATTGCATTCATAAAATATAACTTTATTTAATTATATTAATAAACTACATTTCAGTTGCAGAGTTACCTGAGGTGGCTAAGAGTATCAGTTTTCATAAAAAAACTTACTTTATTTCATTTTAAAAGCAATTTTTAGCAAGGTCAGAGATGAATGTGTGTGAGGATTTTTTCCACCAAGTTTTTTCTTTAAATCAACATATTCACAACTCCTAGAATGACCATTGATATGACTTCACTACTACATTTCCTGGTTAGTAAAGGATTCCTGGGAAACAAGAAATTAAAAATTGGTGATAGGAATAATTAGAAAGTGCACAAAAATGCCACCTACTTTTCAAAAATTCACACACACCAAAATCTTAAGTCTATAGAGTCAAGGCATCCTTTAATGCATTCCTACATCTGAAAATTTCACATTAAAAAGTGTTTGTTTAAAAAATATTCCCCATTATACTGGCATGGAATGGACTTCTAGACATGGGATGGGGGTGGGAGAAACCAGAAGTCTGTGAAGAGAGAACTGAGACTTGCCCTTCCCTCTGTGTTCACTTTATTAAGAAGATTGTCAAAAGCTTTGCCTAGGGCAGATGTGTTGACTCTGAGTGAGAAAACAGTGGCTTGGAGGATTTTGCTTCTGACATAGGTCACATAACAGATCTACTTTTACAAGGGAGTCTTTGACATTTCTGTCTCTCTCTCATATACACAAGCTCTACATCTATACTGTCAAATATAATTCTGCAGGCAAACTTATTTCTATAGAGCATTTACAGGTCTTTGTTTCACAGAAGTTCAGCAAGTTCATCCCTCTTTGGTACTGAAGATTTTCAAGTAAAGTCAGCACAATCCGACAATACTACTTTGAAGGTCCTAGAAATCACTCAGCTGCCTGACAGCACCAAATCAACAATGAAAAGAGACAAGTAAGCAGCAAACATTTATATAACTTTGTTGAGTTAAAAGAAAAGAAGTGGGTCCATTGTAATCTAGTTCCTATAATTTACAAATAGTGAAAAGTGTGTTTTATTTACAAGTAGCATAAAGCTAGTCATATATGTGAAAAGAGGCCTTGGTGTATTGCCACAGCTTGTTTCACTGTTTGTCTACATTACAGGGCAGGCCTTGCACTTATTTCTTGAGTGAGCTTCTTTTCACTCCTCATGAGGAATAGTAATTTAGAGGCTGTCTACCCAGAGATCTTTGGAGTGTTTTCTGTTGGGATGGGATGGGTTGGTACTTGAGACTTATGTGCACAATGGATCATTATTATTTATTTATTATTCAAATGAAGGTGCCTTAGTTGTTCTCTAAAATGCTGTTTTGTACCTTCAGGGATCCCCTTCACTGGATCATTTAACTGCATCCCTTACATTTCTTGTCGTATGTCATAGTCTGGAAACAGCTGAGGACACCGTTAATCTCTATGTACTTTCTTAAAATAGCTCCTGAGAGCAGCAAACTGTCTTCCGCATGACCCCCCTGAATTTGGTGTATAAAAACCATGCATGTAAGTTTCACTCTTTGTCTGAAGAAGTGGACTTGATCCATGAAAGCTAACAATAAAAATAAAGCAGTTAATCTCTAAAGTGCTGCAGTGTTTTTTATTTTATTTTGTTGGTTTTGTTTTCTGATATGTCTGAATTACTAGTCAGACATCCCTAAATTTGATTGTCTGTTTAGGAAAGCATGAAGAGGTTTTGTTCCATTGGGTGAGCTGGTAGCCATAGAGCAAATTACTTCCACATTTCTTGAGCTTCCCTCTGATGTCATCCTCAGTTACATTAACACGGAGTTGCTGTGCATAATTAACAAATCATTTTTAAAAGTCCCTGAGGCCCCAGTGATGCCATTGCAATGAAAGCAGGATGTTTTTATTTTTTTCTAAATTACTCTAACAAGATTTTTTTCTTCTCCTAAGGTAGACTTATTTTTGTAAGACATTGAAAACATACAAATTAACCTCAGAGGAACATTAAAAGCTTAACAGGAACTCAGCTGCTTCCAGTGAGATGTCCTCTTTCCTTTCCAAATGAAACAAACACCCTCTTTTGAATGCATTTCCCGAGCACTTCATTAAGTTTAAAAATGTTTCATTAAGTTTTATTAAACTCATTAAACAGAGAAAGGGAGAAGTTGCACTTTATGGTCATCAAGAGCCACTTTCACTACAAATGCTTATTACCATTGCTAATCCTTCTTGAGATGGTAGAGTATGGGTTGATTTTGCTGCACTTTTTTAGGACAGTCAGAGAATGGAGAAACGTGATTTCAGCGTGACAAAATGGCAACCTGCCAAGGATGGGGTCACTCAAGAGACTAAAGCTAGGACTAATTGGTTTTAAATGTATTGTGTGTATTAAGGAAACAATAAAGAATAAATTTACATTCAGTGATGAAAACAAGATCCAAAATAACATCCTAAAACATTCATGCCACTGCCCAAGTATTATATAAGAGAATTATACAATTGCAGTAGAAAGGTGATACCTTTACTTACTTACTTACTTATTGAGTTTCTATACCGTCCATCTGGGTGTTATCCCACTCTGGGCAGTGAACAAACAGAAAACAAATAACAACAAATACCCACAACAAATCAAACCCACCACCGACAAATACATCACAAACTAAACTACACTAATATAAAATAATTGGAGTCTGAGGACATCAGGGCTGATTAAATGAGTCCCCAGCATGTTGAGGGCAAAATGCTAATTAACTTGTGTACCACCCTCAGAGGGCACTATTGCCAGGGTTCCCAACCTACGCCCCATGGGTATGGTAGCATCCTATGGTAGCATCCTACAACTGTGTGCAGATACAGAGCTTGGAAGTGCTGGTTACAAATAATGAGTAATGTGAAGTCTTTGATGTTCTGCAATAAATCATAATACAGTTGCTTTATGATTACATTGTAATAAGGGAAAATGTAATTACATTTGCAATGTTGCTGTAACTATCTCACTGTGAAGGAGAATGGTCTCATTTCATAAGTGTATTTTATGCCACAGGCTAGAAGCTCGCAGCATCCTGATGGTTTTTAAACTATTCTAGTTAATGTAGAATAATGTGAGTAAAAGAGTTTTTAAAAACATAAGCATACTACTAACTACTTTTGGGGTCTTGGAAATGTAATGGTAACAATTTTTAAAGTGACATTCTAAGCTCTGTGCAGAGGGAAATGAGCTAAATCGACTTTAAGAAAAAAAATATAATTGCTACATCATTCTTAATGAAGTCTTATACATCAAAAGAGGGAAACTTCTGTTCCATAAGCCAGGAACATAACTCTAGGCTAAAATGCCTCAAAAGAAGGGTCTTCATCTTCCTAAAGCACCCTTTTCATTGATTACTAAATTAGAAAGGTTCAGAATTTATTAGAGGCTTCCTCCATAGGTAAGAACCCAGTTGCTCCTGCTGCCTCTGTGAAAGTGCATACAGAATTCTAACCACTTGCATTCTGCTTTGGCTCAGTCCAGGAAACACTGCACCGGTTGAGTCTTCTCACTGTATAAATTGGCTCTCAGTGCATTTCTCACATCCATAAATTATGTGATCAAGCACACTACCAATGTGCACCACAGCTCTGAAAAGTGACTCTCAGTCCACTACATACAGCACTCACAAGTGACACATTGCAAACTAAATGGTATTCTTAGCCTTACTCTTTAAAAGGCGCCTTAGGATGGTGTGACAGAATGAGCTATACCATTTGGTTTAGTTAAATCCAAAATGGGGAATTTCTTGTGTAGGAGTCCCTTCACACCAGGTCTGATACATAAGCTATGAGGCCCTCATGGTTTAGAAGAGATGAAACTTAATGTGTGATTGACATGTCTTATTGTAAGATCATTGGCTGGAATCCCTAAGGGGGAGGGCCAAAAGTGAATCCTATGGAAGGAGATATATCCCATAGATGCATATACACACACTCAGACATTCTTTTGTTACAGATGGTTAGGTGGATGGGTATGACTCCATGACTGGCTTATGACTTTGTAATTGGATTTTTCAGTTAAATCAGCAGTTAAATGTCCAATATGTGAAGTTTCATGAAGGTAGAGCATTCTACATTGATTTTTCATCTGTAGTACTTTCTGTGTTTATTATTTATTCCATAAAATATTGGGAGATATATTGCCTCTTTCTCAATAACACTACATTAGCTCATAGGAGTGTGTAAATCTCATTTTAAAATCCCTGTTCAGAGAAGAGTATGAGCCACCTGTGGTAACTCCAACAGCTTCCCAAACCACAAATCAGTAAATGTTTATGGGTACATATTTAACATACATTGATATATTTTCTCTTGTGGAAGCTCTGATTTGTCACGACCAAATAACCAGACATATACATTTGTGCAGACACATCATGTTTCTCTCCCTGGAGACTGTGCTAAGAGGTAACTAATCAGTTTCTCCTTGTGTAATGGAAGAAAAATACAATATCCAAAACTGGCATAAACTAATGAGACAATGGCTAAATCCTGTTGCTTAGTGTGGTAAATTACATTAGTGTAGGTTCACCGAGTCGGCAGGGAATGGGTAAGTCAATTGTTCCAGCTCTCTTTCTCAAAACTGTTTTTGATTATGTGCATATTCTCTGTGTATACTTTTTGGTCCCTCTAATGGAATTACCTCTATGGGTTTTGTCTTTTTTTCTCTGTGAATTGCTTGGCCACTGAATCTGAAGGTAAGTGACATGCTTGAAAGCATCCACATTCATTATTGCTCATCAGTATTAATCACAGTGACAGGTCCTCTTAACAGCACTGTTTGGTTTGCAGCCCCGTTTTAGCTCCCCTGTCAATGTGCTGTTTTTATAGTTCCCCAGAGGGCCATCTTTTCTCGATGACTAGCTGTAATGAGACCAACTCCTCCACCCTGCCTTTACTTCTGAAGCCCTGAGCTTCTTTGCCTGAAAATGTGCAGCAAATGCTTTGTTTTCACATTGCCCTTGAAATTTGAATCTCTGGTGATCATCATTTGTGTTTAATGACATTGACCATCCAAATCTATTAGATAGATTTGGAAGGTAAGTATTATTAAACACAAATAAGGCCAAAGCCTTAATTGTACTACAAATCACTTCACTTCATCTTACCAGTATTCCCTGTGTTGTTTTTTTTATAAAGTCCTCTGCTCTTACTAGTCATGTCATGTCTTTCCTGAGCAAACCCCAGAGGCATTCTGTATGTCTGATTCACAATCAAATCTGTTTCGGAATATTGTGGGAAGATACTGGTCTCAATCACCAGCAAGAACAAAACTAAGCTACTTCTAGTAGCTTCTATTTTAATTTTCCAGAATACCTCAAATGTTGTACTACATTAAGGCATTTCATGAAAGGTGTTCCTCCCCCTTCCCCACACATAATACCCTCTAATTATTTTGGCAAAGTCGACAAAAAGTTTCATGCCATGTTTGTCAGCAACAAAATTTATTTGTCATAAGCTTGCATGAAGTACTGTCCATAAATTAACATTTAATGGAATATTAATATTTAATGTCTGGCCAGGTTATTGTGCTATGGTAATAGAGTGGACCATACTTCCAATGACTCAACACTGATCATCAGGCAGCAGTTAACTAATCTGAGAACCCTGAGGACTAATGGCCTTGGTTGGCAAGGTCCACAGGGAAGGGTGATGGTCCTCAAGTGGATTAAACCCCACATGAATCCACTTGGTTAAGGGCAGCAGCTTCATCAATATTGGCCTGAGGCTGATGAGGATTTTGCATGTCAAATGGGATCAGGCCCAGAAAGTGACTCACAGAGCTGGATCAGCGGTATGGGTGTCATGTTGTGATGTGGAAGGCAGGGGAAAGGCCACACTGCATTACATTCTCAGGACAGTCTTAATGGCAGATTGCCATGAGGATCACCAATATTTGGAATTGGATATGGCACAAGAAGAAGGTGTCTCAAGGTTTGTGGCAGGTTTTGCTGCAGCACCATAGAGACTGGCAGTGCAAATCAAATTCTAAGGACCCAGATATGGTACAACCAGAAGCCTCTTATGCCAGTGCAGCTGCTCTTGTGCCAGCCTAACCTTAAATCTGCAGGTGGAGCTGACTTAAGATGGGGTGAAGAAAGGGAGAATCATACAATAACTGAATTGGAATGAGTCATTTAGACCATCAGGCCCCAACCCACTGCTCAACGCAGGAATCCAAATCAAAGCAGCTATGACAGATGGTTGTCCATCAAGCAGGGTTTCACCAGAGCAAAACCTTTCACAGGTCTGACCCATATTTCCTATTGAACCTAAAATTAAGTCAGATCTATTTAGTCCATTTTTGTCCATTTAGTCCATTCTGGTTAGTTCATTATCCAGTCCCTATACTGGAATTGGTTTGGATTCAGCACAGCTATAGTACAATTAGTGCCTGTTCAGGCAATCTTTAGCCATCTTGGCTAGATAGGTTTGTGTCACAACATGGCGGTCTCTCTACAATCCCCATTTTCATTCAACTTTCAGGGTGTTTTAGGAAAATAAAATGGTAGCCACAAAAATTAGCTGTTCTGCTGCTTCCATCACTGTAAGTGGTGAGGGAAAGGGAGAGAAATGAGAAAGTGTTTTAGCAATTGAAGAGATATAATTCACCAAATAGTTAATGAACTGATCCCCCCCCCCATTGTGACAAAAATATGCTAAAAACAGCAGAAATATTTAACATCATATTGTCCACACACTATAGCACAGTTTTAATGGGAAATCACCAAGGGATTCATATTAGACAGGCAGTGTATATTGCCTTAAATTAATAAATAGAATCGGAGATGAAGTGGAAGAACAGTCCTATCTTACATAACAGCCTAAATTGCCCCAAAGGTAACATGATGCTCCTATCTAATTGTCCGTGTATTTCAGCTGATTTATGCAGTAACAGCATTTAATCCCTAAAGGCTTCCCTGTGGATTGCAATGATAGAAATGGCTCTTGGCAGCAACCAAATGCACTAAGTTAAGTTTGAACTGAAAGATGACCTGAACTTTGATCCAGTTTCATCAGAGGTGTGCATGAGATGCTTCATAACTGTCAGGAATAGGCTTGTCTTGGCTCATGCGGAAGACAGTTTGCTGCTCTCAGGAGCTATTTTAAGAAAGTACATAGAGATTAACGGTGTCCTCAGCTGTTTCCAGACTATGACATACGACAAGAAATGTAAGGGATTCAGTTAAATGATCCAATGAAGGGGATCCCTGAAGGTACAGAACAGTATTTTAGAGAACAACTAAGGAACCTTCATTTGAATAATAAATAAATAATAATGAGACTTCTCTTTCATATCTAGTTCTTTCTATATATGCAATTTATTAGGTATTTATTCATCCATGTTTGAAGCACTAAAATTTAAAACCAACATTTTTAAAAACCCCACCATTAATCATCTAAAAATGCATGCTTTATTAAACTACATGTCAGAAAACAAACTAAAATAAACAAAACAAAATAAAAATAAAATAAAAACACTGTACCACTTTAAAGACTAATTGCTATATTTTAATTGTTAGCTTTCGTGGATCAAGTCCACTTGTTCAGACAAAGAGTGAAACTGAAGAAGTGGACTTGATCCACAACAAAGAGTGTCTGAAGAAGTGGACTTGATCCACGAAAGCTAACAATAAAAATATAACAGTTAGTCTTTAAAGTGCTACAGTGTTTTTAATTTAATTTTTATTTTATTTTGTTTATTTTGTTGTTTTCTGATATGCCTGAACCACAGACTAACACAGCTACTATTCCAATAAACTACATGCGTACATACCAACTGCCAGGGTAGGAAGAAGCCAGGGCGGTTGAGGACCTTGCCACCCCTCCCCCTGTGCCTACACCAACTGCCAGGGGAGGGAGAAGCCAGGGCAGGTTGCCGCCCCTTCCTCATGCCTACACCAACTGCCAGGGCAAGAAGAAGCCAGGGCAGGTTGAGGATCTTGCCGTCCCTCCCCCTGTGCCTACACCAACTGCCAGGGCAAGAAGAAGCCAGGGCAGGTTGAGGACTTCACTGCCCCCCCCCCCCCGTGCCCACACCAACATATTGTAATGTAATGTATTTTTGTAAGCCGCCCTGAGTCGCCACGGCGAGTGGGGGGCGATATAAATTTGAAATAATAATAATAATAATAATAATAATAATAATAATAATAATAATAATAATAATAATAATAATAATAATAATAATAATAATAATAATAATAATAATAATAATAATAATTCACACTCTATTGTTTGAAAAGCCCTGATATTTGCTTCAAAAAAATCCTAGATATCACACTAATCTAGGCAAATTGCTGCAGATTAGCAGATGTTCAAAGTCTTGTCTCTCACCACTTTCACATTGTTCACCACTGTCAATGCAGTCCCACCTCTTTAGGTTTGTTTTGGGTTGTTTCAGTGCCTTCCATGTCCCATAACAGAGATGGTAACCTGCTTCTGGCTTCTCCTTCCTCACCCTCTGTGTGGTATTATTTTCCATAGTTCTGTTCGAAGAGCCTCAATTTTAGATGGAATTGGTGCTGTTGTTTTTCAATAGCTCTTCCTTCACTTCAATCTTGATGGATGATGTTGAAATTGAAACATTGGGTGCCTTGGGTGTGTTTCTTCAGAAGATGCCTCCCTGAAGACTAATTAACAGTCAGGAATGTCCCCAGGCAATGTTGAGGGAAACCTGAATGGCTGGATCTGCCACCACTGAAGCACTATACAGCTTATTAGGTAGTGAGGGCAACTTTAAAATATGCAATACAATTCCCAAATTAAGTTCTGAAAGACCAGCCACAGTTTTACCACCACATTTGTGTAAATTAGTCTAGATGTCCTTTCAAATCCCCTCCAGTTCCTCTTTGGAATTTTTTGCCCTGCTCATTCTTTGATTACCAGTAAGATCTTTAGCTGATGTTCTCTATCAGGAAGGCAAGTAGCATAGGGAAAATTCCAGTGTTTTCACTGATCACTGATTCCTCTATTATCTATGTCCCATTTGTGTGTTACCGCCTTAGTTACCTTGAAAGGAGTGACTTGACCCTTCCTTTCTCACCATGGAGAGGGAAACTCTTGCATACCTGTAGGCTCTACGCATGAATGAGAATACTGGAAGATATAGATTGTTGTTAACATATAGAGCCTCGATATGACTCATCAGTAGAAGGAAACAATGATGGAGAAGGGAAGGGATGGTAGTGCTCAAATAAGGCTCAACTAATTTGGCCACTGAGAAGGAGAAGTAATACAGGGTGGAATTTATTACTTCTTTTATTGCATAGAGAATAATAATGTATGTTTCTCTTTCTGTAAGAAGCTGATAATGGCTATAGGGTACATGACATTAGTAGAAGCTCAGAGTGGTAGAGCCCTTCCTCTGATGTTATCCAGTTTCCTGATTGAATGAGTTCCTCAGTCTTGAAGTATGATGTGAGCTATTATTGATTTCTTTAATTTTATGTGACATATACCCCCAGTTATCTTTGCTATTAAGACTTACTGGGCTTTAATTTTTCTTGTTCAATACTTGACTCATGCCTGTTGTCTATTATTACAAATCCTGAACACTGCTAACCTCATCTCTCTAATTTTGCTACCCTTTGAATCTCTCCTACTCTGCATGAGTTATTTTGTGCATTTATAGTCTCAAATGCCATTTCCTTGCAGTAGCAGACCTTATTTTGAGGGGAAAATTCTCTGCTAATATAAATAGATCAGCAGAGGAAATGCAGTGGTACCTCGTTACAAATTTAATGCATCCCAAGGCATTTTTCATGTTATGAAAAAATTGTAGCTCAAATTTCTCATAGGAATGCATGTTTCAGAAAAATTCATAACTCGAGCCATTATTTTCAATTGATTTTCATTTGTATTGTGAAAATTTGGTAACTCGAACCATTTGTAACTCGAGGTACCACTGTACATAGATTTTCTCCACTGTTTCGTTTCAGTATTCTAGGGTTCATTTTAGCTTACTTTTTAGTACAGACTTCTCCCTCAATAAAAAGAGAATGCAAGGGTTTTCACCATTGTCATATGTGAATATTCTATGGGTTTTTTAAACACAAACCTTTTAGATATACCTTCAGGCCATGAGTAAAATGATGAATTCATATGTGGGATGCATAAGACCTTCAATTATGTTTGATGAGGTATTCTGCAGTTTCATGTGAATGCATCTAAACGTTCCTAAAAAAGCATATGTGCCAGTGTAGTGTAGTGAATGCATACTTAGAGTGGGACTCAAGACAAATAGGTTCAGATCCTTGTTTGTTCATGAAACCTCACTGAGAAGTGAGGGAGCAATCACGAACCACTCTTCAACCTCTCACAAAACATGAACAGCCTTAGAGGGGTGCTGTAAGTTTAAACTGCTTTGATAACAGATAACAAGTTCCTCATTTTAAAAAAAAAAAAACAAGAGCTTGGAAAGCACTTTAAAATCATGATATTGCTACAGAGAGAGAGAGAGCCATTGAATTATTCCTTGCTTTGTCATTTTAGTGAGATTACTCCCTGCAGCCAACCAATGTCTTCTTGCTTGCAACTCTCCACAGGAATCAGCACAATGAGAAAGCTGTTCTCTGCAGGAAATGCCATCCATCCATCTGCAGTACCCAGGACAGGAAGGCTTCCTCATGTATATCTCAGTGCCTAGCTAACAGTATATTGATTGTCATGATCGTATCCAATGGCTAGAAATTTGTTCTGTGCATTCATTCACTAGTACCCACTGCTTTCAAATACCTTTTCATTTTCAAATGCCCTACTGATTTTTCTGGGGATTTGTGCCTGATAAAAGTAGCATTTGTGGCACAGAGCTGCATGTGAAATTATACATTAACATGCACACACATGCCCATGCATGTACACACATTATTTTCATATGCATTAATATAGTCCCTGTCTTTTATTTCATGAAGCAATGATATGTGAGGTGGCTGCTGCTATTTTTGTGGCTATTCCTCCCCCACCCAAAGCTGTGCACGCAAATGAGATAAACATATGGCACATGCAGATTCAAAATGGTAGTCACACCAGTGATGTTGACCCAAAGTCTAGATCTATTGGGCTTGGAAGCCTATGCTTGGGCCTAGCCAGTTTTCTTTTTTGAAGACATATTATCCAATTGCACAAATTGACAGGCCCACCAGTCTGAAAAGCCAAATGCAATTATTCAGACTGAGTGGATCACCCTAGTGTAGTTACATTGCAGTCAGAGGTCCTGCAGAGTGTTATTATTGATAAGGGTACGTTCAGAGAGAATGAGAAGCTAAGGAATATGGGATAAGGAATTCCTGATCTATAAACTTTGTAGCTTTGCTGTGTGCCCAGGAAAAGCCTACTGTCTGTATCTGCTAATTACTACAGGAAATTGATACCTTCAATTACAGCCAACTGAGACTTGCACCTTTATCTGCTATCGGAGAGGGCATCTTTCAAATTCAAAAGTCAGTCTGCTACCTTCCTCAAAGAAATGTTATTAAAAGTCTCTTGTCTGCATAAACACCTGCTATTCATTTGCTATCCTTCAGTGCTGAGTCACATTTTGGTATGTCTCACTCCTCTGACCCTGCGACAACCTCAAAATTAATTAATTTGAATTATTAAACCCTTTTCCCTTATCAAAATAAGCATGCAGTTAATGAAACATGCAGTTAATGAAGTGGCAGCTGATACTTTTATCCGAGTACACATCACCTCACCTAAAGGGGCTCATCCACTCATAGCTGTTGGCCCCTTTAGTACAAGACATAGAATAGTCCAAAGGAAAGGGTCAGTCTGAATAAAGCCTTCTAGCCCAAACTGTTAAATTAAACTAACTCTTACAGTAGAGATTCATGCCTGTTCTCACCCCCTCCCCTCCAAAACCCAGCTATCATTCAAATTTGTCAACTTTTCCTTCTGGAAATGCAACTTATCAGGCCATTTCCTGGCATACTGAAGTACAATGCCTCACATTCACAAACTGGAGGCTTTTTGAGAAAGTGATGTCTTTATTGTTGTCTGGAAGCCTACTGCTGTTTATGTAAGGTCGGTATAAGTTATCACACATAAATATGGGTAACTCATGAGGTGCAGGGTGCATTTGAGTTTTATACATGCTACCAGACGAGATGTGCCTTAGCATTTGTTAACTTAGCTGCATACATAAAGTGAACACTGATAAAATTCTGGCGTTAACTTCCTTTCAATGTTTTGATAGGCTCAGTGTGTTAATTATCACTTTCTGTTATGATGCTGACCAGTTTATGTATGAAAAATGAACTCCTGTTGCTCTTGCTTGCCCATTCTATCCAGTTGGGACCACATATTGCACTAGTTGCTGCCCATTGCTGAGGAAAGATACACACAAGACTAAAAGTGGCAATGACCACATCCAGGAAAAAAGAGATGGCCAGAAATGTTATGAAACACTTACTGAGTGTAGATACTACTGACACCATGGGTGGTGTTACCCTCCAAACAAATAAACCATAGCATAAAGGTAGTTCCAAGCAAGATATTATTTTTCTAAAGTGGCACAATGAATAGTTAGTTTTTCATGCTGATTTAACAATGCAAAGAAAACTGGAAATGCACAGGTCTTGTGATGGATGGTGGCATATATCACTTGGATCGTGACTGGAGAAGCAAATTTACCATTACCTTTCAGGAGTTGGAATGAGCAAATAGCTCCTGTGTGGATTCCCTCACTATTTCTTTTAGCAATTCAAATGCAATGGAACCAACTGATCATTTAGCTGAGTGAACTGAAATAACCACTAAACAAATACATCAGATCGGATCACCCATGAAATTTGTTCTGTCCCTGCTTTGTTCTGAAGTATCAGATTTAAGATGCCCCATAAACATGGTGCTGAATATATGGAAATGAAATCCTGCTATAACTTTTGGCAAATGACTTGCAATAAAACTAAAGTCTGATTATATTTATCCACAGGTTTGTATTATCTAGAGAAGGAGGAAAACATCAATTTTCCAAGTTGTATTTTCTATTTTGTATCTTTATTTGCTCCCAGGGTTCAAGGTATAATTTATTTTTCTGTTTGCCGTATTTTTGATCAAAAGTGAACAGAGCAAACACACGTTAGATGTCTGCATTGTCTTGAGATAATATGTTGCTGAAAAATTTATGTTGAAATATATTATGAATATTTCAACATAAATATCTACAGGGTTTTATAGATACAGATGTCAGAATAGATATGTGCTGTGAGGTAATACTACTGTAAATACATGGATAGTACAGTTCTTTGGAGATATTGCCACCTATTTGTCAAATCTTTCATAAAATACTCACACATCCCCTCCATTCATATTTAATGTATGACAAGGATAAGAGTTGGGAAGGGGGAAATTGAAGAGAAAAAATATTTTCATACATGTGCCACATTCCACCTAGTATACATATTTCTAAATAAGCTGAGGACACTCTCCAGATAATGCTTCCACATATACATGGAAATACAAGGGGCACATAAGATTAAACTGATAAAACCACACTAGAATGTGGAATGTGCTTTACTTTATACTCTGTGCAGTCCAGAACACCTGTTTGCAATACTGGACAGTAAGAAGTTACTTGAAGTTTACAAAAAAAAAAAAAACCTTTCTGACATAACCAATCCCTGTTTTTGAAGTTAAAGTACATCAAAGTATGTCATGAACAAACTGAACTGGGGTGGTAGGAGTAGTGGAATAGAGATATAGCGTGTTGGGCTTTACCATCTTGTTATTCTTAGCAAACACTTGTTGATTCATCAATTGCTATGCTCTAAATGTACGCCCTTCTTTTCCCTCTGATATCACTTCTCAAGTCGTCCTTTTCCTTGTTGAAAAGAGGCAAACTTACATGGTTTTCCTCACTGGAGAAAAGTAGACTCACTTGGATTTTGCACATGAAATGTTGTGACTTTTTGACTAGCATCCTCTTGCCTAATGTTCAGAGATGAAAGGAAATCACATTGCTCCAGGAGGTTCCCTGTTGCACAACCAGTTGTATGATCACTCTTGCAACCAATACAGGAACAAGAACACAACAAATATATATGACCCAAATCTGGGTAAGTTTGGGCAAGGGGTTTTTTAGTTAAGAGATTTTACAAGTTGTTATATTCCACACACCATACAGAAACAAAAATCTCCAAATTTAAAATGGTTAATATAAATTGAAAATATCAGTCATCCCTATCTGGAAAAAGAAAGGTTGGCCTTATCCAGTTTTGTTTAAATTTGGAAAGAATCTAGACCAGTGATGGCAAACCTTGGCGCTCCAGGTGTTCATGTCAGCAGGAGTGCTGACATGAGCTGCTGGTAATTGAAGTCCAAGAACACCTGGAATGCCAACATTCACCTTCACTGACCTAGGCTGAAGGAACAGAAACAGAGAGCCTCAAAAACATTTTTTTTCAATAGGGAAAAATAGTGACTTCATTATAAACTGAGCATGTGTGGAACAGACTTACCATTTGTTTCAAAGTAGATATATTATTACAGCTTCATGCTAGTCAGACTGTAGGTAAGGTAATGAAATTTCTGACACACAATTATTATTATTATAATCAAAGGTCACACAGACAGGGACAAATGACAGATTTTTCTTTAAAGAGTAAAAAAAGAAGAAACAGCTTGCTTCAAAGAAAAGTGAAAATCCTCCAGAAAGGAATATTTTGCCATGTATCTCCAGGGAATTAGCATTACATTTTGAAGGCACATTCAAATATTTCTGCATTACAAAAGCAGAGAGCAGCTGTGTTTGTCCAAGACTAGATTGCTTTCAGTAAACATTATTTCAGGATTTCTGAGACTAGATTCCTGATACAGGTCTTCATAGGAAAAAATTAGTCCCTGGACTGGAGCAACCTGAATTTTGAACTCATCCGTCACAACCCAATTGAATCTTAACTCATTCCTGACTTATCAAAGGCTCATGTTTACAAAGGGACTCTATGTTTGATTTGTAAAAAAAAAAAAAAAATTAAAATGTATTTTAAAAATAGAGAACGAATATTCAGAAGCTAATTCATTTAAGTCATGAAATTACTGTGTGTGTTTGTTGTTGTTGTTTGTTTAGCAGCAGGGAATGGTCTTGCTGTATGTTAACAGAGCTTGGGTGCCTATCTCCTTTTTCATTGTCTCAATCATTTCAGAATTTTTTGGAATAGTAGCCATGTTAGTCTGTGGTTCAGGCATAGCAGAAAAAAAAACCCACTGTAGCACTTTAAAGACTAACTACTATATTTTTTATTATTAGCTTTCATGGATCAAGTCCACCTCTTCAGACAAGGAGATATGGGGACTAGATCCTGCTGCAAATCTAGATGTCAACTATGCCCTCACATTTCCTCTGGAAACAGTATTACTGGACCCAATGACACCACAAACAACATTAAAGGCAATTTTACTTGTGCTTCTGTCAAT
Organism: Furcifer pardalis; assembly: GCA_030440675.1. NCBI lineage: Eukaryota > Metazoa > Chordata > Lepidosauria > Squamata > Chamaeleonidae > Furcifer > Furcifer pardalis. The sequence continues at coordinate 164,507,698 of CP126891.1, read as the reverse complement.
GTGATTTATGCCATCTCTTCAAAAATGTCTGTCAGTGCTTTATGTAGGACAAGCAGGACAATCTTTGCGCAAAATAATTAATGGACACAAATCGGATATCCAGAATGGCAACACAGAGAAACCTGACTCAAACTACTTCAATCTAACTGGACTCTCTATCCAATACCTGAAAATTACAATTCTGGAACAGAGAAATTACAAAACAAGGATTGAAAGGGAGACAGCAGAAATCAAATGCATCCATCTGTTAGACACCCATCACAGGGGATTAAATATTAGCGAAGGGTTTTTGTTGTTGTTGTTCAGTCGCACAGTCAATTCCAACCCTCTGCGACCCCATGGACCACTGTCCGCCAGGCACTCCTGTCCTCTACCATCCCCCTCAACTCGCTCAGTTCTGTGCCCATTGTCTCTACAATACCATCTAGCCATCTCATCTTGGGCTGTCCCCTTCTTCTTTTGCCCTCGACCCTTCCAAGCATCAAGGCTTTCTTAAGTGAATCCTCTCTTCTCATTTGATATCCAAAGTACTTTAGCTTCATCTTTATTATTTGACCTTCTAAGGAGTAGTCAGGGTTGATTTCTTCTAAGATTGACCTATTTGTTCTCCTCACTGTCCAGGGGACTCTCAAAACTCTCCTCCAACACCACATCTCAAAGGCGTCTATTCTTCTGCACTCAGCTTTCCTAATGGTCCAGCTCTCACAACCATACATTGCCACAGGGAATACCATTGTTTTGACTATGCGAATTTTTGTTTTCAATGTGATGTCTCTACTTTTCACTATGCTCCCCAGGTTTCTCATTGCTTGCCTCCCAAGAAGCAGTCACCTTTTTATTTCATGGTTACAATCACCATCTGCTGGGGCATTATCCAGTCTCCAGCTCAGTATCTTAAACACTAAGCCACCGGGGGAGCTACACTCTGTGCTGGTGTGTGAATACAAGAATTACTTTGAATAGAATAATGACTTTGAAGCAACCCTGTTCAGCTTGATCAAAACTGAGATAACTTGACTGGTTGCAGTCTTAATCTTCTATATATAGTGACTACTTGATGTGCTTTTGATTTGACTAAACAAGTTTCAGAAATATTTTGTGCTTTTTTGAAACGTGTAATTTTTTTTCCCACTTATGCCCTCTTTCCAAAAGTATGCAAGATTTTCAGCTGCATGTGCAGCGATCTTTCAGTGCATAGAAGCCTGTATGTAAACTGCAGCTGGCCCAAAAATATTCTAGGAGATGTAGAAAAAGATCATTTACTTGGTGTTACATTAGACTGAAACCAAATCCCTGTTAATTCCCTTATTTTGTTCTTCTATAGAACAGCACTCAGTCATGTAAGCCCCCATCTGTTCTCAGAAGTGGTATAGTCAAAACAAAAGTTTAACACTTGAGTGAGAACTAGGAATGTGTTCTTCATGGACGGAAGAGCACATTGATTGGATTCTCATTGAACACATTCAGAGGTTATGATTTAGAATGTGTCCTAAGTTTTCCAAGGAGGTGTGCATAAGTGTTCTTTCCAGTCTCTCCCCCTTTTTTCCATATTTCAATCTTTAAAGTTCTGCCCCATGGATACAAAGCAATCAGTTTTAATCTGATACACTTCATTAGTTGTTACACCTATTGATTTGCAGGAAAGTTGATCATGACCTTGACTTTTTGCATAACAGAGGTGGCAATCTAATGTTGTGACAACTATTTGGCAGACGTTCATGATGCTGTGAGAGAATTAAATTCCTGTAAGTGCTTGGTCACCATTACTATTCCAGGTGGTATTACTAATGGAGTCAACCCAGTGGCATTCAAGTGATACATTTTGCATTTGTGATTAAATAAATTGACAAAAATAATAACTGTAGAACAAAAGGTGACTGCTTTCAGAAGATGAACACTGCTTGTAACATTAAGGAAGAAATATTTCATTGACCTCTTTACACTAAATGAGAGTAAAAAAGAAATTTCCCCCAGGGAAATAGGTGTCTATGATCCCAAATGGCTAAAAAGTTATACTTAATGTGCACCCAATTTGTACTGTATTAAGTAGGAAGAATAAAACAGTCTGAATGAAGGCGATAACTGTCTGTCCAAATGACAGCCAGATAAACAGAGGAAGATTTCAACCAATAGAAGTTCAACAACAAAAAAAATTACCATGAGCCTGAATATGTAATGTAAGATACAATTTCTGAAAAGAACTTCAGAAGAAATTCTTCTTCTTCTTCTTCTTCTTCTTTTTTTTGCTTCAATCCCCTTTTTAAAAAGAGTTGCAGGACTGAAGCAAATCTCTCTCTGATGTATCTTTTATCATTCCTCTGATTTATTTATATATGGGATAATTCCGAGAAGGACTGAAAGGATTTGATCTCTCTTGTTGGCAGGAAAATGAATTAATAAATTATAGCTCACTTAACTGGAAATCATACTCCCCTGTCCAATTTCCAAGAGAATTAGCCTCTCTGCTTCCACTACTGAGGATACTTCCCCTCCCATTTAGTAATATGAATATCATAGTAATACTCTGGAAAGAGTTACTTGTCAGTGACAAAAGACCATCTAACTAATTAGACATCCTGTATGGATGGAAGAAATATGATTTCTATTTGCAAACTCATAATCCTATGCTCATTTCTTGAGGATAAATCCATGGATGTGCATGAGATTGTACTATAAGGTTGCAATCCGCACAAATACACCTGGAAACGTGTAAATTGAGGGAATCATAACTCTAGGTAGAGGTGGAGTCAAAATTCATTTGATTTGCAAATATTTGCAAAAAAATGAAAAAAATGAGGAAATTGTCAATTTCACATTTTTCAAAATGACAGTGGAAAGGATCTCATACTGCCTCAGAAATCCATACTTTTGTGAAGCTTGTGATGTGTTTCTTGACGGATGGGAAATATGTGTAAGATTGTACAGTTGTGTTCCACAGAATTGCTCTTTAAGTGAGTTTGCTCTTTAAGTGAAACACCATTGTAATGACCAATTGTGTCTTCTGGTGGGGGTGGGATTCCAACCCCGATTTAGTTGCTATGCAAGTTTTTGGTTGGTTTTATTTGTTAAGCGAAGCGAACGTTCAGAGAAAATTCTGCTATTTAAGTGAGTTACTCTTTAAGCAAGGCGCTCTTTATGCAATGTTTGACAGCATATGTATTTATAAATACATGCATGACTAAAATATCATACATTGTAAAATGTTCATCAGAATTCTTTAATCAAAGTGAAAAAAAATAATGCAGGCAAATATGTACATTGAAGAAAAATCTGAACATAGTATTAAAGGTCTGACTCTGACCAGTGCAAGTTGGCTGCCTCAACCCAAGCATACAATTTAGGTCAAACTCTGTTGTTAAAGGACATCACTATTTCCAAGTTGTGCATTGGTCTGCATTTTAGGTGCTCCATACCTGATCAAATGTGGCAGGGCCAGAAACTAGTACTTAGTCAATGTGCTTCTTCAGAATTATTTCTCATGCAGGTTTTTTCAGAGTATGTGAGACTAAGGAGTATGGAGCTGGATCTCTTGTTTACACACAGGGATGGAAGCCCACTTACCAATATAAATTTTGGCAAATTACTTCCAAAGTTAGGAAGTGGGTGGGAATAATGGGCTGAGAAGTGAGTACAGAATCCTTTCATATAGGGGCAGCATCTACAGTGATTGCAATGGGTTAATCATGATGGCACCCCAGTACATTGGTGCCATCATGGTTCTGCCAGCCACTGGTGTTGGCTCTTCAGGAGCAGTATGCACCCAGGGCTTGGGACATGCACCAGGAGCAGGGGCACTGGAAATCTCCTGAATCTCACTACTCCCAAAATTCTCACTACTTTATGCTCCTCTGTAGCAGTTTCTGGTTAACATTTACTCTTAATACAATTGTAGCTCTAGTTCATTCCAACATACATCCCTGGCTCCTTATTTCAGGCAAGGAAATGCAAAATGCTATAAAAGGGGAGGATAAAATCAATGTCACAATCCACATCCTTATGCATATATAACTGCACTAAACAAGAGGCAAAGGAAAGCATAGGACTAAAAAAATTGTGATTGGAAACCAAAACATTCCTATAAAATTCTCAATTAGTGTATATATTCATCCAAAACATAATAGATGACACTACAGTAATACCCCGGATAACTCGAGTACCGTATAGCGTGAAAACTGCATAACGTTACAAGATTTTTGGAAAAATCTTGTATCGAATAACGTGATTTTTAACGTTATCCGATACAGTCGTTCTTGGCAGCAGGGTGGCTGGAAAGCTGAACGGGGTTCGTTCAGCTTCCCAGCCACCCTGCAGCAATGGAGGCAGGGGTGGGGAGGCTGGAAAGCTGATGGGGGGCTCCCCCTTCGGCTTCCCCAGCCACCCCACAGCTGCGGAGGCAAGGGCGGGTGGCTAGGGAAGCCGACAGGGAGTCCCCGTCAGCTTCCCCAGCCACTCTGCAGCTGTAGATCGGGTCCTCTGATCTCTCTGGAGTAGGCAGGGGACCTGATCTACAGCTGTTACTGGGCTTCCCCGACGTCCTCAGCCAGTGGAGCAAGCCAGAATGTCAGGGTTCGAACCCTGACGTTTTGGCTTGCTGCACTGGCTGAGGACGTCGGGGAAGCCCAGAAACAGCTTGGATCGGGTCTCCCCATCTCCCTGGACCCTGCGGAGCGGTCAGAGACCCCAAAATTGGTTAAAAAAATATACAGTTTTTTTTTAACCAATTTTGTGGTCCCTGACCCCCCCCCCCCCGGCCGGGTCCAGGGAGGTGGGGAGACCCGATCCAAGCTGTTTCCAAAGTTCCCCCACCTCCCTGGAGGCTGCAGCAAGCCAAAATGTCAGGATTCAAATCCCGACATTCTGGCTTGCTGCAGCCTCCAGGGAAACAGGGCTTTTTTTAACATTGTGTGATCAATGTATCGCACAACGTTAAAAACCAGATAATGACGAGACTTGTGGAACCAAGTCATAACGTTATCCGGGGTACCAATGTATCTCTAACTCCTTTGTTTCAGCTGGAACAGGCTTTGCAGATGGGTAGCATATCCATTTTAGAAAGAAGCAAATGTTCCCATTTGCCAAATCCATTTCCTCCACAAGGCCTGATTGCCATGTGTGGTCTGCTCATGTTGAAGTACAATGTATGGCTAGTTCACAAGCTGAGATGTAGAATTCATTATAGAATTCACATATATGTGCATACTTCTCTGTATAGTTGCCTTCTGATGTGTAGAAATGGAGCACGGTGATTGGATACTAATGCAAAGTATGACTACAATCTTCCCCCCCTTAACACCACCAGCCCATTTCTGTAGAAAGATTCAATAAATAGTCTTTTCTGACCTATTGCAAACTTTTTCAGGGTTTTCTAGGTAGACCTTATTGAGGAGTGCTTTTCATCCCCTTATTCTGGAGGCATCCTGAAGTTGTGCAGTTTATTAATGATTACAAATACTGGGATTTCTTCCTTAAGATACAATGGGGAATCAAACCCACAGCATCTGGCTCCATAGCCAGCTACATAAACCACTGAGCTATCTAGATAGGATGTAGAAACTATATTCCTAGTTTAAAAAGCAACTTGTTAGTGGTTGCATTGAATTTGAAATTTTGTATAATAAAAATTTCCATGGCTATTCATGTACAGCAAAATTGGAGAGATTCTTCTGTTGATTCTCCTCTCAACTGTCTCTGTTTGGTGATGTTTTGATTAAGGGTGTCTGAGTTATGCCACCCTGCAATTCAGTCATTGAATTTTCTGCAATTGTGGCCTAGGACTTTTGTATAGCATTGTATATTAAATGAAATTAAACTCCATATCTTATTCCCATTTAATGTTGTTTTGTTCTAAATTTAAATAATAGAATCCTGGCCTAAATAATTGTTGTGTGTACACTTAGTAGCTGGTTTTTCATTAAAAATAATTGAAACATGATACAAGATCACATTCCAACATTTACACACATCGAACTCAACTTCATTTTTATACTTAGCAAAAATGAGCAGACAATCTAAGTGCATTTTATGAGATGATCAAAGCCACATTCTTCCATTTGTCTGTAGTAGAGTGATTGCCTACATATGTAATAAGAGGACACCAATAAACATTAAAAGTATCCTTTGAAGCTTGGCCTCACATTGCTCACTCACCCCCCAATGACGAGACAGACAAGCGGAATGGTGTTAAACAATGGGCCACTTTTATTAATCAAACTTTCTTAACCATAACTACCTGCCTGGTGAAAGTAGCACGAGTGAGGGATGGCCTTCCTCCTTCCTTTCGATGTTATTGTGAGGAACTCCTCACTTACCTGGGTGTTCCCCTTTAAGTAAATTCAGGTGAACAGATTACTGAGTCCACCATCCCCAATCCGGTGTTCTCCTGTTCCTCGGGCGCATTTGGCTGGGCACCGCTGCCTTCACCTAGTCATGCCCCCCTTTACTGAGCCAAACGTGCTCCATCTCTGAATTGAGTAAAATCCATTCCTGTCTCACCCATGCTACCCGCCACATGGATAGGATGACTTTTCAAACCATCCTATCCGACCCACCCAAGGCAGGGAACTCAAGCAGGATGCCATTGCGGATACCTGCCAAGAAAAAACACATGCCGTGCTCCGACAGGTGCACACCATCGGGCATGTACAGCCATGGGGCATCCACTGTAATGGACAGATGTTCCAACACCACCCCAACCCCTTCCTCATGAAAATAATGAAAAACACTGCGATTAACCCTATCATGGCTGCTATCAATGGCCACAGCATCCCGCTGGGAAAAATACCTGGAATGAGGGATAATGGAGGACCATAAAAAACGAGTCGTGGGCCACCAGTCCCGGACCAAAGACAGGTCCCTGGCGACCACGGTACTCAGGTCCCCCGGAACGACTCCAATATCGTTTCCCCCCAAATGTAGAACCAGGAGGTCAGGAGGAGAGCAATGGCGATGCTCCTCCAAAAATGGGAGGAGATGAATCCACTTCATGCCCCATTGGCCCAGCCAAGTAACCACCGCCCGACCCTCAAGGCCGAGATGTGGACCTCATGGGGCACGAGCAGCATGCCGACCAGCCCAAAAAACGTAGCTATGCCCAATTATCCAAATACGTATTGGGCCGGCTGCCAACTCCGCACCTAAAAGAAAAACAAAAGGGAAAATTAGACGGGCTGAACATTCGTCCGGAAGCAATCTGAGGCCCAACGTCCCAAACGCTTGATGTTGGCAGCTGAATATCCCAGAGACGCTGCAGTAGACGCGGCCCCAATGCGAAAGGAATGTGAACAATAGCGGGCGCCCACCATGCCAACATCCCTCAGTACGGACCCCGTGACATGCCAAAACTGGTACCTGGTGACCGGCCGCCCGTCCAGGTGTGCAAATAGAGGGCCTGGGGCTGAACCGCGGAAGGCCACGTAACGGTGCAATGCAGGTACAGGACAAATAGACATGTACGCACATCGAAGCAAGAGGACCCTAGCCCCCTTACCTGATGGGTCAGCCTTGGACCTGCAAATAGTCAATACAGCCGTGGATGAGGACAAGGCAAGGTCGGATAGGAGCAATGAATGAGCAGAACGGTCCTTAGGACCGCTAACCACCAGCTCACTGATCCTCAGGGCACCAAAAAACGCCACCACAGCAGCAGTGTGAAAAAGCCTTTCCTCATAAGGATCACGGCAGAAACGGGGCCAAGCCGCCGCAATATTTCGGAGAACGTCAACTGATACCAGGGCCCGGCCATCCGGATGGTGGCCACGTTCCCGCAACCATCCTTCCAAGACCCGCCAGACCCTAAAATCTTATGTAGTGTCCGTAAAGCCGGATGCACAGGAGGCAAACGCCAATGCAGACAGGTGTCCCTGAATGGTCGAAGGCGCCAAACCACGCCTGTGCAGCATTACCATATACTCCAACACGTGTTCCACTGGGATCAGCCACAGCTCCGACTTGGCGCCCTCCCGTCTAAAGGCCAGAAAATCCCGGAGCACGGCAGAATAAGCCTAGCGAGTGCCGGGTGCCAGGGAGGCAGCAATAGCCCGGTTTACTTCCCCAGTCCAATGTTCCAGATTACCGACGGGAGCTCCAATGGGTCCTCGCAGGCCTCCGGGGTGAGGGCGCAGAACCTGGAAATCTGCGACTGGGACAAGGCATCAGCAATATCGTTATCAATGCCTGGGACATGACAGGCACGAAATACCACAATAGAACAAACCTGCAGACCAACAACATGACCCGCGTGGAGTGGGAGGTCAGTGAACGAAGGACGTGCACGACCGCCATGTTGTCAGTCCAAAAAGTGACGTCCGAATTGGCCCATTGTGGGCTCCAAAGGTACATGGCACCTAGAATCGGGAAGAACTCCAAAAAGGTGAGGTTCGTAAGTACACCCAAGCGTCACCACCCAGGAGGCCAAGGCCTGTAGCACCACTGACCCTGGCAATAAATGCCAAAGCCAAGGGAACCTGATGCATCGGACTGCACCTGAAACTGAGAACACAAATTAAGGGAAGAACGCTAGAAGGACACCCCATTAAACCCATGCAAAAACTCGAGCCAAACTCCCAAGTCCTCCCTGATCCCCCTGGTAACCCTAGTACGGTGAAAAGGCCGTGACAGCCCAACCATAGCGTCACACAGACACCTGGCAAACGGCCTGTCTGGTGCCACCACCTTACACACAAAATTAAGATGGCCGTGCAATGACTGGAGCTCCCGCAACTTAACCTTGCATTTGCCTGTGAATTCACTAATCAAGCCCCCCAAGTGCTGCACTTTATCAGTGGGGAGGCGTGATAGCTGACCCTCCATGTCCAACTCTATACCCAGAAAGATCAGAGTCGTTGATGGACCCTCGGTCTTTTCCAGAGCAAGAGGAACCCCCAAATTCATGGTCAGCTCCTCAAACGCCCAGAGAAGAGCCTGGCAACCCCCAGAACCCCGTGGTCCCCCCAAAATAAAATCATCTAAATAGTGTGCCACCCACGACAACCCTGAAGCCTCGACCAAAGCCCAATGTAAAAATGTGCTAAAATGTTCAAAAGCTGAGCAAGAAATTGAACAGCCAAAAGGCATGGTGCGGTCCACGAAATACTGGCCCTCAAAGTAGAAACCCAGCAGCTCAAAGTCATCCAGGTGCACTGGCAGCAGTCGAAAAGCTGACTTAATATCACACTTGGCCAAAAGAGCACCCGGACCACAGGACCGCACCATACAAATGGCTTCATCAAAAGAAGTGTACCTAACTGAACACAATTCAGCCGGAATGGCATCATTCACGGAAGAACCATCTGGGTAAGACAAGTGATGAATTAAACGAAATTCACCCAAAGTCTTTTTGGGCATCAGGCCCAATGGTGACACACGCAAGTTGGGAAAAGGCGGCGACCAGAAAGGTCCCGCAACGCGACCGGCCGCCACCTCCTTCCCAATCAACACGTGTACCACGTGTTCCAACCCCACCATTGACTTGAGATTGCGGGCAAAATATGCAGTACGAGGACCAATCACAGGGATCCTAAAACCTAATGTAAAACCCTCCAGTAAATACTCAGCGTCCTCCCTATTAGGATAGACCGCCAAAAGCGGTCACAATGTCTCAAGCCGATCCGGGTTGGGGCCCTTTGGGACCCGCAGGGGTGTCAGAAGGACACCGTGACCCAGGCTAAGCCCCACGTTGCCCCAAGTCCTGACCTTGGGACACGACGAAGCGGCATGCGATCCTGCGCAAATTGCGCACTCATGCCGGAACCTGCACTGTTTGCATATACACTTACCGGCAAACGTGAAATCCCAGCATAGCAAGCGGGGTTGAACCGCCTGCCCCGCCAACTGGTGGGATACCTGGGTGCTAGCAGGGCGCTGCACGAGGTGGCCATAATCATAGCGGTCACCCAGTATGGGCCTGGAAGGGGTCATGAACTGCAACCAAAGCTGCTGATGTGTCACGTCCCAACGCATGTCCGCATGCATGGCCACCCTCATACAAAATGTCTCATCATAAAGGAGCCATGCCCCCCCAGGGAAATCTACATACGCCCAATAAATTATATCAAGGTATTGCAGAAGCGGTAGCGCTAACTCGGGAGCACTTTTTATGGATACTCCAGCGTAAATCAGATACGCTGGCAACCAGTTTGCCCACGTGCACGGGGGCTTCTTATGCCGCCTTGTCCGCCTCGTCCTCCTTTTCGCGTTCACCCTTGTCAGAATCCCTATTAAGGAGGCTGAATATGTCCACATACTCGTGCCTCCAAATTTTGGCCCGTGTAGTTGACAAGAGGTGGTCCCCTAAAGGCAAGGACTGATTCCCAAAAGGCAATGCATAAGCTGAAACAGAATTATATCCCGTATCCCCCACAGAGTATGTGGGCCAGCCTGGGGCCAGAAAAGTGGATGCTGGTGCCGTAACAGACCCACCCCACCTGGGGTAAGGGGCCTGCCATGGCAGGCCAGGAGGACCCGGCAGGACAGCCACCTGGCTCAGGTACGGTGGGCCAACAGGCCACGGCCAATTAGGCTGAGGAAAACGAGGCCCCGTGTGTGTGTGTGTGCAACTGCCGTAGGCATGCTTCGTACCGCATACTCGCCAGGAGCAGGCACCCCATAAGTCGGGGGCTGCGGTGTTGAAGAACTCGATGGAGTAGGAGGCAACAGTGTTGGAGGCAACTCGCCCTCCTCCACCACCGGTGAATGGGGCCGATCCTCCGCAAGCGGATGAGAAACCATCACTGGGAGGGAGTGAGCCTGACTCTCAGGCTGTGCGACCTCCAAATCCTCAACACGATGAAGAAGTGAGGTGAGCTCCTCGCTCCAGGCTCTCGCCGCACTCTGGCTCTCGATGCACGACGCGCCGTCGCCACCGCCGGGATTGCAGGTCCCAGGCCCGCCGCTCCTTCCAGAGCATCAACCCTGGCCGCAACATCCAAAACACTGGGTGGCATAGCCGCCCGTCAAGGTGGCTCCGAATCGCCATGGGACCGCCAAGCCCCTCTCCTCGCAACTGTCTGTGTCTGGATAGCGTAACATGGCCGGTCGGAGGAGAGCGCTCGAGGCGCGGACGCTTGGGAGCCATCCTGAAAAATTCGCCCACCGCTCATACCCGGCAAACACTCCGAACAAGGCTCGTAGGCTCAACACGCCGAACAAGCCAAGCCGCTTGACCGAAAAGGGCAAAAAGAGCGGCAGGCGCTGAGAGGTGAAGGGGAAAAAACGGTTTCCAATGATTCGAAAGCAACAGAGGTCGCCTCAATGGCGACGCAACCTTTTATAGCTGTGGCTCCGCCCCAATTATTGCCGCCAGTCTGTCTTGCCCCGGGAATGGGTGCGAGCAAAGCGCACGCCAAAAAGATCCCTGTCTGGTGTGCGTGCATTTGTCTTACTTACAGAGTTATTTTTTAATAATAAGAGGTTAGCAATATAAAAGTCATCTTTCTCTTCTACATCCACTTTTGCTGCCACCGTATCTAGTGACCAAAATCCTCTTGCAGAGCTACAGAAATGGAGAAACTTTCAGATGTAAATTGTCTCAAGTTAAGAGATCATTTGCATTATCAGTGGCAGACTGAATCCTACAACTCAGTGTGAAATTAATAGAGCCTATGCTGATTTCTTAACTTGGGGCAATTTGCCTGGAAATTAACACTACTTATGCCATATTAGTGCAACTAAAGAAGAGGATTTGAAACAATATATTTGAAATGGACTGGATTTTTTATTTTTATTTTTTAAAGCTTAGAATAGTTTGCTTGGTGTTAGAACTTTTTTTGTTCAAAATTTGGGCCACAACTTTATTTAACTTATGGGGGGGGGGGACAACATACACATGCACACACAGCCTGCAGTTGGGCCTGGAATAGTGCCTATGTTGGGGAAATGGACTTTCTGGTACATCATTGGTTAAGCCAGAGATGTGGCACTATTTCTACTGAAGATGAGAAGAAAGTCTGGTCAGAAGAACCAATTCCATCCATGAAATGTGTTAACATTATGATGCCCATCCACTCCCTTGGCTTCTTGTATTTTGTGTATTATGTTCTGAAAATGAGGTCGGCATGTTCTCTGAAATGAGGACATGTTCCTCTTGTATTTGGAAAGGAACTGAATTTCCTCTTGAACTATGAAGATGTATAATTCCCAGCAAGAGCCAGATATATCTTCCGTATTCAGATGAGGAAATGTAATAAAATACCTCAGTGTGCTGGGATTTATTCTTTCTATTATCTCTTGGGAAAATTGGAGATTGCCCACAATGGCAAGCAAACTGTATATTTGTAACACCTGCAACTTAGTACAAGAGAAGGTGGACCACCTCAGTCCCTCTTCAGTCTCTATGCATAGAACACCTCACTTGGGATGGTCATACCACAAAACTGCCTCACAATACCCCCTAAATATGCACCTCATTCACAGAATCAGAGTGTGCACTAATTGGGACAAATTTGCCACAACTCCACCACCAGATCAGCTCATATAGGATAGGCAAAAATTACCTATTCTACACTCTTGCCTACACAGTGAGCAGGTGTGTCATCCAAATACAAGGGAGCAAGATGCCACCTTTGGGCCAGTCTGGTTTAAGAAGTCTCTGAGCAACAATCCCAAAGCCAGTAGCAGTGACACTACATCGTCAGCTGTTCTTCCCACCTCTGGAAGGGGAAAATGTCATGCTGGGTGGGGGGAATTTCCTCCTATTCTAGAGGAGGCATCTCCAGGGACTGGGTTCATTTAGTGTCTCATTTCCGACGTAGATAAGATTAATGTAAAGAAGTAATATGTTTCATTTGGATTGTGTAGTAATTTCATCCCACCTGCTTTTAACATGCTGACAGTTACTGTGAAAGTCTGAAGAAACATGAACTCTTCTGGAACGAGTACCAACATTTCAGAGAACCAATACTGAGATTATAGTCCTTCACTTGCCCAACCAGAAATCAACACATAAATTGGTTTCCAGCATGGAGAGGAAGGTAATGCAAAACACTGAGAAAGGTATCTTAGTTCTGCACAGTGCATCTGCTGCATAAGGAAGGTCCTTGGTTTCAGCCAGACTCTCTAGGTGATAGCTTATGTTGAAGATGTCTGTTCATCAAACTGTTGAATGTCATTACTGGTCAGAATAGAACTTAGCCCAGGTAGAGAAATGGCTATGGAATAGTTTATATATCTGTATAAATGTTTATAGGTTATCCTCTCGTGCTAACTACCATTCATGCTTGTTGAAAAAGAATACTTACAGTTCAGTGGTAGGCTCCAAAAATGTTTACTACCACACTGTGGGTGTGATATGGTGGGCATGGCTAGGGGGAAAGCCCTGTGTTCCACCAGAATTAGGGCTACTTTATTTCAAAACTTGGATGGGTGGAGCCAGCCAGAATTCCTGCTACCAGTTTTGGCGAACTGGTGTGAACCTGCTGATGCCCACCGCTGTTACAGTTACTTTGTTTTTAGATGAAGAGAAGTTAACTGATGGAAAAAAAGAGTTAGCTTCTGGGAATTCCCCTTGTTTCATGTCTCTATGTGAATGGTAGTATTTTCTGTGTAAAACTTGGCATCCTTTTTCCTGATTGCAACCTGACCATTCTATTGTGCAGTAGTATCAGGTCATTTCCTAGCATTTTGTATCATAGATATAGAAGCACAATATCCCACATCTATAAATTCAAAGTGTTTTGATTAATTGAATTTCCTGGCTTTTAAAAATGAAAGTTTAAATATACATATTATATGCGGAAACCAACAAAAACTTCCCTCACATACAATTTCCAGTGCTTAATGGAAGAATGATTAAATTAAATTAAATTAAATTAAATTAAATTAAATTAAATTAAATTAAATTAAATTAAATTAAATTAAATGCTTAATGCTTAAAGGGAAGACGAAGCCAGGGCAGGTTGAGGACTTTGCCACCCCTCCCTCTGCGACCACACCAACGGTCAGGGAAGACAAAGCCAGGGCAGGTTGAGGACTTCACTGCTCCTTCCCCTGAGCCCCCATCAACATATTGTATTGTAATGTAATGTATTGTTTATAAGCCACCCTGAGTCACTACGGCAAGTGGGCAGCAATATAAATTTGAACTAATAAATAAATAAATAAATCATGGACTTGACCCTTGCCGGAGTTCGAGAGGTTGGTTATGATCAGTAGGCTGTTAGACTTTCCATTATTCTGCAACTCCCTCAGCAGCCCATCTGTCACCTCTCTGTCCAGAACCTGGGTCGCCGTGCTCCCACTTGGGAGTATGCAGTTATTTATTTGTTAGTGTGTAAAGCAGAGAACAATAGTGTCTGGATATGCCTTAGAAGTAGACTACAACTCAGTATATAGTAAAACTATCAAAGAACTTTATTTTCCAAGATGCAATTTTATAGAAGCAAAACATAATATAATATCTGTGGAAAGAAAAGAGTTCATAGAGATAGAAGTCTCAGAATTCCAAGAGATCGTTGGGCAGGGAATAATCTCCAAGATAGAATCTAATCCAGTTCATTCCATTCCATGTCCCATTGGGCTCATCCATCCTGCCATGGGTTGTTGTTCCCCTCAGGGATAGAGTTCAGCTAACAAGAGCCTGGTAGCCCTAGGTTATAGAATCATATCCAAAATGGAGTTTATTAGATTTTAGTCTATACTAGAAATGTGGCCTCTTGTGCTAGAAAAAGGCCACTGGTTTGTTTTTACTTCCTGGGACCCAAATGGGAAGAAACAGACTGGGAGGTGCCATGCCTCATCAATAGGGCCAGAGTTGTTTACCCCAACTCTGGGACCTGATTGGATGTATGCTAATTACCCAGGTTCAACGGATACCTGATGAGGGTCCAGCAAAGGGCTAGAGGGAGTTCGAAAATGGTGGTCAACAAAGAAACACCAATATGAAGGAGGAAGGCCATCCAACCAGGCCTTATCTCCGGAAGTCTTAATTATGGTAACTTAGAGGGTCGGAATTGACTGGGTGACTGAACAACAAAAACAAACAGATAGGTAGATTCTTTTTATTTAGGGGAGGATATGCCTGAAAGCATTCTTTCTCTAAAAGCGAAATTTTGATTAGGTTATTTTTCTATGCTGAGGTCTGTAACCTGATTCATCAAGAACCATGCTACAACTTCAACAAACTTATTTTCTTCAATCAACACGTGTTCATTGGAATTGGGATGCAGGGTAAGAGGCAGTAAGTCCACTGGCCTCTTTTTTTAATGCTACCTTACCTCTCATAAAAGTAACTTGGCTGGTCCCTGTATGCAGATAAGTCCCAGGTTTGGTCAGCCGGGTGTGGCTGAGAAAGAATGGTGAATATACATTCCTTGCCATGAGTTTTGGGTGAGTTTTAGAGGGGAGTTTTGAATAATCCACCTTGGAATGAGTGCCTGAGAGGGCCCAGAGCAAGTGATGCTACAGCGCCACCTTGTGGACAATCTGATGAATTAAATGCAAATGTTGAGAAACAACCAGATAATTCCAATAGTGATGCTACAGCGATGCCTAGTGGGGAAAAGGCAGAGAAGCAGTTTAATTTTAAACTGGATGAGAGTATAACTGTGATAAAGAGGAATTTCAACAGGCCCAAAGTGTTGCCCTTTCTCTACAAGGAATTAGAGAGAAGGTGATTTCAGAAGCCGAAGTGTCTCTAGCAAATCCAAGTCACGTTATTAAAGCATCAAATGGTCTTATATACAAATTAACTCAGCAGGAAAATGGTTTACCTGCCAAGAGATAATTAGTGGTACCTCAGGAACTCAGGCAAGCTATCCTGAAATTAACCCATGATGACTTATTTGCCTTTCACCAAGGTGTGCAGAAAACCCATCAACGTGTAACAGAAAGATTCTTTTGGCCTGATCTTACTAAAGACATTAAAAATTATGTAAAGGAATGTGACTTATGCCAAAGAATTGGTCACAATAAAAGTAAAACAAAAGCCAATGTGCAGTGTATGGAATTCAGTGCGGAACCTTTTGAATTCTGCCAAGTGGACATTCTAGGACCACTCCCTACCAGCTGGGGAGGAAAAAAGTTTATCCTAGTATACATTGATGCCTTCAGTAGATGGATTGAAGCTATGCCGCCTACTAAATGTTTAGCTTTACAAGTAGCTATGGCATTCATGGAAATTATTGGAAGATGTGGAATCCCTAAACAATTAACCAGTGACAGAGGTAGTTTTTTCACTGCAGCCTTAATGAAGAAGGTATGCCAGCTAGCCAGAGTTCAACAAATCAACTCCGTAGCCCATCATTCAGAAAGTCATGGATGTGCTGAAAGAGCACAAGGAACCATACATAAAATGCTAACAGCCTTTGACAATGTTCAAGTAAAAGACTGATGGACTGGCCTATCTCAAGCATGTGTATAACAATAGTGCCTATTTAGTTTACAAAATCTGATGCCTTCAGAGATCATCTTTGGGAAGAATATGTCAGGCCCCATGGATCTTCTGAAAGCCTGTTAGGAAGGTCAACTTGACATGCCTTCAAAATCTGTAGCTGCATATGTCTTTGAACTCCAGAAGAGACTTAAATCCATACACTCCTTTGCTAAGGAATACTTAGAAGCAGCTCAAAAGAAGTATAAGAAATACCATGATGCAAAGTCAAGGCATAGAGAATTCAAAGTCAGAGATCCTGTTTTGGTTCTCAAACCTTTTGGTGTTATGAATTTGCAGGTTGAATGAATGGGACCTGCCAAAATTTATTCTGAGACTGTGAACTGTGAACTATGCAGTTGAATAGAAGGATGGGAAAACCAAGGTTTACCATGCTAATTCTTTGAAATTGTACATAGAAAATGCTGATTTAATATGTCTTACTGATGAATATAGATCTGTTGGTACGGTGGATGATATTTACATAAGTAACCAGGTATCAGAGAATGAAAACATCGAGGTGATATCTGTCCTTGACAAGTTCAGAAATCTCTTTACCTCCATGCCAGGTAAATGCAAGGTGCAAACACATAGCATTGAAGTGTCAAACCCTGACCCCATATGGGTAAATCCTTACCGTGTCGTGGGGGAGATGGAAAAACAGATTAATACTGAGGTTCCAAAAAATGCTGCATATGGGTGTTATAGAACCTGTCAATTCTTCTTATTCTGCCCCAATTGTTCATGCTAAAAAGAAAAATGCTTTTGGTAAAATACTGCCAGAAATCAGGTTTTGTGTTGATTACAGAAAACTTAATGCTGTGACTGTTCTAGACTCATATCTTATTCCAAGAATGGATGATTTGGTTCAAAAACTGGCAAGTTCTAAATATGTTTCAGTGTTTGATCTTACTAAAGGATTTTGGCAAATTCCTTTAACACAGGAAGCCAAGGAGAAGTCAGCCTTTTTCTTGCCAAATGGAAAATAGTTTGCATTTTCCAGACTTCCTTTTGTTCTAAGGAATTCACCATCTACATTTCAGAGGATGATAGATAAGGTACTAGATGGGTGACCTTTTGCAAAAACTTACATTGATGACGTAGCTATACTTAGTGATGATTTCCAATCACACCTCACTCACATTGAAACTGTTCTTCAGAGAATCCAAGAGGCTGGATTAACTGTTAAGGCCTCTAAATGTCAATGGTGCCTTTATTTAGGTTGCCTTGTTGGAAACAAAGAATGGTCTCCTATCGATGCCAAGGTCCAAAGTATCAAAGTTTGGCGTATTCCAGTTACAAAGAAACAGGTTAAGTCATTCCTAGGTCTTGTTGGTTTCTATCATGCTTTTATTCCTGAGTTCAGTGAAACAGCTCATCCACTGACAAAACTTACCAAGAAGAAGATGCCAGTTAAAGTTAAATGGGACGCAAACTGTCAAAAGTCTTTGGATTTGCTGAAGGAGAAACTGACCTCTTACCCTATTTTAAGAGCTCAGGAATTCAACAAATAATTCATATTGAAAATGGATGCCAGTTAATTTGGTTTAGGATCTTATCTTATGCAAAAAGGTGACCAAGGTGTGTTACATCCTATTTCTTATTTCAGTAGAAAGTTGTTGTCTCATGAACACAATTATGCCATAATTGAAAAAGAGTGTTTGTCTATAGTTTGGGCAATCACAAAACTCAGACCTTTTCTTTGGGGAAGAAGATTTCAATTGCAGACTGATCATAATGCTTTGAAGTTTCTTCATAGGATGAAGGGATCAAACCAACATCTTCTGCGTTGGTCTCTTCTTCTGCAGGACTATGACTTTTCGCTGGAACATGTTTGCGGGTCTGATAACATGTTAGCAGACTCTTTGAGCCAAATGTACCCTGAAAAAGAGGATTCTTTGGAAGGGGAAGGTGTTACTTGAGTAATGTGTATCTGATTTGTTCTCTTACAGGTGTTCTCCTAATACCAAAGAAGGTGAAGCTACGTAATGAGTAACGTATTTAGAAGTGTACCTCCAGGAAACTGGAAGAGTTTTATTAGTTGGCTCTGTATACAAAAGAGGGTGTGCTTAGTATTGTTATGTTCATAACTTGGGTCCTTAGGGCAAAGTCAGAACTGACTTTACCTTAAAGATGGGCATGTGATAAAAAGAGGCCCCAAGTCCTTCACATATCCAAAATGGAGTTTATTAGGTTTTAGTCTATAGTAGAAATGTGGCTTCTTGTGCTAGAAAAAGGCCACTGGTTTGTTTTTACTCCCTGGGACCCAGATGAGAAAAAACAGACTGGGAGGTGCCATGCCTCATCAATAGGGCCAGAGTTGTTTACCCCAACTCTGGGACCTGATTGGATGTATGCTAATTACCCAGGTTCAACGGATACCTGGTGAGGGTCCAGCAAAGGGCTAGAGGGAGTTCGAAAATGGTGGTCAACAAAGAAACACCAATATGAAGGAGGAAGGCCATCCAACCAGGCCTTATCTCCGGAAGTCTTAATTATGGTAACTTAGAGGGTCGGAATTGACTGGGTGACTGAACAACAAAAACAAACAGATAGGTAGATTCTTTTTATTTAGGGGAGGATATGTCTGAAAGCATTCTTTCTCTAAAAGCGAAATTTTGATTAGGTTATTTTTCTATGCTGAGGTCTGTAACCTGATTCATCAAGAACCATGCTACAACTTCAACAAACTTATTTTCTTCAATCAACACGTGTTCATTGGAATTGGGATGCAGGGTAAGAGGCAGTAAGTCCACTGGCCTCTTTTTTTAATGCTACCTTACCTCTCATAAAAGTAACTTGGCTGGTCCCTGTATGCAGATAAGTCCCAGGTTTGAGAAAGAATGGTGAACATACATTTTTGAATAATCCACCTTGGAATGAACACCTGAGAGGGCCCAGAGCAAGTGTGTGGTTTCATCATAGGAGTGAGCTCCCATCTCTGTACCAGTTCCTGCCAACCTAGTACAGGTAGTTCGAAAGCAAGAAATTGCAAGTAGATAAATAGGAACCACTTAAGTGGGAACGTAAACAGTGTTCCATGCACTCCAGTCCATGGAAATGTCTGCAGACACAGTTCTTGGCTATAAAGAGAGATGAGCACTGAACCCTAGAGTTGGATACAACTGACTTTCGAGCAAGGGTGACCTTTAGCTTTACTTTATCAGATTATATTTTTTCACATTTTTATAGCTATTCTCAATAATATTTACATAAGATGCTGATGGATTCTTTCTAAATAACAAAAAGCATATGTGTCTAACCACTCTCCTTCAAGGTTGATCTTTTCAGCTTATTTGATCTGTTTACAGTCCAGTCTTTTCTTTTTCTGTCTAGGTCAGATGTTAAGCTGCCAAAATGAATTCATCATCTTTTGATGAATTCATTTCTCATTTCCTTTCCCCTGACCTAGTGTGAGAAAGAATAGATGGCACAACAAGATTGCCATTGCCTGGAGTACACCCAATTGCGGTTGGAAAATAGCACAATCTTCAAGGAAGCTCCCTCTTTCTACCCCTACAATCTAGTGACACATGTAGTGACTTGTTTCTGCAGAAGAGAGTAAACAACTTTGCTTTCTAAAAAGTCATAATTCAAAGACTGTTTGCCCAAACTTCCCAAATGTGTTACACATGAAGAACAGTCTGTGAGCTACAATTATGTCAAGTTTTGTGCTGATCCAAACTCAGTTCCAAAGTTTTAATTTTTAGAATTTCCTTGTAGAACATTGTTTTGCTCTGGTAGCAAAATATCATCACTGCAATTCCACGCAGTGATAATATAGAGGTTTGATCACATTGACTCTCATCCTCTCTATCATTCATTATGTCCATGCATGTGCATGTGTTTGCGTATCCCTAGTTGATGGGGGTTGAATATCATACAAGATTCATGTTATAATTTATTTTCATTAGGAATGTGGAGATCATTCATTGACAACATTCAATATCTTATATGTGTCTAACACCAGTTCTTAACCCTTTCTACAAAGATTAATATAATACTCTTAAAATGAAGATAGTGCCATTTACACACAGTTCTGCCATACAATATATTGTTTGCTGTTGCACAGTGGAATTATACATAATATGCATGATTTGATTTATCTGAAATGTGCTTTAGTCATATTCTGCTATTTAGTTTTCGTTTCATCATCCAGGTACAGCTTGTCTTAATCCTAGAACTCTCTTAGTGCATATAAACCAGTTAAAAAAAACCTGCACAATTTTGCCCAAGTAGAAAAATGTACAATGAAAGACAGCTGGTATAAGAAATTTAATTGAGGAGCTAAAATTTTACAGTGTTGTCTCACAACCTGGAGTGTAGTTCTAATAAATTGATTTTCTGGAACTTTGAGGGCTGTTGCCCTGTTTTCATGAGGGCAAGTTCCAGCAGTGGTGGTTCAGTCAGTTCAGACTTTAGCACAAAAAGCCAAGAACACTGATTCAGTAGGGAAGTCAGAGGAGGAATTTCCACTGTTGAGGTGGACAAGAAAGCTTAGGTCAAAATAGATAACAATTTGACAGGTAAATCAACAAGACCCATGTATGGGGACTCCAATCCAATTTTTCTGACTGTAAGCCGCCCTGAGTCGCCATGGCGAGTGGGCGGTGATATAAATATAAATAAATAAATAAATAAATAATCAAAACTGACTATTAATCTATGGTCAGAAAGTGGCAGAGCAAACACAGCAGGGATTCATGTGCTTCAGGTGTTCAAAAAAGATATAAATCCTCAGATGACAATGAAGAGCTGCAAAATTATTATTTTCACAGCTTTTAGTTCTCTCAACAAGAGAAGATACTGATGAGATTTTTATTTATTTTTTGCAGATTTGGCAACATTGCATAAAATAGCACTTTAACATCACTTTTAACACTAATCTTAGATTTTTTTTGAAAATGATTATGATTGATACTTTGTTGCATGGATTTTCTCTTTTACTCTGTGTTTGCTCTATTTGCATCTACATGTATAATATTATTCTCAAAGATAAAAGCAACATATTTTTTGCTGACAGTTTGCAGATGTTACAGAGACTTTCATATGAAAAATGAACACTCTTTGTCTCACTCTTGCCTGGGGGTGAGGAATCTTACAGGAGTTAAACTGCTCATTGGGATGTCTTCTCAAGTCAAGAAAACTGGAATCAACAGCAAGGTGTATGGATGACTTGCTTCCAGCCATTTCTTGAGCCTTTGGCAAAAATGTTTCTGTCAGAGTCCAGCCTCACTCAAGTTCTACCTGCAGCAGCTCAGGGACTTCCATCCTTTTCACAAGGACCCCCTGCTCAAGGCAGATCTTCTTTTACAGCTGAGCTTCTTGGCTACACCATTGTACTCTTTCTTCACTTTCAGCAATCTAAGGAGAGATTTGCTTGCACCTCCACAGAAGAGCTCCTTCATATGAGGGGATCTCAACAATTTGTCCTCTGACTTAGCCTCTACTTGATTATTGGAAGTTCTGTGTCCTCATATGAAGAAGATAATCTGGTTATAGCATGGCAATTCTGCACAGAAAGGGGAGACTGCTTGTCACATTTCCATGCTTCCCATAGTTTCTAAACTGAAACATTGTTTCCTGGAAGAAAGACTGCTGGCAATTGATGAGTTGCATCTCACAAGGATTGAGAAGAATGTGTTTGGCTACAGCATGAAGAATTTTGTCTGGAAGACTTTAAATTTAATAGGATGTGGATAGAGAGGCAAGCTCAGAAGTAGAGTTTGCAATATGTCAGGTGGTATATAAATGTTAATAAATTAATTAAATAAAAATTAGCGTGGGTACAATCTTTTGCAGCAATATCGGACCATTTTGTGTCATTTTGAATAATAGATTCAGAAGCACAATACCACACATTTGCAAACCGTAAGCATTTTTTAAAGAACTGGATTACTATGATGGTGTATTGTCTTCCTTTTTTCAAGGATGTATAGATATGGGACAAAAGATTAGGTGCTGGAGCTCTGGATGGTCCTGCCCATCTGTTGATTTTGGAACTCTAGCAAGATTTTCTATTTTATGAATGCCAGGTTTGTAACAAGTTGTCTCTCTAGTAGATGTTCTTCTACTTTTAGTGGAGGAGTAAAGCTTATGTGCTGAGAGTGCCAAATTGGATAGAATAACATTATATTTCTACTAAAAGTAGTTGGAAAAAGATTCTAGAGCAATTAAAAATGCACTCCTTAAAAAAAAACTCTCAGCTGTATACTCCTTTTTTATTTTAAAGTACATTCCTCTTTGTGATCCTTCTATATAAAGCCATGTTTTGCATGCATGCATGTGTACGCACACATGCACATACACACATGTGCATGCATGTGTGTGTGCTTTTCAGAATACAGGAGGGCAGAAATATGCTGGATGCCACTTGATGGAAAAAAGAGTGGCATTTTTACTTTACTAAAAATATGTAACAGTTACTTGAAAAAAGCAATAAAAAATGAATATGAGCCACATATTGGTCTTGCCATATGCTCACACTTTCCAACATTGCTAGGGTTGCTTTCATTACCCTTTAGCTTGCTTCAGTGGTAACAAAGCCAGATGGAAGGACTCACAATTGTTAGTGCCATATTTATCACTCCCTTGCTCTTTTCCACTTGCAAACAAAGCTCTGCATTTCAGGTTGCAGTTTTGTTGTCTTCATTCCATGTAACATAAGAAGGAAGTGATTTTCCCCATATGCAGAAAAGTCATCCCTCAAAACAGTGTAGATTACATTGTTTTCTGCATATTCTGACATAAAAAGCTTCCCAAACGACCGTATACATCATATGTTGTGAACTACTTCTTAATTTCCCACAAACTTTTAGTGCACATTATAGTTTGGAAACCAGAAAAATATTGGGTTGATTAGGAAATCTCAGCTATAAATTCATCCTTATGAGGAATCTTTGGAGAAGACAAAGAAGAGATGGCTAAATTTTCAGCAGAATTTAGCATGTTTCTACAACTAGACAGATTATTGTAGCTAGGTCATCAGTACCGCTTGATTTGAGATCCAATTCCTAAAAGGTTATTTGATAAATGGACAAAAGCATCATGATGTTGGAAAGAAAATTATTTTATTCACCAAACTGAATCCACCATATTCTCACCCATTAATAACTTTGTGACTCTCTTCAAGAGATATCAAAAGGGTCAATACAATCATTGCAAGGATAATACATTTGAAAGACAATAAACTAAGCCCACCTAAGAATGTGCATATTCATAATTGTCATACACATATAAATAAATTGACAACAGCTACAGAGATCTATGACAGTCTGTTTTACTAAGTGTAAATATATACCAGCATGAAGGTCCAAGATTTAGCTGCTATTCTCTGAAACCAGCACACATTTTTATTTCCAGTCTGACAATATGTTTTCAGGGTTATATTGACATATCTCAAGACACAGCAACCTTTGGAAGCAAGGATGGGTCTACAAATTGTACAAACACTAAAGAACAGTTAAAAGAAACCCTCTAATTTTCTTCTTAGGCCTTGAGCCGCCAAGGTAACCTATCTTAGTTCCAGTGTATTTCCATTTTCTGTAGAATCTTGTCTTTAACTGTGTGGTCTATTGACCAAATCCAATTTTAAAAAGAATACAGTAATACCTTGGATAACACTAAGACTTGGTACCACAAGTCTTGGTGTTATCTGATTTTTAGTGTTATCTGATGCATGTTAAAATCCTATGGGATGGATCAGATAAAGTTAAAGCTCCATAGAGATACATTGTAACCGCACAGGCTTTAGCGGTTGTTATCCGATCCATCCCATAGAACCTTAATGTTATTTGATCCAATTCTCCTCCCCAGATTACTTAACATTATGTGATTTTAGCGTTATCCAAGGTAAACGTTATCTGAGGTATTACTGTAGTGCTACTCCATGGAATGAGTGACCACATAGGTACCTAATATAATATGCCTCATATTGCCAACATGTTCACATAAATGCAGATGAAGAGCCCTAGTTTTTTCTCTGTTTGAATAGCTTGAATGTTATAGAAACAAAACAAAAGAAGTTGGTGCAAACTCTCCTGATGGCTCAGTGACAACAGTGTCATTGCAGCCCTCTGACCCTTGCTGCCCCCGAGTCTCATGCTGATCACAAAAAGTATGTGACAGCACTTAGAGAGTGAGAAAGGGGAGGAAAAGAGGATAGCAACAAGGGCATCAGCAACAGTGAGTTGTTTTACATCACAGGTTGTGGCAGGTCTGGTCCTCAGAGGCAACACATGGTAAAAATTAACCTTCTTTGAAAATTGAGGTCTTGGTTAAGCAGTGAGGTGCTCAAAGTCCATACTGTAAAGCTAGCAATCCAAAACAACCTGCCACAATCTGTTGCTACCATCTTAGTCCTCTTTTTCCTTCCCCTTCCTTTCTTGTAAGTGTTCCCCGGAAGAGTGGTGATGGGGCATGTGTGACAGGGGATCTACCTGCAGTGGTTGGATGGTGGCCCCACTTACTACTTTTCTACCACTCTGACACACAAAGCAACCACCTCCCTTCACCTAATGGCCAGGCAATTCTCTGCCAAAAAGAAGTTCCCAGAACTGTATCTCACAAAAATGATGGCATTGTTGGCATGAATTTGAAATAAGTCTTCAGTATGGGCCTATAATGAAGGTCTGTTTGAAAATAATCTGATTCTTGCTAGCACATATGACATAATTTAACTACAGCTAATATTTCATAGCCAAATGACAGCCATTCCAGCAGTCTGAAAAACAGAGAAAAGAAGAAGAAAAGAGAAGCAAGCCTACTTGACCTCTCCAGTTTGAGAGCACTCTCCATTTACCCTCTAGTGAAGATCATGAAACAACAGACATTTCACCAAGCTTCCTGTAACATTTCCATCCAGTCTGGTTACTTTCAGGTGTCCCTACTATGTGGTTTGTTTGTTGTTGTTGTTTTGCCTAGGGAAAGAAGGAAGAAGGAATGAAGGAAAAAATACAGGTGACAAGGGATCTCTCAGATAAGTGTCCCCTCACTGTATTCATGATATCTGAAGATGACCTGGATCAGGAGGAACTTCCTATGCCCAGTTCAGTTCTGCATCTGAACCTGTGTCCCAGCCTGCACCAGAACCTGAGAATGTCTTGAACCAGGAATGTCAGCCTGCTTCTGGCCCAACTCTGACTTCCCAGGCAGATGACCTGTCAGACCAGAGATCTGACTCTCATAGAAATCAGCCATTAGCCAGGGAACAGTGCCAAAAGGATCTGCAGCTGAGATGTAAGCAGTGGTGGGATTAAAATTTTTTACCATCTACTCTGTGGTTGTGGTATGGTGGGTGTGTCCAGGGGGAAAGCCCTGAATTGCACCTGAATTAGGACTACTTTATTTCAAAACTTGGATGGGCGGGGCCAGCTGGAATTTCTGCTACCAGGTCTGGTGGATTGGGGTGAACCTGCTGAATCACACCACTGGACATAGGGAAGCTAAAGCTCATTATCAGAGAAGACTCCCAGCTGACATCCATTAGTTTTGAGGCTCTTAAGCAAGCATGTTCCACCAGTCAAGCATCAGTACAATTTCTCTGTGTAAAGGCTGACATCCTGCTTGAGTTTGGATACCTCTTGTGATTATCTGCGATGATCCTGACTTCTCTGCCAACCCTGACAATGTCCCTGGACATCCTTTGGACTATATGCTTGCTTTGAATTACCAGTAACCAAACCTTGCCTTGGTTGTTGGACTTTGCTATTTGGATTCTCCTTGGATATACTGTTGCCAGGACTCTCTGTGTAGCACTACTGTGCGGTGACCATGCCCGCTGGGGTAGGTCAGCACAGATAAGAAGATGGTTTTGAAACATATAAGCTAACTGGAGCAGCATTTGTTAACCGTACATGATCAGATGTCTTCACAGTGTGGGCGGAGCTAATGTCATGACGTCATGATGTCATGGGTGGGGCCAAATAAAAAATAATAAAATAAAATACAAATAAGCACACACACACCCCTCCACCCACCCACCCACAACACAAACCCATAAATAAAATAAATAAATAAATAAATAAAAATACATTAAATTACAGCCACCTACCCACCCACCCCAAACACAAATCAACCAGAGCTTTTAAACAAGAGTTTAAAGCTTATTCTGGCTAATCTTTCTCACACTAGGTCAGATGGAAGGAACTACAGAATGAACTCACCACAAGATGGCTTCATTTTTGCCCTTTTCAACTTTTCAAGGGTTCTCCAATTGGAACAGCAATTGGAACAGCACAGATGTAGCTTATTGATGAGGTAACTCCAAGACTTTGCTTAGAACCCCCAAACCATGCCACCAGGTCTTTTTAGGAACTGTGGTAGTACGTCAATATAGGTAAAGGTATTAATTACACATTAAAATACACACAGACACACCACATCCAAAGGTGAGTCACTTACCCTGGGGAGCAGGCTATAGGGAGCTTCAGGCTAGCAGCTTCTCTTTCTTCTCCCCACTTGGGAGGACAGCAAGGAGGCCGTGCATATGCGCCAAGCACTGTAGGCATGCATGCACACCAAGTGCTTGGCACACATGCGCAGTGGGGGAACCAGTGAAAAGGTAAGCCCCGAAGGTGGTTTCCCCCAAAAGCTGCTATCGGTTCGCCGGGACAATGGGGAAAGTTACTACTGGTTCTAGCGAAGTGGTGAGACCCTGTTACATCCCATCACTGTACATGATACTGTCCACCATTCTGTTCCTCAGAAACCTCTACCTCCTTATTAAAGATCATAAATAGTCACCATTCTACTTCAAACCTGAAGATTATTTGTTGAATTTCAAGGCAAACACAGTTACTGGAGAAATCGCAGGAATGATCTCCCACAGGATACAATCTTTATTTTACTTACTTACTTACTTATTTATTTACATACACTTTTGATGCAAGCACCACTCTGGGTGGCTTACAATATGTATACAGTAAATATAATGGTTTTTTTTTTTAAATAAAACCATCTCAAATAAAAACACAAGGGAAAAAAACACAGAACAGCCAAGTGGCATAAAATCCTAAAACTACAACAATATTCAAATTAAAACACTATAAGCAGCATATAAAGTTGAGTAATGTTAATAAAAAGAGTCCAGGGTTAATATTACATAATTCCAATAATCTTACAGGCATCAAAAGGCTTGTTGACACAGGTAGGTCTTAAGTAGTTTATGAAATATCAATAAAGTAGGAGCAGTTCTTATCTCCACTGGCAATTTATACCAGAAGGTGGAAGCTATGGCAGAGAAAGCTCTCCATGTGATTACAGCTTTTTTTTTTTTACCTTTCTGGGTGTAACCACTTGGAGATTATATACCTGGGTGCTTCAGATATAACTCCTGAAGAAGAGGCCCTCCCTCAAATAGTTTGGTCCTAAACCATTCAAGGCTGTATAGATAAACACCATTTGGAGCACCACGGGCAGCCAATGCAGCCTAGCCACGACTGGAATGATATGGTCAAAATGACCAATACCCACAACCACCCTGGCCACTTCATTTTGCACCTGCTGAAGCCCCTGTATCACCCTCAAGGATAGCTCAAAGTAGAAGGCATAACAATAATCAATTCTGGAGATCACCAATGTATAGGTTAATGCCATCAGGGATCTCCTATCCTGGCATCATTTATTTTAAACATTTTCACAAATGATCAACCAACATTATCATTCTATGGGAGTTTCATCTACGCCAGGGGTTCCCAACCTTTTTAAGACACAGTCCAGATCATGCTCTCTCAGACAGCTGGCCATTTTGTTCTGCTTGCATGATGGGGGTGGCCATTTTGAGGTGGCCATTTTGTCCCAACAGCTCCAAATGGGTGGTCATTTTGTTTCTAAATGGAAGGAGGGAGATATCAACTGTCAAAGGAGGCTACAGACCTTGCTCCATGACTAAGATGAATTGCCTTGGTTAACATAAAAACTGCATAACAAAAGGAAATCCATAGAAAATAGTGGCTCGGTTTACAGAATTTTTTGGAGGGAATGGATTAATTGGTTTTCAAGGCATTTCTATCGGAAACCACATTTCAGTTAATGTGGTTTGGTTTCCAATGCATTCCTATGGGAAATTCAGTTAAAGTAATTTTAACTATAAGAAATTTCCTGGAGAACACATTAATTATGTTAACTGAGGTTCCACTGTATATATTTTTTGGTTTAAATATTGTAAACCACCCAGAGTGGGGAAATATCCCAGATGGGTGGTATAGAAATCTAATAAATAAATAAATAGCACACAAGAAAATAAGAACGCTAGCTAGCTTATCAAACACTCATACCTTAGCACAGAAATGGGGTATTTCTGGGACATAGGTAGTGCATGAATCTTCCTACACCACATCAAAGAATGACAAGAAGGATAATGGATGAAATGAGACAAAACCAAATAATTAGCATGCTATCTCTATTATATATTTTAAATAGAATAGTCAATTTAACATCTTGAATATACATGAGTTGTGTATACAGACAATAATATCCCTTTGGCTTCTTTCTTTCACAAAGTAGTAATCTCCTGTCCCAGTTGTATGTCTCCAGACAAGGAATCAAAACTGGTTTTTGAAGTCAAATATAAACCTGAGGCTTTGAAGTCCCTTTCCTGCAGTATGCAATTGAAGGATGCTAATTGTCCTATTATTCAGAGTGTGTGCTGGATTCCTAGTCATGTACACAGAAGTTTCCTTTGCCATTTTCAAAACTTTCTCACACTCTGCATTAAATTATCCTTCCTTATATTATAGAGGGGGGGGACAGTTGAAATGAAATCCTGGGGGGGGGGGCAGGTCTGTGGCTTCCATTCAAAGAACAAAGAAGCAGGGAGGAAGTTTCAAGTTATCTGGGAACTCAAGAGTTTGGAACACTGTCCAACCTCAAAACATTTTCATTGCCATGGATCAGCCCTCACCTACAAAAAGATTTCTAAACATGATAGTTGATGCCAGAGATAGCCTGCTTAAGAAAATAGCTGGGTCAGACAGGGGCGTACATCCACAAACAATAAGAAGAGCTTTGTACTTGTGCATCTCTATAGCAGAATATTCTATCTCTGTATGGTATAAATCAGTACATGACAAACAGATAAATGTAGCTCTTAATGAATCATGCAGGATTGTACTTCCAGAAACACATTTAGAGCTGATAGCTAATTATGAACAAAATTAAGTAACACAGCAGCAAAACAATTCAATTGATGTAATCAGACCCCTTAGACCAGGGCTTAACAACTTGCCAATGGCACCAAATCATCTGGCCCACACCCTCGCTCCAGCCGCCACCGCCTCCAGAATCAGCTGCAGACACATTTATGGGAGCGTTTACGGTGGGGGGACCACTAATCTAGCCCCCTCAACTGTCTTAGGGAGCGTTACCCAGCCCCAAACTAAAAGGGTTGCCAACCCCTGCCTTAGACAGTGGATCGGATAACAACCGCTAAAGCCTGTGCAGTTACATTGTATCTCTATGGAGCTTTAACATTATCCGATCCATCTCATAGGATTTTAACATGGATCGGAAAACACTAAAAATCAGATAACACCAAAACTTGTGGAACCAAGTCTTAGCTTTATCCAAGGTATTACTGTACCTGTCAAATGCTCACTAGTAAACCAGAAAAGACTAGGCTAAACCTATGAAGACAAAAACAAACAACAAACAAAAACAAACAAACAACAACCCAAACCTTGCTGAATGGATGACTGTTGAAGAGTGTCTCCCACCAGGCCAAGATCTGGGTTGAATCACTTGGAAGTCACTTAATAGATTGCAATGCAAAATAAGAGGATCAACAAGCAATCGTGTAAAATCGGGTTATTTGGAAACATCACAAAATTTTTGTGAATGTGGATACATCCAATCAATTCAGCATTTATGTATACACCATTTATTCTCCGCCACATGTAAAAAAAAATCTGAAAAAGGCTGAGAGAATGCTATGGAAGTAGTCTGCCTCTGGTTAAAAAAAAAAGGTCAATTGCTTTGAATTCTACCTTTATTTCATGCACATCCATGATTTTATGTTGTGTAATACTCTGATAAGAATAAAGAAAGAAAGATGGCATCCAATTAAGCATACATCGTTGAGCTCACTACAATTATTTCTATTCAGTTATGCTTTAAACAAATTAGCTTCCAATTAGAACCAATTGTGGCATTTTGCACACAGCCAATAAAGTACTATTCATTTAATATATTTTTTTCAGTGTTCATTTTTAATCGGAATAGGTGAAGTGTTTCACAATTATTATTTCAGGGCTTTGCAGCTCAATAATTAGAGAGCACCTGGAAGTAAAATTGGAGATAATTAAACCGAAATAATCAGGACTGACCATATTAGTTGGTGGTTCTTAATCTATCAGCAAAGAGTGGTACTGGAACTAGCAAATGTTATAGAAACCTGAAAACAAAAGACTTAAATGAAAATCAAAGTTGTGCAGTACTAAGGATTTGAGCACAGTACAGTTTACATATAATAACCATCCTACTGTGTTTTTTACCCCTACCACTCACATTGCACCTAGACTCCTACAATTTGTTCATGCATAATTTTTATGTCATATAGGAAGTGAAGTGGCTGGTATTTTCTGTTCAGTGACTGATTTCCAGAACTCACACAAATCTTTTCAGGAATCTTTCTTTATTCATGTAAGTGTCACAATTAAAATAAATGCTGAAACAGAAGATTTAAATTTTAAATATAGCATTTACATTACTAATGGTGTGAATTAGACTGTTCTTGCCCCCAAAGTGGGCAAAATCAATTGCATATTGTTTTGCTGTCATGAGGTCGTCAAAAGTACATTGAGCAGAGCACAACAGACAGGTATACATATGTGTTGTTTTCTGCACCTCTTTGTAATCACAGAGGTCTGACATCCCCAGGGATCCCAATTTATTCAGAGTATCTCTAGATTTTGTTGTGCTTGGACACCATCTATTTAGTGATTTCCAGACTTCTCAACTTTCACCAATACCATATGCCAGCTCATCTGTCAGTTCCATCCAATCTTGATCCTTCATAGCCTTCAAGATGCCAATTCTACTCTTAAATTCATCCAAATTTTCATTGACTTGAGGAAGCTTTTCTTGGAGTGTAATCTCTTGAGGGCTGGTTAAAGCCCACAGAGAAGATGTCATTCAGAAATTAAAGATTTAATTTCTCTGTATAAGATGCCATTTCTCAGCACTGGGAATGGGTTAATGCCTGCTAGATGATAGACCTTATCGAGGGATGGAGGTTTCAAACAGCTGGTGGTTATTCTACTGGTTTCATTCAAACCAATACCTACTTGCCCAGCATGTGCGATTTATACCAAACTGGGCAGGTATATTCTCCAGCAGAGTAACAAAGAGCAAATGCTGTTGTTTTAATGTCTCTCCCAAAGAGTATCTGCCTGCATCACCTGAAACTCATAAAATGCACAGCTCTTGGTGCTGATACTGAGAATGGCACCCCAAATTGTAGTACTATGTAAGCAAATAAACTCTAACAAGAAGATCCACAGCACTGAAGTTTTAAAAACCATGCTATTTTTTCAAGTAGCTGCTGCTAGTCTATAAGTAGTAAAGGAGAACAAAGTAAACTAACAAAATCAGAACCTACTCCATTATATGTTGATAATTCTACTACAAGATCATATGGTATTTTATCTATGTATCGTAAGGCAAAAATTTCAGCTTTGGGTTGACATATAGTGGGAAAACTATTAAGAATCAATTATCTCATTAAGATGCAATTTTCATTTTCAAAACACATTAAAATGCACATAAAATAAAAAAGGAAAATAATAGGAAAAACAACTGTAATAAGGTAAATACTCTTGTGTTTTTTCTATTGGTTTCCTTTTTTATTTTATGTGCATTTTTTTGTTTTTAAAATTAAAATAAAATATATAATTTTTTTTAACTGCAATTTTATCCCCAAATCCCATTTTGTTCCTTCTTAGTGTTTGGGGCCATGGTTGGAATTTTGATTGCCCATAGTTTCTCCTTGGAGAAGGGCCAGACTGTGTGGTTTTCAGCAAAATACAGAATCCCACAGCACTCTCAGAAAAAAAAAGTCCCTGGTAAACCACTTTAGAATATGTTATATCTAGAAGACTCTGAGAAGGGTTGACATGAGTCAGAATCTATTTGACAGCATGCAATTATTACTGTTGCATAACACAGAGGTCTTCTTTTGAAATATGCAGATGGTATAATGTGAAATTTTTAATTCCATAAAAGCTCTGGGTTACTTTGGGAAAGTCAGTATTTGACAATAAATGACCTTTTTTTAATCTCTAAAACTGGTTTCTACTTTTCCTAAACTGAACTTGGGGAAAGGAAAAGAGAAAAATAAGGAATATTATTGCATAATGTTTCAAAGTGAGACTTACTCTGGAATAAAGAGATGACACCTCTGATTTTAGTTTGGGTCACCAGTTGCGAGAATGGCATGATATAAATCAAATTACTAAATAAATGTTATTCATAATGGGGACTCATCTTCTTTGAACTGAGTGGTGATTTTCTTTTGGGAATCTCTGCAGTCCTTTGTTTTCTTTCCATCACTGATTGTAATTCTAATTAGAAGTCTCATACATAAATTATTTGTAGATTCTTCAGACTGCTGGGCATCCTTATAATTTAACTGACATCTAAAGTAAAATAAAATGATGCCATTTTAAGTGGGTCCTTTGTTTTATTAGTTTAAGCACTTCATGTATATTACAGGAGTATCAAGGATATATGTCAACCCTTTATTAGTGATTGTACTTCATCTGGAGAATAAGGAGCATTATTTTCAAGTGTATGAGATCATTTTCTAATGCTTTGTGGCAAGATGGACATTTTGTTCTGGTTTTCTTTTAACTAATTGCAACAGATTACTCAATTTGGGCAATTATCTCTCTCTGCTTTATTATGCTATCAGGCTTTTTGTTTTTCACTTGTCTGGATACCTTACCAGTCAATCTGCAACAGGCTTTTACTCCTTAGTTATCACCAACATGACTGAGATCAAGATTTAGTCATGCTTTGAGTTGGGTTCTCTCTGAATATAAGTAATCTGGTACTAGACAGAAAATATATTAGCAGGTAAATCCAGAAATAGCCTAATGGAATGGAATTATTTGTAATATTCACAGTTATAGTGAATATTATTGAATAGGGTGAAATCAACATCTGGATTTCCCTTTGGTAAAATCCTTATCATTATGTATGTGTGTGTGGTGACACAGAGAAAGACCCTCCACATTGAAGGCACCCCAGGATAGGCATGATACAGCTCTGTATTCTCCTTTAAAATCCTTCATGAGTGGAGACTTTCCCTTGCAACATGAGAAGTAGTCAATTGTCCACATTGTAGTGGTGGCCCCTTAAAAGCAGTACTGTACTTTGGTCTAGGCTGATTTGCCTACCTTTGCCTACTCTTTGGCCACACAGGAATGTGACATAGAAGCACAATCCTGAATGTCTTTTTTTACAGAAGTGCCTGGCGGACAGTGATCCATGGGGTCGCAAAGAGTCGGAATCGACTGTGCGACTGAACAACAAAATAGAGACTGATCATTATGAAATTAGGACACAAAGAAAGAAGACTCGGCAATGCTTAGGTTCCATTGAGCAGTGCGTGAAAAGAAATGGCAGAGAAATCTTTTCCATTAATCGGCAGACTTATTCTTATCATTGAAGTGACTAGAGATAACATACTTCACTCTGCTTTTCACTGCATCTCTTAAATATACTGGAACAATGTGAACTATTGTGCCCAAATACTTCATTATTCATTTTTCAGAACCATCTTTGAGACCGACCCAGAATGGTACAAAGGTTTGAATCTTTAATGAGACAGTTGGTTCTATTATGGGTTCTAGATTCCTATCTGTACTGAGCCACCTACGTAGTTAAAGGACTTGGAGCCTTATCTTTTTGATTTCCACTACATTTTTCTTCCAGACAGATAAGTACCAGTGTAAGTTGCAATTGTTAAGAGAACAAACGTTTATTTTATTAGGATGAATGCACATCATTCTGTTGAGTTATAATTACTGCTGTTCCTATGATTCTCTGGTCTTTGCAAGAATCTTCACTTTCAGAGTGACAGCAAAACACCCAATTTTTAAAAAACTGTCATCCTTTGTGTAATCAGTGAAAAATGTTTCTAATGTTTCCATGGGGTTGCAAAGGGTTGGAGTTGACTGTGCAACTGAGCAACAACAACAAATGTATTTCCCCTTTCAAGCAGTAAGCACAAAATCTTTCTGGTGTCCTGTTTTATTTTATTTTTAAAATTCTCTGGTTTTTCATCCTCACAGCAAAGCAGTTTCATTCCAGCAAATTAACAAATATTATCTATGACCCAATCAATCAAATAATCTTTTCTGTTTGTCTTGATATTTTACTGACATGGAGAAAAGCCTTTCTCTGTCTTTTTTTAAAAAAATGTTATTGTTTGGTGGTTGAGAATGAGGCAAAATGAAAACTTAACATTTCTTGTTAAAACAAGTGAGACAATCTTCATCATTATTCCCACTTCCTTTAAATTCAGCACCCAGATTTGAAATGTCTCCTCTTACTCCTGACTGCGAGAAAGCTGATTAAAGGCTTTTGCAATGAGACTTCAGAAATGCAAGAACCATGTGCATTGAGCTCTAGGTATTCTTTTTCAAATCCAACTGTATACCTTCAGTAATTGTTAAGGAAACTCCAGGAAAGTTGAGCTTGAAATGTCTGTACAAACCAAATCTAATTTGCATGTGACATTAAGCCCTGGGTCTCACTGGCCAAGAGTCCAAAAGCAAAAGTCACTGCCTTCAATTTTCCCTTTCAAACTCCCTAAAAGTGCCTGTGGGCCCATTAAAAGCTTCAACTCTGCTGAAAATACTGACAAAAACTGTCAGTCTTATTCGTATCATGTTTTTCAGAGCCTCATCAGCATTCTCACTTTATATGAATTTGCAAGTGACTGCTGCATGAAGTCTTATGGGCATTTTAAACTTGTTTTCCATGAAATGTATGTTTTTGGTATGTATTATTCTAGTGTGTGCATTTTTTTTAATCAATGACTGTGCATTTGCATGCACTATCTTAAAATGCATGCTTTAATTTTGGTAGATATCCAAAATGTGCCATTGTTTTGTGTGCATTCCTTGCATCCAAATATCCAAAAAGTTTTGAAAATGTGTCAGTATCTTAGATAGATTGTGCTCCATTCCATTGCTAGTTCTAAAATGTACAGTCTAGGTATTTCTATATCAAATATAAAACTAACACATTTATTTATAATCCCTGGTTGCCCATCAACATTTCAATCTGGAAAGGTGAGGTTGCTTGTTGATCTTTATCTTTAGCCAAATAACTTTCAGCATCTTAAGTAAGGACCCAATACATGCAAAATGAGTATATAAATAATGTTTTCATCGTCAACCCTGTCAATCCATCATGTTTACCAAAATTATTGTAAAGCATGTTTACATCTGCGTTAATAATTGTATAATTCCTGATTTACGACAAAATAATTTGGACGATCCTGTCATAAGGTGCTGTAAACTGGTTTTGAAAACTGCTTTTATAAAAAAATCAATAGGACATTAAATGTCTCTCAATTTGGTTGAACTAGTAAAGTCCTGTAAGTTTAGCAATAACTCTGTGTAGATAGATACAAGAGTCACAATCATGGTATGAAAAGAAATAGAAATATCTACAGCTCCCAATATAGTGTAGTGGATAGAATGTTGGAGAAGGACTCTGGATAGTAGTGGTGGTACTGGTAATCCACTCCTTAAACATCTCACTTATCTTTAACCCCCTACTAGAGTTGCTATAAATCAGTTCCAACTTTATGGCTCCTAACTAGCTAGCTAGAAATATCTAAGGTGCATCCAGGAAGAGTGGGTTAAAGCCTTTGTACTAAAGGGAAGCCTTGCTTTGGAGTAAACATCATCCGTAAGGATTTGACAATAGGAAGGAGGCCTCACATTAATTATAAAAGAGGAGATTTTAGTTAGACCATGAAGAACACTGTGCAAAAGGTAATGTTAAAAGCACCTCAAGTGAGGAGGTTTGTGACAGTGAGAAATTAATGCTGACATTTGTATAATGAAAAAGTCATTGTTGCAGCACAGTTCTGTGTAAATGACTTTACGGTGTAGGTACCCTACCTCGAATATCAGGCTTTTTGAGAAAAACATTTCCAATTTCTTAAGATGTATCATGCCCACAATTGTAAGTATACTAGGACAGAGGTGCCTGTCGGACAGTGGTCCATGGGGTCGCAAAGGGTCAGAATCGACTGTGCGACTGAACAACAAAAAGGATATAAAGGATCCCTATTACTCAATTGTATTGCCAAATATGAATGCTTTTAGCACTTTTCCTTCTGATGTTGTGTTTTTTACTCTCAAATATTCTATTTTACAAGAACATTAAGTCAGATTTATACATTGGCACTCAAGCTGTCAGTCTTCCGCATTCCTAAATTATCCTTACAAAAGACCTTGAGTCCCTCTACCCCAAACCAGGATATTCTTACAGGCAGTGGCTTGCAGATGTAACCCTTTTCCAGACTTGTTTCCTGAGATCATTAAAAAGAAATGATCTTTATTAAACCAGAGACCTTCCCCTAATGTTAAATCCCCTTGGAGCAATAGGTATGGATTTAAGCAGAGAAGAACACACAGCTCTACAGCAAGGACTGTAAAACAGAATGCTGCAGTGAAGATAATGCACCAGTACTGTTAGACCATCTGATATGCATGAGTCAAGCCTTTATGGGGAACTAGCGCTTCCCAAGGTATCCCTTCACTGCAGTTCTCATCATCCCTTGACATTAGTCATGCTGGCTAGGACTGATGGAAATGCCACATCTAACAAGTCAGGAAGGCTTTAGTTTCACATGTACAGCATTTGGAAACATTACATTTTTTTTTTTTGGAATATAGACAGTGGTGGGCTCCAGAAAAATTACTGCCACACTGTGGGTGTGGTATGATGGGTGTGGCCAAGGTGAAAGCTCTGTATTGCACCCAAATTAGGACTACTTTATTTCACAACTTGGATGGGCGGGGCCAGCCAGAATTTCTGCTACTAGTTCTGGTGAACTGGTGCAAACCTGCTGATGCCCACCACTGAATATAGGTCTTAGAAATACCCTGGCCAACATATTGGTTGTAGAATTCTAGGATTTCTAGTCATCAGGTAATGTCTCCAAGTTCTGCATTTCAAGAATGTAGTGTATTTGATTGAAAAATTGAAGAATCAGAAAAAGAACCATGTGACCTCTCTAATTTTGAACAAGAAGCATAATGAGACTAAATAGAGCTACACATGGGGGGGGGGGGACTAAAATTCATAGAGAATTGATATGCCATGCCACTAAGTAATCTGGTACTAGAAATTATATTAGCAGGTACATCCATAAATAGCATAGTGCTTAACATCATCTCATGGAATGGAATTTGTGAAGTCACAGATTTACAGTGAATATTATTGAACAGGGTGAAAACAACATCTGAATTTTTCTTTAGCAAAATCCCTGTCATTATGTGGGTGTGCAGTGATGTGGAATAAGAACCTCCACATTGAAGGCACCTTAGAAAAGACATGAGAAGGGAAGTCCTAGCATTCCTGCCATTCATTAGAAGTTGTAACAGTCAGACCATGTAGTTTGCATCTTTTCTTATTCAAGATCCTCTATTTTGAACCATTTTGCTAAAAAAATTTTTTAGAGAGGGCTAATTAGATACAGTCATTAATCAAAGTCTCTACTTCACATGCTTAACCAGGAAAACTCACCCAGGGGGGTTAGGTGGCCACTTCTTGGTGCATCACCAATAAGAAAAACATGCTAAAAAGGAGGACAATTCTTTAAATTGAGGGTCATTGTCCCTAAAGGAGGACACACAGCTCCCCTCATATGAGATATTCCTTCTCACCAATGGTGAGATGCCTGTATCACTTGCACATTATTTCAATAACTGCATACAAAATGTATTAATAGTATTTTCCCACATTCTCTGAGATTAAGCAATACACACTTGTCTAACTCAATGGATATTACAATCTTGAACATATCTACTCTGAAACAAATGCTTATGTAGCAGACCAAAAACGTATCTACTGAGAATTAAATGCATATGCAAAAGGGAAAATATTTCTCAGAAGAAAACAGTTAGCTGCAATTCTCTGGATCAGATTTTCCCAAGTTTGTACTGGTTGGTGTCAACTCCCAGAAGTAGCCCCACAAATCAATAATCCCCTGGTTAGTGATCTATTTGATTCTCCTTCTTTTCTTTATTCGTGTCTGATGCACCACAAAGCTTATAATAGCATAAAAAGCTAAAACCAACATTTAGAAAACAAACAGGAACTAGATGACATTTGCCCAATGTCAGGCCACCTCAACAGCATTTTCTCTTGCCAACATAAGGTCTTCCTCAGTACACATTGAGGGGCATTATGTGCATTGTATCATATGAGTGATAGTTTGTTCGTCTCCACATTCACACAGGCTGCCATCTACAGGGAAACCCCACTTTCTCAGATTAGCCTTTAATCTTCCTACCCCAGCACACAATCTGTTTAAAGCTTTCCACACAGGCCATGGTTGTTCTTGGCCAGGCAGTAGAGAATCATCTGGTAACTTCTTGCTTTCCTTCCATAGTTCTAAGGTTGTCTGTGGGGGTTGGTTGTTCGGAGGGGAAGAAGTTGTGAGGAAGCTATGCCTTGATTTCAGTCTCTGCTTGGGTAGTTGGTGATCAAATAGCAAGTAATTCCCCTGATTTCTAAACATCCACCAATGATAAGCCAACATTATTTTCCTGTAAATATTCAAAAGCATTGAAAGAAAAGATGGTAATAAGAGTTGCTCCCCCCCCCCTTGAATCCATCCCACATTGCCTTCCTGAATATTTTCTTCCCAGCTACAAGGCCAGGGACACTAATGAAATAAGATTAAAAGGGGGCAAAAAGTTTCCAATGTAATCTATTACTTTCATTATAATAAGGGGGAAAGTGTTGCAAGCTTCTTTGTGGAACAGAATAGGTAATAAGCTGCTATCATGAAAATAAGGCCTTAGGGAGAGATATTTTGCTTCCTCATTCCTATCTTGAGCTTTAGTGTGACTTGTTTAAACTATTTGTAGAGTTTTCTACATTTTTTCATGCAAATCTCTCTCTCTCTCTCTCTCTCTCTCTCTCTCTCACACACACACACACACACACACACACACACACACACACACACCAGTCTTGAACTATCTACAGAGGCAAGCATGATGAAACTGAGGCTGTACTACTTTGGGCACATCTCGAGAAGGCAAGTTTCACTGGAAAAAGAAAAACCGATAATGTGAAGAAAAGTGGAAAGCATCAGGAAAAGAGGAAGTTGGATTGATTACCTAAGAGAAGTCTGGGGCTATAGCTTGCACGGCTGTTGAAGACAAAACATTTTGGATATCTCTAGCAATGTGACAACACATAACAACAATGGCATTCCTTTTGATGACACCCAATGATACTGCAAGAATGTGTAGACTTTGGAAACACCTACAATTTACTGTAGCATCACTGGTTTTCTATACTGACAATTACAACCAAGTGATCTGAGGACAGGCACACAACTGTATATTTGTTTCTAATTGAAATATGTATAATAGATAGGACTTTCCCTATTGTTTTGTACTGTATATCCTTGATTGTTTTTGCATTTCTTTGATTGTACTATATCTCTATTCTTATTATTTTTTATGAAAGATTTGTTGACCACATTGATTGTATTATATTTGTTATACTGTATTTATATTATGTTTTTCATATATGTTTTATATTGTAACATTGTTAGCCGCTCTGAGTTGCTTCAGCAAGGAGAGCGGCATATAAATTGAATTTAACAACAACAACAACAACAACAACAACAACAACAACAACAACAACAACAACAACAACAACAACAACAACAACAACAACAACAACAACAACAACAACAACAGTGGTGGACCTTATTTATTTATTTAGATTTATACCTTGTCACTGTGAAGGCTGAAAGTAAACTTGCTATGGCTACTTCTAAGCCATGAATTGAAAAAGCTTTTGCTGTGCTCCCCTGGGACTTTAGCATGAGTTCAAAGACTGCATGATGAGCCAGACTCCAAAACCAATACAGATTGAAAGGAAATGCAGTCATTTTGTAAACAATGTCTGGTGCAATCCACTTCATTATGTAAAACAAAGCTTTGAAGCTCAGGCAGTGTCATTCATTCCCAGTCTCTTCTTACAAAGGCATGTTACAGACAGGGAAAATAGTATTTACCTCTTTAATGTCTTTTATCATTTCTGGTGGCTCTTACTTTTGATGAAGTAAAGAAAATATCCCACTAGACCTAGTTTAAAGGACTTTTGTAACCCTTCGTATTTAAGGGAATATGTAGCCAGTGGCCTTAAGCTTTTAACCTCATTCATAAAATATCTGAAGTGTAATATATCTTGCAATTTAAATGCAAATAATCTTTAAACAAAGCTAATCTCAAGGGCATTTGTGCAGAGAATGATCTATGGAAAGGAAACCTTTTTGTTAATTTATTGGACCTTATTTTGATTTTTTTAAAGCATTAATCATTGGACTACATAGATCAGCAATTGTACTACTTCAGT
Organism: Furcifer pardalis; assembly: GCA_030440675.1. Taxonomy (NCBI): domain Eukaryota; kingdom Metazoa; phylum Chordata; class Lepidosauria; order Squamata; family Chamaeleonidae; genus Furcifer; species Furcifer pardalis. The sequence goes on along the minus strand of CP126891.1, from coordinate 164,466,714 downwards.
GCTACTCCAGGGTGATACTATAGTTCAGGGGTGCCCAAACTACAGCATGTGGGCCGGATCCAGTCCCCAACACCATTTCATCCAGCCTGTGCCACCCTTGCCACTCCCAGAAGTGGGTATGTTTATGCATGTGCAAGCACATCCACATTCAATTCTGAGTGTGGTGTGGATGTACTCACACATGCAAAAATGTGTCTGTACTCACTTCCAGGTGTGGTGCAGACACGCTTGCAGATGCACAAATGTGTCCCTGCTTCACCCAGAAGTGCATTTGCATGCACAAATGTGTCCACTTCTGGGGGGCATGGTCAGGCCTGCTCAGCTGTTCCAGGGGTGTGGTCAGACCCACAGAACAAAAAGTTTGGCACCCCTGCTATAGTTGATTATTTAAATGCCTACAGTATGGGTTTGAGACTGAAATAACTGACTACAATAGGAAATGTTTTAATTATTAACCCAAATTGAAAAAGAGAGCATCCTGTCCAGCAGTTTGGACTCCTAGAGTTTATCATTTGTGATCTTCTGGAAAAGATCTCTTGTTATTCTTTATTTCTTTGTTCTGGTTATTGTAATAGTTTTCTTTATCTTTGTGTGAAAATCACTTTAAAAATGCATTCAGAATTCTGACCCTATAAGTTGGAAATTACTTGACAGGATGATATAACAATCCATTCTTTGATCTTCCTACTTCACTTCAAAGTCTATCAAATGACTTCCAGGTGGTCCAACCAGAATCTTGTCTTTGTGAGAGACATTGTTCAGCTTTCATCCATTTTGCAAGGTGTGTTTTTTCTGTTTAGCCTAGCCACTTCTAGTTTAATATTTATTGCCTGAGTGAGTTCCAGAAAACTTCTCCTCAAGTTTAAATGTCACATAGGGGTGTGGTATTCATGAAGTGAATGGGCTTGGTGCTTTACTGGCTTTACTACTTCTGGAAGAACAATGAGCAGCAAATAATAAACCTTTTTAATGGGGGAAATCTTCAGTCAGTGAGAAATAATTTTGTATGATTCATGACATCACTTTTTGGTATGTGCTGATTTGGACTACACGACATTAGCAATGTACACCCCAGTCTGACCCAGCCAACTTTCTAAGTTTGTTGTTTTTGATGGCAACTTTCTGTTTGATGTTTAGACAACTTCTCGTAGGACAGGGTCTAATTCATGGTGATACTAAAATACTCTGGAATTGGGTAATATTCCAAAAACTCGCCTTCCCAGTTAATTTGGAGATTCCCCTCTACTTCTCTGTTCCTTAAGTGGAAGGTATAGATATGTAGTTTTTGTTTTTAAAAATAGAGTATGGTTTCAGCTGTTTGTTTCTATAAAATAAGGAAATATTTTATAAAGCAGAGGTTAACTGGTGCTCAATGAACTCAGAGATTCCCCTCAAACTGCCAAGGCAGTATCATTAACATCGATGAAACTTCTGAAGTATGGGGAAATTGGTTGATTGGTTGAATCAGGCTGCCAGCATGATACTCTGTTGAAAGCTATTCCTTTGATTTCTCCAATGATTGTGTCTTCCTTAAAATTCCAACATACCATCATTTGTTCAAATACTTTTGTAAATGGAATAGTAGGGAGCTTGTCCTGTTGCATTTGGGATCTGATAGCTCCTTGTGTTGTTTCAGTCTAGAGATCTTTTGTCTTCTATCATGTTTTTGGAATGTGCTTGCTCATTTAGCAATTATTAAAATCTGAAAGAGACATTCCTTTTCTGTTTTGCCCAAAATGTTTAATTTTCCTGATCTAGATATCATTGGATTTCACCGTTTTGTCATTCTCGCATCTTCTTATGGTTTCCTCTAGTACCACCAATATGAAGGCAACAGAAAGTTCATTGGATTCACCATGAATATATTTTATGTTCTATTTTTATTATGGTTGGTTTTCCTTGCCTGGAGTAGTTGGTATGCTATTTGGTTTGGAGTTATAGTTGGATACAATATCCTTTTGTCTGGATTTCTGTTAAGCCTATTCTGTAGTCTCCAAGCTTTCTGGCTATGTCAAGCTCTTTTATTGTATTTATGTAGCATGTTCTTTTTGCTCCGCAAGAGTCAAATCAAATTTCTCCAGGCTTTATTGTTATGTTCACTAAGAGGATTTTCTTGAAAGTGTGGAATATAATCTAAGTATTGAGTATGTGTTTTTGGAGTGAGATTTGTGATATAGTCATTCCAGCACCCTCCAAACTGTAAATTATAAATTGGTCATAGGTCTCTAGTTCAGGGGCCATCAGAAGCACAGCTGTATCTTGCAATGTTGTGAACTTTTCCGAGTTGGCTTTTTAAAAAAAATTATATCTCTTATGAAACGATAAATAGTGGGGCCAGATGGCTGAGTAGATCTGACATAGAGGGGTCTGTGATGAATGTTTGAAATTGGATCACCTACACTGTTAATGCATTGTTGAGTTAATTGGCTCACTAACAAAAAAAAATGGAATCTGGAAAGTGGCCTCTCTGCCACTGTTAAAGAAACTAGGTAATTTAGTGTCATGTATAAGGCACATTAAATTGGATTCTGCCCACTTTATGTTTCATCAATTTCATCATTGTGTCCATAGCCCCAAATATTGCTATAGCTGTTGAAAACTCCAAATATAAAATGAGTGCTTTGGATTTCCATATTAGATGGCTTCTTAAAACTGATATTACTATGGAAGCACCCAGTTCAACCATCTAGTTTTCTATGTTCTCCTCTTCAGTATAGTCTGTTGAGATGAGTAAAAATGTCACTTCCACATTATTTGTGGGCCATCTCAGCAACTAGACACATCCCAGGAACTTTTGGGCAATGCTGATCAGTTTCTCCATGAGTTTATTTGACACAAAGGACATCAGATTTCTGTTCACAGCTAAGTGAAGCTGACAGTTCTTCTTTCGATGAAGACAGTGGCGTCGCGCAGAGAACAGCCGCCGGGGGCGAAGAACAAACTCGCTCCCCCCCGCTCGCCTCTGCCGCCGCCCCCCCCCCAGGACCCAGGCAGAAGGCGGGCCCCCTGCTGATGAGCGGCGCGAGCGCGCGCTGCCCACCTCCTCCTGCCCAGCCACCCAGCCACCCGCCAGGGGCTCCGGCCACAGCGCCACCCACCCTCGATGAGCGCCCCGTCTGACGGCAAGCTGGGTGGCTGGCTGGGCGGGCGGAGGCGAGCAGCGTGCGTGCGCACGTGGGGCGCCCGCCGGGGGCAGGCGGCGGAGCCCCCGACGGCCAGCCGGGCCACCCTCACCGTGAGGGTGAGGATGCCAGAGGCAGTTAAGCGCCCGCCGGCCAGGCTCGACCAGGCTGGGGAAGGGGGGTGGGGCTCTACCACCTCCAGGCCACCGCCAGGCGCCTTTGGAGTCCCCACCCGGCGCCCTGGGCTCCCTGCCTCGCTACCCGCCTCATTGCTAAGCTAAGGCACCCATGTGGAGGGAAAGGGGCGGAGGGGGGATAATCTGAATCTCGCCTGGTTGCTTTCTGCGTCTCAGACGTCCCTGGCGGTGGCCTTCAAACGCGCCCACTTGGGCGCCTGCGGTTACGTGCCCAGTTGCCGACGGCGCTCCCTGCAGAAGCGGAGATCTTCCGAAGAGGAAGTGTGTGTGTGTGTGGGGGGATAGGCACGGAGGATTGGCTCCTGGAAAGAACAGCTCCCTCCCTCCCCAATGTGTCTGCCTTCCCGGCTTTGCGGCAGCCAGGATCCGTCCTCCAAGCGTCGCCTTTGCACCAGGCCAGGGCGCATCGTGCATGAAGAGGCGAGCCTAGTTTGCCTCCTGTGCATTTTGGCACGCAGAGCGCAGCGCTCCTCCAGCGTCTCCACCGTACCAGATCAGGTGGGGGTGGAGGAATCGCACGTGGGGCGCCCGCCAGGGGCAGGCAGCGGAGAGTCCCCGACGGCCAGCCAGGCGGGCGGAAGCGAGCAGCGCGCGCACACGCGCGCACGCAGGGCGCTTGCCAATAAAAAGGCTGCCCTCCACCTGGGAAGTCCTGCTTCCTAAGCTAAGCCCAGGCAGAGGGAGGCCAAAGTGGTGGGGACATTTTGCCGCCCCCTGAAAGCCGCTGCCCGGGGCATCTGCCCCCCGCGCCCCCCCACGCTACGCCACTGGATGAAGAGCTTATCTATATAATAATAGAAAAGTATTGTCATTTGTTTTCCTAAAAATGGTCATTGAGTCAATTTAATCAGTAAGTTTTCATAACACAGGAATTGGCAAAGAAGGTGCTGTTGGTGGCCATAACATAAATGGAGTCAGCAACATCAGATCATCTTTATTTCCATTATACACCTGAGTCCACGTGCATCTTCCAAGTCAAGTCACTAAGAAAATTGTTATGAAGTAGAAAGGGTGGGTGGGGGAGTCTGGCCTCAGGTCCATGTTTTTGTTTCTGCTTCTGACTCAGAGTGAGGCATTGAAAGCATGAGAGGAGTATTTATCTTGTGCTGCCAACTCTTTTTGCTACCACCTGTTTCTCTTCTGTCTCCATTGATGCCCACACAACTGTATCTTATTTCTAGCTGCAGTGATGAGAGGATTAGGCAACAGACAGTATGTTGTGTGAGTTACTAGTACTACTACTACTACTACTACTACTACTACCACCACCACCACCACCACCACCACCACCACCACCATCATCATCATCATCATCATCATCATCATCATCATCATCATCATCATCATTATTATTATTATTATTATTATTATTATTATTATTATTATTATTATTATTATTATTATTATTATTATTATTATTATTATTATTATTATTATTATTATTATTATTATTATTATTATTATTATTAACAAAATATTCATAACTTTAATATCTATATGCTTCCTCCTCCCGTGGGACTTATGAATGCTATTGTGTAATTATTTTCTGTGTTCTTACCTTGCTACTCTAATACCTTTTCACCTCCAAACAGATAATATGTCTCTTTCTGGCTTTGTCCTTTCCCCTTCCACTGCCACATGATCCAAAATTCTCTTTCCCCCCTCCTTTATATCTCTAAAATAACTTTCTTTCACTAATTCCTTTTCACTTTTATTTCACATGTTAATTTATCATGAATAGATATATTCCATACCTCTATAAACCATTCATTAAATTCAAAATCAAAGTCTACTTTCCATCTTAAAGTATAATCAATCTTACCTGTGTAACTAATATTACAATAATTTCCCCCATTATAACTGAATATTTCCAAAACTAGATAAAAATACTATACATAATTCCAAATCAAGAGACAATTTCGTTAATCTATGTGAAAGCCTTCTTCCATATTTTATTCAGAGTCTTACATTTCCACCATAAATTAAGATATGTTTCAACCTCTTGTTTACATCTCCATGACCTTACTGAAATCAAAAACCATTTCCAAATCGTTGTATAAGAATTACCGTATCTTTAATTCTAACAGACATATTTTTTCATAATTATTTTTCGATCTTGGTCATTTCCCCCCAGAGCTCCTCTTTCTGCCATTTCTTCCACCAAGTCATCTGTACTAGTTTGAATCAAGTAAGGATAGCCACTCCACTAGTTTATTCCTTCTGTAGGAGAAAATTATTAGCCACACAAGCCAGGAATATTTTGGAAGGGCCATATTTGGCAAAATATGTCTTCAAACAGTTACCAAGATAACTGAAATCTCACGTTATGACTACATCATGCATCTTTGACATTTTTGTAATTTGTTTTTCAAAGGTTTCACCATATCTTCTCCTTGATTGGACGATCAGCAGTAGACTCCAACTACCATGCTTCTTTTGTATTTCCCCTCAAATATATTAAACCAAATACTCTCAATGGGATGACTAAGCTCATCCAGCTGCATTTCTATGCAGGGATTTGTGTTTTTGACATATAGTGGTACCCTGCATACCTTTCTATACTATCTGTCCTTTTATTGGTGGGAGGCGAATCCTTCAATTGCTGTGTTCCAGTCTTGGGAGTCATCTCACCAAGATTTAGTTATCCCTATCAAGTCATATTTACCGTTCTGAACTAAGATTTCCAATTCTTCTTGTTTGTTTCCCAAATTCATTGCATTCCTATATAGACACTGGAGATTCTGTGATTCATAGCCTGCTCTCCTTTCTACGTGCTTATGAGAATTATTATTATTGGTCTTCATTAGAGGTACTTTTTTGTTGATGTTCAGCTGCACAGTCAAATCCGACCCTTTGCGACCCCATGTCCGCCAGGCACTTCTGTCCTCCATCCTCCTCCTCAACTCGATCAGCTCTGTGCCCATTGTGTCTACAATACAATCTAGCCATCTCATTTTTGTCCACCCCCTTTTTCTTTTGCCTTCCACCTTTCCAAGCATCAAGGCTTTCTCAAGTGAATCCTCTCTTCTCATTTGATGTCCAAAGTACCTTAGCTTCATCTTTACTATTTGACCTTCTAAGGAGCAGTCAGGGTTAATTTCTTCTAAGATTGACCTATTTGTTCTCCTCGCTGTCCAGGGGACTCTCAAAATTCTCCTCCAACACCACATCTCAAAGGCATTCTTCTGCACTCAGCTTTCCTTATGTTCCAGCTCTCACAACCATACATTGCCACTGGGAATACCATTGCGTTGACTATACAAATTTGCAATGTGATGTCTCTACTTTTCACTATGTCCCCCAGGTTTCTCATTGCTTGCCTCCCAAGAATCAGTTGCTTTTTTATTTCATGCCCACAATCCCCATCTGCAGTGAGCTTTGATCCTAAGAAAGTAAAATCTGTCACTGCTTCTACTCTCTCTCTCTCTCTCTCTCTCTCCTCCCCCCCCCATTTTCCAGGGACTGAAAGGGCCCGTTGCCATGATCTTTGTTTTCTTTCATTTTTCTTTACCTCTGAATGTATGCTTCCCTAAAACTGTGAATGGAAAGGGGGGTATTCTTGACTCAGCACTAATCTGAAGGACTCTGAAGAGGCACACTGTTGACATGAATTGGTTGAATCCCTTTCTAAAAACCTTTAATGCCAATGGTGTAATCACATCTTTTTTGCTATAAGTGCCAAAATTCATAGCACATTCTATGGACAATCCTTAAGAATGTAAGAGTCATGCTGTGTCTTGTTTAATCCAGAATCTCTTCTTCTTACAGTGGTGAAAGAAATTACTTCATAAAGCTCACAAACAAAATCTGAGAATGATGAGAAATAATACTGGAGGTCATGCATAAAGATCATAGTCAGCAGCTAGTTTTAATCTCAATGAATTTGTCAAATCCCCTCAAAGCCACACAAGTGAGCAGGCAGTGACTAACTGTTGCATTATACTGTAGTTTTTGGCTCTCCATGTGTGAAGAAGGTTTTCTTTTTATGTTGTCAGTCTCCCATTATCCAACTTCATTTGAATGAACCCAGAGTCTAGGATTTTGAAAGGGGTCATTTTTTCTACATCTACTTTCTCCATGCCATGAATAATTTTAGACATATTGCCCCTTCTTTAGTTGTCATTCTCTGTTCCCTCCCTTATTTCTTTTTTTCTTTTTCCTTGGTTCTTTTTTTTTTTTTGGGGGGGGGGGTTTGATATAATGAGGTCCCAAGTCCTTCACATATCCAAAATGGAGTTTATTAGGTTTTAGACTTATAGCAGAAATGTGGCTTCTTGTGCTAGCAAAAGGCCACCTGTTTGTTTTTTACTCCCTGGGGCCCGGATGGGAAGAGATAGACAGGGAGGTGCCATGCTTCATCAATAGGGCCAGAGTTGTTTACCCCAACACTGGGAACTGATTGGATGTATGCTAATTACCCAGGTTCACCTGCTACCTGGGGAGAATCCAGCTAAGGCTGGAAAGGAGTTCGAATCTGGTGGTCAACAAGGAAACACCAATATGGGGGGAGAAAGGCCATTCCAACAGGCCTTATCTCTGGAAGTTTTAACTATGGTTACTTAGAACAGATAGATAGATTATTCATTTATTTATTTAGGAGAGGATATGTCTGAAAGCATTCTTTCTCTAAAAGCAAATTTTGATTAGGTTATTTTTCTATGCTGAGATCTGTAACCTGATATATCAAAAATTATGCTTCAACTTCAATAAAACTATTTTCTTCAATCAACGTGTGTTCATTGGAATTGGGATGCAGGGGTAAGATACAGTAAGTCCACTGGCCTTCTTTTAATGCTACCTTTTTACCGCTCTACTATTAGTTTGGCTGGGCTCTGTATGCAGACAATTCCCAGGTTTGTTCAGCAGGTTGTGGCTGAGAGAATGATGAGCATACATTCCTTTGGGTGAGTTCTAGAGGGGATTTTGGAATAATCCTCCTTGGAAGGAACACTAGAGAGGTCCCAAAGCAAGTGAGGAAGGGTGTGGTTTCATCATAGGGGTGATTGCAAACTAGAAATACTAAATATTGCTGTCTTTCCTATTCTGGTCTCTTGATAAGTTACCATTTTCTGCATATTTCTTTCTCTATAAAACACTTTGTGACTCCTGATGGCCGTGAGTGTGCACCAATAACACCCTGAGCTGGTAATGTTTTATCCAGTGGTGGGATTCAATTTTTTTTACTACCTACTCAGTGGGTGTGGCAAGGTGGGCATGGCCATGAGACCACATGACTGCGTGGGTGTGGCCAAATGGCCATGTGACTTGCTGGGTGTGACCCAAGGCTCTAGCAACCAGATGTGGGAAGCCCAAGGAGGCTACACCACCGGTATGGGAGCCAGGCACAGGCTTACAACCTGAAGCTCCAGCAACTGGATGAATGAGGCCAGCCAGAATTTCTACTACCAGTATGGGCCTACTGGGGTATACTGGCTGAATCCCACCACTGGTTTTATCTAATGTAAAAAGTACCACACTCGTTCAGTTTAATAGATACTCATATCTGTGATTATTTCAGGTCCTTTATATTTGTTTTTGTTTGTGGACATGTATTATATAAGTAGAGTAGTTGGCTATATGATAGAATGAATAAATTGAATGGCAAGTGAAGGTTAGGCAGGTAAACGACAGCTAGAACTATTATGACTTCCAAGCAAATTTGATGTGATTGCTTGCTTTTCCAGTCCAAGTTAGGGGGGGGGGGTATATAACAATGTAAGTCTTTATGATGTTACACGGGCAGGAGAAAGGATTGTGAACTTAACATGAATAGGGGATAAGATGAATTCAATCATTATTTTGAATATAATTTATACAGGATAAGGCTTAAATTTGGCTTAGCAGTGATGGATGAGACCTGTCAGGATATAAGTAAGGAGATACTATTCAAATGTTAGAAGATAAAAAAGGTTTTCATGAACTATCTATAACCTGTTTTGTTATTATGAAATAGTTATTATTTAATGAGTTATATAAAAAGTTTGTATATTTATTTTTCAACCATTTGGTCACTTTGTACACCAAGTGTTTGTTTATTCCCTAGAGGCAGTAATCGGGTAATAGAGAACTATGCTGGTTGCTCAGCAGTAGGTAAATTATAACTACTGAAAGGCATCCTGTTTGAGAACCAGAGGCAATGGTGTCCCCAAAGTGTTAGACTAATAAACTGTGTAAAGGAATAGTAGGTGTCTACCTCTGTAGTAGCAGGTTCAGACCCATGGACAGGAGTTCCTGTTTAAGGTGGTAGCCTACTGAGGAAGACTTTGTGGTGTCATGTTATCTCTTCATTATTTGGTTCTTTACAATGTGTTAAAATGGACTGGGACTATACATACTATAGATTTTAACCATAATTAGGGTGTAAATGAGTAAATATTACTTCTGCAGTCATTATGGGGGAATTCTGGAAAACCTCAAATGAGCAATTTATTTATTTATTTTAAATTTATTTTGAAACTTGTTTTGGACCAGTTAAATACTGTATATATAATATCAGGATAAAAGTACCACATCCATAACATTCTTACAACTAGCGATTAATTGATATGACCATGGCATGATTACAAAAATGTCACACTAAAATGTTAGCTTTTTCAGTAACATTTCCCAGTTACTACTTAATCTTCCCCATGTGAGTGTGTCATAGTAGCATGACAATATAAGACATGTCTTTGTTGTTTCCAATTCCATTTTTAATAATCCCTAACATGGATTTTGCTGTCAAGGATTTTCACTGCTGTTACATATCAAAAAGTTGTTTTTTATAGGAGACTATGTACCATAGTACTCCAGGATTTGTCTTTAGGACAGTAATAAATTAACCCACATCAGTCTATAAATATTTTATTTTCTTAATTATCACATACATTTTAATTAATTTCACAGGTCTTAAGACTCAAGACACTCAGTAGCTTATTCTCTTGACTGATACACTGCTGTGATTCAGTCAACAACTTTTATTCTAAATTTATGTTCATCCGAGGAAAAGATGTGAGAGCTATATCTACTGCTGAGAAATGTTGCTACTGATTACAAATCTCCTCCCACCAGTTCCTTGATAGGGAGGGGAAGAATTTCAGTTTTTCTTTGATGAATTTATAAAAATTCACACATTTCCTCCTTGTTTAGATGGGGGGAAATTGAGAGTTTAAATAGCTGAGTGGAGGAACAGGGCATGTATGGGCTGGGATGTGGGGTACCCTCACCCCAAGACTTTAGGGGAAGTGCTCACTCTGTTATGGGCCACTCAATGCCCTCAGGCAGGAGAAAGTTAAATTGACAAATTCTTCCATCCAGGCCAGGGCTGTAAGGGCTGTTTTGAAAGGTTCAAATTTTAATCCTTGTGTATTCAACACTATAAATGCTGGATTAGGATTGAAATTTCTTTTTCTGAGACGCTATTGATTTTTAACACTACCCACGGCAAGTAGGTACAACATGGCCACTTCTGTATTGGTCATAATGAATTGTGCCAGTGAAAATGGGGAAAATATTTTTTTTGTTTTTGTTTTGAGAAATGTACCAGCATTTGCAAATTCCTTTATATTGAAGATGGAAATAAACTGAAACTTAAAAATATGACTACCACTGAAACCATAGTGACAGATTTTCCCATCTGCTCTCCCATGATGTTTTCCCCTGCTCAGAAACTTACACATTTACCTTGAAATTTCATTTTAGTAAGACTTATGTGACACTTTTGTTCAATAGTCAAAGCATACATTATTACCAACTCTATTCAGACTAACTATTGGGATTTTTTTTAAAAAAATAGTAGCCATGTTAGTCTGTGGTTCAAGCATATCAGAAAACAAAATAATAATAATAAAATAAAATACAAACATTGCAGCACTGTAAAGACTAATTGCTATATTTTTTACTATGAGCTTTTGTCGATCAAGTCCACTTCTTCACTATTCACTATTCTTCACAGACTATTGGGAGTTTGCTTGTTTGTGGAGAATTAAACCATGGGGTACATCTAGAATGTATACCTGAAGCCGTGTATGTGTACACTAGTACCTCGGATAACAATGAGTCTTGGTTCCACAATTTCATGGTTATCCGGTTTTTAATGTTGTGTGATGCATTGATCACACAACATTTTAAAAAAAGCCCACAGGGGGGTGATCTGCCTGCCTCTTTGGAAAGGGCAGTGGGGATTCCACGCACTTGAGTTGGGTGTTGAACCAGGAGGGGGTGCCTGTTCAACCCCCCTAACCCAAGCGCCGATCACGCGCTATGATTGCAGTGCCCGGGTAGGTCTGCAGACATTGGAAACAGCATGAATCAGGTCCTCTCCCCCCCCTGGCAGCAGGGGCACTAGAGAGCCTGAAATGGGTAAACAAATTGGGAGTTTTCCCCACCCATTTCAGGTTCTCTGTCATCTCTGCCACCACTGGGGAGGTAGGGGGACCCAATCCACACTGTTCCCGGCATTTTGCCTTACAGGACTGGCCAGGTAGGTCTGCGGATGTTGGGAACAGCACGGATTGGGTACCCCGACCTCCCCAGAGGCACTGGAAAGCCCATAATTGGTGGGAAAATCCACCCATTTTGGGCTCTTTGGTGCTCCTGCCATCTCTGGGGAGGTCAGGGGACCCGATCTGTGCTATTTCTGAAGTCCCCCTACCTACCCGGCCAGTGCTGCAAGGCAAAATGTTGGGGTTCAAATCCCGGCATTTTGCCTTGCAACACTGGCTGGGTAGGTCTGGAGACATAGGGAACTGTGTTCCCTTCGCAAGCAAAGGGCTATCTGTCACTGGGATAGTCCTTTACTTGATAAGGGAACCCCTGTGCCCACAGATGTGGGGTGATTGGGAAGTCAACAGGGGACTTCCCCTGTCTGCTTTCCAGCCACCCTGCAGCTGTCGGTGCAAGGGTAGGGTGTCTGGGAAGTAGATGGGGGAGTTTCCCATCAGCTTTCCAGCCACCCCGCCCTTGTGCCCACAGCTGTGGGGTGGCTGGGAAGCCAAATGGGGAGTCCCCATTCAGCTTCCCAGCCACCCTGCCGCTACGAACAATTACCTTGGAGAATGCTAACAAATTGTTATCCGATGCAATATTTTTTTAAAAAAAATTGCATAATTTTTAGACTTTAGCGTTATCCGATGTAATCGTTATCCGAGGTATTACTGTACTTTATTTTAAGAGAGATGATACCCAGGATACCTAAGAGACCGCGTCACCCTAAGAACGTCTGCCCGTCCCACCAGGGCGGATCGGAGGGGCTCTCTTGTTACTCCATCAGCCAGGGATGCTCGCCTCACGAGCACTAGGAAGAGAGCCTTCTCTGTGTTCACCCCGGCCCTTTGGAACCTCCTTCCGACAGAGCTGCGCCTGCAGACGGAGTTCCTGCCCTTCCGGAAGGGCGTAAAGACCTGGCTGGCGGGTCAAGTGTGGGGACACAGTAACACAGGTTCCCACCTAGGATGGCTGATTTAAGGGCAGCCATCCCTCCCCCCACCTGGCATCTGTATTTGTATTTGGATCTGTTTTTAGCTGTTTTATCTGTTTTATTGTCTTAATGTTTTAAATTTTTATGAATTATTACGAACTTTTAAGGTTTTTATATACTGTTATGACCATTACCTATGACGGTAATGTATGTTGTAAGCCGCCCAGAGTCGGGTCTTACCGATTGGGGCGGGATACTAAATGTGAACAATAAATAAATAAATAAATAAATAAATTATGCCACTGGATCTCCTATAGCAATCAAATATTGCTGTTTACCCCTAGAAAGTTAGAAGGTTTGACAGCTTTCTGCATCCATTTTTTATTTACACATGGATGGTGCCATTTAAGGATATAACTTTTTCTTTAACTGGTTTACTGAAGAAATAATTCATTGTTATCTGACAACCCTCATCAATCCTTGTTTTTAGACAGCACAGAATATCACTTCATAGCTTACTATGTTGAGGATGAATGAAAAATATCCCATGAGAGGCTGAGAGGCTGACTTCTATATTAGGTTCAACTTTGGCAAAATTAGCTGTTTCTTCCATTTCAATTTTGTTCCCTTACCTCAAAATCTAAATGCAGCTCAATGCTCTAACAAGGGCAACTTCAACCAATGTAATTATTTACTACAATCAAAACAGTCTTTATTTCAGTAGTATAGAAGTGCAACTACACTTTTTCTAGATAGAGTGAGATCTTCTTTTAGTGGAACATTTATTAATAATCCTAAAAAAATATCACCATCATCATTACTTACAGTTTACCACTATATACAAACCTATACAACATACTGCAGCAATGAAACAATGTCAAACAGTGAGATGGATGGGTTTGGTATAGTCTTGTCTTGGGTTGGGTTGGGAAAACAGCTATCTACATTGCCTTTCCATGGCAAGGGAAACACACATTCAAGGGACCAGAATAGAATTCTGGGAGTAGCTCAAAGTAGTGCTGCTAGATAGTGCTCAAGACAACTCATCCTCATTACAAAATATAAAGAAACAATAAGTTGAAACAAATACGATAATATAATCTTTAAAAACAAATCTACTTATACATAATCATACATGCTTAAAAATCAGTTAAATCTACACCTTAAATTGTTGCAGCACTTTAACTTTATTTATTTATTAATTTATTATTCATGATTATTTATCACCCCCCTCCCCAAAGCGACTCAGGGAGATTCACAACATGTCATTAATAACAATCAAACAATTTAAAACTAATTAAAAGATTAAAATGAAGATTAAAAAATTAAAAGTAGGAATTACAACTAAGAGGCACGAGGGCTCAAATCATCCAACCGGCTGGGGATATTGTTCCATCCATCCTCCAGACCCAACCTGCCAGCCAGGTTTTCACTCCTTTCCTCCTGTCTGCATGCGTAACTCTATTGGAAGGAGGTTCCATAGGGCCGGGGCAGACACAGAGAAGGCCCTCCTTCTAGTGCCAGAGAGGAACTTTGAGATGCACATCCCAAATGGAGGAGGCTGAGCTCAACTCTCCTTACACTGAAGATGACAAATTCATCTTCAGTGTAAGAAGAGCAAGAAATAGATCAAGAAATACATCCTTAGGTTTCTGTCTTTCACCTGCTCTGACCTATGCTGACCTTTCTTTAATCTAGGCTCATTTTTTTAGGACTACTGATGTTTCTTTCTTCCTTTTCACGTTTCCTTATTGATCCTCTTTGGAAGAAAAAATATCTTTGTTCTTGAGAGGTATGAGGACAACCATGGTTCCCTGAATTTCTATGTTTTCTTAGCTATAACCTAGATTTATTACTACCTCTCATCCAGTGGTGGGATGTCAAAATTTTACTACCCCACTGTGATGTCATCACAGTGTGGGCGGAACTGATGTCATGATGTCATGATGTTGTGGGTGGGGCCAAAGAAAAAATAAAAATAAAATAAAATAAAAATAAGCACACACACACCTTTTTAGGAACTGTGGTAGTACATCAATATAGGTAAAGGTATTAAATACACATTAAAATACACATAGACACACCCCATCCAAAGGTGAGTCACTTACCCCGGGGAGCAGGCTATAGGGAGCTTCAGGCTACCAGCTTCTCTTCCTCCTCCCCCCTTGGGAGGACAGCAAGGAGGCCGTGCATACTCGCCAAGCACTGTAGGCGTGCATGCACACCATGTGTTTGGCGCGCATGCACAGTGGGGGAACCAGTGAAAAGGAAACACTGCTCTAGTTTAGTTCATTCCCAGCATGTGAAATTGCCAGGAATAGTTAAAATTGAGCCTTTTCCTGTCAAAGTCTCCTTCTAGTGACAATTTCCAGTATCTTGAAGTGGCTTAATAAGCAAGCCTCTTTAGGATATTGGCAGTCTGAACACGGGGGAATGGGCAATGTATTTTTTTTGTCTTTTAGACCATTGCTAATGCATAGAATTATTAGCTTAATAAAAAAAAAACATTTGTGTGAAGTGACAATTGTAGCTGTTGGTAGTTTCTTGATTGGCACTACACAGAAACCTAAAAAATACTTTTAATTTAGTCTAACTAATTCAACATATCAGCAGTGGTCTAGTATACTTTAGAAAATAATAATTCCACTTTCCCTGTTCCTTTTCAGAGAAGCACAGGAAATGTTCAATTTGCTGTTATCCAAGTGGCTTGTTTATTAAGCCACTGCACAATACTGGAAGTAGGGTAACTTAAGGTTGCTATGCTGTTTGGAGGAGAAGGTTCACAGTGTACCTTCACAGTTAAAAGCAGAGCTGCTTTTAGAAATTAAAAATATATATCCTCCAGCACTGTTTGTAGCTTTCCAAAATCCAAATTCAGTTGCTTTTATTTGATGACTGGTCTTGAGGAGCTAAAACCCAGATTTTGTTTTCATGCAGATTGTGCAAATATGCCATTAGTAAGTAATATACAGTAATACCCGTATAACACGAGTATCATGTAGCGCTAAAACCGTATAACGTTACAAGATTTTTCGGAAAAATCTTGTTTCAAATAACACGATTTTAACGTTATACGGAACAAGCGTGTGCAGGGGGGAGTTGGATTGGGTAGAACATCTACCCAAACCAACCAACCCCCCCAGCGCCTGCCCCCACGATGTTTGGAAAGTGTACGGGGATCCTTACCTTTTCAAAACTTCAAGTTGCGGTGTTGTTCGGGGTTAGGGCAGGAGACGGGAAAGACCCCCATCTCCTGCCCTAACCCCGAACGACATGCGCGCGCACGCTCGAAGTTGCAAAAGTGTAAGGATCTTTACCCTTTTGCAACCTCGGGCGGCTTGGAGGCTTGCGTGGCACGGCGGCGGTGACGGGAGGATGCGGGAAGGTCCCTTGCACCCACTGTCACCCCTGCCGTGCCACGGAAGCCTCCAAGCTGCCCGAGGTTGCAAAAGGGTAAAGATCCTTACCCTTTTGCAACTTCGGGTGTGAGCGCGCGGAGCGGCGGCGGTGACAGGAGGATGCGAGAGACCTTACCGCATCCTCCTGTAACCCCCGTCATGCCGCGGAAACCTCCAAGCTGCCCGAGGTTGCAAAAGGGTAAAGATCCTTACACTTTTGCAACTTCGGGCGTGAGCGCGCGGAGCGGTGGCGGTGACAGGAGGATGTGAGAGACCTTACCGCATCCTGTTTGTACTGTTTTTTAACTTCAAATAATTTTAGATAATCTTTTAAACTTCATGATTTTATATGTTTTTATCTTTTACCTCTGTTTTATGACGATGTAAGCCGCCCAGAGTCGGGTTCTCCCGAGTGGGGCGGGGTAATAAATTCAATAAATAATAATAATAATACTCCTCCTGTCACCCCCGCCATGCCACGGAAGCCTCCAAGCTGCCCGAGGTTGCAAAAGGGTAAAGATCCTTACACTTTTGCAACTTTGGGCGTGAGCGCGCGGAGCGGCGGCAGTGACAGGAAGATGCGAGAGACCTTACCGCATCCTCCTGTCACCCCCGCCATGCCGCAGAAGCCTCCAAGCTGCCCGAGGTTGCAGAAGGGTAAAGATCCTTACACTTTCGCAACTTCGGGCGTGCACGCGCGTGTCGTTCGGGGTTAGGGCAGGAGACGGGGGTCTTTCCCGTACCTTGCCCTAACCCCGAATGACACGCGATCGTGTGCCTACCGGGAGGGGGGGAATGCCGAGCCTTGCCTCGGCGTGGTTTGTCCCAGACGTCAGGGTTTTTTTTAAAGCGTTGTTCTATCAATGTATCGAACAAAGTTAAAAATCGTATAACATGATGACTCGTGGAACCAAGTCATCACGTTATACGGGGTACTAGTGTGTTTCATTAGAATCTAATTGTGTAGCTGTTTTCTCCTCTGTTTTTGTCCTGAAAGCTGGTTAAGAAATGTACTTGTATTACCTAAGCACAGCAGTGGTTATTCTACCCATTCTGATACTACCTCTTTCTTAGAAATGGTAGCAGAATTTTGGAAATAACATCATTGAAAATCATTGTATTAACTTCTATGATAAATGGATTATATGTGCATTTGTTTGAACTGATTTTAATTAAAAAGTATCCACATCTTTTAGGTATAAGTATTTTCTCTTGAGATCATGATATTAAAAATAGATAAAACATTAAAATAGATAAAAACTTATGTTTTCAGAGTGGACAATATGAAAATTTGACCTAATTCAGTGTATCAGTTGGTGATTTAAATTATTATAATTATCTCTTTCCCATTAGTCAGTAGATAAGGTTACCAAAAAACGTTGTGTGTCGTCAATTAAAACAATGTTGTTAAAACAGTAGACTGTTCACAGATATGGTTACTGTCATAATTCACATTTTTCTATTCTGCTCATATAACAATTGAGTGCTAGTGGCCTGCATTGAGAAAGAATGGCTAAAATTCTTGGTAAAACAGCAACAGGTTGTTTATTAATCCTGTCCAAAGCACACAAAAGGTGCTTTCTGGGTTGAAAAGATTTTGGCTGGAGGAACTATGCTCAGAGTATGCCCAAATGAGGCTCCTTTCATGTCCCCAAGATATTTTCCCATTGAAGTGGTCCCTATTTATCCACTTGTAATTTCTTGCTTTCAAACTGCTAGGTTGGCAGGAGCTAGGAAAGAGACAGGTGTATAGTTACTTTACTTTACTTTTTAGACTTAGACCCCACCCCACTTGCGTACAGCGATTCTGGGCTTACAGAAATGCAAAATACACAGTTACACAAACATAATAACATCATACACCAATCACAGGTAAACAACCCAAATACAATAAATGCACAGTAATGCAATATATATAATTTAGTACAATATATCAAAATCAATTTACAAGAACAACATATAATAAAACACTATAAAAAATATACAATAAGAATACCATGTTACAACACCAATTTTAACAATTCAATTCAATAACCATTCTACCCAGCCCCAAATTAGTCCAAGTGGTGGCTACCACGAAAAATCCCACCACCCATCACCGTGGTGGCCTTTAGAGCTGGGCCAGGGGTGGGTCCCAGGAGCAGGTGGAAATGTGTCCTGGGGCCAGCTGATACAATCTTTGGTCATTCCCCTTCCTTAGTCAATGCAGTTTTTTTCATTGCATTTCATAATCATCTTCTCACTATCTAACTTTTTGACTATTTCCTTAACTGAACCATCATTATCACACAGGAATGGCAGTCCTGTAATCTGTCATGTAATAAGACAGGAAGACCTGTCACTCCCTAAGATATGTGAGACATGCATTCTCTCTCTCACTCTCTCTGTTGACTGATTACTGGTATAACAGAACTTGTTTTGGATTCCCTAGAATCAGTGTTGGCTCGTGGTTGGCTACTGCCTTCAGTGAGAAGAGAAATGCCAACCCATTATTATTATTATTATTATTATTATTATTATTATTATTATTATTATTATTATTATTATTATTATTATTATTATTATTATTATTATTATTATTATTATTATTATTATTATTATTATTATTATTAAAATAAAAAAGGAAGTGTTGCTGATCACAAGTTGAATATGAGTAAACAGCGTGATGTGGCTTCAAAAATGGCAAATGCTATTTTAGGGTGAATTAACAGAAATATAGTCCCCAAAAATCATGAGGTTCTAGCCTTCCTCTATTCAGCACTAGTTTTGGGTGCCATATTTTAAGAAGGATGCAAACAAACTGGAACAAGTTCAGTAGGACAACACAGTTTATTAGGTGACTAGAAAACAAACCCTATGATGTAAGATGGGAAGAAATGGGTACGTTTAGCCTTGAGAAAAGGAGATTAAAGGGGAAATATGGTAGCACATTTCATGCTTGAAAATAGTGATAAAGAGGAGAGGATGGATCTGTTCAAAGGAAGACATGCCTTTCTTCTCCCTATGCAACCTTTTCAGATTAGGATGGGTGGGCAGCAGCTAAGAAGGCTGCAGGGTGTTTGAGATATGTTTAACAGAAAGAAAGAGAAAGCACAGCAAGCAAACCACCTTGCAACTCTTAGGTAACCTCAAGAATGCCATCAAAAGAAATTCAACATAAATGTTAAAACATGCTGAGAATGAGGTGGAAAAGTAGAAACCCATTTTGTGTGAGAAAAAAAGTTTCAGAAAATAGAAGGACAGACTTTGGCACAATGATACTGCAGGTGTTCTGGGCTGAGTAGGAACTGGTTCTGTGTGCAGTAGGAAGAACATAAAACTATATATATTGTATGTAGTGCTGGAGGTTTCTGATTCCCCCTTCATTGGCCTAAGTTATGTTAGAGCATAACATAAGTTATGTTAGAGCATAAGCTGAAATTTGAGCCATTCTTTTGTAATGACAGAGTGATGTTTTATTTTCTTGCTTGCATTAACTTTTTCACCTTAAGAGTGTGACCTCTGGAACAACTCCTATCTATTTTTATAACAACATAAATTGAAATTCTATTAAGCAAATTCTTCTCTCTTCTTCTTTGCTTCCTCTTTACCCCTTTGGGTGTTGAGTGAGATACAAATGCTGTAACCATGTGACTAGGTCAGGCTGTTTGTGGGAAACAATAATGTGTGAACACAGGTTTTTCATTCCCTATGATGGTGAAAATGTCCTGTTCTTGGACCATCCTGAGGGGAGTCAGTCTGTGTTCTGCTTTGGTTTTTTTGTTTTGTTTTTGTTTTTTGTGAGGTTGTATTTTATAATTTTTACTGTACTGTTGCTGTTTGGACTGTAAGCTGCCCTGAGTCGCCTTGGCGAGTGGGCAGCAATATACATATGAATAAATAAATAAATCCTGGACCAATGATTTAAGAACATTTCCTTCTTGCTATTGTAAGCTTGTAGACGTAAGGCTACATCATATATTAGCCATTGTCCACCTGTCAACCTGAGCAGCCTAGCATATCAGTTCTTTGTATGCTTATGTAAAACTGCTAATAAAAAGAGCTACTGGGAGAAGGAGTTCAGAGAGAAGGAGAGAGGAAGTCTTCAAAGTGCCCAACTAGCACCCACCCCGCACAGATATCTTGTGTCATTCTGCTGGTCAGAATCCCATACAAGTGGTATTTCTAGAAGCCTCCACTGACGTTATTTGGTGTTCTTATAATGTTTCTTTGATGTAGTATCTCCACCTTCCTCTGGGTCTACCTTGTGGAGTGGTCTTTTTTCTTCTCCTCTTTCTACATATATTAAGCAAATTAACATTATCAAATTGATTCATAGCCAAAGCAAAGTATCTCAGTTAAAAGAGTCACTTGCTGCATTAATGTAGCATGAGACTTCAAAATCACATGGCTGAAAAAAATCTTTGTTATGATGCTTAAGTTTGAGAATATGAAAAGAGACATAAAATGGTTGACTGGGCCTACAGGTACTATTCCAGTGTAGGTAAAACAGTATAAGATCCCTGTAGGGAATTCAGAAATCTTTTATTCACCATAATCTAATACAGTGGTACTTTGCTTAAAGAGCATAATGCGTTCCACAGGATTGCTCTTTAAGCGAGTTTGCTCTTTAAGCAAAACACCATTGTAAATGACCAATTGGGAGGGGGGATTGAGAACTCCGATTTATTTGTTAAGCAATTTTTTGGCTGGCTTTATTTGTTAAGCAAAGTGAACATTCAGATAAAATTCTGCTCTTTAAGTGAGTTACTCTTTAAGCGAGGCGCTCTTTATGTGAGGTTTGACTGTATATTAAAAAGATAGGGAGAAATATCTTAGAGTCCCTTCCTTCAATATTTTTTAGGATGATATTACTCTAACAAAAAATATGTGGAATGTTTTAGGACTGGAATGAAATATCTGAGTTACTTTTTCTCTTTTTGACTACATGCTGTATAATCATCACAGCAGTCTCCTCCTCCTAGAAAATATATATATACTATTCCCTCTGCTCCTGGATCTTCTACTTTTTCAACAGCATATCCATTCACATAGGTTATAATGGTTTGATTATTTGAACCAATACAGAAAAGGGGAGGTCCTGGTCATTATTTCTTCTTCTTCTTTCTTCTTCTACTACTTCTTCTCATCCTCATCCTCCTCTTCTTTGGCACCTAGATAGCAAAATCAAAATAAAAGAAGAAGAACTAGAGAAGGAGATTAAAAAACAACAAGAAAAATTGTGACTTGGCTCTTGTTTACAAATTATTTTAGTAGTTCCATTGTAACTGTATCTCCTGCAGTGCTACAGAAGAGAATGTGTAACAAGCTGCAAACAAGGCTGTTTACATAATTTCCTCCTCCCTGTGTGGCCAATTAAGGGGGGGGAGTAGGAAAACCAAAGTTTCCTAGTTCAACTTCACAGCAAATGAATTCATTTTTCTCTCACTGTGTTGCTGCACTTTTATTCAATTATTTAGGGCTGTGCAAAGTGTTCTGTAACTTCAATATTTGTGTTTCAAGGAGCACATGAAATATGCTGAGGCAGATGCCAAGAAAAGAAAAATGTCTGAAGAGAAAAATGTCCTGATTTGCTACTATTCATTGCTCTTTTGATCTTATAGTTGCTGTTCCTTCTCTGTGTCGAGGCTTTCTGGTTGACATAGTCCTGGATTGCAATTGACAACATTATCATTTTAGCGATCATGACTGACATATGCTCCTCTGTATGAATGCCATTATTGTCTTCCTTTGAGGAAAAAACCTAATGATGTGTTTTCTGATGAAGACCATGTGTCCTCTCACCTCTAATACTCTGTGGACCAAACCATACTTAGATGGATTGCTCCTGACCTAGCAACAACATGTCACTCTTCTTTTAACAAGATCCAAAAAGGTCTCATGGGGCAGTTTAATTTTCTTTTGCCTTTACCTCTTGTTAAAGTGAATGGAACAATAATGCTTGTTTGTATTAGAGTTTGGAGCTGCACATATTGGACAGATGGCAGAGGTATAGTCAGAGAAAATACAACTGTGATAAACTAAATCTGTTATGAAATACTGCCAGCTTTTCTTCTTTATGCAGACCAAGAGACATGAGAGAAAAGCCACTGTATTGTCACTGTTTTCCATTTCACTATGTTGAACTATTTTACATCTTTCTATGTGTGAATAAATATTGATATATTGTGATATATTTCTGCCCCTATAAATGTGTATATTAGTTGTTAAGTTTGGTCAATACATGTTAAATTACATTGGTAAAATTTTGACTGAGTTTGGTTTGGTTTGGTTTTGTGAAATATTATTTTGTATATTTTTAGTCAATATATTTTAGACACAGTTTTGCACCCTTTGTGGTGACCATTTTGTCTTGTGCCCATTAGTTTTGTGCCCACAGTTTTGCTTTTAATAATTGTTTTTAGTGATTGTTTAATGATAACAATAGAACTTAGTCTCCTCCTGGCCCAGTAAATAGAGATGAGACACAATAAATTGGTTTGAAACTTGGGCTGTAGCATAAGCTCAGAGGGCCACCTCATCACTGATGTCATTTGGGACTCAGCCTTACCACCCAAACCTAGTACAGTAATACCTCAGATAACGTTTACCTCGGATAATGCTAAAATCACATAACGTTAAGTAATCTGAGGAGGAGAATTGGTTCGAATAACGTTAAGGTCCTATGGGATGGATCGGATAACAACCGCTAAAGCCTGTGCGGTTACAATGTATCTCTATGGAGCTTTAACGTTATCCGATCCATCCCATAGGATTTTAACATGGATTGAATAACACTAAAAATCGGATAACACCAAGACTTGTGGAACCAAGTCTTAGCTCTATCCGAGGTATTACTGTACTACTCTTTACCTGAGAGGGCTAGTTCCTGCTTAGATCTCCTAACTCTTTTGGTTGTCACATACTGCCAGAAGGTCCCCTCCACCTGGATCCAACAAATGGAACCCAACAAATTGGAATAACGTAGGTTGATCATACCTGATCCCTGGGTGTTCAAGATACCTCGACAGACCTTGAGCTCCCTATCTACACTTCTTCTAGCCCAGTCCAAACTGCTAGGATCACAGTCTTCCTTCCAGACACACCACAGGAGGACAAACCACACAAAAATGGTTGATCATGGACATTCCAATCATGACGATCTCGGATCTTCCTCATGTCCAGTTCCTTTCCTTTCAAAATTCCAATATTATTCTCAACAAGATAGACCAATAAGACCACAGAGGCATGCAAGGGATTTTCTCTTTGCAAGGTCAGAAAAAAAAACCATCCTATCTCTTCTATTCCAATATAACTATATCCCCCAAACCCAGATGGGTTCCTAGGGCTTTTGCCTTGGCTCTCCTATCCAACTAGAATATGAATACTATCCTTGCATATGCATCTGCCTGCAGAACCTTGTCCCTGAAAAAACAAAAGAACAATTCCATCCAGTTATGTAACTTCGGGCATACATACCACCTGTAATTATTTGATTTCCAAGAGCCAATTTCTGCAATCATTCCACTTTCCATTCCCAGAAAAGCTGCAGACAACGCAGCACTTATGCAGAATGGATGCCAAAGTGTCTGCCTCCTAACCCCAAGCAATCCAAGGCCTGACAGGTTACTGATCAAAACTGAAACCTGATCAGGGGCTTTTGAGACTGGTAACAAAATAACCACCCACTATCTGTCCCCTGAGTAGACAGGTACTGCTTTAGTGCACTAACGAGGCAGAACTCCTCATCAAGAGAACACCCAAATTTGACCCATTTCTCTTTACCTGCCTGGTCCATTTTAGAGCATTGTAGATGAATCTCAATGCTATCTCCCAAAATGGTGACATCCGCATACCTCATTGCCATATTTGCTCTGTCATCATCTGAAGCCACTACCAGTTTACTAATACGGAATGTACCACAAAAAGTCTGTGCGAGAGACAGCATGAAATAACAGGCTTTCATATATGAAGCTACAGATGGCAGACCAGTGTTCTCTGAGCCCTTTTCAAATTATTAGGGTGATGGAACAGCTCTCAATCATCTTCCAATGCCCCACCTTCTTGGACCATCATTCTACCATCTTCCAGATCCTAAAATTGTCTGTCCAAGTACCCCTTGGACTTAGCCTAAAAGGAATAGGGTGCCAACCTCCAAGCTCTCAGAGGAACACAGAAATGCATACGCTGAGACACTCGAGAGGACCATACCTAATGGTAATTTATTCTTCTGCCTGAAATTGCTGAACATGCCCCAAGCCCTTGAGAACTTGAGCATGTACTACATGCAGCACTAGCTCCATTGCCCTCTCAGCCTCATTCTGCCATGCTCCAGCAGGCCTGTTCGGAAGGTGTTCAACTGAATCAAAGCAACAGTAGGTGAGATAACACATCAGCATTGTCCGGTCCAAGAACAATGGGCTTCTAATGGGCTCAAACAGATTAAGGCGAATTAGCTAGTAAAGGTAAAGGTTGCCCTTGCTCGAAAGCCAGTTGTATCTGACTCCAGAGTTCTGTGCTCATCTCTGTTTATATCCAAAGAGCCAGCCCTGTCAGCATCTGCAGACATTTCTGTGGATACTTGGCAGACATGCTTAGATGCAGAAAGCTGTTTATCTTCCCACTGAAGTGGTACCTATTTATCTACTTGCAATTTCTTGCTTCCAAACTGCCAGTTTGGCAGGAGCTGGGACAGAGACGGGAGCTCACTCCATTGTGCAGTACCCAGGAATCAAACTCTGACCTTTCAGTCAGCGAGTTCAGCGTCTTAACCACTTGAGCCACTGCAGTCTAATGGTTAGCTGACTAACTTCATAACTCTGGGGATTTAGCAGGGAATCTGTTTTCAAGAACAACAGCTATGTTATCACTCCAGCTTCTAATGGGCACAAGACAAAATGGTCACCACAAAGGGTGCACATTTTGTGACAGCAATATTTTATGCTAGAATAAAATTTTGGAATGTTAATGCTATTTCCTGTCTTACAGAGGGACACTAATTTTTTATGTGATTGCTTGTGTAAATTTTAACACTCTGAGCCATTCTGGGTGGTCACACTGTTGACTATTTATTTCTATGTTTAAAATGGCCAGAAGACGGCACAGAGATAAAAATGCTGCAAAGGAAAACGTGAATAATATGTTGGAGGCAAGAACAAAGCTGTGCTGAAACCAGAGCTAATGATGAGCTTTGTCTCTGATAAGTTGTTGGAAAATGCCTTATTTCTATGTAAGCATTCTGCCAAATAATTCCCACCATCATCATTACCACTATTTCCCTGTCCATTTTGCAAAGACAGTGCACATCCCTAACTTAAATATTTCTTATTTACTACATGAAGAGACATCAAGTCAGGAGTTATTTTTCTATCCACCACTATTTTAAAGTACTCAAAAAAGAAATGCTTTCCAAAAGTTATCGGTGATTACTGCTACTGACGTAGTAAAATATTGTTGTTTGGAAGTACAAAAGTAAGGGTTTTTTTCCCTACAGATGCTGTTGTCTGAAGAAATGCCTGGATAACTTAGAAAGTAGCAAGCTTACATTGGAGGAAAAAGTGAGATTGTGGAAAGCCCCACAACTGAGATGTTATACCTCTCAGATAATGTCTCATAAGGTGAAGGTGTAGTGCATGTAATTGCACCTCTCCTTTCAGTATCAAAGCTAACACGGCCCATTTTGATTTACACCCTCTGGGAAACAGGAGAAATTGAAAGAAATGAAGATTCATTCATGAGGCAGAGGAGGAATATTCTTTGTCATGAAAATTGATAATTATCAATACCTAGTAAGCTTGGGGTAACATGCACCAAATGATAATTGAAAATTAATCAATGTGTCAGATGCCAAGTCATAAAATCATATAGCCATGCTGTGGTGATTTACTACACAGAAGGCATTAAAGTCCTGGAGACACATTTTTATGACAAAATATTGGGATATTTTATTGGCACAGCAAAATACATAATGAGAACAGAAAGGAGTGCAATATATTTTGGTTATTGTGACAAACCTTGTTGGAAAGCAAAAATAAGAGGTGACACTAACAACTGATTCTCATTACAGTATTCAAAATGCAGCTCTTCCAGCACCAGATTTCATTTACCGGATTTCCTGTTCCTCCACATAAATAGTTAATTTATCTTTATTGAATATGACCACTTGAGAATCTAAATTATACATGTATAATACGTATGCTGCATTACACAAAAGGCAGATTTATTTTATCCATTACATAACTAAAATGAAGTTTGTGGGCTATGAGCATTAGATTTGTAACAGGTAATATTATGCTTTGCAGTTGATAGCAAGGAGAGTTATTTGAGGCCAGAAAGATGAACAAAGTAGCCCTAGAAAATTCAAGCCTGAATCTCTGGAGACAAAAATTATAAATATCACAAAAATGTATCATCTTTTGACAGCATTCAGGTCTTCACATGGCTGGGCATCACAAAGTTATGGGTCGTGCAGAAGAAGTACTAATGTTCCAGAGACCGTGGTTGGAAAACATGTTTTTATTTTCTCCATGTGGAAAATCTTATATATATTTGTATGAAATTGTTTTTACAAATGGGAACATTTTCCCAATGACCAAAGCTTATTTGTCTGTATTCTTCCATTTTCTACAAGTTTTCTCGTATGTATTTCTAAATGGCTTCATATACATTTTATTTCTCATGCAAACAGCCTTCACAAACATGTAAATTTATATCGCAAGCTGCAGTTTGTCTCTCAGTAAGTATCAGAAAGTTGAAAAATGATTCTGGTGCCTCCCCCCTTGTCCCTAATTGCAACACATTTATGCTTTCAACCATACATTTTATATATAATATACACGTTATATATTTGACCTTAGAAGGTCAAATAGTAAAGATGAAGCTAAAGTACTTTTGACATCAAATGAGAAGAAAAAATTCACTTGAGAAAGCCTTGATGCTGGGAGAGGTGGAGAGCAAAACAAGAAGGGGGCGGCCAAAAATGAGATGGCTAGATGGTATTGTAGACGCAATGGGCATAGAGCTTGGTGGGTTGAGGATGATGATGGAGGACACAGGTCTCTAGAGGGCAATGGTCCATGGAGTTGCAAAGGGTTGGAATCGACTGTGCGACTGAACAACAACACACATTATATATAATACAGTAATACCTCAGATAACGTTTACCTGATAATACTAAAATCACATAACGTTAAGTAATCTGGGGAGGAGAATTAGAACAAATAACGTTAAGGTCCTATGGGATGGATCGGATAACAACCACTAAAGCCTGTGCAGTTACAATGTATCTCTATGGAGTTTTAACATTATCCAATCCATCCCATAGGATTTTAACATGGATCGGATAACACTAAAAATCGGATAACACCAAGACTTGTGGAACCAAGTCTTAGCGTTATTCGAGGTTTTACTGTATACACATTTATAAGGGCAGAAATATATCACAGTGGTTTGGACCATAAGTATTGTGATATATTTCTGCCCTTATAAATATGTATATTAGTTGTTAAGTTTTGTCAATACTTGTTAAATTACATTGATTAAATTTTGACTGACTTGGGTTTGGTTTGATTTTATAAAATCTTCTTTTGTATATTTTTAATCAATGTGGCTTATCAGAAACACAGTTTTGCTTTTAATGATAACAGCAGAACTTAGTCTGGAGCCTAAGGATGCTGACCACCCCGCCCCCGGTATCCTACCTTATGGGGGTTTCAAAAGGCACACTGGCTCGGGCGGCAGAGGAGGGTCCCACCCGGAGGCTGAGGATGCCTGCCGTCCCACCCCCAGACTTTTTTTTTGTTGGGGAACTTCTCTTAAGTGGCTGTGACTTTATCATTATAATATTGAATTTTGTATACTGTATCATTCAGTATTTACTGTGTATATTGTTTAATTATCATGTGAGGTGCCCTGAGTTGGGTTACTGATTGGGCGGCATACAAGTGGGAAAATTAAATTAAATTAAAATTAAATTGGTCCCCTCCTGACCCAGCAAATAGAGATGAGACAAGATAAACTTATATGTAGAGCCTCCTTGAAGATTATGGTATTTTTGAACCATAATCTGGCATACCCTGGTGAGCAGCAACCTTTTGCAGGCTAATCTTTCTCACACTAGGTCAGGTGAAAGGAACTGCAGAATGTACTTACCAAAAGGTTCCTTCATTTGGCAGTTTAACATCTGGTCTAGTAACAGAAGCAGCAGCTCAGAATTGCCTAATTGTAGAGGGAAATGTTTTATGTGCCATCTTCTAGGGATAATGCTTTCAAAGCTATGGATTTTACTGGAATTAGGGGTTGTGGTGGCTCAGTGGTTTAGAAGCTGGCCTTGTTAGCTGGAAGGACAGCAAGTCAGCAGTTAGAGACCCAAGTACTGCATGGCAGTTTGAGTGCCCATCTCTGTCCTCATTCAGGTGTCCCCTGAGTGGAGTTTCTCCAGTAAAAATCCTTTCAACCCAGAATAATTTCTGACATGAAATTATTATTACTGGAAGTACAAAAGTGTTTAACTAGGAATGTAAAGAAGTTGAAACTTGCATGTGCTGAAATAGAATTGATTAATAGATGAATATAAATGACCAACCTGGGCTAGAAATAGATTGATTTGTCCATTTAGAAATGTAAGGAAAGAGTGAACGCTTGCTCTTTGGAGTTCAGCATTATGAAGAGAGATCTATCTTCTGATTTTGGAATGAGCAACACTATGTCTCTAAAGCTCAATAAGACTTTGCAGATGAGAACCTTTCCTAGCCTAAGCTGAAATCTTGGGGTATAACCAGTGATGGGATGATAAAAAAATCTTCTACTACTCCCTGATGTCACAGACGTCATGGGTGTGGCCAACGTCATGACATCATGGGCGGAGCCAACGTCATGATATCATGATGTCGTGGGTGGGGCCTAAAAATAAAAAAAAATTAAAATTAAAATAAAAAAACACACACACACCCCTCAACCCACCCACCCACCCCACAAAACCATAAATAAATTAAATAAATAAAAGAAAGATATAAAATAAAAATTAAATAAAAATACACCCACCCACCCAAACACCCACCAACCCACCCCAAACACAAACCCCTCACTTAAAAGTAAAACAATACAAAACAGTACTTGCCCTTGGAAGCGGCTGAGCTCCTGCAGAAGGAGGAGACTCAGCAAGCCGGGCAGCCCAGGGCCTTCCGGCTGGAACCCTCGGCAGGCGGCCCTGGCTCCCACTGGCGGCCGCAGGAGGAGGAGACTCAGCTAGCCGGGCATCCCAGGGCCTTCCGGCTGGAACCCTCAGCGGGCGGCCCCGGCTCCCGCCGGTGGCTGCAGGAGGAGGAGGCTCAGCTAGCCGGGCACCCCAGGGCCTTCCGGCTGGAACCCTCGGCGGGCGGCCCCGTGCCTCGGCGCTAGGCAGCGGCCACAGGAAGAGGAGGCATGGCTAGCCGGGTGGCCAGGAGGCCCTGGGCTGCTCGGCTACCCACACCTCCTCCTCTTGCGGCCGGTGCCGGGCGCCGAGGCTGCCCACCGAGGGTTGCGGCTGGGCTGCCCTGGGCTGCCCGCTTAGTCACACCTCCTCCTCCTGCAACCGCTGCCGGGCGCCAAGGCCCAGGGCTGCCCACCGAGGGTTGCAGTCAGGAGGCCCTGGGCCACCCGACTAGCCGCGCGGCTTCCTCCTGCGGCCTCCGCCGGAGCATCTCCATTAAGGTCCGGCGCCGGCAAAAACTAACGTGCATGCGCAGAAACTCAATCTGATGCATGTATGATTCAAAATTGCAGTGCGTTTGCGTCAGATTGACTTCTGCGCATGCGCACTAAATTGGATCCATTTTAGCTCCAATTTTAAAATTTTATTTTTCTTTTTTGAGGCGTCAGAACTGGACGCCTCCAAAAAAGGTCTACCCTCCCGGAGAACCCTCCAGGATTATTCCTTACGGTTCTATGGACCCGGTTGGAACCGGCAACATCCCATCACTGTGTATAACAAAGGTGAGTGCCTATTGCAGTAGGCAGGCTAACTCTTGGCAGAAGCTCAGTGCTTGCCTTACACACACACACACACACACACACACACATCATTAAATAAACTGGCAGGACATGGATTTGTGGTAAATGGCATTGGGCTACATTTGTTATTTAAATTGGCTCACCTGACATTGGGAGGGGATGTAGTGTGACACCTGATACTGGAGCAGGAGACACCTTTTCCCTTCTCCAGACAGGATGGGTGAATCCCTTTGGCCCTCGGCAGTGCTATACATTTGATAGCTGCTATTCAGGGAGGCATCACCATGGGTGTTTCCAACTCTGTTCAAGGGAACAAATGTTGGACATACCACAGAGTTGACTCATGCCAAACTGATGCACCTGGATTGTGCCTGCAGCTAGGTTTCATCTCTTCCAATGACACCCTGTGGGGTTTATCACTACCACCCTAACCCATCACTACCCTCCTAAATGTGACATTTTTTTAAAAAAAAACCTGTGCCTTTAGGCCAAGGTCTAATATGCCAAAATAGGAAAGGCAAAAAGTTGCCCACCTTCCTATTTAATTTAATTTAATTTAATTTTCAAACTTGTGTGCCGCCCAATCAGGAAACCCAACGCAGGGTGGCTCACATGATAATTAAACAATATAAACAGTAAATACACAATAATACAATATACAAAAGTCAATCTACAAAAACAGCATATAATAATATATGTGCCAATCAGGAAGATATGCTTTAAACAAGGTGACCATAACACTTTAGCCACAAAGGAGGATAGTTAGGTTGTCGCAATCCAGCAAAAAGGGCCTGAACTAGTGTGTGGCAGGCTTATAAACTGCCACTCCGGCCCCAAACCTCTTATCTGGTACACTAAAATGTCCCCTGCTCAAAACTTTTTTTAAAATTTGAAAATAATGTTATGTCAATAATAGGCTTTAAACCTGGATTCCTGTAAATTATGAATTAAAGTGAATTAATGTGACAGTTTCACTGACATTCTTAGAAATAGGACTACATTTGATTGCAGTAAATATGAAGAACAGTAAATGTCCTGTTGAATCCCTCAAGGAAATTAACTGAAATTCAAAAGAACTTAAAAATAATGTTCTTTCTGAGGTGATTGATGCCAAAATTACTGACATTTAAGAAGATTATTAATTTCAGAAGCCCACCTACACTTGTGATAATTACTAACTATTGTTAACAATAATTATTCCTTTTGATATAGTCCGACGATACAAATTCAGGGTGCAATTATTTAGCTTTTTGCTGCTGTGTTTTTAAACTGGAATCTCACCTTCCTCTTCAACTGCCACTTCTCACTGCTTTGAACTTTAAATCTCATTGCACAGAGTGAGAGTGCATCACTACATATGCACTTTTTTCTTCTTTAAGAATGTCCATATTGTATTGGGAGTCTCTAAGTGGTAAAACACTGTAAGGCAGCTCTAGACTACCACCCCCTCCATTCCCAATTGTATGTGTAACCTTGTAAAGATAATGCCATATATAAAACCACCCATATTTTTTTTCTTAATAATTTTCTTTTGTTTGAGTGGAAAAGATTATTGGAGTGACTGCTTGTGTTTAGCAGCCCAAATGACTTTTGCTTCTATTTTTTCCCCTAAATGAGCAGTGTTCATGTTTTGACTGAGAGCCTGTGATAAAATGAGTCCCCAAGTTCTTCTCATTTCTAGTCTATAGTAGGATTGTGGCTTCTGGTGCTAGCATAATAGCCATTTGGTTGTTTTCACACTTTGAGGCCCAGGGTGGGAAAAAGGCAGACAGAAAGGCGCCCATTGTAAACAAGGCAACCAGAGTTGTTTACCCAACTCTGGAATCTGATTGGAAGTAGCCTGATTACCCAGGTTCACTGCATACCTGGCGAAGGTCTGGCAAGGGGCCAGAGAAGTTAGTTAGAAAATGGTTGTCATCTAGGAAACATCGACAGTACAGATATGGCCTTCCAACTAGACCTATCTCTGGAAATCTTAATTACGGTAACTTAGAATAGCTAGACAGATTCTTTTTATTAAGAGGAAGACTTGTCTGAAACATATTTTCTCTAAAACTTAAAATTAGAAAGTAACTTTTATGCTGAGATCTGTAACCTGATTCATCTGAACCATGCTACCATTTTAAATAAAAATATTTTCTTCAATCAACGCATGTTCCTTGAAGATGGGATATTGGGTTAAAAGACAGTAAGTCTCTCTTTGTTTGCCTCTTGAAAATGCTACTAAACCCTCTCATAGTAAATTGGGCTTGTCTCTAAAGAGAGAGCCAGGTGTGTGGATCAGCCTGGAATGGCTGGAGAAGGAATGATGAACATATTTTTTTTCTTGCGGGAGCTGGGGAGAGTTCTAGAGGGGATTTTTGTTGAATAATCCGCCTTCGATTGAATGCTGAGAGGGCCCCGAGCAAGTGAGAAAGAAAGTGCATTCATCATAGAGCCCACTGTGTTTTGCTGCTGGGCGGTCATCCTGCTACGGTAATGGGCGGTCATCCTGCTACGGTAAATGACTCAATGCCGAGTGTTGGGTAGCAGTAAATAACCTGACTTCCTGAAGGGGCTGATGGCTATGGGCAGATGAGTCCCTTTAGGTGGGGTGATGGTCCCTTCAGTGGAGGAAATGCCACTGGAAACCATCATATTGGGCCCAACGGCAAAATGAGTAGAAGAGGAACCACTTCACTATTCAGATTCCTAACAGTCATGGAGGTGGAAGAGGGAATGCCAATTGGGCTGGCTGTGAACGTGCATCTTGTCAATATCCTCAAAGCTGCAGCAGTCCATTGCAGTCCCGGTGTCAAATCCTACATGTCTCATTTCATACATACTGCAGGAGATGGCTTCGTGACCACAGCGTGTGGGTCACTCTATGGCAAGCTGGGATCCACCTTAAACAAATTCACACCAATGGTATTTTTCCTGAAAAATCATTTCCCGGGGGGGGGGGGAATGTATATTCAAACACGAGTAGCAACCAATGATTCAAACATAAATATTCCCGGTGGGCATTTCAGAAAAAATGTTTTCATCATTAATATTTATCTGAGCCATAGGAAGATGCAATTTTCACCTAGGACCAATATTTATTGTTGTGCTGTTATCAATTTTTTCACTTTTTATGGCCTGTTTCATTCTTTATTTTTCTCCACCATCCTCTCTAGTATGGGTGTGGGAAATCTGATAAAGTTATAATCCATCTGAGGCTTGAAGCTACCCTGGTATTTTATCAAGTTGACAGCAATCTGTTTTCTTCTATTATTAAATATCATTTGGACATGGAGATGCTGAGAGACATGGGTAGCATATTAGATTTTTGAGATACAGTACTTGGAAATTGCCAGAACATCCAGCCATACTAAACAGAGAGCATAAAAGGTGTTGCCTAATATTTTTTCCAAAGTTAACCTTTATTAAACAGCATCGTGAAGAGAGATTTGGGGAAAATCCTTCTCATGACTTAGATCAGTCTCAGGATGGAAAAGTTTACATTTTTGGACAATAAATAGAGATGTAAAGCCTGACTTGACTAATATTCACAGGAAAGAATAAGAAATTCCAACCATTTTCCCCCATCCAGTAAGTGGTGAAATATTTTTGGTGCTACCATTGCCATGGTTTCATGTAAAGTGCAGCTATGATAACCACTATTATCTAAAATGATAAGTATGTTGCCTGATTCTTGCACTGGATTTATGAAAATTGCTAAAAATGTTCTCATTAAGGCATCTCATCAATTTGAAATAGCTTCAGTCAATGAAAATGAAGATTTCTGTGTGTTCTCTTTCCATCCTTAGCTAAAACTCCCTTGTTTGGTTACAGCCTACTGGCCATGCTGATGGTGGGATTTTGGCCCCTCAAAAAGTAAATTTTCCAACCTATGGAATCACATATTTTGGATATCTCAGACTAATGTGTGCATGAGAATGTACTTATTCTTTAAACTAATACCTTCTCTGAACTCTGTGATTCAGGTGTCACCTCATAAAGGTTTTTAAAGGGATATGTATTAGGGAAGATGTGTGAATTTGTTTAACATATATGTAACCTTTTGTGTGGGGTTTAAATGTTTGAATTAAAGGGGAAATGCCATAATAAGCAAAATATAGGCATAGCCATCTTTTTTTATAGTTGCCACTATAATATTTGCTTTCTTCCAGGATATTGACATGATGTTACACTGCAGAGATCCATTTCCATAACCACACCAGCTGTTTCTTCATCTAAGCCCAAAACCTCTAAACAACTATTTGTCTTTCTCTATTTGTCTTTCTTCTTTTTGCATTTTGAAAAGCAAAGCACTTTCCTCAACTCAGATTGGGATAGATGCATGTTGTCTCCCTCCCCACTGGCTTGGCACCAGGCCTATGGCTAATACTAGTCATAGTATAGAGACTGTCCATTGCTCATTAAAAAGTATGCTCAATACATGAAGCAGGTTCTAGGTTCTATCACTAGCATGTCTATCACTAGCATGTCTGAACCTTAGACAGCAGGGATAAAAAAGGCTACTAAAACATTGCAGACCTATTGTCAGTCATAATATTTTGAACTTTACTAATGTGAGTAGTTTTGTGACCTCATATGATCTTATTCCTAACTCTGCTTAAAGGAAGATCACTGAGTTAAAATTCATGTAAGTAGAAATGATTACTTTAACTAACGATGGCTGCAAGCTCTGTAACCTTGTCACAAGAGTAAAACTATTTTACCTTTCCAGGACTTTCTACTCTGCCATAAGACCCATTGAGGTGGTCAGGACTTGGTTGATATCAATACACAAGCAAAGGTATCAGATTAACCCTGTTCCCTTTCATTGTGACTCATTTCAAATAGAAACTGGTAGCCTGAAGTGTTCTGGCAACTTAAAATCCTGATATTTAGGGTTCTTTTTTAATTGATAAGTAAATTTGTTGTTTCAAGAGGTTTACTTCTTTTGTTGGTTCATAATAGCTATTTTTTATTTTGATTAAATACAGATGTTGCAAATGGTTGTAGCAGTACAGATAATACTACAGTTGTACCTCGCTTAAAGAGCATAATGCGTTCCACAGGATTGCTCTTTAAGCAAGTTTGCTCTTTAAGGAAAACACCATTGAAAATGACCAATTATGGGGGGATTGCAAACCCTGATTTATTTGTTAAGCAAGTTTTTGGTTGGTTTTATTTGTTAACCGAAGCGAACATTCAGAGAAAAGTCTGCTCTTTAAGTGAGTTACTCTTTAAGCGAGGCACTCTTTATGCAAATTTAGAAATTTAGAAAGAGTCTTGTTCATTTCTTGGTACTGAATATATTAATGCAACCTCACAATGCAATGGGTTAATGTAAATTATGTATATAATCAGCCAGTCAGAAGAGTTCTCTAGTTTCCCACTTGTTGGGTCATTTGACTTATGCAGTCAAACCTCACACAAAGAGCAACTCGCTTAAAGAGCAGCTCGCTTAAAGAGCAGAATTTTCTCTGAATGTTCGCTTTCTTAATAAATAAAACCAACCAAAAACTCACTTAACAAATAAATCAGGGTTCACAATCCCCCCCCCCCACACACACACACAATTGGTCATTTACAATGGTGTTTCACTTAAAGAGCAAACTCGCTTAAAGAGCAATCCTGTGGAATGCATTATGCTCTTTAAGCGTGGTACAACTGTATTAGAATGTTTGCTATTCATTTTTTTTTCCGGTCAGTGTGTGTCTCCTCTCTGGGTTTTTTCATTTTGTATTATTGCGCACTCTCTCTCCCCTACACTCTCTAATTTGCCTTACAAAGTGTGATAGTTTAATGAAAGTTATTATACAGAACTGTTTATCTACCAAAACAACTGTTTTATCTATAAAGAAATGCAAGTGTACGTAAAATAATATTTTTCCTATACTTGAAGAGGTGTGGAGAGTTTAATTTGTTGTGCTAGAATGAGTCTAATGCATGGAGGACTTGCTAACTATAACTATTTGTTTAACCTGCCCCTCCTACTGCTGTGTATCTGCATGTATATACAAAACTTAACACTTGGGAACATATGATTCTTGCTTACATGAGTGTTTTCCAAATTAACATTTGATTCAGGGATTTCATTTTTGAAGACTAGGATCTGAACAAGGTTATTGAATATGCTATGTCAGCAGCACCTAAAACATCTTGATTTATATTGTATCCCATCAAGGTTAGAATAGCATGATTTCTGTCCTGCCCTCTCTTAGCTGTTTGCTTTATAAGCTTCAGTTGTTGTCAAATTTAACACACAGTGGAAGTCAGCTATATCAGCTATATTGCTGAAAACATTACCCTAACCTCTTATCAAATGGCAAATTGAATGTAATATTTGCCCTTCTTTGGGTACTTAGCTTGTTAAATATCCCAGTATCCATGGAACTGTGAATTGCTATAGCCCTTGCCCTCATATATATAAATAAGCAATTAAAATGTTGTTGATGAATCTTTTTCCTGGTTATCATTTGACACATTAAATTCTGCTGGCATTTCCTCGGGATAAGCATATGAGAAAATGTTCCCTTTATTTTTTGCTTTCCTGGCTCCTGAAATCATGTATGCAAGACATTCCTGTTGCTGTTGTTGTTGCTGGTTTATTATTGGACACCTAATATCAACAGACATTCAGTTTCGGAAAAATATATTTCTGTGTTAGCTGACAGAATCATTAACAGCCACAGAACATCATCCACATATTATAGCCTTATGAAGGGGAAAAGAGAATTGTCCTAAAAATTCTCTACAGATAAACAGATATTGATAGACAACAACTTAACAAAGGAAAAGCCATTGTAGTATTAAACACTGCCAACTACGTAACAGAAGGTACAAACCACATGAAATATAAAAAAACCCAAAAAACTGCATACCAAACTCTTGAACAAAGATCACTACAAAATTTTAGCTATATTCTAAAGACCATTCAAAATTATTTCAAGCAAATAATTTCTGGACAACTAATCTCCTTATATTTCCTACTCTTATTATAGGACAGTGATGGCAAACCTTTTAGGGATTCAGTGCCCAAACTACAACCCAAAACCCAATTATTTATTGCCAAGTGCCAACATGGCAATGGGGAGGGAGGAAGTGCTCCCATTGGGCTGCTGGGCAGAGGGGTGGGATGAACTCTGTGCTAGGGCAACAGTACAAGTGCTCACAGAGAGGGCTTCAAGTGCCATCTCTGGCATGTGTGCCATAGGTTCACCACCACCGTTATAGGACATCATTGTATTTTGTCCAAAGTCCAAAAGTAAGCAACCAGGTAACCCTAGTGAGAAAGTATATATGTATTGACAAACACATGCATGAGTTTGATAATGCTGGCATAATTGTTACACTAGATGCCACATCTCTTAATACCATGCCATAATGGGATTCAAGTTTTAAATTGTTTCCTTACCACTAGAGAGGTCTAGTCACCTCTCCATAGAAGTTATTAATACTGTACTTTGGAAAATATTACAGTACTTCTCATTTGTAATGATTTTTCATTTAATGGAGAGCACTACTTACAACTGCAAGGTACAACAATTAGCATTTCACATGGCTCCTTCTCATGGAAAATTAGAAGAAAATGTTTTGGAAAGAGAAGTGGAAAACTGTCCATATGGTAGTGATACATTCATGATATCTGTATGGTCTGGGTGAAAGGCAATGTGTCATGCATCAGGTACAATCAGATTGACATTTAGTAGCACCACTAAAAAGCTATCAGTTTCCTTTATGTCCTTACCATTGAAAACAATGAAATTGTTACTGATCTTTATAACGGTCCTGCCAATGCCACCATGTATCTTGAGCTAGAAATCCTGACATTCTAGAAAATAAAAAGGAGCACTATATAGAGCTTGGCTTGTACAATGAGACATATTTGTATCAGCAACTAAAATTATTTTTTTTTAAAAAAATACATGAACTCAAAAAAACAACAACCAACTGCTACATAGAGGATATCATTTGATTGTTGTTGATTCTATCATCAAAAGAGCTACTTCCTGTTTCAGGGGAAATATTCTCACCAGAATTATGAGTTTTATAAAGAAATATGCATTCCTTGTCTATGGAATACTATTCAGCATGGCTTAATTACAGCAAGACAATTAGAAATAGCTATCCACTATTGCCAAACTAAAAGATGGAGGTATGATCTGGTGTTCAACACATTCCATTTATTTTATTTTTATTTTATTTTTTATTTTTATTTTATCACATTTATACCCCGCCCCCATCCAATGACTCAGGGTGGCTTACAAAATTAAAAAACACAGTTAAAAACACATTGATTTCATTTAAAAATTTAAATGTTAAAAGGGTTAAAAAGTTAAAAATAGCAGGGAGAGAGGTGGGGTTATTCAAAATAGCCACCTAGCTGAACTGATGGTCCATCCCACACCCCAAACATCCCCTGCCAGCCAGGTCTTTACCCCCTTTCTGAAGGGCAGCAGCTCTGTCTGGAGGTACAGCTCACTTGGCATGACATTCCATAGGACCAGGGTGGACACAGAAAAGGCTCTTCTTCTAGTGCTTCCATAAAAGGGGAAGGATGGGCTAAAGAATGAAGAGGGATCTCTTTTTTCCTTGCAGCTGGGTCGAAGAGGCTGCTGTGGCAATGGGACCCTACACCACCACTGGCATCCTGGGCCCAACCCCGGGCCAGGGCACAAAAGGCCTCTATGGTGGCAGGATTCCACCGCCGCCCCTGGACTTCCTTATGTCCATGGTGAAGAGGCAGCTGCAGCGATGGACAATTAGATCCTCCACCACTGCTGGTGTCCTGGGCCCCACCCCATGCCAGGGCACAAAAGGCTGCTATGGTGGCAGGACTCCACCATGATCCCTGGACTTTCTTGGAGCTGGAGCAAGGAGGCCGCTGCGGCAATGGGAGATGGGACATTCAACCACTACCAGACTTCCTTGTGGCTGGGGTGAAGAGGCTGCTGCAGTGCTGGGCACCAGGACCCTCCACCACCATTGGCATCCAGTCCTCACCCCATGCTGGGGCACAAAAGGCTGTTATGGCAGTGCACGGCAGGACTTTGCCACCACCACCCTTGGACTTGCCTGAAGCCGGAGTGGAGAGGTCATTGTACTATTGTATTCTTTTATATTATTGTATGTGTTTTTGTAGGATGACTATGGTATAATTATTGTCTATATTGTATATTGTATTATTGTGTTTACTGCATAATATTGTGTGAGCCGCCCTGAGTCGGGTTTCCTGATTGGGCAGCATACAAGTGTGAGGAATTAAATTAAATTAAATTAAATTAAAATTTATTTTGCTTTATTGAAATCTCTCAGAGAACATTTCTGTGATTGCTGTAAACCACTGCTTCAAGCTCTGTGAAACTGGAGATGAAAGAGTAAGAAGATACTTCATGCCTGTGAATTGCACCTTTGGGTGTTAGGAAAATGGGTTCTCAGGCAAAGGTATCAAAGTCTCATTTCCCTAACTTGCCCCCATGGGAATTTCTTTAGGGAATTTACATATAAGAAGGTTGTTTGATGATGATTGAAATCAGAGCTTGATCAACAATTGGCATGGGGTTAAAAGCTGTTTTCCAGACTAAGGGGGAAGCCTCCATCACTGATTGGTCTCCTAAAGTCCAATCAGCAGCAGATGCCATGATGAAAGCAACTTCCCCATCAACTGGGAAGCAGGCCATGCCCTATTTTATTCCATCCCTAGTATGCACATACGTTGAGGATGGGGTAAACCTTAGTGGAACAATTTATTTGAACTCCTGGTGGAGTCTCAAAATGGGACATGTCAGGTGTGCCCTGGGGCAGATTGGCCTGATAGACCAACCAACCCCCCAAACTGTCCCAAAGAGTGGCCTATATGCTTGTGTAGACAGCTTCTCATTTTGACAAAAACACATTGATCGCTTATTCTCAGCAGATAGTTCTACTCTTTTACCAGGATGCGGCTTTATAGGTCCAGACTATTATATGAAGTTAAACCTCCAAAACACAAATGAAATAAAGCAAAAAGCTTTTGAAAATAAAAAATTTTCCATTTTAAAACCATCTCATCTTTCTCTACAAGCAAAGCATATTCGAAAGGAAAACATGGTTTGCTTTAAATAGGTGACATAAATTCTTTATTGCACTCTGGACTTAACTATAACCTGATCATAACTGCTGTATTGCAGCCAAAACTACTGATGTTGTGAGTTCAATCGTGATAGGGATCACGGTTGACTCTGTCTTCCATCCTTCCAAGGTCAGTAAAATGAGTATTCAACGTGTTTGGGGCAAAATGCTAATTACCTTGTGAATAGCCCAGAGAATGTTCCAAGTGCTGTGGTTGGTTAGGTAAAGGTTGCTCTTTCTTGAAAGCCAGTTTCAAATAATAATTAAGTCTCCAAAACCTACTTAAAACACATATATGCAGAGGGATTTTCATTTTATATAATTTTGTTTCCTTTCCTTTTCCTTTCACTCCCTTCCTCCTTCTCCATATCTTATCATTAAAATCAGGGGGGAAGGGAAGGGATGAATTGAAAATTTTCACAAATAGCCAAATTGTTCCTACCATAATTGTAATTTTTAAAGTTTATGCTGACATATTGGAAGAACTGCACTCTATCAATTAGGCAGTCTCATGATGCTTCCTCCTGCTCCTTTCTTCTTAAGTATGAGGTTCTCTTTGATTATAGGGAACTACAGCATTTCAAATTATGTATTGAAAAGAGAAGCACCAAAAGCAATTTCACACACTGTTTCCTTACGGTGCTAATTTTCATTGCCTTTTTTTTAAAAAAAAAATACTGGAACAAGAGAGAAAGAGGAAGAGAAGGCGCACACAATTTCCAATTAGAATCGTTCTTTTGGAAATTTACTGGGTCAGTAAACACTGGTAAAATAACAGAATATGCAATTGAATTGATGTGTTATTCTTCATTTATTCGACTGAGCCGTCCTTGCAAGAAGGCAAATAATACATAATTAATAGCAGAAAAAATGCTGTATCCATTGTAATATTATGAGTTACACATATGATGGGTAAAAATGGTGCATTGCATAATTTCTTACAGATTTATCTTGTGAAATAAGCTTATTTCTGTGTGAGATAATACATGGTACTAATTTGAAAATGGTTAAGAGAATATAGCCCATTTTGATAACTATAGTATAACAGATTCCATATCCTTGCACTGTTGAACATAAGGATTAGTGAAGAAAAATGAATTTAGTATGTCTTAGACACACCACTGCTATAATCACTTGTTGATTATATGGAGCTTCACGATTTCAAATTTTATATTAAAAGGAGAGGCACATAAAGCAATATGTGTGTGAAGCTATATTTGTGAAAGTAAAGAGAAAGTGGAAATAGTATACTGAGCACCTATGCAGAAGAGGTATAAGGATGACAGACTCCTCTGAAAAGGAATCCTATGATGAACAACCTGGATTTCTATAAAATGAAGTGAATGTTGCTCTGAAAGGACTAGGAAGAAATAAATCACCATGTCTTTATGGGACAACAAGAGAACTACTTCAAGCCACAGAGAATGAATCTGTCAAAGTCCTAACCTGAATATGTCAACAAATATAGAAAATAGAACATTCAATATACATTGCATTCTCCAAAAAAGGAAATGTCAGTGAGTTCAGTAGCTACATGATAATTATTTTAATTTCCCATGCAAGCAAAGTGATTCTCAAAGCATGGTAACAAATGTTTTTACCTTATACAAATGAGAAATGTTTGATGTTCAAGTTGGATTCCAAAAAGGAAGAGACACGTGAGATCATATTGCAAATATATGTTGGTTACTGGACCACACCAAATAATTTCAGCAGAATATTAGTCTGTACTTTACAGCAAACCCTTTGACTGTGTGGATCTTGAGAAAGAATGGGCTATTTTGATAGAAATGGGTATGCCTCAGCACTTGATTATCTTGATGTGTATTGTGGTTGTGGACAAGAAACTAGTGTTAGGATAGACTATGGGGAGACAGAATTGTTTCCTATAGGTGTCCGACAAGAGTGCATTGTATCCTCTGCCAGCTGTATGCAGAACATATACAGAAAGTCATACTAGATTCAGATGAAGGAGAAATGAGAGTTGGTGGAAGGAGCATCAATGTAATTTAAGGTATGCAGATGACACCAAGTTACTGGCAGAAAGCAGTAATGATTTCTAACAATTTTTTAGCAAAAATGAAAGAGGAAAATGATAAAACAGATAAAAAGACAAAAATAATGACTACATGACTAGAATAAATTAAATATGTAAATTAGGAAACAAAGCCTGCCTAGGGCTATTGCCAGTTCTGCAAGAAGACCTTCGGCCCTACTGAGGGAACCCACCCTTGAAGTATAATTCATATGTCTGCTGATGTTCTGGAAATATTGATGTTAGACTTCCAAAGAGGCACATTTGTTTCAGCCCTGTTTAACTACTATGTATCTGCCTGTCAATTGAGCTTGTTTGTTTACCTGTTAAAGTGTACACTATATATAGATATTTCTCTATCACTATTTACTGACAGGAAGGTTAATTTAGGTTCAGGTTGATCAATTCAATGAGCAAGCTCTAGAAGCAGATCATTTCCAAACATAATGAATTTTAATGGTTCATTGAAGACCAAACATCAAAGCAGGGATAGTTATGCTCTACTGTGGATGGGAAAATCCACCACCACCCCTCCACCAGCAAATGTAGAAACTACATTTCTAGTGTGAGAGAACTGAGAAGCCAAAAGAAAAGGCAGATGATATTATCATCCCTGCTAGTTAAATAATAATAAAAGCACTAGCATATTTTTGCTGTAACTCTTGGCTCCTCTACATTCCTTAACAACTACTACTACTACTACTACTACTACTACTACTACTACTACTACTACTACTAATAATAATAATAATAATAATAATAATAATAATAATAATAATAATAATAATAATAATAATAATAATAATAATAATAATAATAATAATGGCATAAATTATTCAGGGTTGAAAGGATTTTTGCAGAATAAACTCTGCTCAGAGAATGCCCAGATGAGGCTGTTTTCATGTCCCCAAGAGCCAGGACAGAAATGGATGCTCAATCTGTCATGCAGTACCCAGGTCTCAAATTGCTGAGTTGCCAGCCTCCCAGCTAACAAGGCAAGCTTCTTAACCACTGAGCCAATGCAGCCCTTATATTTCTGAAAATAATACAACCTAACTACTTTAATTGTATCTCCCTATTATTTTCCTTCTGAAATTAAGCTGCATACCTTCTCAAACCATTGGCAAAGAGATAATGAATCTAGGTCAATACCACCTGGAATGTTGGTAGAGTTTCAACTATGTAAGTGTAGGTCTAGAATGGAGTAACTATGGATACACAATGACACAATTGCCTATCATAAATTTGGGTAAAAGGATAAAGTCATATGGGTAAATTCATACTGTGTTGTTGGGGAATTGAAAAAACAGTTAGATGCACAAAGTAAAAAGATGTTGCAGATGGATGTATTAGACTGCAGTAAACTGAATGTTGTAACTATTCCAGAGTGTTTGCCTAACCAGTTCTCTAGGATAGTATGCCTTAATATAAAACAGCTGTACCACATTAAGGGCTCTGCAATTGTAGCAGCATAGGTGTAGCTTATTGATTAGTTAACTCGAAGACCTTGTATAAAACAAGGTCTCAGTTCACACTGCCTTAGGCTATGTGTGCAATAGATTCTATGCTCCTAGTACTGCCTGTATGTTCAAGGCTTCTGCTGGTTGTTATGTTCTGAAGGAGAAAGGTTTTATACTGGAAAAGGATACAAGACTGCTGGAGGCTGGGACCAGGAGGACTTTCCTGTCAGCACACCCTTGGGCCCTGTCACTGCCTGAGGGAGGACTGGAACCAGCCGTGGCAGTTTTTGTGGTTCCCCCTGGTTGGAAGAAGTGGTTTGCCTGATGCCCCTTTAGCTGGCGGTGGTGGCAGCTGTGGTGGGCCTTGGCAGTGGGAGCGAGGCAGTGGCCTGAGGTCCTTGGAGCCAGGGTAGTGGTGGCAGGCCTTGGCCACTTGAGCTGGAGCCAGCGGGCTGTGGCAGTGGAGGTGATGGAGGAGCCTGGGGAGGCCATGCTAGGACCTTCTATCCCTTCCTCCAAATTGGAGCAAGAACCTTTACTACTGAAAGGTAGGTACCCACATGGGAATGTTTTATTTATAATATTTTGTGGTATTTATTT
Organism: Furcifer pardalis; assembly: GCA_030440675.1. Lineage (NCBI taxonomy): Eukaryota > Metazoa > Chordata > Lepidosauria > Squamata > Chamaeleonidae > Furcifer > Furcifer pardalis. The sequence continues at coordinate 164,422,448 of CP126891.1, read as the reverse complement.
AAATTAAATATATTTATTTAAAATGTGTGTGTATGTATTTTTAATGTTGTGTGATACATTGACTGCACAATGTTTAAAAAAACCTGAATGGGGGTGTAGAGGTCCTTGGGAAGGCTGTGATGGTGAACCTTGGCACTCTAGCTGTTCTTGCACTTCGGTTCCCAGAAGACCAAGTCCCTGTGAATCCACACAAATGGGTTTACTGTGTGTGTCTTTGGGCTTCTGGGAATTGAAGATGAACAGCTAGAGTGCCAAGGTTCACCATTACAGGTCTTTTAATAAAGACTTTACTCCACACCTTTGTGATTGAAAAGGAGACATTTAAAACTAATCTGAATAATTTATTGTTACTGATAGCTGTAGGATGGAAGCTGTATTGTTATGCTTGCTTGTCTTTCCCCTAATGTGGATGTATGTGCTGCAGCAGAATGGCAGACAAAGAAACATAACAATACAGCTTCCTACAGCTATCAGTAACAATAGATTATTCAGATTAGTTTCAAATGTCTCCCTTTAAATCTCAAAGGGGTAGCATAAAGCCTTTGAAAAACCCAGGTGTGTGCAATTTCCATTGGATTGTGGGTTCTGTATGTTATTTCCATGGATTATGGCTTCTGTGCAATTTCCATTGATAGTGTCTTTTGTGTATGATTTCCATGGATTGTGCCTTCTCTGTGTGATTTCCATGGAATTGTGCCTTTTGTGTGTGATTTCCATGGAATGTGCCTTCTCAGTGCGATTTCCATGGATTGTACTTTCTGTGTGCGATTTCCATGGATTGTGTCTTCTGTGTGCATTTTCAATGGGTTGCACCTTCTGTGTGTGTTTTCCATGGATTGTGCCTTCTGTGTGCGATTTGCATTGGATTGTGCCTTTTGTGTGCGATTTGCATTGGATTGTGCCTTTTGTGTGCGATTTGCATTGGATTGTGCCTTCTCTGTGTGATTTCCATTCGATTGTGCCTTCTGCATGGTTTGTTTTCTATCTATGATTGAATCCAAATTAATTTTCTTTTCTTTTGAAATCTTGCAGCAGCACTTCAGAAAAAAAGACAACAGGATCTCAGTTATTCCTTCAGTAAGAAACCAAGATTGGAAACACCAGCTAAAGAAGTGGTGTTGGATCTTACAGACGAACCATCATAAGCAGCATCACCTGAACTTGGAGAGAGCAGTGGCAGCAGCTCAGTTGCAATTGTTGTTCAGTCGATTCTGACCCTTTGTGACCCTATGGACCATGCCAGCCAGGCACCTCTGTCTTCCACCTCCTCAGCCTGCCCAGTTTTCTGCCCATTGCATCTACAATACCATCTAGTCATCTCCTTTTTGGCCACCCCCTTCTTCTTTTGCCCTCCACCTTTCCCAACATCAAGGCTTTCTGAAGGGAATCTTCTCTTCCCATTTGAAGTCCAAAGTACTTTAGCTTCATCTTTAATGTTTGACCTTCTAAGGAGCAGTCAGGATTGATCCCCCCCCCCCTAGAATTTACCTATTTCTTCTCCTCACTGTCCAGGGGAATCTCAAAACTCTCCTTCAACACCACATTTTAAGGGCATCTATTCTTCTGCACTCAGCTTTCCTTATGGTCCGGCTCTCACAACCATACATTACCACTGGGAATACCACTGCTTTGACATGCAACTTCTTGTTTGCAAGGTGATGTCTCTACTTTTCACTATGTTCCCCAGGTTTCTGAAAGCTTGTCTCCCAAGCAACAGTCACCTTTTTATTTCTTTTTTTAAATTTTAATCTTTAAAACAAGGAAACACAAACAAAAGATTACAAAAAAATACAACATCAAAAATAAGAAGAAAAACATCCAATATGACAAAGCCAAACAACAAGAACCAGCTACATACATACATCAAAGAGACATACAATAGGTAAATAAGTTCACCCACATCCAACCCTTCACCTCCCATCTTCCCGTATTGACGCAACATAAATCCCTACCACCCACCCTGAACCTTTCACCATTCTGTCATCTTCTCTCCCCCAGCCTTCCATTGAAGAACCGCCTCCGAGTGTCGAAGAGGGGGAGGGGAGACCGGGACTAGGCGAATTCATATCAATATTTGAAAGTATCAAATAAATCAACTTGCTCAAAGCTATACAGTTATTCCTTGTTCTTCCTTCCTTCTGCTTATGGCTATCTTACCCCTATTCTTTTTATTTCTATTCTATATTTTCAACCCTTATCCCCCTTTAGCTTTCTTTAACAAAAATTATTTACAATTCCATAATATTTTTATAAGTATACTATAGCATATTTTTGTCCTTCAACTTGTAAGACAATGGGAACAGCTAACTCTTCCTAACAATTCAGGTGTTACATTGACTTAATGTTTACCACCAAGTAATTTAATTATTCAATTTCCTTCCATCTATAATATCCTAAACTTCATTTTCATATTTCCAAGCATACCCTTAAGCAAAACCCTTTTTTCTCATTTCCCTTTACCTATGCTGCTATTGTATTTTTATTATAATTCCTCCCCTTTTTATTTTATGACTGTAATCACCATCTGATGTGAGCTTTGATCCTAGGAAAGTAAAATCTGTCACAGCTTCAACTTCTTCCCCATCTATTTCCCAGGGACTGATAGGGCCTGTTGCCATTATCTTGGTTTTCTTGATGTTGAGTCTCAAGTCAGCTTTTGCACTCTCTTCTTTCAACCTAATCAGAAGCTTCTTTAGGTCTTCCTCACTTTCTGCCATTAGGGTAGTATCATCTGCTTATCTCATTTTAAATTCTTTATTTATAAAGGGAATCTTCTCTTCCCATTTGAAGTCCAAAGTACTTTAGCTTCATCTTTAATGTTTGACCTTCTAAGGAGCAGTCAGGGTTGATCCCCCCCCCCAAGAATTCACCTATTTCTTCTCCTCACTGTCCAGGGGAATCTCAAAACTCTCCTTCAACACCACATTTCAAGGGCATCTATTCTTCTGCACTCAGTTTTCCTTATAGTCCGGCTCTCACAACCATACATTACCACTGGGAATACCATTGCTTTGACATGCAACTTCTTGTTTCCAAGGTGATGTCTCTATTTTTCACTATGTTCCCCAGGTTTCTGAAAACTTGTCTCCCAAGCAACAGTCACCTTTTAATTTCATGACTGTAATCACCATCTGCAGTGAGCTTTGATCCTAAGAAAGTAAAATCTGTCACTGTTTCTACTTCTTCCCCATCTATTTTCCAGGGACTGATAGGGCCTGTTGCCATTATCTTGGTTTTCTTGATGTTGAGTCTCAAGCCAGCTTTTGCACTCTCTTCTTTCAACCTAATCAGAAGCTTCTTTAGGTCTTCCTCATTTTCTGCCATTAGGGTAGTATCATCTGCTTATCTCATTTTAAATTCTTTATTTATAAATTTCAATAAAAAAGAACAGAAAAATAGAAAAAAAACAAATACACTCCACAAGAATAATAAGCTTAATATATAGAATACAAAAATGCAATAATACATTTTACAACTTTTATATCATCACTCTTATACCAAGAATTCTAATACCTCTGTTAACTTTACTACATAAAATCATCATTGTTTAATTCACCTCTGTGCTATATACAATGTCCAGGGGGGTTATATCCATTTATATTTTCCAAAAATCAATTTGTTCCGGTACAGGGTTAACTCCTTTCTTTTTAACAATCACATACTCAACAAATTTCCTCCAGAATCCATTTACTTGAGCTATGCCTTTCTTAACATTTATTTCCCATGTCAGTTTATCGTTGAGAACTAATTTCCACATTTCTCTATACCACTCTTGTATATCCAACAACACATTGCTTTTCCAATTTTTTGCTATGCATTGTCTTGCTGCGGACAACATCACAGCCATCAGCTCTTTACCATCATTATTCATTTTATATTTATCCACATTTGATAGTAATGCCGTATCTGGTCCCAATTCTAACCGCATATCCATTATATTTTCAATTTCTTTCTCAACTTTTCCCCAGAAATCTGCCACCTTGTTACAATTCCACCACATGTGTACATATGTCCCTGTTGAGTGTTTACATCTCCAGCATTTATCGCTTATTTCCTTATTCATTTGGTGCAGTCTAATTGGGGTCAGATACCATCTCCAAAGCATCTTAAAATTATGCTCTTTTACTCTTACAGACATAGTTCTCATAATTCTAATTTTCCATTTTCTATGCCAACTTTCTTCCGAAATTGTCATACTCAAATCTTCCCAAATATTTTTTAGAACTTCCTGAATTTTTCCTCGTTTATTCATTATCTTGTAAAACTTGCTGACTATCCCTTTAACTCCTATATTTTCCTTTCTTATTTTAACCATAAATTCTTCAAAGATTGTAAGTTGTCTATCTAAACCATTATAAGATAAAAATCTCTTATTCCAATTATTTATCTGGAGAATCTGAAACCAATTTAAATTCAGTTGTGAAAAAAGTGCTTTTCTTTTTTCCGGATCTCTACATATCTTTACCCAGTCTTTTAATAACGAAACCCCATTTTCTAATAATATTACCTTAATAGCCCTATCTATTTTAATTGGGAAGTTATTAAAGTCTTCTAATTCTACAATTGGTGAGATCCCTGGAATAAGATCTGCTCTTACTCTATTCCATTCTTCTATAGTTGTTTTTATCATCCTATTCTGTATCTCTTTATGCTTTTTACCATCAATTTTACTTAGAAATATCGCTTTGCCCACTTGCATAAAATCTCTCTTTTCAATTTTTTCCAATATCGATTCTTCTCTCATTTAAATTTTTACTACGTTTCTTACTTGAAAAGCTCTATAATAGTTATGTACGCTTGGAATTCCTAGTCCCCCTTCTTTTTGAGGAATATACCATAATTGTTTAGATAGTCTTGCTTTTCATTTTCCATTACAAAAATTATTTATAATTTTTTGATATTCTTCCAATTCTTTATTACTATGTTTTATTGGTAAAACATTGAATAAAAAATTTAATTTGGGTAATAACATCATTTTACTTAAGGCTACCTGGCCAAACCAAGATAGATTCAATTTATTATACTGTGTTATCTTCCCTTCAATATCCTTCTTCTGCTTTACATAATTTAACTTTTCAAGTTCCCCAGTTTTGCCTGAAATCATAATCCCCAAGTATTTTAAATTAGATTTGACTTGTATTCTGTATTTTTCTTTTATCTTTTCTTGCTCCTCTTTTTCCCCATTACAATACAGTAATACCTCATATAACATTAGTATCGAATAACAGTAAAATCGCATAACATTAAGCAATCTGGGGGGAAGAATTGCATCAGATAACATTAAGATCCTATGGGATGCTTCAGATAACAACCGCTAAAGCCTGTGTGGTTACAATGTATCTCTATGGCTCCCATAGGATTTTAACATGCATCAGATAACACTAAAAATCATATAACATCAAGACTTGTGGAACCAGGTTTTAGTGTTATATGAGGTTTGACTGTATATCATTTCCGATTTTCTCCAATTAACTCTTAGACCTGTTGTTTCTTCAAATGTTTTTAAGTGTGAATATATTCTCTCTAATGCCTTCTTCAGGTGTTTTACAATTATAAGTGTATCATCTGCATACAGGTTTATTTTATTATCTTCTATTCCACTTAATTCCTCATCTTGATGAATAGCATTAGCTAAGAACTCCATCGCCATTATAAAAACTGGGGATAAAGGACACCCCTGGCGGGTTCCTGCTTCTAATTTTATATCCTCTGTGTATGTATCGTTAACTTTGACTCTAGCTGTTCCTTGTTGGTATAATTTTGCAATTACTCCTTGAAATTTATTACCAAATCCGTATAGACCAATCATTTCATGAATTGTTGCCCATTGTAACGAATCAAATGCTTTAAATATGTCAAGAGATATACATCCTATCTTCTCTTTTTTTCCTTTCTGTAAGATCTAATAGATCCAACACTCTTCTTACCAGATCTGACATATATCTGTTTTTCACAAATCCTGCTTGATCTTTGTTTATGTATTCACCTATAAAACTGCCCAGTCGTTTAGTCAATATTGTAGTAAAAATTTTTGCATCTTGATTGATTAATGAAATTGGTCTATATGACTCTACTTTTCCTGGGTCTTTACCTGGTTTAGGAATTAGAGTAATAATTGATCTATTCCATGAATTTGGAATTGGTTCGCCTTCCAATATTTTATTAAATAGCTTACACAATTTTGGGACTATTGACTCCTTAAATTCCTTATAAAATTCGGCCGGTAACCCATCTAATCCTGGTGCCTTGTCTGATTTTAACTTCCCAATAACCTCCCGAGTTTCATTTTGTGAAATTTTATCCTCCATTTTTTCCTATGTTCTTCTGAAATCTTATTTATTTGTTGTTTATCAAAATATTCTTTACGTTTTGCTATGGTTACATCCTTTCTTGAATATAGATCTCGATAAAAACTTTCAACAATTTTGGTTTTCTCTATAGTTTTGTTGCACCTTTTACCTTTTTTATCTATCAACACACTAATCTGACTCTTAGCCTTCTTTTCTTTAGCTGCCCTTGCCAATAATTTTGAATTTTTATTACCATATTCGAAATATTCCCTTTTGAAGAAAATTAGGTCCTTCTTAACTCTTTCCATATCTTCTCCATCTAATTCCTTTCTTATTTTTTGAATTTTCGCAAATATATCTTGCCTTTTAGTCCTTGCATGTTCCAATTGATATTCTTTTAGTTGTTTTTCCAACTCGTGATATCTGCTTCTATTTTGTTTATTTCTTGTGCTTGTAATTTTTATAGATTCACCTCTAAAGACTGCTTTCATAGTATCCCACACTGTACTATAGCTAACCTCATTATTATCATTCCGTTTCCAGCTTTCTTCCCATTTCTCCATGATATAATTCTTAGTAACTTGCTCCTTAAAAATTTTCAAATTATATCTCCAATTATACACTTTCTTACCAGGACCTTCTAGTTTCATATTCATTATTACCTTTGCGTGGTCTGATTCTTTAATTGTTCCTGTTTCTATGTCTTCCACCAATCTCTTCAAACCTTCTGTAACAAAAATATAGTCTATCCTGGAATACGCATTATGCACTTGAGAAAAATATGTGTATGCTCTTTCTCTACCCTTAATCTCTCTCCAGACATCTTTTAAACCAATTGCTTTAATCCAATTATCCAATATAATTTTTTTGCTCTTTCTTCTGTCTCCTGTGCTGTCCATATCAGATTTTATTAAGTTAAAATCTCCTGCTATTATCATATTTGTGGTTCCTTCTTTACTGATAATTTTTTGCATTTTATTTAGAAATTCCTCCTGATTATCATTTGGTGCGTAAATATTGATAAATATCAATTCCTCATCATCAATGTTTCCTTTAATTATTAAATAGCTTCCTTCTGGATCTGAAATACTTTGTGTCATATTATATCCTATTTTATCAGACATCAATATCGCCACTCCTCTGGACTTAGATGAACCATATGCCATTTCATAAATTTGCATACCTCTCAGAACTAATTTGTTTACTTCCGCTGATTTTTGATGGGTTTCTTGTAAAAAGATAACATCCGGTCTATCTTTTTTAAGCGCCACTTGTAATTTCTTTCTTTTCAGTACGTTGCCTGTACCCTTTACATTCCATGACACTAACTTGATATTTTTAATGATCTATAATTAATCTAACGTGGCCTATTGATACCTTCCCTGGATGTGCAATCCAAATCCCAACACCCAAAAACCAAAAAATATCTAAGTATCTAACATTAACTAAATTAAAAAACTTACCTATCTTGAAAAACTCGTTGAACCTCCCCACTCTTTTCTTCAGAGTTCTGCCTTTGTCTTCCAAAGAGGGGAGGTGGGAACATGAGAAGAATGACATGCTCTAATAGCAATCCCTATATTTACCCACCCAGCTCCACCATCTTTATTTAAAAAAAAATAGAAAATCAAGGGGCATAGAAAAAAGAGAAATAGTAACATTTAGAAAAAGTAGTAACTACTCACTCTACCACTACCACACTCACAGAATCATCAGTACCTCCCGTAGCTCCCTCTTCTTCTTCTTCTCCAGTTCGATCTCTTTTTATGGCTCCAGATTCCAACAATTCTTTTCTTAAAGACATCCACTCCTGCGTTCCCACCTTGACCAATCTGATCTGGCACATATATTCTAATACATCCATTTCTTAATTAACAACGTGCATCTTTCTATCGTAATAGAAACATATTTGTTGTAGAAATCTCCAATTATATGTAAGCCCTCTGGCACTCAAAATTTTAGTCACGGGCTTCATTTTGTATCTCCAAACCCGTTCTTCCGGTGCGATATCATTGTAGATTTCCACATCAACCCCATCCATCTTTAGGACACCAGCACCAGCCTGTTTAATAAAAGCCATCACCCTAAGCTTGTCACCCCAATTTGCAAATTTGACCAAAACATTTCTTCGAAAATTCTTCCCTCTTCTTCCCCCCACTCTGAAGACACTTGCTATATCTTCTGCAACAAAATCTTTTCCCATTTTGAGAGAGTTTAGCCAATCAACTACTCTTTCCTTAAGCTTGTCTGGCGTCCGTTCCACCATTTTACGAATTACAATATTTTGCTTGCGCATAGATTCCTCCACCATATCAAGTCTTTTCTCATGTGAACCCACTTTTAGGTCAATTTCCTTTGTTTTAGACTCCAGTTCTTTCACATCAAGTTGCAGTTTCTTTACATCCTTTCGTGTGTTCATCGTATTCTCAATCCTCTTTGAATTATCTTTCACTTCCCTTGATAAACCATTGAGCGTTGTAGCCAAACTTTGAAAATTGGTAGTTATTTCTCTATCCCTCTTCATCTGCTCACTGCTAGTTTGTATGTCTTTCCTCAGTTCTTGTATATTGTCTGACATAGTCTTTTCCATTTGTTCAACTTTCTTCATAAATTTTCCAATTTCTACATAAAGATGCACGTTTTCCCCTGTTGAGATCTCGGCCATCGGTGGTGGTGTTTGTCCGTCTCTTTGTTCTTTTTGTTCCCTCTGTTCTTTTTGCTCTTTTTGGTCTTTTTGCTCCTTCTTCTCCCTTCTTGTCTCAGGTCTCTTTGGTTTCACAACTTCTTCCTCCTCTCTAGCTTTACCCCCTCCATAGTTTAGTCTGTTAATGTGCAAGATCAATACTTTAAGCAAATTGTTTTAAGTCAAATAACTTTATCATCTTCTCCCTCTCTCTCTTCTTTTTTTATAATCTAAAATTTTTTATAAGTCTCTGATTAATTTCATATATTCAATTAATTTTCTGATTGATATTGCACACTACCACAAACAGTTTATATATGGTCTTCAATAATCAACAATTGATAATCAATCCAATAGCTAATAAATCAAGTTTCATAAATTTACCAATTTCTATTAATTGAAACTAATTAATTTGATATTGATTCTGATATAATAATTGAAACTGATTAATTTGAAATTGAATTTATTGATGGAATTCATCTGCTTATCTCAAGTTGTTGATGTTTCTCCCAGCAATTTTGATCCCTGGTTGTGATTCGTCCAACCCTACATTGCACATAATGTGCTCTGTGTATAAGTTGACTAAGCAGTGTAATAAAATGCAGCCTTATCTTATTCCTTTTCCTATTCCAAACGACTCCATCATTCCATATTCTGTCCTAACTTTTGCTTCTTGACTCTTGTACAGATTTCTCATGAGGCATATAAGGTGATCTGGTATTCCCATCTCTTTAATTACTTGCCACATTTTGTTGTGGTCCCCACAGTCAAAGGCCTTCGCGTAGTCAATGAAAGAGAAGTAGACTTGTTTCTGATATTCCTTTGTTTTCTCCATGATCCAATGTATGTTGGCAATGTGGTCTCTAGTTTCCCTGCCTCTTCGGGACCCAGCCTGCACTTCTGGTAACTCTTTCTCCACATGCTGCAGTCTATCCTGTATTATTTTGTACATAACCTTGCTAGCATGTGGGATGACTGCATTTGTTCAACAATTTGATCATTCTTTGGCATTAGCCTTATTAAGGATTGGAACATATACTGATCTTTTCAAAATCTGCTGGCATATAGAATGCAATAATTTGATTCCATCATCTCCTAGGGCTTTGAAAAGTTCAACTGGGACATCATCATCTCCACTAGCTTTGTTGTTTGCTGTGATTTTATGGCCTTTCTGACTTCACTCTCTAGGATGTCTGGCTCAAGTTCAATGTTCTCATAATTGTGATTATCAGGAGTGGTGAGGTCCTTTTTGTATAGTTCCTCTGTGTACTCTTATCATCTTTTCTTTATCTTTTTGGCATCAGCTAACTCCTTGCCATTTTTGTTCCTTATTATTGTCATTTTTGCTTAAACGTTCCCTTCATTTCCCCAATTTTTTTTGAAAAGAACTCTAGTCCTACCCCTTATGTTGTTTTCTTCTATTTCTTTGCCCTGTTCATTTAGATAGGTTTCCTATCTCTCCTTGCTTTTCTTTGAACTTCTGTATTCAATTGATTGAATTTTTTTTTCTGCATTGCCTTTTGCATTCCTTCTTTCCTCTGTTATTTTAAGAACCTCATCAAACAACCACTTTGCTTTCGCAAAGAGAGAAAAAAGGGAAAAAAACAACTTTCCAAGCTCTCTCCACTTTCTTTTACTCTTCTGATTTAAACTCTCCCAAAAAACAGACTTTAATTCCAGTTCTTCTCGATCACCTGACACACTTCATCTCCTTCCTTAAGTTTCGTTTAGCTTTCAGTAACGTTTAGGTTTCGTTTTTCACCGCCATTGATCAGAACCATCTGAGTCTGCTCCCTTCTCTTTCCAGTCCCCCTTCACAAAAATAAACACAGTTCGTCTAAAGTCTTCACTGCTTCTGCCTCTCTTCCAGCACCTTTAATTTCCACTTCTTACCCTTCTGCTCTCCTCTCCTATCTCACTCCACTCCACTCGAGAAAAGAAAAATCCACTCCGTCCTCCCCTCCTTTGCTTGTCTTCTTTGCTTGGTGCCCCATCCGTCCCGGCAGAGTTACCCCAGCCCAACTCACCACGTCAGGATTCTCCCAACTGAGACAAACTCCGGGACCCTAAAATCAACTCTTTCTCCTTGGTGGCACGGTCTTTGGGTCTCTGCTCTTCTGACTCCCAGACCAGCTACAACAGTCCGCAGCTTAGCTTGGCTCAGCACAGGGCACCTGGCCCCGCTTCGCCCTGCCTCTGCACCGGAGCCCGGTCTTTCAAGTCTCCAAACCCCCAATCGCTCTTCCAGTACTACCAGGCTTGCCAAGCTTTATTTTAAGTCCATGTTGGTCTCATTAAAAATGTTTGTTTGCATTCTTTTTTAAAAAAATAACCGTTGAACTGGCGGAGCAGGGAAACAGCGATGTTACCTCTACACCATTTTTAGCCGCAGCCGCCGCCGCGCCCCCCCCAATTATTTTTAATCTTGTTATTTCTTCAAATTCGTTAAGATGTAGCTGGACCCATTCTATTGATTAATTTTTTTAGGATTTTTTCAATATTACTAATGTATCATCTGCATATAAACTAATTTTATTACCTTCTACTCCCTCAATATTTCTATTTTCTCTTATGGCATTTGCTAATAACTCCATTGCCATAATGAACAATATTGGTGACAATGGGTCCCCTTGTCTTGTGCCACCTTTAAATTGTATATCTTCTGTAAAAAGATCATTCACCTTCACTTTAGCAACCCCTTGTTGATACAACTGTTCAATTAATTTTTGAAATGTCAATCCAAAACCATAATTCTTAACAATTTCATTTATTTTAACCCATTGAAGTGAGTCAAATGCTTTAAAAATATCTAAAGACAAAATTCCAACCTTTTCCTTATTTTTTTTCCTGCTATATACGTTAAGTCTACAACTCTCCTTGCCAAATTTGCCATATATCTACCTTTCAAAAAACCTGCTTGATATTCCTTTATATAACTAGCCATAAATCCATTCAATCTATTTGCCATTATTGCTGTAAATATTTTGGCATCTTGATTTATTGAGGAGATTGGTCTATACACATTCACTTTCTCCATGTCTTTCCCAGGTTCAGGAATTAAAGTTATTACAGATCTATACCATGATGCCGGCATTCATTCTCCATTTTGCCAATAAAATTAAGCAGCTTCAAGCATTTAGGAACTACAATTTCTTTAGATTCTTTATAAAACTTAGCCAATAACCCGTCTTCCCCTGGTGACTTACCTATCTTTAATTTTGCTATAACTTCCTTAATTTCTTTTTCTCTTATCTGTTCCTCCATTTTATTCTTGTGCTCTTGGGTTATCTTAATTTTAGACCATTTCTTTAAATATTCTTTCAATTTTTCTATTTCTTTACCAGAATATAATTTTTGATAAAATTCCTTTCTATTTCAATTTTATCTTTAACCTTATTAAACCTTACCCCTTGTTTATTTATCAAAGTTTCAATTTGTCTTTTATCTTTTTTTTCCTTAGCAACTCTTGCTAATAATTTTGAATTTATATTGCTATATTAAAAATACTCTCTCTTTAAATAAATCAAATCCCTTTTTACCTTTTCTATCTTTCCCTACCAATGTCATCTTTTTCCCCTGCAGCCTTTTAAAACACCTTTCCATCTTTTGTTCTTGCATGTTCTTCTTGAAGCTGCCTAATTTTTTTATTTTTATTTTTTTGGTTTATCCCTAATCTGTTTGTTCCTTATACTTGTTAAATTAATACACTTTTCTCTGAATACCGACTTCATGGCATCCCAGACTATATCATAACTAACCTCTCCACTATCATTCCATTTCCAAATTTCTTCCCAATTTTTAACTATTTGTTCCCTATTCTTCAAATCCCTGAATAAGTTTGCATCTTACCTCCAATTTCTCCTTCTTTCATTATTTCCCACTATTCTTAACTCCAGTACCATTTTTGCATGATCTGATTCCTTAAATATTCCTACTTCCATCTCCTCTAAATTTTTAATCATATTATCTGAAACTAAAATATAATATATTCTGGAATACCAGTTATGAACCTGTGAAAATATGTATCACTAATTTCTGACCCTTTAAGTTCTCTCCAAGTATCCCTCATTTCCAATAACTTAACCCAGTTATCTAATATTTTCATTCTATGATCACTCCATAGTACATTTGTACAATCTATATTGGATCTAATCAAGTTAAAATCCCCTGCAACCATCATTTTTGTTGTTCTTTCTTTTTCCAATATATAATATATTTTTTTTCCAAAAACTTATCCTGTTGTTCATTTGGAGCATAGATATTCACCAATGTTATTTCTTCATCCTCCACCATCCCTTTCAGTATCAGATATCTACCTTCTGAATCAGGAATGCTTTTGGTCAGCGTAAAATCCAATCTGCTCGAAATCAAGGTTGCCACCCCTCTTGCCTTTCAGGTTCCAAAAGAGATTTCATAAATCTGGGTCTAGCCTAGAAATAATTTATTCATATCTCCCAATTTTTGATGTGTTTCCTGCAGAAAGATTATATCAGGTCTATCCTTCCTAAGGGCAGACTCCAATCTCCTTCTTTTTACCTGACAACTAGTACCTTTCACATTCCAGGTTAAAACTTTAATAACCTTCATATTTTATCTTTAATCTCCTCTTACTTGGTCCACCGCTATCTCCACAGGGCATGCACTTACCTGAACATCTAACCCCTATAACCCCACATAAAAGAAACAAAAAAAAACCCCACATACTTTCCTCCTCCTCCCCTTACTCTTCCAATCAAAAGTAGGCCTCTGTAATCAAAGAAGGGGAGGGGAAAACATGGAAGATGCACCTATCACCCTACTTTATGCTCAATTGGCTATCTTTTATACTTTAGTACTTGTCGTCTAAGCCTAGTTTTCCCTTGCAATATCACTTCACCCTTCATCGGCCTGCCCTTGACTTGCCAGGAAGAGGGAGAAAGTGGCCGCAGCTGCCGGGTGCTTCGAAGGCTACAAAATCTTGCCTCAGTGAGCTCCAGATGCCTGCCCTCGACTTGCCGGGAAGAGGAAGAAAGTGGCCGCAGCTGCCGGGGGCTTCGAAAGGCTACAAAATCTCGCCTCTGTGAGCTCCAGACACCTGCCCTCGACTTGCTGGGAAGAGGGAGAAAGACTTTAGGAACATTGTTGTTATTTTGTAAGTCCTCTTCATTGGTTGAAGGAGGTTGAGCATTGAATTGATTTTTTGTATCTTAATTGTGATGTACTATGTTAGTTTTAAATGGTATTTTACTATGTACTGTATACTGTATTTTATGATTTTATTATGTTGATGTATATTATGTGATGACATGGTTGTGAGCCGCCCAGAGTCGCATTTTGTGGGTGGGGCGGCATATAAATTGAAGATAATGATAATGATGATAATGATAATGATAATGATCTGACTCTGAAACTACAACAACCCCATTCTTTTTACCATCTTCCTCACCTCCTACAGCTCCACCTTCTTCTTCTCCAACCTCACTATCAATACCCCCGAATCCACCAATTCCTGTCTCAGTTTCCTCCATTCCTGTGTACCTCATCTTACCAAACCAATCATATGCATATATTCCAAAGGATCCATTTTTGAGTCAATTGTATGCAACTTTTTTCCATAATAAAATCTCAACTGTTGAGGGAATCTCAAATTATAAGCAATCCCATTCTCACGAAGAATTTTGTTACCGGCTTCATTTTATACCTCCACGAGAGTTCTTCCATTGATATGTCATTATATAATTTAATAGCACCTCCTTCCATCTTTAAAATACCAGATCTGTTTTGTTTTATGAAGGCCATCACCCTTAATTTATCCCCCATGTTTGCAAATCTTACCAGAACATTCCTTTCTACTATTCCAACATTCCTTACTCCTAATTGAAATGTGCTTACAATATCCTACAACACAAAATATTTACCCATTTTAAGACCAATCAACATTCCTCATTTTTGACTGGTCTGGCGTTTTTTCCAACTTTCTTCTAATGACAATATTCTGTTTTCTATTCTGTTCTTCCATCATATCAATTCTTTTGTTTTGAACCTGCATCTTAAATTTAATTTGCCTTTGCTCTCTATTTAATTCTTTGATGTCACTTTGCTTTCTTAAGCTTGTTTTCTTTTGGTATGATTTTTCTTGCTGCCTCCTGTATGACACCAGGCACCAGGCACTCTGTGGCATGGAGTCTGAAATTAAGGAAATGTTCTTGTTCTCGCTCAAGGTCTAGTTCTAGTAGCTCTAGCTTTTGTCCCATCAACATCTATGTCTAGTTCTGTTCCTTTTCCAGTTGTACATGATTGTACTGGATTGTAGCTTTTTAGGAACTGTGGTAGTACGTCAATATAGGAAAAGGCATTATTAGCCGTGAAATACCTCTAAATTTTTGTTTTCAAAGTTTTATTAAATCTTTCCACCACCCCTGCTTTGACTTCATGATTGGTGACAAAGTGATGCACACCATGTAGTTTTAGCAATTTCTTTAAAGGCTGGTTTAGTAACCCATGACCACGGTCTATTTGCAATTTTCCAGGCTTCCTATCATCTTGCCTGTAAATAGCATTGACCATTTGGTTCATAACTCTGCCTATCTTATCTTTCAGAGGCAAAACCTAGGCATATTTAGACAGGATTAAGACAGGATGTCTATCACTATTAAAATATACTTGTAACCCTTGTTGTACTTGGAAAAATGCTGTAAATCTACTAAATCAGCCTGCCACTGGGTGTCTTATCTAGAAACAATAGTCTTGTTTCTTTTGAAATGGCTCTGGGCTGGCCTATGTAGTGTGTAAGCATCTTGGTCCAAAAGCCATTTGTCAACCTCTCCTCTCTTCAGGCCTTTGCTCTGTGTTTTACCCTCTTGAAAAAGAGGGTTTATGCCCCCAAAGCTCCCAGCCTCCCCAGGTGTATAATATATATTCTTTAAGATTTTTTTCATGTTCTGCCATTTTGTCAGATGAAACATAAATGAATACAGTCAAACCTCGTATAAAGACCGCCTCACTTAAAGAGTAACTTGCATAAAGAGCAGAATTTTCTCCGAATGTTTGCTTCGCATAAGAAATAAAAACAACCAAAAACTCGCTTAACAAATAAATTGGGGTTTGCAAACACCCCCCCCCACACACACACACACACACAATTGGTCATTTACAATGTGGTTTCGCTTAAAGAGCAAAGTTGCTTAAAGAGCAATCCTGTGGAATGCATTATGCTTTTTAAGCGAGGTACCACTGTACCACTGGTGTAGGGTAAATCATTTTATTGCCAAAAATAAAAGCAGGGTGGAGATGCTTAGTAAACAGGACTGCTGGATGTGCAAGTAATGCAGGAAAGGGAATATGTCTTTGAATCGCTGATGTGCAGATTTTCAGCAAGATCCCTGTGAAGGAAATACACCTGTGTAAAAAATGAAATAGAAGAACATTTTAGTAAATTTTTCCATCTCTCCCTGCCTCTTTCACTCCTCTCTCTCTCACTTGCATACATGCTTTCTCAAGAAAAACACACTGAAAAATAAAATTCTTACTGGTGTGGGTTCTTTGCCCACTTCAGTTTCCAGGGTTTGATTTAAAGCTGCCTTCTCTTCATCTTTCTTTTCTTCCTCTTCCAAAAGGGCATCAAAGAATAACTGGGACAGAGACCAGGTAGGTCCAAATTCTTTCTGCCTTGTTTTCTCACCACTTGGTTTAGCGGTTTTGAAAAGTATCCCCACCATCCACAACATCTACAGGTTTTGGAAAACTCTCAACAGTTGAAGATCTTATAGTCTGCAGTTTTTGGAACATCTTTTTAGGTTGGACTCAAAGCTTCAGTAGGTCCACTGCTCACTACATTCCAAACAGCTTTTTTTGTTGGGGTGGTGCTTTCAGGATCTGAGTCTTGACCAGCTGTAAATATGGTAAACTCTCTGCTGCAGAAAAAAGTTTCTACTATCTGGGAAGCTGTCCAAGTCTAATGAGTTGTTTTTCAGACTCAAGGGTGGAAACGAAAACCCCCTAGACTGCAGGTTAGACTTTTTTCATCTTTTTGGTTTTTTTCTTCAAGGGTGCACAGGGTAGGGGCATGCACAGCAACCACATCTGTTTCAGATAATGGGGTGCTTACATGTTTTGCCCAATTCCTCTTCCTCCATTGGTTTTTTGACATTTTATGTTGTAAAGAAAGGTCCTTGGTCTTCGGTGGGCTGCTTGTCATTTTTATGTCTGCTCCACAGAACTTGTCCAGGCACACAAAAGGCCAAGCCTGTTTCAAAAGGGCTGTCTCTGGTGATGTCATATAGGTTATAGAGGGTATCACGTGTCCCTACACAGACAATCTACATTAGGATTGCCCTGCCCTCATTTCTAGGGTGGCAATCCACATGTTCTCGGTCTGGGGTATACCTGAGCGTGGCCAATTCTCCTTTGGGTTGTCCTTTCCTACCAGTTGGCATCCGCCATACCACTTTCGGTCATGGAGGCTACCGATGAACATCATTTCCTGTCACAAGGGTAAACAGGGGACATTGCTACTACATCATTTCTGGCACACATGGTTGTGATGCCATTTCCGACCACCTGGGTAAAAAACATGGCAGCATAAACAAAAGCATATGGTGTGATGGCACTTCTGGTCACATGGGTAAACAAAAACACATTGTGATGATGTCACTTCTAGTCACATGTGTAAACAAAAGCACACGGTAATGACATCACTTCTTTTCATGTAGGTAAAGAAAAGCACATGGTGTGACGTGACTTCCAGTCATGTGGGTAAACAAAAGCACATGATAATGACGTCACTTCCAGAATCTGATTTTGACAGCAAGTAGGTCCATTAAACTTTGTTGTTGTAGTTCAGTCGCACAGTCGATTCTGACCCTCTGCGACCCCATGGACCACCATCCGCCAGGCACTCCTGTCTTCCACCATCACCGTCAACTCGCCCAGCTCTGTGCCCACTGCTTCCACAATACCATCTAGCCATCTCATCTTGGGCCGTCCCCTTTTTCTTTTGCCCTCGACACTTCCAAGCATCAAGGCTTTCTCAAGTGAATCCTCTCTTCTCATTTGATGTCCAAAGTACTTTAGCTCCATCTTTATTATCTGACCTTCCAAGGAGCAGTCAGGATTGAATTCTTCTAAGATTGACCTATTTGTTCTCCTCGCTGTCCAGGGGACTCTCAAAACTCTCCTCCAACACCACATCTCAAAGGTGTCTATTCTTCTGCACTCAGCTTTCCTAATGGTCCAGCTCTCACAACCATACATTGCCACAGGGAATACCATTTCAATGTGATGTCTCTACTTTTCACTATGCTCCCCAGGTTTCTCATCGCTTGCCTCCCAAGAATCAGTCACCTTTTTATTTCATGGCTGCAATCCCCATCTGCAGTGAGCTTAGATCCTAGGAAAGTAAAATCTGTCACTGCTTCTACTTCTTCCCCATCTATTTTCCAGGGACTGATAGGGCCTGTTGCCATGATCTTGGTTTTCTTGATATTGAGTCTCAAGCCAGCTTTTTCACTTTCTTCTTTCAACCTAATCAGGAGCTTCTTTAGGTCCTCCTTACTTTCTGTCATTAGGGTGGTATCATCTGCATATCTCAAATTGTTGATGTTTCTACCAGCAATTTTGATCCCAAATTGTGATTCCTCCATCCCTGAATTGTGCATTGTGTTCTGTGTATAAGTTGAATAAGCAGGGTGACAAAATGCAGCCTTGTCTTACTCCTTTTCCTATTCCAAACCACTCCGTCATTCCATTTTCTGTCCTAACTGTTGCCTCTTGATTCATGCACAGATTTCTCATGAGGCCTATAAGGTGTTCCGGTATTCCCATCTCTTTAATTACTTGCCACATTTTGTTGTGGTCGACACAGTCAAAAGTCTTAGTGTAATCAATGAAACAGAAGTAGACTTGTTTCTGATATTCCTTTGTTTTTTCCATGATCCATCTTATGTTGGCGATGTGTTCTCTAGTCCCCCTGCCTCTTCTGAAACCCGCCTACACCTCTGGTAATTCTCTCTCCACATACTGTTGCAGTCTATCCTGTATTATCTTGAGCATCACCTTGCTAGCATGAGGGATGAGCGCAATTGTTCGATAATTTGTTTTTTTTTTTTTTTTTAGGCAGAACCAGCTGTTCCTTTTTTATTAGGTAAATAAAGAAAGAAATACAAAAGAAAGAAAAGACAAAAATACAAATAAAAACATTATAATAATATAAAGGCTTATGAAGATCACATAGCATATTTTACCCCTATTACCTTTACAATCTCTTCATTTCTTGATACATAATCTTCTTCCCATACGCATCTATTACATCATCAAAAGGAAAAACACCCTTGTGCTATATACATAGTTCGGGGGGTTTTATACCTTTCACACTTTCCAGAAGTCATTATAATCTTTTGCAGGGGGTATGCCCTTTTTTTCTTTTAAAGTATAATTAATGAAAGGCTCCCAGATCCTCCAGAATTTGTTGTTATTGACATTTCCTTTCCTACAGTAAATTTCCCAGGTAAGTTTTTCATTCAAGGCTATCTCCCACATTTGCGTATACCACTCCTGCAAACTTATTTGTTCATTACTTTTCCACCTCTTAACAATAACCAATCTTGCAACAGTCAACATTATGGCTAATAACTCTTTATTGTCCTTACTTATATCCTGGTCTTCTATGTCTGTTAATAAAATTATTTCTGGTCCCAGCCTGATCTGTATATCAAATATGTTCTCTATTTCCTTTTTTATTCCTTCCCAGAAATCTTTAAGTACCTCACAGCTACACCACATATGTTCGTATGTTCCTTTTATTTTTCTGCATCTCCAACATATCTCACTCATGTTACTATACATTTTATGCAAGCTGACTGGGGTCCTATACCATCTCCACACCAACTTATAATTGTGCTCTTTAAGTCTGACAGACATAGTTCTCATTATCTTTCTTTTCCACATCTTCTGCCATTTTGTCACTGTTATCCTGGTCTCTAGTTGTTGTTCCCAGCTTTCTCTCAGCACCTCTTGTACGAGTTGTGTTTTATTCAAGATTTTGTAAACCTTGCTAACTACCCCTTTAATTCCCAATTCTCTATTTCTAATCTTAGTCAAAAGTATTTCAAATTCCGTACATTCTCTATTTAAACCAATTTCTCGTAAAAATTTCCTATTCCAATTATTTATCTGGAGGATCTTGAACCAGTCCAATTGAAGTTGCGAGTACAGCTCATGTCTTTTCTCTTGATCTTTGCAAGCATTGACCCAGTCTTTTAGTAATAGCACTCTATTTTCCACCAATATATCTCTGATCTTTGTATCTATTTTTATCGGAAAATCCTGAAAATCCTCCACTTCTAGGATTGGTGAGATTCCCAGAGTAAGCTCTTTCCTCACTCTATTCCATGTCTCAATTGTTGATTGTAACATCATAACTTGGGCCGTCTTTTTTCCCTTTTCTTTTCCCTCGGATAAAAACTGTGCCTTCCCCAGCTTCGATAAGTCTTTCCTTTCAAATTTTTCCCAAACTGTTTCCTCCCTGTCTAAAATCTTTATAACATTTCTTATTTGAAATGCTCTATAATATTTTATAACGTTTGGGATCCCCAATCCTCCCTCCTTTTGCGAAACGTACCATAACGACTTAGTTATTCTGGCCCCTTTATTCCCATTGCAAAACTGGTTAATCATATTTTGGTACTCATTCAGCTCTTTATCAGTATGTTTTAATGGTAAAGCATCAAACAGGAAGTTCAATTTGGGTAGCAACATCATCTTGCATATAGCTATTCTTCCGAACCATGACAGATTTAATTTATCGTACTTTGCTATTTTTTCCTTTATTTCCTTCTTTTGTCTGTCATAGTTCATACTTTTAAGTTCCCCACTTTTACTTGATAACATTACCCCCAGGTATCTCATCTTTTGTGTAATTTGTATATTATACTTCCTCTTTATTAATTCTTCATCCTCTTTCCTCCCATTAATTAAAATCATTTCTGTCTTATCCCAGTTAACTTTCAATCCCGTAACCTCCTCAAAGTCTTTCAGATGTTTGTTAATCCAATCTAAACCCTCCGTTGGATGCTTCACCGTCAACAATGTATCATCTGCATAAAGGCTTACTTTGGTTCCTCCCACTCCTACTATTCCCTCATCTTGTCGGATTGCGTTTGCTAACAGTTCCATAGCCAGTATAAACAACGAAGGCGACAAAGGGCAGCCCTGCCTCGAACCCGCCTCTAATCTTATCTCACTTGTATAACTATCATTGAATTTGACTCTAGCCACACCTTTTTTATACAATTTTCCAATAACACCTTGAAATTTTCCCCCAAATCCATATAATTTAGTCATCTCGTAAATCGTTGACCATTGCAATGAGTCAAATGCCTTGAATATATCTAATGCTAAAAGCCCCACTTTTTCCTTTCTTTTTTCCATTATATCTAAGATATCCACGGCTCTTCTTATAAGGTCTGCCATATGTCTATTTTTAACAAATCCCGCCTGATCCTCGTTGATATAATTGGCTATGAAACCATTCAATCTATTTGCTATAATTGTAGTAAAAAATTTTGCGTCCTGATTAATCAGAGATATTGGTCTATAAGATTCAATTTTTTCTAAGTTTTTACCCGGCTTGGGAATCAAAACAATTACCGATCTATTCCAGGAGTCTGGAGTCGCGTCTCCCTCAAAAATCCCATTGTATAACTTGTGCAGTCTCGGAACTACCCACAGCATAAAATCTTTATAAAACTCCGCTGATAACCCGTCTTCCCCAGGCGCCTTCTCCTTCTTCAATTTTTTTATTACTTCTTCTATTTCCCCAGTCGAAATTGCTTCCTCCATTTTATTCCTATGCTCCTCTGTAACCTTCCTAATTTGTTGTTGATCAAAGAATTTTCGCAGTTTACTTAAATTTACCTCCTTTTTTGAGTACAGCTTTTTATAAAAAATTTCAATCAATTCTGCCTTCTCCCTTTTTTTATTACATCTTTTCCCATTTCCATCTACCAATACACCTACTTGCCCTTTATTCTTTTTATCCCTTGCTGCTTTCGCCAATAATTTAGAATTTTTATTGCCGTACTCAAAATATTCCCTTTTAAGAAAAATCAAATCTTTCTTCACTTTTTCAATATCTTTCCCATCCAGTTCTTTCTTAATTTTTTTAATCTCTTGAAATATTCTCTGTTCCTTTTTTTTAGCATATTCGGTGTGGAGGTATTTTAGTTGCCTTTCCAATTCTTGGTTCCTGATTCTGATTTGCCTGTTCCTATTACTTTTTAATTTTATCGATTCCCCTCTAAATATTGCCTTCATTGTGTCCCAGACTCCTCCCCTACTGACCTCATTATTTTCGTTAAATTTCCAACTTTCCTCCCAGTTTTCCATTATTTGTTTCTTTATTGACTCCTTCCCATATAGCTGCCCATCATATCTCCAAATATATCCACTTTTTTCATCCTCGTTAAAATTTATGTTTACTATCATTTTTGCATGGTCGGATTCTCTAAATGTTCCAATCTTGATGTCCTCTATTTTTTTTACCAGCTCTTCTGTTACAAAAAAATAATCTATTCTCGAATACATATCATGCACATGTGAATAATATGTATATTCTCTTTCTCGGGATTTTAACTCTCTCCACACATCCTTTAACCCCATAAATTTCCTCCATTCCTCTAATATATACTTTTTGCCTCTCTTTTTTACACTTGTACTGTCAATATCCGAGCACAACATATTAAAATCTCCACCTACGACCATGTTTTTAGTCCCCTCCTCTCTCAATATTTTCCCCACTTTATCCAAGAAGTCTTGCTGTTTATCATTTGGTGCATAGATGTTGGCCAACGTTATCTCCTCTTCCTCAATTTCCCTTTAATTATTAAATATCTCCCCTCTGTGTCAGCTATAATCTTGTTCACCGTGAACCCCAATTTTTCCGAGATCAGAGTAGCGACTCCCCTGGCTTTAGATGTCCCATATGCCTTTTCATATATATCAATTCCCCTCACCGCCAAATTGTTAACTTCTGCAGATTTTTGATGGGTCTCTTGCAAAAAAATTACATCAGCCCTATCTCTGTTGAGCGATACTCGCAACCTCTTTCTTTTCAGGGCGTTCCCTGCCCCCTTCACATTCCATGTTACAACCCTTAATGACTTAACCATTTATATTTAGATCAATTTCCCATTGCTCTTTTCCCTCCCCGAACGTGTTCACTAACCAACCCCTAACCTCCCTACGACTAAAGAATCTATACAGAATAAAATACAGTAAAACAAAACTAATGTTCAAACTGAAAAAAAAATGTAAATTACGACAACAACAAACAAAAAACTTACCTATCTTATTCCCTTCTTCTACCCTCCCCACATCTTTTCTTCTAATGCCACCTTTGATCTTCAAAGAGGGGAGGGGGGGACCGGAGAAGAAAGGCATATCAATCTTCTATTAACCTCCTCCCTCTGACATTAACTAAGTTTGTACATGATTTCACCCCACCTGTTCCCTACTAGCACCTGGAAGATCTGCACCGCCCACTGCTCCCTCCTCCTCCCGGCCCACTAACGGTCCCATCACCCCCACCCTGGCCAATTCTGTTCTCATTACTATCCAATCCGAGTCAGCTTCTTTGATCAAACCAATTTGTGTTAAATACAACAGTGCATCCATATTCGCATCCAACACATGCCATTTTTTGTCATAAAAAAATCTCAACTGCTGTGGAAATCGCCATACATACTTGACCCCTTTTGCGTTCAATATCTTCGTAACAGGTTTCATAGTATACTTCCACTTCCTCTCTTGGGGCGCTATGTCATTATACACCTC
Source organism: Furcifer pardalis (assembly GCA_030440675.1). NCBI lineage: Eukaryota > Metazoa > Chordata > Lepidosauria > Squamata > Chamaeleonidae > Furcifer > Furcifer pardalis. The sequence continues at coordinate 164,398,667 of CP126891.1, read as the reverse complement.
CACATCTACCCCATCCATTTTTAGGACACCAGACCCAGCTTGTCTAATAAAAGACATCACCTTCAGCTTATCTGCCCAGTTTGCAAATTTGACTAAGACGTTCCTAGGTGACTTCTTATCTCTCCTTCCACCCACCCTGTACACCGCCCCAATATCGTCTGATCCAAATTCTTTACCCATTTTTAGTGAGTTCAACCATTCCACTATTCGCTCTTTCAGGCGGTCTGGTGTCCTCTCAGTCACATGACGCATCACTATATTAAATTTTCTCCACCCCTCTTCAATCATCATCATTCTGTGTTCCTGCACTGTCATTTTATCTTCCAAAATGTGCTCTTGAATATAAAGTTCATTCACAGATATTATGGCATGTTTGACTTCCTTGTTCATTGTCTTTGTAATCTCATCAATCTTCTGCGTGTTCGCTGCAACATCTTTTTTCACATCTGTAAGGGATTTTGCCAGGCTTTCATACTGTAGCCTGGCTAATTCCCTATCTTTCTTCATTTCCACACTGTTGGCTTCCACTGTTTTATTCAATTTAGTTTGGTTTTCATCCAACCTTTGCAATGTCGCCTGAGTATCAGTCATATTCTTGGCCAGTTGTTGAAGGATTGTTGTCATGTTGTCCATTCTTTGTGCCAGGTCGAGGGAGCCCACCTGTTCCATAGCTGTGGTGCTCGCTGCTGTCTCTTGAACTTCCATGTTGGGTGAAGGTGTATGCCTCTCTTCCTCTTCTTGTTCTTTCCCCTTTTTACCTTTTCGACCTTTTGGTTTCACCACCGGCTCCTCCATCTCCTCTCCCTCCCTTCCCAGCAGACACCCCAGTATACCAGATGCAGTATATAACAAGGGGAGGGAACAAGGAGTGGGGAAATTCTCTGTCTTCTGAGGTTAAGTCACAGTTCCCTCGGAGGCTGTTTTTATTGAGCTGCCTTCAAAGTTTTATTAAGCTGCCTTCAAAGTCTTTATAATTTTTATTTATCTACTGTATATAATTCTCAAGCAGCCACCTTCATACCCACAAACACAAGACGGAGAAGTGAATCTGCTGATCTCGCTTGAATGGGTCTTTTACTCAGTATTTTTTGCTGCGCAATTCCTGAGACAAAGAAACAGTTTCATCTCCGCCCCCTTGTGGTCTTAAGTTTTTCCTTAGTCCGCCATTACGCACCGGGCAATGGGGGGAGAGGACAAAGAAAAGTTCTCCAACACAGCACCAAAGTTTCAATAAAATTGAAAGTTTCAGCCCTTTCTTCAGCTGTGCTCTTGTCAACCAGCCTTTATGCCTTTATGCCTCAGTTAAAAATGTGCCCAAGTCCCAGCAAAACCTGTACTCCTCACTCACACATTTCTGCCCAACTCTGTCCCAGCTCCGAGGCTCCGAGGCTCCCCTGTGAAACTCAGCAAGAGACGAAACACTCTCACTCTCTCTCCTCCCAGAGTCACACTCTCTCTTTGACCCCCGCTCACCAGCTGGTTCCACAGTCACTTTCTTCCTTCTGCCGACGCCAGCCTCCAAACAAGCCTTATCTCTGAGATCGCTTTCACACCAGTAATCACACTTTTTGCAGAGACGAACTCCGGCACCCAAGAAATTCTTCAAATTCCTCAATCGGCTCCACAGACAGTGGCAGGAGCTAGGTCCTCCGACCCCCCCTCCCCCGTCTGCGATTCAAGCCTCCGCTTTTCGTGCCCCGTTCAGTCTCTTCTCTTTCAAGTCTCAGAAGCAACAACAGCGACCACAGCAACCACACCGTCGATAGACTTTAAAAGCAGTCCTCCAGGTAAATTTTCCCTCAATTTTATCTTCAAAGTCTCCTCTTTACCACATTAATTAGTCAGAGAAGAGAAGGATCGGTGTTCACCCTACGCCATCTTAACTCCGCCCCCAATTGTTCGATAATTTGAACATTCTTTGGCATTACCCTTTTTGGGGAGTGGAACGTATACAGATCTTTTCCAGTCCTGTGGCCATTGTTCTGTTTTCCAAATCTGCTGGCATATAGAATGCAATAGTTTGATTCCATCATCTTGCAAGGCTTTGAAAAGTTCAACTTGGATACCATCAACTCCACTGGCTTTGTTGTTTGCAGTGTTTTTTAGGGCCTTTCTGACTTCATTCTCTAGAATGTCTGGCTCATGTTCAATGTTCTCATCATTGTGATTATCAGGAGTGTTGAAGTCTTTTCTGTAGAGTTCCTCTGTGTACTCTTTCCATCTTTTCTTAATCTCCTCTGCATCTGCTAACTCCTTGCCATCTTTGTCTGTTATCATGGTCATTTTTGCTTTAAATGTTCCCTTGAGTTTCCCAATTTTTTTGAATAGATCTCTAGTCCTACCCCTGTTATTGTTTTCCTCTATTTCTTTGCACTGTTCGTTCATGTAGGTTTCCTTAGCTCTCCTTGCTTTTCTTTGAAATTCTGTATTCAAGTGACGGTATTTTTTCCTTTCTCCTTGGCATTTTGCATTCCTTCTGTCCTCTGCTATTTTAAGAGCCTCATCGGACAACCACTTAGCTTTCTTACGCGTTTCTTTTGATAAGGTTTTTCTTGCTGCCTCCTGCATGATGTCCCACATCTCTGTCCATAATTCTTCTGGCACTCTGTCTATCTGGTCCAAACCATTAAATCTGTTCCACACCTCCACTGTGTATTCCCAAGGAATGTTGTCTAGATCATATCTGTCTGGCCTAATTGTTTTTCCTATTTTCTTTAGTCTAAGCCTGAATTTTGCAATCAGTAGGTTGTGATCTGAGCTGCAATCTGCTCCTGGTCTTGTTTTTGCTGACTGTATGGAGGTTCTCCATCTTTGACTGCATAGTATGTAATCAATCTGGTTTCTATATTGGCTATCTGGTGATGTCCATGTGTAAAGTCTCCTTTTGTGTTGCTGGAAGAGAGTGTTTGCTATGACCAGTGTATTATCTTGGCAGAATTCTAACAGTCTTTGGCCTGCTTCATTCTGTGTTCCAAGACCAAACCTGCCTGTTATTCCATTTACTTTTTGATTTCCTACTTTGGCATTCCAGTCTCCTATGATAATGTGTACATCATTTCTTGGTGTCTGTTCTATGAGGTGTTCTAGGTCCTTATAGAATTGGTCAATTGTGGCGTCATCTGCACTAGTGGTTGGTGCATATACTTGGATTACCGTGATATTGAATGGCTTTCCTTGTATTCTGACTGACATCATTTTATCATTTTTGAGATTATATCCCATTACTGCTTTTCTCACCTTTTTATTGACAATTATGGCTACTCCATTTTTTCTTAGCTTTTCTTGTCCACAGTAGTAGATATGATGGTTTCCAGACCTGAATTCGCCCATCCCTGTCCATTTTAACTCACTGATTCCCAAGATGTCAATGCTTATTCTTTCCATTTCCTTTTTTACTACTACTAGTTTTCCCTGGTTCATTGATCTTACATTCCATGTCCCTATACAGTATTGTTCCTTGCAATACTGTATTTCTCCTCCCCTTTTCATGTTCCTCTCCTCTTCTGATCAGATGTGCTAAGCATCCTATTTCATCTCAATTGCCCCATTTGTTTCGCCATTAAACTACTAATCTGGTATTGGAAGATACCCCCCCCTCCCCATTAAAAAACACCACAACAACAGTCAATCATATTTGGGCCAAGTATTAAGATGCAGATAGCTCAATGAGTTAGGCATCTGGCTACAGAGCTAGAGGTTGGAAGTTTTATTCCCCATTGAGACTCCTGTGAGTAGAACCAGCCTGTTTGTCTGTTGGCAAGTCCAAGGATGCGACTAAAGTAAGGAAAATGTAAACCACTTCTGAGTATTTTCTACTTAGACCCTGAAAAGGATCACAAATAAGTCAGAATCAATCTGAGTTAATACTAATATTTTAATTATTAGAAGACAGGTTAGCTTGTTCTTTGCTTTTATTTCTATTCTTTTGAGTTGCTATGTATCAATTATACAAGAAAAAAATATAGTTCTTAATCCATTTGATAGCCCCTATGAATCACACATACTTCACTGGACCTGCTCTGGTTGGGACTAAAATTGGATTTGATCCATAGTTTCTATAAAATCTCTTACTGAGGTTATAAAAAGGACAGCCAAAGTAAAATACTGAATGAGAGAAATGGAAAATATTATAGTCCTGTCTACAGATCTGATAAAGAACAGAGTGAGATGAATCATCCAACCTTAGATAAAGAAGTAATATGTTGTAGTAGCCTTAACAGCAAAATATTAGACATTAATTGTAACGCAACAGTGTGTGATGAAATTTGCAGTATTAACTAAGAAATAAAAGCAATTGATTTCCACATGCACTATATTGTGCCATATCCTTAAAATAAAATAAAAATGATTACGTTGGTGTGGACATTTACTGGTGGCAAATAAATCCAAAAACTGTTAAGTCATTTTCTCCAAAGCTTACTGTTAATGTAAGAAGTCCATTTGGCTGGACTGAGAATTTCAATTTCAGTGATGTGTGGGTTATCAAACATGTTATGGCAGCTAATACTACCACTTCATATCACACAATCTGCTTTGTAGTCAGACTATAAAAAGCAAAAGAATAGAAGTGTTTGTTAAATGGGATGGTTAAAAATTCAAAAGAAAGAATCAAAAAGGGTTTAAAAACTAGAACATCTTCTGAATTAGGTTGTGCTGTATTCATTTATTATTTGTTATCCTAGTGGTGCTAGCTTTAGAGCCAATCCATTTGGCAAATCCATACTGTCTTTGATCTTTGTTGAAAGCAACATTTAGACTGTCCTATTGTATTTCATTGACATTGCTTCATTTTCTCCTGGATATTTCAAGGAGTTAGGCTGCTTCAAAATCAGGATTGAGCCAGAGATGAAGAACAGAGCAATGTTTAGAGATATGGAAAGTGTCACAACTGTCTTATTTCTTTCCCAAGAAATACTAACTCAACATAATGAGATAACCAATCATAATCTTGCCAGTCCCTGCAATACTTTTGCCACTAGAGTAATGGCAAAAATTTCTTTTTTTATATTAAATTTTTATAGGTATTTAAACAATATAAACATACAATAATAAAATTTAAAAAATGAGAGAAAAAAATACAATAATAAAGAGTTACACGAACATTACAGAAATAAGAAAATTGAAAAAAGAATAAATCATAAAATAGGAACATATTTTCTTCCTTTACATCAGTATGAATACATTGCATTAACCATATATAAGCAACAACAACAATAATAAAAGAGAATACCCAAACTCTACTCATCCCATATAAATGCTGCTTAAATCATCCTTGATACCACTTTTCAACTCATTATCTAATACATTTAATTTCCTACACTATCATAGATCACACTTTTGTTATCACCCTTGTGATATTTACAATGTCCAGGGAATTGTACAAACTCATAATTTCCAAAAGCCATTTTGTTCCGGTACAGGGATAACTCCGTTCTTCTTAACAGTCACATATTCCACAAAAGGTTTCCAGATTCTCCAAAAATTATTAACTTTAGCTCTACCTTTTTTTATTTTTAACTCGCAGGTGAGTTTATCATTAAGTGCCAGCTCCCACATTTCTTTATACCAATCTTGTATTTTTATCAGAACATCATTTTTCCAGTTTCTCGCAATGCAAAGTCTAGCTGCTGACAACATCATCGACATCAATTCTTTATTATCATTACTCATGTTGAACTTATCAACCTCCGTTAACAAAACTGTGTCCGGACCCCAGGCGAGCTGCATTTCTAGTATGTTGTTTACTTCCTTTCTCACTTTCCCCCCAAATTTTTCCAAACTTTTACAAGTCCACCACATGTGTATATATGTTCCCACTTCATGTTTACAACACCAACATTTATCACTAATCCTGCTATCCATATGATGCAGCCCGACTGGGGTCCTATGCCACCACCAAATTAACTTATAATTATGTTCCTTCATGCTGACGGACATGGATCTCATAATCCTTTTTCTCCATTTTCTCTTCCAATTTTCTGCTGGAATTGTCTCTTTTAATTCATCTTCCCACTTATTTTTTAAAACTTCCTGTATATTTCCACTTTTATTCAAGATTTTATAGATCTTGCTTACAACCCCTTTGATACCCATGTCCCCTTTCCTAAGCTTGGTTAACATAATTTCAAATAAAGTCAACTCACCCTTTAAACTATCATCTGTCAAGTATTTCTTATTCCAATTGTTTATTTGGAGAATCTTGAACCAATCTAACTGCAGTTGCGAAAATAACTCTCTTTTTCTTTCACTATCCTTACATATGTTAATCCAATCTTTCAACAAGAGAGCCTCCTTCTCTACTAATATACTTCTAATCCTACTATCTATTTGTATTGGAAAAGCACTAAAGTCATCAAATTCTACTACAGGCGATGTACCTGGGGCAAGCTCCTCTTTTATTTTGTTCCATTCTTCTATTGTCGTCTTTATCAACTTACACCTAAGGGTCTTTTTTAAATTATCCTTCTTTTCACTTAAAAATATTGATTTGTCAAATTTCTGGGACTCCTTTCTTTCAATTTTTTCCCATATTACTTCTTCCCTGTTCAATATTTTGATAACATTTCTTACATGGAATGCCCTGTAATAATCACGAATATTAGGTATTCCTAAACCCCCCTCTTTTTGGGATATATACCATATTTTTTTAGCTATCCTAGCTCCTCGTTTACCATTACAAAATATATTAATTATATTCTGGTACTCCTTTAATTCTTTGTCAGTAAACTTAATCGGTAATACATCAAATAAGAAATTTAATTTGGGTAGCAACATCATTTTACATAATGCAATCCGTCCAAACCATGATAAATTTAGCTTATTATACCGAGTTATTTTTGTTCAATTTCCTTCTTCTGTTTATCATAATTTAACCCTTTTAGCTCTCCAAACTTATTAGATATTATTATCCCCAAATATTTAATTTTATTTCCGATCTGAATTTTATATTTTTCCTTTATTTTTTTCTCTTCTTCCTTAGTCCTATTACAAAATATCATTTCAGTCTTGTCCCAGTTAACCTTCAAACCTGTTATATCCTCAAATTTGCTTAAGTGCTTACATATATTTTCAATTACTTTTATTGGATGTTTTGCAATAATTAGAGTATCGTCTGCATATAAGTTTATTTTATTACCTTTCATTCCTATTATATCCTCATCCTGGCGTATCGAGTTTGCCAAAAACTCCATTGCCAGAATGAACAATGTTGGTGACAATGGACAGCCCTGCCTTGTACCTGCCTCTAAATTTATATTCCCTGAATATTCACCATTAATTCTAATCCTAGCTGTTCCAGATTGATATAATTTCTTAATCATTCCCTGAAATTTAGTACCAAATCCATATATTCTAATCGTCTCTTGAATTGTTAACCATTGTAGAGAATCAAAAGCTTTGAATATATCTAGTGACAAAAATCCCACTTTCTCTTTCTTTTGTTCTGCTAGGTCCATTAAATCTATTACTCTTCGCGTTAAATCTGACATGTATCTGTTTTTGACGAACCCTGCCTGATCTTCCTTTATATAATCAGATATGAAACTGCTCAGTCTATTTCACATTATTGAAGTAAAAATTTTTGCGTCCTGATTAATTAGTGAAATCGGTCTGTACGATTCCACCCTTTCTAGGTCTTTGCCTGGCTTGGGATCTAGAACTATTGTTGATCTGTTCCATGAACTTGGAGTTGCTTCATCCTCTAATATTTTATTAAACAGTTTACTCAATCTCGGCACAATCCATCCTCTGAAATCTTTGTAGAACTCAGCCGATAACCCATCTTCCCCTGGAGCCTTATCCACTTTTAATTTCTTTATCGTTTCCTCAATTTCTCTTTCTGTAATTTCTCCCTCCATTATATTTTTGTGTTCTATTGATATTTGTGAGATTCCTTGAGTTTCAAAACATTCCCTGAGTTTATCCAAGTTTACCTCCCTTTTTGAGTACAGTTCATTATAAAAAATTTCTAGTATCTTCATTCTATCCATTTTTATTACATCTCTTTCCATTTTTGTCAATCAATACCCCAATCTGACTTTTAGATTTCTTCTCTCTTGCTGCCTTTGCTAATAATTTAGAATTCTTATTACTGTACTCAAAATATTCTCTTTTTAAATAAATCATGTCCTTTTTAATTTTTTCAATATCTTTCCCATCCAATTCCTTCTTAATTTTTTGTATATCCTCGAGAATTCTCTGGTTCTTAGTTCTTGCATGCTCCAGGTAAAGTTGTTTTAATTTTATTTCTAACTCCTGATACCTGCTTTTTTTCTGTTTATTTTTAATACTGTTTAATTTTATAGATTCCCCTCTAAATAACGCTTTCATTGTATCCCATACCGTGCTATAGCTGACCTCATCGTTATCATTCCACTTCCAATATTCTTCCCATTTCTCCATTACATTTTTTTCCCTAGTGTCGTCCCTGAATAAATTTGGATCGTATCTCCAATTATACCCCCTTTTCCCCCCACTGTCCAATTTTATTTCCATTAATATTTTTGCATGGTCTGACTCTTTGAACATTCCTATTTTAATGTCCTCAATGGTTTTAATTAATCCCTCTGTAACAAATATATAATCTATTCTAGAATACATATTGTGTACATGGGAGTAAAAAGTATATTCCATTTCATTCCCTTTGATTTCCCTCCATGTATCTTTTACCCCCAGTATCTTAATCCAATCATCCAGTATATATTTTTTACTCTTTTTCTTACCACTTGTACTATCAATTTCTGATCTTATTAAGTTAAAATCCCCCGCTATAATCATATTTTTTGTTCCTTCTCTTTCTAGTATTTTTCCCATCCTGTTTAAAAACTCTTCCTGATTATCATTTGGGGCATATATATTAACAAGTGTGACTTCCTCCTCATCTATATTTCCTTTAATTATAAGATATCTACCTTCTGGGTCAGCTATACTTTGTATCATATTAAACCCTGCCTATTCTGAAATTAGGGTTGCAACTCCTCTTGCCTTTCATGAGCCATAGGCCTTCTCATAAATTTGTATCCCTCTCAGGACTAATTTATTTGTTTCTGCAGACTTCTGATGGGTCTCTTGAAGAAAGATGATATCTGCTTTCTCTTTGTTGAGTGCTATTTGTACCTTCCTCCTTTTTATTACATTCCCTGTACCCTTCACATTCCATGTTACTATTTTTAGATTCTTAACCATCTAATTTTATTATTTTCCTTAATTTTTTTTACTACACTCCCTGGACGTGTACCATCTATCCCCTATCTTAGAAGAACTATAAAAACTAAATAATAGACAAAAATAACCTAAAAACATATTAAAGCTAACCTGAAAGACATTATGAAAATATAAACAAAAAAACCTTACCTATTCTTCTGCTTTGTTTAAACCTCCCCACTTCCTTTTCAAGAATGTCACCTCCGTATACCAAAGAGGGGAGGGGGGATCGGGACAGGATGTCATTGTTTTCCCTGCATTTCCCCTCTTCCCTCCTCCAATATTTCTTTATTGTACATGATTCTCACTCTACAATTTCAACACTCGGATCTGACATGTCCATCCCCCCCGCCGCTCCTCCCTCCTCCCCCTCCATTCTCAAAACTGGTACCATTTCCCCTGACATACACAAGTCTGTTCTTAATTCAATCCAATCACTTGCAGCCACCTTAATCAAACCAATATGAGTTAGATAGCCCAAAACATCCATCTTCGAGTCAATGATATGCATTTTTTTGTCATAAAAAAACCTCAGTTGTTGCAGAAATCTCCAGTTATATTTAATGCCCTTGGCAGTCAGCAGTTTTGTAACCGGTTTCATCCTGTATTTCCATCTTCTTTCCTCTGGGGCAATATCATTGTAAATTTCCACATCGTCATCTTCAATTTTTAGAACGCCAGAACCAGCTTGTTTAATGTAAGCCATTACCTTAAGCTTATCCTCCCAATTTGCAAATTTAACCAAAACATTTCTTGGTGCATTCTTACCCCTTCTACCCCCAATTCTGAAAACACCTCCAAAATCCCCCAGTACAAAATTTTTCCCCATTTGTAACGAATTAAGCCAATCAAGTATCCTTTCTTTAAACTTGTCTGGCGTTCATTCAGCCATTTTTCTAATCACAATGTTCTGCTTCCTCTGCCCCTCCTCCACCAGGAGTATCCTTCTCTCTTGTTCCGAGACTCTTGCTGCAGTTGCACGTTCGTGGATATAAAGTTCATTCACTGTTATTGTCACTTTTTTTACATCCTCTTGGATTGTGTCTGTAATCATATTAATCTTTTTAGTGTTCTCTGTGACTTCTTTTTGTAGGTCGGAAAGAGATCTTGCCAGACTCTCATGTTGAAGTCTAGCGATTTCTCTATCCTTCTTCATTTCTTCATTGCTTCTTTTTATTTCTGATGACATTTGTTGTAACATCTTGAATATCTTATCCATATCAGATGATTCAAAACTGGGCGTATCCGTCACGCCTGGTGTCTCCAAAATAGGTGATGGAGTATGTCTTTCCTTCTCTTTCTGGTCCTTCTGTTCTCTTTTATCCTTCCTAGTTTTCGGTTTAACCACTTCCTCCTCCTCCTCTTTCCCCCACCCTTCCTCCATTATGATTCCAAGAAAATCCAAAAAATCAAGTAATCAATCAAATATTTCAATCTATTTAATTTAAAATAATTGAAACCAATTATTTTTATATGTTTTTATATGTTTTAATCAAATTTTCCAAATAATTTCCAAATTAATTAATTAATTAACCAATTAATTTCTCTTATACTTCCAAATTCAAAATTCTAATCAATAAACTTAATAAACTGATTGATTACTTAATAAAATTAACCATTTAGTAAGACAAAATAAATTTAATCACTTTTCCCCTTAATCAATCAAATCTAATAAATTAATCTACTTAGTATAAGGTAAAAAAGCTTAAAAATCCAAAAATCCAAAATGTATGTATGATATATATGTAATAAAAAAGACTTAATGGGTTTGGTAAATTTAATAGTTTTGATTTAATTTATTTTATGAAATTAGTAAAAAAAAATTAATAAAGTTGTGGGCTAAAAGTTAATAAGTTAGTAAATTTAAGTAAGTTAAAAAGGTAAAAGCCGAGGGGGGAATGGAAGAGATGGAAAAATATAAGAAAAATAGTTACTAAAGATTAAGGGAAAGGTCCAGTGAAAAAAGAAAAAAACTATAATCCACATATAATAAGATCTATAATAATCAAAAAGAAGGACCCACTCACTCAAACTGGGGCTACAGAAACTAACACAGAAGCTAAAAAACAAAAGGGAGGGGGAGAAAGGGGGAGGGAGGGGAAGAAATCTATACACAGGCTACTATTACTCTAAAAATACGTGGGGACTATATAGTTTAGCCAAGAAGGATTAACCTACACAGGGGATAGATGAGGAGGAAAGACAGTGTCCGAGCAGTACAAACAATAAAACAAACTAGACCAACGAACAAACGACCACATCAAAAAGACAATATGGCGCTTCCCTCTTGTTCAGATTTCTTGTACTCGGGCTGTTGAGTTTCACTTGGGACCAGTAAGTTTTGTTTTACTCTGCCATTTTCAAGTCACTTTCACCAGTCCATTTAAGTATTAATAGAAAAAAATCAAACTATCCCCATCCAGGTCTTCTCAATCTCCACAAAGCCCCTTCTAGCCCGTATTCCGATTGCTGTTATTTTGTCATTTTAAAATCAATCTTCTCCGTTCCATCCACCCTCCGTTCGCGCCGTTCATGAAGCTCACAAATCTCATTCAAATCTCTGTCCCCCTCTCACACTGCCTTCCCCTCTCCTTTAACCTCGCCGCTAAAAAAACCCCGCTGCTTGCTTCTTCCTCACGCGCCTCGTCTGCCCCAACAAACAATTTGTCCTTGGGCAGACTCTCTTTAATCACAGTCTCCAACTCAATCTGTGTCTCTGTATCTCTCTTCCCAGCACCCCGTCTGTCCCCAGATTCCCTCTTTTACTCTTTTGCTCACCAGCTCTTTAAGTCTCTTTACTGGGGACGACTCCAGTGCCGCTATTCTTTCCCCGTCAACAACCGTCAGAAACCAGCTTGCTTTTCAACACTCCGAGCCCTTAAAATGTAAACGCTCCAACTCTTTGATCCTTTCGCCGTCCAGGCTCTTCGTCACCGCTATGGCTCCCATAGTCTTTAAGAAGCAAACACAATTCATGGAAAAAGAGTTAGGAATTGTACAAAAAGTGTGACAAAGAAGAAGGAACCACTGCAGCTAGTCTAAATGAAAGTGGATGGTATAGTAGACAGAGAAAAGCAAGCTTCCACTATTTTCATTCTGCATTCTTCTTGAAAGGTTCTGTGTGGGTGTAATGGATAAACAATTATACAGTGGTACCTCACTTAAAGAGCATAATGTGTTCCACAGGGTTGCTCTTTACACAAGTTACTCTTTAAGCAAAACACTTGGGAAAAGTGCCACTGCTGCCATTGTAAGTGACCAATTGTGATTTTTTTTTTTGGGGGGGGGGGAGATTGCAAATCCCCTGAGATAGTTTTTAAGCAAGTTTTTGATTGTTTTTAGTTGTTAAGCGAGAGTGACCATTCAGAGAAAATTCTGCCGTTTCAGTGAGTTAGTCTCTCAGCGAGGCACTCTTTATGGGAGGTTTTACTGTACTGGCAATACAGCCTAAAATTAAACAAAAACAGAACTAAACTTTAGTATCTCTATATTTATTTGTCGGCTTAACTTTCTTTTATGTCATTGGCTATCTATCTACAATAAAACCTTAAAGAAAGAGTGGTTAAGATGCTTGACTTGTTAGCTGGGAGGTTGGCAAGTTGGAAGTTCAAGACTCAAGTACTGCATGACAGAATCAGCACTTGTCTCTGTCCCAGCTCCTGCCAAACTAGCAGATCGAAAGCAAGAAATGGCAAATAGATAAATAGGGACCACTTTGGTGGGAAAAAGATCTTGGGGATATGAAAGGAGCCTCATTCAGGCATCTCCTGAGTGGGGATGCCTGAATGAGTGGATGAGAAGTTGTTTTTATATGGGTTTTAATTTTACTTTGTTCTTTTTGTGTTTTTAGAGGTTTATTTTATGTCTGTTGTGCTCTGCCCTGAGTCTCTTGTGCGACTAGGGCGGAATATAAATCTGACTAATAAATAAATATAATTTCCTCCAGCAAAAATCCTTTCAACCCAGAAAACACCTTTGTGTGCTTTTGACATGATACAAAAAGTGGAAGCTTAATTCTTTCTTAAAATATTTTTAATTAAATTTTCAAAAGTAAATACTGTACAATATAACACTACAAAAATACAATCACATACTTTTCTCACTTAAAGTAGATATCACAGTCAATATAATGGCAAAAACAACAACTAAAAGAAAGATAACATTTACAGACTTATGACATAATAAACAAAAGAAAAAAACATGTAAATACTATATCTAACTCAAAATAAACACCACTGTGCTATGTACATTGCCCGGAGGATCGCGGTATATCCCACTCACTTTCTTTAATTCCAAAAACTCATTTGTTCTGGTGCTGGCTTCGTTCCTCCACTCCGACTCAATGCCTCTTCCACAAATAGCATCCAAATTTTCCAAAATCTATTTTCTTGAACAATACCTTTGTTAACATTCATTTCCCGCATTAACTTATCATTTAGTGCAAGTCCCCACATTTCCTTGTACCAATCTTCAATTTTTAAGACCACATCATTTTTCCAATTTCTTGCTATACACTGCCTTGCTGATGTTAACATTATAGATATTAACTCTTTTTTATCTTCATCCACCTTTAAATTGTCAACATCTGTTAATAAAATTAAACTTGACCCCAGCTTTATCTTTATCTTTATTATTCTTGTAATTTCTTCTTCTATTTTCCCCCAAAAAGCATTTACCACATTACAACTCCACCACATGTGTTCATATGTTCCCCTTACTTGCTTACATCTCCAACAAATATCACTCTTATTTTTATCTATTTGATGTAGCCTAACTGGGGTCAAGTACCATTTCCACAGCAATTTATAATTATGTTCTTTTACTCTTACAGACAATGTTCTCATGATTCTTCTCTTTCATTTTCTTTTCCATGCTAGTTCAGAAATATTAATATTCAAATCGTGTTCCCATATGCTTTTTAAGGTTTCTTGAGGCCTAGCTTCCTTGTTTAATAACTTATAGATCTTACTTACCAGACCCTTAATTCCCATTTCTCCCTTTCTTATTTTTATCAATTCTTCAAATTCTGTTTTACCCCTTTTCAAACTGGTCTCGCTTAAATATTTATGATTCCATTTATCCATCTGTATAGCTTGAAACCAGTTCAGTCTCATCTGTGTGTATGTCATCTTCCTTTTTTCTATATCTCTACAAATCTGAACCCAATCCTTCAACATAGACACACCATTTCCTACAATGACTTCCTTCATTTTTTTCATCTAGTTTTATAGGAAAGTTTTTTATATTCTCAATTTCTATTATTGGTGACATATCTGGGACTAACAACTCCTTCACTTTCTTCCAAGTATCTAATAATGTCTTTAACAATTTATTTTTATACGGAATTTTTAAACCCCCTATTGAAAAAGAAATAGCTTTACTCACTATATTTTCATCCTCTCTTATGTTATTTGCTAACAATTCCATGGCCATTATAAATAATATTGGAGACAATGGGCACCCTTACCGCGTCCCAGCATTCAACTTTATATCTTCCATAACACATGCTATACCTTGTTGATACAATTTTTCAATTGTTCCTCTAAATTTACCACCAAACTCATACAATTTAATCAGCTCATTGATTGTATCCCATTGAAGTGAATCAAATGCTTTAAAAATATCTAATGACAGAAATCCAACTCTCTTTCTTCTTTGTTTTGTGGTATCTATCAAATTAATAACTCTTCTTATTAAGTCTGACATGTATCTTCCTTTCAGAAATCCTGCCTGATCTTTATTAATATATTTACCCATAAATTCATTTAATCTATTGGCCAAGATTGCTGTAAATATTTTGGCATCCTGGTTTATTAGAGAGATAGGCCTATATGAGTCTACCTTTTCTAAATCCTTTCCTGGTTTTGGCAATAACACTATTATGGATCTGTACCATGATGATAGGATCTGTCCACCTTCCAAAATATAATTAAACAACTTCGTCAATCTTGGGGTTACCACCTTCTTAAAATCTTTATAGAATTCTGCTGTTAACCCATCCTCCCCTGGTGATTTTCCCACTTTCAATTTTCCTATCACCTCTTTAATTTCTTTTTCTGTTATTAATTCCTCCATTCTATTCTTATGTTTTTCTCTTATTTTATTTCCCTTTTGTTTCTGGAACATTTCCTTCAATTTTTTTTAACATCTATTTCCTTTTTGGAATATAATTCCTGGTAAAATTCTTTTACTATATGTATTTTTTCCTTGTTTTTATAGCATCTCTTCCCTTGTTTGTTTATCAAAATTCCAATTTTCCTTTTGATTTTTTTTTTCTTTTGCTGCTCTTGCTAATTTTGAATTTTGTGGCTATATTCAAAATAATCTCTTTTTAGGTAGATCAAATCCCTTTTTACCTTTTCGATATCTTTCCCCATTATTTCCTTCTTTCATCTTTGTATCTTCTTGTAAATTCTCTCATCCTTAGTTATTATATGTTCTTCTTGAAGCTGTCTGATTTTTTTCTCAGTTTCTCCTTGTTTACTTCTCCTTTGCTTATTTTTTATACAGGTACATGCAATTTTGATACTTTCTCTTCTAAATATTGATTTCATTGTATCCCATACTATATCAAATCTTACCTCCCTCGTATCGTTCCAGTCCCAACTATCTTTCCATTTCCTAGTTATTTGTTCTTTAGTTTCCTTTTCTTTAAATATATTTGGATCATATCTCCAATTATTTCCTCTCCTCTTGGTAGCCTCTATTTTTAATTCCATTAAAACTTGGCATGATCCAATTCTTCAAAAATACCAATTTCCATATCCTCCAGATATCTCATATTATTTGTTACCAATATATAATCAATTCTGGAATATGTATTGTGTACCTGGGGAAAAAAATGAACACCCTTTCCAATCCTTTAACTTCCCTCCATACATCTCTCAGATCCAACAACTCAATCTATTTATTTATAATTTGTTTTGTATGTCCACTTCTACTCTTTACTATGTTTGTACAATCTATATCTACTCTTATCAAATTAAAATCATCTGTCACTATCATATTTGTAGTTCTTTCCAATTCTAATATGTGACAAAGCTTGTCCAGAAACTCTTCTTGATGGTCATTAGGGGGATATATATTTACTAAGGTTATTTCTTCCCCCTCTATGTCCCCCTTTATTATTAAGTACCTAACTTCAGGATCTTTTTCATTTATTTATTAAGTTTTGAAATAAAAAAACACAAACATAACATTACAAGAAATTATAACATAATTCTCCACATTATAAAAGGGCAACAGAAAGCATTTGACATTACAATAAAATACAACACAAAAAATAAATAAAAAGAACAAAAAAAATACATTCACCCTCACCCAAAACCCTTCACCTTCCTATTGTCTTCTCTCCCCTATTCTTTCAATTGAAGGACCGCTTCCGAGTGTCGAAGAAGGGGAGGGAGACTGTGACTAGAGCGGGTTCATACTGATGTTTCTTCTTTCCTCCTACTAATGGCTATCTTACCGTTATTCTTTTTATTGCTTTTTCTTTAAATTATTTCTATTCAAACTTTCAATCCTTATCCACCTTTGACCTTCCTTAGCAAAAATTATTTACATTTACATAACATTTTTATGAATATATTGTAAAATATATTTTTCCTTCAGCTTTTAGGTCAACGAAAGAACAATGGACTCTTCTTAACAATTTATACATTGAATTAACTTAATACATTCCACAAAATAAGTTATTAAATTTTCTTATCAAGTATATTAACCCAGACTTCATTTTACATGTATTACCAAACATGCCCTTTGGTGGATCCCTTTCTTCACTTCCCCATTCTGTAAGCTGCTAATGTATTCTCCTATATGAAAATTCCTCCCCATCTTCAGTTCGTTCATCAATTTAATAATTCTTTTCCTCAATCATTCTAAACTTCCCTCAGTTATCATTTTTATCAACACATTATTTAATTAAGTTATCAAATTTTACTATCAATTGTGTTACTGCAAGCTTTGTTTTACAAATATTACCAAACACCCCCGTTCTGCAAACTGCTAATATTTCTTCCTGTATAAAGATTCCTCCCCATCTTCAATTCCTTCAGCCATGTAATAATTCTTCCCCTCAATCTTACTAAACTTCCTTCCAATATCATTTTTGTTCGCACCTTCTTTTATCTAGTCGCAACCTCCAACATATACGATCCCTCTTTATTTTAATTTTTAATTATTTTTTATTATTATTTATTTATCTGTTCTTATAACTTTTCCATTTCCTTAATTATCTTCAATCTTTCCTTCCAGGAATTTAAATTTCGTCTCAAATTTATCATTTATTGCTTCCTTAAAATTTATTAACAAATCATTTAAATCTTTTTAACCTTTCATAATACCTTTCCTTTCTTACTTCCCGATCTCAACCTTCTTGTCCCGCCTTATTCTCAATTTTACTACAAATAACCATTTCTTTCTACATTACTACCTGCTATTATTTCATTTTCTCTTATTCTACTAGTGTTAATTTTCCCATCTCTACACCCATTTTTCCTTTTTCTAAGTGTACCAATTCTTAATTATCCATTTTATCAATTTGTGTTATTTAAATATCTTTAGCCTCTCCCCATCTTCAATTCATTCAGTCATTTAATAATTCTTTCCCTCAATCATTCTGAACTCCCCTCTAATGTTATATTTATTCAAACCTTCTTTTATCTAGTCGCAACCTCCAACACATAGAGTCCCTTTTTTCTTTTTTCTTCCCCCCTTAATTATCTGTTCTTATGATTTTTCCTTTTCCTTAATTATCTTTAATCTCTCCTTCCATGAACTTTAATTTTGCCTCAAATTTATCATTTGTTGCTTCCTTAAGATTTATCAGCAAATCCTTTAAAAAAAATTAGCCTTTCATAATAACTTTCCATTCTTGCTTCCTTATCTTACACTTTTTGTCTAACCTTTTCTCAATTTTACTCCAAATATCTATTTCTTCCTCCATTGCTACCTACTATTGTTTTCATTTCTCTTGTTCTACTAGTGTTGATTTTCCCATCTCTACATCCATTTTTTCTTTTTCTAACTATAGCAATTCTCAGTTACCCATTCTATCAGATATTTCTCATCAGTTTTTTTTAGTTTCATGTCTTCTTCCTCTCTCTTACAATATTTTTTTTGTCAGTATCATCATTTTTTCAAAGTTTTCAGAATTTTCATGGAGAGTTTCTTGGAGACTTTCAAAAATCCCTTCATTGTTATTTCTCCAGATGCCAAGTCTAAACTCCATTGATCCTGACTGTTGTTTTCCATCCTGATCACCTGATAGTAGATTTATTGTCTCTGCATTATTTTCTTCTTCATCAGACTGCACATAAAGTATATCCAAGGATAGCAACGGTAATTCTTGGAGCTTCATTCTTTATTTTTCTTTTCTTTGAATATATTTTGCCTCTGCTTCTTTTTCTGGCTGTACCAATAGTCTATACCTGTAGTCTCCAAATTCTTCAATATAATATCAACTCAGTGTTTACTTTCCAAATTTTCAAATGTTTTACGCTAGATTTATGTTATTCTCTTCAATTGATAAGTTCCTTAATACTTACTTTTCTTTCCACTTTCCCATTTTAGCATCTTATTTTTTTTTCTCTTTCTTACTTTTCAGGCTGTTTCTGTTTATTTTTCAATCAAGGCTCAGCTGTTCTCAATAATACAACACTTTATCTTCTCCCCTTAGCAGTTCTCTTTTCTTTCACAGTCTTATCTTCTCGTTACTGAGCCTTAATTAAACAGTCACGTTACAGCCTGAAGAAAGAAAAACCTTCAGAAGTTCCCGAATGATTTACAAAAAGCTCAAGCATTCAGTTCACTCCACATTCTTTTTGTTTGGCATCTCGGTAAGTCCACATTTCTTAATTTTTTCATCACTTCCAAGTTATTTCATGACCTGTACTCTTCACCTCCTTCATCAATCAATTTATCTTTCATAGCCTCTGCTTTTCCACCTTTTTAAATGCATCTATCTTACATCTTGCTTCACTTATGTCTTACTCCCCCACCATCTTGTTCTGATCTCACCTTCAGGATCTGAAATACTTTTAGACATAACAAACCCCATCCTTTTGGATATAAAAGTTGCCACCCCTCCTGATTTTGAATATCCATATGCTTTTTCATAAATTTGAGTCCACCCTAAAAATATTTTATTCACTTCTGCTGATTTCTGGTGAGTCTCTTACAGAAAAACCACGTCAGGTTTATCCTTCTTAAGAGCTGATTCCAACCTTCTCCTCTTTATCTGACAGCCAGTACCTTTCACATTCCACATCAAAACTTTAATATTTTTCATTATTATAAATTAACTTCATTCTACTGTGACTACCACTGCTTCCATTGGGTGTGTCTTCCCCCAATACCAACATACTAGACATATAATAAAATAAAAACATCAACAGCATAAAAAAAATTTCTTCATCTCTCCCCACCTTTCTCATTGAAAAGTCACCTCTGTCTTCCAAGGAGGGGAGGGGGAAGCATGAAAGATGTACATGTTTTTTTCTTTCAAATTTTAAACCAATGGAAGAAATACAATTTGATCAATCAACACTTCATGACAACTTAAACATTAAATTAACTTAATACACACCACAAAATAATTACATCCTATTGGGTATATTACCCCAAACTTCTTTTTCCAAAATTTACCAAAACATACCTTTTAACAGTCCCATTTCTTCTCTTCCCCAATCTTTAAACTGCTAATACATCCTTGTGTATAGTATTCATTCCCATCTTTGCTTTATTCAACCCTTTAATTCTTTCCCTCTATCAATCCAAGTTACCCTCTGGTATTTGTGTACATATCTTTTTATCAATACCTTCTTTTATCTTGTCACCATCTCCAACGTGTACAATCTTTTTTCTTTGTTATCCATTCTTATATCTTTTCCTTTTCCATAGATATCTTTAATCTTTCCTTCCACAAATATTAATTTTGCCTTAAATTTACCGTTTATTCTTTATCATCTGTTGCTTTCTTAAGATTTACCAGGAAATCCCTTTAATCTTGTTATCCTTTCATAGCACCTTTCCTTTCTTGCTTCCTTATCTTACCCTTTTTATCCAACCATTTCTCAATTTTTCTCCAAATATCCAATTCTTGATTATCCATTCTATCATTTTCTTTACTTTAGTTATCTTTAGCCTTCCTTCAGCATATTGTAATTCTTCTTCTACTGTCACTAAATTATTACTCTTTAAAGAAAAAAAACTCTTTTCCTTTAAAATGTGATAACAACTCATTTGCTTTCCAAAATTCACAATGCTTTACATTAAATTTCATTTATACAGTTTAATCAATAAGCACTTCATAACAATCTAGAAATTACATTCACTTGAAAACAGTTTTTCCTATCAACTGTATTACCCCAAACTTCTTTTAATCCAAAAGAAGCAGTATCAATTCTCTTTCCTTGAAATTGCTAATATAGTTACTGTTGCAAGTCTGTTACTTGCTGAAAATTTACCAGCAAATCCCTTTAATCTTATTATCCTTTCATCATACCTTTCCTTTCTTACTTCCTTATATTATCCTTTTTGTCAAACCATTTCTAAGTTTTCCTCCAAATATCCAATTCTTGATTATTCATTCTATCATTTTCTTTACTTTAATTATCTTTAACTTCCCCTTCAACATATTTTGTTTTTTCTTCTACTGTCACTAAACTTTTCAGTCGCACAGTCGATTCCGACCCTCTGCGACCGCATGGACCATTGCCCGCCAGGCACTTCTGTCCTCCACCATCCCCCTCAACTCGCTCAGTTCTGTGCCCATTGTCTCCACAATACCATCCAACCATCTCATTTTTGGCCGCCCCCGTTTTCTTTTGCCCTCCACCTTTCCCAGCATCAAGGCTTTCTCAAGCGAATCCTCTCTTCTCATTTGGTGTCCAAAGTACCTTAGCTTCATCTTTACAATTTGACTTTCTAAGGAGCATTCTGGGTTAATTTCTTCTAAGATTGACCTATTTGTTCTCCTTGCTGTCCAGGGAACTCTCAAAACTCTCCTCCAACACCACATCTCAAAGGCATCTATTCTTCTGCGCTCAGTTTTCCTAATGGTCCAGCTCTCACAACCATACATTGCCACAGGGAATACCATTGCTTTGACAATACGAATTTTTGTTTTCAATATGATGTCTCTACTTTTCATTATGCTCCCCAGGTTTCTCATTGCTTGCCTCCCAAGAATCAATCGCCTTTTTATTTCATGGCTGCAATCCCCATCTGCAGTGAGTTTTGATCCCAAGAAAGTAAAATCTGTCACTGCTTCTACTTCTCCCCCATCTATTTTCCAGGGACTGGTAGGGCCTGTTCCCATTATCTTGGTTTTCTTGATATTGAGTCTCAAGCCAGCTTTTTCACTTTCTTCTTTCAACCTAATCAGGAGCTTCTTTAGGTCCTCCTCACTTTCAGCCATTAGGGTGGTATCATCTGCATATCTCAAATTGTTGATGTTTCTCCCAGCAATTTTGATCCCAAATTGTGATTCCTCCATCCCTGCATTGCACATTATGTGCTCTGTGTACAAGTTGAATAAGCAGGGTGACAAAATGCAGCCTTGTCTTACTCCTTTTCCTATTCCAAACCATTCTGTCATTCCGTATTCTGTCCTAACTGTTGCTTCTTGCTTCATGTACAAATTTCTCATGAGACATATAAGGTGTTCTGGGATTCCCATCTCTTTAATTACTTGCCACATTTTGTTGTGGTCTACACAATCAAAGGCCTTAGTGTAGTCAATGAAACAGAAGTATACTTGTTTCTGATATTCCTTTGTTTTTTCCATGATCCATCTTATGTTGGCGATGTGGTCTCTGGTCCCCATGCCTCTTCTGAACCCCGCCTGCACTTCTGGTAATTCTCTCTCCACATGCTGTTGCAGTCTATCCTGTATTATCTTAAGCATCACCTTGCTAGCGTGTGGGATGAGTGCAATTGTTCGATAATTTGAACAGTCCTTGGCATTTCCCTTTTTGGGGATTGGAACATATACTGATCTTTTCCAATCTTGTGGCCATTGTTGTGTTTTCCAAATCTGCTGGCATATAGAATGTAATAATTTGATTCCATCATCTTTTAGGGCTTTGAAAAGTTCAACTTGGATACCATCAACTCCACTGGCTTTGTTGTTTTCAGTGTTTTCTAGGGCCTTTCTAACTTCACTCTCAAGGATGTCTGGCTCATTTTCAATCTTCTCATCATCGTGATTATCAGGGGTGTTGAGGTCCTTTCTGTAGAGTTCCTCTGTGTACTCTTTCCATCTTTTCTTAATCTCTTCTGCATCAGCTAATAAAAATATTATTTTTTCTTTTTTCTATTTCTCCTTCCTTTCTTCTCTTTTCTTTTTAAAATAATTTTTATTAAACTTTAAAATAAGGAAACACAATCAAAAGGTTACAAAAAATAAAACATAATTGTCCACATTGATGAAAATCAGCAACAAAAAAAGAACATTCAATATCACAAAACAGGACAACAACAGATACAAATAAAAAGGACATATAATAAATAAATATATTCACCCACACCCAACCCGTTACCTCCCAGAGTCCCATAATAACATAACATAAATCCCTATCACCCACCCTAAAACCTTTCACCATTCTGTCGTCTTCTCTCCCCTATCCTTCCGTTGAAGGACCGCCTCCGAGTGTTGAAGAGGGGGAGGGAGACCGGGACTACAGTGGGCTCATACCAATGTTTGAAAGTATCAAATAGATCCAATTACTCAAAACTATACAGTTATTCCTCATTCTTCTTTCCTCCTACTGATGGCTATCTTACCCCTATTCTTTTGATTACTTTTCCTTCAAGTTATTTCTATTCAAAATTTTTAACCCTTATCCACATTTAACCTTCTTTGACAAGAATTGTTTACATTTTATAAATATACTATAACATATTTTTCTGCTTCAACTTTTAGGTCAATGAAAAAACAACAGACTTGTTTAAACATTGTTTAAACATTTTAAACATTGTGTTGACTTATTATTTGCCATAAAGTAATCAGGTTATTAGATTTTCTTACAACTATAATATCCCAAACTTCATTTTTGTATTACCAAACATACCCTTAAGTAAACCCTTTTTTTCACTTCCCTTTTCCTGTGCTGCTGATGTATTCTTATTATAGTTCCTCCCCGTCTTCAACTCATCCATCAATTTAATATTTAAAATTTCTCTCCCATAATGATTCTAAGTTTCCCTCTTTTATCATTTTTATCAACATATTGTTTGGTTCCTACCAACTCTGTGCTCCAATTTTTGTAAATATTACCAAACATCCCCAATCTAATCAGTTATCTATCCCATTCTGTAAGCTGCTAATATATTTTCCTATATAAAATTTCCTCTACCTCTTTGATTCCTCCAGTCATTTGATAATTCTTTCCCTCAATCTTACTAGATCTCCCTCTAATATCATTTTTGCCCAAATCTTCCTTTATCTAGTCGCATCCTTATCTCGTTCATCTTATCCAGCTTTTTTTCAATTTTATTCCAATTGTCCATTTCTTTCTCCATTACTCCCAAGCATTGCTTTTCTTCTTCCTGTTTTACTGATTTCATTTTTAATGCCTCTACTCTATTTTGTTCTTTTTCTAGCTGTACCAATTCTTGTTTATCCATTATAGCCTTTGCTATTTCCTTCGTATCTTTAAACTCTCTTTTTTTTTACAGATTTCATTTCTTCCTCTTTCAAAAGATATTTATTTCTCACTTCTTGAAACTTTTCTTGAGACCTTTCCTCAACATTGTCCAGTTGTTCCATCATTGCTCTCATCTTTCATTCCATCTCTGCCTACATTTCCTCTATAGCCTTTACATCCAACGGTATGTAACTGTTTCACTGTAAGGATTCTAGGCTATCCATTTCATCTTTTTATTTTGTTGTTCCTTGCCCTCTTTTCATATCTACACACTTTTCTTCTTTTTCCGACTGTACCAATCCTCTGTAGCTGGAGTAGCTGAAGTCTCTAGATTTTTTAATGTGATGGTAACTCAATATTACTTTCCAGATTTCCCAATGCTTTACATTAAATTTAAATTATCTTCTTTGGTTAATGACATATCTGACTCCTGTTTTTCTTTTCATCTTTAAATCTTGTTATCTCCCTTACTTTTCTTGGTTATTTCTCAATTTATTTTCTCTCTCTACTATCAAGATTATCAAGGCTCAGCTGTTCCACTTTAATAATGAGTCTCTCATACCAAATCACACCAAGTCCCTGAATAATAATTCACTACTTTATCTTCTCTCCATTTATCAAGTCTTGAGTCCAGCACTTTCAAGGTAAGTTAAAGGTATTCAAAGTTTCAAAACTTTTCTCACTTTTCCACCTTGCCTCTTAAAATATAATCTTTCACTCTCACTTTTCCTCAGACGTCTGCACTGGGAGATTAGCGGTGTTATCTTTCCTTCAGTCTAATCAATTAGACCTCACTTCTGGTTGCTGAGCCTTGGATAAACATTATAGTCCAAAAAGAAAAACATTGAGAGGTTTACAAGGGGTACTTATAAGGAACTCACAAGCTTCTGGGTCCAAAACCACGCTGTTCCGCTCACTGCTTTCTTTTCTCTTCGCTCAAGAATCCCGCCTGGCTGCAGCTCAGCCTGCTCATCCACGGCTTTCACCTCTTACCTTGCCTGACGCAGATGCCACTTCTCAGACCCTGACCCCCGGAACTCCCGGAGCAGAAAAACTTTTAAAAGAGCACTCACTTCAAGCCAAGGTTGGGCTCCACTTTTGCGGTCGCTTTATTTTTTCCTTATTGTGAAACTCTTGATCTATTATCCTTTAGTTTTATTCCAAATTTCTCATTTTGTAAGTCTCGTTGTATGCAAGCTGGCTAAGATATGTGTTAAGCCCTCACCATCTTGGCCATGCCCCTGAAACTTAATTCTTTAAAATTACTGATTTTATTCATGATTATGTCAAATTATCTCCCTCCATTTTTTTTATTAAAAAGGTACTACATTTTTCTTAAAACTATTATGGTGCTCTGGTCCCAAACCATCAATCCCTTGTGCCTTACATATTTTCAATTTATCTCTTCTTCCTTTATTAGTTTCTCCATTATAACCTCTATCCTTTTCTTGAAGTTTGCTTCCTACTCCCCCAACACAGACATAAACACATAACCTCATCCTTTTTTCTTTCTAGGCATAATCTCTCTATAGCATATAATTTATGTAAAAATATCTTGGAAAATCTTTAGTTTACCTTTAATCAAACTGCATATTATAGCTGTGTCAACTATTAAATTTTAACTAATAAAT
This sequence comes from Furcifer pardalis, assembly GCA_030440675.1. Taxonomy (NCBI): domain Eukaryota; kingdom Metazoa; phylum Chordata; class Lepidosauria; order Squamata; family Chamaeleonidae; genus Furcifer; species Furcifer pardalis. The sequence goes on along the minus strand of CP126891.1, from coordinate 164,373,187 downwards.
AATATTCATTACCTTTGATTTTGGTATAGCTCTGGCCAACATTCTTGCATTTTTATTCTTAAAATAAAAATATTACCTTTTCACATACAATTTTTTATTCCTATGTTTTCCAATTCCTTTCTTCTTTTTACAACAAATGCTGTTATAGTTTTATCATCATCTAATATATCTCTTTTCCTACAACTACATTTCATCTTCAATTCTTTGTTCTCTCTTAAAATTATATGAATTGATCAATACTGATTTCTCTAATCACCATTTTTATATTTCATATGTTACTCTGACTGCACCTTGCCCTATCATTTATATCCCATATTTCAGTCATGTTTTTCTTCTATTATATCTATAATTTTCTTTTGTTGAAGGATGTTACTATCTTGGTTCCATCTTTTTGCTACTTTATAATCATGCATAATTTTAATACTTAGATATGGATTCAAGAAAGCATGCCTGCCGGGCGGGGAGAACGAGGAACACCTGGGGGCTCCAGGCAGGCGGCTATAAAAGAACTTTCCTGCCGCTGCCGCCGTGAGACCAATGGCAGACGCTTCAGATGTTCTCCCCTGCCGGCCGGGTGGGGAGAACGAGGAACACCTGGGGGCTCCAGGCAGGCGGATATAAAAGAACTTTCCTGCCACCGCCGCCGTGAGACCAATGCCGGACGCTTCGGATGTTCTCCCTTGCCGGCCGGGCAGGGAGAACGAGGAACACCTTGGGGCTCCAAGCGGGCGGCTATAAAAGAACTTTCCTGCCACCACCGCCGCGAGACCAACGCCGAACGCTTTGGATGTTCTCCCCTGCTGGCCGGGTGGGGAGAACGAGAAACACCTTGGGGCTCCAGGCGGGCGGCTATAAAAGAACTTTCCTGCCGCCGCCGCTGCGAGACCAATGCCGGACGCTTCGGATGTTCTTCCCTGCCGGCCGGGCGGGAAGAAAGAGGAACACCTGGGGGCTCCAGGCAGGCGGCTATAAAAGAACTTTCCTGCCACCGCCGCTGCGAGACCAATGCCGGATGCTTCGGATGTTCTCCCCTGCCGGCCGGGTGGGGAGAACGAGGAACACCTTGGGGCTCCAGGCGGGCGGCTATAAAAGAAATTTCCCGACGCTGCCGCTGCGAGACCAATGCCAGATGCTTCGGATGTTCTCCCCTGCTGGCCGGGCGGGGAGAATGAGGAACACCTGGGGGCTCCAGGCAGGCGGATATAAAAGAACTTTCCTGCCACCACCGCCGTGAGACCAATGCCGGACGCTTCGGATGTTCTCCCCTGCTGGCCGGGTGGGGAGAACGTGGAACACCTTGGGGCTACAGGCGGGCAGCTATAAAAGAACTTTCCGGCCGCCGCCGCTGTGAGACCAACGCCAGACGCTTCGGATGTTCTCCCCTGCCAGCCGGGTGGGGAGAACGAGGAACACCTTGGGGCTCCAGGCGGGTGGCTATAAAAGAACTTTCCTGCCGCCGCCGCTGTAAGACCAATGTCGGACGCTTTGGATGTTCTCCCCTGCTGGCCGGGTGGGGAGAATGAGGAACACCTGGGCGCTCCAGGCAGGCGGCTATAAAAGAACTTTCCTGCCACCACCGCCGTGAGACCAATGCCGGACGCTTCAGATGTTCTCCCCTGCTGGCCGGGCGGGGAAAACGAGGAACACCTGGGGGCTCCAGGCAGGCGGCTATAAAAGAACTTTCCTGCTGCCACCGCCGCGAGACCAATGCCAGACGCTTCAGATGTTCTCCCCTGCCGGCCGGGCGGGGAGAATGAGGAACACCTGGGGGCTCCAGGCAGGCGGATATAAAAGAACTTTCCTGCCGCCACGAGACCAACGCTGGATGCTTCGGATGTTCTCCCCTGCCGGCTGGGCGGGGAGAACGAGAAACACCTTGGGGCTCCAGGCGGGCAGCTATAAAAGAACTTTCCTGTCGCCGCCGCCACCGCAAGACCATTGCCGGACGCTTCGGATGTTCTCCCCTGCCAGCCGGGCGGGGAGAACGAGGAACACCTTGGGGCTCCAGGCGGGCGGCTATAAAAGAACTTTCCTGCCACCGCCGCTGCGAGACCATTGCCGGACGCTTCGGATGTTCTCCCCTGCCGGCCGGGCGGGGAGAACGAGGAACACCTGGGGGCTCCAGGCAGCCGGCTATAAAAGAACTTTCCTGCCACCGCCGCCGTGAGACCAACGCCGGATGCTTTGGATGTTCTCCCCTGCCAGCTGGGTGGGGAGAACGAGGAACACCTGGCAGGCGGCTATAAAAGAACTCTCCTGCCGCTGCCACCGTGAGACCAATGGCAGACGCTTCAGATGTTCTCCCCTGCCGGCCAGGCGGGGAGAACGAGGAACACCTGGGGGATCCAGGCCGGCGGCTATAAAAGAACTTTCCTGCCACCGCCACCGCGAGACCAATGCCGGACGCTTCGGATGTTCTCCCCTGCCGGCCGGGCGGGGAGAACGAGGAACGCCTTGGGGCTCCAGGCGGGCGGCTATAAAAGAACTTTACTGCTGCCGCCGACTAAGGACGCCAGTCCCGCTACTACCACCATAGCTGAACCACGGCGAGCCACCCCTCCAGATAAATGTATATTTACTAATTGAAATGTTTGTAAGGGATGAGGACTTTCCCTATTGCTTTGTACTGTATATCCATGATTGTTTTTGCATTTCTTTGACTGTAATGTATTTATATTTGTATTATTTTTAGGAAGGTTTTGTTGACATTGATTGTATTATACTTGTTATATTGTATGTATATTATGTTTTCTATTGCAACATTTTTAGCCACTCTGGGTTGCTTCGGCAAGGAGAGCGGCATATAAATTTGAATTTAATAATGATAATGATAATGATAATGATAATGATAATGATAATGATGGTCTGTTTCAGGCTCAATCAGATGGCATACTCACAACAATGTTATATAGTTCATGTGGTCGAGCCTCTCAGACTTTCTGATGAACTCTGTTACATGTCTTCCTGATATGTATAGCATGTCCTTTACTTCTATTAATACAGAAGCAAGATATTTTTTGTGGTGGTGAGGATATACTTTTCAGTTTTTGTAATGAGGAAAATATTTTAAGCAAGGAAGGTTGTTTGGAAGCAAAGGACCAAAGAATATATTTTAATATATGCTCAAGATAAAAATATAAAAAAATCCAGTATATTTTAGTGCCAGCGTATGTGGCTATCAAAGAATACATTCCTGTTTGTCTGAAACCCCAGAAAAACTGTTCATATTGCAAAAAGCAAGACAAAATAAAAAACAGCCTTTCACCAAGCCACTATTTTCTCTGGATTTCCTTTCATTATCAGATTTGTACGGTAACTGATCCATTTGCTAACTGAGTTTCCACTGTATATTTTAAGCATATGTAATAGCTTTTCTTATAAACTGCAAGAATCATTTTTAAAGTAACATGCCTGTTAAATGTTTTCAACTTTGAAGTATCTTTAAGATATGGATGAATGTAGCTTGCAGAATTAGAAAAGTGAATGTTGCCTGAATTCATTTTTTTCTCTGTTAACTTCACCATGAATGAAATGAGTGATTTATTTTCATCTTCTGAAGAGAGATGGAGCAAGTATGGAAGCTACTTTCCTGGTAAGCTATCAAGGAAATGAGATTGAATAATTACTGCACCTTGACATTTCTGGTGAGCCATGCAGGAACATGTAAATGACTTATACCGTGATGCTCAGATGAATCTGAGATGACTGTCTTGATTATTGTTACTATTGTTATTTTTTGAGTGTCGTACTTTTGACTTTGGTCCCTCTGATAATTAGCTGATGAGCAATATTAATATCAATTAACCTATGCAGACACAGTTGAAAAACATTATCTCTGAGGCTGGCATGTAATTTGCCCTCTGCGTTCTAGCTCAGCTGTCATTTCTCCTAAAACTTCTCTGTTCCTTCCTACATTTTCAAATTGCTGCCTTGCCTCATAGAAGCAAAGAGGTGGGAGTACTGTAGCCTTCAGATCATGTTACTTAGCAACAGCTCCACATATTCTACTACTTTTTCAGATGGTCTGTAAGCTAACAGTTCTGGAAATTCAATAGGTACAGCTATTCATCACATGGAAAAAACTGTATTATTTATGTCTGCCATATAATGGGGAAAGACGTAGAGGATATTAAAAACAGGGTAGGAGGGTGTGACAACCCCAGTTCAGCACCATAAGCATAATTGCACACAGTGATTTCAACCTAATTTTTAAAGAGCTAAATACTCACAGTGTGTGGGCAAATCTGCTGTTTATACTTTCTGCAACATTTGAATTTAAATCTCAAGGTTTTTAAAATGAGGAAATGTGTGCAGCTCAAGAAGTTTGAAACATATACCTAACTCTGAGGTTTTTAGTCTTTTGAAGTCACATCGCCGTCTCCCGGGGCAGGCGGAGGAAGGTAGGGAAAGGCAGGCAAGGCATGAGGGAGGGCGATGTCCTCTCTCTTGGAGCCCTTCGGGAGCTGCGCAGCCAAACTCTTGGACAATCAGCACCTTCTTTAACAGCTAATTTGAAGGAGCTGAGCCTTCCAAGAAGGGGAAGTTTTCTCACCCCAAGAAGTCTGAGCCCAACCCCAACAAGTCCTTGCAGCCCATGCAGTCCTCTGTTCGCTTTTCATTTTTGGAGATACTCTACATTCCCCGTTATCTCCGCCCGGGGGATGAATAAAGCACGGCGGCACCGGCGGTGGAACGAGGACGCTCCCGCCATCCTCCGGACTCACCATCACGCCGGAGGAGAGGACTTTCAGCTGTGGGTGGTGAGGAAATGCTCCTGCCCCCCTGGCCCCGTCATCTCCGCCCGGGGGATGAATAAAGCTCGGCGGCACCGGCGGTGGAACGAGGACGCTCCCGCCTTCCTCTGGACTCACCATCATGCCGGAGGAGAGGACTTTCAGCTGCAGGCAGTGAGGAAATGCTCCCGCCCCCCCAGCCCCATCATCTCCACCCGGGGGACGAATAAAGCTCGGCGGCTCGAGCAGCCACCGCCACCAGAAACACCTGCGGTGGGGTGGACCGGCTTGTCACTTACTGCGGGACTTAGCAATTGTTTTTTGTTTAATTTTTGCTTTTGTATGTGTAAATTGAACTGATACTGGAAGTTTTGATTGTTGTTTGATATTGTTGTTTAGTGAATTTTGATGCTGTAATGACATATATTACAGTATCTTTAAATATTTCTTAGGATATTTTAATCTAATGTTTTGTAATTGTAACTGTTATTGGACAGATATATACTAACCTAATGTTTTGTAATTGTAACTGTTATTGGAGATATATATACTGTATATTCGATATTTGTAATTACTATGTGATATCTGTAATTTCTGTGTAATTGTAACTGTTTCTTCTCGCTCTGCGAGTGGGGTGGCATATAAGTTGAAAATATAAATACAAATACATTACTGTTTGATTTTTTTAGAAAGCCTAACACTTCTGCACATTATCATTCTTCAACCTAGCAGCAGCAGCAGCAACAACAACTCATGATTTAAAATGAAAAGGGTCAATTACTTCCTAATGGTCCATCTACGAGTATACAGATAGAGAGCAAGTGGTAAAGGCCATCTTCTCACTGGACCACTGGTGCAGTGTCTGGTCTTGCATGCTATTCAAATCTGGCCCATTATCTGCAGGTATTGACCAGTCTGGGTGAAGGACCTTCAGAGCAGACTTGGAGATGAATGTTTTCCTCTCTGGTTTGTCCAGGTACATGTAAGCATCTTTCCTGCTGACCAGAGGGAATGAACAATGGACAGAGATTACATGGATCTGTTTGTGTGTGTGTGTTCAAATTAAAACTTGAAGCAGATGAGGTGGAACCAACTTAGTATGAGGGACAAGAACATTTTGAGGCTTTCTGTTTGTTCAGTAAATGTTTGCCTGGATAAACTGTTTTCATGGATGCTTTATCCAAAGATGGAGCTGGCAGATTATCAATCACCTGGTGAATGATTTGAGAGCTCATCAATTGTACTCATAAATTGCACTCTAGGCATGCCTGCCACATGTCCACAGAAATGTCTGCAGACGCAGACAGTGCTGGCTCTTTGGCTATGAAACAGAGATGAGCACTGAACCCTAGAGTCGGATATGGCTGGCTTTCAAGCAAGGGTGAACTTTACCTTTACCTTTTCAATTGTCTAGGGATGATACATTAATTGAACATGGTGTTCTACACACAGGAATCTCACAGTCCAGAACTGGACGCTTCCTAGATGAGAGAAGTTTTCCATTTTTTAATATCTGATACTATATAACACTCTTTTAGCAACAGTCAGTTGTTCTAATTTGTCTTGAGACTTTCATTCTATTATATATTTTTGACCACCCATGCAGTCCTTTTTCCATATTCTAACACACCAGCAATATATCCTTTAATACTGTTAAACAATTTATAAAATCAACCTGGATGTGTCTCAGAAAGGACACAAGAATTCCAAGTTAACATTATCTTGGGATAAATAATAACTATTGTCTAAGAGACTATGGTACCCGCTGCTTCATGGTCAAAAAAGGGGGATATAAAATGGAGGACATTCTTCACAAAACAGAAGATATTTTGCATTAAATTTGCATATGTTAATTTAATCTATGTGCATACCATCATAATTAGGCATTATTACTATAAACTAAGAGGAAATGCACTGCAGTGTATCATATTGAATATCATTGCTATGTTTACTACCCTCAAATGCCATACTGAGAGCAATATGGGATATAAATTAAATAAATAAAACACATTGGAGAAATGGGAAGAAGTTGAACAGCAGCAGGAGCAGCAGCTCTGGAGTGAGGGAGGAAGTGGAAAAAAGTGTGTTTTGTGCAGTGAATATTTAAAAGTTTCATCCTAGAAACTTTTCTTTGTTTTTCACTTAATGGCTTTGTCCACAGCCTGTTCACTTTTGAGTCTTGCACATCTGATAGCCCATTTATTAATTTTCCAGTGGAAAAAGTTGCACACTTTCTATCTTTTTCCATTTCTGCTGAAATAACTTGTTCAATGTCATAAGACTTAGGTAGTTTAAATAATTTTTGATAATTCATTCTTTTACATATGAGAAATTTTAATACTTACTCTCTCTCTCTCATTATCAGAATTTTACACTCATATGTCAGGCATTCATGGGACATTCATGTGCAAAACACTCATACATTTAATAGAGCTAACACAGTAACATAAAGGTTAAACTCTTTAACATATTTTCAATGCCAGGTACTGTATTTGTTTTGTATCTTCCCATTATTTAAATTGAAAAGGGGATATTTAGAGCTAATCCAAATAACAGCCAGAGATCATCTGCTGCTGCCAGCTGCAGGAAGCTGTATTGAATTCCATACTTATCTGTCATTTTAATTAATCATTCTGTCTCTTTATCTGGTGTATATATGTTCATCCCTTGAAGTGTTACTCCTAAACCTGATGAAGTGGACTTGATCCATGAAAGCTCACATTTAAAACATAACAGTTAGTCTTGAAAGTGGTGCAGCATTTTTGTTTTTGTTTTCTGTTAGATGAATCTTATAGCTCTAACAGAATATTCTTGTTACCAGAAGTAGCTGGGTCATCCTTATTTGATGTATACTTATATCAAAAAGTGGGCCAGGTGGCAGGGAGGACTCGCACCTCCGACCCAGCGCCCCTTCTGCCATCCCTTTTTCGCCAGATGGAAAAGAAAAAAAGAGGAGGAAGAGGAAGAAAAGCCGCGGGTCTGGTGGCGGGGAGGACTCGCGCCTCTGACCCAGCGATCCTTCGGCGAACAAGGAGAAACCCCGGTGAGGCGATGGCAAAGCGAGACCAACCCAGCAGGCACCGGGCAGCCAAAACCGATTACCTACATGCATAGGATAAGTAATTCATTTACACTAGCGTAGTAGACTTAAGATACTTTACAAATAACTGACTTACACAATAGTGAACTTACAGTAGAGACTTATAGCTAACTTAGAGTAGAGACTTGATATATTTATTTATTATTTATTTATTTATTTAGATTTATTATCCTGCCCTAATCAGGCAAACCTGACTCTAGGCGGCTTACAGAAATTCATAAATTAAAACCTTAAGGTTCATAAATTACTTAAAAGTCAATTAAAAAAGAATTAAACCATGAATTTACAAAAATCTAAAAGATTTAAAAAGGTTAAAAGGTTTAAAAAGATTTTAAAAGTTTAAAAGAGTGAGGGAGGGGTAGCTGTCCCATCATATCAGCCACCCAACATGGGACCCCATGTTCCTGGACCCCCACACCTGCCCTGCCAGCCAGGTTTTTAGGCCCTTCCGAAAGGGCAGGAGCTCTGTCTGTAGACGTAACTCAGTTGGCAGGAGGTTCCAAAGGGCCGGGGCGGCCACGGAGAAGGCCCTCCTCCTGGTGCTAGAGAGATGCGCCTCTCTAGCCGATGGAATGATAAGAGAGCCTCTCCGATCCGCCCTGGTGGGACGGACAGATGTCCTTGGGACGATGCGGTCTCTTAAGTATCCTGGCCCACTACCATGTAGGCCTTTAAAGGTAATAACCAGCACCTTGAATTGCACCCGGAGACATACTGGCAACCAGTGCAGCTCCCGAAGCAGTGGTGAGGCACGAGCATAACGCCCGCACCCCATCACTACCCGAGCAGCCGTATTCTGGACCAGCTGCAGCCTCCGAATGGTCACCAAGGGCAGCCCCATGTAGAGCGCATTACAGTAATCAAGTCTGGAGGTGACCAAAGCATGTGTGATCATGAGCAAGGAATCCCGGTCTAGGAGTGGGCGTAGCTGGCGTATTACACGAAGTGCAATACTTCGTGTAATATTGCACTTCATAACAAGGATACATAGAAACTCCTGACTTATAACTTCATATAACCAACAATAATTAACTCAATTTTTAGTCTGATACTGTTTAAACTGTGATAATCTGCATGATAATACTTTGTTTAAAACTGTGATAACATGTATGATGAGAGGATATTGGTGTAGAAACCGGCAAACCAACGTCAGGAATTTTGCCAAGAGAACCCTATGGACCAAAACAAAAGGCAAAACGAATGGGGCAATTTAGATGAAATTTAGATGAAATAGGATGCTTAGCACATCAGATCAGAAGAAGGAGAGGGACAGGAAAGGGGGAGGAGGAATACAATGTTGTAAGGAACAATACTGTATAGGGACATGGAATGTGAGATCTATAAACCAGGGAAAACTGGAAGTGGTAAAAAAGGAAATGGAAAGAATAAGCATTGACATCTTGGGAATCAGCGAGTTAAAATGTACAGGAATGGGTGAATTCATAGGAAACCATCATATCTACTACTGTGGACAAGAAAACCTCAGAAAAAATGGAATAGCCATATTTGTTAATAAAAGAGTGAGAAAAGCAGTAATGGGATATAATCTCAAGAATGATAGGATGATGTCAGTCAGAGCACATAATGCGCAATGCAGGGATGGAGGAATCACAATTTGGGATCAAAATTGCTGGGAGAAACATCAACAGTTTGAGATGGCAGAAAGTGAGGAGGACCTAAAGAAGCTCCTGATTAGGTTGAAAGAAGAAAGTGAAAAAGCTGGTTTGAGACTCAATATTAAGAAAACCAAGATCATGGCAACAGGCCCTGTCAGTCCCTGGAAAATAGATGGGGAAGAAGTAGAAGCAGTGACAGATTTTACTTTCCTAGGATAAAAGCTCACTGCAGATGGTGATTGCAGCCATGAAATAAAAGGTGACTGATTCTTGGGAGGCAAGCAATGAGAAACCTGGGGAGCATAGTGAAAAGCAGAGACATCAAATTGCAAACAAAATTTTGTATAGTCAAAGCAATAGTATTCCCTGTGGCCATGTACGGTTGTGAGAGCTGGACCATTAGGAAAGCTGAGCGCAGAAGAATAGATGCCTTTGAGATGTGGTGGTTGGAGGAGAGTTTTGAGAGTTCCCTGGACAGCGAGGAGAACAAATAGGTCAATCATAGAAGAAATCAACCCTGACTGCTCCTTAGAAGGTCAAATTGTAAAGATGAAGCTAAAGTACTTTGGACATCAAATGAAAAGAGAAGACTCAGTTGAGAAGGCCTTGATGCTTGGAAAGGTTGAGGGTAAAAGAAGAAGGGGGCGGCCAAAGATGAGATGGCTAGATGGCATTGTGGACACAATGGGCACAGAGCTGAGCGAGTTGAGGGGGATGCTGGAGGACAGGAATCCCTGGCGGATAGTGGTCCATGGGGTCGCAAAGGGTCAGAATCGACTGTGCGACTGAACAACAACAAATCTCCCTCAGGAAAGAAAGGACTTCAACAGATCCAGTTTCTTAACCACAGTGTTATATTTGCTGTTCTGGTAAGTACTTTATTCCCAATACTATCTCAATAGCCACCTGAATTTCATAAGCTTCTTGTCAGTCATTAGTAGAAGAAACAAAGCAATCGCCAGGATATTTTGTGCATTAGCACCTGCAGTCATCTCTGGTCCTTCCCAGAGTCTCTTGGCTCATGGCTGTTGCCATGAACAGTAGCTGAAGCCAGGTTAATGACCAAGTTTTCTCCTAATCCAATAGAAATATGACATCATTTGTTGTCTCAAATACAGATTCCAATTCAGGAACATTCTAGCCTGTGGAAAAGAAAGCCAGCATTTGTGTTTGTTTTACTTCTTGGAATCTCCACAAGCCTGCTCAGCGAGCACCGTATCCACAAAAGGTAAAGGGGCAAAAACATTTTTCAGTTCACTAAAAGTTCCTTGTTGTGGTTCTCTAAATATGTTAATATAAGTGCAAATTAAGCAAATTAAGAGACAGTTGCCACCTCAAGGGAATCCTATCTGAAGTTTGTTATTTAATTTCAATTTAATTTTCATACTTGTATGCCGCCCAATCAGGAAACCCAACTCAGGGTGGCTCACATGATAATTAAACGATATACACCATAAATACACAATAATACAATATACAAAATTCAATTTACAAAAAAGAGCACATATTAATGTACAACAACACAATACAATAATATAATGATAAAGTCACAACCACAAAAGAAGTTCCAAAACAAACACCAAAATTTGGGTGTGAGGTGGCAGATGTTCTCAGCCTAAAGGCAGGACCATCTTCTGTTGCACATAGAAAAGTTCATAAGAAATGGCCAGCAAAAAAGTCCAAGGCCCAAGCTGGCAGGGGCGGATGTCCAGCCCCCCAGCCCTAATGGCCAAGTCCTGGCTTTTCAAACCCCCCCCCCGGCCATGGGGGAGGCCTCGGGGAGGGACGACAGACATCCTTTGCTGAACGGCGGGTCATCTTCTGCCATGTGGATCCAGAGTGGCTGGAGGCACAGTGGCCCTGAAAACGCTCCCGACCCAAGCCACCTCTGAGGCCACCTGAGGTGGGGAGAGAGAAGCCCCGGAGCCACCCAGCCCCGGGACTGTTCCCACCTGCGCCGGGGGCTGGGTGAAGAAGAGGAGGAGGCGGGGAAGCCGTGCCAGAGGCACGCTGGCCCCGACAACGCTCCCGACACCCGCCGCCTCTGAGGCCACCTGCAGCGGGAAAGAGAAGCCACGGAGCCACCCAGCCCTGGGACTGTTCCCACCTGCGCCGGGGGCTGGGCGAAGAAGAGGAGGAGGCGGGGGAGCCATGCCAGAGGCACGCTGGCCACGACAACGCTCCCGACACCCGCCGCCTCTGAGGCCACCTGCAGCGGGGAGAGAGAAGCCACGGAGCCACCCAGCCCCGGGACGGTGCCCACCTGCGCCGAGGGCTGGGCGAAGAAGAGGGGGAGGCGGGGAAGCCATGCCAGAAGCACACTGGCCCCGACAACGCTCCCGACCCCCGCCGCCTCTGAGGTCACCTGCGGCGGGGAGAGAGAAGCCGCGGAGCCACCCAGCCCCGGGACTGTTCCCACCTGCGCCGAGGGCTGAGTGAAGAAGAGGCGGCGGTGGGGAAGCTATGCCAGAAGCACACAGGCCCCGACAACGCTCCCGACCCCCGCCGCCTCTGAGGTCACCTGCGGCGGGGAGAGAGAAGCCGCGGAGCCAACGAGCCCGGGGACTGTTCCCCCCTGCGCCGGGGGCTGGGCGAAGAAGAGGAGGCGGCAGTGGGGAAGCCGCGCCAGAGGCACGATGGCCCCGACAACGCTCTCGACCCCCGCTGCCTCTGAGGCCACATGCGGCGGGGAGAGAGAAGCCGCGGAGCCACCCAGCCCCGGGACTGTTCCCACCTGCGCCGGGGGCTGGGTGAAGAAGAGGAGGAGGCGGGGAAGCCGCACCAGAGGCACGCTGGCCCCAACAACGCTCCCGACCCCCGCCACCTCTGAGGCCACGTGCGGTGGGGAGAGAGAAGCCGCGGAGCCACCCAGCCCCGGGACTGTTCCCCCCTGCGCCGGGGGCTGGGTGAAGAAGAGGACGCGGCGGTGGGGAAGCTGCGCCAGAGGCACGATGGCCCCGACAATGTTCCCGACCCCCGCCGCCTCTGAGGCCACCTGCGGTGGGGAGAGAGAAGCCACGGAGCCACCCAGCCCCAGGATTGTTCCCACCTGCACCGGGGGCAGGGAGAAGAAGAGGAGGAGGCGGGGAAGCTGTGCTAGAGGCAAGCTGGCCCCGACAACACTCCTGACCCCCGCCACCTCTGAGACCACCTGCGGCGGGGAGAGAGAAGCCGCAGAGCCACCCAGCCCCGGGACTGTTCCCCCCTGCGCGGTGGCTGGGTGAAGAAGAGGTGGAGGTGGGGAATCTGTGCCAGAGGCATGCGGTCCCCGACAACGCTCTCAACCCCCGCTGCCTCTGAGGCCACCTGCGGCGGGGAGAGAAAAGCCGCGGAGCCACCCAGCCCCGGGACTGTTCTCCTCTGCCCGGGGGCTGGGCGAAGAAGAGGGGGAGGCAGGGAATCTGCGCCAGAGGCATGCTGTCCCCGACAACGCTCTCGACCCCCGCTGCCTCTGAGGCCACCTGCGGTGATGAGAGAGAAGCCATGAAGCCACCCAGCCCCGGGACTGTTCCCACCTGCGCCGGGGGCTGGCCGAAGAAACGGAGGAGGTGGGAAAGCCGCTCTAGAGGCATGCTGTCCCCGACAATGCTCTCGACCCCCGCCGCCTCTGAGGCCACCTGCGGCGGGGAGAGAAAAGACGCGGAGCCACCCAGCCCCGGGACTGTTCCCACCTGCGCCGAGGGCTGGGCGAAGAAGAGGGGGAGGGGGGAAGCCATGCCAGAAGCATGCTGGCCCCGACAACGCTCCTGACCCACGCCGCCTCTGAGGTCACCTGCGGCGGGGAGAGAGAAGCCGCGGAGCCACCCAGCCCCGGGACTGTTCCCCTCTGCGCCGGGGGCTGGGCGAAGAAGAGGACGCGGCGGTGGGGAAGCCGTGCCAGAGGCACGATGGCTCCAACAACGCTCCCCACCCCCCACCTCTGAGGCCACCTGCGGTGGGGAGAGAGAAGCCATGGAGCCACCCAGCCCCGGGACTGTTCCCACCTGCACCGGGGGCTGGGCAAAGAAGAAGAGGAGGCGGGGAAGCCACGCTAGAGGCAAGCTGGCCCCGACAACGCTCCCGACCCCCCCCCACCTCTGAGGCCACGTGCAGTGGGGATAGAGAAGCCGCGGAGCCACCCAGCCCTGGGACTGTTCCCCCCTGCACGGGGGCTGGGCGAAGAAGAGGTGGAGGTGGGGAATCTGCGCCAGAGGCATGCTGTCCCCGACAACGCTCTCAACCCCCGCTGCCTCTGAGGCCACCTGCGGCGGGGAGAGAAAAGCCGCGGAGCCACCCAGCCCCGGGACTGTTCTCCTCTGCGCGGGGGCTGAGCGAAGAAGAGGGGGAGGCAGGGAATCTGCACCAGAGGCATACTGTCCCCGACAACGCTCTCGACCCCCGCTGCCTCTGAGGCCACCTGCGGTGGGGAGAGAGAAGCCATGGAGCCACCCAGCCCCGGGACTGTTCCCACCTGCACCGGGGGCTGGCCAAAGAAACGGAGGAGGTGGGGAAGCCGCTCTAGAGGCAAGCTGGCCCCGACAACGCTCCCGACCCCCGCCGCCTCTGAGGCCACCTGAGGCTGGGAGAGAGAAGTCACGGAGCCACCCAGCCCTGGGACTGTTCCCACCTGTGCCGGGGGCTCGGTGAAGAAGAGGAGGAGGCGGGGAAGCCGCACCAGAGGCACGCTGGCCCCGACAACGCTCCCGACCCCTGCCGACTCTGAGGCCACCTGTGGCGGGGAGAGAAGCCGCGGATCCACCCAGCCCCGGGACTGTTCCCACCTGCACCGGGGGCTGGGCAAAGAAGAGGAGGAGGCGGGGAAGCCACGCTAGAGGCAAGCTGGCCCCGACAACGCTCCCGACCCCCGCCGCCTCTGAGGTCACCTGCGGTGGGGAGAGAGAAGCCGCGGAGCCACCCAGCCCCGGGACTGTTCCCCCCTGCGCCGGGGGCTGGGCGAAGAAGAGGAGGAGGCGGTGGGGAAGCCATGCCAGAGGCACGATGGCCCCAACAACGCTCCCGACCCCCCCACCTCTGAGGCCACCTGCGGTGGGGAGAGATAAGCCATGGAGCCACCCAGCCCCGGGTCTGTTCCCACCTGCACCGGGGGCTGGCCGAAGAAACGGAGGAGGTGGGAAAGCCGCTCTAGAGGCATGCTGGCCCCGACAACGCTCCCGACCCCCGCCGCCTCTGAGGCCACCTGCGGTGGGGAGAGAGAAGCCACGGAGCCACCCAGCCCCAGGACTGTTCCCACCTGCACCGGGGGCAGGGAGAAGAAGAGGAGGAGGCGGGGAAGCTGTGCTAGAGGCAAGCTGGCCCCGACAACACTCCTGACCTCCGCCACCTCTGAGACCACCTGCGGCGGGGAGAGAGAAGCCGCAGAGCCACCCAGCCCCGGGACTGTTCACATATGCACCGGGGGCTGGGTAAAGAAGAGGAGGAGGCGGGGAAGCCATGCCAGAGGCATGCTGTCCCCGACAACGCTCTCAACCCCCGCTGCCTCTGAGGCCACCTGCGGCGGGGAGAGAAAAGCCGCGGAGCCACCCAGCCCCGGGACTGTTCTCCTCTGCGCGGGGGCTGGGCGAAGAAGAGGGGGAGGCAGGGAATCTGCGCCAGAGGCATGCTGTCCCCGACAACGCTCTCGACCCCCGCTGCCTCTGAGGCCACCTGCGGTGATGAGAGAGAAGCCATGAAGCCACCCAGCCCCGGGACTGTTCCCACCTGCGCCGGGGGTTGGCCGAAGAAACGGAGGATGTGGGAAAGCCGCTCTAGAGGCATGCTGTCCCCGACAACGCTCTCGACTCCCGCTGCCTCTGAGGCCAACTGCGGCGGGTAGAGAGAAGACGTGGAGCCACCCAGCCCCGGGACTGTTCCCACCTGCGCCGAGGGCTGGGCGAAGAAGAGGGGGAGGGGGGAAGCCATGCCAGAAGCATGCTGGTCCCGACAACGCTCCCGACCCCCACCGCCTCTGAGGTCACCTGCGGCGGGGAGAGAGAAGCCGCGGAGCCACCCAGCCCCGGGACTGTTCCCCTCTGCGCCGGGGGCTGGGCGAAGAAGAGGAGGAGGCGGTGGGGAAGCCGTGCCAGAGGCATGATGGCTCCAACAACGCTCCCCACCCCCCCACCTCTGAGGCCACCTGCGGTGGGGAGAGAGAAGCCATGGAGCCACCCAGCCCCGGGACTGTTCCCACCTGCACCGGGGGCTGGGCAAAGAAGAAGAGGAGGCGGGGAAGCCACGCTAGAGGCAAGCTGGCCCCGACAACACTCCCGACCCCCGCCACCTCTGAGGCCACCTGCGGCGGGGAGAGAGAAGCCGCGGAGCCACCCAGCCCCGGGACTGTTCCCCCCTGCACGGGAGCTGGGCGTAGAAGAGGGGGAGACGGGGAATCTGCGCCAGAGGCATGCTGTCCCCAACAACGCTCTCGACCCCCGCTGCCTCTGAGGCCACCTGCGGTGATGAGAGAGAAGCCATGAAGCCACCCAGCCCCGGGACTGTTCCCACCTGCGCCGGGGGTTGGCCGAAGAAACGGAGGATGTGGGAAAGCCGCTCTAGAGGCATGCTGTCCCCGACAACGCTCTCGACTCCCGCTGCCTCTGAGGCCAACTGCGGCGGGTAGAGAGAAGACGTGGAGCCACCCAGCCCCGGGACTGTTCCCCCCTGCGCGGGAGCTGGGCGAAGAAGAGGAGGAGGCAGGGAAGCCGCACCAGAGGCACGCGGGCCCCGACAACGCTCCCGACCCCCGCCGACTCTGAGGCCACCTGTGGCGGGGAGAGAGTAGCCGCGGAGCCACCCAGCCCCGGGACTGTTCCCACCTGAGCCGGGGGCTGGGCGAAGAAGGGGAGGAGGTGGGGAAGCCATGTCCGAGGCATGCTGGCCCCGACAACGCTCCCGACCCCCGCCGCCTCTGAGGCCACCTGTGGCAGGGAGAGAGAAGCCGCGGAGCCACCCAGCCCCGGGACTGTTCCCACATGCACCGGGGGCTGGGTAAAGAAGAGGAGGAGGCGGGGAAGCCATGCCAGAGGCACGCTGGCCCCAACAACGCTCCCGACTCCTGCTGCCTCTGAGGCCACCTGCGGCTGGGAGAGAGAAGTCACGGAGCCACCCAGCCCCGGGACTGTTCCCACCTGCGCCGGGGGCTGGGTGAAGAAGAGGAGGAGGCGGGGAAGCCGCACCAGAGGCAGGCTGGCCCCGACAACGCTCCTGACCCGCCCACCTCTGAGGCTAGGTGCAGTGGGGATAGAGAAGCCGCGTAGCAACCCAGCCCCGGGACTGTTCCCCCCTGCACGGGGGCTGGGCGAAGAAGAGGTGGAGGTGGGGAATCAGCGCCAGAGGCATGCTGTTCCCGACAACGCTCTCAACCCCGGCTGCCTCTGAGGCCACCTGCGGCGGGGAGAGAAAAGCCGCAGAGCCACCCAGCCCCGGGACTGTTCTCCTCTGCGCGGGGGCTGAGCGAAGAAGAGGGGGAGGCAGGGAATCTGCACCAGAGGCATGCTGTCCCCGACAACGCTCTCGACCCCCGCTGCCTCTGAGGCCACCTGTGGTGGGGAGAGAGAAGCCATGGAGCCACCCAGCCCCGGGACTGTTCCCACCTGCGCCGGGGGCTGGCCGAAGAAACGGAGGAGGTGGGGAAGCCGCTCTAGAGGCACGCTGGCCCTGACAATGCTCCCGACCCCCGCCGCCTCTGAGGCCACCTGCGGCGGGGAGAGAGAAGCCACGGAGCCACCCAGCCCCGGGACTGTTCCCACCTGCGCCGGGGGCTGGGCGAAGAAGAGGGGGAGGCGGGGAAGCTGCGCCAGAGGCACGCTTGCCCTGACAACACTCCCGACCCCCCTGCCTCTGAGGCCACCTGCGGCAGGGAGAGAGAAGCCGCGGAGCCATCCAGCCCCGGGACTGTTCCCATCTGCGCGGGGGCTGGGCAAAGAAGAGGAGGAGGCGGGGAAGCCGCACCAGAGGCACGCTGGCCCCGACAGCGCTCCCGACCCCCGCCACCTCTGAGGCCACGTGCGGTGGGGAGAGAGAAGCCGCGGAGCCACCCAGCCCCGGGACTGTTCCCCCCTGCGCCGGGGGCTGGGTGAAGAAGAGGAGGTGGTGGTGGGGAAGCTGCGCCAGAGGCACGATGGCCCCGACAATGCTCCCGACCCCCGCCGCCTCTGAGGCCACCTGCGGCGGGGAGAGAGAAGCCACGGAGCCACCCAGCCCCAGGACTGTTCCCACATGCACCGGGGGCAGGGAGAAGAAGAGGAGGAGGCAGGGAAGCTGCGCTAGAGGCAAGCTGGCCCCGACAACACTCCTGACCCCCGCCACCTCTGAGACCACCTGCGGCGGGGAGAGAGAAGCCGCAGAGCCACCCAGCCCCGGGACTGTTCCCACCTGCACCGGGGGCAGGGAGAAGAAGAGGAGGAGGCGGGGAATCCGCGCCAGAGGCATGCTGTCCCCAACAACGCTCTCGACCCCCGCTGCCTCTGAGGCCACCTGCGGCGGGGAGAGAGAAGCCGCGGAGCCAACCAGCCCCGGGACTGTTCCCCCCTGCGCGGTGGCTGGGCGAAGAAGAGGTGGAGGTGCGGAATCTGCGCCAGAGGCATGCTGTCCCCGACAATGCTCTCAACCCCCGCTGCCTATGAGGCCACCTGTGGCGGGGAGAGAGAAGCCGCAGAGCCACCCAGCCCTGGGACTGTTCCCCCCTGCGCGGTGGCTGGGCGAAGAAGAGGTGGAGGTGGGGAATCTGTGCCAGAGGCATGCGGTCCCCGACAACGCTCTCAACCCCCGCTGCCTCTGAGGCCACCTGCGGCGGGGAGAGAAAAGCCGCGGAGCCACCCAGCCCCGGGACTGTTCTCCTCTGCGCGGGGGCTGGGCGAAGAAGAGGGGGAGGCAGGGAATCTGCGCCAGAGGCATGCTGGCCCCGACAACGCTCTCGACCCCCGCTGCCTCTGAGGCCACCTGCGGTGATGAGAGAGAAGCCATGAAGCCACCCAGCCCCGGGACTGTTCCCACCTGCGCCGGGGGCTGGCCGAAGAAACGGAGGAGGTGGGAAAGCCGCTCTAGAGGCATGCTGTCCCCGACAATGCTCTCGACCCCCACCGCCTCTGAGGCCACCTGCGGCGGGGAGAGAGAAGACGCGGAGCCACCCAGCCCCGGGACTGTTCCCACCTGCGCCGAGGGCTGGGCGAAGAAGAGGGGGAGGGGGGAAGCCATGCCAGAAGCATGCTGGCCCCGACAACGCTCCTGACCCACGCCGCCTCTGAGGTCACCTGCGGCGGGGAGAGAGAAGCCGCGGAGCCACCCAGCCCCGGGACTGTTCCCCTCTGCGCCGGGGGCTGGGCGAAGAAGAGGAGGCGGCGGTGGGGAAGCCGTGCCAGAGGCACGATGGCTCCAACAACGCTCCCCACCCCCCCACCTCTGAGGCCACCTGCGGTGGGGAGAGAGAAGCCGCGGAGCCACCCAGCCCCGGGACTGTTCCCCCCTGCACGGGAGCTGGGCGTAGAAGAGGGGGAGGCGGGGAATCGGCGCCAGAGGCATGCTGTCCCCAACAACGCTCTCGACCCCCGCTGCCTCTGAGGCCACCTGCGGCGGGGAAAGAGAAGCCGCGGAGCCAACCAGCCCCGGGACTGTTCCCCCCTGCGCGGGAGCTGGGCGAAGAAGAGGAGGAGGCAGGGAAGCCGCACCAGAGGCACGCTGGCCCCGACAACGCTCCCGACCCCCGCCGACTCTGAGGCCACCTGTGGCAGGGAGAGAGAAGCCGCGGAGCCACCCAGCCCTTGGACTGTTCCCACCTGTGCCGGGGGCTGGGCGAAGAAGGGGAGGAGGTGTGGAAGCCGCGTCCGAGGCATGCTGGCCCCGACAACGCTCCCGACCCCCGCCGCCTCTGAGGCCACCTGTGGCGGGGAGAGAGAAGCCGCGGAGCCACCCAGCCCCGGGACTGTTCCCACATGCACCGGGGGCTGGGTAAAGAAGAGGAGGAGGCGGGGAAGCCATGCCAGAGGCACGCTGGCCCCAACAACGCTCCCGACTCCTGCTGCCTCTGAGGCCACCTGTGGCGGGGAGAGAGAAGTCACGGAGCCACCCAGCCCCGGGACTGTTCCCACCTGCGCCGGGGGCTGGGTGAAGAAGAGGAGGAGGCGGGGAAGCCGCACCAGAGGCATGCTGTCCCCGACAACGCTCCCGACCCCCGCCGCCTCTGAGGCCACCTGTGGCGGGGAGAGAGAAGCCGCGGAGCCACCCAGCCCCGGGACTGTTTCCACATGCACCGGGGGCTGGGTAAAGAAGAGGAGGAGGCGGGGAAGCCATGCCAGAGGCACGCTGGCCCCAACATCGCTCCCGACTCCTGCTGCCTCTGAGGCCACCTGCGGCTGTTAGAGAGAAGTCACGGAGCCACCCTGCCCCGGGACTGTTCCCACCTGCGCCGGGGGCTGGGTGAAGAAGAGGAGGAGGCGGGGAAGCCGCACCAGAGGCATGCTGTCCCCGACAACGCTCCTGACCCCCCCACCTCTGAGGCCACCTGTGGTGGGGAGAGAGAAGCCATGGAGCCACCCAGCCCCGGGACTGTTCCCACCTGCGCCGGGGGCTGGCCGAAGAAACGGAGGAGGTGGGGAAGCCGCTCTAGAGGCAAGCTGGCCCCGACAACGCTCCCGACCCCCGCCGCCTCTGAGGCCACCTGTGGCGGGGAGAGAGAAGCCACGGAGCCACCCAGCCCCGGGACTGTTCCCACCTGCGCCGGGTGCTGGGCGAAGAAGAGGGGGAGGCGGGGAAGCCGCGCCAGAGGCACGCTTGCCCTGACAACACTCCCGACCCCCCTGCCTCTGAGGCCACCTGCGGCGGGGAGAGACAAGCCGCGGAGCCACCCAGCCCCGGGACTGTTCCCATCTGCGCGGGGGCTGGGCGAAGAAGAGGGGGAGGCGGGGAAGCCGCGCCAGAGGCACGCTGGCCCTGACAAATCTCCTGACCCCCGCTGCCTCTGAGGCTACCTGCGGCAGGGAGGAAAAGTGGATGGGGATTGGGGGAATGGATACAAGAGGAACCAAACAAGAATCCGCCAGCCAGAAAGTAAGGATTGGGCTCTTCCTGTTGGGTCTGAGAGGTTCCATGGGGCCCAAATTGGGGTGGTGACAGGCATGGGGTGTTACGGCGGGAGCTGAGGCGCGGGCCGCACTCAGAGAACGCGGGTCAGATGTTTGGTTGCTGTCCCGTGTTCTGGTCCCTCGGTTACACCTCTAGGTCCTGAGCAGCCGGTCAAGAGTGACTCCTCCCTTAGGCTGCTGCTGGTGAATGCCAGCTCAGTCTACAATAAAGCCCCTTTGCTTGCAGATACCATCGCAGGAGAGCGGGCTGATCTGGCATGCATCACCTAGACCTGGCTGGTTGGCCTGAGGATGGGGTTCCCCTGTCTGAACTACGCCGAGACGGGTTCGGTATTTGGCACCAGCCTAGGGAGAGGGGAAGGGGTGGTGGAGTCGTCATAGTAGCCAGGGAATCGCTGGGAGTCACCAGGGCCACGGCTCCACAAATTCTGGGCTGTGAGGCCCTGTTCCTGTGTGTGGGTCCTAAGGGTCAGTTGGGAATCCTGCTCATGTACGTGCCTCCCTGCAGGGTAGCGGATTCCCTGCTTGAGCTCCTTGAGGCGGTCTTGATGCTGGCGTTGGAGACCCCCAGGCTAATGATCCTGGGGGACTTCAACTTGCCATCGTTGGGAACTGAATCGGTGGTGGCTCGGGAATTCATGGCAGCCATGGGCCTGAATCAGGTAATTCAGGGTCCTACCAGGAGCAGTGGCTACACACCGGATTTAATCTTCCTATCAGAGCCGTGGCTGAGTGATCTCAAATTACAGAAATTAGGAACCACTCCTGTGCCATGGTCAGATCACTATCTGGTGACTCTAGACTTCCTGGGGGCAAGACTCCACCGTAGGGAGGCAGGACCGGTTAAATGGGCCCGCCCCCGGCGACTAATGGATCCGGATGGGTGCTGTCCTCTTGATCTGCAAGGCGGTTCGTCGGAGGCTCTCGCCGACACCTGGAACAGGAGAGCGACGGCAGCCTTGGACGTAATCGCTCCACTACGGCCTCTCCGCGCTTGTAGGGATCGATCTGCCCCTTGGTTTACAGAAGAACTAAGGGAGCTCAAACGGGCAAAGAGACGCCGAGAGCGCCACTGGGTGAAGACTCGGAGTGAATCTGATCGAACAGTGGTTAGAGCGGCTATTAAAGACTACCTAGTGGCGATGGGGGCGGTGAAACGCCAATATTTCACTGCTCTTATTGCCTCCGCAGATAATCGCCCAGCAGCCTTGTTCCAGGTGACCAGGTCCCTCCTTGGTAGAGGGGGGTCTGGCCCTGGTTGGCAGGGATCGGCTGAGGCTTTTGCTGATTATTTGGCGGGGAAAGTCGCTCAGATCCGCTCAAAGTTTAATCCCGGCGTGGAAGAGACGGAGCTGGGGTTGACCAGAGCGCAGCCTGGCCATGTTATCTGGGATCGGTTCGATCCAGTGGACCCTGAGGAAGTGGACAGGCTTCTTGGATCTGTTCATGCCACAGCCTGCGCACTGGACCCATGTCCCACCTGGCTGGTTAAAGCATCTAAGGCGGTGGCAGGTGGCTGGGTTGAGGCAATTATAAATTCATCATTGAAGGAGGGGTCTTTTCCAGCACCTTTCAAAGATGCTCTGGTGCGTCCCCTCCTGAAAAAGCCATCCCTCGACCCTACGGCGCTTATCAACTATTGTCCAGTGTCCAACTTACCCTTTTTAGGTAAGGTTTTGGAAAAGGCAGTGGCACAGCAGTTACAGGAAGTCCTGGATGAAGCGGATTACCTGGACCCTTTTCAGTCAGGATTAAGGCCCGGATATGGGACAGAAACTGCACTAATCGCATTGGTGGATGATCTCTGGAGAGAGCGGGATGGAGGTCACCCGTCTGTCCTTGCTCTTCTCGATCTCTCAGCGGCCTTCGATACCGTCGATCATGGTATCCTTCTGGGGAGGCTCCAAGGGCTGGGGATCCAGGGCACTGTGTTGTCCTGGTTTTCCTCATTTGTGAGGGGCAGGACCCAGTCGGTATGGCTAGAGAAGGAGAAGTCCAGTCCTAGGCCCCTCCAACATGGGGTGCCTCAGGGCTCGGTACTTTCTCCTCTCCTATTTAACATCTACATGAAGCCACTGGGTGAGATCATCCGTTCCCACGGGGTGAGGTATCATCAATATGCAGATGATACCCAATTGTACATCTCGGCCCGTGGGGACCCAAGCGGTGCAGTGGAAGTCCTCTCCAGGTGCCTGGAGGCTGTTAAGGTCTGGATGGGGGAAAACGGGCTACAACTGAATCCCAGCAAGACTGAGTGGCTATGGGTAAGGGGCCCCGTGTTATCACACGAGCTACCAGCTTGGGTTCTGGATGGGGCGGTTCTGCCCCAAATGGACCCGGTGCGTAACCTGGGGGTCCTCCTGGACTCACGACTACTGTTTGAAGAGCAGGTGGCAGTCGTGGCCAGGAGGGCTTTTGCACAGCTTCGTGTAATATGCCAGTTACGCCCACTCCTAGACCGGGATGCCTTGCTCATGGTTACACATGCTCTGGTCACCTCCAGACTTGATTATTGTAATGCTCTCTACATGGGCTGCCCCTGGTGACCATTCGGAGACTACAGCTGGTCCAAAATGCAGCGGCCCGGGTAGTGATGGGGCGTGGGCGATATGCTCGTGCAGCACCACTGCTCCGGGAGCTGCACTGGTTGGCAGTATGTCTCCGGGTGCAATTCAAGATGCTGGTTATTACCTTTAAAGCCCTATATGGTAGTGGGCCAGGATACCTAAGAGACCACATCACCCTAAGAACGTCTGTCCGTCCCACCAGGGCGGACCGGAGGGGCTCTCTTGTTATTCCATCAGCTAGGGGGGCTCGCCTCACTAGCACTAGGAGGAGGGCCTTCTCTGTGTTTGCCCCGGCCCTCTGGAACCTTCTCCCTACGGAACTGCGCCTACAGGCAGAGCTCTTACCTTTTCGAAAAGGCTTAAAGACCTGGCTGGCGGAGCATGTGTGGGGACCCAGTAACACGGGATCCCATACAGGCTGGTTGATTTGAGGGATAGCCACACACACCCCCTGCCCCGGGTTTTATCCGTTACGCTGTTTTAATCTTTTCTTATGAATTCTTTCTTATGAATTCTTGAGGTTTTAAACATTATTATTTTTATTGGATTTGGTCTGTGTTTTTAGCTACGCTGTAAGCCGCCCAGAGTCAGGTTTACCCGATTGGGGCGGGATAGCAAACGTGAATAAATAAATAAATAATAAATAATCATTGTAATGTAGTAGCTTGTCTGGTTTCGTCATGTGCATGCATCTCATTCTATTCTAGAAACGTCAGGTTATCTTTGCTGCAAGATACACAGAAAACATACACAGTGATTCTATATGAGACAACAGGGTGGAAACGATGTGGCATTTACATTGTGTCCTCTCTGTTGAAAAGCTTCATACTGCTTGCTCAGGGTGGCAGAATATTTGGCACAAAATCTCTCCTCACATTTTCAGCATTCCTGTCACCTGCCCTTTCTTCATGCCAAGGAGCTTGCTCATCTCTTCCTATTTATCTTATCACTTTGCTCAGGTAAGATATGGCAAGTTAAATATTCTGCATCCAAGGGTAATAAAGCAAGGACATGAGTCCTCTCCTCTTTGTTTTGTACCCATCATAAAATGCAAGAGTTGTGACAACTGAAGAACACGCAGAAACTGTCCTTCAAAACCACTGTTTCTAAAGACTTAGAAGGAAATCACCATGCCAAAAACTTCCACTAATTGCATCAGCAAGCTTTAGCACCAGCTAAGGTTAAGTAAGTGTCAAACTCTCTCAAAAACCAGTCGCATCCAACTCTACGGTTCAGTGCTTGTCTCATTTTTGTAGCCAAAGAGCCAGTGCTGGCTGTGTCTGCAGATGTATCAATGGACATGTGACAGGTATGGCTAGACACCAGAATGCATGCAACACTGTTTACCTTCCCACCAAAGGGTATCTGTTTATCTACTTGCAATTTCTTGCTTTCAAACTGATAGGTTGGCAGGAGCAGGGACAAAGATGGAATCTCACTCAGTCATGCAGAACTTGGGTCTCAAACTACTGACTGCTGCCCTTCCAGTTGTCAAGTTCAATGTCTTAACCACTAAACCACTGCAGTCCCTCTAAGCTAAGGTTAGGTAACTGTAATTCACAGCTGAATATTTAATGTATCAGTATCCTTCAGTCTCTCATTATTGTCTTCCTATATCCTCACCAATGTGCTCCCAATTGCCATATTTAGTTACTCATAGATTTTTAATGCCAACATGGCATTTAAAATATGTGCATCTTGGACCATTATTCTTTTTCTTTTTCTTTTTCTCTACACATTGCTAATACACTTTATTATTGTATTTCAATTGATCAGGATCTCTGCCTTCATGCTCCCATTGGCATCCAAATAAGATTTCTTTCTTTCTTTCTTTCTTTTTTTGCAGTAGATTATTGTACTCCTTTTATTCCCTGACCATTGCTCAATTTTCTTTCTCTCTAGCACCAAAGTCCTATAAAGGGTCAATTAAACTGGGTATTCATTGATCTCATATGTTTGCTGCCTATTTGTATACTCCTGGTTTTGCAATAAATTGTATTTAATGATGCTAATCTTTAGTCCTAACCTTATGACTGTTTTCCCACCTTAAAGAAACCATTTTATTAAATGAAATTGCTTATTTCCTACTTTGGCACCTGACTTCTTTTACTTCATTTGATGAATCTACATTAAAACTAAAGTAAAGATCACTGCCATATTTTACTCAAGTAATTTGTAGTAAAAGAGTGGGAACATAAATATAAAACAACACAGAAACCACATCTTGTACAATATTACCTACTTCACATTTGTTGTTACATGCCTCTGACTTATGGCAACCTTACAAATGATTAATTTCCAAAATGTACTGTCATCAACATTCCTGTTCAGTTCTTGTAAACTTAATCCTCTACAGCAGGTGTCCTCAAACTTTTTAAGCCAATGCTGCCCTGAGCCCCCACCCCCACCCACCCCCACCCCCGCTGCCACCAACTTGTTTGCATAGCTCACACCTATAAAAATAAAGTCTGAAGTAAAACCTACTTGTGGGTTTGCACGACAGAGCAGAAAAGGGTGCGGGTGGATATGCTGGTGGGAATTGATACATGTGGGCAGGAAAGGAGCCTGACCAGCTGGCTGGCAGGGCTAGAGCAAGCGGCACACTAAGGGACCTGCCCTGATTGTGGCGGCCTGTGCTTTTGTTGAACCCAATGGAGGCTTGCTTTCTTCCTCCTTGTCCCCTAGAACCAGACAGTGGGTGATTTTTTCTGGTAGCCTCGCCTTGTGATTGCTGCCTTTGAAGTAGGTAGCCATGAAGGCCAGGAGGCAGGAGGGAGCAATCAAGTGAGTTTTTGGAAGGGGAACACACATGGTGTGCAAAAAAGCAATGATGCTCGAATCCAGAGCCCCTCTTTCCCCCTGTGCATCCTGCCTCTTGGCCAATGTGGTGAGGAAGAAAAACTGGGGGTCCCATCATCCCACTCCCCAGTTCTCATCCACCTCTTGCACGCCAGCAGGAGATTTGCACAGAGTGGCGTTGTCTGAGCTCAGGAGCAGGCTGGGAACAGTTAAACTGGTGTGTGCAAAGTACTGATCTTCATGCAAGTGGAAAGGTGGTGGTGATGGTGACCACCCTGTTCCCCCCCCCATTCCTTCCCACAACTCCCTCCTTACCAGCCTCGAGGAGCTGCATGGCATGGATGACCCGCCTCCTCTGTTGCTACTGCTGAGCCCAGCCATGAGTGTGGTGCTGGCTCCACCATGGGCTGGTAGGGCTGAGATGGTGGCAGCAGGGGTGGGGGCTGGGCCCCATAGATCATGGCCTCCACTCAACCTGCGTCACCCCAGAGAGTCCTCTGCAGGGAAGCTCTGGTGGCCTGAGGTGACTGGAGATGCGCAAGGCTACTGGTGCCAGCAGGCAAGGTTGGACCATGCCCCCTGCCCGCCACTTCTGCCGCTTCTGCTGCCCAAGACACGCCTCCGTGGGGAGGCTCCAGAGGCGTGAGGTGACTGGAGGTGGGCAAGACCACTGGCACTAGCCACTTCTGCTTTTGGCCACTTCTGCCGCTTCTGGCCACTTCTAACCACTTCTGCCTCTTCTGTATGCTTCTGCTGCTTCTTGCTACTTGCCGTCAGTTCTCACCGCTTCTGTTGTTTCTCACTGCTTCTTCTCACTGCTTCTGCCATTTGTTGCTGCTTCTGACCGCTTCTGGCATTTCTCAACACTGCAGCCCCTTCTGCCTGTCTTGTTCACCCAGGAACAAGGGAGGGAGGGGATAAGGATTGAGGTAACACCCACACCACCATCCAACGAGGGTGTGGGATGGATTGTTTGATGCTGTGGGCCAGATCTGTACTGCTGTCCATAGCTTGATGACCCCTGCTCTAGAGTAAATCCATCTCATATCTGGCCCTTCTCTTTTCTTGAAGTCTTCAACTTTTCCTAGCATTGTCTTTGCTACATTTTCTTTTGATATCACAGCCACACAAATTGTTCAGAGTTTATTATTTCTGAAGTAAATACTTTCTATTTGTTTTAAAATGTTCTGTTCCAGTTCACTTAAATTCATTTATATTAGCTACTGAAATGTACTATTACTTGCTTTATGGTTTCAAGATTATCTTGATTTGTATTTCTCACATCCAATTTTCCAGTTATATGTGTAGTGCACCATCCGTCTTTCCTTTAGCCTTTACTTATCAGCAATTAGACATCCTTTTGGCTTTAATCCAGTTGCCTCAGCAGCAGCACTAATCATACTTCTCAATTATTCTTCCCTAGTAGCTGAATGAGTGCCTTCCAATCTGGGATTCCTTTGGAGGGTTTTAGTATAGAGTTTTCATACTATAAAACATTCAGAATTGGTTTGCATTGTCTTATCTGTTCCTTCTTTTTGCATTGTCTAACTATAAAATTCTCAAGCTATACAACATTCAAAATATGTTTACCATTGCCTCCTTCTGAGCTGTACTCACAAAGGTGAGATTGAATATAACTGCTATTGTCTCTAACAGATCCTTTACCAGTGTCACCTTTCACTATTGACATTGTTCAGTACCTTCCCTTCTGGAGTTTCTACATTATCCCTGAAACTATCAATTCTCTTGATGAGACCATTCTTCTTCTACCCTGTCTAGGCCAGAAGTGAAATTGGCAAAATGAAGCCACCTCTTGGTGAATTAATTATGTAGGTCCTCTTTCCTTACATAGTGTGAGAAAGATAAGTATGCCGGGGTATGCCCAATTGTGGTTCAAAAATGCCACAATCTTCAAGGAGTCTCGTTCTGTGTATCCCACCATCAATACTGAAGAGGGTGAATACATCTTAGTTTGATATCTTAACTTTCAGTATTCTGCCTTGAGTGACCCTTCTAAGAATCCACACTCTTAATGGATGCAGCCTCTTGATGGGATTGTTCTCATCTTTCCTGACACATTTGAACTCCTTTATCACAAAGGATATGTTTAATAGAAATAAATAACATGCAAAAAAAGTGTTCACATTTTCACATTCTTCAGAACCCTTCCTTAGTCAATGTAATGCAAAATATAGAGTATCTTGGTATAGAAACATCCTTCACCTGAAATGGGCCAGATGTTGTGACCATTAAGTCTACATAAATCATGGAGATATGACATATGAATCAATCGGTAATTAACAAATGTTGCAATTATTGGGTTGTAGTCTGGGGCTGGGGCTGATTAGCAATGCAATTCCTGTTTGTCTTCTTCTCCATCCCCCCTTCACAGGTAAAACAGTGAGGCTTTTTCTGCAAGCTTGCATACTACAAATTGCACAATATGCAAAGTGACAAATCACCATATCTAAACTATGCAGTTGTCTTGTTCCAAGGACTCTTAAAAATTAGAAATGATGACTGAGTGTTTTGTGTCTTGTCTGTCAAAGAGCAATTCCTTCTGTGGCTGGTTTGTGTGTACTATGTGTGACTTGCTTCAATAAGGAAAAATATACTAGTTTTAAACAGACACATTTTGTAAATTAATTAAACTTTGGAGTGGGTGGAGACTGGTTGTTTTATAATCATGTGTGAGACAAGAAATTTTGCAAGGGTTAACAAACTCTCAACAGGCTATTTCACCACAGTAGATTAATGTATGATTTTAGAAACATTACAGACAATACTGTACTTATCTGGCTTCCATTTCCTATTGCACTTGGCTTATTTATTATTTAATTAATTATTCATATTTGTATACCGCCCTCCTCACCAGGGCAACCCAGGGCGGTTTACATATCACAAAAAAGCAAACATAATACAACTCGAACCCATTATCTAAAATTTCAAAGTTTCAATTATAAAAATTTAATTTTTTTTTATTTTAAAAATCAACAGATTCCCATAATAATTAGAAAATAAAAAACTAAATCCCAGAGATAAAAGATTAACGGAGAGAGGGAGCTCAAACTAACCAGCGAGCTGGGGTCATGGTACCACAAAGACCCCATACCTGCCCCATCAGCCATGTTTTTAAGTTCTTCCTAAAAGACAGCAAGTCCATCTTTAGATGTAACTCAGTTGGTAGGAGGTTCCATAGGGCCAGAGCAGACACAGAGATGGCTCTCCTTCTAGTGCCAGAGAGATGTGCCTCTCTGGCCGATGGAACAACTAGAGAGCCTCTCCAGTCCGCTCTGGTGGGATGGACAGCTGTTCATGGGGTGAGACAGTCTCTTAAGTATCCTGGTCTCTCCTGGAGGTGTTTGGAGGAAAACAAGAGAAGATTCTTGTGGCCGTGTGTTCCTCTCTGGAATGCTATTGATCTTGTCAAGTGCATTCATTTCAAGTTTTAATGCTGTTCCCATATATTATATCTGGCTTCCTTATATCCATCTTCTTAAATATGTTTCTTTATGTAACTGCAAAATTGATCTTGATGGTGACTGAATAAAATATCTCACTGATTCACAAAGGATCTCCTACATCCTTTTTCTAAAGCACCTTGTCTATGAAACTGGCTATATATTTAAATATATGGAAGGGAGAATCCTACATGACTGAGGAAATGATGTACATAAATACTGAAGCCTGGGTTGACTTATTGAATCTTTCCCTTTTTAGCCTAAGGTGCCATTATTACAAGAGTTAAAGCTACTCCCCTTTGAAATAAATACATAAATCTTCATTGAAATATTACACAAACATTATTGAGTGAAAGTAGAGCGGGGATATTTACAGTAAGCCAAAAAAGGGGACAATACCTATCAAGGTTTATATTGCAATCACATTATTCTAGTGTTTGTACGGAGGAGCTGTGGCTCAGAGCAGATGGTCTCGCCACCGCAAGACCATCCCCGGACGCTCTCCCCAGCTGGTCGGGCGGGGAGAATGAGGACCAGCTGGGAGCTCGGAGCGGACGGCTACAAAAAGACCCACCGGCCACCGCCACCGCGAGACCGTCCCTGGACGCTCTCCCCAGCCAGTCAGGCGGGGAGAATGAGGACCAGCTGGGAGCTCAGAGCGGATGGCTACAAAAAGACCCGCTGGCCGCCGCCACCACGAGACCATCCCCGGACTCTCTCCCCAGCCGGTCGGGCAGGGAGGAGGACCAGCTGGACGGACGGGCTGGCTGACCAAAGACGCCAGCACCGCTACTACCACCACAGTTGTATCGCGGCCAGCCACTCCACGGATAAATGTACTGTATATTTGTTTCTAATTGAATTATGTACAAGGGATAAGGACTTTCCCCATTGTTTTGTACTGTATATCCTTGATTGTTTTGCGTCTCTTTGATTGTACTGCATTTTTATTCTTATTTTTTATGATGATTTGTTGACCACATTGATTGTATTATATTGTTATATTTATATGGTGTTTTTTTATGTATATCTCATACTGTAACATTGTTAGCCGCTCTGAGTTGCTTCGGCAAGGAGAGCGGCATATAAATTTGAATTTAATAATAATAATAATAATAATAATAATAATAATAATAATAATAATAATAATAATAATAATAATAATAATAATAATAATAATAATAATAATAATAATAATAATAATAATATTTCCCTACCTCATCATTATTTTGTGGTCAAGAAAAAACACTTTTAAGCTTATAAGTGTCATGTTGTCCATTATCCTCTCTCATCAACTTGTGTGTGATCATTACCCATTTCTTTAAATTTTGAAGATGGCAATGACTAGTGCTATGTCTGTGCCAGAACATTTCCCATTAACCAGGTTTCTTCTCTATAAGCCACTAGTTTGTTTCTTCTCACTATTAATTTGTACTTATTATAGGTAGTGAAAATATCACTTAGTTATCACACTAACAAGAATTTTAACTCAATAAGACATTCATCACCCAAACAACAAGGTAAAGATAAAGGTCTCCCTTGCTCAAAAGCCAGTCATGTCCAACTCTAAGAGCCAGTGCTCATCTCCCTTTACAGCCAAAGAGTCAGTGCTATCTGCATGTGCAGACATTTCTGTGGACATGTGGCAGGCATGACTAGATGCTGGAGGGCACAGAATGCTGTTATCTTTCCCACCTAAGCAGTACATATTTATTCATTTGCAATTTCTTGCTTCCAAAGTGCTTGGTTGGCAGGAGTTGGGACTGATGACAGGAATTCACTCCATCACACAGCACTCTTGTCTCAAACTGACCTTCCAGTTGCCAAGCTCAGCATCTTAACCATTAAACCATAAAGGGGAAATGTGAGTGTTGTTGTTCAGTTGCACAGGTTAGTCCAAATAGGAGTCTGCTATCCCTACCACAGCCCAGTCCTTGTTCCGATCACCATCCACGACCTGAAGGATACTTTGTGTCTAGCTGGAATTATTTCCTATTTCTATATAGTCCCCTCACCTGCCATGTCAATACCATCATGCTACCTAGACTCACCTAATTTTGCCTGATTTGCAAAGTGAAACAGGGTTGAGGCTGGTTTGTGCTTGGATGGGAAACGTCCATCAAATACCAAAGATCTCCAAATAGATGTAGGAAGGAATTTTGCCCCAAAGCCATACATCTGCTTCCAGAGCTGATAATACAAGGCTAGATGGACCAATGGTCAGAGTCTGACATGAGAAATCAGGTACTCAGTTGCTGAAACTTGATTACTGATACTTGATTATTCATATTAGATTGAGTTATCCCTTCTCTCTCACACACATCCTTATTTATATAAACCTTTTGTACTTGGGACTTGAGTGACTTCTAGAAGTACCCATGTATGGAAGAATTGGTTCCTATTTCTCTCCACTGTGCCTTGTCGCTCCCTCCCACATTTAATTTTATATGTGTTTTGTTTTGATTCTTACATTTTAATCTTAGTATCATTATTTAGCTCATTTTATTCTAGATCTACATAGAAGCTTCCATTTTAATAAACAGCTATTGTAAAAGGCAGAACTGATCTCACTGTGACCAGAGACAGAAACAATGGGAGAAACGAAAAGGTTTTATCACTTCAACTTAGATGACAGGCCAAAAATAGCTGGGTTTTCATGTTTTGTGTGAATGTCCTATTTTCACAGTCATGCTGATTGGAGGAGAGAGAGAAGAGCCAAATCCTTGAAGCAAATATTGTTCAGCTTTGAAAGAGCACACTATTATCACTGACCTATCTTACTAGTCAACTGTTGAGAACACAGGAGTCATTGCCAATAATTCATTGTGCTTCATTAATGATAAATCAAGATGTTGCTACAAAATTGTCATCATTGTTGTGATTTCTTTGATTTTGTCTGCTTGTGTGGACACCATGGGTCCACCACAATGTTTAGCCACCTGCTTTGTTTGGTGCAGCTGGCATTATTTCTCTGCCATGGAATAGCAGAGCTCAAACTGCTAAGAATACTAAAGTGTTCTCTTTCTTTCCCTCCCAAGTTGTATTTTTTTTTTTGTTCCCAGCCATTACATTTGGCAGGTTTAAGCTACCGTTACAATAGGAGGTAGAATAAATATTACAGTTTAATACTTTGCTTCCACAAAGGCTAAAATGTGGATCAAGTTCATGGTGGTGGTGGTGACTGTTGTTTTTAATAAGGACAATAAGTCAGTTTTTAGATTTCCCTTTTGGCAATTGCCTGCAGACATGTTAAATAAGGAACAGTGGTTTCAAGGGCTGGTAAGAATTCTCTAATACAACAGTGGTCTGTAGTAGAGGAATTTACTTGAAACAATAAAGTAGATGGAAGTTGTTCATTTAAGAAGGAAAGCTATGTTTCATATAATAAGGATTAGTGCTAGATGACACAGCAGAGTCAAGGGTCTCAGGTGTAGTCTCAATTGCAGGATATGTATTAGTCTATAAGAGAACTGAGATGTAAAAGCTGATTCAGCTAGCCAAATGGATGTATCAGAGGGAACTAGCTTGAAACTAGATACCGTATTTTTTGGACCATAAGACACACTTTTTTCTCCCCAAAAGTGGAGGGAAATGAGGGGAGCATCTTATGGTCCAAATGTTCAGTATTTTTTTTTCTTATTTTCCTGCTCTAAAAGCTGGGTGTGTCTTTTGGTCAGGTGTGTCTTATGGTCCGAAAAATATGGTATGTCTGTTTTTATCATAAAATATTTGATGACTAATTAGCTAATTGAATGGTTTGAGAAAGTTTGGCTGGAATTATCTTACAGAGACTAAGAAATAGACTATGAAGTCTGCATGAATGATGACTTTTTAGCTGCCTCTAAGACAGGCATTCTCAACCTAAGGCCCATGGGCTAACTTCCCCCTGATGCCAATTCACCTGGTCCCTGGTGCCCCCACCAATCCCAGAAGCGGAATTAAAACATTTTCTGCATATGTGCAGAATATTCTGTTCATGTGCAGAACAAATTTTAGTTCTGTTTCCAGGTGGTAGGAAGATCAGCAGTCCAGGAGGCATGGTCAGGCCCATGACCCAAAAACCTTGAGAATGCCTGCTCTAAGAGGAATTTATTAAGAGGTATTATTAAGATGTTACTTTGGACTAAAACATACACATTTTAAAAATACTGCATGGGAAAAGTAATATTATACATTGAGCCATATTTTCATTTTAAAGACATCAAGGTCATTAAGACACTGAATTGTGATGAATTTTTAAACAGGTTGTTAGAACATAAGATTGAAGTATGTGCAATTGCTAGACACAAGACAGAATTCCACAGTGAGTTTCACCTGAATAAGGCAATACACTAGTACCCCGAATAACGTTATGACTTGGTTCCACAAGTCCCGTCGTTATCCGGTTTTTAACGTTGTGCGATACATTGAACACACAATGTTAAAAAAAGCCCTGTTTCCCTGGAGGCTGCAGGAAGCCAGAACGTCGGGATTTGAATCCTGACATTTTGGCTTGCTGCTGCCTCCAGGGAGGTGGGGGAACTTTGGAAACAGCTTGGAGCGGGTTTTCCCACCTCCCTGGACCCGGCGGGGGGGTCAGAGACCCCAAAATTGGTAAAAAAAAAAAAAACATCCGGGTCCAGGGAGGTGGGCAGACCTGATCCAAGGTGTTTCTGGGCTTCCCCGACGTCCTGAGCCAGTGCAGCAAGCCAGAATGTCAGAGT
Organism: Furcifer pardalis; assembly: GCA_030440675.1. Lineage (NCBI taxonomy): Eukaryota > Metazoa > Chordata > Lepidosauria > Squamata > Chamaeleonidae > Furcifer > Furcifer pardalis. Next base: position 164,339,157 of record CP126891.1, on the reverse strand, counting down.
TCGAATCCCGACATTCTGGCTTGCTGCACTGGCTCAGGATGTCGGGGAAGCCCAGAAACACCTTGGATTGGGTCCCCACACCTCCCTGGACCCAGCGGGGGGGTCAAACACCCCAAAATTGGTAAAAAAACGGATTTTTTTTTACCAATTTTGGGGGCTCTGACCCCCCCGCCGGGTCCAGGGAGGTGTGGGGACCTGCTCCAAGCTGTTTCCAAAGTTCTCCCACCTCCCTGGAGGCTGCAGCAAGGCAAAATGTCAGGATTCGAATCCCGACGTTCTCGCTTCCTGCAGCATAAAAGAGGGTGGGGGAAGTTCAAAATTAGCGCGCATCAGCTCTAGGGAGGTCGGGAGACCCGATGTGCGCTAATTTTGAACTTCCCCCACCCTCTTTTATGCTGCAGCAAGCCAGAATGTCGGGATTCGAATCCTGACATTTTGCCTTGCTGCAGCCTCCAGGGAGGTGGGAGAACTTTGGAAACACCTTGGATCGGGTCCCCACACCTCCCTGGACCCAGCGGGGGGGTCAGAGCCCCCAAAATTGGTTAAAAAAAGTCCATTTTTTTACCAATTTTGGGGTTTCTGACCCCCCCGCTGGGTCCAGGGAGGTGTGGGGACCCGATCCAAGGTGTTTCTGGGCTTCCCCGACGTCCTGAGCCAGTGCAGCAAGCCAGAATGTCGGGATTCGAACTCTGACATTCTGGCTTGCTACACTGGCTCAGGACGTCGGGGAAGCTCAGAAAAAGCTTGGATCGTGTCTGCCCACCTCCCTGGACCCGGCGGGGGGGTCAGAGCCCCCAAAATTGGTAAAAAAAAGTCTGTTTCGGGGAAGCCCAGAAACACCTCCAGAGAGATCATAGGACCCGATCTACAGCTGCAGGGTGGCTGGGGAAGCTGATGGGTACTCCCTGTCGGCTTCCCTAGCCACCCGCCCATGCCTCCGCAGCTGTGGGGTGGCTGGGGAAGCCGATGGGGGAGCCCCCCATCAGCTTTCCAGCCTCCCCACCCCTGCCTCCGTAGCTGCAGGGTGGCTGGGAAGCTGAACGGAGAACCCCGTTCAGCTTTCCAGCCACCCTGCTGCTAAGAACGACTGTATCGTATAACGTTAAAATTGCGTTATTTGAAACAAGATTTTTCCGAAAATCTTGTAACGTTATGCGGTTTTAGCGCTATACGGTACTCACTTTATACGGGGTATTACTATAGTGGAAATGTGGTATTCCCTAAATGCTTGTTGCCTTATTTTAGCTGGAATTCAAAACTGATTCATTGTGTCTACTCTCATGTAAGTTACTTCCATTAGGATCCTTATGCAGATACAGTGGTGTACAGTGGCATCAAAGGTACATCATAAAAAGAAGACATCTGGATCGTTCACAATAACCATTTAATGACTGGTCAATACTCATGCCCAAACAACCCATCAGATTTGATCCTTGTGCACACTGACTATTTTGGAGCAGCATCGTTTTTAAATTCAATAATGTTCTTTATGTCTGAATACATAAAGATGTATAGAAATGATATCTTATCTTGTTTGGAACACAAAACATTTTTTAAATGTCATATAGTAATAGATATTCAAACTATGGTAATACCTCAAATAACGCTAAGACTTGGTTTCACAAGTCTTGGTGTTATCCGATTTTTAGTGTTATTCAATCCATGTTAAAATCCTATGGGATGGATCGGATAACATTAAAGCTCCACAGAGATACATTGTAACTGCACAGGCTTTAGCGGTTGTTATGCGATCCATCCCATAGGACCTTAATGTTATTTGATCCAATTCTCCTCCCCAGATTACTTAACGTTATGTGATTTTAGCGTTATCTGAGGTAAACGTTATCCGAGGTATTACTGTATCATTATTGTGCAGAATTAAGGGGAAATTGTTACAATTGCTAAATGAAGACATTATTTTGTGGGATGCACAATGCAGATTATTTACTGTTTTACCTTTCTTCGTCCTCCCTTGCCTATTGTTTCTTTTATTCTTCAAGTTTTGGAATCTTACAGTTTCACAGTACTAACCATTTAATTGCCTATTCTGTCTTCACCAGCAACTCCTTTCTTCTTCCTCTTGATTATTACATAGACCGTCACAGTGTTCAAAACAGTGAAAATTTGAAACTTAACAGTCTTAAGTTTTTCTAAATAAGAAGGTATTTTTCATATAAAAACCACCAATATTCTTTTGTCTGTTTTTTTTGTTTCTTTGTTTTTTTTTCCAACACCAGGCAATGATACTGTTGAATTTGTTGATGCCTCCATGTGAAGAGGGCTTAGGTCTGTTCATGAAGGGCAAGTCTTACATGTCTGCCTTCATGCAAAACATAGCTAAAATTTACTGTATTTACTCAGGATTATTTTCTTTTATGTTCCAATGGCATTCCTTTTGTTTTTGCCAGAAGCTATTACCTTTAGTCTGAACATCTCCCCTTCAGGACTGGGTACAGCTATCCAATTTTCTGCTCCAAGTAAATGGAAATGCCTTCAGACCATATCTGGTTTTGGATACACTTCCTTCAGTATACTTATGCAAATCCAGTGGTATCTCCATCAGAACCCACACTGACAAATTGTCTGAATGAAAAATCTGCCCTAACTCTATTTGTGACTTGTCACATGATTGACACATACAGTATTTGTTATCTCTTCAGATAACCATGCAAAGCTATGTGATTCCTCTTGTGAGTGCAAGATTGCAGCTAATGTCACGTCAAGTGTGTTTTGAGGGCAACTCTCTTGGTAGCACACGACAACTTATTGGGTCACTAAGTACTGTGGTGGTAATGTTGGTTGGCAGAAAGTAATCAACCATAGAATTCAAATGTGGTGAGATTTCATAATCTACTTCATTTGAATGTTCATGTTGCAAGATCCACATGGGGTTTGTACAAATGTGAATTCAAGTTCCTTCTTGTATATTTTCCAGGGTCAAAACGAATTTGAAACAATCATTCTTTAAAAGTACCATGGTTGTTTAAGCCATTTTTAGATGGTAAACCAATCAGATATCAAGATTTTAATTTTACTCTTTTCATGTTAATCAAAATTTAGTGTTGGCTGATTCTCTCTATTGCTCCTGAATGCATTTTACTTCAGAGTTGACAAAGTCTGGATGACATTAACAAAAACATATTTTATACAGCTGCAGAAACACATTATCAGATTGAATATTAGTCATCCTTGTCTAGCCACTTTTTCATACTGGAGTGCTAGAAAAGGGAAATGAGTCATTATGTGATAAACTGTAACAAGAGTGCATTAGTAAATTTATCTGTAAGAAGAAGATGGTCCCAGCTATTTACACAGGAGATTACAGAGGGGAAAAGTAAGATTGGATTCTGTCCATTGAAGGTGAGCTGAGTTGCTTACCAGAACTAAAGAAGATTGATTTCCCCTCTAATTAATGGTTTACATACCAGCTTTGAACAGCTATGAGGCAATGTAGAATAGTGTAGTAATATCACAGTATAAGAAGATCAGAAGATTCCCATTAGGAAGCCTACACATTTTTACTTGTTTCTTCATTCAAATACATGAATCAGCTTTTCTACTTGAAAGATACCCAAGAAGCCAGAACAAGAAAAATAATCCTTTTGGAGGTGATGTGGCAAATATGACACTGTAATGATATAGAAAATAATAATTTGATACTGTCTATAAGTCCCATAGGTAGAGGAAGCACATGCATATCGAAGTGTTATGCATGTGTTGTTTATGCATTTTGTTGTTATCTGTTTTAAAATTAAAAGAAGAGGCAGCCAAGATGTACAACTCAAGGGGGAAATGGAATGACAAAAACTGCAACAAGATTACACTGTTGGTATGTGTTTGTAGGCATGCATACACATATAATATGAATGAGTCTTTTAAAATATGTTTCTAACCCTTGAAATTCCATGTAAAAATGTAGTCATTGTGTTTGACTGTGGTGTGGGTGTTTTATAAAACATAGCTTAACTTGTACAGAACTATAACTTTGTTCCAATGCCAAGAGTGCCTCAAACCATCTTACCTTTGCAGGAGTTCAAAAGATTTCTCATCCTCACATGGGAGGACAGGAGAAATGAAAATTTGCATCCCTGCTTTATAGATCCATCAGGAACTTCTTTTTGTCTATAATGTGAAATGTAGTTACATAAAGGCAATAGTCTGCTACCCATTCAAAGAAGGAAAGGAATGTACTGTATTTGCTGGTGTGTAAGATGACTTTTTCACTCTGAAAAACATGCCTCCAAGTGGTGGTGAGGGGGTGTCGTCTTATACACTGGGTGGACTTCAGTTGGGATAGACATAGCTGCCCATAGTGGCCTCCTGATGCTCGCCCACCTCATTCTACATACCATCCAGATGAAGAAAGAAGCTCTACATTACAGTTGTGTCTCCCTTTCAAACTGGTGGGGAAAAAGAAAGGGTTTCATTTACTTATCTCTGCTCTGCCCAAAATGGAGGAAAAAGCCATGCTTGCAGGGGAAGCAAGAGGCTAGGCTAGAGCAACACTTCCTGCCTCAGTGCAATTGACCTGCCCACCCACTTTACCTGCAGTGCCACCACTGGTGGCTGGTGCAAGTACAGTTCTAAAAAATCAATAAAATAATTAATATTACTGTATTTTAATTACTGAAACTCACTAGCAGTTGCTACGTTTCCCACTCTTGGCTTATACTCAGGTCAATCTATTTTCCTGGCTTTCAAGGTCAAAATTAGGTACCTTGAGTTATATTCGAGTTGGCTTATATTTATGTATATATGGTAAATAAATAAGTACCACTTTGCACTTGCACTGTTTTATATTTACTGTACATGTTTGATAGCATACAGCCTTGTGACAGTTTTTCTGCATGTCATAAGCATTTGAATATAAATTAACATGTTGAAATCAAATCTGATGTTCTTTTACGTTTTATTTGGTGTGTGGAAGGTGTGCGGAAGAGGGAGTAGTCTTATACAGCGAGTATATAACAAACTCTATATTTTGAGTGGAAATGTTGGGGGGTCATCTTATACACCCAGTCATTTTATACACCGGCATATACGGTATGTTCATCAGTCTCTCAGCCCACATCCGGCTGAACAAACCTGGGACTTGTCTGCATACAGAGCCCAGCCAAATTAATTGTAGAGAGGTAAAAAGGTAACGTTAAAAAGGAGGCCAGTGGACTTACTGTATCTTACTCTGCATCCCAATTCCAATGAACACACGTTCATTGAAGTAAGTAGCTTTATTGAAGTTGAAGCATGGTTCTTGATAAATCAGGTTACAGATCTCAGCATAAAAAAATATAATAATCAAAATTAGCTTTTAAAGAAATAACGCTTTCTGACATATCCTCCCCTAAATAAAAATAATCTATCTGTTCTAAGTTACCATATTGAAGACTTACAGAGATGTGGCCTATTGAAATTATTATTATTATTATTATTATTATTATTATTATTATTATTATTATTATTATTATTATTATTATTATTATTATTATTATTATTATTATTATTATTATTATTATTATTATTATTATTATTATTATTATTATTATTATTATTATTATTATTTCAAATTTATATTGCCGCCCACTCGCTGTGGCGACTCAGGGAGAAATGGCATTTCTCCCCCCCATACTGGTGTTTCCTTGTTGACCACCAGATTCGAACTCTTTTCTACTGCCATGTTGTCATGGTGATATCATGGGCTTGTAGCATTAGCCCATTCCCCCCCCTCTCTCTAGGGTCTACTTCTCCTCTGCACCAGAATCCCATACCCACTCCCTTTATCAAGCCATATGCTTAACTCTTCCCAGGTATGAGGTGATCCTGGGTAATTAGCATATATCCAATCAGGTCCCAGTGTTGAGAGTAAACAACTCTGTTCCTCTTGATGAGGCTTGGCGCCTCCCTGTCTATCTCTTCCCATCTGGGACCCAGGGAGTGAAAACAAACTGGTGACCTTTTGCTAGCACAAGAAGCCACACTTGTACTATAGTCTAAACCCTAATAAACTCCATCTTGGATATGTTTAATAACTTGAGGTCTATTCTGTGACAAGGGGTGCCTGGAGGGCAATGGTCCATGGGGTCGCAAAGGGTTGGAATCGACTGTTTGTTTGAACAACAACAAAAATCTCATATTGATTGTGTTTAATCCTATGTCAAACATTCTTTCAATAAACATTCTATCAGGATATCTAAGAAATCAAAACATAAGCCTGTGGTGTTAGGACTTCAAATAAGGTCTGAAAAAAGGCTTTCTTGAAGGATGTCAATTGAAGGCCTTCACTGTCCTTTTGTTGAAGGAACACCCTGGCTTTGTGCGTTCACCTTTTCCAGCCAGCTATTCCAGTAGCAGACAGAAACCTTGAAGCTTCTCAAAGATGAATTCTACATTCTGTGCTCTTCCCCAGTTTCCTAGTTTTTTCACACATTACAAAGACACTCTTGTCACTAGGCTGGGGACCAAACCAGAATCTGTTCAGAGGAGTGCTTGAATGTAGTAAATAAATGGAAAATATCTTGAAATTCATTTATTGTATGCATCACAATCTATTTCCATGGGAACATACTGACTTACCTGTGAGTACATATCTGTTGAAACAAAGCAGCAACCTATCAAACATAGTATTTCGTTCCCACAAGTGGAGATAAAATGCCTTCTGGAAACCTAGAAATTGCAGGAATGAAACATGTTTCTCCATTTTCACTGCCACCATCTGTTACCTAGTGATACGGTGCTTCTCCTCCTCCTGTGTCTAGGTCAGATGTGAAACTAACAAAATGAAGACACCTTTTCCTCAGTTCATTCTGCGGTTCCCTTTGCCTGACCTAGTGTGAGGAAGATGAGCCAGCAACACAAGATTGCTGTTGCCAGGGTACACCTGATTGTGGTTCAAAGATACCACAATCTTTGAGGAAGCTCTTTCTGCGTGCCCCAATATAGTGCTTCTAAACATGGAGGTATAATTTTGCAGTCTTACAGCAGTGACCCTGCCTTTAGGCAAAATGAAATGATCACTACAATAAAGAAGAGGGAAGAAAAATAAGACATGGTTCCTGTATTTTTCAAAGCTGCACAACAGACTAAAGCTCTTGAAATTCTTGCTTCTGACCAACGGTTTAAATTGCCTAGCAATAGTTCAGACAATAGATTTGGCCCTGCTGAAAGGACCTGTGATGAAACACCAGCAAATTATTGCATATTCAATTTCCTCTTAATGTCCTAGTGAAAGTTAGTCTGGTGTAAGGGAAATATCATTTGCTTTGTGAGGCCACTACCACTCCCTTTAATTCTAGATCAAGCACAAAGAACTCCAAACCAGCACATAATTAGATTATATTTCAGCAATGAAGAATCTTTAATCAGTGGGAATCTGCCACTTTCTTTATGTTGATGTAATACATGACAGAGGATTTGGGCCACTCCCTACCAACAGAGAGTAGCATAATGGAATTATTCATGGCCAAAATATGGCTAGTGAAAGATAATATGCATGGATTATGAAGTACCAACACAGTTTTGGGAATCTAGCATGGCCAATAGCTCTTATATACTTTTTTTAGTGCGTTGAGGAGTATGGTAGAAAGAGAAGAAAGAAATGTTTACACAAACAGAAGGCATTGGGTAGAACCAAATGTCGTAACAGTTACTAGGCAACCAATAAATAGCATGATTTACTATGAAAAGGGGTCTAATGAGGAAGGAAAGAGAACTTGCAAATTGGAGAAAAAAACTTAAATAGAGGCAGTCTTAATTAGAGAAAAATAAAGCAGGCTGTTGGGACACTTGGCCCTTATTAATTCCATATAATGGCTTCAGTTTGTCATTCTTTGTGAATGGATGGATCAAAGGCCAGCTGACCAACATCTTTAGTCTTTGCAAGCAGGCAAGGGAGCACTTCTGTTTGGAATGGAACTTTAATTAATCTTCTCTAAATGATTAAACAGGGAGTCACCACTATTTGCAAGTTCCTTGATGGGTATATTGTTCTGATATATAAATTTGCACACACAAAAAAGCCCACATTGTGAAATGAATCCTAAAGATGGTCATTCTTCCTTTGGGTGGGTTGTTGTGCTAGCTGCTCAAATTATGTTATTTTCTCCCCCTTCTTAATAGGTACAGTCAGCCAACACTATCTCCTCTAACACTATGAGTTTTTCATTCAGACACACGTCAGAGACTGAATTCTGCCAGCTAGGAGTAGAAAGCAGAAAAAGGGTTTTAACATCATCAAAAAAGGAGTATTTTGTCCTTTCAAAGAAATGAGAAGTGGGAGCAGCTGTGACTGTCTTCAGTATAGGGGTGGAGAACACACACTCATTTCTTTGTTCCCTGCAGGCTGTCTAGGTTTGACTTGATATCTCAACAGCCTCATGAGTCTTCTTTTTACTGCAACATGATATGAAGGCAAGGTCAATCAGTGCTCTTTTTTGATGTTCCAAAGGGCATAATCTTGTCCTGGTGGTAAACTTCACTACACATACTGAGCCTTGTCTTCTTAGGATTGTACTGCTAGCATGAAAATTAGAATCATATTGAGCAGGTGCTTATTAGTCTACGCAATTGTTTAGCAATATTCTTCGTCCTGATAATTGTTGCCCTGTGCACCTCTACTCAATGCATAGGGCTGGTTTGTTTTTTCTTCACCATTGTTTCTTGCCTTCCACAACACAGCTAATTGAGCTGTTACTGGTAACTGGATTTTCACATATATAAGTTACAAAATAATGATGGAGGGGTTTCATGGAAGCTGTTCACTTCTACCTGAAGTGAATGCTTCTGTGTTAAAAAGCCAAATAATTGATGAGCAATATATGATGGGTTGCATTACTTTGTTACAACCAAGGTAGGAAATGTGATACATTTTGCCTCAAAATTAGAACCACTTCCATTTGTTCTTGTCATTTCCAGAGTAAAACAATTTGTAGATGTCTGACTGAGAATACTCTCTTCCAGTCCATTTATGACTAGATGGACACTAAGCACTGGAATGTGTATATGTTCCATTTTGTGCTTTATGATTTCTAGTTTACCTTGATTCATATTTCTCATGATACATGTTCCAATTGCATATGCTGTGCAGTGTAAATCAGTCACTAGATGTCCTTTCAACTCTAGTCTAATTTCATCATTACCATAATAAGCACTATTCATACCTGTCCCTTGCAATTCGCAATACAGTGGTACCTTGGATAACACTAACATCAGATAATGTTTTGGAATTTGAGGCAACCATTTGCATTGCACAATGTTAAGATAATGTTTGTTTGCCTCAAATTCCCCAATGTTGATCTCTGCCCCAAAGCCCGCACAGGGGGGCTTTGGGGCAGAGATCTCTGCTGTGATCTCTGCTTGGGTTGGGGGTTGAACCAGTGCACACGCCCTTTCTCTCCCCCCCCCCAGCCCAAGCAGTGATTGCAAGGAACACAGGGCAAATCTCTCTCACTAACAGCACTGGTTTGCAAACCTAACAGCGAGGTATTGTCCCTGCCCCCTGTTGTTTCAGCAGGGGAATGGGCAGATCTCTCTCGCTAACAGCACTGGTTTGCCTTTGCCTTTTGCCTTTGGTTTGGTGGTTGAACCGGCATGTGCCTGTTCTTTCCACCAACCCAAGTGGCGATCGCAGCATGCAATCACTGTTTGTGTTGGAGGGAAGAATGGGTGTGCACGCCGGTTCAACCCCCACCCCAGCTGGCACTTGGCTCGATCCGCCTGCCTCTTTGGAAAGGGCGGTAGGGATTACATGCATGGAATCCCTGATTCCCTTTCCAAAGAGGCAGGCAAATTGTCTCCCTGAAGAGGAAAGGGAACAGGGCTTTTTTTAACGTTGTGCGATCAAAGTATCGCACAAAGTTAAAAACCTGATAATGTTAAGACTTGTGGAACCAAGTCTTAACATTATCCGAGGTACTCTGATCTGTGAGTCTCATTTTCCAGCATTAACTTTTATTTTTCCATTTGGACTATCTCATCATAGGGCTTTTACAGTAAGAAAAGTTCAGCATGAGTTTACTGTACCTACATTCTGCACTAATAAAATATAGCTTGGTTGTCACCTTTGCTGTTTCATCCATCATTGTCATTTTCATCTACCCTACCATGGCTGCCCAGTAGCTCCCTTGAAGGGGGGGAATGCATCTTAGGCTTGTGTTTTGGCAGTGACACTTCTGCCTTGGGTGACTCTGCTTGGAGTCCAATCTCTTAATGTAATCTGGCCTCCTGGCAACATTGTTTGTAGCTTCACTGACACAGTTAGACTCCCTCACCATGTTAAAGCTTGCATTGAAAATGAGGAAGACGGAAACTAGTAGTCAAATAATCCTGTCTTTTAATTTTACTCCCATTTGTGGGCTGCATAGAACCATCTCCCAAAATTCACAGTGACAATGGTGAAATCTAAGACAAACAATCATTGTTTGTAACAAATAGTGCACTACCACATAGTATTATTCATAGTTCCTGGCGTGCTAATCTATTTTCTTTCCATCGTGGTATTCCATTTCTCAGTCCCATTCCATGGTGACTGAATTTGCCACATCTTCACTGGGATGTGTTTGTTTTGCATTACCCTCTCCTTGGCTTACTTTTCCTTCTAAAGCCTTTTAAAACTTATTTTGCCTTAGCAGTGACACTGGAAGACAAGACCTTTATTTCTTTTGAAAACAAAAACAAGCAGCCTGCTTAATGCTAGACTAATTTCAGCCAAGTACATCTGGAGCAATCTCAAGGGGCCAAATTGTTCATCCATATTCCATCATTGGTAGTGCAGATACAAAGTCAACAAACACAAAATAGGGTGGATGCGTCAGAAATAATTCAAGAAGAGACTGAGCTAAGAGGAGACACTTAGGTAAAGAGAGGAAAGAAGTATTCCTAGAAGCAAGTCTTTAAAATGAGACACAAGATATTGCAGAAGTGACTCACTGTAAAAACATAGTCAATTAAAACATCTAAATAGTATGCAGGAGTGAAACCTTGGAAGGAGCCTCTCTTACCATTATTCTAGGTCTCTGCTTAGAAGGAACAACAGCATCACATGCATCATCATGTTGGGGTGGAGACTAGAGGCCTTATAAATTCTGCCAGCACCAATGTCAAACTCATTCAGAGCTATTTAGCATCAGGGATGGATTCTAAACCTGAAGGGAGTGGGCAGTACTGCTGATTTCTAGGTGAAACCAGTGGTGGGCATCAGCAGGTTCGCACCAGATTGCCAGAATCGGTAGCACAAATTCTGGCAGGCCCCGTCCATCAAAATTTTGAAATAAAGTACTCCTAATTTGGGTGCAACACAGGGGTTTCTTCCTGACCATTCCCATCATACCATGCCCACAGTGTGGTAGTAACAATTTTTGGAGCCCACCACTAGGTGAAACCCTGCAACCTTGATCCATTGGTAGTATCAGGAAGAAGATACAGTGTACCATGAAAGGTTTCTTTCTTTCTTTCTTAGGATTGTATTGTATATATTTCATCAAAATTATGGATCAAAATTATGGTTGAAATATAAAGATATAGGGAATGTTAATTTTATTATTAGCCGCCCAGAATCCTTGGAAAGGGGTGGCGATAGAAAATTAAATAAATAAATAAATAAATAAATAAATATAAATAAATAACACTGGTCAAAAATGACCTTACTGTTCAATCCATTTCTGGGGTGAGCACAAAGCTTCTTGCCCATTTCTATTTTAATCATTGCTCAAAATTCAACACAAGGATAGCTGGCTGTTGTGTACATCTATACTGACTGAATGCATGATAAACATAGAAGGTGTGGTTTTCTTAGTAACCAAACACCAATTCTGTCTAATGAAATTTGGGAGAACTGCAAGGAGTTTCATAAGACTCTAGCTTAAATCAAAGGAGTGGAAGTTGCAGAATGATGATTTTGTTTTCATTCTTTATGTACAGCAAAGTTGATATTGGTTGAAGAGTTGCACAGGTAACAGTGTGAGCTCTCGCTTCTTCTCTTTCCTACTCAGAATGTATATTTCTATTGATTAGGGGTGTCAATTATCTCCAGTCAGATATGTAAAAATTAAGTCAATCTGGGATATTTGTGCATTTCCAAGATAATAATGAGGTATAAGCACAACACCCTCCAGGTATTAAGGGGTTGGAGTAACACCTTCAAAGATCCCTTATATTAAATCTGCCATCTCTTCATCAGAATTACAAGTTTTAAAAAAGAAAGAAACTCTGATAAGGAAAGTATTAAAATGAATATAAAGTTGAACAGTGTATAACTTTCTCTTTTATGTTACATAGCAAAGTAAATAATATGATATTAAATTAGTGCTAGCTTGGGAAATATGTGGCTTGGAGCCAGCCAGGAAAAATATAGTTAGATGTATTATTTGGTTAATTGCAATATTTTGCCCTCAGTTTACAAACTGTAAAATAATGAAGAAAATAGCACAGGATAGCTTGTGTGCTAGTAAAAAATGAATAAAAACAAAATTAAAAATCCCTACTCTGTATCATAGCAACCATGGCAATCATGAGTTGTGTCTATACAATCTGTCCCTGTGTTTCTCTCAGAAGTTTTAAAGGGATTTAGATTTCATATTTTCTTTACTAAATTTCAATCAGTATACTGTAATTGGATGAATTTGGTAGAAGAGGAAGAAACAGTGCTTGCTGTTATAAAGGAAGAAAGGAGCATCTACAGGTGTGAAGGGTACATTTATCAAGTACAATTTGCCTACAAAATGTCAAGTGCACATTATTTACTGTGCAGGTGCATATTTCTGACAAGTGCCAGGTTTTCTTTGAAAAGGTGTAAATTGTTGTTCAACATCTAGTAACTAAAGCTTTGCCTAAGAATTGCAAAAATTATATTTTGTCTTTCCTTCCAGACTTTCAGGATTCTAGCCTTTTTGAGACAAAGTAACATACAAAAAGAGGTAAAGGGAAGAAAGATTTATTATCTGTGTTCCTGCCAACCTGGTAGGCTATAAATATATGTCTTTAAGGGCAGGAACTATTCAGAAAGCACAATATGAACAGTAATATTAACATTAGAAAAACAGATTGATAATAGAGGCCAATTTTGTATTTTTCTCGGATTATTATGTGCATAGATTTTCAGAGATTTTTTTAAATACAGTTTTAATCATTTATGTTTGATGTTTTATCTAGCCCATAGCCTGTTTTGAAAATATCAGCTACCTTTTTCTTTTGCTTCTGAGATCAGAATCTTTTGTAAGGGTGTGACCACACTGGGCCCTTTGATGTAGACTAATGCTATCTAAATAAAGTTGCTTGACATGAAGGGCAGAAATGATATGTCATTCGGTGTGATCTTCATGTCCAAATGGCATATTAGCTTCTAGGAACCCTCTAGTGGCTTCCAATTGCTTGTCAATTGAATACTCCCCGTGCTCCTCTGTGGAGGGGTAGGAGAATTAAATTTTATTGAAGGTGACATGAAAAAATGTTCTTCTGTTCAGCTATTAATTAATTCATTTGTTCGTTCGCTGCTTCTACCATTTTATTGACCAAATTGTCACTCTGGGCAATACATATAAAATATAAATACAAAATATGTAACATAACATAAATAAAGTTTCCTCAACAACAACCCAAGGGTAACTGTCTGCCCGTCCCACTAGGGCGGATTGGAGGGGCTCTCTTGTGACTCCATCTGCTAGGGAGGCTCGTCTTATGAGCACTAGGAAGAGGGCCTTCTCCGTGTTCGCCCCGGCCCTTTGGAACCTCCTTCCAATAGAGCTGCGCCTGCAGACAGAGCTCCTCCCCTTTTGAAAGGGGTTAAAGACATGGCTGGCAGGTCAAGTGTCGGGACACAATAATGTAGGTTCCCATCCAGGATGGCTAATTTAAGGGTAGCCATCCCCCCCACCACCTGGTATTTGTACCTGTTATCACTTGTCTCTATCTGTTTTTTAATGTTTTAATGTTTTAATTTTTTTATGAACTCATGAATTTTTAATGTTTTATAATATTGTGTGTCATAGACTACCCATTGCGGTAATGTACTTTGTAAGCCGCCCAGAGTCGGGTCTTCCCGAGTGGGGCGGGGTATTAAATGCGAACAAATAAATAAAATAAAAAAATAAATAACTGGGGATTTCTTTAACTGCCATGTATCTGATCTGGAAATACACAAATATACTTCTCCTTCCTCATTTGGGCACCCTTCTTGGAAACCAATGGATTTTCCTAGCAATCCTAACAGGGATTTTAGGGTGAAACATTAAGTAGATTTGCCAGTTCCATCACCGCAGTGATTTTCCATTGCAAAGCTATAATTTGAACCCATTCTCCTGAGCCCTAGTCCATCACTTTATCCATAATAATACACTGCATATATCCTTAAAGGTGCTTCTTCTTCTTGTTGTTGTTCTGCTGAATCCAAATACAGTAATACCTCATATAACATTAGTATCGAATAACACTATAATCGCATAACATCAAGGAATCTGGGGGGAAGAATTGCATCAGTTAACATTAAGATCCTATGGGATGCTTCAGATAACAACCGCGAAAGCCTGTGTGGTTACAATGTATCTCTATGGATCCCATAGAGGATCAGATAACACTAAAAATCATATAACACGAAGACTTGTGGAACCAGGTTTTAGTGTTATATGAGGTGTTACTGTATAGGTGATCATTATGGCAATCAACCATGAAGACTTTCCTAAGAATTTAACAATGCAGTGGCCTTTCATCTGCCTTCCACATCACAGCATGACATCCATACCACTGATCCATTTCTGTGAGTCACCTTCTGGCCCTTAGCCCTTTTAGCACACAAAATCCTCATCAACCCCAGGTCAATATTGATGAAGCTGCTGCCCTCAATCAAGATGGATTCAAGTGGGATCCATCACCCTTTCCTGTGGACTTTGGCACCCAAGGCTGTTAATCCTCAGGGTTGTCAGGTTAGTTAATTGCTGTCTGACACTCTGCACTGAGTCACTGGCAGTATGGTCTACTCTATTACCATAGCAGGATAACCTTGCCAGACAGACTGAAAGGTGCTACACTCCCTTTTATTTTAGTTTTTGTTATTATTCACAAATTTGAAAGCCTTTTACCTTGTAACATTAAGTGGGTGGAAAAGCCTTGAAGATCCTTTCTAAAGAAATGATGCAGAAAAAAAGCATAAAAACATTAAAGAAATGCCAAAAGGAATGTTAAAGCCACCATGAAAAGCTATTCTTTAAGTCTTGTTAATTTCCCTCAAATTGTCACAATCTTCATCAGTTTGTATGGAAGCTGGTGTGAATAACCAGAGTTTAACTGTAATAAATTCTGGGGATTGTAACTTGTTCCTGATAACGTACTTCATTAGATGCTCTGTTTTGTATTTTGTGAATTATATAATGAGAGACAAATTTGTTGTTCAGCCACACAGTTGATTCCAACCCTTTGCGACCCTAGGGACCATTGCCCTCCAGGCAGCTCTGTCCCCCACCATCTTCCTCAGCCTGCCCAGCTCTGTGCACATTGCATCTACAATACCATCTAGCCATCTCATTTTTGGCCACCCCCTTCTTCTTTTGCCATCCACCTTTCCCAACATCAAGGCTTTCTGAAGGGAATCTTCTCTTCCCATTTGAAGTCCAAAGTACTTTAGCTTCATCTTTAATGTTTGACCTTCTAAGGAGCAGTCAGGGTTGATTTTCCCCCTAGAATTTACCTATTTCTTCTCCTCACTGTCCAGGGGAATCTCAAAACTCTCCTTCAGCACCACATTTCAAGGGCATCTATTCTTCTGCACTCAGCTTTCCTTATGGTCCAGCTCTCACAACCATACATTACCACTGGGAATACCATTGCTTTGACTATGCGAATTTTTGTTTTCAAGGTGATGTCATTACTTTGCCTATGTTCCCCAGGTTTCTCACTTTCTGCCATTAGGGTAATATCATCTGCATATCTCAAGTTGTTGATGTTTCTCCCAGCAGTTTTGATCCCAACTTGTGATTCACCCAACCCTGCATTGGGCATTATGTGTTCTGTGTATAAATTGAATAAGCAGGGTGACAAAATGCAGCCTTGTCTTACTCCTTTACCTATTCCAAACCACTCTGTCATTCCGTATTCTGTCCTAACTGTTGCTTCTTGACTCTTGTACAGATTTCTCATGAGAAAATTGATCGTTTGACTTTTAGATCCCCAAATAGTTTGGGGATTCTACACAACATATTTGGTTTCCAGCTCCTTAACAGCTACCTTAACTTAAGAATAGCTTTAACTTCCTGCAGCAGGTACATTCTGCACATTCTGACACTAAGTTGTTTTCTATTTTACATGGACTGACTGCATTGTTGAAGCACACAACAACATAACACCACTATTGAACTAGGAGTATAATTCACCACAAAACCTGTAGGAAAAATTAGATACTACCATACTTAGTAAAAAAAAGAAAAGAAAAGAAACATTTTGAAAGAACATAACAACAATGAAAAATAGTACAAGCCTTCACTAGAAATGCAATACTGTATAGTACTTTCACACCAATGTAATCAGATTAGAATATTGCAGCAAAAACTGACATGGGAAGCAGGTAGTAAATAAGTCTTGTCATTCACAGAATCATATAAAATAAAAGGAAGTCATGGGTTGGGGGGCTCTTAGGTTAAGGTTGTTTTTAGTTATTTGAATTGGAGTGTTAATTTTTCTATTAGGGAAATAAGTCATATTCTATTTCTCCATGACTGTAAAGATAAATCACAAATTTCCTTCCAGTTTATGGCAATTTCCAAATGTCTTGCCATACAGAAAAAGATGACTGTTATGAATTAGCGTTTGTTACTGTCTGAAAATAAGAACTGACACTAACATTGCTATTGCTGGTGACCTTGTACTTTTTTTTTCCTTTATGGTGATAACTCCAACAGATCTTTAACTATAGGACATCATACCTGACAGCAAATTTATTCATGAATGGCTTAAGTATGCTTTTGCAATAAGACACCTCAAGAATGTCAGTTGTTATTCAATTGTACTAGTAAATAGTATATTTCATATTAATTATGTATTGTGATATTACCTATTTTCACAGTCAATATCATTTAACAAAAATACTATAATTTCAGTATCAGTAATGTTTCTTTCCTCCTTGCTTTTCACACCCTATCATCTGCCACTTGTCTATGTGGATTAGAGAAAGCTGTAAACCAGACAACATCACAAGTGCCAGAAATGTCAATGAGTTGTGTGTGCAACATATTTTGCTGACTTAGACACAGCCAGTTCAGTGTGCTGAGAACTGACTGTTAGACATAAACATTATTTTAAAATGGGGGAATGTTTGCTGTCAGAAATCTCTGCAGATTATACTTGTGGAAGCTGCTTTATGACAAGCCACACCATTGAGCTCACTGTAATTAGCCTGACTGACAGTATTGTTGTAGAATTGTCGTATCAGAGATGAGACAGGACAGCAATTCCAGGTCATACAGATTCAAAGGTCTTTTATTGCGCAATGGTTCACAGATAGTATAGCTACTCAGAATCTGAGAACCACGAGGATTCAAAGACAAAGGTTTATATACCCACTAGTAAACAGGAAATGCATGGCACCTCGACCATGCGGTGGTTTTACAATCTTAACACCTTGGTATTGGTTCCAGGGACAAAGGAATTCAAACTACACACTAACATTGGCTAGTGGCCAAAACTTCACACTTATCTATCCTCTACCATTGGGTACACTTATAAGCCCTCTATTCTAATGAGGAAAGGGTTTATTGCCCCTGCCTGAACAACAGGCAGGCAAGTTTTAACTGAATCATGTCACGCCACTTTGTAGGTTACTGAGAGGGCAAAGATGGAGTCTCTTTGGTTTTATATTTCTCTATTTTCCATCACATTTCCCCCCTTTGAAAGTTTTCTTATCTTAAACTTTCACCCTTGGATTTCCATATCTGAGTCAATTTGGGGAACACTACGGTATTCCCATATAGCTAAGATAGCTTCTTGTTTGGCTGTTGATTCAGTGATTTGGTGTATTATACGCATAAAACAAGGAATTAAACATGGCAGAATTAAACATACTAACACCAGTATACATACAATAGCAATTATAGCTTGTAAACCAGGCATTTGAGGTAACCAGTTTCCAAAGAACTCTTTAAAATTAAATCCTTTGTTTCATATTTGAGCTGGGTTATATGTTAACTGACGGATTTCTTTCGTTAACTGGGACACTACTTTTCCCAATATGTAAACAACAGTTGCTGAGGTTAAATTTACCACACACACCTCCTTCTAGGAGATAATCAAATGCAAGCCTATTCTGATATACAGCAGTTCTTAGCTGGTCAGTGCTATGTGCCAGGATTTCCAGGGCCTTGTTAATACGTACTCCAGCCATATCTAGCACCGCTTGCAACCTGATGATGCGATTTAGCATGTAAATTGGTGTGCGATACCCCCAGCTTCTAGCTTCTGATCAAGTGGCTTTATTGTAGATGCAAATTATTCTTTCATTTGTCCATAACTGAGTGTTGGCAGTATCTTGTTCCTCATAGGCCGCAACATCCTTGCACGGGAAATTAGAAAACGCCATGGCCATACTTTCGTATGACACTGACCTTTTCCTTTTTTCACTCCCTAAGGCCTCATAAACTGGAACGCCTAAGATCTGCCTATTTTGCATTGGTAACAGAAAGAAGGACGGTTTTATCCATCCCAGGACACATGAGCCAGGCCAATTGGATGGCAATTGCTCATATGCTAGATTTCCACAGATCCAGTACATGTCTTGTGGTGCTGTCCATATTGCTTTAGTATCCAAGTAAGTCAAAACCGAAGCATTGAATTTTTCAGGTTTGGCGAGACCTGAGGGCGATTCGCACATTTTCTGCCCTTGGATCCAACTTCCCAGGCAAAACAAATTCCCCACTGGTACTGTTCCATTTTGTTTGAAACAGATGTGACCAACCAGATTAGTTGTGAGAGTCTATATGATACCCTCTATTTTTGTTCTTTTAGTAATGTTCCCTGCTTGGGACATATTATTAAAGATTTTGGGGGTTGCTTCCAAAGCTGACCAGGGCCACTGTTCACCCATATTAGTACCTCCACATATAAAGCAATTCTTTACGGTGAGAGTTTTAGCTATTTTCTCAGCCATATCTACAAACAAATTCTTAGCAATAGGGCTAATTGGTAAATGTTTTCCTTCCAATTGTTGAAGTTCATCATAAACCGACCAACCCACACTCTTGACCTCCCCTTCATATAAAGTCTGTATTTTAACGGTGATATAGGTTGATGGATCAACCCCTCTTCCATTTATTCCAATACCATAACTTACCAGGGCAGGATGTTCCCTGGAGATTTCAATCAACACTCTATTTGATCCTCTTATTTTCTTAAATTTTGAAATATGGGGGCACCCCTTATATTCTTCTCCATTATAGTCACACACACAAGATCATCCACTACAATCACAATTATAAAACTTGAATACATCTTTGGATGTCCTCAATTCTTCAACCTGTGCGTAGAGACACAGCTATCCGGTTTTGTGTCTCAGCAAGGTGCAGTCTTCTTTCTTCTTATATGATGTTAAATAGTGTAGAAAGTGTACAATGTATTAATTCAGTTCAGTACTTTATTAGTCCAGCAAACTTTTCTTCTTATGTGATGTTAAATAGTGTAGAAAGTGTACAATGTTATTGTTATTGGTTCAGTAAATGAAAAGGTGTAATGCTTATGCGTATAACAGTAATAATACCTTGAAACAGCAAATCAGGCACTCTTCTTGAACTTCAGGACCAACGGTTTCTGGGTCTGGTCACTTGATATTTAACTGGGTCATTTACAGCTGCTGATTTCAGGTGTCTTGACTGCAAGAGGAAAACACAGAACAAAACGACAGTACACGGTCCTTTCCATCTGGCTGAAAGTTATGAGTTGCTGTAGTGATTAGGGGAGGGCTAACTTCTTGCATATAACTTCTTACTCTCTATTCCCCCCTTATGGGCCAAATCTGGCCCACCTTCAAAGGTGTGCTTGAACAGAGCAGGCGGACGGCCATATAGAAGTTCAAAAGGTGAAAGATTATACTTATTGCAATGTAAAGCGCCATGGGTAACACTTGAACCCATGTGGCTTGTGTTTCATATTTTTCAATTAACTGTTGGATCACTTCAACTGCTTCCTTAACATATCTCTGGGGAACACGTAGAGATTGTGCTCCAGGCTTTATTTGCACAACTACAGGTGTGGCATATTTTGCAAATCCAGGGGGGTTATCTTCAGCCCACAATTCTGGTATTTCAAATAGCTTCCATTTGTCTTCTGAGATTCCCATTAGTCTCCAGGTTTCACTGATTCCTAACAGTTCATCTCTAGGGACAGGAGAGGCTGCTTGTGGGCCAAGAGTTGAGAATCCAGTCTCTATCCCTACTCCGCCTCTTTCTTCATACCCAGCCTCTGCCCCTGTTGAGCTTCTGTCTCCATAATGCCTGGGGTATCCCATTCCTCTGGATGGTAGCCCATCATCAAATCCTCTTCCTGATCCTCTTCCATTTCCTCTTCCACTTCCTCTTTCAAAGCCTCTTCCTCCCATCAGGCCTATCCTCTGAGGGCACCCTCTCTTCCAGTGGCCTTCTTGCTTGCAGTATGCACACTGATCTGGTCCCAATCCTGTCCTTCCCATAGCTAAGGCCAAAATTTCAAATTTATTGTCCTTCATATCCTGCTTTTTTTCTTCCTCCTTATCTCTATTTAGAAAAACTTTCTTGGCCAGTTCCACCAGTTCACTAGTATTTCTTCCTAAAGCTCCTTCCAAGTGCTGCAATTTTCGCTTAATATCTGGTGCGCTCTGAATGATGAGTCTTTCATTCAACATTTGTCGGTTAGCCACATCTTCCATATGTACTCCTGCATTGACTTTATATGACTCAATAAGCCGGGCCAAAAAACTTTCTGGGGATTCTCCTTTCTCTTGGAGTATTGTGGCAGGAATGCTGAAATTAACAGGCCCTTTTGCTGCTTCTTTTAGACTGTCCAAAACTAATATTCTGTACTCCATTAAGGCTCCGAAATCTCTTCCATTGTTTGGGTCCCAATTGGGGTCTAGTTCAGCAGCTGCTAACCTTAATTCTTGCACTTTACCTTCTACTGTTGTTTGAACAACTTCCCTCAAAGGTGCAATAATTTCTGTTTGTTTTATTTCTGGGGTTTTAATTTCTTTCTGATCTGCAGCCAATGGTATAATGGAATTATCTACAGCCCCCACCTGTACTTTTTCCTTATGTTCTTTGAACAGTTTCTCAATGTATTTAGCTGCTTCAGAGTCTAATTCATTTTCTTTTTCATCTGGTGGATTTTGGGCTTCCTGTACTTTCAATTTTTCTTGATGTCCCTTATAAAGTCCAGCCATGAATTGGGCGATTTGGACTGTATCAGAGTCTACATCCTGTCTCCCTCTGCCTGATTGGTTATGAATTTCATGATTTTGGACTTCTTGTACCCCTAACGGTACTGGAAGTTGGGCTTCTTGCTGTACCTCTACTGGTATTGTAATTTGTGGGGCTCTTTGTACTGGAAGTTGTACTGCTTGTTGTACTGGAATTGGTGGGTCTATGTATACCCCTGCTTGTATTGGAAGTTGTGGGTATATTGAAAGGGGCCGGTAGTTTGGACTATAAGGCGGTGGAATAGTCTCCTCCTCTGCTTGTACTAAAATAGGTTTGTTTGCCTGAACTAGGATTGGTCTGTTAGAGCCCAGGTCTTTCTTCCCACTGTCCTCATCATCTGGAGGGGGCAAGGGAGGTGTAGAAACTTCTATTTTTGGCGCCAAGGAAGGCGCAGACGCTGTGGTCTTCATTTTCTGCCTATTTTTAAAACTTTCTGTCTTTTCTCTGGACAGGCATACTTTAGCATATTCAAACTTGCACTCTTTAAGCCAAGCTGGATTTCCTTCTACAGTTCTTTGCCACTGATAAATATATGGATATTGATCCCATTTTTGTTTATCGATCACTTTATGGGTTAGTTTAGTTATTAAAGTCAGATCCAGTGATCCTTCTTTGGGCCACCCTACGCCGAAGGTGGTCCATTCCTCGCTACAGAGGGTTTTCAAAGTGTCTGGGTTACAAGGGACTTTTCCTAAGTTCCTACTAAACCCTGCCTTAAAATTTTCTAACATATACTCAATTGGTGTCCTGGGGACACTGTTTTGCCCACCCATCTTCCTATCACACTACCACCGACCCGGGGCGCCCACACCACAGGGGGTCAGGGTCACCGTCAGGAACTGCGATGGTTTAACCTTCCCACAACAGTAAAAACCAGACACTGGAAAATTCGGAAACGCCGTCCGTTTTCCTCGTGGGTGTACCTTCCACGCTTCCACTCTCAAATGAGTGGGTACAGATACAGATACAGATACAGATACAGATTCCCTTATCCCAAATACTTGCCTTGCAAGCTTTTAAACCAGCTCCTTTAATGACCATCTGATACGACCGTGGATCCTTGCTTCAGTGTCACTCCAGCAGTTGCGAAACCTCTTCACGGAGCTCTCTTTGTTTAGACTTCAAAGGGTCTAGATGCCGGCTTGCAGAGTGGTCCTTGGAAAGGCTTCGTCCCCTGCTGGGACAGCTTAAAGCACGAGAGGCAAAGGCTCTTTGCTGTCTTGTCCCATCTGGGGGTTGCCAAAACTGTTGTAGAATTGTCGTATCAGAGATGAGACAGGACAGCAATTCCAGGTCATACAGATTCAAAGGTCTTTTATTGCGCAATGGTTCACAGATAGTATAGCTACTCAGAATCTGAGAACCACGAGGATTCAAAGACAAAGGTTTATATACCCACTAGTAAACAGGAAATGCATGGCACCTCGACCATGCGGTGGTTTTACAATCTTAACACCTTGGTATTGGTTCCAGGGACAAAGGAATTCAAACTACACACTAACATTGGCTAGTGGCCAAAACTTCACACTTATCTATCCTCTACCATTGGGTACACTTATAAGCCCTCTATTCTAATGAGGAAAGGGTTTATTGCCCCTGCCTGAACAACAGGCAGGCAAGTTTTAACTGAATCATGTCACGCCACTTTGTAGGTTACTGAGAGGGCAAAGATGGAGTCTCTTTGGTTTTATATTTCTCTATTTTCCATCACAGTATCTTCAGAGATTTTTAGGCCAGAGTCTTTCCCAGCCCCCCCCCCCTTTCCAGATTGAACCTTTGGTCTCTTCTCTCCCAAGTATTTGCTGTGCCTACTCATTATGATACTATGTCAAAAGTCAATTATATTGGCATTATTATGACTTGATTCATAGATGCTAAACATAGCCTTGTGGTCCCAAGTGCTCAGCTGAGCTGTTAATGTGAAGACATTTTGGAGGTCATTCATTTATAGGGTTGGCATAAATCAAAGGTGACTTGACAATACACAACAACAGCGACATTTGGTTAACATGGTTGCCATGTGATCATTCCCATAGTATCACAAGAAATGCAAATGATAGTGTAGTTCCAATGAACTGTAAGTAAGAAAAATAAAATGGTTTAATGTTTCTAAGTGAGAAAAATGGTAAAAATATGTGGTATATATACAGATTTGTATGATGGAGAGGTATGAACCCAATGTTAACTCTTTCTCGATGAGTTGGTTGTAATTAATGAGACTAAGAAATCCCATTGATTTGAGAGGTTCTGAATTAGGTGATGTGTTTGTTGGCAAGAATCTTGCTGAATATAGCCATGTAGTTCTATGCTGTCTGTAGCATGCTGTTGCAAAAACATAAAATGCCAGTTGGAAAGAGTCAGACTCCCACTTGTGCAAGGAAGGAATTTGGCAAGACAATACTCCCTACAAAACCCCAGAAAATGTCCAAGAATTCTTCTAACAGATGCTGCATGGGTGGTTTCCCAAGCAGTATTCTCTGTCCACTGGATTTATCTTAACATCAAGTAGTGAGAGTAAAAAGGGCAGGCAGAACATAGTGTTTGAACCCTGCATGTCGGCTGCTTTTTATACTACACAGAGTGGTAGTGTTTTATTCTAACTACTGGGATAAGTTATAAAATAAGGTAGAAGTAGGTCACTGGTATCTTTGCGCCCACTCTCACTGAATTTTGGAACAAGACATTGTGGGTATTGGGTTGTTGTTGCATGTGTTAAAGGAAGAAGGCTACTCAGACACCAGAATTGAAGACTACAAGTAAAAAGTAAAGAACAGTAAACCTGGAAACACTGAACACAGCTCTAGATGCAGACTTAAGGGATACATTATCCTATACATTGATTTTATTTAAAACCACAAGCAGTGCAACTTATTGGAAAGCAAGGACATAAATCTCCAAACAACAATTTTGAAATAAAAATCCAGGGACCCATTACAACTATAGGGAAAGAAACTTGTGGAAAGTTTTATGCAACAGTTTAAACATGTGAACTAATGTTCTATAGCCCGTCAATGTTCAGAAGAGATAAGTTGCTAACAGAAAGCATCTTTGATACACTTTTATTCCTTATAGTGTTGTAGTACTCAGCTTCAGAACTATTTTTAGATTCCTGAAAATGTAAAAATAGTGGGTGATGTACTGTACTATGTGTCATTAATGACCATCTGCCCCATCTGTTAAAATAGCAAAAATTACACAGAAATTTTGGTGTCTCCTGTAATTATTTGTGCTGTAGCTATATTTTGTTTGCTGTTGAATTACAACTCTGATTTAATTTGATTAATGTATTAATTTTGGATACATTGAAATCTGTCTGTTTTTAACTGGCCTTGATGCTGAGAAGCCTATTTATTCTCAAAGATTAATGATTAAAGTTAACATGCTCAAGTGAATAATTACTTGGTACTATCTTCTCTTTGGGAGCAGGTTGTTGCATGGTCATTTAGGAAGGTTTCTTTATCTCTCCTTGCTTTTCTTTGAAAGTCTGTATTCAATTGATTGAATTTTTCCCTTTCTCCTTTGCCTTTTGCATTCCTTCTTTCCTCTACTATTTTAAGAGCCGCATCAGACAATAACCTTGCTTTCTTATGCTTCTTTTCTTTTGGTATGGTTTTCTTTGCTGCCTCCTGTATGATGTCCCTCACCTCTCTCCATATTTTTTCTGGCAATCTGTCTATCAAGTCTAAACCATTAAATCTGTTCCACACCTCCACCGTATTACTTAGGGATGTTGTCTAGGTTGTACCAGTCTGGCCTAATTGTTTTCCCTATTTTCTTTAGTCTAAGCCTGAATTTTGCAATCAGTAGATTATGATCTGAGCCACAGTCTGCTCCAGGTCTTGTTTTTACTGACTGTATGGAGTACATAATCAATCTGGTTTCGATGTTGGATTGGTGCTGTCAACCAGAAATTCAATCACTTCAGCTATAACCAGTATCACTGCTACCACACTGAGTCATTGACACAACAACAGAGATTTTGTAACCACTGTGCAGATTCTGATCTCTGATTGATGTCTGCTACCATGCAAGCCTGCTGCTGATGTTCCTGCAGTGCCAATGTCTGCTCCAGCCCAGCAATCCTTCCCAGCAGAAATCTATGTAGCTCCTGTTGGAAAGGACTCAAAGTAAGGGCCTTAACAATCGGAACAAGTTTGGCCAAGTAATACTGACTCAGACCAGTAATACTGCCTCAGAGCTGTTCCCAGGTGCAAAGTGTTCCTGGGAATAATGATTTCGATAGTAGACATCTTAGGTGCCTCATCTTGCCAGTACACAATCTGGGCCATCTGGTAAGTATGAGAAGGTGGGGTGGGGGGCTTGGCTAATACACTGAACATATATATTGTACAGTACAATTCCCTCATCCTTACACCACAACAGACTTGTTTTTGTTCTTATTGGGACAAAATGATGGCTTCTACTCAAACAACAAGTAATTCCCAGAGCAGACACCAATTTCGTACATTTCTTTAACAAAGCTACCTGAAATTTCAGTCAAGTGTTTTCAGAAATCAATTAAACTTTGATTAAATATTTTCAAGCACAGCTTCTAATAGCATTACATTGAAGAAGTATAATGGGATGTTGTCAAACAGTTATTAGCCCAGTATAGAGCAATGGTTTCCAGCAGTATGATTCCTGAGTTTTGGGTCTGTATTATTATTCAGTCACACAGTCGATTTCGACCCTTTGCGACCCTATGGACCATTGTCCTCCAGGCACCTCTGTCCTCCACCATCCTCCTCATCCTACCCATTGCATCCACAATACCATCTAGCCATCTCATTTTTGGCTGGCCCCTTCTTCTTTTGCCCCCCACCTTTCCCAGCATCAAGGCCTTCTCAAGTGAATCTTCTTTTCTCATTCGATATCCAAAGTACTTCATCTTCATCTTTACTATTTGACCTTCTAGGGAGCAGTCAGGGTTGATTTCTTCTACGACCAACCTAATTGTTCTCCTCGCTGTCCAGGGGACTCTCAAAACTCTCCTCTAACACCACATCTCAAAGGCATCTATTCTTCTGCGCTCAGCTTTTCTAATGGTCCAGGTCTCACAACCATACATTGCCACTGGGAATACCATTGCTTTGACTATGTGAATTTTTGTTGGCAAGGTGATGTCTCTGCTTTCAACTATGTTCCCCAGGTTTCTCATAGCTTGCCTCCCAAGAATCAGTCACCTTTTTATTTCATGGCTGCAATCACCATCTTCAGTGATCTTGGATCCTAGGAAAGTAAGATCAGTCAATGCTTCTACGTCTTCCCCATCTATTTTCCAGGGACTGATAGGGCCTGTTGTTATTATCTTGGGTTTCTTGATATAGAGTCTCAAGCCAGCTTTTGCACTCTCTTCTTTCAACCTAAGCAGCAGCTTCTTTAGGTCTTCCTCACATTCTCCCATTAAGGTAGTGTCACCTGTGTATCTCAAGTTGCTGATGTTTCTCCCAGCTATTTGTGATCCCTCCATCCCTGCATTGCACATCATGTGCTCTGTGCATAAGTTGAATAAGCAGGGTGATAAAATGCCTCCTTGTCTTACTTTTTTTCCTATTCCAAACCACTCCCTCATTCCGTATTCTGTCCTAACTGTTGCTTCTTGACTCATGTACAGATTTCTCATGAGGCATATAAGGTATTCTGGTATTTCCATCTCTTTAATTACTTGTCACATTTTGTGGTCATTTTTGTGTTTTCCAAATCTGTTGGCATATAGAATGTAACAATTTGATTCCATCATCTCCTAGGGCTTTGAAAAGTTCAACCTGAATACCATCATCTCCACTGGCTTTGTTGTTTGCAGTGTTTTCTAGGGCCTATCTGACTTCACTTTTGTGTTCCTTCTTTTCTCTGCTATTTTAAGAGCCTCATCAGACAGCCACTTTGCTTTCTTTTGCTTCTTTTCTTTTGGTATGGTTTTCCTTGATGCCTCCCCAATAAACCCCAGATAAACAGTACAGCCCAATATCCTATTAGAGATTCATGTTTGTATATCTCTTGGTAGAAAATTACAGCTCACCAACAAGATGTTGAATACTTTTTGGGACATGCAACCAATAGGATGATTGGGCAGCTTGCTTCCAAAAGGTGCTCAATTCCCCTTATGTAATTATACACCACCAATAATATTCTGGCCATAGATTCTTTCCTATGCTTACTAAGGCTTCTGAGTATTATGGTCCAAATAAATATATTGCATCAAGGTTGGGGTTAATTGGTAAAAATCTAATCTTGACAGGAAGATACGAGTGCCTTTCTTTTCGATAAGAGGGAATATGTACAGTTAGATGACACATTGCAACCCATGTTTTAACATATTACTTTAAAATGCTCATTTCTTTGAAACTAGTTTTATTAAAGGTCTTTCCTCCTGTTTGCCTCCCCAAATAACAAGTATAATATTCATATGTTAAATCTAATATGTTGTTCCTATGATCTGGTCTTCCTCATGCAATAATTTTCCCTTCAGGCTCACAAATCTTACAGGGTTATATACCTGAAACATTGGAGAAAGCTGTACTAACTCCCAATTAACCAACTGCAAAACAGAAACAAGCCAATAGGTCAAATTCAGAAGCAAGTGAGTAGTCTTTTCCTCTTGAGAGTGCACTGCTTATAGATTGAGAAGCAGTTACCTGCTTTGCCCTGAGTATTTCTTTAACAGAAATATTATTTGGTGTAGTGATCACCTGATGCTATATCTCAAATTTTGGATGAAGCTGGTGTCTCCCTGAAGTTTTAAGGCATTAAAGATATCTGAGGAAGCTCAGGCAGTGACCATCAAAGTTCTGGACAAATTCCTAGTGCTTTGTCTGTACTTGATTCTGCCATCACCTGTCTAACCAGATTTAGCTTCTTTTTCTAAGCACAACCATGACTATGTGAATATTTTCATTTTGTTTTCAGAGTGTGCTTTATTCTCTAGATTTAATGCTCTTTTATTTACACTTTTAAAATTACAGATTATATAAAATAATGTTCAACTGTTTTGTGGGACTTGTTGTGAACCAAAATGTGAGTGAGTGAGAGAGAGAGAGAGAGAGAGAGAGAGAGAGAGGTGTGTGGGCATCAAAGGGTTCGCACCAGTTCGCCCTGTCCATCCAAGTTTTGAAATAAAGTAGTCCTAATTTGGGTGCAACATAGGGCTTTCCCCTGGCCATGCCCACCATACCACACCCACAGTGTGGTAGTAAAATGTTTTGCAGCCCACCACTGGCTAGAGCTAGACGTAGACAGAGAGAAAGAGATGCAGGTATACTAACACTTGAATCATCTGTCATAACTGAGGGACTAGGTTCCAAAAGAGTACAAAGACCTTAAGTTGAAAAGAGCTTTGAAATTATGTACCACACTTGAGAGTGAAAATTGAAGTGACTCATAACATTTTGGTCATGATGTTTGATGGCATATATGGTAAGATGCTGTTATGTCACATTCCTCATAAGTATAATTGTGCTGATAGTCACAACCAATCTGATTAAGTGAAAAACTTGAGGGGGGAGCTAATGATAAATTGTGTAAAGGAGAAGGCTACTGATGCTGATAATTAAAAGCAACACTCACCTCCATTGAAACTTTAAAAATATTTGTTGAGGTGGTGAGAAACTGATTTTCCAGTTGTTTGCTTCACTGAGTGAACTTAGTTACTTTCAAAGGAAATATTTAGATCGATCGATCGATCGATCAGTCAATCAACCAACCAACTAATCTTTAGTATGGTCCAAGACTAGCATAGCACAGCAAAAGGAGCAGAAATTAAAATGAGGGTACCTAAAATATATTTTTCAAAGGAGCAAATAGTATAGAACAACCCACACATACATTAAAGGAAAATGTTAAATTACATTTCTTTATGTGAAGCACAAGGTGGAAAAACATTATGGCAATCTATACATAAACAGCAGGTGTGCTTTGCTGAACAGTTCAACAAACCTCTCAGTCTCCTTATTCAATTAGACAATTAGTGCTGCGGCTGGAAATCTGTGTTTAGAATGTACTGATTTGTTGTTTTTTAAACAATGCTATCATTACCTGTATCACAGGATGTAACTATTAACTGTGTCTAGTTAATGACAATGGTTTATCTTGAAGTGATAACTGCTTTCAGAAGAGAAAAAAGATTGCTAAGTGAGTGAAATAAAGGATGCTTTCATAAGTGGAAAATTTATTTTATTCGCACAATTGCTCCTTCTTTCTCCTTAGCTAAGTCTTGAGATGCCGTTGGGAACACAGAGAATTACATTGAAAATCTTCTTTTCAACACATTTTCATTAATTCCTGAAGGCATTACCAGAACATATGCTGTCAGGATCAGCAATTGGATGAACTCGCGTCTCTTTTCAGATGGATAAATTCTGTGAATTAAAAAAAAAAGTGTGCTGCAAAGGCAGATAAATTATCCATTTGTCTTTCATCTATGCATTTTCTTTGTTCATTTAGGAGCTATCTGCTGACATTTGGTCTCATGTGGTCACCAAGTTTGCACAGCAATAGTAGGCTTAAAAGGTAAAAAAGGAAGAAAAGATCCTAGCACTCCCATTAAAAACACTAGTAATAAATTAGGTAGCCAATTCTGTCACAAATCACCCTTCCATATGCTGTGTAAGTGTCCCCCTCCCCAGAGGAAAGTAGGAAAACCATTTTAATGGGTTACACCCACAAATATAGCATGCTATTTGGACAATAAAATCAGTCTCTTCATATATGCTATATGCTTCTGCATATACTGCAGGTGCTCATTACTAATCCATAATCCATAGACAGTTAGCAGAGATGCAGGAATGTAAATATCATTTTGGGTTTGTTCCATTGGATTGTTCTGAATTTCAAGTGCCGTACCTCACAAAATAATATAGAATCCATCACATCCAAGCTCTATATCAGCTTGATATACTTCTTTTCCTTGCATGCACATGTACGTGCATAACTTGAGATGCATGTTTCATAATGTTGGATGCATTTTTCTTAGCATGTGCATCCCCTTTGACTTTATTTTTTATTAGATTTTTATGTCATCCCTCTGGGATATTTCCCACTCTGGGTGGTGTTAAAACAATTCAACGAACAGCAACATAATACAACAAACAAACAAAATAAATCCCTGATGTTGGTTGAAGGCAAGCAAGCACAAATCTAACCCTAGTTTATTAATAAAGATATATACAGTGGTAACTCGCTTAAAGAGCATAATACATTCAATGGGATTGCTCTTTAAGTGAGTTTGCTCTTAAATGAAACACCATTGTAAGTGACCAATTGTAACTTCTGGTGGGGGGGATTGCAAAATCTCTGATTTAGTTGTTAAGTCTGTTTTTGGTTGGTTTTAGTTGTTATGCGAGGTGACCGTTCAGAGAAAATACTGCTCTTTAAGTGAGTTAGTCTCTAAGCAAGACACTCTTTATGTGAGGTTTTACTGTATAGGGTATAGCAACATATTGGCAAAGGTATGACTATAACATTTTTCAGGTACACACATCTCACATTTGTGTGTTTAGATAAAGGTAAAGGTCACCCTTGCTCAAAAGCTAGTTGTATCTGACTCTCGGGTTCAGTGCTTATCTCTGTTTATAGTTGAAGAGCCAGCATTGTCTGTGTTTGCAGATGTTTCCACGGGCATGTGGCAGGCATGCCTAGACAATGAAGTGCACAGAATGCTGTTTACCTTCCCACCGAAGTGGTACTTATTTATCTACTTGCAGTGTCTTGCTTTCACATTACTTCCATGTTAAATGGAAATTGGGAAGAATGAATTTGATGCCCAAGGTTTCCTTCTCATGAAAGTAAATGGGAAAAATATTACTGTACTTCATTAGAGTGCAACATTTTTTGCATACATTTTAAAAAATCTTAATCATAATGCAAATGTCTTTTTCATCCCTACCAAAAAGGTGGTCCACTTCACACATCTATGAAAATATCATTTCAAGCCTGAGTACAGAAAGCCTATTACAGCTAAATATTGACTTCAACTGAATCCTGAAGTCCAGATCAGAGTGGCACAATCCACACCAATTTATATGACCAATTTGATTAAAGAGGTATGGGCAGATTCATTGGAGGGTGACACAAGAGTGCCGATAGCAATCTTTCCCAGCCTTTGGTTTTGGGACTTTAATTCCCAGAAACCTAAGTCAATTCCCCAAAGCACTGATCAGCCAATCTACTGAGTCAGGCTTCTTCAAATTGAAGTCACCCTATGGTATGTGAGTCCCGTATTGGGAAATGCTGGCCTAGAGTCCTTCAGATTGGCCCAGAAATTTGAACATCTAAAATGAGAAACATGTCTCCAATAATATGGCTTTGGCAGGGCAGCATAATTGGGAGAACAGTTGGCATCCCTTCTTAAGATGAAATCTGAGGCAAAAATCTCATAACCACACTCTTCTTAGAGTGCTTGTGGTGAAGGATACACTTCATTATTCTTTTGCCAGGTTAAGCATTGTTAGTGGTAATCAGATTAAACAAAATGAAGCAAAACAAAACAACACTCTGAGAATGTAACTGTGGCTTTAATCTTATGCCTTCATATGCTGCAGCAGCTCAGTGGTTAAGAAGCTCGCCTTACTAGCTGGAAGGCTGGCAAGTTGGCAGTTTGAGTCCCTGGTACTGCATGACGGATTGAGTATCCATCTCTGTTCCAGCTCTTGGGGGACATGACAGGAGACTCATTTGAGCATTCCCTGAGTGGAGTTTCTCCCACAAAAAACCTTTTAACACGAAATAATTTCTGACATGAAATTATTATTATTATTTCCCTACATTTTGTCCTGTTCCTATGACTCCCAATAAGTTTCCCCTCAACTCTTGTCCTTCTAATTTATTCATTTGATGGTAATGTTTATTTAGTGTGAGTCTGTGTTTTAGACAGTGAAACATATTCTGTCCTGCTTTGCTGCCTA
Source organism: Furcifer pardalis (assembly GCA_030440675.1). Taxonomy (NCBI): domain Eukaryota; kingdom Metazoa; phylum Chordata; class Lepidosauria; order Squamata; family Chamaeleonidae; genus Furcifer; species Furcifer pardalis. Next base: position 164,306,849 of record CP126891.1, on the reverse strand, counting down.
TCTGCTCAGTCAGTGTCCATTGCCACTTGTTCTGCATTTTGGCACTGTTTTTTAACCCATCTTCATCATTCATATGAAAAAAAAATAGGCTCTTCTTTACTGTAGTTATTCAAGTATAACCCTGGGAATGTTCCAATGGTTCTAGGAAAACACGATTAGAATGATTGTATGAAGACAGAAAGTACTTGACCAGGAAAGGCTGAATACCTGATTTAGAGTATGTATTGTAAGCAGAGCATTTCATTTTCTAAAAGTAAGAAAATTACAGGTGTTTAGTATACAAACCCCTGAAGGTGGCTTTCTGAAATTTGGTAGATTTACTTTTCTATTTCAATATAAAAAGAATGAAAAAGAAAACACATACACAGAGAAAAATCTTTTGTTTTTTTTTTAATGCATAGAGGACTGGCAACCCAAATTTCCAAACCAATTTGGATTAAGGACTCAAAGTAAGTTAGATGGGGTCTGGATCACTGAGATGACCTGGAATCTAATGCAAAGCAGCAAATTGGTCTCTAAATTAAATTGGGGATCTGGCACAGCATCATTCCCATTTGTTTTTAAAGAGTGCAATTGGGATAACAATGAAATATCTGCTAAACATGATCTTTGCCTCAGCCCCCTAAGCCTCTAGAGACGTATCGTCTCACCTTTGTATCTCTATAATCACATAAAACTGTGGAAAAACGTTTTAAAACTGGCTGTGTGAGAGATGGAGACAGATAGTCAAACAACGAGGTCATGGGTCAGTCATGAGCTTAACCTTCTCCACAAGCTTGCTGTAAGAATACCATGCCTAGTAAGAAAGCAGAACACTGATCCATCTTGTTTATTAGAGAAGATAGATTATGTGCAGTGCTTTGAGCTCCTTGGAGGAATGCTAAATTGTAAATGAATCATAGAAATATATGAATGAATGCATAATAAATAGTGCCTTGGTTAGGCAGGTGAAACTCGCATCTGAAGTTATCCTCCATTCAGGGAAATGGTAAAACTGTCCTACCCAGCCACAGGATGAAATAAATCTCTGTCTTACTAAAGGGTTATATGTGTCCCATGAGAAGCAACCAATCGGTGGATGATTAACTGGTTTATACTATTGTAGGGTCCTCATTTATTGAAAAAAAAAGTGCCATCTTTCTGGAGTGGAAATTTTATTGTAATGCATTTAATATGTTTTTCATGCCAAAATAGCTGAGGCAAACAGTTCAGATCTACAGACTTCACTCTGGCATAATTTGCCTTGGTTAATGATGTGTGTTCCAGGGGGGAAAATAGCCTTGGATTATGACTGTTACATTGCTGTAACAAACTAAATCTTAGACATTCACTTGCAGTTGCAGAACAAACTTGGCTAACAATAATAATTTCTCCTTGAACCTAAGTCACCTGGTGCTTTAGAAATCTGATCCGTCTCATTCTGCGCCTAGTTTCCAAGAGTGATACTCTAAATTACGCCATTTACGAAGAGAGCTAATGGGTGCTTCACAACAATTTCCACCATTTTCTATTGATGACACCCATCCTTTTAAACACCTTCCCATCACCATTATTAATTCCACTTTCTAGCCAATATTCTTTCAAGGGTACTTAGAGGCCAGCAGTGTAAGCATAAAAACGATCTGTATTCCCAAATCTGTGTAACAAAAAAAAAAGTGATGTTGTGTAAAATGAATTACAGATGTAAGAATCAGAGCTGCATTCTGCAAAGATTTGCTTATCTCAATAATCCTGTTATTCCACCTAGTGTTGTGAATATACTTAGAAGGAGCTGTTTACCACTCTAACTTAGAGGGAGATGAGACTATACTACACCCATATATATTCTGAGGGCTGGGATGAATAATGGCTGAAAAGATCTTATTTTCCCCAAAAAATATCCATTTAATATGTCCACCAGTAGAAATGCTGCATAGAAGTAAACATGCACAGTGTCAAGTTGTTCAGGTTAAATATCATATATTGTGTCAATGAATCGTGTGTGTGTGTGCATGCTAAATCTCTCCCCGGCAAGAGTTCTGCAAGAACCCTGCAAGAAGAAGCAAGCTTTATTTACTTTTTTCAAGCCTGTTTTGGCTGTGTCCTGCGAGGGAGGACAACACAGCTGTTTGCTTCTCAGATTGCTGTTTTGTGTTCTGAGTTGGATTCTCAAACTCCCGGAATTGAGGGCCGTGGGCTGAGGGCCGTTTCCAGTGCTTCCAGTCCAGAGTGACTACAGGATGCAAGGTAAGCCTGTGGCTGATGAAAACAGACCCTCTAGCACCCCCTCACCACAGTTAGCACCCCAAGACAGATTGCCAATCCAGATGGGATCTTGGAGAAGGTGCCCAGATGATGTTTAGCCAGCTGAAGGCGAGAGCAGAAATGCCCGTGAGGGGTGAAGCTTGTCCAGATGACTTCTGAGACTCCCCCAGGTGCCTAGCCAAAGTGCTAAGCCCCAAATACGACTCTTTTGTGTTGAATTGGAGTCAAACTCGACAGCAGAGTGCCTATTTTCACTCAGAAGCAGTTCCATGAAGTTATTTCCCCCAAAGCCAGGAGGAGAAAGTTTATTTTCTTGCAGTGAAGTCCAAGTGTTGATTACATGTGCTGATTTGGTCTTTGAAGACCTGGAGGTGTTGCAAATTGCCTCATTTTGTTTGAAATACCAGCTTAAGGGTGGAAGAGCTCCAACGTTAGACTCCTCCACGTGTCCAAGGAAGAAAGTTTTTGCTAGAGTGTGTTATCTACAGGCTGTTACACTAAGCTGTTTTGGTCAGCTAGTGAGAGGTGGGAGCTGCATGCCGGATGCAGTCCCGAAGTTTTACTGCCCTTTGTAGGCCAAGACGAGAGTGCCAAGAGCTGAGTCGTTGGGGGTAATGTTGATGGCTGTGGGGAAGTCCCGACCAGTGGTGTCAGCAATAGCAGAAGACGGAATCCAGATCCAGATCCCAACGTACTGAGGACAGAGATTGGATTGCTGTGCTTTCTTGAGCTGAAAAAGCTGGTGAAGCTATCGGAATTCTGTTGCCTGTTTGGTTTCTAAACCTCATTTAAAGTCACATGGGTGAGGGTTGTTTGGTTGTTTACCTTGGACCTTTGTTTTGATTAACATCTTAAAGTTTGCTTGTCTTCACTAGAGAAGAAAATGCACATGTTCTTGTCATCTGAAGAAGAGCTGATAACGGGACTTTAGTCCCACTGAACTGGCTGTTTAACTGCTTGCAGGTGCAACAACAAAGAAGAAGAAAGAAGGGGGGAAATGTCATTGTTTCTTGTTAAACATCTGTTTGTTTTTCCAGGAGCTTGTAAAAGAAGCTTCTGTGACATGTGTGGTGTTACTGAACTGTTTTCTGATTTAAAAGTTGTTCTGTTTGGGCACAGTGTGTTTTGGAAGGGAAACACTTTGGTACCCAAAAATGCCCCAGTGTTTTGTTTCAGCTAGGTTTTATACCTGAGCTAGTATGCTTGCTATGCAGAATGTAACTTTATTTAATGTGTACCTCCAGTATCCTACAACTGGAAGAAGTTTTAAAGCTTGATATCCTATATATATAAGGGATAGCTTGTTTGCTCAATTGCTTTGCTCACATTAGTAAACAATGTCTTTTTCCTAATGTCCTCAAAGCTTGGTGAGGTTGTAGTTTCAAATAGGCCTCAGAAAAAATCCTTTGTCTTCTCTCTGCCTCATGAACTCATGTCACAAGACAGCCTGTTTTTCAGTAATTCTTATCTTACTAGCTAGCTGAGATCCATGTTTTGTCTAAGTGCCAGAACACTCTCTGTGCACGTGTGTAAACAAAGTATTGTTGTGAGAAAGTTATTCTCTGTTGTTCTCTGTTACTTGATTGGCTAAAGCTAAACCACCTGACTGAAAATTCTCCATGTTAGAGAGAAGTTAGAGAGTTTGTTTCTGCCTCTCCATGGATTAAGACCTGTTTTGATTTGAGAGTTGTGTTTCTGGATCTCTATGGGCTGGCATCCTTAGCCTAGGAGCTATGCATTTTTGCTCCTTAAAAATGTTTACCTAGATTATCTGTGGACTGTATTGGACTGACTTATGCTACTGACTTTTATGCTTTATGAACCTGATCAATAAACTATCATTTTCCTGATCAACGTGTCTTCGTTGGACTAAAAGGATAAGAGAAGCATTGCATTTTACACACAAGCCTTTGAACACGCTACCAATTAAACCTCCTTGTGGATGATAAGCAGCTAAAGGCTGTAAAGTTTTTATTGCCAGCCAGCCCGCCCTTTGGAGGCTTTGGTTCAGGGGGGTTTCCAGAGCAGAGGGACAGCTGGTATGTGACATCCTGATAGGGATTTCAATGTATAAAAATATTTATATCAGACAGTAAATAAAACAAAACAAAAAAGCTAAAAGGCAAAAAATTGTGGCACACTAAATATTAATTACTGTATTTTAATGTTAGCTTTCGTGGACCAAGTCCACTTCTTCAGACATAAGAGTGAGACTTCATTTATCCATGGACCCATGATCTGGTGGGGATGCAAAAGTGGTTGACTGGTATAACATATAAGTTGCAAATTAGTGTGGTTTTTTATACTTGATAATGATCAAAGATCAGTGATGGGATGCAACAGGTTCACACCTGTTCGCCTGAACTGGTAGTAACTTTTCCCAGTGTCCCGGCGAACCAGTAGCAGTTTTTTGGGGGAACCACCTCGAGGCTTACCTTTTCACTGGTTCCCCCACTTTGGATGTGGTGTGTCTGTGTGTATTTTAATGTGTATTTAATATCTTTACCTATATTGACGTACTACCACAGTTCCTAAAAAGGCCTGGCGGCTGGCAGGCCTAGCGGCCTGGCTTGGGGTTTTTAAGCAAAGTCTTGGAGTTACCTCATCAATAAGCTACACCTGTGCTGTTCCAATTGCTGTTCCAATTGGAGAACCCTTAACAAGGTACAGCTGTTTTACATTTACATGAAGGCATATTATCCTAGAGAACTGGTACGATGACCATATCCATCTTGCATCATGGTACTGCCCAGGCACTTATACTAACAGGTAAGTGACGGGTTTGTGTTTGGGGTGGGTGGGTTGATTTGTGTTTGGGGTGGATGGGTGTTTGGGTGGGAGGGTATATTTTTTTTTAAAAAAAATTATTTATAGGTTTATAAGAAAATAAGGTGTACATAAAAAAATAAACTCATACATAAGGAAAACAACTCTTTTACATACTCTTCAGTAAATACTTGCACATGATAAATGTAAAAACAAAAATTCAAACGAAATCACACGTAGATAAACATTTGTAATTCACCTCTAATAATTGTTTTTAATTATTTTTTTAAAAAAATACATTTGTTTCCCTACTTTACTATAGTTCACACTTTTATTATCACCCTTATGTTATTTACATTGTCCGAGGGATTGTAACAGCTCATAATTTCCAAAAAATACTTTGGTCTGGTACAGGAGTAATGCCTTGCTTTTTAACCATTACATGTTCGGCAAATGGTTTCCAGACTTTCCAGAATTTATTAACTTGAACCCTACCTTTTCTGATATTTAACTCCCATGTCAGCTTATCGTTGAGTGCCAAGTCCCACATTTCTTTATACCAGTCCTGTATTTTTAACATTACATCATTTTTCCAATTCTTCGCAATACATTGCCTTGCCGCTGACATTACAGACATTAATTCTTTATTATCATTACCCATTTTAAACTTATCCACCTCTGTTAACAAAGTTGTATCTGGCCCCAATTTAAGCTGCACATCCAGTATGTTATTAATTTCCATTTCTATTTTTTCCCAAAATTTTCTTAAACAATCACAACTCCACCACATGTGTACGTAGGTTCCTATCGCATGTTTACATCTCCAACATTTGTCGCTCCTCTTTTTATCCATCTGGTGCAGCCCTATTGGGGTCCTATACCACTGCCATATTAACTTGTAATTATGCTCTTTGACTCTAACGGACATAGATCTCATAATTCTTCTCCTCCACTTTCTCTGCCAATTTTCCTCAGTAACTGTCACACTCAGTTCTTGTTCCCATTTATTTTTAAGAACTTCTTGTATTTTACCACCTTTATTCAGTATTTTATAAATTTTACTTACTATCCCCTTGATTACTATGTCCCCTTTCCTTAATTTAGTCAAAAGTATTTCAAATGTTGTCACCTCTCTATTTAAACTATTGTCAAATAGGTATTTCTTGTTCCAATTATTCATCTGGAGAGTCTTAAACCATCCTATCCTCAATTGCGAAAACAACTCCGTTCTTTTTTCTTGATCTCTGCAAGTTTTGACCCAATCTTTCAATAACAAAACCCCTTTTTCTGTTAAAATACTCTTTATCTCTCTATCTATCTTTATTGGAAAGTTGTTAAAGTCTTCTAATTCTATTATAGGTGAGATACCTGGGATAAGGTCCTTCTTTACTTTATTCCATTCATCCATAGTTGTTTTTGCCATCTTACACTGTACTTTCTTTTTCTTTATTTCCTTTTCCTCACTTAAAAAAATTGCTTTACCAATTTTTGAAAATTCCCTCCTTTCAATTTTTGCCCATATTGATTCTTCCCTATTTAATAATTTAATTACATTTCTTATTTGAAAAGTTATGTAATAGTTATGAATATTTGGTATTCCCAGACCACCTTCTTTTTGAGATAAGTACCATAATTTTTTAACTATCCTAGCACCACGTTTGCCATTACAAAATTTATTCATAATGCCTTGGTATTCTTTCAAGTCCTTATCTGTATGCTTTACCAGTAAAACATCAAATAAAAAAATTAATTTGGGTAGCAACATCATTTTACTGATTGCTACCTGACCAAACCATGATAAATTCAGTTTGTTGTATTGTGTTATTTTCTTTTCAATCTTTCTTTTGTTTACCATAATTTAACCCTTTAAGTTCCCCGTATTTACTAGATATTATTACCCCCAGATATCTAAATTTGCTTGTGGCCTGTATCTTATGCTTTTCCTTTATTTCTTCCTCATCTTCTTTATTTCAGTTACTCAGTATCATTTCTGTTTTATCCCAGTTCACTCTCAAACCTGTCACTTCCTCAAATCTTTTTAAGTGCACCTTTATTCTTGCTATTGGCTTTATTGGTTGTTTTGCAATTATTAATGTGTTGTCTGCATATAGGTTTATTTTATTCCCCTCAATTCCAATTATACCCTCATCCTGATGTATTGAATTAGCCAAAAATTCCATAGCCAATATAAACAGCATTGGAGATAATGGACAGCCCTGTCTTGTGGCCACCTCTAATTTTATTTCTCCTGTATAATTATCATTAATTTTTACCCTTGCTGTTCCTTGTTGGTATAGATTTTTGATTATTCCCTGAAATTTAATACCAAATCCGTAAAGCCTAATCATTTCCTGAATTGTTGGCCATTGTAGTGAATCAAAAGCTTTGAAAATATTTAATGACAGAAAAGCAACTTTTTCTTTATTTTTTTCGGCTATGTCCATTAGGTCCATCACTCTTCATATAAGATCTGACATATATCTATTTTTAACAAATCCTGCTTGGTCCTCCTTTATATAATTGGCTATGAAACTGTTTAGTCTATTTGTCATTATTGTTGTAAATTTTTTTGCATCTTGGTTAATCAGAGAGATCGGTCTGTATGACTCCACCTTTTCTAAGTCCTTTCCTGGCTTTGGTATTAAAGTAATTATTGATCTGTTCCAGGAGGGTATATTTTAATGTAATGTTTATTTTATTTATTTATTTAATTCATTTACGGGTTTGTGTTGTGGGTGTGTGGATGGATGGGTTGAGGGGTGTGTGTGTGTGTGCTTATTTTATTATTATTTTTATTATTTTTTCTTTGGCCTCACCCACGATGTCATGACATCATGATGTTAGCTCCGCCCATACTGTGATGACATCATGGTGGGGTAGTAAAGTTTTGACATTCCACCACTGCCAAAGATCCCTGATAGATATAAAATATAACAACTAGTCTTTAAGGTGCAACAACCTTTCCCCCCTCTCCTTTTTTTCTTTCCTTTTTATGTTTTGTTTTATGTAGCACCTGATATGCTTGCACAGACTAACATGGCTACTATTTCAAAAATTTCAAGTATGAAATAATTAAGGAGTAGTTTTACTATTATCACCATCCAGTGAGTTTCTATAGTGAGTGTCTACACCAGAAGCCCTGATGGTGCAGTGGTTCAACTGCTATACCATGAACTGCTATACCATAGCCAAAACTCTGCCTTCCATCCTTCTGTGGTCAGTAAAATGAGTACCCAGCATGTTAGGGGGCAAAATGCTAATTACTTGTAAAACCACCAAAAGAGTGCACTAAGTGCTATGGTATTGTAAAGGTTTCCCTTGCTTGAAAGCCAGTTGTATCCATCTCTAGGGTTTAGTGCTGATCTCTGTTTCAAAGCCGAAGAGCCAGCACCAAAGAGCCATCACTCTCTGGTTCTGCAGACATTTCCATGGTATATGGTGTGGTCTAGAAGTGTAATTGTTATTTCTACTGCTACACTACTTCTCTTGGTCAAACAGATAAAGGTGATCCTCACAAGTCAAAAGGCAGATCAGGAAACAGATGTCCAATCTTTATCCACTAAAAACTCAATTTCATCCCTTAATTAGGATGTCCAGGTTTTGGCAGTATCCCGGAGTGTTTTTGCACAATTAAAGCTAGTGCTCCAGCTGAGCCCATTCTATGAGATCTTTGACTTGGCTCCAGTGACACATGCCTTACTTAGATCTTGCTTGAATCACTGTAACACTCCCAGCATGGGGCTCCTTTTGAAGATGATTAAGAAACTTCAGCTGGTCCAAAATGCTTCAGCCAGACTGCCATTGGGAGTGGTAACAGGAAGTGTGTAGCTCCCCTGTTAGAATAACCTCCTTGCCTGCCAATCATTTTCTAGGTCCAATGCCATGTGCTTTGCTTAACTATAAAGCTCTGCACAGCTTATTTTCTGATATTATCTAGAGCAAATAACTTGGTCTTTGATTGTGAATATGAATAACTCTGTATCAATTTGATGACCTCCTTTAAATCACAGGTTTGATTGCTATTTCTTGATGCTATCATCCAGGATGTAACTAGGGCTCTGTCAAAATAATGGTTTCTCAACTTATGTGTCCTTGGACTTTAGGGCTTTCATTAAGGTAGATTGGCTCTCACTTGCGAATTGTAATACGGTTAGTCCTTTCTTGTTTTCTGCTGTATTTTGAGTGTATAACCAGGCTCCCATAGAAGCAGTTTGAAAGTTTGAGTAATTTATCTTAACAGAAGGTCTTGAGGTCTACAAGCCCACGTCTGACCCTCCTCTGTGACAAACTACGTATGTGTGTTTGGCGTTTGGCACCAGTAGTTTGACAGAAAGGTTTGAGTTTTACATTCTCAAGAACACTGTGTTTCTTGTCCAGAACTCCAAAGAAATATGTTAATACTGGGACTACCCAGCTGCCAATACAATTACAAAAGCTGTGTTTTCCCCCTTTGCACAGTTTTTCGTTGAGTAATTCCTTCTCTCTATCAAAGTACATACCCCTGCCTGATGACTTAAGTTCTTCCTGATTTTTACTAAGATTTCCATAGACTCCTAGATATTTATACATTTTCTGCTCTTCTAAGCATTGACTAAACTGTTCATTACTGAACTCTTAGTTACTGCTTTATTATTGCTGTTGCTCTAGGTTTTATGAGTTTTTAATGCGTTTTTAAACTAATTGTGCCAATTTAATGTATTTCAAAACTAATTGTTAAATGTTTAATTGCTTTTTGATGTAATAACAATGTGCTTTTAGTTAGTTTTGCAACAATTTTTGAGCTGCTTTGGGTCCCCAAGAGAGGTGCATGAAAATGAGGTAATCAAAGGAAATGTAGATAAGAGATCACTTATAATGACCTTGACTCCTGGCCTAATTTTGTGTTATGCCTATGCTTTTGGGTCACGGTAAGTTTGAACTGGGTATAATTTTGCTCTTCCCCACACCCCTGCTTCTTTACTTTACTTTACTTTACTTTACTTTACTTTACTTTACTTTATTTTACTTTACTTTACTTTACTTTACTTTACTTTACTTTACTTTACTTTACTTTACTTTACTTTACTACTCATATTTGCTATCCTGCCCCAATCAGGTGAACCCGACTCTGGGCGGCTTACAGCATAGATTAAAAACATATCAATATTTTAATTTTTTTAAAAAATTCATAAAAATTAAAACAGTATCGGGGGTAAGATCAGAAAGGGTGGAATATCTCTAGACTAGCTACCCAACATGGGATCCCACATTCCTGGATCCCCACACTTGTCCTGCCAGCCAGGTTTTTAAGCTCTTTCTAGTCCTCTGCCAGAAGATCTCAGCCAATAACACAGGAGTGCTGGCAGAGGACCTCAAACAACAGGACCCATTCTAAATCTACTTATAACTAGTTATCTTTGAATTTGGATTGTAATGAGAGTTGGATTAGCCACTGTCAGTGCTACAGATAAGAGAGAAATATAGTAAAACTTCGAATAATAGCTAAAACTTGGTTCCACAAGTCTTAGTGTTATCTGATTTTTAATGTTATAATGTTAAAATCCTATGGGATGCATCACATAATGTTAAAACCCCATAGAGATACATTGTAACTGGCAGAGGCTTTAGTGAACATTATCTGATGCATCTCATAGGATTTCAACATTATGTAATGAAATTTTTTCCAGATTGCTTAATGTTATGCGGTTTTAGCATTATCTGATGCAAACGTTATCTGAGGTATTACTGTACCAGCAAATAATCTCAGTGACTTTTAAAGAACATTCTGTTTCCATGTGGCAGAGTGATTATAACTTATAAATTGGCCTGCAGGGTGAGACCAAAGTCCATCTAGTCCAGTGATGGTGAACGTTGGCATTCCAAATGTTCTGGAACTTTAATTCCCAAAGGCCTGATCAGCAGGAGTGCATACTTGGGCTTCTGGGAATTGAAGTTCAAGAGCATCTGGAGTGCCAAGGTTTGCCATCACTGATCTAGTTCAACATTATAATTGTAGGAGAATTTGGGGAGTGCTGCCTTCAGAACAGAAAGATAGACAAAAGTTCATAGTCCTGAGTAGACAGCAAGGTAGTAAACAGGTATGGCTAGTCATTTGAAATAACTTGGCATGCTAAACATGTGTTTTTATACATGTGTGCATGCATGTATGTATGTTTTTGTTTTCTCTCTCACCATGCTGGAGTAGAGACCTAAGGCAGTAAGATTACTTTTGGGAAAACATTTTTGTCTCAAAGTACACTGAGAGCAGGGTGCTTACTGCTTAAGACACTGAACTTGAAGACTGGAAGTTTGGAGTTTGATTCCTGAGTAATGCAGGATGGAGTGAGCTCCTGTCTCTGTCCCAGATCTGCCAACCTAGCAGTTTGAAAGCAAGAAATTGCAAGTAGATAAATAGGGACTACTTTGGTGGGAAGGTAAACAGCATTTTGTCTAGTCATGCCTGCCACATCTCCATAGAAATGTCTGCAAATGCAGACAGTGCTGGCTCTTTGGCTATGAACAGAGATGAGCACTGAACCATAGAGTCAGGTATGACTGGGTTTCGAGCGAGGGTGACCTTTACATACACTGGGAGCAGACAAGCATTTTTTAAGGGGGTGGGAAAAAAATTGGAGCAGCTGTACTTTCATTTCAGTTCAAAATTCTTTATATATATAATTGATATATATAATTGATTTTAAGAGCAATAAAAAATTGGCAGAAAAACAAACAATAATTCATACCACATACATCTCAATAACATACAAAATACAACACAATACATTTTAAAGAAAAAACAAAAAATAACAACAAAATATTCAATAATATTGATATCATTATTTTAAAAAGATCTCATTTTTAATATCTTATTTAGTGCATATATACTCCTTATCCTTATAATATATGACCACTGATATGTTTAAACATATATTTCAATAAATATATATATATTATTCTTAACATTCTAATACTATGAAAACATTCGCTTTAAGTATGACCTTAATATTAAGTAGCCAAAAAACCCCACTAATTATATTGAAAATACTCCTTATTTTTAGAATTCAAATATTTTACAATGCTATATAAATCAACATCTTATTTGTACATACTCGCATATATAATGATTTATCTACCAAGTACAGTCAAACCTCTCATAAAGAGTGTCTCACTTAAGGAGTAACTCGCTTAAAGAGCAGAATTTTTTCTGAATGTTTGCTTCACTTAACAAATAAAACCAACCCAAAACTCACTTAACAAATAAATCAGGGTTCACAATCCCCCCCACAATTGGTCATTTACAATGGTGTTTCGCTTAAAGAGCAAACTCGCTTAAAGAGCAATCCTGTGGAACGCATTATGCTCTTTAAGGGAGGTACAACTGTATATATTACACTCATTATTATTCTATCAAATCATTTTCATTTAAAACACTCTAACACTTAATAATAAAAAATAAAAACCCCAAGTTATATTTACAATGCCTTGGCGATTGCGGTCCTTTACATTTTCCCTATCTTGTATCCAAAATCTCAATTGGTCTGGTACTGACATATCACTTTTACCCTCATTCAACGTATAATTCAAAACTTGTCTCCATATGTTTCCAAAATTATTTTCTATAATTAACCCTTTTTTATAATTTAATTCCCATGTTAACTTATCATTTAGTTGAATTTGCCATATTTCTCTATACAGTAATACCTCAAATAACGTTTGCATCAGATAATGCTAAAACCGCATAATGTTAAGCAATGGGGGGTGGGAGGAATTGCATTGCATAATGTTAAATCCTATGGGATGCATGGGATAACATTTGCTAAAGCCTGTGCCAGTTACAATGTATCTTTATGGAGTTTTAACGTTATCCGATGCATCCCATAGGATTTTAATGTTATCTGTTGCATGCATCCGGTAACATTAAAAATCGGATAACACTAAGACTTGTGGAACCAAGTTTTAGCATTATCTGAGGTTTTACTGTATCAATCTTCTATTTTTAATATGGAATCACTCTTCCAATTCCTTGCAATACATTGTCTCGCTATAGTCATCATTATAGACAGTAGTTCCTTTTTATTTTTATCTATGTTCATATTATTCACCTCAGTCAATAAGGCTGCACTCAACTCCAGCTTAAGGCTCACACCCATTATTCCTGATTTTTCTCTTTCTATTTTTAACCTATAATCTTTAAGCACATTGCAACTCCACCACATATGTTCATATGTCCCCAATACGGTCTTACACCTCCAACACATTTTCATTTTTGTACTATCCATCTGGTTAAGCTGAACTGGAGTCTGGTACCACCTCCACAACATTTTATAATTATGCTCTTTAACTCTAACAGTCATAGTTTTCATGATTCTTCTCTTCCATTTATTATACCAAGTCACATCTGATATTTTTATAGTTAAATCTTCCTCCCAAGGGTTTCCCTCCCCCTGTGGACCACTGTCATAATTTAAAATCTTATATATATTACTAACTAAACCTTTAATTCCAATTTCACCCTTTCCTATTTTAAATATCAGTGCCAAATTTACAAATGTTTTTAAACCCTCTTTGGTGTGGTAGAATGTATTTGTTACCCGTATTTCTTGTTTGGGGGTAAATTTCTACTATATATCAACTTATCTAGTTAGCAATACTGGCAGACCCATCCTTCATATCTTAAGGTATGTATATTCCTAAACTGTTTTGTCTATGCATTAACATTTTATTTCCCTCTGAGTGTTTGTGGATTTCAATCCAATAGTATCTAAGCGAATAGACTGTAATCCATTAAGGTTCATGGGGGGGGGGGGATCTATTGATTTTTAAGGTGCTACAATACTGGGTTTTTATTTTTCCTACACATGTTGAAACAAGCTAACTACCTCTCAAAAAACTGCTACACTGGTAGGTACAGTGTTTATTATATGTATTACTATAAATGGCAAGATTCCAGAACTCTCCTTTAAGGTGTTGTGTTGCCAACTCAGACTAGTCAAGTCTGATGGGCTCTACGTTACCCAAAACTCATCAACAACCACGTGGAATAATTAACTGATGGATCTTCCTCTGCAGTTGGACCCATTGACACATTATCCGGTCATAAGCTTGGGAACATATGCAAAAGATCACCCTGACCTGGCTCATCTCTTCTTCTGTCTGGTCTGGGATTCCCCACTCATCATGTATCCCAGGTGTCTTATCTTAAGATTTGGCAGCTGTTTGCCCATCTACACTATGAGATGTTTTTACCAGCCAAGGACACACAGATGCCCTCTCAGACATCATACACTCGATAGCTAACATCTTGTGTTCTCTTGCCAAACACTTAATCTATTTTACAAAATCCATAGGCAAACATTTTTCATCTGATCAACATGTATGTGCCAAGAATACATGGACTAGCAAATGTGTCTTAATACTTTAACACAGAGATATGATTTTAAACCATTTTTAGAGCTTTGAAGGGTAAATGGGTAATAAGAAATTAATGTCCTCAGAATCACAATATTCTTCTGCAAATGCAAAATAGGTGTCATGATGGCCCCTTGGGTGTTAAAATTAACAGCCTCTGAGGATGCAGAGTAGAAGCAATTTTTGGCTCTATTGGGTTTTTTTAATGATACATATCTATCTCCACCAGAAAGCCAGTGTTGTATGGTGTTAGACTATAGGACTCAGGAGTCTCATATTAAAACAACTACTTGACCGTTAAAACTTATTGGGGAAGAACAATGGTAGAGCATTGTTTGAATACCCCACATGCCTAAAAAACCCTCATAGGGTTACATCAAAAATTGGAAGTGGCAATACACACAAGAACAAACCTTGCAGGTTTAAAATGTTGCAGTTTTGGAGCTCTGAGCAAACATACTATTTTGGGTATAGCCTACTCCTTTTATTTCATGCTGATAACACAACTCATTTTGGTTCCTGCACTAGCACTATTCCATCAGCAGAGGGATTATGTAGCTGCAATGTACTATTATCATTTATTGCATTTAAAATACTACACCAGTATAATGTTTTGTTCCATTATATTGCAATAATGCAAACTGCCACTCTAAGACATAAAGTAAGAGGGATCCAATCATTTTAGCAAATGGGATTGCTTTGGTATGGTGTCAACATGTATAAAGGTGAAATATATTTATTTTAATATGTTTCCTTGTTTACTTTATCTTTTTCTTGCTGGCAAGTGCTTTCCTCATTATTCCACTATTCTTTCATTTTATTTCTCTGGAAAGCAGCAGCAAATTTAAATTGACACCATCACAACACCTTAAATAGTTTGGGCCACTTACACCTTCCATTATCTGCCACTGGTATGTTTTTTTTTTTTTTTTTTTTACTGAGGACACTTGGGTGCTCCACTTGAAAACACACATACGCACAAACCCATCGCATCACTCCAACACAAAACCAGCAGACCAATGACTTTGTATGATAAAAATTGTGCAATCAAAAATTATGCAAGTGAAAATTATGCAAGCTACTACAACATTAATGGCACCACCAGGAAGCAAAACATGGTTTTGAAATATACCCAACTCTTAGCCTCCCCCATTTTTTTTTTCTTTTGCTCAGTACGAGCATCTCTGTATGGAAACAAATATATATACCATAGGGATTATTCGACTTTACTCTAATTGGGAAATACAAACAGTCTCAAAGGCAAGGAATAAAAAAAGCTTTCTTGTATCATGGGAAGTTTTAGAGTAATTGATGCAAAATAGTAGAGCACGTTTAATTAAATTGTGGAGAAATGTTTGAGCAAGGCTATTGATTTTGCTCTTTTCTTGCTCTGACTTGTGAGGGACTGCCACACTGTTAAGTGAGAGATGTTGGATCAAATGAATGATGATAAGACTAATAAGCCATTCTAATAAAATTCTGTCTGTCTTTTTGTTTGTCTGCCAGTCTATGCCAAGGGTCTGTGACAGGAAACCTAAGCTTCTGAAACTTGGGGATCAGCATCTTTTGACTATTTGGTTTCTACTTAAAAAAAAGTTGTTAAATAACTGGAATTAATACAACTGCATCAGCAGGATGCAGGAGCAGGTTCAGTCACAAGATGGTAGATATTGGACCATTCAGGACAAACAGTTTAGTTGCATTTTTCACAGACTTTTACCACTGGAGGGAATAAATATTATAATGTTTTGTGTGTTTGGGACTCTGGTGGTTTAGTGGTTAAGATGCTGAACTCGATGACTGGAAAGTCAGCAGTTCAAGACCTGAGTGTTGCACGATGGAGTGAGCTGCCGCCTCTGTCCCAGCTCCTGCCAACCTAGAAGTTTAAATGCAAGAAATTGCAAGTAGATAAATATGAACCACATTGGTGGGAAGGTAAACAACGTTCCTTTCACTCTGGTGCCCAGGCATGCCTGCCACATGTCCACATGTCCATGGAAATGTCTGCAAATGCAGACAGCACTGGCTCTTTGGCTATGGACAGAGATGAACACTGAACCCTAGAGTCAGATACAACTTTTAAAATCTCTCTATAAAAAAACTACATAAGCTATATTTTACCCACACAAAGTTTGGAACTTACACTACCAATAATACTTATAAACACAGATTAAACTCTGTTTAGACTATACACAAAATATGGTTCATTGTCTAGCCTGCAGGCATTGTCTTCTGAGGTATTTAAAAGTGTTTAAATTGGAAATGCCTAATATTGACACACACACACACAGTACAATTTAAAGCTTCTGCCTGCAAAACTTTGAATGGTGTGCAACTGGGATGTTTGAAGGACTGCCTCTTTCTACCTATTCAATGTGACACACACAAGTATATGTCCAACTGGTTTTGAAGGTAGGATTGGTGGGGTTGGCTTGGCTGTTGTTCTATGTTGAAATCAGAATGGAGAACCATACAGTATATATAAAATAGAAGATATGTGGAAAAACACACTTTGAACAAGTTTGTGCAAAGAACCCCAGAAGCCAAAGAAAGATACTGCAAGGGAACATTAAACTCTCCCCACATTCCATTTGTTAAGTCACATCGAACAAACAAGATGAATTCAGGAGGTGTCCACCAAAGACAAACAGCCCACTGCATAACTCAACTCATTGATTTCATGGTTTATTATGCTTTCTGTATTATATTTTTAGCCTCCCAGAGGAATCTCACAGTTTAATGACTACTTTTTTTTACACATTTCAGCACATTCACAGCAGGAAAGATCATTTATCATGTTTGATTATGCTTTTCCCCCATACTTTTGCATTCTCTTTTTTTAAAAAAACAAGGAAAAGTGTTAAGGTTTGAAGGCAGAAAGTTGCTTCACAGTCCCCAAACTGCTTTTGTGTATGTGTGTGTGCTATTCTAAAGTTTACACTTCTTTTCAGTTGCCTCAGAACAAAGAAAATAATTTGTAGTAGAACGGCATAAAAAATCAGACGTGTTAAAAACTACATCTCTGGAAAGGTACATTGTCTGCAGGGAGCTGAGACAAGGAATGAATAGATGCATTGAAACTGAGGGGAAAGATGTACTTGCAGACAGAAAAAGCTAGATGCTATATGAGATTAGAATTGATAGGTTCCTGGATTCTCTTTGTTGTCCAAAACCTGTGCTTTTCACATGAATGACTTGCTTGAGCAGTTTATTTGTTCAGAGTCTAATGATTTGAAATCCCCAAAACCTCAAAACAAATTACAATCAAAATCACTGGAAGCTAAGAAATACATTTTTAAAAATGTAAATATCAAGGACTACAACTGAGAGAATGGGGAGAGATACAGTTTGCTCCTTCAGCAGTAACATTATGCTGTTTGATTCAAAAGGTGGTGCCAAAAGTAAAAACAGTCAGCTCCTGCCACTACTAGGGTCCATTGTCATCCTGTGGCATGTAATATCTAAGCTAATTCACAGCATCCATCATAGCCCTGCTCAGCATTGGCACTGAGAGTATGTCTGGAAATGGAAAATATTAAGAGTAGGTATATTAAGGTGATGTATTTCATTCTTCATGCAGAGTAATTTGAGATGTGCCCCTGTACTACTACTAAACAGAGCATCACACAGAACATCAAACAAAAAGGAAGCTTTTATGCAGTGGTGGGTTGTTAAAATCTTCACTACCCCACTGTGATGTCATCGACATCGTGGGCGTAGCCAATGTCATGACGTTGTGGGCATAGCAAAAATAATAAATAAATAAATAAATAATGTCTGTGAATGTATCAAACCTCCATTTGATGCATGTGCAGGTCTTTTTTTTAGTGTGCATGCGTCAAACCGCTATTTGACGCATGCACAATAAAAAATAGAACTGTGCATGCGTCAAACCTCTGTTTGGCTGCCCGGAAAAACATTTTTGGAGGGTGCCAGAGAGGGGACTGAACCAATCGCCCTGGGTTTTACCACTCCCCCTGGCGACCACTCCTGATGGGGCACTACCGGTTCGGGCAAACTGGTCCGAACTGGTAACATCCCATCACTGCATTCATGGACGTTATACTACACATATCTGTTGAGAGGTGTAACAGTTACCAGGTTTAGGGAATCCCATTCTATCCACTCAGCCACACTACCTTCCCTTTCTTATCCTCAGTTAGATGCACCCAAGAACAAGCCAGATGTGCTGAAGGCTAAACACCATATTGGATGTTCATTTGAAATATTATTTAAACTGCTTTCATGCATTTTCCCCAACAAAAGGATGTTCATGTCCTACTTGAAATGTACACATACTATTCAAATATGCCATTTTTTTTTCATTTGTGCATTTGTAGCCATTTATAAATGTTTACGGCCATGGAGCCTTAGCCATTAAGATACTGGGCTTTATAACCATAAGGTCAGCAGATCAGCATTTTGAGACCCAGGTGCTGCTTGATGGACTGAGCTCCAGTTGTCTGCCCAAGCTTCTGCCAACTCAGCAGTTAAAAAGCGAGAAATTGCAAGTAGATGAATAAGTACTACTTGGGGCGGTGGTGGCTCGGTGGTTAAGAAACTTGCCTTGTTAGCTGGAAAGCTGGCAATTTGTCAGTTCAAGACCCAGGTACTTCATGATGGATTGAGGACCAGTCTCTGTCCCAGCTCTTGGGGACATGAAAGGAACCTCATTTGGGCATTCCCTGAGTGGAGTATCTTCCACAAAAATCCTTTCAACCCAGAATAATTTCTGACACAAAATTATTATTAGTATCACTCCAGCAGGAAAAGTAACAGCATTCCATTGGCGTCAGCATCTAGTTAAGCCTGCCACATGATCACAGAAACATCTGCTGATACAGGCAGCACTGGCTCTTTGGTTGTAAATGGAAATGACCACCACCCCATAGAGTTAAATACGATTGGCTTTCAAGCAAGAACAACCTTTATCTTTATAAATGTTCAAAATGCATCTGATTTGCAGACTTTTTAAGAAATACTGATCAAGAAAGTTTGACTGAAAAGTCAGATGGAACATATTCTTTACACATATCTATTCTGGGTAATCAAATACTGTATAGATAAAGTGGAAATATCGCTAGTATAGAGGGACAACCAAACAGTGCAAAACTTGTGGGCGTTCATTTACTCTTTTTTCTTTTAATTTCCAAACAATACTCCTCTTTATCTCTTAAATTTTGTGCCTAGCATTCTCTTTCATGCTGGTCATTTTTTTTTCTCATTCAGTGTTTGGCGGATTATATTCTTTGGCCCTTCTAGTGATGCAAGCAAAGTTGAAAATGAATAGGTGCCTGCAAGATGAACCTTGCTTTGAACTCATGCTCTTCTTTTGAGGATAAAAAGCAAACCAGAAATTTTGTAAGATCACTCGTTCAAGATTCCATTCAGTGACTTATTCTTCCTTTAATGTCTGCTTGTACTCACTTTGATGCTGCCGCCAAAAGGTCTGTGTTCTTCTGTTGCAATATGGAAGTTTTGAAGAGAGAATGGACTTGCTCTGAGAGCAAAATGTTTTCTGCCTCACCCCTTGTCTTTCCTCCCTTTTTTTCCACAGTCCATGCAAAACCACTAATCGTGAAATCAGAAGAGACAGAAAATAAACTTTTGAAAGCCCTTTTTGTTAATCTTCTCTTTTATTACTTAAGTGTACAGTGTTGATGCAAGTCTCTGTTTCCCTGAGTAGGCCTACTTCACAACACAGCCAAAATGTGTTGAATTGATGAGTGGTACATCAGACCAAGGAGATGCTTAATCTGATGCTTGAATATCTCCTGCCTGGAGAGGATAAAGCATAGTCTCCCTGTTAGAGAATGACTAAGTTATAAAGTTGAATTGGCGTGATTCTACTCTCCTGCAGTGTGCCTCACAGCCTCAACTATGATTGAAATCATGAATCCTCACACTGGGCTTGCAGATTTATTGGAAGTTCAGTGCTGGCAATGAGATTCACATTCTGATCCAATTTGCAGACCCCTTTCTTTCCATCCATCCTGTGATCCCATTTCTGCCTGTCCTTCCTTCAGGCAATCCCAGCTCTCTCTCGCTCTCTCTTAATTAAAATAGATGAAAATGGCACTATATCATCTTATCACTAGAACTTTGTCCTTATAGTTATTTCCAGTCAAGATGCAATGGAATGTATTGTCCCTTGGATTTTAATGAGTTACAAAGTGTTCTGGAAAAAGTTACAGGATTCCAAATACATTACAAGAAGATTTCTCATCAGAACTTTTTTTCTGATGAGAAAAGTACTAGATCACCATACCACAATTCTTATATATTTAATTTTAAAAAGAAGAAGGATGATATGGATAGAGGAAACAAAGTGGAGGCATGTTACCATGGTACTGAACATTGTGTCCAACCGAAACACTACCTACAGACAATGTTGGGCTGCTCCTGGTATGCCCGGTATGAGCACACCGGTAGTAAAATATGGAAGCCCTCCGATAGCAAAGAAAAAAGCCCACTTTGGGAGTGACAAACAGACAGATTTGATTAAAACTTTACATCATGTGGCCAGGAAAAAACCAATTCATCTGTGAAGTACCCACCTGTGTATTTGTTTGCCTGTTTGTAGTTTCTGTCTATAAAAGGTGTGCCTGAGAACTGAGAGAAACCTGCCTGCAGGTGTCCGTTTGTTTCTGAATAAATTGCCCTTTTCACCTTCAAACAGTCTTAAGGTTGTTCTCTGCACAACAATACTGAATGAGTACCAAGGTAGTGAGAAAATGTTAGTGGAAAAGAAGAGATGTGAAGAAAAAAAGTTATAGTGTCATAATTTGCTTGTGTGTAGCATAAGCAAAACTGCATTCTTTCACTAGTAGATGCCTCTACTTTACAGATCTGTTCTGTGTCTACTGGCTGTCATTCTTCACCCATATGAGTAGTCTTCAGAAGGGTAAGATGATCTCTCGAAGCAGGAGGAAGCTAAGGGATAAAGAGAATTTGATGGCACAGCTGGGAATACCCATTCAGAAGCACAGAAGGGTAGGCAGAGAAGCCAGTAATGCCATGGAAGACTTGAAGGACAAAAATATAGCCTGGTTGATGTGAAGGGTGATTTGCCCAAAGAAGCAGTGACAGCTCCAGCTGCTACATCAGAAAAAAAGTTGATTTCTGAAGATCAAACAGGCTGCTAGTAACTAATTGGAAACAGCTGGTCACCTTCAAGAGGCATGTTGAAAGTTGTAAATTTTATCATCTCAGCTAACTGGGTATGGAAAACAAGTATCTAAACTGGCTCTCATCCAACAACTTTTCTGTCTGCCCAGACTTTTTAGAATTCCCAGATCTTGAATTGATGGATGACCAAGTTTCTACCTGTCCTCAAAGAAAGTGAATGGTTTCTTGGATTGAACTTTGGCTTGACTTGTAGACTCTTTGAAACACAGTCCCATAATGAGAAAGGGACAGACCTTTATGTGCCCCTCTGGCACTTGAAATTTGGCCTCTGGTCTCTAGATGTTGTTAGCTGAAATTCTGGGGTTTATGGGGTGGCCTTTATTACCTGAATAGCCAAAAGCTCTGCAGTGCCCAAAGTGAGAAGGCATGTTGTATAAAATACATCAGAAATGAACATTCCAATAAAAGTTGCATCTATTTAAAATCAGGATCTAGCTGGCACAGGATTGAATGAAAATTTATGAAAAGTAAAATGAGAAATAGGAAGAGTTTCAAAGAATAATGACATTAGGAATACAGGATAGAGAGAAAACTAAAAGAATCAGCAATACAGAAAATATAAATGAACAACATAAAATGATATAATAGCAGTACAGAAATATTCTGGGTCTTGGGCCCAAAACCACACAAGGGGTCCCACATTGTGTGGTGGGAATCAGGCCCAGGGCTGCTGGGTGTTCCTAGCCAAAATTAGCAGCCTCGAAAGTTTGAAAAACATCTTCTTTTATAGTTGAGACAACCAGAAGTCCTGACAACCCCCAGATTGGCTAAAAAGGGTAAATTATTGATGATCATTGTCAGGAAACTATATATTTCCTAATGTTTCCCAAGGCTTGAGGTTGTAGTTTTAGCTAGGCCTCAAAACAATCCTTTGTTCTCTCTGTCTCACAGACTATGTGTCACGAGACGGCTTGTTGACACTTTAGTGTTCCTGTGCTCCTATCTCTAGTCCCATGTTTTGACTACATGGTAGAACACTCACTGTACATGTGTGCAAACAATCCTTGTTATGAGAGAGTTTTCCTCTGTTTCCTGATTGGCCAAGGTTAGCCCACCTGACTGCAGAATCTCCATTTTGCAGAGAAGTTAGTTAGTTCATGTTTGGATCTCAATGGCTTAAGACCCTGCCTATGGTGTGGGAGTATTCTTTTTCTTTCACTATGATTACCTAATGAACCTGGACTGTTACCTGGACTGATATCCATTATTGATCTTTTATAACTATGTTTTTTCCATGGACTATGTTATAAGAACCTGATGAATATAGCAGCTGTTTTCCTCTGAAGATTTTTTTTCTTTTTTGGCACACACACACACACAGCTACGCTACCAAGACCTCCCTTGTTCTGCTCTATTGCCTGAGCATAGTAAGAGTTCTCTGTAAAGCAACTCGGCTCACTCAAGTGTGTGAGGTAAGGGTTAACAGTTCCAGGAATGGGACAAGGGGTTCTAGGAACTGAAAAGGGAAGGGCCCTTATAGAGACAGCCGATGTTTGACAAACATGCCCCCTCATCCCATGAGGAAAAGGATGCCCAGAACATCACATACACAATAGGGTCTTCACTTCCCCCAGGAGGTCATTTCCAGGTCCATAAATCAATAAATCTGTTATAATGCTCTAAGTTAACTCCCTCCCAGGAAGCCCAAGATGGTCCAGGGGGAGTACACATCAGCATTGTATTGTAACCATAATTAGCTCCGAGTACCAACATTCTACAGGTAGACTCTTTTATATATGAATTAGCTAATTGATTAGTGGTAACAATAGGGGAAAAGCCTTTGATCCTCTGTCATGACTGCAGAACAACCCTTTTGCTAAGCATCTATCAGAGATAGCCTAGTTCTGTTGAACAATATTCTATTCTGTTAATGAAATATGAATATTAAAAAATAGACCTTCAGAAATAAGCTGGCAGTGTAACAACTCTTTTAATGTGAACAAAGATCACAATGGTGGTTCATGAATGTAGACATCATGCCAAAACATGTGTAGCACAATGCTGAGAAAAAATTGAATGCTTTGTTAATTTCTTTAGTTTAGCAGAACATAAAATTCAAAAAATAAAAAAATGTGAAGGATAATAGCCAATAAATCTCAGCTTCCATCCAGCCTCCATTTTGGTTCTCTACAACTACTAGTACTTCATATAAAAGGGAAATCACTTCTGAGGCATCTGAACTAGAAAATAGACATCTTTACTTACAATTATTATGTTCTGTTACATTCAGAAGAATAAAGGAACAAAGAAAGGTTGGAATTTCTCAACCAGGTAGAAGAAATATGCTTCCATGTAGACATCCAGTCAGATGTCCAGAAGCACACAGAGAGAAAGCAAGCAGGGCAAACAGGAAAAGAGGAAGGGGGAGCTAGATGCCAAAAAAGAACACTGTTGATTGATAAGTGGGAAAGGACAATCTCTTTCGGTCTTAACACCTCCTCTTTCTTATTGGTAGCCAGTATTACTTGCATTCAATACTATTAATCTCCCAACACATTTTCTGCAGCTTGCATACAAGAAATCCTAAGTCTCATCTTGATTCATAGGTTCTCAAAATGATCCGTTGGTAGAGGGTTTTTCCAAATATCTGATGTCATCTCTCTAGTTGGACAGTAGATTATATGGATTGTCTCCTTGGTCATATCACATATTAGATGTTAAATCACTCCAATGTGTTTAATGCTTGCATTCATGTCCCCACACTGTGACAATCTAATGCAGCTCTCATTGTCTTACATCACCCAGAGTGGCATCTCTTCATCTATTCCCAAGTCCATCAGCAGCTTCTCCAGCCACAGAAGTTCTCTGCATGCTTTTGCTACAGCAATTAATGCTGACACGATAAAAGACATTACAATATTTTTTTTATTACTAGTCAGTTTAATAGACCCAGTGTAAGATAAAATCAGAAACCCACTAGTGCAATTATGGTCTGTTCTGTCTTCTGTGCAGTCTCCATCTATATATCCTACAAAAAATTGTGTTTCTGCTCCCTGGCTGTCTTAACTTAAAAATGATAATCCCTTTCAAATATCTAGCTACCTTTTTGACAGCTGTTTCTTTTCCAGCAAATATGAGACATCTACCTCCTTTTCAATTTGAATGTCCAAACATTATCTTGCATTCCCCAACTCTTTGATTTCAACTTCTTTAAAATGGTGTGCAATCTCTTTGGGCTTCTGTTTCCTTCAGTAGCTACAATTAATTCATCTATAGAGGCGAGAATAAAGGTTAAATGTCAATTTCTGCTTCTGGTGCATATATGTCTGGAGACGTTCTTATAGCAAGATTTTCTTCCATTTCTCATTCCAGGCTAAAGCAGCTTGTTCTGGTCCATACAATCCTTTCTTCAATTTGTAAACAAAACCAGGATGCTTCTGGTTGAGGAAGCCAGGTGGCTGTTACATGTACAGCTCCTCTGCATTTTCTCCATGTGGTAATGCAATCTTGACATCTATATGTTCAAGTAGAATCTTTCTGGAGGCTTCTACACTCTGGAACATTCTTACACTGCTGAGCTTAATGACAGGAACAAAGATTTCTTTGAGAATTTTTTTCCTCCATACTTCTGCATTTTGCAAACCATCTTGCCTTGTAGCATTATACTTGAAGACCTACTTGCAATGAATGGCTTTCTTGTCTGGTGGTAGTTTAATAACGGTCCATATCCCATTCTTGTGAAGAGCTGCTGTATCTTATCTTGCAGCTTTTCTCTTGTGCTTTTAGCTACTGATGTCTGTTTAACTTTTCCCCAGGACACAGGCACTTTCATCAGCAATGAAGTATGTTTTGAGGTAGGTTAGATGAAAAGGTGTTACACCTTTGCTGGGTTGTTATGAACATCCAAAGGCTAGATCTGGAGTATCTTGTGCCATACATGTCTCTTCAAGCTCAACAACCTCAACGTCATCTCTGTCCCCTTTTCCTCAGTGCACTACTCTCATCCTGCATGTCCTTGTTTACTTGTTTTATTTTTAAGTTATAAAGCTGAAACATAAGGGGTTGAGGATGTGAAGGAGTTGACACTGTTATGTCTAGAAGTTCAACATAGAGGTCTTGCTCTTCACAGCTATCTAACACAATCCTTCAATCCCAGTCTCTATTTTGTTCATCAAAAAGAACCACATTTCTTGTGCTTACTTCATCTGTCTTAAGTTCCTTACTCTAGCTTTATAGGTTCTATTAGTGCCAGTTTATTTCATCAACTTGGTCCTGATAATCTCTATCCATTTGTCCATTTCATTTTGGTAGTTGTAATAACCCATGTTACTTTATTTCTTTATTCAATTATTTTAAGAAGAAAATTAACCTTATAATCAATTAATATTAGTATTCATTCTCCTCTCTGTCATCCAGAAAATCTGTTGCCATGGATGTTGCAAAGTGTGGGGTTCCTGGAAGCTTAGTATCTCCACGAATTCAATTATCTTTTGTTTCTTTTCCAGCAAATATGAAACATCTACCTCCTTTTCAATTTGAATGTCCAAACATTATGTTGCATTCCCCAACTCTTTGATTTCAACTTTGATTTCCACCCCATTTACTGATTATATTTATTGTCCCAACAAAATATTTGCTACAGGGGAGAGTGTCTCAATCTTCAGAACTCTTCAGTAGACCGAGTATTAATAATATACTGCAAGTAAGAAGCCATGTACTTAGTGTTTGCAAACCCTTTCTCTATGAAGATGGAGAGAGGCCATTTACATATCATTTGAACTGGAACTTGATGAAAACCACATCTGAAACTGGCTGTCCAAACTTGACATCTCTGTTTTGGAACTTCAATAACTCCAATGTCCACAGCTGTAAAAACAAGCCAGGATGAATTTTAGACTTGCTACTTCTTCTCCACCCTCCCCTAACTTTGTTATAAACAATCAATTGAAGTGTCTTTCAGAAGGAGAAAGAGAGATGGAGATAACAGTCTAATGAAGGTATTTCCAAACTGTGTTTTTTTTTCATACAATGAAGGATACTTTTACCAGCCATGAGCACTGCCTTTGGATGAACATGCAAAACTGACACACAACAGGGGCATTTGCATGCTTTTTAGGGAGTTATGGAGTGTAGTTATCAGCCATTATAGACACACCACAAAGAATCAAATGTATCCCATTTCATATTTGTAGAGGTACAAAGATAGCCAGTGGAGTACACAAAATAGCCAATTATAATGAAGTTCTATTATCACCCTAACTTACCAAGATGATACATCTATCTTTTCTCCTCAGTGAAATGCCCCACCCCATTTCTTCACCAGCAAATGTGATAGAAATTTTCAAAAACAATTCTGCATGTATTCTACTATCTTTTAAGAGCCACCATTTTCCTTCATCCAAGGGTCAACTACTCCACATCCTCAAGTTTCACTTCATTCAATATTTTCTGGAAAAATACTGAGACTTTCCCATACCTTAGATTCTCCCATACCTGTGGAGAATTGGGGTCTGGTTTCATCCAGCAATGCTTTCTTTGGTTTTGTACTCTCAAACTCAGTGTGGAGACAAAATTGGAGAATATGATGATGACAACAACTGCTATTATTATTATTATTATTATTATTATTATTATTATTATTATTATTATTATTATTATTATTATTATTATTATTATTATTATTATTATTATTATTATTATTATTATTATTATTATTATTATTATTATTATTATTATTGACAATGACGATACAGTAGAACCCCATATAACGAAAATCATTTGTTCTACAAAGGACTTCATTATACGACTTTTCAATTCTATGATGCATGCATCGTACAACAAAAATCCCTACCGAAAAAATCATACAACAGAAAAAAATTCATTGTACAATTTTTCCCATATAGATTTTCATTGTACAATTTCCCCCCATAGAGATGCATTGCATCGTATAATGAAAATGTTCGTTATACAGGGCACAGTGGTTTTTTCAAATCCTCTTCATTGTACAATTTTTTTGCTGTAAGAGACATTTGTTATATGGGGTCCTACTGTAGCAGCAGCAGCAGCAGCAGCAGCAGCAGTAGTAGTATTTTTGTGTCACATAATACTCTGGTTCAAAGGATTTTTGCAGGAGAAACTCTGCTTGGGGGGGGGGGGCGCCCGAATGAGGCTCCTTTCATGTCCTGAAGTGCACTTCTTAGGTATCAAAACCTGACCTTCCAGTCTCCAAGATCAGCACTTTAACCACTAAAGCACCAGGGGTTCTTCACCTTCACTTTACATGTATCTATAGGGCAATGCTCCAACATGTTTTGGTTGTTTTCTGCCCCTTTTTCTTTTTAAATGAAGCCTCTATCAACTTGATTAACTTACCATCAGATAAATTTTTCTGCTATGTAAAAAAGAATCAGTTGTGACAAGTGCAATTGAACTGTTCACAATATTACCCTTCAGAAAGAGGCTTATTCCTCTTGATAATGTAAAATTATTGCTGTGAGGTATAATGCCTATTAAAGATAAGTTGAAGCCTGCTGCTTGTTGCAGTATGCAATAAAAACACAATAACAGCAGCAGCAGCAGCAGCAGCAACAACACAAAATAGTATGTTGCTGAAGTAGAAACACAACCTATAGTTCTATTCACTGGCATTATTTATAACAACCATACAAAGCACAGTTTATGATGCCACCATTCATGAGTGTCTGATTTTTATCTAAACAGTCCTCTGTTTTCAAATTGATCTTTAAAAATTGCTAGTGGTTAGCCATTACATAGAAGGACAATAATCCAAACAGTTATACAAATATGTTGTTTTCTGCTTTTTAAAAAATCTTGCCTTGTGAGGTAGTTTATTCACTTTTAGTTGTAGACCTCAAAATATAGGTGCCATTTCCAGTTGTGGTGCACTCTGTTATGACATAATTTCCTGAAACAGACATTCTGGAAATCTGTCTTTATGAGAAAAGTCATTTAGTTGGACATCTTGCATATTTTTAAAATAGTATAAGTAATTTTAAATCAAAACTATTGAAACAGGTTTTGTCTATGCAGCATTTGGTTATGCACTGACAACTTTGACTTTGTTATCGGAATGTGCACTAGTGCTTTATGACTGATTGATCATTAAACATTTGACATTTCATTGGTTAAAAAAAACCCCACAATTTAACTTGCAACATATTGAAACAGCAGTTGAAAAAAAAACTTATTTTTAAACAGAACAAGAGTAGAAAACACAGCATTTTGGCAGTGAATTGCTTGCCAAAAATCCTGCCAGAAGAGAAAGGTTTTTCCTTTCTAGTTAAAGGACAGCAAGAGATGGCCTTTCTTAGGAGGGAATTCACAGCCTGATAACAACCATTGGGTGGGAAAGCACTCCTGAAGAAATTATAGAGAAAACCACAAAGATCTTAAAACAGGGTAGGTCCATATGGGAAACCTAGACCCAAAGTGTTTAGGGTTTTACAGGTCTTAACCAGCACTTTGCAAATTGCTTAGAAATTGTTGTGATAATGAATTTCAGAAATTAATCCAGGGTGAAAAAATTATGGTGAGCTTTTAAATATGTGGGAGGTTACAATCCAAAACGCGTCATCTTCTTTTGCAATTACTTGTAGGCTTGGTGCCAAAAGAAAATGGAACAGAAAGTTTTTAGTTGGAAATTAAGGAAGAGGAGAAATTAATTTTTAGTATTAATTTTAAATGACAGTTGTTCCAAATATAAATAAATGGCTACAGAGTTATGCTACGCATGGTGGATCCATCTTTGTCTGCATTTTTTTGTAGGACATCTCTGGCAGCTTTTTTTTTTTTTAAGAAGGGAAACTGGCATATGCTTTGTGTGGAGGGAAGAGGGATGGTAGGAGTTGGACAAAAGGGGTAAAGGTATATTGTGTTTTGTCTGTGAAAACTTTGTGTGCAATAGCAATGGTGTAGTAATTCCTGTCTTCAAGTAGGCTGATCACTGAGTGATTAATCATGCAACCAGTGGTGGGATGTCAAAAATTTTACTACCCCACCATGACATCATCAGTGTGGGCAGAGCTAACATCATGATGTCATGATATGAGTGGGGCCAAAAAAAAATAAAAATACAAAATAATAATAAAATAAAATAAAAATACGCACACACGCACGCACGCACACACCTCAACCCACCCACCCATAACACAAACCCATAAATCAATTAAATAAATAAATAATTTTTAAAAATACATTAAAATACACCCGCCCAGTGGGGGAACCAGTGAAAAGGTAAGCCCCGAAGGTGGTTCCCCACAAAAGCTGCTACCGGTTCTCCGGGACACTGGGGAAAGTTACTACCGGTTCTGGTGAACTGGTGAGAACCTGTTACATCCCATCTCTGCATGCAACCAATTATATGCCTGATTTTGTAAGTAACATATAGCTGGAAATGTAAAGAAACTTTCGCCAGAGAGAAGCAAAATTGCTTGCACTCCACATTTTCCAAAAATTATTCTGGCCAAGTCTATAATTTTTAAGCAGTATTTGAAAGGACCCATGGTGGCACAGTGGTTAAACTGCTGCCCTGCAACCATAAGGTTATGAGTTTGATCCTGACCAGGGTTCGAGGTTAACTCAGCCTTTCATCCTTCCGAGGATGGTAAAATGAGTACCCAGCATGTTTGTGATGAAATGCTAATGAACTTATGAACTGCCCAGAGAGTGCACAAAGCATTATGGGGTGGTGAAGAAGTGTGATTGCTTTACTTAAAGCTTGCTTTACTTAATTTAATTTAAAATTTGATTTTATTTTCATACCTATAGATAAAGGTCGACACGACCCTTGCTTGAAAACCAGTCATATCTAGCTTAAGGTTCGGTGATCATCTCTGTTTACAGCCAAAGAGCCAGTGCAGTCTGCATTTGCAGACATTTCCATGGACATGTGGCAGGCATGACAAGACACAGAATATGCTTACCTTTCCACCAAAGTGATACCTATTTATCTACTTGCAATTTCTTGCTTTTGAACTGCTAAGGTAGCAGGAGTTTGGACAGAGATGGAAGCTCACTCAGTCATGGAGCACTCAGGTCTCAAACTGCTGACCTGCCGAATTCCCAGTCATCAAGGTCAGCATCTTAACCACTAAGTCACTGCAGTCCCCTTTACTTAATTATTATTTACTTTGCTTTATTTTCTTATTGTTATGGACTAAGTCCAGCATAGTACAACAAGTGATAGTTAATATATATTTTCTAAAAACAGAGTACAGTATATTCAAATTCAAAATTAAAAGAAATAATAAAATTAATGTTGAAAACTAAAATTACTACAGCTACTACTGTGCCTATAATATAAAGTTGATGGTTTACTAAGCTGAAGAACCTGTTCTTTTGATCTTATGCCATGTGGTTCAGAATTTGGTGGTGTTGCAAGTGAAGGTGGAACTTTCATCTGGAAGCAGCCAAACTGTTTGAATACTGTTTGACTGGCCAGGGTATTTGCAAAGCAACGGTGATATGAACTGATTCGGGCTGTCTCTGCTATTTGTATCCTTTGGAACTTTCCCTTTAAAATTGCAAAAAGGAAGAGCCTGTCATTTGATGTCCAAGGTATTTTAGCTTCATCTTTACTATTTGACCTTCCAAGGAGCAGTCAGGGTTGAGTTCTTCTAAGATTGGACGCACACCGGAAGCATCCTGCAAACGGCGCTCACTTTGCCCAGGGTCTCAGAAAGGGATGGATACAAATGTATAAGTTGGGGGTAGAGTCTCATTGCTTACTTAAGGGGAGCACTCACTGAATTCATTCTCTTTGTTCCCCAACCTTTTTTCGGTTGCCCTCTGTGATAAAATGAGGCCCCAAGTTTTTCACATATACAAAATGGAGTTTAGTAGGTTTTTAGTCTATAGTAGAAATGTGGCTTCTCATGCTAGCCAAAAGGGCCATTTGGTTGTTTCCACACTTTGGGGTCCAGGAAGGGAAGAGATAGACAGAGAGGCGTCCATTGTAAACAAGACAACCAGAGTTGTTTACCCCAACTCTGTTATTTGATTGGATGTCTGCTAGTTACGTCACACCTGGAGGGAAGGTTTGAAAGAGGGAGTGGTAAGCAGTTGAGAGAAGCAGAGAGAGAGATTTTGATTCTCAAGCAGTAAAGATGTAGAATCTTTAAGGGGGGAGGAAATGGGCTAATGCTGCAAGCCTTTCTTCCTAGAGATAAGCCATGAGCACATGGCTTGAGGGGAGTTCAAAAATGGTTGTCAACTAGGAACCATCGACAATACAGAGATGGGCTTTCCAACTAGGCCTATCTCTGGAAATCTTAATTATGGTAACTTAGAATAGCTAGACAGATTCTTTTTTTATTAAGGGGAATACTTGTCTGAAACATCCTTTCTCTAAAACAAATTAAAGTAGTAAAATTTTGTATGCTGAGGTCTGTAACCTGATTCATTAAGAACCATGCTACCAATTTAAATAAAAATATTTTCTTCAATCAACGCGTGTTCATTGAAGATGGGATATTGGGTTAAAAGACAGTAAGTCCCTCTTTTTTTCCTCTTGAAAATGCTACTGAAACCTCTCAAAGTAATTTGGGCTCGTCTCTGTAAAGAAAGAGAAAACCAGTTGGATCAGCTGGGTTTGGTTGGAGAACAAATGGTGAACATGTTTTTTCTTGTGTGAGCTTGGGAGAGTTCTAGAGGGGACTTTTGTTGAATAATCCGCCTTGGAAGGAACACTTGAGAGGTCCCAAGCAAGTGAGGAAGAGTGTGCATTCATCATACCCTCCCTCCCTGAAACTGTAGTGTGATATGTTTTTGGTCGCTCATCAGGCTGGAAGGAAATTTTTGCTTGAACCTGCATTGGCCCCTTGGTTCTTGGCATTTTCGCCCATCCCACACTGCAGTGGACGGTTGAGGTCAGTATGTGTTAGTTAGGTTGCTGGCCGGTAGCACTGGTATGGGAAGGCAATTCATCCGTGGCAGAACGGTAGGGGTCGCATTCGATTGGGCATCCAGGTGGTGTTAAAGTGGAGAGGAATTGGGATGCTCAATTGAAAGCAATCCAGGAACAGCAGAATGCCCAAGTTTGACAACTTGGCTTTAAATTATGTCATTTGGGGTTTGTTACATTCAAAATTAGCGGGTGGGAATGTTATTGGAAGTGCGGCAAAGTGGGAGTTGATTACTCTTAATATTTGAAAAACATTAACCCTACCAGTGCTACACCAGTCCACCATTGAGCAGTTATGTGAAACCAGTTAAGAGTTAAGCAGTTGAATGACAAGTTAATAAAGCGGCCCAATTTTTGAACCATGCACTTGTGTCCATCTCTTACTCTGGAGGTACTGGGGCAATGACCTATTTGTTCTCCTCGCTGTCCAGGGTACTCTCAAAACTCCTCTCCAACACCACATCTCAAAGGCATCTATTCTTCTATATTCAGCTTTCTTTATGGTCCAACTCTCACATATTGAAATCTGTCCTGAATGACTAGAGGACCCAGACCGCTATGGTTAAATAGTATTTGAGCAAACATTTTAGCAAATGTTTGACTATGAAGGAGAAAAAGTGGCAGCTATGGAATGCTGTAAGGTACTTCTCAGCAATTAATCCACCCTAATTTTGATGGTTGTGTAACTGGAGACCTCTCCTAAACGTGAAATATTTCCCAGGGAAAGAGGGAGTCAGAGGAGAGACTAATAGAAGCTGCCCTTGTACCTATCCTCCAAAGAACTGGCATTTGCTTTCTTACTTACTCTTTTTTAGTCAGGGACCCTTTGACACAGCACATTAAAGATTAACCAGGTCTCATTAATTTGAGACTTGCAGTTTAAAGTAAAATTTCAATTCAAAACGTGGCCCTCAATGCTTGTTTCCTGAGCTATCATGCTGACATCTGTTTTCTTTGCCAGTGTCTGCTGCTCTAGATATGCAAAACATGGGGGAAATGTCATGAATTATCAATCCTTTTGACTTTGTGCTGTGACAAATAAAATATATCCTCTCTTCATTTCACAGGAATGCAAATACAACATTCCAAAGGGACAGAAGCTTTAGTCAAATATTTAAAAAGTTAATTATAACACGGGGGGGGGGGGACAGTGATGGGATGTAACAGGTTCTCACCGGTTCTCCAGAACCGGTAGTAACTTTTCCCAATGTCCTGGAGAACCAGTTGCAGCTTTTGGGGGGAACCACCTTCGGGGCTTACCTTTTCACTGGTTCCTTCACTGCACATGCACGCCAAGCACTTGGTGTGCATGCATGCCTACAGTGCTTGGCGTGTATGCACGGCCTCCTTGCTGTCCTCCTAAGAGGGGAGGAGGAAGAGAAGCTGCTAACCTGAAGCTCCCTATAGCCTGCTCCCCTAGATATCCTAGAGAACTGGTTAGGCAAAGACTTAGTACCTAACTTCTTTAACTGTTGAAAAGTTGAAAAGTGCCAAAATGAAGCCATCTTGTGGTGAGTTCATTCTGTAGTTCCTTCCATCTGACCTAGTGTGAGAAAGATTAGCCAGAATAAGCTTTAAGCTCAGGTTTGTGTTGTGGGTGGGTGGGTGGGTTGAGGTGTGTGTGTGTGTGCTTATTTTTATTTTATTTTTAATTATTTTTTAATTTGTTTTCTTTGGCCCCGCCCACAACATCATGATGTCATGACATTGGCTCCACCCATGATGTTAGCTCCGCCCACACTGTGATGATGTCATGGTGGGGTAGTAAAATTTTTGACATCCCACCACTGGGGGGGGAGAATAAATTGTATATTCCCAAGTATACGTCAAGTTTTTGAACCCCCAAAATTAGGTCCCAAAAGGGGACTCAACTTATACTGGGGCCAACTACCCAGAAGGTCCCAAAGCCACACTGGATTGAGATGTGCCAATCAACAACAAGATGGGGGGAGTGGGCATGTCTCAAATTGGTGTGGATAAATCTCCTTTCTTGCTGTTTCTGGTTTGGAGTGTGCCCAGCTGTCTCCCCCTGTCTTCTTGACACATCTCTAGAGCAACAAGAGACAACAGAACAGGGGAGGTGAGGCACACATGTCCCAAGTCACTGGGGTGAAAAAAAACCCCTTTCTTTCTCCTGTGGTTTTGGGGTGCATGCACTTCACCTCCCCCATTCTGTTGTCTCTTGTTGCTGCCCATCACCTTCCCCTGCTGCACCACCACTGGTTGGTGGTGTGAATTCACAGTAAAAAAATACATTACACTACACTCTAAAATATTCTGGAGGGGAGGGATGAAGTTTTGAAGGAGGGGAGGGATGAATTTTGAAGGATTTTAACATGGTTAATACCATATTGTGTTTGTTTACTAATGTTAGACTTCTTAAGTCCTTTTACTGATTTTTAAAAAAATGTTTAGAAATGTTACCCTACTGATGTCTCAATTAAATTGGTACCATAATTTTATTTTCATGTACCAGTATTTCGATTATTGAAACTCACTAGCAGCTGCTGCATTTTCCACCCCGACTTATACTCGAGACAATCTATTTTTCTAGTTTTAGAAGTCCTAGTTAGTTGCCTCAACTTATATTTGCGACAACTTATAGTTGAGTATATAGGTACTGTACGTATATCCATATATATTGAAAGGAGCAATTAACATTTTACTTTTGTCCAGTTGCACTTATGTCAGCCATACAGAACATTTGTTAGCCTAAGGTTGTTATTATTGGTAAAAAGGATCTCTAGCATTGTTTTACCTATACAAAACCAAACATCTAATATCTTAAATACAGTGGTATCTTGCTTAAAGTTCATTATGTGTTCCATAGGACTGCTCTTTAAGCGAGTTTGCTCTTTAAGCAAAACACCATTGTAAGTGACCAATTGTGACTTCTGGCAGGGGGAATTGTGAACCCCAATTTAGTTAAGCAAGTTTTTGGTTGGTTTTAGTTGTTAAGTGAGGCGACTTTTCAGAGAGAATTCTGCTCTTTAAGCGAGTTAGTCTCTAAGTGAGGCACTCTTTATGCGAGGTTTTACTGAACTTTATGCGAGGTTTTACTGTCAGATTAAGTGCCCAACTACACCTACAAAAGCCTCAAGATATACTCCTCTTATAATGGTTATAACTGTTAAAGCCCTACATGGTAATGGGCCAGGTTACTTAAGAGACTGTGTCACCCTGAAGATATCACTGGAGGGGCTCTCTAAGGGTACCAACTGCTAGAGAGCCTCACCTCCCTAGCATGAGATGGAGGGCCTTTTTGGTGGCTGCTCTGGCCCCTTGGAACCTCCTGCCTACTGACCTCTGCCTCTAATCAGAATTGCTAGCAGTCAGAAAAGGCCTAAAGACCTGGCTGGCCCAATGGGTGTGGGGTGCCACAATGGGAGCAGCCCCCCCCCCCTTTGCTGGCTCATATGACTTCTCTAAATAACTCTGGGGACTTTAGTTTAACTGTTTTAAGGATGTTTTCATAAGGTGTATTTTATTTGTTTAAGTGTACTAATTTTAGTTATAATGTTGAGACTCAATTTTGTACTGAGATTGTCATTTTTATTGACTGTAAACCACCCTGAGTCACCATGGCGAGCGGGCGGCAATATAAGTATAAATAAAAAATAAGTAACAATAAAAAACACTGTAGCACTTTAAAGACTAACTGCTATATTTTTATTGTTAGCTTTCATGGATCAAGACCACTTCTTCAGACAAAGAGTGAAACTTACAGGCTCTGAAGAAGTAGACTTGACCCACGAAAGCTAACAATAAAAACATAGCAGTTAGTCTTTAAAGTGCTACAGTGTTTTTTTATTTTTTATTTTATTTATTTTATTTTGTTTTCTGATATGCCTGAACCACAGACTAACATGGCTACTATTCAAAAATAAATAAATTAATTAATTAATAAATAGAAACAGGTGAATCCAATTTATTTATTTTTTACCAACTACATGAAGCAATAGCTTATTTAAATCTATCCAGTGGGTTGTTTGTTTTTTACTCCTGATCGATCTTATTTTTCTGCTGCTAGAGAACTTCTACTTTGCAATGTCAGAAATAATTTTGTGAGGTTTTCCCATGCAGTCAGTTGTAATACTTTGTTGTAAACATGATGGAGAGATTTCTGTGGGTGGTGTTTTGGTGATGTAGGCAGGTACCACCAATGAAGAAAAATATCCAAGGCGGTCAGCCTGTGAAGAGAGAGAGAAGGAGGGAGAGAAACCTAATACAAAGTAAAACCTCATATAACACTAAAACCTGGTTCCACAAGTCTTGGTGTTATATGATTTTTAGTGTTATCTGATGCATGTTAAAATCCTATGGGATCCATAGAGATACATTGTAACCACACAGGCTTTAGCGGTTGTTATCTGAAGCATCCCATAGGATCTTAATGTTATCTGATGCAATTCTTCCCCCCAGATTCCTTTAATGTTAGGCGATTTTAGTGTTATTCGATACTAATGTTATATGAGGTATTACTGTAGTGTGCTTTGTGTGGGTATGAACAAATTTTAACATCTTGATTGCTTTCCCTCTTTGGCAGCTATTGGGGGGGGGAGAGCATAATTAGCATTAGAGCAGCGTTTCACTGTCTTCTTCTTCTTTGGATGTCACATCCGATTCAAAATATTGGATATCATCATGGCAGGCATGAAGCTTAACCTGGGAATAATATAATGCAAGGACCTTCCATTTGCCTTCCACATCACAGTGTGACATTCATACCACTGATCCAGTTCCACGAATCACTTTCTGGTTCTTAGTCCTTTTGGCACACAAAGTCCTCATCAGCCCAAGGCCAGTATTGATGAAACTGCTGCCTCCCATCAAGATAGATTCAAATGGAATTTAATCTACTTGGAGACCATCACCTTTGCATGTGGACTTGGGCACCAAAGGCTATTAGTCCTCAGGGTCATCAGGTTAGTTAACTACCTCCTGGCAGTCAGTGTTGAGTTGCTGACAGTTTGACACAAACCCTCTTAGCCTCAGCTTTCAATTTCTCAAGGAATCACAGTCTTCCAGCTGGCTTACTTCCATAGAGGGAAAAATTAAATGTCTAGGCCTATCGAGTGGCACTATCCACTGCCCCTGAGGTCTTTAGATTAATTAAGCAAAGACTATTAGATATTGACTAACAGACCCTTTGCAGTGCAGCTAATAAAACTTACTATCCATTGAGGTTGAGGATCCTCCCACAGTGAGCTTAAATGTCTACCTATGTGTCTAACCTGACTGTCCCTCAACAGCACAGGGCCTTTTCATGGGCAAGATTTAACATTTTGCCCTCTGAGGTCCTTTTTGGGTGATACAATAACATTGCATATGGTGATAGGTTGTGTCCCTGTGAGGCCCAAAGTGATGAATCAGTTATCCACATTCTCTTCTACTGCCCTTTTTACAAAGAAATCCATCTCAACTACCTAGATCTGATTTTAACCAAATTTAGCGGACTCTCAGACTCTTCTAGATTGTTGCTTCTCTTAAGCAATGGCTCCACCAATTTCATGGTCCCAGTGGCTGCCTTTCTGTCAGATGCCATTGACTTCAACCACTTGGTGGGAGTTGATGATCCTTGATTTTACATGTTCTGGTTGTGCTACTCTTCATTGTTTAAACCATATTTCATACCCCTTGCACTTGTGGTGCCATTGCAGTGCCAATGAAGGTTTTATGTAAGTTGTGTAAGATAGGAGCTGCTCCTGTGAGGCCAAACGAGCCAAAATGGTTATTCATATCCATTTATATTGTCCATACTATGAAGAAATCTCCTTTAAAATTTTAAAACCCCTTTTGACAAGTTACAACAGACTTCCAGATTCATCCTGTCAGTTCTTTTAAACATCGATTCTACTGATTTTATGGATAGAGTTGTTGCTTCTTTTTAACGTGTGCTACCTAGCAGTTTGAAAGCAAGAAATTGCAAGTAGATAAATAGGGACCACTTCGGTGGGAAGGTAAACAGTGTTCCATGTGCTCTGGTGTCTAGTCATGCCTGCCACATAACCATGGAAACGTCTGCTGAAGCAGACAGCACTGGCTCTTCGGCTTTGAAACAGAGATGAGCACTGAACCCTAGAGTTGGATACAACTGGCTTTTGAGCAAGGGAAACCTTTACCTTTACCTTTATTTGACTTCACCCTAGTGGTAGGAGTAGTCGACCCCAGGTTCCCTATTATTTTACTTGTACCACACCTTGTTGTACCAACTGCCTGCGATGCTTTCAGGACTGCAGTGCTGGTTGTAATGCCAATAAAGGGTGTTTTTTTTTTAAAAAAATGAATTTTTGAGTTGCTGACTGTATGGTCTACTTTATTACCATAGCAGGATAGCCTGTCCAGACTCCAATAGGAGACTTTGGAGAGTGTTAAACAGTGTCTGTCCCATTAAGAGCAAAACACTTCCCACTTGAATCCATCTTGATAGAGGACAGCAACTTCATCAATGTTGAACTAGGGCTGATGAGGACTTTGCGTGCCTAAAGGGCTCAGGACCAGAAAGTGATCCAGGAAACTGGATCAGTGGTACAGGTTTGATGCTGTCATGCAGAAGGCAGGTGGAAGGCCACTGCATTATATTCTCAGGAAAACCTTCATAGTTGATCACCATGATTTTTGCAAATATTTGGAATTGGATACAGCATGAGAAGAAGAAGAAAGTATCCTATCTGCCAGCTGTGAACTGGCAGAAATTTAACTACACCAGTTCTTTTTTTTTTTACATAATAGGATAGTTGTCTTTTCACTTTGATTTAAAAAATCCCTTCAATTCTTTTGAAAAATTTGCCCTATCTTCTTCTTTTCATCTCACCACTCCCTCATAATCATGGGGGAGTCACTTGGACTATATGATTATCAGTCATTTTAATGTGTTATACTTAATGATTCTATATTCCTGGGTGGGCCTCCTCAAGTATGAGTACATGGCAAAGAATATAGTACATGAAGAAGGATAATTTCAAGCAAAGAGTTCCAGACCAAGCTGTGAAACTTAATGAATTATAGCAATGGTGAATAATGCATATCTTCAAAAGAATGAAACCACAACACAATAGCTTGAAACTGTATTTGCATTCCCTCAACTCTCCTCTAATTTGCATGTACCAAAGAAAACAAACAAACCACCCCCATATACCTTGGACGTCTGCACAGCTGAGTGAGGAGGACTCTGCTGAGAGCGCCTGGACTGATTTCACCTGCCGACGCTTCCTGAGCTCCACCCCCACACTGGACTTCAAAAAAGATTGTTCTGGCAAGCCGCTACCGTGGCTTCTGGAGAGGCCTGATATTGTAGGATTATGTATTTTTATATTATATTGTATTATTGAGATTATATCATGTATATGCAATTGGAATTGTATTTTTTTTGTAACTTTGTTTTGCGGGGTGGGTTTGTCTTATTGCATTGCTGTATTATATTATTGTACTGTATTATATTGTATTATTTTTCATTATGTTATATTACTTTTGATTGTGTTATATGTATGGCTCTGTGAACCACCCTGAGTCAGTTTTTACTGAGTAGGGCGGTATACAAAGTGAATAAACATAAACATAAAGTTTTCCTGCTCATTCAGATGGGAGAGACTTATAGCAAAGTGGTGACAAGCTGGCCACCTTACCTGTTGGTGAAGTTGAAGAGACTATTGATGAAGATACTGTATAATTTAATGTTTGGTGCAGTGCTCTGTGGGGCAGAGTTACTTAGAGTGAGATTTTCAGCACAGTCTATGGTGTGAGGTATGCAACTGGGGCAAGGGAGAAAGGAACACCCATTTCAGTGGAGATGGCATCATGGTTTTGCAACAGTTATTGTGCTGGCAATTGGCCTATTATCTATCTTCAGGGTCCTAGGAAGAGAGCTAGAAGCCTTTGCCCCCAAATTGTAAATGAGAAATCTTGCCACATAGCCTACCTCACATGATTTTTGTGAGGACCATGGATTGTGGCTTCACCTTCTTTAAGGAAAAGTGTGATATTAAATAAACCAAAACACAAATGCCATTAAATTTCATTTCACGCTTCTCTTTGTTTATTTCATCTTATCTCATTTGGTACCATCCATGGATTGAGTAAGGTGTGCTAAATGGTACTAGAGTCTGCATCTGTATTTTCAAGCATGCTGCATGGGGAAATGGAGGGAAACATATTCTTTTCAGCAGATGTGGCACCACACCTCTGCCACTGATTCACTAGTTGGCCTTAGATGTAGCATTTCTCTTCTTGGTCCTATAACAACCATTAGCTGACTTTAGTCCCAAATTTGTGAATTTGAGAACTCCTATTTTGGAAAATGTGCAGGCAACATGTTATAAACCTTTTGCTCTAGTATAGCTTTTCTTTCTCAGATTACATATCCAAAGGAAAAATTTGGAAATTTAAGTCTTCATTCTTCAGAACAGCTATAGTAACATTGAGGTAAAGGTAAAGGTTTCCCTTGCTCAAAAGCCAGTCATATCTGACTCTAGAGTTCAGTGCTCATCTCTGCTTCAAAGCTGAAGAGCCAGCACTATCTGCTTCTGCAAACATTTCTGTGGTCATGTGACAGGCATGACTAGATACACGGAACACTGTTTACCTTCCCACCGAAGTGGTCCCCATTTATCTACTTATTTATTTACTTATTGCTCACATTTCTACCACCTCTCCCTCGCCGAGGTGACTCCAGGCGGCTTACAAGTACTTGCAATTTCTTGCTTTAGAACTGCTAGGTTGGCAGAAGCTGGACAAAGATGGGAGCTCATTCTGTCCTACAGTACTCGGGAATCAAACTGCTGACCTCCTGCCTTCCACTCAGCGTCTTAGCCACTTGAGCCACTGCAGTCCTTATGACAACATTAATTTACTCAAAAGATTAAAGGATGTGACAAGCTATGAGAAACCTGGGGAACATAATTAAAAGTAGAGACATCACCTTGCAAACAAAAATTTGCATAGTCAAAGCAATGGTATTCCTGGTGGTAATGTATGGTTGTGAGAGCTAGACCATTAGGAAAGCTGAGCGCAGAAGAATAGATGCCTTTGAGATGTGGTGTTGGAGGAGAGTTTTGAGAGCCTCCTGGACAGCGAGGAGAATAGGTCAATTCTATTAGAAATCAACCCTGACTGCTCCTTAGAAGGTCAAATAGTAAAGATGAAGCTACTTTGGAGATCAAATGAGAAGAGAAGATTCACTTGAGAAAGCCTTGATGCTGGGGAGGTGGAGAGCAAAAGAAGAAGGGGGCGGCCAAAAATGAGATGGCTAGATGGTATTGTAGATGCAGTGGGAACAAAGCTAGGCAAGCTGAGGAGGATGGTGGAAGACAGAGGTGCCTGGCGGGCAATGGTCCATAGGGTCGCAAAAGGTCGGAATTAACAACACCAAAATTGTTTCTCTGTTTCATCTGTTAAACATACCATATTTGCTGACATATAATATGTACCCCACCTTAAAATACATTGAAAAAAATGGATTGTGTCCTATACTCCAATGTGTCTTATATGCCAGTAAATACGGTATATCTTTGCCCTGGTACGGCGGAATGAGGAGTCAGACAACGTCATTTGGTTGAAAACTGGGCCACTTTATTAACTTGAAGCAGCTTAACTCATTTTAACGCTTAACGCTTTAAACTGCCCTGCAACGGGCCGTAGTAGCACTGGTAAGGATTGAATCGCATACTTACCTTAATTTACCTTAATAACTTTTACTTATTAAATTTAATTAGTTTACCCAATTGATGATCCCTTTGTCCGAAGTCTCCGTAGAGCTTCGGACCTCCGAATCGGGCGGACAGTTTTTTGGGACTGTAGTCTGTCCAAACTGGCAGTCCCTTGTCCCCGGGCCGCCTTTCATCAGCCAGTGGTGTCGTTCTCTCTATGCTTCGCCCCAGGCTGACTGATGAACTGCGTCCCCACCAGATTCACCAGGGATCCACGCAATATCATTACCAGTGCTACCCGCCAAAGTGACCGGTGACACAACTCCAGCTCAACCATACGCAAGCAGTGTGGGATGGGCGAAAACTACAAGAAACCAGGTGCCAATCAGGTTTCAAGCAAAAATTCCCATCCGGCCCCGAAGCGACCAAAAAATTCACACTGCGGCGAAAGGGAGGGAGGGAGGGCAACTCGCGCCCGTTTCGGCTGTCGCCCTGCGACGAAGACGCCGAGCTCCGTGAACGCGCACCCCTTTTAAGGGGTGCACGTGGCTCCGCCCACGGAGCTCACGTCTGACGCTTCCTCCTCGCCCGCCGCCCGGGCAAAGCGCGCGCCGGCTGGATGTCCCGCCGGCGCGCGGTCATTGCCCTGGTACGGCGGAATGAGGAGTCAGACAACGTCATTTGGTTGAAAACTGGGCCACTTTATTAACTTGAAGCAGCTTAACTCATTTTAACGCTTAACACTTTAAACTGCCCTGCAACGGGCCGTAGTAGCACTGGTAAGGATTGAATCGCATACTTACCTTAATTTACCTTAATAACTTTTACTTATTAAATTTAATTAGTTTACCCAATTGATGATCCCTTTGTCCGAAGTCTCCGTAGAGCTTCGGACCTCCGAATCGGGCGGACAGTTTTTTGGGACTGCAGTCTGTCCAAACTGGCAGTCCCTTGTCCCCGGGCCGCCTTTCATCAGCCAGTGGTGTCATTCTCTCTATGCTTCGCCCCAGGCTGACTGATGAACTGCGTCCCCACCAGATTCACCAGGGATCCACGCAATATCATTACCAGTGCTACCCGCCACACGGGGAGGAGTGCGAACTACTCACCGCCCCCCCACCCCCAAGAGGGCGATAATTCCGCCCGAAGGCCCAGGTGCAGGGCTTCAATAAACGCTGCCAGGCCATCCGCCGAGAGGTGCACCCCGTCTTGGCGGTATAAACGCGGGGCTTCGACCCTCAAACGAGGGTGTTCAACCACAGTGCCCAACCCTTCCCTGGCGAAGAAGCGGGCCACCACACGGTTCACGCCCCGCCGGGCGCGATCAATACGGCGCGGGTCACCGGCGCTCCGGTAGACCATTCGTGGAACCATGGCCGACCAGATGAACCTGGTATACGGCCACCGACCATGGAGGTACTCCAGATCTTGGCAAATCGCCCGGGCAAGGTCAATGCCCGTACGCCTCCCCAGATCGTTGCCCCCCAAATGGATCACCAGGACATCAGGCGGTGGGGCCCTCCCGCAGGCCTCCACAAACTGGAGGAGGTCGTTCCACTCCATGCCCCGGAAACCGCGCCACAGCAGGTACGCGCGGCCCCGGAAGCCGAGCTGGGTTCCGCAGCAGGAGGCTGCAGCATGGCGGGCGGCCCAGAAAACACAACTGTGCCCTACGATCCACATGCGGGCAGGCACCGGCAGCGGGGGGCGATCTGAAAAAGAAACAGAAACTGTGCCAGCGAAACTGTTAAACAGAAAGAGGTCGCACATAGTTCCGAAACCGGGAAGACACCCACCGCCCCATTCGCATGATGTCAGCCTCCCCATAACCCAACGCTGCCGCCGTGGATGCAGCCCCTATGCGAAACGAATGGGAACCATAACGGACCCCCGGGAGCCCCACCATGGACAGCGCAGCACCTGTGACCTTCCAAAATTGGAAGCGGGTCAATGGAGAGCCGTCCGCGTGCACAAAAAACGGGCCAGGGGAGGCCGGGCGGATCGCCAAATAACGGGACACCGCCACCACTGGGCAGACATCGGTGAAACTGCACGAGAGCAGCAACAAGGACGTCCCCCGCCCCCGCTGGTCCGTCTTAGAAGATCGGATCGTCAGCCTGACCGATTCCCCGGCCAAGCTGACATCCGCCAAAGCCAGGGCCCGACCCGAACAGTCGGCCTTGGCGGCGACCACC
The DNA here is from genome assembly GCA_030440675.1 of Furcifer pardalis. NCBI lineage: Eukaryota > Metazoa > Chordata > Lepidosauria > Squamata > Chamaeleonidae > Furcifer > Furcifer pardalis. The sequence goes on along the minus strand of CP126891.1, from coordinate 164,262,564 downwards.
AATTCCCCGACCCGGAGGGCCCCGAAGAAGGCCACCGAGGCAGCCGCATGGAAAAGAGTGGACTCATAGGAGTCCGTGCAGATCCGGGGCCAGGCTGCAGCCAACCGCCGCAACACCAGTGGAGAAATAGGGTGTCGGGAATCGACACTAGGGCCCCGTTCCCTGTTCCACCCCTCCAACACCCGTCGAATGCGGAAGTCCCCCAACGTGTCACGAAAACCATTGGCCTTAGCTACGAATGAAAGTGCGGACAGGCGCCCCCCGATGGTCCGGGGGGCGAGGCCGTCGTCATGCAGGGAGACCATGAAACGAAGGACATGGTTGACCGGCAACGGCCATAAATGAGGGAGGTGGGAACGGGTCCGGAAAGCGGCGAAAGACTGGCTAGCCTGTTCATACGCCCTGCGGGTCCGGGCCGACAGCGAAAGGCCCATGGCTCTGTTCACCTCTGCCCGCCAAGGTTCCACAGCGACTCCGGCAGTTGTAAGGGGAGGGCCTGCGCCCCGGGGGCCAACGCCCTGAACCGCGACATCTGTAATCGGGACAGGGCGTCAGCAATAGAGTTATCCACGCCCGGGACGTGGCGGGCCCTGAAAACGATGTTGTGCCGGAGCACGGCCAGGATAAAGGGCCGCACCAAAGCCATAACTCTGGGGGAACGCGAGGTCTGGGTGTTCACAATCTGGACCACCGCCGCGTTGTCACACCAAAAGGTGACGACGGAGTCAGACCACTGCGATCCCCACAGGGTGATGGCGCCCAGAATCGGAAAGAACTCCAGGAACGTCAGGTCCCGGAGGAGCTCGGTGCCCCGCCAGCTGTGCGGCCATTCGCCGCAACACCACTGGCCGTCGAAAAAGATGCCGTATCCAAAGGCCCCGGAAGCGTCCGAATGGACCTGGAACCTGGAGGCCAATGGTAACTCATTGCGCCAAAAGGAAACGCCGTTAAAATCCCGGAGGAACTCAAGCCACACCATAAGGTCGGCCCGCATCCCCCGGGTCATCCGTGTGCGATGAAACGGTTTGGTCAGGCCCACCGTTGCATCACAAAGGCGGCGTGAGAAGGCCCTGCCCGGTGCCACCACCCGGCAGGCAAAATTAAGATGCCCAAGTAGCTCCTGAAGCTCTTGGAGCGTAACCTTACGCCGTCGAACAAGGCGACGGGTCAAGGCGGTCACCCTCTCGACCTTGTCGGGCGGGAGCCGGGACGTCTGAGCCACCGTGTCCAGCTCAATCCCAAGGAACGTGAGGGTAGTGGTCGGGCCCTCGGTCTTCTCAGGAGCTAGCGGCAGAGCCAATTCGTCCGCCAGCTCCTGGAAAGAGTGCAGGAGGCGCAAGCACGCTGGAGAGTGCGCCGGACCCCCCAAGAGGAAATCGTCGAGATAATGCGCGACTTTGTCGGAGCGCGCCCTGCGTACCAACGCCCAGTGCAGGAAAGTACTGAAGCGCTCGAACGCGGCACAGGAGATGGAACACCCAAATGGCATTGCCCGGTCAACGAAATACTGGCCTTCGAACCGGAAGCCCAGTAGTTCGAAATCATCAGGGTGCACCGGGAGCAGCCGGAACGCGGACTTAACGTCGCATTTGGCCAACAACGCTCCCGGGCCACAGGACCGAACCATGTTTACCGCTTCATCGAACGAAGTATACCGGACAGAACAGAGAGCGTCCGGTATAGCGTCGTTGACCGACGATCCCTCAGGGTAGGAGAGGTGGTGGATAAGGCGATACTCACCTGGGGACTTCTTAGGCACCAGCCCCAACGGGGACACCTTGAGGTTGGGGTACGGTGGCCGGTCAAAGGGGCCAGCCACCCTACCCAAACCCACCTCCTTAAAAATCTGGGCCCTGGCCACATGTTCGAGGCCAACGAGTGACCGTAAATTCGGTGCATCCTGCGGCGACCGGGGACCAACAAAGGGGATTCGGAAACCGCAGGCAAAACCGTCAGCCAAATAGGCCGCATCGGCCCGCTTGGGATAGGCACTCAGCCACTTACTGAGAACTTCCAGCCGGATGGGGCTGGGCCCCTTTGGCAACGGTTGAGTCAGGGGCAGGGCGCTTGCCGCCGGGCTGGTCCCTGCCCCGTCCACGTGACGCGCCCGCTTTAAAGCAGGAGGAGGCGGGGTGCGGCCCGGCGCAGACTGCGCACTCGTGGCGAAAGCGACACGGCTTTCGGTTGCAACGACCCGTGGACGAAAAGTCCCAGCACAGCAGGCGGGCTGGAACCCCCTGCCCCGCCGACTGGCGGGGAGACTGTGCCGGTCCAGGGCGCTGAACCAAGTGCCCACAATCGTAACGATCACCCGAGGCAGGTCGCGACGGGGTCATCACCTGGAGCCAGAGCTGCGAATGGAGTTCATCCCAGCGCATCGCCGGGCGTATGGCCGCGCGCATCCTGAAAGTCTCGTCATAAACGAGCCATGCTTGGCCCGGGAAATCGACGTACGCCCGATATATAATATCGAGGTACTGGAATAAAGGGATGGCCATATCCGGGTAAGCCTTCGTCAGGACCCCCGCGTAAACAAAGAAACCCGGGAGCCAGTTGGCCCAGGTCCGCGGGGGCTTCTTGCGCCGTGCCGCCTCCTTATCCCGGTCGTCTTCCTTGTCCCGTTCCTCCTTGGTAGAATCCCTATTCAGGAGGCTAAAAAAATCCACGTACTCCCGGCGCCATATCTTATCCCTAGTCGCCGGGAGCAGGTGGTCACCCAGGGGCAAGGATTGGTCCCCGAAGGGCACGGCAGCTCTGGGTACAGAGTTGTACCCCGTATTGCCTGCCGTGCCATAGGGCCAACCGGCCGGCGGAAGGGTCGGGTGGCCGAAAGCACCATCCATGGGAGGAGGCGGGTAAGGTGCCCGCCACGCGGGTGCCTGCGGGACCGCAGGCAAGGGCCACGAGGACCCGGCAGACAAAGCGGTCGGGGCCTGCAGCCCAGCGGCCCCAGGCCACCCAGGGGCCGGGGGCTGCTGGGCAACGCCCGGGGGGGCCAGCTGGGCCGGCACCGCAGGCCACCCCGGGGCCGTGGGCGGGGGCGCCCCGGCAGGTAGCCCCGACGGCGCAGGCCACGCCGCAGCAGGGGTCTGCTGGGGCCACGGCCACTGGACGGCTTGGGCCGTCGGCAACGCAGGCGCAGCAGGGGTGGCGGGCGCGGTGCCGGCCGTCGCCGTACACTCACCCAGAGGAGCCGGAGCCGACGCCGTGGTAGTCGCCGGGGGGGCCGGATCCTCCGCCGCCCCGTCCTCCGATGTCACCGCCACCGCCGCCGGGCCGGGATCGACCGCCGCTTGCTCAACAGGCGCTGGCGCAGTAGCTGGGGCCGGAACCTGCGCCGGTTGGGGTGCTGCCTCCATGCGATCCAAACGCTGCAATAAAGCAGTGAGAAGAGCCCTAAGATCCCCGTCATCCGGCCCCGCCGTGGCACGCGTTGCCCGGCGGGCCGGACGGCGCGCTGCCTCGGGCGGGGCGCGGCCTGTGGCCCCCTCCAAGGCCGTCACCCGTGCCACCAAGCCCACCGCATCGACTGGTAGGGTGTCCCCCCCACCCGACGGCGGGCCAGCCGGCCCGCGCAGACCACGGGCCGCCTGGCGAGGCCGGGGTACAGCGGCCTTCTTGGCCGCGGCCCTCTTAGGCGCCATGCCAGTCCGGGCAGCAGGGGAGAAAGGTCAACCCTGCGGCCAGGAATGCCTGGGGTAGTGCCGGATACGAGGAAGGGCAGGGGGCCGGACGGCCGGGTACCCCCCAAGGAGGACCTGGGAGAGCACGGGGCAAACAGAAAGGGGGGAGAGTGGCCGTAGACCGGGGCAGAAGGGTGAAACGCCCCCCCACCCACAGGAAGCGTAGGGAAATTGGCAGGCCGCGCCACCCAGGCCCCCAAAATGGCGTCCTCCGTCAGGTCTGGGGCCCTGGAGGGATACCCCCACCCCAGCCAAACAGGTCCCAAGCCTCCCGGCCTGGGGGCAGGGGCCAGCGGGGGTGCACACCGTCAAACCCCCCCGGGAAGGCTCAGGCTCTCTCCCTCCCCCCACGAGGCGCGAACGGCCCGAGCGCCACGCGGGCGCAAAAGTGACAGGCCCTGACAGCCTGTCACAGTGAATAGGCCGCGGCCCGAAACCGCTGGGGAGGCGCAGCCAGCAGCAGCCGGAGCTCAGCAAGGAAGTGCGGATCCGCAACGACCCCGACTCGGCGGCCACGGAATGAAGTGGCCAAGAGCCGGGACGACCAGTGCAGCAGCCGAAAGGGACGTCAACTCGCGCCCGTTTCGGCTGTCGCCCTGCGACGAAGACGCCGAGCTCCGTGAACGCGCACCCCTTTTAAGGGGTGCGCGTGGCTCCGCCCACGGAGCTCACGTCTGACGCTTCCTCCTCGCCCGCCGCCCGGGCAAAGCGCGCGCCGGCTGGATGTCCCGCCGGCGCGCGGTCATTGCTTCACCATTTCATTAAGCCTCAAATACCCTTCAAAACATTTTGGTACAGAGGTGCTACATCCACCTCCCAGTCATTTTTGCTTCTGTCCTCTCCCAGCAATCAAAGGACAGAATATGTGCTCATCTTCTGGAATCCTCTAGCACTACGTCTAGATGAGTGAAGTTTCTGTTGGAATCAGGGGTGTGCTGGCTACGCTAAAAGGGTGCTGGACAGGGAGGAAGGGAGCGGTGCCTACTATATGACATCATGCATTGTAGCTACCAGGTGACATACTTCTGCCCACCTCTGGGGGGCGCCAGTCACTGGAACACACCGGGACTTGTCCCTGTGCCCCAAATGGCCAGCACGGTCCTAGTTGGAATTTGTGGGAAATGTATGTATGCATTTTAGAAAGTTAAAAAAAAATCCTCAAAGATAAAACAGCCTTCCTGTTTATCAATATGCTATCTTTGGATGTGAAATGGTTAACTAAGGATAAAAGGAGTCAGCTTCTGGAATTTTCCATTGTCTCTTGGTGAATGGTGGCGAGAACACAAAGCATCCTGTAGACAATGTTGACTACTGCAATTAAGTCTTATCAACATTCAGACTGCACATTGCTAGGTAAAGCTTGATATCATTTCTCCTGCTAGTAAAGTGGGAACAATTTTGTGGCTCGATATCGGACCATTTTCTGGCATTTTTAATTGTGGGTAGAAAAGCACAACATCCCACATTCGTAAACTGGAGGTGCTTTTTTTTTTTAAAAAAAAGAACTGAACTATAAGCAATCATAAATCATAAGTGGTGAAATGGGCCCTTCAGAAGCCTTGTATTCTCCTTGAAGGTTTCATATGACAATCTATTCTGCTTGATCAATTCTATTGTCAACGAGTGTCACAAATGCACACTGTCAGTCTCTTCCTGTGTTGTTGGTTTTTTTAATAGGCTTGACAGCACAACTTAAAGAAAACCCCAAGCACCATTGAGCCAATATGCTATCTGCATGGTTAAAATGGAAATACATAACTCTTAAGACAGTGAAGATTAAATATAAAGAGAGGGCTCTTGACAAGTTCTTCAATCATGCTGTGAGCTTACTTTCACTCAAGCTTCACAAGTTGCACACACAGTTAGTTTGGAGCACATTTCCCAAATCTGTTACACAAAATGGCTAAAGTACTGATTCCATCTTCTGGCTAAATTACATAAATAAGTCTTGTTTATTAAAACATTTTGTCCCCACGTTTGATGTCATATGAAATGATAGCACTAACCCAACTTTATATTGAATGTTGTGTTATACAAAAATGAAACTATGTTGAGCAGGGATACAATAACTGATTTTTTAAATGCACACCAATCATATAGAACATTTGCAAGTTATCATCTGGTCACATGTAGGTTGCAGATAAAGTCTCCAGGTCCCAAAGTATGGCTGGTGACAGAAATAACTGCTATGCTTTTCCAAGTTTTCACAAAGGGCATGGAATACTAGCATTACAAATCATGAGCCTTTTTGTTTCACAAGCACTAACAAATTATGGAAGGGTTAAGCTAAGATACACTTTGAGATAGATTCTGATGGGTTCAAATTTGATTCAGCCTTCAATCCTTCTGAGGTCAACAAAAGAGTATTCAGCCCGATGGAGTAAAAATGCTAATTCTCTTTTATTTTATTATTTATTTTATTTAGTCAAATTTATATTCCTCCCTACTCGCACAGGCGACTCAAGGTGGAGCACAACCGACATACAATACACAGTTAAAAACTGTGCACCATTGTGACCAATGCAGTCTCAGTACCATACCTGGGCCTGAATCCTGACTCAAAAGGGTCCAGATAATCCGCTTCGTCCAGGGTCTCCTGTAACTGTCGCGCCACCGCCTTCTCCAGGACTTTACCCAAAAATGGTAGGTTGGTAATTAGATGCTACTGTGAGGTCGAGCAAAGGCTTTTTTAGGAGGGGCCAAACCAAGGCATGTTTTAAAGAGATCGGAAAGATCCCCTCCTGTAAGGAAGCATTTATGATCACTCAGACCCAACCGCTTGTGACCATCCTGGCAGTTTTTATTAGCCAGGCAGGACACAGATCTAAAGGACAGGCAGTGGCACAAACAGATCCCAGGAGCCTAATTCTTTTTTGAATTGCCCACAGAGTGCTCAAAATGCTATAGGGCTGTGATGGTCAACCTTGTCACTCCCAATGTTCTTGGACTTCAATTTCTAGAGGCCCTTGATCAGCAGGAGTTCTGAGTTTGGCATCTGGTAATTGAAGTCCAAAAACACCTGGAGTGCTAAGGTTGTCAGTCACTGCTATTAGGGCATTATATAAGAATATCTGCTATTGCTAAATCCAGTCCCATGATTTCACAGGTGTTCAGCATATGTTCTCAGGTTTTGATATCCTAATATTTTAGGGAATGGGATGATGCTGACATGGCATTCTTATTTTCATTCATACTTATTCAGGACACAGATTTTAGACCTAAGCTAGCATGAAGAGTAATGTTATAATCAAATTTAAATTATAAAGTCTGTTTATTCAATCCATGTGGAAGGGGAAAATGACTAGGACCATGCATTTCAATGAATGGAAGACTGGGTAGCTCCCAGGCTGGCCCCTTCCTTTGTAATTCAGGCCTCTTCTTTTAATTTTGTCAAAATCAGACATAAACATTTGCCTATTTATACACTGACCTCTTGTTTGGTATTTTACAAAGTGATATTTTTTTTAAAAAAAATGAAGAGGTGCAAAGCCACTTAAAAAGTTGTTTTTGAGGTTCTTAGAAAGTGTGTTCAATTCACACATCTGAGCCTATCAGTTCTGTCCATAGTTGGTGCTGCAAATGTTTGGGATATTAGTTTTTCTAGTCAGACTTTGACCTCAGAAAACTAACATAATGTTTGAATTGCATGTAATGAAGTATCTTTTGTATTTTGAATCTATAACTGTAAATAATTTCTTTTTCATTAGTTTTCAACACTAGTTCCAGATGTGCCCAATGATGGCTATTGAAGAAGTTCACTGGTGAGAATATGCTGTTGTCTTTGTATAGCAATTGATGAAGGAAACACAACATATCCTTGCTGTTAACCACTCGGTGGTAGGTGGAGTAATCTATTAGCACTGCATTATACTATAGCTGGATGTATAGTTTATCAACAATGTACAATTTTGCAGACTTGTTTGGGACACTGGTTTCAATAGCCAATTATCAACCACTTGTGTCACTCTGACTGAACTGTCCACTGATTGAGTCCACAAACATGCCTATAAGAATACTCTTGCCATGTGCTATTCGTACACATGGTAGCAGGAATGTGTATGTGTGAATCCCTCTATTGCACACCCTGCTCAGGCAATTCTCTCAGCCATACTCCTCTATAATGCCATTATTTACTCTCAAGTTTCATATCATGGAGTATTTTATGATGCTGCATTTACTGTAAAAAGAGAAAGTAATGGCCCATAAGCTTCTTAAAATCTTGGGTATCCTGAGGCTCTTTTTGATGGATACTATATACATTCTTCATTAATATTATGGAGCTTGTTTAATTAAAGCTGGCCCGTTGTGGGCTTTTTTCAGAAAGAAGCACAATACACAGGGTGATTGTTTATAATAGGTTATTGCTTCAGAGTACCTAGGAGTCTAACTTTCCAATAATCAGATCCACGTTTAACCAAAGAACCTTGTCCAAGTATAATTACTTGAATCTAAAATTGTATTAAGCATAAGAAGAAAGGAGAAATAATGAAATTTCTATTCAGCAACATAGCTACACTTCACTACTTCTCTCTTGATAACTAATTATTTCCTACTGCTGAAACATACTAGATTAAAGTCTATCCTATTTGTGTACTGAGGCATCAACTTGTATTGTACTAGCTAGTTCTGCAATATTCAGAAGAGTTGACTATTTGTCTCATCACCCAAGACTAAGGTTTGTTTAGATCTAAAATAATAAATAATTGCAAGCTGACAAGTTAGTTCTGATGTATGATAACTCTTGCCAGGATTTCCTAGATATAGAGAAATGGCTTCCTGTGTGGGTATCTAGAGACTATACAGCTTGCCCAAGGTTACACGGTCTGACTCTTCTTCCAGGAGGCATAGGTATAGATTATATTCCCAGCCTCTGGCTTTACAGCCAGGTACAGTCAAACCTCACATAAAGAGCACCTCACTTAAAGAGTAACTTGCTTAAAGAGCAGAATTTTCTCTGAATGTTTGCTTCCCTTAACAAATAAAACCAACCCAAAACTCACTTAACAAATAAATCGGGGTTAACAATCCCCCCCACTATTGGTCATTTACAATAGTGTTTCGCTTAAAGAGCAAACTCACTTAAAGAGCAATCCTGTGGAACACATTATGCTCCTTAAGCGAGGTACAACTGTACTTAGCTCACTGGGCTAATTATCCAGGAGATGGTTTATAGCACAAAGGTATGGTACTTCTCTGTTCTACTAGATTAGGTTTTGACCTCAGAGAGGAGACATATTATTTAGTTAGAGAGAGAGAAAGGGAAGGCTGGCAAACCACAATACAGTAATACCCCGGATAACGATTGTACTGGATAGCACTAAAACCGCATAACGTTGCAAGATTTTTGGAAAAATCTTGTATCAAATAACGCGATTTTTAGTGTCATCCGGTACAATCATGGGGGGGGGGGGTTGGATTGGGTAGAACATCTACCCAATGCAACCCCCTCCCCAGCGCCCACCTGCCTTCCCCCCCGACACTACTGCAGGCTTCACTCTGCTTCCCTTCTCCGACTGCAAGCTGATCGTAGAGGCTTTTTTAAAAAAAACTGCAAGGAAGGTGGGAAAGAGAGAAATGTGATTGGCTCTATAGAGAAGTAAAGGAGGCCAAAGCTGCTCTTCCTGTCACTTCCCTCCTTCCCTACTCCCCATCCCCAGCAGTTTGGGGACACCCCACTGCCTGCTCGACCACAGAGAATCCACCCTAGCTCTGCATACCTAACCTTCTTGAGCTGCAATGTCGGACTGAGCACGCTGTATTTCCTTTACTTCCTGGATTGAAAAAAAAACAGGGAAGGGGGAAATAGAGATGTGATTGGTTCTCTAGAGACTGCCAGCTGATATTTCACCTCAGCTAAAGTATTTGGATCTGAACCATTGTACTCCTTAACAACACTCATATACCTACATTCATACTAACTGTAAAAGTAATAATGTATACTATGACAATAAGAGATGTGATTAGGTATAACAAATGAAAGAGCTTCTGGGAAAATAAAAGATCTGATGTAGAAAGGAACAATTAAGAGAAGTGATGAATCCTTTGAAAGCCTGTGAAGGAACTCTAAAATGCACTTATCTCTGGCAAAATGAGTAATGTATTCGCTGCTGTGAGAGAACAGTTACTGTTTTTGCCAGTGTATAAGACACATTGGAGTATAAGACACATCCCATTATTACCAAAATACAGTAGTCCACTATAGGTCACTATATTCATTAGAAAACACACTCCATTTTTCCAGTGTATTATAAGTGGGGGAAAGTGGGTCTTATACACCAGCAAATATGATATATGTCTCAGGAGGTATCTCTTGTACCAGCATAAGAATTTAGTGGTCATTGAATTGGTGTGCATTTTTTACTCCTCCTGTTGATCTCAATTGACTTAATGTATCTACTTGTATTTACTTATTTTAATTGTCTTTATTGCAGAGTTATTTTACTTTATGATTGTTTAATTAAATGTGGGCTTGCCTGTTCTTATTTTTTTTTAAATTCTCTAAGCCACTCCCTTGAATCTCCTTGGATTTGGTTTTATTTTAGCTCACTCTGCCCTCCCAGTCCCATTAGGCATAATATAGTAATATGTTTGGATCTAATTGTCAGAATGCCCTCTATGTCATTGGTTTGAGAGGTTGGTTGCGAACAGCAGGCGGTTAGATTTTCCAATACTCCATAACTCCCTCAACAGTCTTCCATCACCTCTCCTTCCAGAACCCAGAGGGTACTTCCAAATGCCACAGGGATTGCAGATGTTGATTTGGTAGTGTGTAAAGTGCCTGGCTATGCCCAAGTAGAAGCCAACTCAGAAGATATTAAAGCTCAAAATAACTTTATTTTCCAAGTTGCAATTTCATAAAGCAAAGCAATATTACCTGTGAAAAGAAAACAGTCCATAGAGATAAAGTCCATCAGAAATCCATCAGTCAGTTGGGCAGGGTATCTATCCAAGCTGGAATCCAATAGCTCTAGTGGGCTACATCCTGTCTTTGTTCCCTCTAGGGAATTTGGCTCAGCTAACAAGAAGCCTTTCAGCACTCAGTCAGAGGATTGGTTTGGGGTCTCAAAAGAGGCTCATTATAAAGAGAAAATAGTAGTTTCCCACTCCTCAGGAATCCATGAGGTAATAGGAACACACTTTGCCTCCTATTGCACTATGGGGCTTCACCCCTTCCCTCTGTCCTGTGCCCTTTCACACTGGTCATGAAAGGTCCAGGGGCCAGATAGGAAAGGTTGAGAAAGGATGTGCTGCCTAGCAACAGGATAACAACTTAAACACCTCTTAGCAACCTAAGATCATGACACTGATGAGATGAGGCTTTTGGTTTGGCTGGCTCTTTGGCTATGAAACAGAGATGACCACTCAACCCTAGAATTGGCTTTCAAGCAAGGGCGACCTTTACTTCTACCTTTACTTTGTGGCTGAGCTGATTTCCTCCTTTTTCTTGTGTACACAGAGTGTACAGGTAATTACAAAACAGCCCATCCTTTATCCAAGCCTACCCACACCTTTCTGGGTCCCTGGCAGGAACTATTGTCTCTTTTGTGAAGGTGGCATCACTTGTTTTGCTTCAGTCCCATCATCTGTGATCACCAGGGTTGAACCACAGCAGGTCTCTGAAGCATCCCATTTAACAAGCTGTGTTGAGTGTAAGCTTTTATTGGTAACCAACATGAAACCACAGCTGCATTGTTAGTCTTTATGTCTCATTGTTTCATCTTGCAACACACTACAGATCAATGCAGGTATTCTTTTATCACTCCCTGTCTGTGGAAATAAATGAATAATGTGTGACTGTTACAACAGAAACCCCTGCAGTGTTTCAAATTGATAGATTGAAAGACAGAAGATAATATGGAAGGGTTGTTTTTTGTTTTTGTTTTAATTTTTAAGGTCTGGTACTGGATTGGTTGATCAGCAAGACAGTAGAGTTCTATGCCAGTTAAATATTTTTTTTAAAAAAAATACAAATTTTGTAAACTTCTCAGAAAATGCACTAAGCACTATGGGGCAGTATATAAATGTACCTGCTATTGATATTCTCCGTGGAGGGCATTTGGATTATTTTTCTCTCTCTCCAATAATCTTTGCTGAAATATTTGTTTATTTGTGACTGTGGTATTCCTTCTCCTGAAGTACTCTAAATGTGTACAGTCAAACCTTACATAAAGAGCACCTCACTTAAAGAGCAGAATTTTCTCTGAATATTTGCTTCGCTTAACAAATAAAACCAACCAAAAACTTGCTTAACAAATAGCAGTCCCCTCCACCAGAAGTCACAATGGACCACTTACAATGGTGTTTCACTTAAAGAGCAAACTCGCTTAAAGAGCAATCTTGTGTAACACATTATGTTCTTTAAGCAAGGTACAACTGTATATTGGATTGTTCTGCAAGGCCCTTATCACATTCACTACTTTTATACTTCCATATCCACTCATCAAATTAAATTATCACTACCAGAGCTCTTCAGTGTTATTTTAGGGTTAAATGACCCTAAACATTATTATTTTTAATGAAAAAGCTCATCAAATCATTTCTGTATCTGATACAAGTAAGTTCTACAGGATATGCCTAGAGGCCCTGTTAATTAAGAAGCAGGCTGTAGTAGCAAAGGGGTAGAACCTGCAATGACCAAATCGTAGCTTATTAATCATTTTTATGTCACAATAGGCTGTCAAGAGTTTTAATTATATATATATATAATATATATATATATATAAAATTTATCGATATTGGCAAGAACTGTTGGGTTAGTTAAAAAAATCTGTTTAGGAGAAATTGTTGTGGTAGATTGAGTGGGATGACTAGAGAGTTATGTACTGGCAACCAAAGGTCAGTCCTCGACCTGTTACCTGTCTGGAAGCCCACACCATGTACTCCTATTCAGCAGCATTTTGAACCAGGGGAATATAAGTTTTTCCTCATTATAGAGGCACCAGTATCAGTCCAATACTTTCCTAGTTGTATAAGCAATTAAATACCTGCTGTGGATACAAGGGTAGGATTATCATTATAAATGGTTCCTGTCATTTCATCTGAAAAATATACCTTCTGATCATATTAACATTTGTATTAATGACAGCAACTACTAGAGATAAGACAACATTTGTAGCTGGTGGTTTGATGTTTTCCTTGGAGAGTTGGCTCCTAAGTAGGAATCTATGACAATGTGCTTGGGCAGATCCTATCAGAGAATGTCTGAAGAAAGTTCCTCACTATAGTTAACCCTAGTCCTAAATGGCCTGCTCACAAATAGCAATCTATTTGTCTAAAACTGTATTACTTTTCTCCTATACTGAGCACCTGCCTAGAGCTAATTCATGAAAGTAGGTTGGCTGACTGATTGGTTATAAAGAGCTGGCTGAGCATAAACTATACAAGATCAAGTATAACATTCCACTAAGTCAGAGAAGAGATAGCTCTATTTTTGAAAGAAAGTTGAGGATGCTATGACAGCTCAATTATTACTCTGAATTTACAGAGCTGAAAACAGTGCCTGCATGTTGGTTGTGATCATATAAGTTTTGTGGGAATTAACAAACAGTATAGAAGGAAAACCTTTTTTTTTAAAGTATCTAAGTCTCTTCTTGCAGTGGATCAGGAACTGGAGGAAAGAAGACCTCTCTTGTGCAGAATTAAAGTAAGTCTTTTGATCCAGACATCATTGGCAGAATAAACTTGTGATACTAGAAGTAACACTTTGACTATTTTCAATCTCAGTCCACCTCCTGATTACTAACCAGAGATAGAAACTTGCAAAGCTAGAAAGTTATTTGTTATCCTTTTGAAACCATTTTGCATTCTGCATTGGAAAATTCATACAATGTACAGTGGGTTAGTGACACTGAGATTGGAGACGGGAAGATCGGGTTTCTATACCCAAGGGCCAGTGATGGGATGTAACGGGTTCTCACCAGTCCGCCAGAACCGGTAGTAACTTTTCCCAGAGTCCCAGAGAACCGGTAGCAGCTTTTGGGGGGAACCCAAAACCTTGCCCACCCCTCTGGGCCCACAACAACGGCCTGAGGAAGAAGATGCCAAGGCCTAGCAGTGGCTGGGGACCTTGCCCACTCCACTGGGCCCACAACAACGGCCTGACAGGAGTTAGTTTGTGTTCTGGTTTGGTGGTTTTATGTGGTTGCATTTTATAATTTTTATTGTACTGTTGTTGTTTTGACTGTAAGCTGCCCTGAGTCGCCTCAGCGAGTGGGCGGCAATATAAATCTAAATAAATAAATAAATGAAACCACCTTTGGGGCTTACCTTTTCACTGGTTCCCCCACTGCGCATGCGCGCCAAGCGCTTGGTGTGCATGCACGCCTACAGTGCTTGGCCCATATGCATGGCCTCCTTGCTGTCCTCCTTGCTATCCTTGTGTTGTGGGTGGGTGGGTGGGTTGAGGGGTGTGTGTGTGCTTATTTTATTTTATTATTATTAGTTATTTATTCTTTGGCTCCACCCACAATGTCATGACATGATGTTAGCTCCGCCCACACTGTGATGACATCACGGTGGGGTAGTAAAATTTTTGACATCCCATCACTGCCAAGGGCTGCACTTTGGGACATGAAAGGAGCCTCATTTGGGTTTCCCCTGAGTGGAGTTTCCCCAGCAAAAATCCTTTCAACCCAGAGTAATCTCTGACATGAAATTATTATTTAGGTTATTTTAACATTTTTGTATTTCTCAGAAGAAATATTGAAGAAAAGAAGAGCTACTTGTTACTCACCTTTGGGCCTTCATTTATAGATTGTTTTTCTCCTGAAGCAAATTGCAGATGTTGAATTTAGAGAAGATGGAGTTCAGGATCATTGGAACTCCTATGAAATGTTAAAAGGAACTTTCTGAGCACCAAAAGGTTAAAAAAAACCATATTAAATTTTCAAACTTCTATACTACGTGTAACCAAAACTGTGACATTTCAGCCACATCCAAAGTCTTAGTGGAATGACCAGGTCTTCTGGGATGATAGATATGTGCTTGGTGTACTTTTGTGTGTAATAGGTTGTTTTCTCATGTGTGTAATTAGCAGAAATTAGGTTCATTGGGGAAGTGAAGGGGGAATGAATATGAATCAGAATAGGAAACCACTCAAACAGAGATAGTCTTCTCTGATTTATATTCTTGTGGAGTAATGTTTTATGGGGGAAATTCACTATGTTTTTAAAACAGCACACTTGAGCCATACTGGAGACAGCCATGAATACCAGTTAGAGTTAGCACAAAATTTGCCCTTCCAATTACTTATTCAATATATATTAAAACTAGATCTTTACAGAATATCCTGTAGTTTTGATGTTTTTTTTTAAATTGATACTACTGTACTTTGGAAGGAAAGTTTATTTTACCAAAATCCATATTGTTTGGTACACTTATTTTAAACTGACAGTTGCTGAAAACCAGTTGTGGGATTCATTTTTTTACTTACCTATTCTGCGGGCATTTACAGGGGGAAAGCCCTGCATTATTTCAAAACTTGGATGGGTGGGGCCAGCCAGAATTTATGCTACCGGTTCTGGCGAACTGGGGTGAACCTGCTGAATCCCACCACTGCTGAAAACCATTTCCCACTTTTTTTCCACACCTGCAAAGGGTCAAGAGACAAAAGGATTAAGCCAAAGTAAGTGTAAATGAAGCCAAGGGTGGGATAAGGGAAGACAGCACAGGGGGGTTGGGGCAGTGGAGGGATTCAGCAGGTTTGCCCCAGTTCACCAGAACTGGTAGAAAAAATTCCAGCTGGCCCTGCACATGGAAGTTTTGAAATAAAGTTGTCCTAATTGAGGTGTAATGCAAGGCTTTCACCTGGCCACGCCCACCATACCACACCCACAGAGAAAGTAGTATAATTTTTTTTGAATCCCACCACTGGGGTGGGGGTAGGAAGTAAGTTTGCAATGATTACAGAACGGTTGGGGTGGAAATAGAAACAGTTCTTTAGCACCAATTAAAAATAGCTCATGACACAGAAAATTGATTCAGCCCAACTGAAATGTGTTACCTGTTAAAACATAACTGATTTATCATTGAATAATGTTCAGCTTAAAAAGTGATGACAGACTGTAAAAATGGGACATAAGAGAAATAGTTCTATCAGCTTTTCTTGAGCTGCATGCTAAGACTAGGAAGTGTGAGAGTTGTTGGGAGGGCAAGAAAACTAGGGCCTTGCCCAGAACACCAACATGTAGATGTGATCCTATGGGTGGGATCCAATGTATTTAAACATCTCCTTGTCCTATTTGATGTCTCCTTCCTCATCTTTTTCCCCCCTGAAAGGACAAACTCTCTCATTCAAGAGGACACTATAGTCTGTTCCTCATTTTCCTTAGAAGAGATACACATCCACACGTCAGGTCAGAGTGGCTGGGGGAGTGAATGTTAAAACTTCTACTTATGGCTCTGCTGAAGCTCAAGGTACATACCATTGTCTGTACCTTATGTTGTAATCAGTGATGGGATGTCACCGGTTCTAGACGGATCTCTGGAACCGGTAAGATGAATCCCGGAGGGTTCTCCGTGAGGGGAAGTCCACTTTTGGGGCGTCCGGTTCCGGACGCCTGACCGAAAGGAAAAAAAAATTAAAATCAGAGATAAAATGGCTCCAATTGACTGCGCATGCGCAGAAACTCAATCTGACGCATTGCGCATGCGTCAAATTGAGTTTCTGGACATGCGCAGTCAATTGGAGCCAAATGGATCCAATTTAAAAAAAAAAAAATCTTCCGAAGCTGGAGTCGCCTCTTTTTAGAGTGGCTCCGGCAGCAGCGGCGGCAGCCCTAAGAGAAGGGCACCTCCCCTAGCCGGCCACCGAGCTCCCACGGGGACGTTGGTGCCTGGCCGCGCCGTCCGCCTGCGCCGCGCCGCCCGTGCCGTCCGCCTGCGCCGCGCCGCCCGTGCCGTCCGCCTGTGCCGCGCCGCCCGCCCGCGCCGTCCTAGGGACTTGGGCCCGAGAAACCCCCATGCCCGAGGAAGCTGCCGGCGGCAGGCGGAAGATGATGCGGCGGTGGCGAGCCCCGCCGCGCTTACCTAGGGCATGGGGGTTTGTCCGGCCCAAGTCCCTAGGACGGCGCAGCGTGGGCGGACGGCGCGGGCAGGCACCAACGTGCCCGTGGGAGTTCGGTGGCCAGGCAGGGGCTGCAGGCGGCTGTGGCGGCCGTGGCAGTCAGGGGCAGCGTGCCTTGCCGGGTGGCCCCGGGCCACATGAAGGTTCGTCAGTGCCAAGGAAGGTAAGTGAGGCTTTTATATTTAGGGTGGGTGGGTGATTTATTTGTGTTTTCGGTGGGTGGTTGTACTTTAATTTAAATTTTATTTTATTTATTTCTTTATTTTATTTCTTTAAGTTATATACGGGTCTGTGTGCATGTTTATTTATTTATTTTTTATTTTTGGCCTTGCCCACAACGTCATGACGTCATGACGTTGGCTCCGCCCATGATGTCATGACGTCATGACATTGGCCACGCCCATGACGTCCGTGACGTCATGGCGTGGTAGTAGAATTTTTGACATCCCATCACTGGTTGTAATTAAGAACAGCAAGATGGACTTATTATTATGTTCACTACATGTGTAGATGGAAGATTTATCCCTTTCCTCTCAACTTGTAAATTCCTTTCCCGCCACCCAAATAATAATGTTGACCTGAGGGGAAACATTTTTTTAAAGGAACTTTCAACCTGAGCTAATTGGAAAATTCCTGTGCTATAATATCTTATAGCTGTGGGTGCTGAATATTGTCACAGCTGAGGACACACCAGAGGACAGTGGGTTTGTCTAGATCAGGGATCAACAAACCTGGCTGTCCAGATGTTTTTAGACTTCAATTCCCAGAAGCCCAAGTCAGCACTCCTGCTTCTCAGAGCTTCAGGTAATTGAAGTCCAAAAACATCTGGAGAGCCAAGTTTGCCCACCTCTGGTCTAGATATTGAGAGACTGGCCATATGATGTAAACAGCTCTGTCCTCCATGTTGCTAATAAAGAATGTCTGAAGACAGGCATTACTGCCTCACTCCGCCTAATACAAGAGCCAAAAAAAGTCTCCCTTTGAGCATGCTATGATTCTAATATTATCTATTCCTATAATTATCTCCTGTAATAACTGTAATTCATGAATGTAATTAAATTTTAAAAAGACATAGCAGCACCTTCACATTACATGCAACATGTGGTTTGGCCCTAAGGTTGTTCGTGTAGAAGAGCTGTGCTTTTCAGGGTCATTAAGTTTGTTGTGTGGGAAAAAATCCTCCAAAGATTATTACAGCTAGAATCTTAAACCCACAAAGAAAGAAATACCCTAATGGAGATGGTTAGAAAAATTATCTGAATAATTTAGAAAGAGATACACACAAATTACAAGGAAAATAATTGGATGCTTATTATGTTGATAATATTAGATGTCTCTTATTTGCCTTACATTACTCCCTGTACCTTCTGCATTTACCTTTGATGTTCATTGTTAGGATTTATACCTGATGTTTACTTGCAATATAGCTGATGTTCATTGTATCAGTTTCATTCATCTTTTCTTTTTCATCAACTTTTTCAAAGTTTTATCTTTACTTTAAAAAAAAGTATAGCTGTGGCCGCATCTTAATCTATCTGGGGGATGAATCTTACAGCAGTTAGTTCTTACCCTCAAGGCATATTTGCTGATAGTAAGGTTGTGTTTCTTCAATTCTGTCTTTCCTGGAATGCAATATATTATGTTTAATCATTTATTCTATTGATGATAAATAGCAAGGAGTTGTCTTATACCAGGGTTAAATATTTGTCTGTTCAGCCCAGTGTTGTCTACTCAAGTTGTCAGAAGCTGTCCAAGGTTTCAATAAAATGATGATCATACGGATCCACTCCTTCAGCTTTTTAAGTGATTATGTCAGGGCTTGAACCTGCAATGTCATGTCTCCACATTCTCTATGTCAGGGGTCCCCAGCCACTGGACTTTGGGCCGGTACCAGGCCATGGGCTATCCTATGCCGGGCCATGGGGATAAGTGGTGCTGGGAGCCCGTATTGCAGCCTTCTGCCCTCAACGTGCTCTGCAAGGACTGCCCAGCAAACAGACCAAGAACATGGGCTTCATACACAGCAGATAGGTAGTCCCTCCTCCATGTTACTTAACTAAGTTGGGGCTCCACCTTGCCTGTGTGCAGTGTGATAACTCACAGCCTGAGTTGAACAGTGTGGCTGGCAGGTGGCTGCACCCTTCCTTCTTGTTCTTGAGCTACAGCAGGGCTCCTCCCCCCACTTATCGGTCCATGGAAAAATTGTTTAGCATAAACTTATCCGTGTTGCAAAAAAGGTTGGGGAACCCTGCTCTATGCCATTTTGGATCAGGAATAGGTCTGTGAACTTGGCTTAGTAACCCATATAATATATTTGACCTGTCACCACTAAATTAAAGTATTATACTTATAAACCCACTTAATCTATTTTCCAGATTTAATAATACTCAAACCTCCTTATGCCCACAGGTGTTCTTTGGAAATAGTGAAGAAACATAAAATACCAGATATTTTAATTTTTTTAAAAAATGAGTGTTTTCGTTTCTTATTAATATCTGGGTTGCCTCACAGATAAGAGACAAAACTTTGCAACATTATTTTTGTTACTGATGATGAAGAAAGGAAACTTCCCAGCAATTTTTGCAGACATTTTGCACAATTATATATATTGGCCAAACCCCTGTTGCTCAGCATAGTAAGTCACACTACTACAGGCCCACTGAGTCAATGAGTTCCATTGATTCAGATGGGCCTACTCAAACTGTAATTTATGATAATAAAGTTAGTCACAGTTAGAATAATTGCATTTGAATCAAATACCGTAGTTGCTGGTGTATAAGACCCACCCACCCCCTGAAAATATACTGGGAAAAAATGAGTGCATCTTTCACTGTATATAGTGGCCTATAGTGGACTATTTTGGTAATAACGGGTTGTGTCTTATACTCCGATGTGTCTTATATACCGGCAGATACAGTAACTTATAGAAGAGTTGATTCATCAAATATCTGTTGATTGAATTGAGCTATCTTAGTCCAAGTTATTACACTAAACACCAAGATTTTGGCCATTGAATGAATTGCACATTACTGGTAGGACTGCTACTTTATTTAAGAGTGCAAAACATTAGGTGTTTGTTTGTTTGTTTGTTTGTTTGTTTGTTTGTTTGTTTGTTTGTTTGTTTGTTTGTTTGTTTGTTTGTTTGTTTGTTTGTTTGTTTGTTTGTTTTTTTGTTTGTTTGTTTGTTTGTTTTGGGGGAGATTCTTGTAACAAGAATCCATCTCTTATGAGCTTCCTATGAATGTCTGCATGCTTTGCTTCTCAAAGGATAAGAACATGAGATACATTTTATACAGATTATAGAGACCTTGATGATAAGAAAAGCTCTCTTTGTCTCACTCACAACTGAAGGGAAGAAATCTCACAAGGCCCTTAAATTTTATTAAAATGAATCAATATAGTGTAACAGCCTAAATAATTGTGAAAGATAAATTAAGCAAGAATTCTCTCCTCCCTTGCTTAATTTTTCAGGATAGGAGACTCAGTTTAACAGTAAAATGATTGATGAATACAGGAATTTTTTTAAAAAAATTATGATTAAATATCCTGCTGGTTTAAAGCCATATGGAATTTTTTTGTTGACATGGGTAACCAAGCCTCACTACCTGAAATTAGATTCAAAAGTTCAAGGCAATGACTGAAATCCCATTGTTCAGTCTAAGGTAAATTATATATATTGGTTCATAGCTTCCCAATAAACATAGTGGCCCTGTCACAATTATTAGGAAGAGGTACACACCAGCTTGGATTAGCTTCCTGCTTTCTAGCTTTGTGGCTTGTGGCATATGACGTGGACTGCCTAGAACAGGGAAGGCCAACCTTGGTGCTCTAGGTATTCTTGGACTTCAATTACCAGAAGCCCAAGTCAGCACTCCTGCTGACCAGCCTAGAAGATCTGATTGACAGAACGATGTAGTAAACCATGGATTTGAAGATCTCTGCTGGGCCAAGGGCCAAATTTCAACTGAGATGACAACTACCAGGCTGTATCTAATTGACATAACTCTGAAATAATTAAAGTTTAGGAGGAAAAATGCCAAGTAAAACTATGATGTGAGATGACACTGAAAACAATGGGAATACAATTTCTAGCCACTTTCCTAGCTTATGAGCAACTTTATAACTTAACTCATGGGTTTCAGTACCTGAGAGCTGCACTTGGGGACATGAAAGGAGCCTCATTCGGGTATCCCCTAAAAATCTTTTCAACACAAGTAAACTCTGACACTAAAACACACCAAGTTTGTATTTGTTTGATAGTTTGATATAGCTTTCCACTGTGTTTTTAATATAAAGAAAATGACAAAATTTATACATTATTAAAAGGAAGATGAATGTACCTCTTCCACAGTGTCTGTGGAAGTGCAATTTGAGGGGTTTTTTTGCCAGCTAGTTGACATTAAAAATGTCTGTAACCCTTTAAAATAAAGTTTCAGTTAATCAGTTCTAAATTACTTTATATTAATGTTGATGCTATAAGTAGAGTGGCTTTGGGATTTCTAGATGATTTTATCATGATAAAAACTGTTGCCAGTAAATGCCAACTAAAATTAATTCTAAGATCTTTCACTGTGGAGACTCAATTTATAATTCATAGCTATACATTTGCTTCCCACCCCAATATATTGTACGTGAATCTCTGTGCATACATAAAGTCCATTTTAATTAAAGAACAAAAATGGATACATATTGTATTGGGTCATTATTCATTTTCTTGCTCAAACAGTATGTGACCAAATCAGCTTTCAAAGACCTTTATCATGCAGCAGCAGCAGCAGCAGCAGCAGCAGCAGCAGCAGCATGCTGGATATGACCAGAGCAGGAATGGCAAAATAAAGATGTAAAATTACATATTTATAAAGGGGTTTGGCCCCAACTTTGCTTTGATTTGATTTTAGTTGACCCATTGAAATCAATGGTGAGGGCTAGTTGATATGCCTAACTTGTCCCATCAATTTGATCCAGACTTTGGGAGGTGTGATTCACAGAGTCCAAGTACTTCACCAGTGTATGAGCAATAGAGATGGGCTAAACCAGGGGTGCCCAAACTTTTTGGGCCATGGGCCGATCATGTGGTTCAGGGAGCTGGCCACTAAGGCCCGGGGGCTGGGTGTGGCCCCTGACATCAATTCATCTGGCCCACAAAGCCCTCATCGCTCCTGGAAGAGGAAGTAAAATGTGCCCATACGGACGTGTTTTACTTCCGCTTCCAGGAGCGACGAGGGCTTCACATGCAGGTTGGATTGGCGTTGGGGGCTGTACCCAGTCCCTGGGCCTTAATTTGGGCACCACTGGGCTAAACAAACAAACACAATTCCCAAAATGTATGCATATTTGTTTAAGGTTCTTTTACCATATGACCTAACCATCTTATTACCTCCTTTATATATAACCCAGTTCTCTTTATTTTGTCCTACCAAAAAATTGTCCTACCAAACAAACCAAACGAAAGCAGAAGCCTACTTACTATTTTCTGTAATTCATGCCTATACAAACACACTGCCTGCTTCTTGGGATCCACAACATTCACTTTAGTCTCCACAAACTGGGGAGGAGATGTAATCAACTAACCTTCATATTTTTAAACTCCCACTTAAAAAAAGACTATTACCTATTCATATTTACTGGAGGAAGAAATCTGATGAAATTCAAGACCTTTTTTTTGTCTCCTTGGAGTGAGATCAATGAACTCTGTGCCCTGAAGTGTTATGCAAAATTATTTTCATACACACAGAAAATAGACACAATGAAAATGTGATTTTATTCTGACAAAGAAAGAGACAGAACATAATGGGAGAAGGTTTCAGGAAAGAAAAAAAAACAAGTTCTTTACCAGAATGTTCATGAAAAGGAAAAACAAAAATAGTTAAAAATTCTGCTGTCCATTAATAATATTCCCATTTAATCTGTTAACTGACTGAGTTTTTTTAAAAAAAACTGTCATATCATTAATGAATATGTAACAATAATTATTTAAATAAATAAATATGTGCATACCTCCTGTGAAAACTTCCTACACGTCCTCAGACTCCAGAATCAGTGATCTGTGCAACCAAACCTTTTAATCCAGGGGTTCCAAACCTATGGCCCATGGGCCTAATCCAGCCCATGGTGCCAATTAATCTGGCCTGTGGTGGGGACCTAGGCACTGCCAGAAGGGCCTTGCCACCATCAGAAGTGCTAAAAACACAGCAAAAAAAATGGCAAAAAAGGTCCCCCTCCCCACCACCACAATGGGAAGCAGTGGAGGCTTCAAAAGTAGTTGGGGGGGGGTGAACACCCCTCTGCAATTGAGCCCTCTGCCACCACTGTGGAAACTGGAAGTGCCAAAATCCAGAAGTGCGAAAATGTGGCAAAAATAAAATTAAAAAAAAAACATGATGAAAATGCTCCCTACCACCACCACCATGCAAAGCAGTGGAGGCCTCAAAAGCAGCTGAAACAAACACCATGATTGCACCCACTGCCAAGGAAACTGGAAGCACCAGAAGTAGAGGGAGGAACCATACCTCTGGCCCATACAGCCGTGTGTTGGGGACAGGTCTGGCCCATGGCATGAAAATGTTGACCACCCCTATTTTAATCCTCTCTCTGAGCATGTTAGTGAGAAAATTTGTTGAATCTGTAGTATACAGAAGCAAGCATGCCAATGGGCATAAACATGTCCAAAAGATGTTAGCTTAGCTGTTTGAGATACCTTAGGCGTGTCACTGCCTTAAACAGAAATGTCCCCCAACCAGAAGTTGGTTCTTTCCTGATTAGTTAGCAGCTTTTGGGTTGGACTTTTGTTGGAACTCAAGTCAACAGAAAAAAATCAAGTATCTACTCAAATGAGCTCAAGTCTTAATCCTATATACTCTATTATTAATAGTACAGTACTAAATTCTATATTCTTATGCTGTGCTATATTCTCTGTTATATTACACACTATTTATATACAGTAATACCTCGGATAACGTTTACCTTGGATAACGCTAAAATCGCATAACGTTAAGTAATCTGGGGAGGAGAATTTGATCGAATAACGTTAAGGTCCTAGGGGATGGATCGGATAACAACCGCTAAAGCCTGTGCGGTTACAATGTATCTCTATGGAGCTTTAACGTTATCTGATACATCCCATAGGATTTTAACATGGATCGGATAACACTAAAAATCGGATAACACCAAGACTTGTGGAACCAAGTCTTAGCGTTATCCGAGGTATTACTGTACTATGATTTAGGCATATAATGACCTTTCACTCATTAATGCATTGGAATGTTGGCCCACAGTTGACCAGGAACTTGGGTTTTACAAAGAACACAGATATACTGTAGAATAATCAACAAACTCCAGACAAGAAAATAGACGGCTGAATCCCACTCCCTGTTTATGTTTAATTTGTAAAATGAAAGCTAGTCATGCCATGTTAAGCCTTTATCGTGAGACTACACAACTTCAGACATCTTCAAATATTATCTGACAGGTTATCTGCCCATCCCATGAGAGTGGACCGGAGGGGCTCTCTGAAAGTGCCATCTGTCGGATAGGCTCACCTCTCCTGTGCGAGAATGACAGCTTTCTTGGTATCTGCTTTGGCTCTTTGGAACCTCCTGCTGACAGACCTTCATCGTCAGCCATAGCTGTTAGTTTTTAGGAAAGGGCTGAAGACATGGATGGCCCAGCAGATCTGGGTAGCTGAGAGAGGAACAGCTGCCCCCTGTTGGCTGATATGAACATTCTAATCACCATCTGGGTTTTTAGGCTGTTTGTCTATTTGCCACAGAGAATTTATAATGTGTTTTATGTAAGGTTTTTAATGTTGGGTCTTTTATATAAAGTTATGTGCAATAGGATTGTGAGCTGCAAGTAAGCAAGCAAGCAAACAAACAAACTTGTGAGCAAGGCAGCATGCTACGCCCACCCACTTCCATCATCTATTTGCTCACCGGAAAAGCAATGAGTCTATCCATAGAAGTCCTTCTCACATAAGGAACCCTGGAATACCAGCTTCAGAATGACATTGCAAGGAGAGGATTTTTGCTCTCTTAAAGTGTAGCAGCTGAATATGTATCTTGATAAATATCAGTGGCATTCAGGAATGTGCATGCAATTGCATAATTCTTGTTCTGACATTTGGATTAAATGTTTCTTAAACTGATTTGCCATTTGGAGTCCAAAATATTCTTCAGAGTACTATGAAAATACTCAAACCAATTGTCTTAATTTACAGCAGGATTTACATCTCCGTCCTTTTTTCCACCTTAGCAATCTTATTATTTTCAAACGATTTCCCAAGTTAACATCTAAAATGAATGTTCTCTCTGTTGTAGTAGTGTTTAAACAGAAAGCTGTAATTCATGCATACATGAAAACAAAAGACATGTCTTCCTACATAATAACTTTAGCTACTGTATGAAGAAAGGTATCACACTGGCACTAACAAAGATGGAGCAAACAACACAAGATCTATCAATTGCATAATTTAATGAAATAATTTACTATATAAAGGGGGAAACATGCAATTATGAAATTTTAAAATGCACATGATTTAAATAGATGGGATATTATCCAAATATAAACTAGCCCATAAAATCAATTAAATTAACTTCCCTGAAAAATTGTAAAACTTGATGTGCACCAATCCTGAAATGTAAGCAAGTAGGACTTGCAACAAAATCTTGTACTGCATCTTCTCTTTCAAATAGGAAAGCTCCATTTAATTATTTCAACTAAGTTTTTTCTTCTTCTAATGAGGAGAGTCCACCACTATTTTTCCCCTTTCCCCTGTCACTAATTTTCTGACCAATTTCTAGCTGACATTCAACAAGCTAAGATTTTAAGCATGATCAATCATTTTCTAGCTCTTTTTAATGTTAACCCTAGCACCCTCCATTAAATCTTTAAAAGAATTTGCAAATTTTGTCAAGCTCTTGACTAGAAGAAAGAAAATAAAATTCACATCCAGCACCACTGAGCAAAAATCAATAGCAATGGATATTTATCATTATGTGAATACCATCTTATGATGATCCTAACTGGGATTTCTTAGATATAAATTACTCAGAAGTGGTTTATTAGTCTGGTGGGAACTTTGGACCTATGCCACTTGCCCAAGGCTACATAGGCTGGCTTTTCTCCTGAAAATCTCAGTGAGGAATTGAACTCTCAGCAGTGAACTATCCAGACACATGCGGAAAATCAGTAGGTATAACTATTATCAATATAGATCAGAAATGGCTCAGACAAATTAGAGGTGCAAATTTTAATTCAGCACCACACACATTGTTGAAATAAATAGAAAAGGAATTCCAAACCAGACTTTTGAGACCTAAACTCTTCAAACATGCTGTCTGATTTGATAAGTTTGCCACTTTCACTTTCCCCTACATTCATTCTTTTAAAATACAAAGTTTTCTCCATTCCATATATGAATAAATGTAAAACATATTTGAGAATGCTTGTTGAAAATGATCACAAACAAATATTGCCAGCCTTCCTTAGCATTCCAATTCTTCCCCCCTGTTTCTCAATGGTGTTCTGTTTCATCCAGCTACTATGCAAGCAATGTTCTTATCAAGGTCCATTTAGCTTACAATGATTTCTTGAGTTCTCAAAATCCAGTCTATTTTCCAGTACAGGGAAGTAAGATGGCCAGTATATCCAAACAGCCAGGAGCTAGTCAAGAAAGCCAAAGAACAGAGTAGGAGACAAGCTGGATGAAAGCACAAGGGATCCAAAATAGAAACATCTGGAATTGGTTGCAATACAAAGTCTTCTTGTGGCTGTCACCAAAGCAGCTTTCACTGTGATGACTCTTTATGACTTTTCACCTGAGCCTTTTCCTCCTACAGCTGCATCTACTCCATGCATAGATGTTGGAGATCTTCCTAGGCCCTACATGGTTATTTGGTGTTTCTAGTCGAACAAACAAAACCACTGACACTCTTTGTGGTATAGAAATATTTCATCTACCATTGCTCACCAGCCCAGCAAATAAGAGGCAAAACATAAAATATGGGCCACATTTTATTCAATTTAAAATATCACTGCCTGTGGTGAGGCATAAGGTAATGCTGTGCAAACCTGGTATTAGAGTAGGTAGACCTCTTTGGATCCTCTTTTTGGGTAAGTCCCTAGTCCCCTTGCAGTGCTGTATCTCTCCAGCCATGCACAGGCCAGCTGAATTGTAGAGGCATCTGTGAATTTGTTTAAGGTGGATCCCAGCATGCCATGAAATGACCCACACACTGTGATCACGGAACCATCTCATGCAGCATGTATTAAATGTGACACACCAGGACTGCAGTAGACTGTTGCAGCCTTGAGAATATTAACAAGGTGCACCTTCACAGACAGTCCATCTGCCATGGCCTCTTCCACCTCCATGACTGTTGGTAATAAGAATAGTGAAGTGGCTGTTCCTCCGTTCATTTTGCGATTGTTTTCCTCCAGTGATATTTTCTCCACTGAAGGGACCATCACCCCACCTAAAGGGTTCATCCACTCATAGCTGTTGACCCCTTTAGGGAGTTAGGTTATTTACTGCTGCCCAACACTTGGCATTGAGTAACTGGCTGTACAGTTTACTCTATTACCATATCATGATATCCGGCTAGACAATACACTGAATGAAAGGGGAGGTTTAACCAAAGCAACCTATAGGGACGGGGGACCTGATACCACCCACTCCCTCATTCTGCAGAGTAAAGCCATGACTGCAGCCATGAACAACTGTGGAGTCTGCCCTTACCATCAAAATAACCCTTCCCTCCAAACAGGAACAAAATATAACTAAATAAAGAGGAGCCACTGCTGTGCAAGCAGTGATTAGTAATTGAATTATTCTATGAAGATCAGGCCTGTAACTTTGAGCATTAACAAACATCACACCAGTATGCTTCATTTGGAAGCTCAAAAGCAAGAGACAGATGGTGGGGAAGGGTCATTCTAAGACCTGGGTACCCAAACATTTTGGGCCACAGGCTGGTCATGTGAGTCAGAGGGCCAGTCACTATGGCCTGGGGGCTGGATCTAGCCCCCAGGCCATAGTTTGGGCACCCTCGTATTAAGAAGTCATTGCCAAGCCCCCACCCTCAAAGCCTGCACATAGCAATGCCCCAGCATCCTCCAAGTACGCTCTCTGCTTCATTTTGCCTGAAGGCAGGAAAAACCCCTCTCCTTCCAAGCCTCTAAACAGTAGACTCACAAAGGAGGCATTCTGCATTCTTCTCTAGCTGAATGTCTGCCTCTTTCTGTTGTAACTGATTTGGGTGCTCCTTGGTCCTCTTATTCTGAGGTGGATAAAGAATGCTGCGGCATGGCAAGTGGTCTCCTTTAGTGCCCCCCTCAGGTCAAATTCTCACAATCTGAATGTGAAAGGGAACACAAATTTAAAATATGGCTATGGAAAGGTCCCTATGCATACCTCAAAAGCATATGTATGCACTTGCTAGATACAGAAAAATGTGAAGTAATGTTGAAGATGATGACTTGAGAACCTATTTGGCATGGCTAATTCCTATTGCTCTTTACTTAAACAAGTTTAACAGCTACTGGCAAGAGAAGTTCCCATCACTGTGACATCTTCCCTCCAAATCACTTGCCCTGATTCAATTATTTAAATTTGACCTATCTAGTGGTGGGATTCAAAAAATTTTTTACTACCTACTCTATGAGCATGGTATGGTGGGCGTGGCCAGGGGAAAAGCCCTGTGTTGCACCTGAATTAGAACTACTTTGTTTCAAAATTTGGATGGGCGGGACCAGCCATAATTTCTGCTACCAGGTCCAGTGAACTTTGGCAAACCTGCTGAATCCTACCACTGGACCTATCTAAATCTGTGGGTGTGGGAAGCAAAATAGTTTGGGGGAATTACAGAATGTGCAAAAGCCAATAGCCAGTAAAGACAGCTACCTGTAGTACCAGTATTCTCTTTCTCCCATAGACAATTAGAATAGAAGGGATATTGGAAAGGACTACAACCGGGGAAATCCTTGGAGAATAAATTTTGTAAGGTTTTTTTTTTTTTTTTTTACAGACTGAAAAACAGCCTGACTTAAAAGAAATTGAAATGTGTTGATTTGATATACCCCAAGGATTGTGATTAACCCTCTCCTCGCCCATCACTGGTGAGGAACAATGGTTAATTATAAATGTTATGTCACAGGTACAACAGAAATAGTAATTACCTCAAGCAAAAGTTGGATTTGTTTTGCATAAAACATTTCTAAATGGCTGTATGAGTCCCAAATAAGCCATTTTCTGACTCTTCGATTGTAATAGGAATATAATTATATTCCAATTACATTTCATTTGCTAAATGAGGATTTTCAAATTCATGGATCAACTAGAAGACTCATTTTATTTGACAACATCATTTGCTATGACAAATACTCTAAATTGAAATCACATGCTTCAAGAACTTCCACACATTTCAAAAAAAAAGAGAACCAGCTATATATTGTTTTCTACAGGATTTTGAACCACATAAAAAGGACACAGAATTTATCCTTAAGTGACAATTCAGAATCCATTATTTTCTAATTTATTCAATATAAACCTTTGTCATTTTTCCATTGCCAATTGTGACACTGCAATTTCTAATCAAGAGACCAGAAATATCTAGCCAGCTGTATGACTCAAAATTGCTTATGCATGAGGAATGAATGAATAAAGAAGAGGTATTTATATCAAGTGTAAACCTTGGGAACTTTAATCTTCTAACACATTTTCAACATTAACATGATCAGTAGGGGTAAGTTAAATCCAATTTCATTATATTTGTTGATGAAGATATTTTGTTTAAAGATGGTTGTCTCCTTCCTATGGCTGGGCAAGTAGTGTAGTGTTCCCTCCATCTTACTAAAGAATAAACAATACTTCTGTTCAAAATTTATCTCCCATGAATATTTCAACAATTGTTGGTTAATTTCACAGAAAGTAAATTCCTTTTGCAAAGAATCTCAAAAGAAATGTAGACATTTCCATGTGTGAGTTTAGAATTCTTATCACTATCTTTTTACTAAGATAGGTGAGGACATGTAAAAGTAATGCCTCCCAGGGAAAATATATCAAAGAAATACATCAAAGGTAACTCCTCCTACAATGATTTTTTTTCATATTTCAAAGAGCAAGCAGCCAAAGAGACTGCACAATAGTGAAAAGATGTATAATAGAAAGACAAAAATTGGCACAATCTCATACATCTTACAATGTTATGTTAGGATCAAAAGCCTCAACCAAAGGAACTATTAAAAAGAAGTTTCTTTTGGGAAATTCATATCCTGGCATAGCATCACTATTTTCCTAGACTTGGATGCAAATTCACTGTTTTCTTCCCTCATCTGTAACTCAAGCTTACAAAAAAGCACCTTCCACAGAAGAACTAAATGTTCTCTCTCTCCCTGTAGACAAAACAGTATGGATAAGCTTTCAAAACACAGTGGCTGATGTCCTGTTGCTAAGTACTGTAATACCTCAATAACGTTTACCTCAGATAACGCTAAAATCGCATAACGTTAAGTAATCTGGGGAGGAGAATTGGATCAAATAACGTTAAGGTCCTATGGGATGGATCGGATAACAACCGCTGAAGCCTGTGCGGTTACAATGTATCTCTATGGAGCTTTAACGTTATCCGATCCATCCCATAGGATTTTAACATGCATCGGATAACACTAAAAATTGGATAACACCAAGACTTGTGGAACCAAGTCTTAGCATTATCCAAGGTATTACTGTACAATATGTTGCAACAATGACTCCCTTCAAAAGGTGACTGGGAAATGCTCTGAACCCAAATGAATGACAACTATATTTAAGTCATATTTCTTAGATGATGTATCTCCACAAAATATTATTTGTTTTTCTTCTTCTTGCTCCCTTGCAATAGAAGGCTACTGTATAGAATGATTTCCCTTGGTGGCTACCATCTCAATATTTCAGCAACTCTTGATCCCTATTTGTTTTACTTAGTGTCACCATTAATAGACCCACCGATAAAAATCCAATGATAAAATAAAGTACAGTAATACCTTGGATAACATTTGCATCAGATAAAGCTTAAACTGCATAATGTTAAGCAATCTGGGGAAAAACTTGCATTGCATAATGTTAAATCCTATGGGATGCATCAGGTAAGTTCGCTAAAGCCTGTGCCGGTTACAATGTATCTCTATGGAGTTTTAACATTATCTGTTGCATCCCATAAGATTTTAATGTTATCTGAGGCATGCATTGGATAACTTTAAAAATCAGATAACTCTAAGACTTGTGGAACCAAGTTTTAGCATTATCTGAGGTTTTGCTGTACAGTGGTACCTCATATAATGAACACATTGTATAGCAAAAAATTCACACAACGAAGCATTCGTTATGCAATGGTGATAAACCGCAAAATGAAATTATTATTTTTTTTTGTTATGTGGTGTTTTTGGTAACCGGGGTATACCCACTTAAGCAGAATCTCAATGAACTCCCCCCCCCCCCATTATGCAGGGCATCTCCCATAGAGAAACACGTAACTAAAAAACCGCATAGCGAAGAGCTCAGTGGAACAGATTTTTTTCCTTATGTGGGGTTCTACTGTATATTTGATATATCAATTTCCATTCTGCATTGTGAGCCATTTCTACAAATTTGAAATAAATATTATGGGCATGAGCCATTAGAAAGACCCACATACCATTATGTGACAGAATTGTAGCTTAAAACCTAATGTACAACAAGAGTACAGGATAGGATACTTAGCTAATTCAACTAATGGAAGTGAAGGAATCTGTGAAAGTCTTCACAGCAAAAATTAAGGCACATACTTTGCTTATAGTAGGATTGCACATATATCAAATACTTAAAAAGTAAAAACAAATTAATGGCTTTAAACCATATATTCATGGGAAGGGAAAACAACCTACAAATCTGGGGAACAAAATAGTGAAAATTGCAAGCCATTGCATCTACCCTGTTGAATTCATAAAAATTAAATGAGAAAGAGTTCTCAAACATTTTGCCCAACATTCTGTTGCATAGCTATGCCTGCATAATGCAAAAATGTGCAAACAAATGCAAAATGCAAACCAATGCAGAAGTCATATTCCACAAATAGTTTGCAGGTGCAGTTGCTCAATTGGCTATCCAATCAATTGTGCAAGTAATTATTCAATCAAATATATGACTAGCTGGTTAATCAGAGACTGACTGTCATAGTTAAATTTATAACTTGTGAACATACTGTGCCTGCCTCAGGTTTGCTGGTCTCTTGTGAAACCTTTATTGTGAGGGTTTTTATTCTAGGTTAATGTCTTCTTTCACAATAACACAAACATCCAAAATAATTTACTTGGCAAATCTATGTTAAGATGTCCTACATGTAATTCAAGATGCTAGAAAAAAATGGATGCCAGATTCGGAATCAGCACCTCAAAATTACCTTAGAATCGTTCATGCCAGAAAAAATTGTGTTTAACAGTCACTAATTTTATCAGTATAATTCTATAACGGACTCGCACCAACATGCAGTCAGGAATGACAATTGGGTTGGCCAATAGCATAAAAATGTAATGTGATAGAGCAAATCTGAGTTCATATTTGTAATCAGCAGCCTCAAATTAGTCTAAAACAACTGCAAAAGCTCATGCCAGGAAAAAATGTTTTTTAATAGCTGTGTATGATGATAAATTTGCTGTTTATAGGTATATTGCAATATTTGAGATCTCAAAAATCTGATGTGCTAGAAAAAAACGGATGCCAGATCCGGAATCAGCACCTCAAAATTACCTTAGACTCATTAGAGTACCTCATGCCAGAAAAATTGTGTTGACCAGTGTAATTTTTGTTGTTACTAATATTGATGGTTTCTTCTGAATGCTTGTTTATTACCTGCTCCACAAAACCAAAAAGGTTCTGTCTGCACGGTTCAGGAAATTGTTGTGCATTTGTTAATATCACAATTTTAAAAATATATAATTTCCATTTGTAATAATAGATAGAATATACTGTATTTTTACCATCCCAATTGTGGTAATTTTATGCCATATAAAATTGTACATGGCCATATTTTATGTCCCTAAAGCAACCGTGACTTTCAATCTGTAAAAAAAGGTGCTAATGTATTTTTTTAATATTTATGAAAAATTAGTTTTTTCCCCAAAGAAAACAGAAAAAAAGTGTTTTTTCCTCCTGGCTTCAAAATTTCTACATCTCTACTCCACACTTTAATATATCTCTTTCCTTCCTGTTCTTTTATTTTCTCAAATCCCAGCCATTCAACACATCCTTCCACCTCTGCTATTTTTCTTCCCTTTCTTCTACCCTTGTTGCCTCATTTTCTTACAGTGCCTCTTTCACCACTGTGAACCCTCCATCCACCTTCAAATCAACCCTTCCCTAGTCCTGTGGGAAGCTAAAGGTTTTGAATTCTGGACTATAGTGTGTTGGGGGTGAAGGGGTGCTCTTTCTCCTCAGGTCTCTTCTACAGACTTGTACTAAGAAAATATAGCAATGATCATAATAAATTATGCTGTTATGAAAGAAGAATGTCAGCTTTCTAAATTCAAAGAGGAAGAAAAGAAATTCAAAAGTGAATCACATTTGCTTTCATTATGGACAATTAGTATAACATTCTTTTTGTGAAATACTGTACAGTCACACCTATATTCTTTACAGAAAGCCTGCTAGTTGTTGTTAATTATACAAAAGTCAAAAAAAGTTTAAATAAAAGACTCTGGATATTACAATAACTGAAATAATAAAATGTTCAATTCCTCAATGAGTTCTGGCAGATTAAGTGTATTCCTGTGATATGTTATGCAATGAACTGAAAGCAGCCATTGTCATATCATCTAGTTGGATGAGTTAAAAAGCCTACCTTGTTGATACTTTTACGTATTTTTATCTACTGTGAAGTAGTACCCATACTGGAATTACTCATCTTCTAGATAAGGCAATACAATCTTCTTATATAAACAACATAGAGGCGTGTGTTGTTGTTTTTTTGTAAAACTCTAGCTGTCAATGAATGATAAGTTTAAGATTATATAGTTACTTAATTTTTTTAGAAATTGTTTTCATATATAACTCTCTTTGAGAGGAATCACATTAAATCAAACTATATTCTTTCTATCATTGAGCACTACTCCAGTGTCTGCTCGCTCCCTTCAAAGTAAAAAGAGTGAGATGAAGAACAAGAAGGAAGTGTAGTTATCAGTAATTCATTAATACAGTGGTACCTCGAATTACAAATGATTCGAGTTACAAAAATTTCACAATACGAATGAAAATCAATTGAAAATAATGGCTCAAGTTACGGTTTTTTTCAGAACAGAATAATTGGTTTTCAATGCATTCCTATGGGGAACCATATTTCAAGTTATGAATTTTGATTTTCAATGTATTCCTATGGGAAATTCAAGTTACAAATTTGTAATAACATAAAAAATGCCTTGGAACACATTAAATTTGTAACTCAAGGTACCACTGTATAAGCCATGTTGTTTGCTAACCAATATCTTGAAACACTACCATATCTGTATTTCTTCCTCACTTCTAAGGGTGACAGTGTAACAAGTAAATATGCTGCTAAAAATTTAATCCCTCATTTCAATATTCAACCTTTTCTGGACCGTAGTGCTTTGCAACATCATTGATTAAGTGCCAAATTGAGTTCTTCAGCATGAAATATTTAATGAGCTTGTGGATATAAACAGCCAAAAAATGTGTTCAGTATATAACAGCAATTCCAAAGAAAAATACAATAAATAAGGAATTGGCTTTCTAACCTATCTCTGGTACTCTATGGAATATAATCCTCCTCTCTAGTTTTTTTTTTGTCTTCTCCCTGTGTCTTTCACCATTTTTGAATCCAGCAAAGACCTTCACATGTGAGGTTCCGTAGGCTGTTTCTCTTGCAAAGATGCTTTGTCAAAAGATAAATATAATTTGTCCTTGTACTCAATTTGAACCATACACATCTGAACATATACAAGCTGATGAGAAAAAGAAGAAGCCAAATGTTCTCCCTGAAAACTGAGTAGGGGTTTTTTTCTCTCTTTGGCTCCAGCTACATATTATTGGTTTTCCCCAACTATGTGATGATAGCTGTGTATAATAACACTGGGGAACAGTGATTTTGGTGCCTCACAATTTTCACCTATTTCTGGCTATATTTGGGTCACTGATTCCAAAAATGCTTTCAGTTATGCCCCATCAGCTCTAGTTTTTTAGATATGGCTTATTCACATTAGGCCAATCTAACCATACTGGTTCCATATATAACCAGAGGCATAGCAAGGGTGTAAGCCACCCAAGGTGGAGTGACATTTTGCTGTCCCCCCAAAAAATTTTCCACCCATCCAAACTTTTTTTTTGCCCACCCAAATATTTTCCCACCCCCTAAAGATTTTTCCACCACCCCTCCTGCCTCTGGGAGCCAAAGCCGAGTGAAGCGCGCGCTCGGGCAAGGCAAGGAGAGCACAGAGAATGACAAAAAAGGTCAGATTAGTTAAATTACACTTGCAACAATAACAGGAACAGAGCTTGACAACATCAATAAGTATTATTAAAACAATCAATTTACGAATGGTGAGGCAAATACAAGTGTAGTCATAAGAGCAATGTATAATGACATCATTGATATCTCATGAACTAGAGCTGCTAGAACAAAATGGATGGGATTTTCGGTATCAGCTGCCCCAAAATGCCCAAAATCAGTTGAAAAATTTTAGGCACCAAGAAAAATTTTTTTGTTCCCCAGTTCCCCAAGCAATACTCAATGGTGTATGAGTGCTTCCAAATAATTCAGCTGCTTTGATCAAAATCCTACATCATTAATCAAATGTGCCTTGGGATGTGAAAATTTTGGGGTGCTTAAGTTCTCAGTGGGAACACACAGCAACAAATATGTAAAAAAAATTATCACAGAAAGACTACTGAGGATACTCAGGTCCGTATGTCTCTTTAGCTCAACGAATATGATGCTAAATTTGCTGTTCGTAGGTATATTGCAATATTTGAGATCTCAAAAACCTGATGTGCTAGGAAAAAACTGGATGCCAGATTCGGAATCAGCACCTCAAAATTACTTTAGAATCATTCATGCCAGAAAAATTGTGTTGACCAGTCACTAATTTTATCACTATAATTCTATAACTGATTCACACCAACATGCAATCAGGAATGACAATTGGGTTGGCCAATAGCATAAAAATGTGATGTGATAGAGCACATCTGAGATCATATTTGTAATCAGCAGCCTGAAATTAGTCTAAAACAACTGCAAAAGCTCATGCCAGGAAAAAAAATGTTTTTTTTTACAGCTGTGTTATTTATATTTCATCTCCACAACATCAA
The DNA here is from genome assembly GCA_030440675.1 of Furcifer pardalis. Lineage (NCBI taxonomy): Eukaryota > Metazoa > Chordata > Lepidosauria > Squamata > Chamaeleonidae > Furcifer > Furcifer pardalis. The sequence continues at coordinate 164,226,488 of CP126891.1, read as the reverse complement.
ATAGACATAAAGCAGCTATTCCCATAAAAAGTATTGAGAAGGAAAAAAGTGTGTGGAAGGGACTAAGATTCAACCAGTAAGCATAAATTTTAATTGGACTTTCTCAGCTAGTTATCAAGGTTGACTTCTAAAAACTGAAGGTTTACCCAGATTGAAACAAGCTTCATATGTCAGTTTATTTCTTGATTTAGTGTGAGTGTTTCCAAACATGGACCTGATTCTTTCACATGATGCAGAAAATGGAGGAATCTGAAAAAAAGGGAAGAAACAGAAACAGAGGCTGTGTTGTGCAAAGACTTTGCCACTATGTTGCAGGAGGGATATGTGTGGCTGAATCCCAGACTGCATTCCTGGACCAAATCACTGAAGATGATTTATGTCCTGCAACATTTGAAAGTATTTTCCCAAAATCAAACCCTAAATGTGAGGCCTCTTTTGTAATCCAGGAGATGCACTGAGATTTTCAAAAACAGTTGTTCTTATCTTGGCCATTTGATGTAGAATTAATGACAGAAGTGCACTGTCTGATTCAGGTGCAGTGGCTGCTGCAGAAATTGGCTTTAAAATCTTCAGGGAATTCTGCAGCTGAACCCAAAGACATCCTAATTAAAAACAATGTTTCTTCAAAACTTGATCTTTTAGTAAATTTTCAAAGAACATCATCACTCCACTCCACTGAATTTTTTACTACACAGCTTCAGCATCACTATTTAATTATTTGCATTTTTCTACTTGCTTCTTCTTGAACACTGCAGTTACAATATGATTAACTTTTGCATGTTTTATAACTTCTTTTGCCATCTAGAGATCATTTGAAGGGTGTCCAGATTTGTAATGTCATTAAGAGGCAAGTTTAGCCCTTGAGATTTATTTATTTATTTACACTAGATTTACATACCATCGCAATCAATAGATTCTGAGCAATGTATACAGTCCAACAAATATCTCACTGGCCGCTCAGGAAAAATAAAAAAACAACAACAGTTAAGAGTCCTTCCAACATAATAATGCTGCCCTGGCTGTGCCTTATTAATCTCTTAAAGCAGGTATAAACACAGCATGACATTAAAAATGATATACAGTAATACCTCGGATAACGCTAAGACTTGGTTCCACAAGTCTTGGTGTTATCCGATTTTTAGTGTTATCCGATGCATGTTAAAATCCTATGGGATAGATCGGATAACGTTAAAACTCCATAGAGATACATTGTAACCGCACAGGCTTTAGCGGTTGTTATCCGATCCATTCCATAGGACCTTAACGTTATTTGATCCAATTCTCCTCCCCAGATTACTTAACGTTATGCGATTTTAGCATTATCCAAGGTAATTGATATCCAAAGTATTACTGTAATCATTAAATCATTAAAAACCAATTACAAGAGGGGGAAACCTTAGATGAGCCAAAAAGGGGAGCTTGTTGACAATCCCAGTGCCCATACCCGCTTCGCTAACCATGTTTTCAGTTCTCTCCTAAACGGTAGCAACTGGGCCTAGAGGCATAATTCTACTGGGTGGAGGTTCCATAGTGTTGGGGCTCCGATCAAGAAGGCCCTTTTCCTCATGTTGGAGATGCATGCCTCCACAATGGATGGTATATGGAGGGTTCCCTCTCAGTTTTCTCTCATGGGATGTGTCGTAGGGACAATGTGGTCCCTGAGGTATCCTGGTCTGCTACCATGAAGGGCTTTAAAGGTGATAACCAGCAATGTGAATTGCATCCAGAGACATATAGGCAGCTAGTGCACCTCCCACAATAGTGGCGAGGCACAGGCAAAATGACCACACCCCAACACCGCATGGGCTGCCACATTCTGGACCAACTGCAGTCTCTGGATGGTCATCAAGGGCAGCCCCATGTACAGCACATTACAATAGTCCAAATAGGAGGTCACCATGGCATGGGTGACCATGAGCAGGGTCTCCCGGTCCAGGAGTGAAGACAATTGTTTAATAACACACAGTTGATTACTAGCGCACACTAATACTCATCCATTATGATCCCCCACATTGCTTTCATATTGTTGGGCTTGTCAGTCAACAAATGAATACTTTACCATTCCCAATTTTCAGTAGGACTTCACATATTTTACAATTGATACAGTCTACAGTATGTCTGTTCTCTCCTGTTTCAATGCTTCTGTAACAAGCTGGTTGAGTAGTTGTTATCACAAAATCTATAATTCCTTCTTTTCTCACATTTTCCCATCTATCTGTAAGTACTGCAATACACAGTTATGTAATGTGAAAATGCTTCCATATGCTAGATGTTGTTCTCACCATTTTCCTGAGGAGAGTAGGAAAGAAAAATATTTTATTAGCTAACTTGCAAGAAAACACGGAGCTATGGTTGGAGGTGGGGGATGCAAAATACTCTACTAGATTAGTAGTAATTAAGTTATTATTTACATAAAGAATATAAAGATAAACTAATGTAGCTAAAACATGGTTCAGTTTTCTGAAATCAGATATATTTAAGCTCTTATCTTTTTAAAATTAAATAGATATGTTCAAGTCCTTTTTGTTGCTCTGAACTTCCTTCCAGTGCTTTAAGGCAAGGATTCTCAACCTGTGGCCAGTGGGCTGGATGTGGCCTAGGGGACCCATTTTATGTGGCCCATGTTGTCTCGGTTTGGGAGAAGCTGCGCAAATGTGCTGGCCTCTCCCAAAAGCCCCCTGCAGGGCCAGCGATTGATCACTGGCCCTGCGGGGGGTGGGGGGAGGAAGAGGCCAGCACATTAGCGTGGCTTCTCCCAAATCTCCCCTGCAGGGACAGAGCGATCGCTGGCCCTGTGGGGGGATTTCAGGAGAGGTCCCCTGCAGGGCCAGTGATCAGTACTTGGGTTGGGGAGAAGAACAGGCACAAGCACCCGTTCTTCCCCCACAACCCACATGCTGTTTGCACCATGGGATGATGTTTACATTGGATAACGTTGGGGAAATTGAGGCAAACATTTGTCTTACACAACTTTATCTTAATGCTGTGTGATGCTAATATTTGCCTCAAATTCCCCAACGTTATCCGATTTTAGCGTTATCTGATGCAAACGTTATCCTAAGTACCACTGTATTTCTGAGTACATCATCTGTAATGCAGGGCTGGATGAAGCACAAACAGGAGGTATGATTGCTAGGAGAAATATCAACAACCTGAGATATGCAGATGATACTACCCTAATTGCAGAAACTGAAGAAGACCTAAAGAGCCTCTTGATGAGGGTGAAAGAGGAGAGTGCAAAAGCTGGCCTTAAACTCAGCATAAAAAACACCAAGAACATTTCATGTGGCCCCATCACTCCCTGGCAAATAGAAGGGGAAGAAATGGAAGCAGTGACATACTTTACCTTCTTGGGATCTAAGATCACTGCAGATGGTGACTGCAGCCAAGAAATAAAAAGACACTTACTTCTTGGGAGGCAAGCTATGAGAAACCTAGGCAGCATAATAAAAAAATAGAGACATCACCCTGCCAACAAAAGTCTGCATAGTCAAAGCAATGTTCTTCCCAGTAGTAATGTACGGCTGTGAGAGCAGGACAATAAGGAATGCTGTGCTACTAAACAACAACAAATTGCAAATACCTTCCCATTTTGTTTTAAAATCAAATAAATTGATTCTACAAAATGAAATAAATCTGAAGAGTGCTGAGATTATATACCTTTATTAATAAAAGCACCAATCAACTAAAAAATAAAATATAATAAAATTTTAATCTAAACTGAGTTTTTCATTCTAAACTTCATTCTAAACTTTCATGATCTAAATTGTGAGATACCTTATTCTGTTTTATATACAGAATGGCATACATTAACTCAAACATTTATATGTATAGTATATCATATGCGGTTATATTAAATAAAATAAAATTGCAGTTGGCCTAGAATGCAGTGGCCCACACAGTGGTGGGGTGTAGTCGTTTCACCCGCAACTCACCACTGCTGAGGGAGCTGCACTGGCTGCCTATAGGTCTCCGGGTGCAATTTAAGGTGTTGTTTGTCACATTTCAAGCCCTTCATGGTAGCAGACCAAGCTACCTCCGGGACTGCATCATCCCTAGGACATTGACTTGCCCTATGATAGCAAACTGAGAAGCACCCTTCAGATACCATCTGTTGGGGAGGTTCGCATCTCCCGCACAAAGAAAGGGTCATCTTGGTCATCGCCCCCACACTATGGAACCTCTTCCCAGTATAACTATGCCCCCAGGCCTAGTTGCTACCATTTAAGAAAGAACTGAAGATGTGGTTGGTACAATGAGTCTGGGGGCCAGGATGGTCAACAAGCTCCTCTTTCTGGCTCGTATAAGGCTCCCCCTCCTGTAATCTTTATTCAAGTTGTTTACAGTCCATGACCAGCATAACACAAAAAAACATAATACCACACCCTAACTAGTCTGGACACGGGTAATAAAAGGAAACTATGGTACAATAATACTAAAAACCTACTGGGAATCGACATAAAACAGCAGGTGCCTATCTAAAAACAATATTACTAAAATCCCTCAATAATTACTAAAACCTAGTATCATGAAAATAAAATGCAATACTAATATTTACAAGAAAAAGAGGGATAGCCTCATTACAAGGATATAAAATACTCTCTAATAGAGTTGTAGTTTACTAAAACTCAGTAATTTATGGCCAGACCGATAATGATAAGGGTGAAGAGATAACATAATAAGTATTGTAGGTCAGCTGCTCAGTGCGGGAGCAATCTCAGTAAACTATAGAGCCACACTAGACTTCCTAGTCAGCAGCCGACGTATCCTACTAGCCTGTGCACAAAAACCCGCCACTTTGCGCGTGATAGCAATACTACTGTCCTGGAGTAGGAAGGAAGCTTGTTGGGCCGGCAATTTTCCTGGGCATTGGCGCAGCAAGGGGATTATTAATTCTGCACGGGCATCCCTATAGAATGAGCAGAAAAGGAGAACATGCTCAATCAATTCAACATCCCCATCTCCACATGGACATAATCGTTCTGAATAGGGTATCCCGTTATATCTGCCCTCAAGGACAGCTGAAGGCAGGCATCCACAGCGGGCCTGGGTGAATGCCAGCCTGTGTTTTGGGAGATCTAATTCCTGCAGATAAGTTGCGGGGACAAGCTGGTACCTGATGGAAACATTGGAGAAGAAACCAGGAGACTTGGCCACATCTTCCTGCCGTTCAGTGTCCCTTATTCTCTGTTTCACTAGCTCCCTGGCTTGTTGTGCTTCCATTGCAAGCAGGGTAGCTGGACACAAGCCCAAAGAAGCCAATTTATTAAGTATAAAACATTTCCAGGAAGAGCGAAATGAATCTTGAAGTGTAAGAAACACCAAGGTGCCCTGGGAATTGTGTATTTTAAGCCAATATGAAATCATCAGCATCCAGCACCTCGCCTCTACCTTCACTAAGCCCGTCTCCAGTCTTAATCTGGCATTGGAAACGCAGCGGGGGGTCGAGAGAGCAGCTCTGAGAAACTTTGACTGAACTCTCTCCACCTGCTGATAACTGGCTAAGGGTCCTAGCTGCGCACCATATGTGAGCTGGGCAAGTGATTTAGCTTCATACAGTTTAATGGCTGCTGGTACATAACGCCCTCCCCTGCTCCAGTAGAACCTAAGGATTGCTGATGCACTCCTCTGCGCATTCTGAACTACATGGTCAATATGGGTTTTCCTAGAGCCTGAGGCATGGAAAAGAACCCCCAAATAATTAAAGCTGGGGACCTGCTGAATAGGATGCCCCTCGATTTCCCAATTGTAAAGTTTGGGTTTCCTGCCAAAGACCATGATTTTGGTTTTGGCATAATTGATAACTAGATGGTTTTCTGTGCAATAGGCAACTAATGCTCTGAGTGCCCGTCTGAGGCCTACCGGTGATCTTGCCATAATGAGGGTATCATCAGCATAAAACAGTGAATTAATATGCCTCTCTGCTAACTTTGGAGGATGGAAGTCTGGATTTGCCAAATGATTGACCAAGTCATTAATATAGAAATTAAACAGAAGTGGGGCCAATATACATCCTTGTCTCACACCTTTCTGGGTGGCAACTGCAGAGGACAAGTGACCCCATGGGGAGCAGCACACCTTCAAAGCTGAGTTCTCATGCACCACAGAGATCAAGGCCAAAAGGCGGTGATCAATTGAGGTGGCTTTTAGTTTCTCCCACAGTTTGGTCCGTGAAATGGAATCAAAAGCAAATCTTAAGTCTATAAAGGCGGCATACAGTGAACTCGGATACTTCTCACGAAGGTGATGTAGGATCAGGCAATTGTCCATGACTGATCTTCCTGTCCTGAACCCAGCCTGTTCCTCGGCCAAAATAGCTTCCTGGTCGACCCAGTCTTTTAGCTTCCAGTAAAGATGTCTAGTGTAGAGTTTGCTGACCACACTAAGAAGACTTATAGGTCTGTAGTTAGATGGATCATTTCTTTGTCCTTTCTTAAAAATAGGGACAATAACTGCCATCCCCCAGTTCTGGGGTACACAACCCATCCTATCTATAAAAGTAAATAGAGAAGCTAGAATGGGTGCCCACCAACTAGCGTTGTTTTTAATTAATTCTGGGGGGATACAGTCAATACCTGCTGCCTTACCAGGCTTGAGTTGGGCAATCAGATCCTTGATTTCTTTCTCTGATACTGGTGGCCAGGGGGGCAATTCCTCCCACTTAACCTCTATGGGAGCAAGGGGTTCAGTCTCACTGTATAAAGACCGAAAATGATTTTCCCATGTCTCAGGTGGAATGCTGCATTCAATATATGGTGATCTTACTGCCGAGAGGCCTGCCGTGATATGCCAAAATATTGTAGAGTGGCCTCCTTTGACTGCTTGTATGAGACGCTTCCATGTTAACTTGGTGTCCTCATTTTTTTTCTTGGCTATCAGCTTCTTATAACTCTTTTTTGCTTCCAAAAGAGCTTGTGGCAAGAGAGGATTGGGACTTTCCTTGTAAGCTTTAAATTGGGTGATCAGTCTTTGTTTGGCTAAAATGCATTCGTTGTCAAACCAGGGCTTAGACCGAGGGTTATTTCGCTGTGACCTTCTATCAGATTTGAAGGTGAGATGTTTATTCAGGTCTGCAACAAGTTCATCGTAATGAGCTAAAAGCCCTTTTGGGTCCGCCTCCGAAATAATAGCAGTGGCCCTTTGGTGGTACTGTTCAGAGTCCAGGAGTGTCTTCATCCTGCCATCCAGGGCTTGAGACCATTTCACACCACAGCCCTGTGCCCTCTGAGTTAGTTCCAAGTTATGCCTCTCTCTTAAATGCAGAAGGTAGCCAAATGACCTCAGAAGTAGACGGAGTGGAAAATGATCGCTGTCCACGCATGGAGTAACCTCAAGCCGATCTATCCACTTGAGCAGATTATTAGACACTATCATATAGTCAATGGTACTCTGTCCGGCTCTGGCCCAGTATGTAAACTCTGCTGGGGAGTCCCCTGGGGTTACCCCATTAAGGACCTGGAGATTTAATGCATGTGTCATCTGAGCCAGGCAGAAACCTGCATGGTTTGACTTCTGGTCTTTGAACATCCGATGATAGCTAGGCATGGATAGTTCAGGGGAAGGAGGACAAGTGCGGTGACGTGCATATAGCGTTGTGTCGTCTGGGCCCATTCTGGCATTAAAGTCCCCCCCAATCAGCAGGTACGCAGTAGGAAAAGCCAGTAGGAGATCAGCAATATAAACCTCAAACTTGGTCCAGTGCTCTTTAACTTGGCTCAATCTTGTCAGAGGTGGAAAATAAACACAGACCACAATAAGAGTAATTTTTCCAAGGGAAATCCGGACTGTCAAAGCTAGTTGATCCAAAGAAGAGATGGTATCGGAAGTGGCCCGGAGTGAGCTTGCCACAAAAATCGCAAGCCCCCCTTTGTTCCGGCCCCTTGAGGACTCTCTAATTGCTGGCAGAGAATGGGCTGCAAATCCGTTAAGGACAATATCTGTGGTTGCCCACGTTTCCTGAATTAAAGCCACCTCAGTCCAGTTGAATTCTTCAGAGCTCTTCTCCCGCCATCCACAGACATTCCAGGTTAAGATCCTAATTTGGGGGTTATGCTGGTCAGCGTCCCATCAATTGGTGGGTACCTGCACACTTGTTAGAAAAGGCTGTGCGACTGATGCCTCTATGTTGTTAATGACTGCATGGTGAGGAGGCAGTTGGCTATCTGTCTGTGTCTCCATTATAAGTAGAGGGCTCTGGTCATTTGTCAGAGCTAGAGGTGGATTATGAGTATTTGAAGTATTTAAATCTAGCAGGTCATTTATTTCATCAAAATGTGACTCACTGCCAGGTGGAAGTATTGGCCTGGGAGTTTGTTGTGGGCTACGGGGGTATATCTGCTGTTTCTCTTGGAATGGAACAGTCCGAACTTTTATCACTTCTGTACTTATCATCCGAGATGGGAGCTCTTCATCCTCTTCATCATCGTCATTATTGACAATATCTGTGAGGGAACTGCTGCAATTAATAGGTAGACATCTCCTGGGGCTTTTATGAGTTGCTCCCTTAGGGAAATGCCTAGCAATGGGAGAATCGAAGTATATCAAGTTTTGGATATCTGGCTGTTGGTGTTCTGCATGGATACAATTTCGGCCAGGAGGGGAAGGAGATCCTGGGAAAATTTGTGATAATTCATCTTTTGCTTCTCTTAGAAATTCCCTGATCTCATCCCATTTTTTATCCAACTCCACACAGGGAGGAGAAAGGGAGTTAGCCTGAGTTAAGTCAATTAGTTGCGATGCTGACAGATTCCCAGTTTGTGAGATTGTTTTCCTCACAGGAACATCTTTCTTGGAGGCAGACCAGAAACTTGGAGGGAGAAGGGGAGTTTGAGTGCTGTCTGAGAAAACTCTTTGTAGTTCAACATTGTGGGTGCGGAGTTTTCCTCTTTGCCTGTAAATCTCCCTTACACATGACTGTGTTGCAAATGAAATTAAAATTCTTCTGCAATATCGGACTGAAGGCAAGTAGAAAAAATCTTTGACCTTCACCCTATCAGCTGAAATACTAAGCAGGTGAGCTAAAGAATTAACAATTTGCCTTGCTGAGTTCCAGCCAGAGCGAATCTGATAAGGTACTTGTAGAAGGATCTTATTTCTTTGCAGGATCAAGGATCGGGGGGGGGGATGGGGATGGGAAAGCTTTCCCCCGAGAAGTACTATGGCCAGCATTAGTCAGCAAATTTCCACTTTCCAGCCCTCTAACTGCAAACGGAAGAAAAATGTCTTTGAGATCCTGAATCTTGTTGTCAATAAGAGTAAGTCTGTCCAAGATAAGATTAAGTGTTTTGCCAGTTAAAGTACATACACTCCCCAGATTACCCGATTCAGAGACAGCCGGGGAACACTGACCTCCTCTAGTTGGATTATTATTCAGAGAAGGTGCAAGCAGAGGGGAATGGGTTTTCTCAATTCCTCTTCTCTCAGCCCGACGAAGACTCTTTGACTTAGGGTCCAGGGCAGCTAAGGAGGCTGTGTCCCCTAATATCTCAGCAGGAGTTACTGGGGAGTTTATCTCTATAGGCTGGAATCTGTTTTCAGTGGTGATAGTCGCAGAACTCACCGTTTTCAAAGCTGTTTCTGAAGGTCCCACGGGTAACGTCTCCAGAGGAATGCAGAGAAAGTTGTCTAACTTCATCTGTTTCTGCTCTTTCTGTTTATCTATTGATTTATGACCTGTTGGGGATCTTCTCAAACGCTTTTTCGTCATGATTGAAGATATTTGTCTTGCTTTAGGGTCGTAATAGTAGGAAAATCCCTGAGAGGTCTCAAACTGACCTCCTCTCCTCAAATACAGTTCCTAAAATCCCTCCTGTAATGAATTTTTAATGTTAAGGTTATGCAGACTTTATATTTGATTTTTGGATAGTAAATGGCACAGCGGCGGATAATATTGCTATGCTTTAAGAGTTTTAAAAATGGTTTTATATTGGTTTTAAGTTGTGTACACCACCCAGAGTCCATTGGATACGGCGGTATATAAATCTATTAAATTAAATTAAATTAAATTAAATTTCCTTTTTTTACATGTGAGTCTTTGTAATTGTAATACTAACCCTGATATTCACACAAACAAATATCTGACAAATACAATTGCAAGTATATGCCACCACCAATTTTAATTACTAAATATTACTAGGGGAAATGAAATTATCTATATAGAGTTTGCAAATATGTATGCACATTTTAAGAACTTTAAAAACTGTATTAAAATGTAATACACAATATATATTGATAACAATAGATGAATACATGTCACATTTGACTTCTGCAATTACAAGAAGGCTCAAAGCAATTTCCATCAGCATTCAGACACTCCTGATTATGGTGAACTATAGTGAGAACAATGTGGACCAAAGTGCCCACTTGTATCAGTGTGTGTGCAATATTTTGTTCCTTAAAAATGCACTGTATGCTTGTTCTGCTAACTCTTGTCTCACGTACCCATTGTTTGGTAGACATATGTGGCCGTCATGGCCAGGAAGGCTTTTGTACAACTTCGTGTGATCCACCAGTTGTGCTGGCTCCTGGACTGGGACTCCTTGCTCATGGTCACACATGCTCTGGTCACCTCTAGACTAGACTACTGCAATGTGCTCTACACGGGGCTGCCCTTGATGACCATTCAGAGGCTGCAACTGATCCAGAATGCAGCTACCCACGTGGTGATGGGGTGTGAGCACTATGCCCATGCCTCACCACTTCTCCGGGAGCTGCACTGCTCACGGGTATGCCTCTGGTAATGACCTTTAAAGCCTTACATAGTAGTGGGCCAGGATATCAAAGAGACGGCGTTACCCCAAGAACATCTGTCCATCCAACCAGAGCAGACCGGAGGAGCTCTCTAATTGTATCATCTTCTAGAGGTGGTTGCCTCTCTAGCACAAGTAGGATTTATTCATAAATACATGAATAAATACATGAATAAAGTTGTGTAAACTGTTCCAACACCATACTAAAATATTTATGGTATTAAAGCAAAATATGGTAATATTTAAACACAACACAACAAAACATAGACCCGGCACGCATCATCCAACACACATGCGCGCGTGCACACACACACGCACACACACACACACAAAATCCCTCCTACCCTTGGCTTAGTCCCCAAAAAGTCCCGGGGTGATTTTTGGTTAATTCATCATTTGTCATATCCTGAAGGGTCTTCTGTCAATGATGCTATTCCAGCCGAATTGTGTTCGGTCCGGTATGCTTCTTTTGACGACACCATATGCATGGTGCGGTCTTGTGGTCCGGGTGCGCTGTTGGCCAAGTGCCACATTAAGTCTGCATTTCGTTTGCTCTCGGTGCACCTGGATGATTTCGAATTGCTGGGTTTTTTCTTCGAAGGCCAGTACTTCATGGACCGTGCCATGCCGTTCGACTGTTCAATTTCCTGTTCCGCTTTCGAACGTTTTAGCACGTTTTTACATTGGGCACTGGTCGAGGCATCGGGGTCATCCCGGGTGCCACACTATTTAGATGATTTCCTTTTTGGGGGTGCCTGAGGTTCTGGGGGTTGGCAAGCTCTTCTCCGGGCCTTTGCAGAGCTCACGGCAAGATTGGGGGTGCCCCTCGCACCGGGTAAGACTGAGGGCCCTGCGACAACCATTACCTTTTTTGGGTATAGAGCTAGACATGGTGGGTCAGCTGTCTTGTCTCCCTACCGACAAGGTGGAGCACTTGGTAGGGTTAATTGGGGACTTCATGGGTAAGCGCAAGGTTACCCTGAGGGAACTCCAGTCCTTGCATGGACATCTAAATTTTGCATGCAAAGTGGTGGCCCCGGGCAGACCATTCGCCAGACACCTGTGTGACACTATGATGGGTTTGTCGCGGCCGTTCCACCACACTAGAGTGACGAGTGGGATCAGGGAGGATCTGGGTGTGTGGTTGGAATTTTTGCGGGATTTCAATGGGGTGTCTTTTTGGCGTTTGTCTCTTAATTTGTGTTCTCAGTTTCAGGTGCACTCTGATGCATCCGGTTCGCTTGGCTTTGGCATTTATTGCTGGGGTCAGTGGTGCTACGGATCTTGGCCTCCAGAGTGGCATTGCATGGGAGTACTAACGGATCTCACCTTTTTGGGTTTTTTTCCTATACTAGGTCCTATGTACCTGTTGGTGCCGCAATGGGCCAATTCTGATGTGACCTTTTGGACTAATAACATGGTGGTAATGCACGTACTACGTTCACTGACCTCCCGCTCTTCATGGGTCATGTTGTTAGTCTGCAGGTTTGTTCTTCTAGCCTTACGATATAATATAGTGTTCCGTGCCCATCATGTGCCTGGTGTTGATAATGCTATTGCTGATGCATTGTCCCATTCACAGATTTCCAGGTTCCGTGCCCTCGCCCCAGAGGCCTGCAAGGAACCGCTGGAGCTCCCGCCGGTAATCTGGAACATTGGATTGGGGAAGTAAACCGGGCTATAGCTGCATCCTTGGTGCCGGGTACTCGCTCGGCTTATGCTTTGGCCTGGCGTGACTTTGTGACCTTTCGCTGGGATGGGGTCATGCCTGAGGTTTGGCTGATCCCGGTCGAACATGTCTTGGCATATATGGTGACGTTACATGGGCATGGTTTGGCCCCTTCGACCATTCAAGGGCGCTTGTCTGTGTTGGCGTTTGCCACCCGTGCGTCTGGCTTCCCAGACATGATGCAAGATTTCTGGGTATGGCAGGTATTGGAAGGTTGGTCGCGGGAACGTGGCCACCATCCAGATGGGAGGGCTCCTGTTTTGGTCGCTGTACTCAGCGATATTGCGGTGTCTTGGCCACGTTTTTGCCATGATTCTTATGAGGAGAGGCTTTTCCACACTGCCGCCGCAGTGGCATTTTTTGGGGCTTTCCAGATCAGTGGTTTATCTGACCGCTCTGAGCACTCGCAATTGTTTGCTGACCTCGCCTTATCCTACTCTATGGCTATTTTGACTGTTCGCCGGTCCAAGGTGGATCCGCTGGGAAAGGGGGCCAAGGTTTTGCTGCTCTGGTGTGAGCACATTTCCATTTGCCCAGTACGTGCCTTACACTGTTATGTGGCTTTCTGGGGCACCACCCTGGGGCCGCTGTTTATCCATCAGGATGGGAGGCCGCTTACTAGGTATCAGTTTTGGCGCATCACGGGGTCTGTATTGCGGGATGTGGGTGTGGTGGGGGCCCGCTACTGCTCCCACTCATTTTGTATTGGCGCTGCGTCCTCGGCGGCATCTCTGGGGTATTTGGCGGAGATCAAATGTCTGGGACATTGGGCCTCAGATTGCTTTCAGGCCTATGTTCGTCCTTTCTAGCTGTCCACTCTTTTTCTCTTTTCTGCAGGTGTGGAGTCCCCGGCTGGCCCAGTTCGTATTTGGATGGTGGGCCACAGTTATGTTTACTGGGCCGGTCGGCACGCTGTGTGCGCTCCATGCGGGCTGCACATCGGCATGGTGGGCCGAGCAGTGGTGTCCTGGCTGGGGTGCAGGGGCATGCAGTGGTGTCATCTCCGACCATTTTTGGAGGAGCATCGACATTGCCCTCCTCCTGATCTTTTGGTTTTACATTTCGGGGGGGATGACATTGGTGTCGTGCCAGGAGACCTGAGTGTCGTGGTTGCCAGAGACCTGTCTTTGGTCCAGGATTGGTGGTCTACGACTAATTTTCTCTGGTCCTCCATTATCCCCCAGTCTGGGTATTTCTCGCAGCGTGATGTGGGGGCCCTTGACCGCAACCATTACAGGGTGAACAGCGGTGTTGCTCGCTATTTTCAGGAGGAGGGGGTGGGCACTGTTGTGGAACATCCATCCATCATGGTGGATGCCCCATGGTTGTACCGGCCCGATGGTATCCATCTGTCAGAGCATGATATGTGCTTTTTCCTTGCAGGACTCCATACTGGTATCCTGCTTGAGTTTCCTGCCTTGGGTGGGTCGGAGAGGAGTGGTTAAAAAAGCAGTCCTCTCTGTGTGGCGGGTAGCACGGGTGAGACATGACTGTATTACACTCATTCAGCTATGGAGCGTGTTTGGCTCTGAAAATGGGGGCGTGACAAGGTTAAGGCAGCGGTGACCAGCCAAACGCGTTTGGCTGGTGACCAGCCAAACGTGGTGACCAGCCAAACGCGTTCCAGGAACAGTGTAAACTGTTCCAACACCATAGTCGAGGAAGCAGGACTTATAGTTGTGTGTGGTCTCTTGGATCTTCCCTTGTGCACAAAGAAAACAGTTCAATGTGTCTCAAAGGTACCGTATGTTTTGCATTAAAAGAACAGTTTTTTGAAAGAAATTTCAGGGGGTTTTTTAGAAATGAAAAAACAGGGAAAAATTTATTTGGAAAAATAATCGTTCATTAATGGGTGTTTACAAGGGGAGAGACAAAATATTTCTGAACATGGCCTCCCTTCAATACATTATTGGAATTCACAGAGCAATACACATAGAGGAATTATTACATGCGAACATTTGAATGTGATCTCAGAGAGCATTCTGAATACTGTAGATTCAGCCTTGACCACCTTATCTGAAAGTCCCAAAATTTGTAACTACTCTGGCAGCTACAGCAATATCAAACAAATATCTAGACTTTAATGGTCTCTATCTTTTCCTCTTTACACTTTTCTTCAGTTAAAAGTCATTTTTGTGTTCTTAATGACATGACAGAATCTGTCTTATAATGTCCCGGAAACTCATTATGACTTCACAAAAGCTTCCTACAGCCAATGACCTTGCCGCATCCTCTCTTTACCATTCAAGCTGAGAGCTTGAGTAAAGGTGGAAAGACTTTGCTGGTTACCATTTTGAGAATGGTTCCTCAAGGTCTTTATCGCCTTCTTTTGCTATTGGCTGTTTTCTTCTTCAAAGATATTCTTGGTCAGCGACCAGCCTGGGCAACTGTTGGTCCAGATATTTCTCCAGAGGAACTGGAGGAATTCCTTAACAAACAGACAACTAATGGCTATTTTACTGTCTGGGGACTCTGCGAAGTGTCCCTGGAAGTAATCTATTTTAGTTCAATGGTTGTAGTCATCATCGGGATGTGTTTATCCATGGAATACTTCATATCCAAACAGAAAGGGAAAAAAACCATAATAGTAAGTTTTAACTATCAATTGTATTACAAGGAAAATGGTCAAAATGTTAGACCATAGATTGGCTGCTGTCATTTTCAACTCCTAATCAGATTAATATTAACCAGGGGAAGGTAAAAAGCCACTACACCATGTGATTGATTTGTTTGATTAGAAGTACAATACTGTACATTTTAAGTTGTATAGAATAGAATTTACACTAAACATGTATTTCTTCTATTATCTTGATTATTCTCACAGAATCATGGCAATTATAGTTAGTTGGGGTTAATGGCTCATTTAGAGATATTTAGTCAACATTGTTGATCACCATTCAGAGTCAACTTGGGAGTATGAGTTAAAGAAGAAGTTAGCAATCCTGTTTAATACCTACTTAAATTTTTAGCACTCTTGATGCAAAATATTAATATCTGTTCCCATGTTTCTCAACACTATCAGGCCACAAGGATGCAGACATCCATCATGACTAATTCACCAGCGGATGCTGAATACATACAAAACATCTTTATCAAGATGGAAAGTGACATCTCAAAGATAAAGAAATACATGAAAAAATTTGCTCGTAATGACAAAGTGAAACATCAAAAATTAAGCAAAAAAAGCAAGAGGATTGAAGAAATGTATAAGTCACGAAGATGACTCCTATGACAATGTCAAAGAACTGTTATACACTTTTAAACATTCTATAGAAAATTATTTGTATTTAGAATATATAGAATTAAAAGTTTTCTTTGGTAGACAGTGTTGTGATGTGTTTTTTTCCCCTTATGGTTCTGCTGTTACACCTCTGGCATTAAAATAAACATATATCTAAGAGAGCATTTTTCACAGAAAACAATACCGTGTACCCTCGCATAACAAAGTCAATGTGTTCTCCAGGACTTTTTGTACTATGAAAAATTAGTAAAGCAAAGTTCCCATACGATTGCCGTGAAAGCAATTTTCTATAGGAACACATCGAAAACCAAAATTTGTTTACTGAAACACAGTGTCCTATAGGAATGCATTGAAAACCAATTAATCCATTCTGAAAAAATAAATAAATTTCCTTTTGTTACATGAATTTTGTGTTAAGTGAGTCACTTGTTAAGTGAGGGACCACTCTATGTTGTTTTAGTAGCTATTCTCTAGAATTCAAACCCAAACAAAGCACTGCTATGACAGATGAAGATATAAAGGTTTGTTCTGTTCCAGGGCTATCCTGATATCAGATATGATGACTGTTATAAACAAGAAGGATAATGGAGGACAAGACAGATAAACAGCCCCAAAAACAGCATATGCAGGGGTGTCAGTGGTTGTCAGGGTTTTATAAGATGCAATTCAACACTCAGGAGACTAGGAGGAAGTAAAAAAGGAACCTGTAATCCTGAACAACAAAACCCTGACCTCAGAAATATATGTTCCTCTTTGGTTACTGCTAGCCAATGGCTTTCACGCTCTTTTGTGGAAGCAATGACACTTATAAGGTGCCCAATTGAAAACAATGCAGTCCCTCAGACTCCTATTAAAGTGATGAAATGACAAACCTATCAACCAGTTGTTTGCATACACTGGAAACAAGAGTTTAACTTGAGCGGTCTCAACAAATAGCTGACCAAAGTCTTCCTGACAATTCACAATGCAAAGCAAAATGCTCTTCCAACTATAGTTTAAGTTTTGATTGAAAATGGAGGAGCAAAGTGTGTCAGTAAAATACATGGAAAGCTAATTGCGACCAGCAGATACTCATCCCTTGATTATTGTAAAAACATTCCCTGTTTTTTGGACCATAAGTCGCACCCAGGTTTTTCAGCAGGAAAAAGAGGGGGGGAAATCTGATCCAAATAGTACCAGTCTACTAAAATATTTATGGTATTAAAGCAAAATATGGTAATATTTAAACACAACACAACAAAACATAGACCCGGCACCCATCATGCACACACACACACACAATCCCTCCCACCCTCTATTCTTTTTTAAATCACTCAGGAGTACGCGGCAGGGGTCTTTGGCAGCACTGCGATGGGGGGGAGTCCTCTATCCTAACCTTGGGGGGATGGACACCATTGGGCCTGGAGGCACTTGGCCTGGCACTACGCCCGGTGCCTGCCATTGCCTCCGCTCACCATGTTACCTGGTGTGGAGCACACGGTGCGGAGGCACTAGGCCCAACACAAGGCCAGGCACCCTACACGACTTCTGCTCACCACGCTACCTGGTGAAGGGCACGGAGGCATGAGGAATGGAAGCACCAGGCCTGCAACAAGGCATACTGCTTGCCGTGGCATCCATTTACTATGCTGCATGGTGCAAAGAGCTTGGTGCAGAGGCACCTGGCCCGACCCTAGGCCAGGTGCCTTCTACTGCCTCTGCCAGCAATGCCACCCGGTGCTAGGCATGTGGGCACGTGGTGTGGAGGCTCTCTATCCAGTGCTTGGCGAGACACCCATTGCGGCCTCGGCTCACCATGATGCCTGGTGAGGGTTACATGGGCATTCGGCGCTGGGGGAGCCGGCCAGACACATGCAAGCTCCGTGTTCAAGCACAAAAGTGCTGCTTTGCTCAGTGCTTCTGTTTAACTATATCAATTGGTTCATGCATGCTGAGCACTGCTGGTCCGCATTCATTAATGGATATCTTAACATGCATGCACACTGAGCTAAGCAGACATTTTGTGCTTGCAGCACGCACACTTTAGACCATAAGTTTCACCCTCACTCACTCCTTCTTTTTGGGAAGAGGGCATCCTATAGTCCAGAAAATACTGTAGTTTAAGGACATCTGCAATAATTATAAAGGAAATTTATTCTTGTGTAGTTGTTTAATGAGTATGATTTGCAGTGACTGCTGAGAGCTGACTTATTCATTCATTCATTCATTCATTCATTTCTACTACCAAGAATAACAAGTGTCGGTAATAACCTTTAAAGCCCAACATGGTAGTGGGCCAGGATATATAAGAGATGGCTTCACTCCAAGAACATCTGTCCATCCAACCAGAGCAGACCGGATGAGCTCTTAGCTGCCCAGATTCGTTGCCGAGTTCGGTGGCAATAGAAAATTGAAGAATAAATAAATAAATAAAGTTGTGTAAACTGTTCCATCTCCATAGCTGAGGAAGCAGGACTTATAGTTATGTGTGGTCTGTTGGATCTACCCTTGTGCACAAACAAACAGTTCAAGGTGTCTCAAACGTCCCGTGGGTTATGTATAAAAAGAACAGTCTGTTGAAAAAAATTCCAGGAGTTTTCTTAGAAGTTAAAAAACAGAAACCTCTTGCCAACAGAGGTAAAGCTGCAGATGGAATTGTTGCACTTTAGAAAAGAACTGGAAACCTGGCTGCAGGGCAGGTGTGGGGACACACCTGTTGGCTTATAAAATTAACATTTCTTTCTCAATTTTCATGGATGGGGTGAGTGGGTAAATTATTTAGCATTTTTAATGATGTTTTAAGGGCTTTTAGTTAATTTTCGAAGTTACTTTTAAATGCTCTTAGCTGCCCAGAGTCATTGCCGACTTGAGTGGCAATAGAAAATTGAAGAATAAATGAATAAATAAATGAGTGAATGAATGAATGAATGAATGAATGATTTTTTGTAAACTGTACCAACACCATAGCTTAGGAAGCAGGACTTATTGTTGTGTGTGGTGTCTTGGATCTACCCTTGTGCACAAAGCAAACAGTTCAATGTGTCTCTAACGTACCATGTGTTTTGCATTAAAAGAACAGTATTTTGAAAGAAATCAGGGGGTTTTGTAGAAGTGAAAAATCAGAGGGGGAAATTTATTCAGAGAAATATTCATTCATTAATGGGTGTTTACAAGGGTAGAGACAAAATTTTTCTGAACATGGCCTCCCTTCAATACCTTATTGGAATTCACAGAGCAATACACAAAGAGGAATTATTGCATGTGAACATTCCAATGTGATCTCAGAGAGCATTCTGAAGACTGTAGTTTCAGCCTTGACCACCTTATCTGAAAGTCCCAAACTTTGTAACAAACTACTCCGGAAGTTACAGCATTATGGAACAAATATCTAGTCTTAAATGGTCACTCTCTATCTATTCCTCTTTAAACTTTTTTTAAAGCGAAAAGCCATTTGTGGGTTCTAAATGACATGACAGAAGCTTTCTTGTAATGTCCCGGAAACTCATTATGACTTCACAAAAGCTTCCTACAGCCAATGACCTCGTGATGTTGCCGCAAGGTCTCTTTACCATTCAAGCTGAGAGCTTGGGTAAAGGTGGAAAGTCTTTGCCGGTTACCATTTTGAAAATGGTTTCTCAAGGTCTTTATCACCTTTTTTTCCTATTGGCTATTTTCTTCTTGCAAGATAGTCTTGCTCAGCGACCAGCCTGGGCCACTGTTGGTCCAGACATTTCTCCAGAGGAACTGGAGGAATTCCTTAACCAACAGGCAACTAATGCCGATTTTACTTTCTGGGGAATGTGCGAAGCGTCCCTGAAAGTTATCTATTTCAATTCCATGGTTGTCATTATCATCGGCATGTGTTTTTCCATGGGATACTACATATCCAAACAGAAAGGGGGAAAAACCATAAAGGTAAGTTTTAAAGATCAATTGTATTACAAGGAATATGGTCAAAATGTTAGACCATAGATTGGCTGCTGTCATTTTCTACTCCTATTCAGAGTAATGTTAACCGGGGGAGGGGGGGAGTAAAAAGCCACTACACCATGTGATTGATTTGTTTGATTAGAAGTACAATACTGTACATTTTAAGTCATATAGAATAGAATTTACACTAAACATGTATTTCTTCTATTATCTTGATTATTCTCACAGAATCGTGGCAATTATAGTTAGTTGGGGTTAATGGCTCATTTAGAGATATTTAGTCAACATTGTTGATCAACATTCAGAGTCAACACGGGAGTATGAGTTAAAGAAGAAGATAGCAGTCCTGTTTAAAATCTACTTAAATTTTGGGCACTCTTGATTCAAAATATTAACTTCTGATCCCATGTTTCTCCCCTATCAGGCAATGAGGATGCAGAAAACCATTTTAACTAATACACCAACGGAGGCCGAAAACATACAAAAAATCTTAAACAAGCTGGAAAGAGACATCTCAATGATCAAGAAATATATGAGAAAAGTTGCTCGTGAAGACAAAGGGAAAAATAAAAAAATAAGCCTAAAGAGAAGCAAGAGGATTGAATCAATGTACAGTATAAGTAACGAGCATTACTCTGATGACTATGTCACTGAACTATTATACACTTCTAAACATTGTATAGAAAATTATTTTTGTTTTGAATATATATAATTAAAAGTTTTCTTTGGTAGACAGTGTTGTGATGTTTTTCTCTTATGGTTCTGCTGTCACATATCTGGTATTAAAATAAACATATATCTAAGAGAGCAGTTTTTCACAGATAACAATACACTGGACCCTCGCTTAACAAAGTCAATGTGTTGTCCAGGACCTTTTGTACTATGAACAATTAGTAAAGCAAAGTTCCCATAGGATTGCCGTGAATGCAGTTTTCTATAGGAACACATTGAAAACCAAAATTTGTTTACTGAAACACAGTGTCCTATAGGAGTGCATTGAAAAACAATTAATCCAATCCGGGAATAAATAAATTTCCGTTTGTTATGTGAATTTTGTGTTAAACGAGTCGCTTGTTAATGGAGGACCACTGTATGTTGTTTTAGTAGCTATTCACTACATTTCAAACCCAAACAAAGCACTGCTATGGCAGATGAAGATGCAAAGGTTTGTTCCATTCCAGGGCTATCCTGATATCAGATATGATGACTGCTATCAACAAGAAGGATAATGGAGGAAAAGACAGATAAACAGCCCCAAGAACAGCATAAGAAGGGGTGTCAGTGGTTGTCAGGGTTTTGTAAGCTGCAATTCAACACTCAGCAGAGTAGGAGGAAGTAAAAAAGGAAACTGTTCTCCTGACATCAAAACCATGATCTCACAAATATATGTTCCTCTTTGGTTCCTGCTAGCCAATGGCTTTCAAGCACTTTTGTGGAAGTAGGGACACCTTAAGGTGCCCTATTTGAAAACAATGCATTCCCTCAGACTTCTATTAAAGTGATGAAATGACAAACCTATCAACCAGTTGTTTGCACTCACTGGGAACAAGAGTTCAACTTAAGCGGTCTCAACAAATAGCTGACCAAACTCTTCCTGACAATTCACAATGCAAAGCAAAATGATCTTCCAACTATAGTTTAAGTTTTGATTGAAAATGGAGGAGCAAAGTGTGTCAGTAAAAAACATGGAAAGCTAATTGCGACCAGCAGATACTCATCCCTTGATTTTCGGAAAAACATTCCATATTTATCGGACCATGAGACACACCCAGGTTTTAGAGCAGGAAAAAGAGGGGGAGAAATCTGATCCAAGTAGTCCAGCATACTAAAATATTTATGGTATTAGAGCTACACATGGTAATATTTAAACACAACACGACAAAACATAGACCCGGCACCCATCATCCAACGCAAACACAAATACCCACACATTCACACAATCCCTCCCACCCTCTATTCCTCTATAAATCACTCAGGAGCACACGGCAGGTTTCTTTGGCAGCATTTGAATGGTGGGTTCCTCCGTCCTAAACTTCGTGGGATGGACTGGATTGGGCCTGGAGTTACTTTGCCTGGCGCTATGCACGGTGCCTGCCATGGTCTCCGCTCACCATGATGCCTGGTGTGGGGAACACAGCGTGGTGACACTATGCCCAACAGAAGGCAAGGCGTGAGCCATGACTTCTGCTTGCCACGCTACCAGGTGCATTGCTCGCAGGCATGAGGCATGGAAGCACCAGGCCTGCTGCATGGCGTACTGCTTGCTGTGGCATCCGTTTACTATGCTGTATGGTGCAAGGAGCTTGGCGCAGAGGCACTCGGCCCGGCGCCAGGCCGGGTGCCTGCTGTGGCCTCTGCTCGCCACGCCACCCGATGCCAAGCACGTTGGCACTTGGTGTAGAGGCACTCTATCTGGCGCTGAGCGAGATACCCATTGTGGCCTCCGCTCACCATGACGTCTGATGAGGCTTACATGGGCATTCAGTGCTGAGGGAGGCCGGCCAGACACATGCAAGCTCCGTGTCCAAGCACAAAAGTGCTGCTTCGCTCAGTGCTTCCGTTACCTATATAAATTGGTTCATGCATGCATGCTGAATACTGTAGGTCCGCATTCATTAATGGATATCTTAACATGCATGCATGTCAAGCCAAGCAGTCATTTTGTGCTTGCAGCATGCACACTTTAGACCACAAGTTTCACCCTCATTCCCTCCTTCTTTTCAGGGGGAGGGAATCTTATAGTCCAGAAAATGCTGTAGATGAAGGACATCTGCAATTACTAAAAAGGAAATTTATTCTTCTTTAACTGTGAAATGAGTATCATTTGCCAGTGACCGCTGAAAGGTGCCTTATTCATTCATTCATTCATTTTTTTTACTACCAAGAATAGCAAGTGTCTGTAATAACCTTTAAAGCCCAACATGGTAGTGGGCCTGGATATATAAAAGATAGCTTGACTCCAAGAACATCTGTCCATCCAACCAGAGCAGACCGGATGGGCTCTTTAATGTTACCATCTTCTTGCGAGGCTTGTCTCTGTAGCACAAGAAGGACAGCCTTTTCTTGTCCACACCAGCGCTCAGAAACCTCTTGCCAACAGAGTTAAAGCTGCAGATGGAATTGTTGCACTTTAGAAAAGAACTGGAAACCTGGCTGCAGGGCAGGTGTGGGGACACACCTGTTGGCTTATAAAATTAACATTTCTTTCTCAATTTTCATGGATGGGGTGAGTGGGTAAATTATTTAGCATTTTTAATGATGTTTTAAGGGCTTTTAGTTAATTTTCGATGTTACTTTTAAATGCTCTTAGCTGCCCAGAGTCATTGCCGACTTGAGTGGCAATAGAAAATTGAAGAATAAATGAATAAATAAATGAGTGAATGAATGAATGAATGAATGAATGATTTTTTGTAAACTGTTCCAACACCATAGCTTAGGAAGCAGGACTTATTGTTGTGTGTGGTGTCTTGGATCTACCCTTGTGCACAAAGCAAACAGTTCAAAGTGTCTCTAACGTACCATGTGTTTTGCATTAAAAGAACAGTATTTTGAAAGAAATCAGGGGGTTTTGTAGAAGTGAAAAATCAGAGGGGGAAATTTATTCAGAGAAATATTCATTCATTAATGGGTGTTTACAAGGGTAGAGACAAAATTTTTCTGAACATGGCCTCCCTTCAATACCTTATTGGAATTCACAGAGCAATACACAAAGAGGAATTATTGCATGTGAACATTCCAATGTGATCTCAGAGAGCATTCTGAAGACTGTAGTTTCAGCCTTGACCACCTTATCTGAAAGTCCCAAACTTTGTAACAAACTACTCCGGAAGCTACAGCATTATGGAACAAATATCTAGTCTTAAATGGTCACTCTCTATCTATTCCTCTTTAAACTTTTTTTAAAGCGAAAAGCCACTTGTGGGTTCTAAATGACATGACAGAAGCTTTCTTGTAATGTCCCGGAAACTCATTATGACTTCACAAAAGCTTCCTACAGCCAATGACCTCGTGATGTTGCCGCAAAGTCTCTTTACCATTCAAGCTGAGAGCTTGGGTAAGGGTGGAAAGTCTTTGCCGGTTACCATTTTGAGAATGGTTTCTCAAGGTCTTTATCACCTTTTTTTCCTATTGGCTATTTTCTTCTTGCAAGATAGTCTTGCTCAGCGACCAGCCTGGGCCACTGTTGGTCCAGACATTTCTCCAGAGGAACTGGAGGAATTCCTTAACCAACAGGCAACTAATGCCGATTTTACTTTCTGGGGAATGTGCGAAGCGTCCCTGAAAGTTATCTATTTCAATTCCATGGTTGTCATTATCATCGGCATGTGTTTTTCCATGGGATACTACATATCCAAACTGAAAGGGGGAAAAACCATAAAGGTAAGTTTTAAAGATCAATTGTATTACAAGGAATATGGTCAAAATGTTAGACCATAGATTGGCTGCTGTCATTTTCTACTCCTATTCAGAGTAATATTAACCGGGGGGGGGGGGGTAAAAAGCCACTACACCATGTGATTGATTTGTTTGATTAGAAGTACAATACTGTACATTTTAAGTCATATAGAATAGAATTTACACTAAACATGTATTTCTTCTATTATCTTGATTATTCTCACAGAATCGTGGCAATTATAGTTAGTTGGGGTTAATGGCTCATTTAGAGATATTTAGTCAACATTGTTGATCAACATTCAGAGTCAACACGGGAGTATGAGTTAAAGAAGAAGATAGCAGTCCTGTTTAAAATCTACTTAAATTTTGGGCACTCTTGATTCAAAATATTAACTTCTGATCCCATGTTTCTCCCCTATCAGGCAATGAGGATGCAGAAAACCATTTTAACTAATACACCAACGGAGGCCGAAAACATACAAAAAATCTTCAACAAGCTGGAAAGAGACATCTCAATGATCAAGAAATATATGAGAAAAGTTGCTCGTGAAGACAAAGGGAAAAATAAAAAAATAAGCCTAAAGAGAAGCAAGAGGATTGAATCAATGTATAAGTAACGAGCATTACTCTGATGACTATGTCACTGAACTATTATACACTTCTAAACATTGTATAGAAAATTATTTTTGTTTTGAATATATATAATTAAAAGTTTTCTTTGGTAGACAGTGTTGTGATGTTTTTCCCTTATGGTTCTGCTGTCACATATCTGGTATTAAAATAAACATATATCTAAGAGAGCAGTTTTTCACAGATAACAATACAGTGGACCCTCGCTTAACAAAGTCAATGTGTTGTCCAGGACCTTTTGTACTATGAACAATTAGTAAAGCAAAGTTCCCATAGGATTGCCGTGAATGCAATTTTCTATAGGAACACATTGAAAACCAAAATTTGTTTACTGAAACACAGTGTCCTATAGGAGTGCATTGAAAACCAATTAATCCAATCCGGGAATAAATAAATTTCCGTTTGTTATGTGAATTTTGTGTTAAACGAGTCGCTTGTTAATGGAGGACCACTGTATGTTGTTTTAGTAGCTATTCACTACATTTCAAACCCAAACAAAGCACTGCTATGGCAGATGAAGATGCAAAGGTTTGTTCCATTCCAGGGCTATCCTGATATCAGATATGATGACTGCTATCAACAAGAAGGATAATGGAGGAAAAGACAGAAAAAAAAGCCCCAAGAACAGCATAAGAAGGGGTGTCAGTGGTTGTCAGGGTTTTGTAAGCTGCAATTCAACACTCAGCAGAGTAGGAGGAAGTAAAAAAGGAAACTGTTCTCCTGACATCAAAACCATGATCTCACAAATATATGTTCCTCTTTGGTTCCTGCTAGCCAATGGCTTTCAAGCACTTTTGTGGAAGTAGGGACACCTTAAGGTGCCCTATTTGAAAACAATGCATTCCCTCAGACTTCTATTAAAGTGATGAAATGACAAACCTATCAACCAGTTGTTTGCACTCACTGGGAACAAGAGTTCAACTTAAGCGGTCTCAACAAATAGCTGACCAAACTCTTCCTGACAATTCACAATGCAAAGCAAAATGATCTTCCAACTATAGTTTAAGTTTTGATTGAAAATGGAGGAGCAAAGTGTGTCAGTAAAATACATGGAAAGCTAATTGCGACCAGCAGATACTCATCCCTTGATTATTGTAAAAACATTCCCTGTTTTTTGGACCATAAGTCGCACCCAGGTTTTTCAGCAGGAAAAAGAGGGGGGGAAATCTGATCCAAATAGTACCAGTATACTAAAATATTTATGGTATTAAAGCAAAATATGGTAATATTTAAACACAACACAACAAAACATAGACCCGGCACCCATCATGCACACACACACACACAATCCCTCCCACCCTCTATTCCTTTTTAAATCACTCAGGAGTACGCGGCAGGGGTCTTTGGCAGCACTGCGATGGGGGGGAGTCCTCTGTCCTAACCTTGGGGGGATGGACACCATTGGGCCTGGAGGCACTTGGCCTGGCACTACGCCTGGTGCCTGCCATTGCCTCCGCTCACCATGTTACCTGGTGTGGAGCACACGGTGCGGAGGCACTAGGCCCAACACAAGGCCAGGCACCCTACACGACTTCTGCTCACCACGCTACCTGGTGAAGGGCACGGAGGCATGAGGAATGGAAGCACCAGGCCTGCAACAAGGCATACTGCTTGTCGTGGCATCCATTTACTATGCTGCATGGTGCAAAGAGCTTGGTGCAGAGGCACCCGGCCCGACCCTAGGCCAGGTGCCTTATACTGCCTCTGCCAGCAATGCCACCCGGTGCTAGGCATGTGGGCACGTGGTGTGGAGGCTCTCTATCCAGTGCTTGGCGAGACACCCATTGCGGCCTCGGCTCACCATGATGCCTGGTGAGGGTTACATGGGCATTCGGCGCTGGGGGAGCCGGCCAGACACATGCAAGCTCCGTGTTCAAGCACAAAAGTGCTGCTTTGCTCAGTGCTTCTGTTTAACTATATCAATTGGTTCATGCATGCATGCTGAGCACTGCTGGTCCGCATTCATTAATGGATATCTTAACATGCATGCACACTGAGCTAAGCAGACATTTTGTGCTTGCAGCACGCGCACTTTAGACCATAAGTTTCACCCTCACTCACTCCTTCTTTTTTGGGGGAGGGCATCCTATAGTCCAGAAAATACTGTAGTTTAAGGACATCTGCAATAATTATAAAGGAAATTTATTCTTGTGTAGTTGTTTAATGAGTATGATTTGCAGTGACTGCTGAGAGCTGACTTATTCATTCATTCATTCATTCATTCATTTCTACTACCAAGAATAACAAGTGTCGGTAATAACCTTTAAAGCCCAACATGGTAGTGGGCCAGGATATATAAGAGATGGCTTCACTCCAAGAACATCTGTCCATCCAACCAGAGCAGAACGGATGAGCTCTTAGCTGCCCAGATTCGTTGCCGAGTTCGGTGGCAATAGAAAATTGAAGAATAAATAAATAAATAAAGTTGTGTAAACTGTTCCATCTCCATAGCTGAGGAAGCAGGAGTTATAGTTATGTGTGGTCTCTTGGATCTACCCTTGTGCACAAACAAACAGTTCAAGGTGTCTCAAACGTCCCGTGGGTTATGTATAAAAAGAACAGTCTGTTGAAAAAAATTCCAGGAGTTTTCTTAGAAGTTAAAAAACAGAAACCTCTTGCCAACAGAGGTAAAGCTGCAGATGGAATTGTTGCACTTTAGAAAAGAACTGGAAACCTGGCTGCAGGGCAAGGTGTGGGGACACACCTGTTGGCTTATAAAATTAACATTTCTTTCTCAATTTTCATGGATGGGGTGAGTGGGTAAATTATTTAGCATTTTTAATGATGTTTTAAGGGCTTTTAGTTAATTTTCGATGTTACTTTTAAATGCTCTTAGCTGCCCAGAGTCATTGCCGACTTGAGTGGCAATAGAAAATTGAAGAATAAATGAATAAATAAATGAGTGAATGAGTGAATGAATGAATGAATGAATGAATGATTTTTTGTAAACTGTTCCAACACCATAGCTTAGGAAGCAGGACTTATTGTTGTGTGTGGTGTCTTGGATCTACCCTTGTGCACAAAGCAAACAGTTCAATGTGTCTCTAACGTACCATGTGTTTTGCATTAAAAGAACAGTAGTTTGAAAGAAATCAGGGGGTTTTGTAGAAGTGAAAAATCAGAGGGGGAAATTTATTCAGAGAAATATTCATTCATTAATGGGTGTTTACAAGGGTAGAGACAAAATTTTTCTGAACATGGCCTCCCTTCAATACCTTTTTGGAATTCACAGAGCAATACACAAAGAGGAATTATTGCATGTGAACATTCCAATGTGATCTCAGAGAGCATTCTGAAGACTGTAGTTTCAGCCTTGACCACCTTATCTGAAAGTCCCAAACTTTGTAACAAACTACTCCGGAAGCTACAGCATTATGGAACAAATATCTAGTCTTAAATGGTCACTCTCTATCTATTCCTCTTTAAACTTTTTTTAAAGCGAAAAGCCACTTGTGGGTTCTAAATGACATGACAGAAGCTTTCTTGTAATGTCCCGGAAACTCATTATGACTTCACAAAAGCTTCCTACAGCCAATGACCTCGTGATGTTGCCGCAAGGTCTCTTTACCATTCAAGCTGAGAGCTTGGGTAAAGGTGGAAAGTCTTTGCCGGTTACCATTTTGAAAATGGTTTCTCAAGGTCTTTATCACCTTTTTTTCCTATTGGCTATTTTCTTCTTGCAAGATAGTCTTGCTCAGCGACCAGCCTGGGCCACTGTTGGTCCAGACATTTCTCCAGAGGAACTGGAGGAATTCCTTAACCAACAGGCAACTAATGCCGATTTTACTTTCTGGGGAATGTGCGAAGCGTCCCTGAAAGTTATCTATTTCAATTCCATGGTTGTCATTATCATCGGCATGTGTTTTTCCATGGGATACTACATATCCAAACAGAAAGGGGGAAAAACCATAAAGGTAAGTTTTAAAGATCAATTGTATTACAAGGAATATGGTCAAAATGTTAGACCATAGATTGGCTGCTGTCATTTTCTACTCCTATTCAGAGTAATGTTAACCGGGGGAGGGGGGGAGTAAAAAGCCACTACACCATGTGATTGATTTGTTTGATTAGAAGTACAATACTGTACATTTTAAGTCATATAGAATAGAATTTACACTAAACATGTATTTCTTCTATTATCTTGATTATTCTCACAGAATCGTGGCAATTATAGTTAGTTGGGGTTAATGGCTCATTTAGAGATATTTAGTCAACATTGTTGATCAACATTCAGAGTCAACACGGGAGTATGAGTTAAAGAAGAAGATAGCAGTCCTGTTTAAAATCTACTTAAATTTTGGGCACTCTTGATTCAAAATATTAACTTCTGATCCCATGTTTCTCCCCTATCAGGCAATGAGGATGCAGAAAACCATTTTAACTAATACACCAACGGAGGCCGAAAACATACAAAAAATCTTAAACAAGCTGGAAAGAGACATCTCAATGATCAAGAAATATATGAGAAAAGTTGCTCGTGAAGACAAAGGGAAAAATAAAAAAATAAGCCTAAAGAGAAGCAAGAGGATTGAATCAATGTACAGTATAAGTAACGAGCATTACTCTGATGACTATGTCACTGAACTATTATACACTTCTAAACATTGTATAGAAAATTATTTTTGTTTTGAATATATATAATTAAAAGTTTTCTTTGGTAGACAGTGTTGTGATGTTTTTCCCTTATGGTTCTGCTGTCACATATCTGGTATTAAAATAAACATATATCTAAGAGAGCAGTTTTTCACAGATAACAATACAGTGGACCCTCGCTTAACAAAGTCAATGTGTTGTCCAGGACCTTTTGTACTATGAACAATTAGTAAAGCAAAGTTCCCATAGGATTGCCGTGAATGCAGTTTTCTATAGGAACACATTGAAAACCAAAATTTGTTTACTGAAACACAGTGTCCTATAGGAGTGCATTGAAAAACAATTAATCCAATCCGGGAATAAATAAATTTCCGTTTGTTATGTGAATTTTGTATTAAACGAGTCGCTTGTTAATGGAGGACCACTGTATGTTGTTTTAGTAGCTATTCACTACATTTCAAACCCAAACAAAGCACTGCTATGGCAGATGAAGATGCAAAGGTTTGTTCCATTCCAGGGCTATCCTGATATCAGATATGATGACTGCTAACAACAAGAAGGATAATGGAGGAAAAGACAGATAAACAGCCCCAAGAACAGCATAAGAAGGGGTGTCAGTGGTTGTCAGGGTTTTGTAAGCTGCAATTCAACACTCAGCAGAGTAGGAGGAAGTAAAAAAGGAAATTGTTCTCCTGACATCAAAACCATGATCTCACAAATATATGTTCCTCTTTGGTTCCTGCTAGCCAATGGCTTTCAAGCACTTTTGTGGAAGTAGGGACACCTTAAGGTGCCCTATTTGAAAACAATGCATTCCCTCAGACTTCTATTAAAGTGATGAAATGACAAACCTATCAACCAGTTGTTTGCACTCACTGGGAACAAGAGTTCAACTTAAGCGGTCTCAACAAATAGCTGACCAAACTCTTCCTGACAATTCACAATGCAAAGCAAAATGATCTTCCAACTATAGTTTAAGTTTTGATTGAAAATGGAGGAGCAAAGTGTGTCAGTAAAAAACATGGAAAGCTAATTGCGACCAGCAGATACTCATCCCTTGATTTTCGGAAAAACATTCCATATTTATCGGACCATGAGACACACCCAGGTTTTAGAGCAGGAAAAAGAGGGGGAGAAATCTGATCCAAGTAGTCCAGCATACTAAAATATTTATGGTATTAGAGCTACACATGGTAATATTTAAACACAACACGACAAAACATAGACCCGGCACCCATCATCCAACGCAAACACAAATACCCACACATTCACACAATCCCTCCCACCCTCTATTCCTCTATAAATCACTCAGGAGCACACGGCAGGTTTCTTTGGCAGCATTTGAATGGTGGGTTCCTCCGTCCTAAACTCCGTGGGATGGACTGGATTGGGCCTGGAGTTACTTTGCCTGGCGCTATGCACGGTGCCTGCCATGGTCTCCGCTCACCATGATGCCTGGTGTGGGGAACACAGCGTGGTGACACTATGCCCAACAGAAGGCAAGGCGTGAGCCATGACTTCTGCTTGCCACGCTACCAGGTGCATGGCTCGCAGGCATGAGGCATGGAAGCACCAGGCCTGCTGCATGGCGTACTGCTTGCTGTGGCATCCGTTTACTATGCTGTATGGTGCAAGGAGCTTGGCGCAGAGGCACTCGGCCCGGCGCCAGGCCGGGTGCCTGCTGTGGCCTCTGCTCGCCACGCCACCCGATGCCAAGCACGTTGGCACTTGGTGTAGAGGCACTCTATCTGGCGCTGAGCGAGATACCCATTGTGGCCTCCGCTCACCATGACGTCTGGTAAGGCTTACATGGGCATTCAGTGCTGAGGGAGGCCGGCCAGACACATGCAAGCTCCGTGTCCAAGCACAAAAGTGCTGCTTCGCTCAGTGCTTCCGTTACCTATATAAATTGGTTCATGCATGCATGCTGAATACTGTAGGTCCGCATTCATTAATGGATATCTTAACATGCATGCATGTCAAGCCAAGCAGTCATTTTGTGCTTGCAGCATGCACACTTTAGACCACAAGTTTCACCCTCATTCCCTCCTTCTTTTCAGGGGGAGGGAATCTTATAGTCCAGAAAATGCTGTAGATGAAGGACATCTGCAATTACTAAAAAGGAAATTTATTCTTCTTTAACTGTGAAATGAGTATCATTTGCCAGTGACCGCTGAAAGGTGCCTTATTCATTCATTCATTCATTTTTTTTACTACCAAGAATAGCAAGTGTCTGTAATAACCTTTAAAGCCCAACATGGTAGTGGGCCTGGATATATAAAAGATAGCTTGACTCCAAGAACATCTGTCCATCCAACCAGAGCAGACCGGATGGGCTCTTTAATGTTACCATCTTCTTGCGAGGCTTGTCTCTGTAGCACAAGAAGGACAGCCTTTTCTTGTCCACACCAGCGCTCAGAAACCTCTTGCCAACAGAGTTAAAGCTGCAGATGGAATTGTTGCACTTTAGAAAAGAACTGAAAACCTGGCTGCAGGGCAGGTCTGGTGACACACCTGTTGGCTTATAAAATTAACATTTCTTTCTCAATTTTCATGGATGGGGTGAGTGGGTAAATTATTTAGCATTTTTAATGATGTTTTAAGGGCTTTTAGTTAATTTTCGATGTTACTTTTAAATGCTCTTAGCTGCCCAGAGTCATTGCCGACTTGAGTGGCAATAGAAAATTGAAGAATAAATGAATAAATAAATGAGTGAATGAATGAATGAATGAATGAATGATTTTTTGTAAACTGTTCCAACACCATAGCTTAGGAAGCAGGACTTATTGTTGTGTGTGGTGTCTTGGATCTACCCTTGTGCACAAAGCAAACAGTTCAAAGTGTCTCTAACGTACCATGTGTTTTGCATTAAAAGAACAGTATTTTGAAAGAAATCAGGGGGTTTTGTAGAAGTGAAAAATCAGAGGGGGAAATTTATTCAGAGAAATATTCATTCATTAATGGGTGTTTACAAGGGTAGAGACAAAATTTTTCTGAACATGGCCTCCCTTCAATACCTTATTGGAATTCACAGAGCAATACACAAAGAGGAATTATTGCATGTGAACATTCCAATGTGATCTCAGAGAGCATTCTGAAGACTGTAGTTTCAGCCTTGACCACCTTATCTGAAAGTCCCAAACTTTGTAACAAACTACTCCGGAAGCTACAGCATTATGGAACAAATATCTAGTCTTAAATGGTCACTCTCTATCTATTCCTCTTTAAACTTTTTTTAAAGCGAAAAGCCACTTGTGGGTTCTAAATGACATGACAGAAGCTTTCTTGTAATGTCCCGGAAACTCATTATGACTTCACAAAAGCTTCCTACAGCCAATGACCTCGTGATGTTGCCGCAAGGTCTCTTTACCATTCAAGCTGAGAGCTTGGGTAAGGGTGGAAAGTCTTTGCCGGTTACCATTTTGAGAATGGTTTCTCAAGGTCTTTATCACCTTTTTTTCCTATTGGCTATATTCTTCTTGCAAGATAGTCTTGCTCAGCGACCAGCCTGGGCCACTGTTGGTCCAGACATTTCTCCAGAGGAACTGGAGGAATTCCTTAACCAACAGGCAACTAATGCCGATTTTACTTTCTGGGGAATGTGCGAAGCGTCCCTGAAAGTTATCTATTTCAATTCCATGGTTGTCATTATCATCGGCATGTGTTTTTCCATGGGATACTACATATCCAAACTGAAAGGGGGGAAAACCATAAAGGTAAGTTTTAAAGATCAATTGTATTACAAGGAATATGGTCAAAATGTTAGACCATAGATTGGCTGCTGTCATTTTCTACTCCTATTCAGAGTAATATTAACCGGGGGGGGGGGGGGTTAAAAAGCCACTACACCATGTGATTGATTTGTTTGATTAGAAGTACAATACTGTACATTTTAAGTCATATAGAATAGAATTTACACTAAACATGTATTTCTTCTATTATCTTGATTATTCTCACAGAATCGTGGCAATTATAGTTAGTTGGGGTTAATGGCTCATTTAGAGATATTTAGTCAACATTGTTGATCAACATTCAGAGTCAACACGGGAGTATGAGTTAAAGAAGAAGATAGCAGTCCTGTTTAAAATCTACTTAAATTTTGGGCACTCTTGATTCAAAATATTAACTTCTGATCCCATGTTTCTCCCCTATCAGGCAATGAGGATGCAGAAAACCATTTTAACTAATACACCAACGGAGGCCGAAAACATACAAAAAATCTTCAACAAGCTGGAAAGAGACATCTCAATGATCAAGAAATATATGAGAAAAGTTGCTCGTGAAGACAAAGGGAAAAATAAAAAAATAAGCCTAAAGAGAAGCAAGAGGATTGAATCAATGTATAAGTAACGAGCATTACTCTGATGACTATGTCACTGAACTATTATACACTTCTAAACATTGTATAGAAAATTATTTTTGTTTTGAATATATATAATTAAAAGTTTTCTTTGGTAGACAGTGTTGTGATGTTTTTCCCTTATGGTTCTGCTGTCACATATCTGGTATTAAAATAAACATATATCTAAGAGAGCAGTTTTTCACAGATAACAATACAGTGGACCCTCGCTTAACAAAGTCAATGTGTTGTCCAGGACCTTTTGTACTATGAACAATTAGTAAAGCAAAGTTCCCATAGGATTGCCGTGAATGCAATTTTCTATAGGAACACATTGAAAACCAAAATTTGTTTACTGAAACACAGTGTCCTATAGGAGTGCATTGAAAAACAATTAATCCAATCCGGGAATAAATAAATTTCCGTTTGTTATGTGAATTTTGTGTTAAACGAGTCGCTTGTTAATGGAGGACCACTGTATGTTGTTTTAGTAGCTATTCACTACATTTCAAACCCAAACAAAGCACTGCTATGGCAGATGAAGATGCAAAGGTTTGTTCCATTCCAGGGCTATCCTGATATCAGATATGATGACTGCTATCAACAAGAAGGATAATGGAGGAAAAGACAGATAAACAGCCCCAAGAACAGCATAAGAAGGGGTGTCAGTGGTTGTCAGGGTTTTGTAAGCTGCAATTCAACACTCAGCAGAGTAGGAGGAAGTAAAAAAGGAAACTGTTCTCCTGACATCAAAACCATGATCTCACAAATATATGTTCCTCTTTGGTTCCTGCTAGCCAATGGCTTTCAAGCACTTTTGTGGAAGTAGGGACACCTTAAGGTGCCCTATTTGAAAACAATGCATTCCCTCAGACTTCTATTAAAGTGATGAAATGACAAACCTATCAACCAGTTGTTTGCACTCACTGGGAACAAGAGTTCAACTTAAGCGGTCTCAACAAATAGCTGACCAAACTCTTCCTGACAATTCACAATGCAAAGCAAAATGATCTTCCAACTATAGTTTAAGTTTTGATTGAAAATGGAGGAGCAAAGTGTGTCAGTAAAATACATGGAAAGCTAATTGCGACCAGCAGATACTCATCCCTTGATTATTGTAAAAACATTCCCTGTTTTTTGGACCATAAGTCGCACCCAGGTTTTTCAGCAGGAAAAAGAGGGGGGGAAATCTGATCCAAATAGTACCAGTATACTAAAATATTTATGGTATTAAAGCAAAATATGGTAATATTTAAACACAACACAACAAAACATAGACCCGGCACCCATCATGCACACACACACACACAATCCCTCCCACCCTCTATTCCTTTTTAAATCACTCAGGAGTACGCGGCAGGGGTCTTTGGCAGCACTGCGATGGGGGGGAGTCCTCTGTCCTAACCTTGGGGGGATGGACACCATTGGGCCTGGAGGCACTTGGCCTGGCACTATGCCCGGTGCCTGCCATTGCCTCCGCTCACCATGTTACCTGGTGTGGAGCACACGGTGCGGAGGCACTAGGCCCAACACAAGGCCAGGCACCCTACATGACTTCTGCTCACCACGCTACCTGGTGAAGGGCACGGAGGCATGAGGAATGGAAGCACCAGGCCTGCAACAAGGCATACTGCTTGTCGTGGCATCCATTTACTATGCTGCATGGTGCAAAGAGCTTGGTGCAGAGGCACCCGGCCCGACCCTAGGCCAGGTGCCTTATACTGCCTCTGCCAGCAATGCCACCCGGTGCTAGGCATGTGGGCACGTGGTGTGGAGGCTCTCTATCCAGTGCTTGGCGAGACACCCATTGCGGCCTCGGCTCACCATGATGCCTGGTGAGGGTTACATGGGCATTCGGCGCTGGGGGAGCCGGCCAGACACATGCAAGCTCCGTGTTCAAGCACAAAAGTGCTGCTTTGCTCAGTGCTTCTGTTTAACTATATCAATTGGTTCATGCATGCATGCTGAGCACTGCTGGTCCGCATTCATTAATGGATATCTTAACATGCATGCACACTGAGCTAAGCAGACATTTTGTGCTTGCAGCACGCGCACTTTAGACCATAAGTTTCACCCTCACTCACTCCTTCTTTTTTGGGGGAGGGCATCCTATAGTCCAGAAAATACTGTAGTTTAAGGACATCTGCAATAATTATAAAGGAAATTTATTCTTGTGTAGTTGTTTAATGAGTATGATTTGCAGTGACTGCTGAGAGCTGACTTATTCATTCATTCATTCATTCATTCATTTCTACTACCAAGAATAACAAGTGTCGGTAATAACCTTTAAAGCCCAACATGGTAGTGGGCCAGGATATATAAGAGATGGCTTCACTCCAAGAACATCTGTCCATCCAACCAGAGCAGAACGGATGAGCTCTTAGCTGCCCAGATTCGTTGCCGAGTTCGGTGGCAATAGAAAATTGAAGAATAAATAAATAAATAAAGTTGTGTAAACTGTTCCATCTCCATAGCTGAGGAAGCAGGAGTTATAGTTATGTGTGGTCTCTTGGATCTACCCTTGTGCACAAACAAACAGTTCAAGGTGTCTCAAACGTCCCGTGGGTTATGTATAAAAAGAACAGTCTGTTGAAAAAAATTCCAGGAGTTTTCTTAGAAGTTAAAAAACAGAAACCTCTTGCCAACAGAGGTAAAGCTGCAGATGGAATTGTTGCACTTTAGAAAAGAACTGGAAACCTGGCTGCAGGGCAGGTGTGGGGACACACCTGTTGGCTTATAAAATTAACATTTCTTTCTCAATTTTCATGGATGGGGTGAGTGGGTAAATTATTTAGCATTTTTAATGATGTTTTAAGGGCTTTTAGTTAATTTTCGAAGTTACTTTTAAATGCTCTTAGCTGCCCAGAGTCATTGCCGACTTGAGTGGCAATAGAAAATTGAAGAATAAATGAATAAATAAATGAGTGAATGAATGAATGAATGAATGAATGATTTTTTGTAAACTGTTCCAACACCATAGCTTAGGAAGCAGGACTTATTGTTGTGTGTGGTGTCTTGGATCTACCCTTGTGCACAAAGCAAACAGTTCAATGTGTCTCTAACGTACCATGTGTTTTGCATTAAAAGAACAGTATTTTGAAAGAAATCTGGGGGTTTTGTAGAAGTGAAAAATCAGAGGGGGAAATTTATTCAGAGAAATATTCATTCATTAATGGGTGTTTACAAGGGTAGAGACAAAATTTTTCTGAACATGGCCTCCCTTCAATACCTTATTGGAATTCACAGAGCAATACACAAAGAGGAATTATTGCATGTGAACATTCCAATGTGATCTCAGAGAGCATTCTGAAGACTGTAGTTTCAGCCTTGACCACCTTATCTGAAAGTCCCAAACTTTGTAACAAACTACTCCGGAAGCTACAGCATTATGGAACAAATATCTAGTCTTAAATGGTCACTCTCTATCTATTCCTCTTTAAACTTTTTTTAAAGCGAAAAGCCACTTGTGGGTTCTAAA
Source organism: Furcifer pardalis (assembly GCA_030440675.1). Lineage (NCBI taxonomy): Eukaryota > Metazoa > Chordata > Lepidosauria > Squamata > Chamaeleonidae > Furcifer > Furcifer pardalis. The sequence continues at coordinate 164,189,426 of CP126891.1, read as the reverse complement.
TGACATGACAGAAGCTTTCTTGTAATGTCCCGGAAACTCATTATGACTTCACAAAAGCTTCCTACAGCCAATGACCTCGTGATGTTGCCGCAAGGTCTCTTTACCATTCAAGCTGAGAGCTTGGGTAAAGGTGGAAAGTCTTTGCCGGTTACCATTTTGAGAATGGTTTCTCAAGGTCTTTATCACCTTTTTTTCCTATTGGCTATTTTCTTCTTGCAAGATAGTCTTGCTCAGCGACCAGCCTGGGCCACTGTTGGTCCAGACATTTCTCCAGAGGAACTGGAGGAATTCCTTAACCAACAGGCAACTAATGCCGATTTTACTTTCTGGGGAATGTGCGAAGCGTCCCTGAAAGTTATCTATTTCAATTCCATGGTTGTCATTATCATCGGCATGTGTTTTTCCATGGGATACTACATATCCAAACAGAAAGGGGGAAAAACCATAAAGGTAAGTTTTAAAGATCAATTGTATTACAAGGAATATGGTCAAAATGTTAGACCATAGATTGGCTGCTGTCATTTTCTACTCCTATTCAGAGTAATGTTAACCGGGGGAGGGGGGGAGTAAAAAGCCACTACACCATGTGATTGATTTGTTTGATTAGAAGTACAATACTGTACATTTTAAGTCATATAGAATAGAATTTACACTAAACATGTATTTCTTCTATTATCTTGATTATTCTCACAGAATCGTGGCAATTATAGTTAGTTGGGGTTAATGGCTCATTTAGAGATATTTAGTCAACATTGTTGATCAACATTCAGAGTCAACACGGGAGTATGAGTTAAAGAAGAAGATAGCAGTCCTGTTTAAAATCTACTTAAATTTTGGGCACTCTTGATTCAAAATATTAACTTCTGATCCCATGTTTCTCCCCTATCAGGCAATGAGGATGCAGAAAACCATTTTAACTAATACACCAACGGAGGCCGAAAACATACAAAAAATCTTAAACAAGCTGGAAAGAGACATCTCAATGATCAAGAAATATATGAGAAAAGTTGCTCGTGAAGACAAAGGGAAAAATAAAAAAATAAGCCTAAAGAGAAGCAAGAGGATTGAATCAATGTACAGTATAAGTAACGAGCATTACTCTGATGACTATGTCACTGAACTATTATACACTTCTAAACATTGTATAGAAAATTATTTTTGTTTTGAATATATATAATTAAAAGTTTTCTTTGGTAGACAGTGTTGTGATGTTTTTCTCTTATGGTTCTGCTGTCACATATCTGGTATTAAAATAAACATATATCTAAGAGAGCAGTTTTTCACAGATAACAATACACTGGACCCTCGCTTAACAAAGTCAATGTGTTGTCCAGGACCTTTTGTACTATGAACAATTAGTAAAGCAAAGTTCCCATAGGATTGCCGTGAATGCAGTTTTCTATAGGAACACATTGAAAACCAAAATTTGTTTACTGAAACACAGTGTCCTATAGGAGTGCATTGAAAAACAATTAATCCAATCCGGGAATAAATAAATTTCCGTTTGTTATGTGAATTTTGTGTTAAACGAGTCGCTTGTTAATGGAGGACCACTGTATGTTGTTTTAGTAGCTATTCACTACATTTCAAACCCAAACAAAGCACTGCTATGGCAGATGAAGATGCAAAGGTTTGTTCCATTCCAGGGCTATCCTGATATCAGATATGATGACTGCTAACAACAAGAAGGATAATGGAGGAAAAGACAGATAAACAGCCCCAAGAACAGCATAAGAAGGGGTGTCAGTGGTTGTCAGGGTTTTGTAAGCTGCAATTCAACACTCAGCAGAGTAGGAGGAAGTAAAAAAGGAAACTGTTCTCCTGACATCAAAACCATGATCTCACAAATATATGTTCCTCTTTGGTTCCTGCTAGCCAATGGCTTTCAAGCACTTTTGTGGAAGTAGGGACACCTTAAGGTGCCCTATTTGAAAACAATGCATTCCCTCAGACTTCTATTAAAGTGATGAAATGACAAACCTATCAACCAGTTGTTTGCACTCACTGGGAACAAGAGTTCAACTTAAGCGGTCTCAACAAATAGCTGACCAAACTCTTCCTGACAATTCACAATGCAAAGCAAAATGATCTTCCAACTATAGTTTAAGTTTTGATTGAAAATGGAGGAGCAAAGTGTGTCAGTAAAATACATGGAAAGCTAATTGCGACCAGCAGATACTCATCCCTTGATTTTCGGAAAAACATTCCATATTTATCGGACCATGAGACACACCCAGGTTTTTCAGCAGGAAAAAGAGGGGGGGAAATCTGATCCAAATAGTACCAGTATACTAAAATATTTATGGTATTAAAGCAAAATATGGTAATATTTAAACACAACACAACAAAACATAGACCCGGCACCCATCATGCACACACACACACACAATCCCTCCCACCCTCTATTCCTTTTTAAATCACTCAGGAGTACGCGGCAGGGGTCTTTGGCAGCACTGCGATGGGGGGGAGTCCTCTGTCCTAACCTTGGGGGGATGGACACCATTGGGCCTGGAGGCACTTGGCCTGGCACTACGCCCGGTGCCTGCCATTGCCTCCGCTCACCATGTTACCTGGTGTGGAGCACACGGTGCGGAGGCATTAGGCCCAACACAAGGCCAGGCACCCTACACGACTTCTGCTCACCACGCTACCTGGTGAAGGGCACGGAGGCATGAGGAATGGAAGCACCAGGCCTGCAACAAGGCATACTGCTTGTCGTGGCATCCATTTACAATGCTGCATGGTGCAAAGAGCTTGGTGCAGAGGCACCCGGCCCGACCCTAGGCCAGGTGCCTTCTACTGCCTCTGCCAGCAATGCCACCCGGTGCTAGGCATGTGGGCACGTGGTGTGGAGGCTCTCTATCCAGTGCTTGGCGAGACACCCATTGCGGCCTCGGCTCACCATGATGCCTGGTGAGGGTTACATGGGCATTCGGCGCTGGGGGAGCCGGCCAGACACATGCAAGCTCCGTGTTCAAGCACAAAAGTGCTGCTTTGCTCAGTGCTTCTGTTTAACTATATCAATTGGTTCATGCATGCATGCTGAGCACTGCTGGTCCGCATTCATTAATGGATATCTTAACATGCATGCACACTGAGCTAAGCAGACATTTTGTGCTTGCAGCACGCGCACTTTAGACCATAAGTTTCACCCTCACTCACTCCTTCTTTTTTGGGGGAGGGCATCCTATAGTCCAGAAAATACTGTAGTTTAAGGACATCTGCAATAATTATAAAGGAAATTTATTCTTGTGTAGTTGTTTAATGAGTATGATTTGCAGTGACTGCTGAGAGCTGACTTATTCATTCATTCATTCATTCATTCATTTCTACTACCAAGAATAACAAGTGTCGGTAATAACCTTTAAAGCCCAACATGGTAGTGGGCCAGGATATATAAGAGATGGCTTCACTCCAAGAACATCTGTCCATCCAACCAGAGCAGAACGGATGAGCTCTTAGCTGCCCAGATTCGTTGCCGAGTTCGGTGGCAATAGAAAATTGAAGAATAAATAAATAAATAAAGTTGTGTAAACTGTTCCATCTCAATAGCTGAGGAAGCAGGACTTATAGTTATGTGTGGTCTCTTGGATCTACCCTTGTGCACAAACAAACAGTTCAAGGTGTCTCAAACGTCCCGTGGGTTATGTATAAAAAGAACAGTCTGTTGAAAAAAATTCCAGGAGTTTTCTTAGCAGTTAAAAAACAGAAACCTCTTGCCAACAGAGGTAAAGCTGCAGATGGAATTGTTGCACTTTAGAAAAGAACTGGAAACCTGGCTGCAGGGCAAGGTGTGGGGACACACCTGTTGGCTTATAAAATTAACATTTCTTTCTCAATTTTCATGGATGGGGTGAGTGGGTAAATTATTTAGCATTTTTAATGATGTTTTAAGGGCTTTTAGTTAATTTTCGATGTTACTTTTAAATGCTCTTAGCTGCCCAGAGTCATTGCCGACTTGAGTGGCAATAGAAAATTGAAGAATAAATGAATAAATAAATGAGTGAATGAATGAATGAATGAATGAATGAATGAATGATTTTTTGTAAACTGTTCCAACACCATAGCTTAGGAAGCAGGACTTATTGTTGTGTGTGGTGTCTTGGATCTACCCTTGTGCACAAAGCAAACAGTTCAATGTGTCTCTAACGTACCATGTGTTTTGCATTAAAAGAACAGTATTTTGAAAGAAATCAGGGGGTTTTGTAGAAGTGAAAAATCAGAGGGGGAAATTTATTCAGAGAAATATTCATTCATTAATGGGTGTTTACAAGGGTAGAGACAAAATTTTTCTGAACATGGCCTCCCTTCAATACCTTATTGGAATTCACAGAGCAATACACAAAGAGGAATTATTGCATGTGAACATTCCAATGTGATCTCAGAGAGCATTCTGAAGACTGTAGTTTCAGCCTTGACCACCTTATCTGAAAGTCCCAAACTTTGTAACAAACTACTCCGGAAGCTACAGCATTATGGAACAAATATCTAGTCTTAAATGGTCACTCTCTATCTATTCCTCTTTAAACTTTTTTTAAAGCGAAAAGCCACTTGTGGGTTCTAAATGACATGACAGAAGCTTTCTTGTAATGTCCCGGAAACTCATTATGACTTCACAAAAGCTTCCTACAGCCAATGACCTCGTGATGTTGCCGCAAGGTCTCTTTACCATTCAAGCTGAGAGCTTGGGTAAGGGTGGAAAGTCTTTGCCGGTTACCATTTTGAGAATGGTTTCTCAAGGTCTTTATCACCTTTTTTTCCTATTGGCTATTTTCTTCTTGCAAGATAGTCTTGCTCAGCGACCAGCCTGGGCCACTGTTGGTCCAGACATTTCTCCAGAGGAACTGGAGGAATTCCTTAACCAACAGGCAACTAATGCCGATTTTACTTTCTGGGGAATGTGCGAAGCGTCCCTGAAAGTTATCTATTTCAATTCCATGGTTGTCATTATCATCGGCATGTGTTTTTCCATGGGATACTACATATCCAAACGGAAAGGGGGAAAAACCATAAAGGTAAGTTTTAAAGATCAATTGTATTACAAGGAATATGGTCAAAATGTTAGACCATAGATTGGCTGCTGTCATTTTCTACTCCTATTCAGAGTAATATTAACCGGGGGGGGGGGGGGTGGGTAAAAAGCCACTACACCATGTGATTGATTTGTTTGATTAGAAGTACAATACTGTACATTTTAAGTCATATAGAATAGAATTTACACTAAACATGTATTTCTTCTATTATCTTGATTATTCTCACAGAATCGTGGCAATTATAGTTAGTTGGGGTTAATGGCTCATTTAGAGATATTTAGTCAACATTGTTGATCAACATTCAGAGTCAACACGGGAGTATGAGTTAAAGAAGAAGATAGCAGTCCTGTTTAAAATCTACTTAAATTTTGGGCACTCTTGATTCAAAATATTAACTTCTGTTCCCATGTTTCTCCCCTATCAGGCAATGAGGATGCAGAAAACCATTTTAACTAATACACCAACGGAGGCCGAAAACATACAAAAAATCTTCAACAAGCTGGAAAGAGACATCTCAATGATCAAGAAATATATGAGAAAAGTTGCTCGTGAAGACAAAGGGAAAAATAAAAAAATAAGCCTAAAGAGAAGCAAGAGGATTGAATCAATGTATAAGTAACGAGCATTACTCTGATGACTATGTCACTGAACTATTATACACTTCTAAACATTGTATAGAAAATTATTTTTGTTTTGAATATATATATAATTAAAAGTTTTCTTTGGTAGACAGTGTTGTGATGTTTTTCCCTTATGGTTCTGCTGTCACATATCTGGTATTAAAATAAACATATATCTAAGAGAGCAGTTTTTCACAGATAACAATACAGTGGACCCTCGCTTAACAAAGTCAATGTGTTGTCCAGGACCTTTTGTACTATGAACAATTAGTAAAGCAAAGTTCCCATAGGATTGCCGTGAATGCAGTTTTCTATAGGAACACATTGAAAACCAAAATTTGTTTACTGAAACACAGTGTCCTATAGGAGTGCATTGAAAACCAATTAATCCAATCCGGGAATAAATAAATTTCCGTTTGTTATGTGAATTTTGTGTTAAACGAGTCGCTTGTTAATGGAGGACCACTGTATGTTGTTTTAGTAGCTATTCACTACATTTCAAACCCAAACAAAGCACTGCTATGGCAGATGAAGATGCAAAGGTTTGTTCCATTCCAGGGCTATCCTGATATCAGATATGATGACTGCTATCAACAAGAAGGATAATGGAGGAAAAGACAGATAAACAGCCCCAAGAACAGCATAAGAAGGGGTGTCAGTGGTTGTCAGGGTTTTGTAAGCTGCAATTCAACACTCAGCAGAGTAGGAGGAAGTAAAAAAGGAAACTGTTCTCCTGACATCAAAACCATGATCTCACAAATATATGTTCCTCTTTGGTTCCTGCTAGCCAATGGCTTTCAAGCACTTTTGTGGAAGTAGGGACACCTTAAGGTGCCCTATTTGAAAACAATGCATTCCCTCAGACTTCTATTAAAGTGATGAAATGACAAACCTATCAACCAGTTGTTTGCACTCACTGGGAACAAGAGTTCAACTTAAGCGGTCTCAACAAATAGCTGACCAAACTCTTCCTGACAATTCACAATGCAAAGCAAAATGATCTTCCAACTATAGTTTAAGTTTTGATTGAAAATGGAAGAGCAAAGTGTGTCAGTAAAAAACATGGAAAGCTAATTGCGACCAGCAGATACTCATCCCTTGATTTTCGGAAAAACATTCCATATTTATCGGACCATGAGACACACCCAGGTTTTAGAGCAGGAAAAAGAGGGGGAGAAATCTGATCCAAGTAGTCCAGCATACTAAAATATTTATGGTATTAAAGCTACACATGGTAATATTTAAACACAACACGACAAAACATAGACCCGGCACCCATCATCCAACGCAAACACAAATACCCACACATTCACACAATCCCTCCCACCCTCTATTCCTCTATAAATCACTCAGGAGCACACGGCAGGTTTCTTTGGCAGCATTTGAATGGTGGGTTCCTCCGTCCTAAACTTCGTGGGATGGACTGGATTGGGCCTGGAGTTACTTTGCCTGGCGCTATGCACGGTGCCTGCCATGGTCTCCGCTCACCATGATGCCTGGTGTGGGGAACACAGCGTGGTGACACTATGCCCAACAGAAGGCAAGGCGTGAGCCATGACTTCTGCTTGCCACGCTACCAGGTGCATGGCTCGCAGGCATGAGGCATGGAAGCACCAGGCCTGCTGCATGGCGTACTGCTTGCTGTGGCATCCGTTTACTATGCTGTATGGTGCAAGGAGCTTGGCGCAGAGGCACTCGGCCCGGCGCCAGGCCGGGTGCCTGCTGTGGCCTCTGCTCGCCACGCCACCCGATGCCAAGCACGTTGGCACTTGGTGTAGAGGCACTCTATCTGGCGCTGAGCGAGATACCCATTGTGGCCTCCGCTCACCATGACGTCTGGTGAGGCTTACATGGGCATTCAGTGCTGAGGGAGGCCGGCCAGACACATGCAAGCTCCGTGTCCAAGCACAAAAGTGCTGCTTCGCTCAGTGCTTCCGTTACCTATATAAATTGGTTCATGCATGCATGCTGAATACTGTAGGTCCGCATTCATTAATGGATATCTTAACATGCATGCATGTCAAGCCAAGCAGTCATTTTGTGCTTGCAGCATGCACACTTTAGACCACAAGTTTCACCCTCATTCCCTCCTTCTTTTCAGGGGGAGGGAATCTTATAGTCCAGAAAATGCTGTAGATGAAGGACATCTGCAATTACTAAAAAGGAAATTTATTCTTCTTTAACTGTGAAATGAGTATCATTTGCCAGTGACCGCTGAAAGGTGCCTTATTCATTCATTCATTCATTTTCTTTACTACCAAGAATAGCAAGTGTCTGTAATAACCTTTAAAGCCCAACATGGTAGTGGGCCTGGATATATAAAAGATAGCTTGACTCCAAGAACATCTGTCCATCCAACCAGAGCAGACCGGATGGGCTCTTTAATGTTACCATCTTCTTGCGAGGCTTGTCTCTGTAGCACAAGAAGGACAGCCTTTTCTTGTCCACACCAGCGCTCAGAAACCTCTTGCCAACAGAGTTAAAGCTGCAGATGGAATTGTTGCACTTTAGAAAAGAACTGAAAACCTGGCTGCAGGGCAGGTGTGGGGACACACCTGTTGGCTTATAAAATTAACATTTCTTTCTCAATTTTCATGGATGGGGTGAGTGGGTAAATTATTTAGCATTTTTAATGATGTTTTAAGGGCTTTTAGTTAATTTTCGATGTTACTTTTAAATGCTCTTAGCTGCCCAGAGTCATTGCCGACTTGAGTGGCAATAGAAAATTGAAGAATAAATGAATAAATAAATGAGTGAATGAATGAATGAATGAATGAATGAATGAATGATTTTTTGTAAACTGTTCCAACACCATAGCTTAGGAAGCAGGACTTATTGTTGTGTGTGGTGTCTTGGATCTACCCTTGTGCACAAAGCAAACAGTTCAAAGTGTCTCTAACGTACCATGTGTTTTGCATTAAAAGAACAGTATTTTGAAAGAAATCAGGGGGTTTTGTAGAAGTGAAAAATCAGAGGGGGAAATTTATTCAGAGAAATATTCATTCATTAATGGGTGTTTACAAGGGTAGAGACAAAATTTTTCTGAACATGGCCTCCCTTCAATACCTTATTGGAATTCACAGAGCAATACACAAAGAGGAATTATTGCATGTGAACATTCCAATGTGATCTCAGAGAGCATTCTGAAGACTGTAGTTTCAGCCTTGACCACCTTATCTGAAAGTCCCAAAATTTGTAACAAACTACTCCGGAAGCTACAGCATTATGGAACAAATATCTAGTCTTAAATGGTCACTCTCTATCTATTCCTCTTTAAACTTTTTTTAAAGCGAAAAGCCACTTGTGGGTTCTAAATGACATGACAGAAGCTTTCTTGTAATGTCCCGGAAACTCATTATGACTTCACAAAAGCTTCCTACAGCCAATGACCTCGTGATGTTGCCGCAAAGTCTCTTTACCATTCAAGCTGAGAGCTTGGGTAAGGGTGGAAAGTCTTTGCCGGTTACCATTTTGAGAATGGTTTCTCAAGGTCTTTATCACCTTTTTTTCCTATTGGCTATTTTCTTCTTGCAAGATAGTCTTGCTCAGCGACCAGCCTGGGCCACTGTTGGTCCAGACATTTCTCCAGAGGAACTGGAGGAATTCCTTAACCAACAGGCAACTAATGCCGATTTTACTTTCTGGGGAATGTGCGAAGCGTCCCTGAAAGTTATCTATTTCAATTCCATGGTTGTCATTATCATCGGCATGTGTTTTTCCATGGGATACTACATATCCAAACGGAAAGGGGGAAAAACCATAAAGGTAAGTTTTAAAGATCAATTGTATTACAAGGAATATGGTCAAAATGTTAGACCATAGATTGGCTGCTGTCATTTTCTACTCCTATTCAGAGTAATATTAACCGGGGGGGGGGAGGGGGTTAAAAAGCCACTACACCATGTGATTGATTTGTTTGATTAGAAGTACAATACTGTACATTTTAAGTCATATAGAATAGAATTTACACTAAACATGTATTTCTTCTATTATCTTGATTATTCTCACAGAATCGTGGCAATTATAGTTAGTTGGGGTTAATGGCTCATTTAGAGATATTTAGTCAACATTGTTGATCAACATTCAGAGTCAACACGGGAGTATGAGTTAAAGAAGAAGATAGCAGTCCTGTTTAAAATCTACTTAAATTTTGGGCACTCTTGATTCAAAATATTAACTTCTGTTCCCATGTTTCTCCCCTATCAGGCAATGAGGATGCAGAAAACCATTTTAACTAATACACCAACGGAGGCCGAAAACATACAAAAAATCTTCAACAAGCTGGAAAGAGACATCTCAATGATCAAGAAATATATGAGAAAAGTTGCTCGTGAAGACAAAGGGAAAAATAAAAAAATAAGCCTAAAGAGAAGCAAGAGGATTGAATCAATGTATAAGTAACGAGCATTACTCTGATGACTATGTCACTGAACTATTATACACTTCTAAACATTGTATAGAAAATTATTTTTGTTTTGAATATATATATAATTAAAAGTTTTCTTTGGTAGACAGTGTTGTGATGTTTTTCCCTTATGGTTCTGCTGTCACATATCTGGTATTAAAATAAACATATATCTAAGAGAGCAGTTTTTCACAGATAACAATACAGTGGACCCTCGCTTAACAAAGTCAATGTGTTGTCCAGGACCTTTTGTACTATGAACAATTAGTAAAGCAAAGTTCCCATAGGATTGCCGTGAATGCAGTTTTCTATAGGAACACATTGAAAACCAAAATTTGTTTACTGAAACACAGTGTCCTATAGGAGTGCATTGAAAACCAATTAATCCAATCCGGGAATAAATGAATTTCCGTTTGTTATGTGAATTTTGTGTTAAATGAGTCGCTTGTTAATGGAGGACCACTGTATGTTGTTTTAGTAGCTATTCACTACATTTCAAACCCAAACAAAGCACTGCTATGGCAGATGAAGATGCAAAGGTTTGTTCCATTCCAGGGCTATCCTGATATCAGATATGATGACTGCTATCAACAAGAAGGATAATGGAGGAAAAGACAGATAAACAGCCCCAAGAACAGCATAAGAAGGGGTGTCAGTGGTTGTCAGGGTTTTGTAAGCTGCAATTCAACACTCAGCAGAGTAGGAGGAAGTAAAAAAGGAAACTGTTCTCCTGACATCAAAACCATGATCTCACAAATATATGTTCCTCTTTGGTTCCTGCTAGCCAATGGCTTTCAAGCACTTTTGTGGAAGTAGGGACACCTTAAGGTGCCCTATTTGAAAACAATGCATTCCCTCAGACTTCTATTAAAGTGATGAAATGACAAACCTATCAACCAGTTGTTTGCACTCACTGGGAACAAGAGTTAAACTTAAGCGGTCTCAACAAATAGCTGACCAAACTCTTCCCGACAATTCACAATGCAAAGCAAAATGATCTTCCAACTATAGTTTAAGTTTTGATTGAAAATGGAGGAGCAAAGTGTGTCAGTAAAAAACATGGAAAGCTAATTGCGACCAGCAGTTACTCATCCCTTGATTTTCGGAAAAACATTCCATATTTATCGGACCATGAGACACACCCAGGTTTTAGAGCAGGAAAAAGAGGGGGAGAAATCTGATCCAAGTAGTCCAGCATACTAAAATATTTATGGTATTAAAGCTACACATGGTAATATTTAAACACAACACGACAAAACATAGACCCGGCACCCATCATCCAACGCAAACACAAATACCCACACATTCACACAATCCCTCCCACCCTCTATTCCTCTATAAATCACTCAGGAGCACACGGCAGGTTTCTTTGGCAGCATTTGAATGGTGGGTTCCTCCGTCCTAAACTTCGTGGGATGGACTGGATTGGGCCTGGAGTTACTTTGCCTGGCGCTATGCACGGTGCCTGCCATGGTCTCCGCTCACCATGATGCCTGGTGTGGGGAACACAGCGTGGTGACACTATGCCCAACAGAAGGCAAGGCGTGAGCCATGACTTCTGCTTGCCACGCTACCAGGTGCATGGCTCGCAGGCATGAGGCATGGAAGCACCAGGCCTGCTGCATGGCGTACTGCTTGCTGTGGCATCCGTTTACTATGCTGTATGGTGCAAGGAGCTTGGCGCAGAGGCACTCGGCCCGGCGCCAGGCCGGGTGCCTGCTGTGGCCTCTGCTCGCCACGCCACCCGATGCCAAGCACGTTGGCACTTGGTGTAGAGGCACTCTATCTGGCGCTGAGCGAGATACCCATTGTGGCCTCCGCTCACCATGACGTCTGGTGAGGCTTACATGGGCATTCAGTGCTGAGGGAGGCCGGCCAGACACATGCAAGCTCCGTGTCCAAGCACAAAAGTGCTGCTTCGCTCAGTGCTTCCGTTACCTATATAAATTGGTTCATGCATGCATGCTGAATACTGTAGGTCCGCATTCATTAATGGATATCTTAACATGCATGCATGTCAAGCCAAGCAGTCATTTTGTGCTTGCAGCATGCACACTTTAGACCACAAGTTTCACCCTCATTCCCTCCTTCTTTTCAGGGGGAGGGAATCTTATAGTCCAGAAAATGCTGTAGATGAAGGACATCTGCAATTACTAAAAAGGAAATTTATTCTTCTTTAACTGTGAAATGAGTATCATTTGCCAGTGACCGCTGAAAGGTGCCTTATTCATTCATTCATTCATTTTCTTTACTACCAAGAATAGCAAGTGTCTGTAATAACCTTTAAAGCCCAACATGGTAGTGGGCCTGGATATATAAAAGATAGCTTGACTCCAAGAACATCTGTCCATCCAACCAGAGCAGACCGGATGGGCTCTTTAATGTTACCATCTTCTTGCGAGGCTTGTCTCTGTAGCACAAGAAGGACAGCCTTTTCTTGTCCACACCAGTGCTCAGAAACCTCTTGCCAACAGAGGTAAAGCTGCAGATGGAATTGTTGCACTTTAGAAAAGAACTGAAAACCTGGCTGCAGGGCAGGTGTGGGGACACACCTGTTGGCTTATTAAATTAACATTTCTTTCTCAATTTTCATGGATGGGGTGAGTGGGTAAATTATTTAGCATTTTTAATGATGTTTTAAGGGCTTTTAGTTAATTTTCGATGTTACTTTTAAATGCTCTTAGCTGCCCAGAGTCATTGCCGACTTGAGTGGCAATAGAAAATTGAAGAATAAATGAATAAATAAATGAGTGAATGAATGAATGAATGAATGAATGAATGAATGAATGATTTTTTGTAAACTGTTCCAACACCATAGCTTAGGAAGCAGGACTTATTGTTGTGTGTGGTGTCTTGGATCTACCCTTGTGCACAAAGCAAACAGTTCAATGTGTCTCTAACGTACCATGTGTTTTGCATTAAAAGAACAGTATTTTGAAAGAAATCAGGGGTTTTTGTAGAAGTGAAAAATCAGAGGGGGAAATTTATTCAGAGAAATATTCATTCATTAATGGGTGTTTACAAGGGTAGAGACAAAAATTTTCTGAACATGGCCTCCCTTCAATACCTTATTGGAATTCACAGAGCAATACACAAAGAGGAATTATTGCATGTGAACATTCCAATGTGATCTCAGAGAACATTCTGAAGACTGTAGTTTCAGCCTTGACCACCTTATCTGAAAGTCCCAAAATTTGTAACAAACTACTCCGGAAGCTACAGCATTATGGAACAAATATCTAGTCTTAAATGGTCACTCTCTATCTATTCCTCTTTAAACTTTTTTTAAAGCGAAAAGCCACTTGTGGGTTCTAAATGACATGACAGAAGCTTTCTTGTAATGTCCCGGAAACTCATTATGACTTCACAAAAGCTTCCTACAGCCAATGACCTCGTGATGTTGCCGCAAGGTCTCTTTACCATTCAAGCTGAGAGCTTGGGTAAGGGTGGAAAGTCTTTGCCGGTTACCATTTTGAGAATGGTTTCTCAAGGTCTTTATCACCTTTTTTTCCTATTGGCTATTTTCTTCTTGCAAGATAGTCTTGCTCAGCGACCAGCCTGGGCCACTGTTGGTCCAGACATTTCTCCAGAGGAACTGGAGGAATTCCTTAACCAACAGGCAACTAATGCCGATTTTACTTTCTGGGGAATGTGCGAAGCGTCCCTGAAAGTTATCTATTTCTATTCCATGGTTGTCATTATCATCGGCATGTGTTTTTCCATGGGATACTACATATCCAAACTGAAAGGGGGAAAAACCATAAAGGTAAGTTTTAACGATCAATTGTATTACAAGGAATATGGTCAAAATGTTAGACCATAGATTGGCTGCTGTCATTTTCTACTCCTATTCAGAGTAATATTAACCGGGGGGGGGGGGTAAAAAGCCACTACACCATGTGATTGATTTGTTTGATTAGAAGTACAATACTGTACATTTTAAGTCATATAGAATAGAATTTACACTAAACATGTATTTCTTCTATTATCTTGATTATTCTCACAGAATCGTGGCAATTATAGTTAGTTGGGGTTAATGGCTCATTTAGAGATATTTAGTCAACATTGTTGATCAACATTCAGAGTCAACACGGGAGTATGAGTTAAAGAAGAAGATAGCAGTCCTGTTTAAAATCTACTTAAATTTTGGGCACTCTTGATTCAAAATATTAACTTCTGATCCCATGTTTCTCCCCTATCAGGCAATGAGGATGCAGAAAACCATTTTAACTAATACACCAACGGAGGCCGAAAACATACAAAAAATCTTCAACAAGCTGGAAAGAGACATCTCAATGATCAAGAAATATATGAGAAAAGTTGCTCGTGAAGACAAAGGGAAAAATAAAAAAATAAGCCTAAAGAGAAGCAAGAGGATTGAATCAATGTATAAGTAACGAGCATTACTCTGATGACTATGTCACTGAACTATTATACACTTCTAAACATTGTATAGAAAATTATTTTTGTTTTGAATATATATAATTAAAAGTTTTCTTTGGTAGACAGTGTTGTGATGTTTTTCCCTTATGGTTCTGCTGTCACATATCTGGTATTAAAATAAACATATATCTAAGAGAGCAGTTTTTCACAGATAACAATACAGTGGACCCTCGCTTAACAAAGTCAATGTGTTGTCCAGGACCTTTTGTACTATGAACAATTAGTAAAGCAAAGTTCCCATAGGATTGCCGTGAATGCAGTTTTCTATAGGAACACATTGAAAACCAAAATTTGTTTACTGAAACACAGTGTCCTATAGGAGTGCATTGAAAACCAATTAATCCAATCCGGGAATAAATAAATTTCCGTTTGTTATGTGAATTTTGTGTTAAACGAGTCGCTTGTTAATGGAGGACCACTGTATGTTGTTTTAGTAGCTATTCACTACATTTCAAACCCAAACAAAGCACTGCTATGGCAGATGAAGATGCAAAGGTTTGTTCCATTCCAGGGCTATCCTGATATCAGATATGATGACTGCTATCAACAAGAAGGATAATGGAGGAAAAGACAGATAAACAGCCCCAAGAACAGCATAAGAAGGGGTGTCAGTGGTTGTCAGGGTTTTGTAAGCTGCAATTCAACACTCAGCAGAGTAGGAGGAAGTAAAAAAGGAAACTGTTCTCCTGACATCAAAATCATGATCTCACAAATATATGTTCCTCTTTGGTTCCTGCTAGCCAATGGCTTTCAAGCACTTTTGTGGAAGTAGGGACACCTTAAGGTGCCCTATTTGAAAACAATGCATTCCCTCAGACTTCTATTAAAGTGATGAAATGACAAACCTATCAACCAGTTGTTTGCACTCACTGGGAACAAGAGTTCAACTTAAGCGGTCTCAACAAATAGCTGACCAAACTCTTCCTGACAATTCACAATGCAAAGCAAAATGATCTTCCAACTATAGTTTAAGTTTTGATTGAAAATGGAGGAGCAAAGTGTGTCAGTAAAAAACATGGAAAGCTAATTGCGACCAGCAGATACTCATCCCTTGATTTTCGGAAAAACATTCCATATTTATCGGACCATGAGACACACCCAGGTTTTAGAGCAGGAAAAAGAGGGGGAGAAATCTGATCCAAGTAGTCCAGCATACTAAAATATTTATGGTATTAAAGCTACACATGGTAATATTTAAACACAACACGACAAAACATAGACCCGGCACCCATCATCCAACGCAAACACAAATACCCACACATTCACACAATCCCTCCCACCCTCTATTCCTCTATAAATCACTCAGGAGCACACGGCAGGTTTCTTTGGCAGCATTTGAATGGTGGGTTCCTCCGTCCTAAACTTCGTGGGATGGACTGGATTGGGCCTGGAGTTACTTTGCCTGGCACTATGCACGGTGCCTGCCATGGTCTCCGCTCACCATGATGCCTGGTGTGGGGAACACAGCGTGGTGACACTATGCCCAACAGAAGGCAAGGCGTGAGCCATGACTTCTGCTTGCCACGCTACCAGGTGCATGGCTCGCCGGCATGAGGCATGGAAGCACCAGGCCTGCTGCATGGCGTACTGCTTGCTGTGGCATCCGTTTACTATGCTGTATGGTGCAAGGAGCTTGGCGCAGAGGCACTCGGCCCGGCGCCAGGCCGGGTGCCTGCTGTGGCCTCTGCTCGCCACGCCACCCGATGCCAAGCACGTTGGCACTTGGTGTAGAGGCACTCTATCTGGCGCTGAGCGAGATACCCATTGTGGCCTCCGCTCACCATGAGTGGCAATAGAAAATTGAAGAATAAATGAATAAATAAATGAGTGAATGAATGAATGAATGAATGAATGAATGAATGATTTTTTGTAAACTGTTCCAACACCATAGCTTAGGAAGCAGGACTTATTGTTGTGTGTGGTGTCTTGGATCTACCCTTGTGCACAAAGCAAACAGTTCAATGTGTCTCTAACGTACCATGTGTTTTGCATTAAAAGAACAGTATTTTGAAAGAAATCAGGGGGTTTTGTAGAAGTGAAAAATCAGAGGGGGAAATTTATTCAGAGAAATATTCATTCATTAATGGGTGTTTACAAGGGTAGAGACAAAAATTTTCTGAACATGGCCTCACTTCAATACCTTATTGGAATTCACAGAACAATACACAAAAAGGAATTATTGCATGCAAACATTCCAATGTGATCTCAGAGAGCATTCTGAATACTGTAGATTCAGCTTTGACCACCTGATCTGAAAGTCCCAAAATTTGTAACGAACTACTCTGGCAGCTACAGCATTATGGAACAAATATCTAGTCTTAAATGGTCTCTATCTTTTCTTCTTTACACTTCTTTTCAAAGTTAAAAGCCACTTTGGTGTCTAAATGACATGACCGAAGCTTTCTTATAATGTCCCGGAAACTCTTTATGACTTTACAAAAGTTTCCTATAGCCAATGACCTCGTGATGTTGCCGCAACGTCTCTTTACCATTCAAACTGAGAGCTTGGGTAAAGGTGGAAAGACTTTGCTGGTTACCATTTTGAGAATGGTTTCTCAAGGTCTTTATCACCTTTTTTTTGCCATGGGCTGTTTTCTTCCTCCAAAGTATTCTTGGTGACCGACCAGCCTGGGCAACTGTTGGTCCAGATATTACTCTGGAGGAATTAGAGGAATTATTTACCAAAGAGCCAACTAATTATTATTTTACTGTCTGGGGACTGTGCTAAGTGTCCCTGGAAGTAATCTATTTCAGTTCAATGGTGGTAATCATCATCACCATGTGTTTATCCATGGGATACTTCTTATCCAAACTGAATGGGGAAAAAACCATAAAGGTAAGTTTTAATGATCAATTGTATTACAAGGGAAATGGTCAAAATATAAGACCATAGATTGGCAGCTGTCATTTTCTACTTCTAATCAGATTAATATTAACCAGGGGAAGGTAAAAAGCCACTATACCATGTGATTGATTTGTTTGATTAGAAGTACAATACTGTACATTTTAAGTTGTATAGAATAGAATTTACACTAAACATGTATTTCTTCTATTATCTTGATTATTCTCACAGAATCGTGGCAATTATAGTTGGGGTTAATGGGTCATTTAGAGATATTTAGTCAACATTGTTGATCAACATTTTGATTCAACATGGGAATATGAGTTAAAGAAGATAGCAATCCTGTTTAATACCTACTTAAATTTTTGGCATTCTTGATGCAAAATATTAACTTCTGTTCACATGTTTCTCAACCCTATCAGGCAACAAGGATGCAGACATCCATCGTGACTAATACATCAATGGATGCTGAATACATACACAGCTTCTGCATCAAGTTGGAAAATGAAATCTCCAAGATAAAAAAAATACATTGAAAAAGTTGCTCATCATGACAAAGTGAAACATCAAAAATTAAGCAAAAAAAGAAGCAAGAACATTGAAGAAATGTATAAGTCACGAGGATAACTTAAGTCTTAAATGCTCTCTATCTTTTCCTCTTTACACGTTTTTAATGTTAAAAGACTCTTTTGTGTTCTAAATGACATAACAGAAGCTTTCTTATAATGTCCTGGAAACTCATTATGAATTCACAAAAGCTTCCTACAGCCAATGACCTCGTGATGTTGTCTCTTTATCATTCAAGCTGAGAGCTTGGGTCAAGGTGGAAAGGCTTTTCTGGTTATCAGGTTCTTTTCCTTTGGGCTGTCTTCTTCTTTCAAGATATTCTTGGTGAACGACCAGCCAAGGCAACTGTCCGTCCGGATATTATTCCAGAGTAACAAGGGGCACCTTATCACTATTTTACTGGCTGGGGACAGTGTGAAGGGTACCTGGAAGTAGTGTATTTCAGTTCTAAGTTTGTATTCATCCTTGCTATTTATTTATCCATGGGATACTTCTTATCCAAACTGAAAGCGATAAAAACCATAAAAGTAAGTTTTAACTATCAATTGTATTACAAGTACAATGTTCAAAATATTAGACCATTGATTGGCCGGTGATATTTTCTACTCCTAATATGATTAATATTAACCTGGGGAAGGTAAAATGCCACTATACCATGTGAATGATTTGTTTGATTAGAAGTACAATACTGTACATTCTAAGTCATATAGAATAGAATTTACACTAAACATGTATTTCTTCTATTATCTTGATTATTCTCACAGAATCGTGGCAATTATAGTTATTTGGGGTCAATAGCTCATATAGAGATAGTTAGTCAACATTGTTGATCAACATTCAGTGTCAACACTGGACTATGTGTTAAAGAAGAAGATAGCAATCCTGTTTAATACCTACTTAATTTTTTGGCAATCTTGATCCAAAATATTAACATCTGTTCCCATGTTTCTCAACCCTATCAGGCCACAAGGATCCAGACATCCATTGCGACTAATTCACCAGCGGATGCTGAATACATACAAAACATCTTTATCAAGTTGGAAAGTGACATCTCAAAGATAAAGAAACACATGAAAAAAATTGCTCGTAATGACAAAGTAAAACATCAAAAATTAAGCAAAAAAAGAAGCAAGAGGATTGAAGAAATGTATAAGTCACGAGGATGACTCCTATGACAATGTCACAGAACTGTTATACACTTTTAAACATTCTATAGAAAATTATTTGTATTTAAAATATATATAATTAAAAGTTTTCTTTGGTAGACAGTGGGATTAACTTCTGTTGCCATTTTTCTCATCCGTATCAGGCATAATGATCAGGACATCCATCACAACTAATACACCAATGGATGCTGAATACATAGACAACATCTTCATCAAGTTGGAAAATGACTTCTCCAAGATAAAGAAATACATGAAAGAGTTGGTCATCATGACAAAGTGAAACATCACAAATTAAGCAAAAAAAGAAGCAAGAGCATTGAAGAAATATACAAGTCATGAGGATGACTCATGTGACAAAGTCACAGAACTGTTATACACATTCTATAGAAAATTATTTGTATTTAAAATATATATAATTAAAAGTTGTATTTGATAGACAGTGTTGTGATTTTTTTCCCTTATGATTCTGCTATTACATATCTGCCATTAAAATAAACAGTTATATCTAAGAGAGCATTTCTTCACAGATAACAGTACAGTGGACCCTCGCTTCACAAAGTTAATGCGTTCTCAAGGATCTTTTGTACCATGAGAAATTACTAAAGCAAAGTTCCCATAGGATTGTCTCGAATGCAATTTTCTATAGGAACACATTAAAAACCAAAATTTGTTAATCAAAACACAGTTTCCCATAGGAATGCATTGAAACCAATTAATCCATTCCAGAAAAAATGTAAACATTCCACTGTGATCTCAAAGAGCATTCTGAATACTGTAGATTCAGCCTTAACCACCTTATCTGAAAGTCCCAAAATTTGTAACAAACTACTTCGGCAGCTACAGCGTTAGGGAACAAATATCTTGTCTTAAATGGTCTATATCTTTCCTCTTTACACTTTTTTAAAGTTAAAAGCCTCTTTTGTGTTCTAAATGACACAACAGAAGATTTATTATAATGTCCTGGAAACTCATTCACAAAAGTTTCCTACAGCCAATGACATTGTGATGTTGCCACAAAGTCTCTCTACCATTCAAGCTGTGAGCTTGGGCCAATGTGGTACGGCTTCTCTCGTTAGCTTTTTGAGAATGTTTTCTCAAGGTCTTTATCATCTTCTTTTGCTGTGGGCTGTCTTCTCCTTCCAAGATAATCTTAGTGAACGACCATCCTAGGCAACTGTCAGTCTGGATCTGACTCCAGAAGAACTATAACAATTCCTTACCAAAGAGCCACCTAATCACTATTTTATTGGGTGGGGACTGTGCGACGGGTCCATGGAAGTAGTCTATCTCAGTTCCAAGGTGGAGGTCATCATAGCCATGTTTTTAGCTGTGGGATACTTCTTATCCAAACTGAAAGCAACAAAAACCATAAAAGTAAGTTTAAACTTGGTGAAATATGAAGTTTCAATAAATGAACCTGATAACACTTAAGCCCTCCTTCTGGATAGAGGGAGAAAAACAGAGACAAGGGAACGTTAGAATAAAGCCAGGGGATACAACACAGTAAATTTGTATTTTTGTGATTACAAGTACTGCTAGCAGGCTAACATTAAGAAAATTATCAAGCAGAAAATTTGCCTTCATTTTCATCTGTGAAATAAATTTACTGCGATTAACATGTTAACATGTCAAGTTCTTGTTAAGGGTCAACAGAGGAGTATGAATTAAAGAAGAAGACAGCAAGCCTGTTTAATACCTACTTATTTTTTTTTTTGTTACTCTTGATGCAAATGTTAACTTCTGTTCCCATTTTTCTCAGCTCTTTCAGGAAATAATGATCCAGACATCTGTCTCAACTAATACGAAACTGGATGATCAATATATATGCAACATGATCATCAAGTTCGAAAGTGACATCTGCAAGATAAAGAAATACATGAAAAAAGTTGCTCATCATGACTAAGTGAAAAATCACAAATTAAGCAAAAAAAAAAGCGCAACAGCATTGATAAAATATATAAGTCACGAGGATGACTCATGTGACAAAGTCACAGAACTATTATAGACTTTTAATCATTCCATAGAAAAATATTTCGATTTAGAATATATATATCTAAAAGTTGTATTTGGTAGAGTGTGTTGTGATTTTTTTTCTTATGGTTCTGCTGTTACATACATGTTGTTCTTACGGTTCTGCCGTTATGTATCTGGCATTAAAATAAACAGCAAGATCTAAGAGAGCATTTCTTCACAGATTATAATACAGTGGACCCTTGCTTAACAAAGTTAATGTGTTCTCCTGGACCTTTTGTACTATGAAAAATTAGTAAAGCAGATTTCCCATTGGAATGCCTTGAATGCAATTTCTCACAGTAATGGTTTAAAAATCAAAATGTGTTTACTGAAAAACAGTTTCCCATAGGAAAGCATTGAAAACCAATTTTTTTCATGACTTTATATGTAAAATATGCCACAATTTTACTGGCTGGGGACTAACCAAAGGGTGCCTGGAAGATCTATAACTTTGTAGTAAGGTGGCATTCATTATTACCAGACTACCAGTAAGTAGCAAGTACAGCAATAGTGATTCATTTGTCTGTCCAGAGCAGTGGTGGGTAGATTGGCTTCCCTTGCTCTGTGTAAGGTTATGCCATACAAGGCATTGGGAATATACATTTCAAGAACCCTGGACTGAGCTTTTAACCACAACATTTTTGTCCTGACTCTTTTTTTCACAGTGCGAGAGAAAACTGCTATGTGGTTGCTCAACATGTTTAACATGGATGCTGTGAAGAATTACAAGGATAGACTCATGAGACAACATCACAAAACTATTATAGACTTTGAAACATTTCTTTTGAAGCACTGTACTCTCAAGGCAAAACAAGAGAAGTATATCTAGTCTTAGATGGCCTCTGTCCTTTCCCCTTTACACTTCTCTTTAGTTACAAGCTTTTTTTTATAAAGTCCTTTATGACTTCACATAGGTTTCCTACAGCCAATGACCTCATGATGTTGCCATGTAGCCTCTCTACCATTCAGGCTGAGAGCTTGGTCAAGGTGGAAAGGTGTTTTTTTTATTAGCATTTGAGAATGTTTTCTGAAGTTTTTTGTCAGCTTCTTCTGCTGTGGGCTGTCTACATGTTCCAAGATGTCCTTGGTGGTTGTGAACGACCGGCCTGGGCAACTGTTGGTCCGGATCTGACTCCAGAGGAATTACAGCAATCATTCACTAAAGAGCCATCTAACATTTCAATATGTAAAATATGCCACTATTTAACTGGCTGGGGTCTATCCAAAGGGTGCCTGGAAGTTATATATTTTAGTTCTAAGGTGGCACTCCTTATAGTGATCTGTTCATCTGTCTTCTACCTCTTATCCAAACCGAAAGAGATAAAAACCATAATGGTAAGTTTAAAGTATCAATTGTATTACAGGTTCAAGGAAAATGATCAAACGTTAGACCATTGATTGGCTTTTGTCATTTTCTACTCCTAATCAGATTAATATATATCAAGGAGAAGGTAAAGAAGCCACTATACCACGTGACTGATTTGTTTTATTAGAAGTACATTGCAAGTTGTATAAAATAGAATTTTAGTGTACTTACACTAAAAATGTATTTCTTCTATTATCTTGACTATTCTCACAGAATAGTGGCAATTAGATTTAGTTGGGGTTCATCGTTTATTTAGAGATATGTAGTCAACATTGTTGATCAACATTCAACAATCTCTCAGAAGACATGGATAATTTTTTTCTTGTGTATATACATTTGTGTATCTGTTTTTCAAGACTGAAATAGGACTATGGTAGAAATGCATAAAACAGCCTGCTTGGTGGTATCTTTTCAAGTTGCCAAAATCATTGGTGAAATAAATGAACCTGATAACAACAGCCCTCCTATTGAATAGAGGAAGAATAGCAGAGACAAGGGCACTTTGGAATAAAGCCAGGAAATAGGACTCAGTAAATTTGTATTTTTGTAGTTAGAAAACCATTTAGGAGGCTAACAGTAAGAAAATTATCAAGCTGTAAATTTGCCTTTGTTTTATCTGAGAAAGTAATTTCCCATGATTAACATGTTAAGTTCTTTTTAAGAGTCAACAAAAACGTATGCGTAAAAGAAAACAGCAATCCTGTTCAAGATCTACTTAATTTTTTTGTTACTCTAGTCTAGATGCAAAACATTAACTTCTACTCCCATTTTCCACAGCCTTATCAGGCAATGATCCAGACATCTACTATTTCAGTTTCTACACAAGTGGATGAGGAATACAGACGCAACATGATCATCAAGATGGAAACTGACATCTACCAATTAAAAAAGTACATGAAACAAGTTGTTCATCGTGAAAACAAATGTCGCAAAAAAAAAAAAGAAGAAACAAGAGCATTGAAGAAATGTAAAAGTTATGAGGAGGACTCATGTGACAAAGTCACAGAACTATTATAGGCTAGTAAGCAATCTATAGAAAATTATTTGTCTTTAGAATATATATAAATAAAAGCTGCACGTTGTAGACAGTGTTGTGATTTTTCTTATGATTCTGCAGTAACTTCAATTCTATAAATCTGTCATTAAAAGAAAGAGGTATGTCTGTGAAATTTCCTCATGGATAAGCTTTACTATTTGCAATTTTGTTGCTAAGTTTTCAGTAAACAGAAGGATTCCTCTGAGCTCTGGCGTAGTGTCAGGCAAAAAGGAGGGGGGTGATTCCCCTACCAGAAATGGAGTCAGTAAGCAGCTGACGTGTGACAATTTAAAATATGTAAAGTTGCCACAATTTTACTGGCTGAAGACTCACCAAAGGGTGCCTCGAAGTTATATACTGTACCTAAGTTGTAAAGTGGCAATCATTACAGTCGGTCTGCCAGTAGCTAGCAAGTGCAATGCTGAATGGGGTCTGCATTACACTGGATGGCCAAAAGAGGCATGAGGAGGCTGTACTTCAAGAAAATAATAAAGGGATGATAGGGCTGGAGCCTCCTGATGTTCTGATCGTACATTTGGGTGGCCATGACCAGAGCAAATTGAAGAGTAAGGAGTTGGTGATGTGCAAGAGGGTGCTTGGGGTGGTCATCGTGTAATCAGGGATTCTACCAGAATGGATTTTGAAGAGTGTTGTCAAATCCAAGCATCTGGATTGGGCCCAAAGGGGTATTAATTGGAAGCTGAAGGCATGGTTACTGAGACATTGTGGTTTCTATATGGAGCATGAGGGCATTCAATTCAGGTGACATGAGTCATTCAGGGAGGATGGTATACATTTGGCGAACATAGGATAGTGCAGTTAAGTGGACAAGCTACGGAAGGGCATTTTAGCTGTTCTTATTATGGCAGTTGGGGTGAGAGGAGCCAAGCAGGTGCTGGCTCTCTTTAGTG
The DNA here is from genome assembly GCA_030440675.1 of Furcifer pardalis. NCBI lineage: Eukaryota > Metazoa > Chordata > Lepidosauria > Squamata > Chamaeleonidae > Furcifer > Furcifer pardalis. The sequence goes on along the minus strand of CP126891.1, from coordinate 164,165,024 downwards.
GCAGGAAGTGGTGGGTTAGGGTGGTAGCGGTAAATCCCTCCGGACAATTTGACGAGGCAGAAATTGTACTGTTTGTGAAAGACTGGACTGGATGACTGTTTTTTGGGATGTAACTCCAAAGGAATTACAGCAACTAAAGAGCAATTTAACTTTTTTCATGACTTTATATGAAATGTATGCCACAATTGTACTGCCTGGGGACTATACAAAGGGTGCCTGGAAGGTATATATCTTAGTTGTAAGGTGGCATTCATTATTACTGGACTACCCATTAGTAGCAAGTGCAGCACTGAGTGGGGGCTAGAGATTCATTCACCTATCCAGACCAGTGGTGGGTAGATTGGCCTCCCTTGCTCTGTTTCAGGATATGCACTACCACATTTTGGAAATATAAATTTCAAGAACCCTGGACTGAGCTTTGAACCACATACTTTTTCTCCTGACTCTTTATTTCACAGTGGGAGGGAAAACTGCTATATGGTTGCTCAACATGTTTTACATGGACGCTGCAAAGAATTCCAAGGATTGACTCATGAGACAACGCCACAAAACTATTATAGGCTTTGAAGCATTTCTTTCAAAGCACTGTACTCTCAAGGCAAACTAAGAGAAGTATATATAGTCCTAGATGGCCTCTGTCTTTCACCCTTTAACTTCTCTTTAGTTACAAGTTTTCTTATAAAGTCCTTTATGACTTCACCTAAGTTTCCTACAGCCAATGACCTCATGATGTTGCCACATAGTCTCTCTACCATTCAAGCTGAGAGCTTGGTCAAGGTTGAAAGTTTTTTTTTATTAGCATTTGAGAATGTTTTCTCAAGTTTTTTGTCAGCTTCTGCTGTCTACCTGTTCCAAGATGTTTTGGTGGTTGTGAACGACCGGCCTGGGCAACTGTTGGTCCGGATCTGACTCCAGAGGAATTACAGCAATCATACACTAAAGAGCCATCTAACATTTCAATATGTAAAATATGCCACTATTTAACTGGCTGGGGTCTATCCAAAGGGTGCCTGGAAGTTATATATTTTAGTTCTAAGGTGGCATTCCTTATAGTGATCTGTTCATCTATCTTCTACCTCTTATCCAAACCGAAAGAGATAAAAACCATAATGGTAAGTTTAATGTATCATTTGTATTACAGGTTCAAGGAAAAATGATCAAACAGACCATTGATTGGCTGCTGTCATTTTCTACTCCTAATCAGATTAATATATATCGAGGAGAAGGTAAAGAAGCCACTGTACCACGTGACTGATTTGTTTTATTAGAAGTACATTGCAAGTTGTATAAAATAGTATTTTAGTGTACTTACACTAAAATGTATTACACTAAAATGTATTTCTTCTATTATCTTGATTATTCTCACAGAATCGTGGCATTTACATTTAGTTGGGTTCATAGTTTATTTAGAGATATGTAGTCAACATCATTGATCAACATTCAACAATCTCTCAGAAGACATGGATATTTTTTTCTTGTATATATACATTTGTGTATCTGTTTTTCAAGACTGAAATAGGACTATGGTAGCAATGCATAAAACAGCCTGCTTGGTGGTATCTTTTCAAGTTGCCAAAATCATTGGTGAAATAAATGAACCTGATAACAACAGCCCTCCTATTGAATAGAGGAAGAATAGCAGAGACAAGGGCACTTTGGAATAAAGCCAGGAAATAGGACTCAGCAAATTTGTATTTTTGTAGTTAGAAAACCATTTAGGAGGCTAACAGTAAGAAAATTATCAAGCTGTAAATTTGCCTTTGTTTTACCTGAGAAAGTAATTTCCCATGATTAACATGTTAAGTTCTTTTTAAGAGTCAACAAAAACGTATGCGTAAAAGAAAACAGCAATCCTGTTCAAGACCTACTTAATTTTTTTGTTACTCTAGTCTAGATGCAAAACATTAACTTCTACTCCCATTTTCCACAGCCTTATCAGGCAATGATCCAGACATCTACTATTTCAGTTTCTACACAAGTGGATGAGGAATACAGACGCAACATGATCATCAAGATGGAAACTGACATCCACCAATTAAAAAAGTACATGAAACAAGTTGTTCATCGTGAAAACAAATGTCGCAAAAAAAGAAGAAACAAGAGCATTGAAGAAATGTAAAAGTTATGAGGAGGACTCATGTGACAAAGTCACAGAACTATTATAGGCTAGTAAGCAATCTATAGAAAATTATTTGTCTTTAGAATATATATAAATAAAAGCTGCATGTTGTAGACAGTGTTGTGATTTTTCTTATGATTCTGCAGTAACTTCAATTCTATAAATCTGTCATTAAAAGAAAGAGGTATGTCTGTGAAATTTCCTCATGGATAAGCTTTACTATTTGCAATTTTGTTGCTAAGTTTTCAGTAAACATAAGCATTCCTCCGAGCTCTGGTGCAGTGTCAGGCAAAAGAAGGGGTGGGTGATTCCCCCACCCGAAATGGAGGCAGTAAGCAGCTAATGTGTGACAATTTAAAATATGTAAAAGTTGCTACAATTTTACTGGCTGGGAACTATGCAAAGGCTGTCTGGAAGTTATATACTGTATCTTAGTTGTAAGGTTACGCTGTTTTAATCTTTTCTTATGAATTCTTTCTTATGAATTCCTGAAGTTTTAAACATTATTATTTTTATTGGATTTGGTCTGTGTTTTTAGCTATGCTGTAAGCCGCCCAGAGTCGGGTTTACCCGATTGGGGCGGGATAGCAAACGTAAATAAATAAATAAATAAATAAATAAATAAGGTGACACTCATTATTGTCGGTCTGCCAGTAGCAAACAAGTGCAATGCTGAGTGGGGGCTGCATTACACTGGATGACCAAAAGAGGCATGAGTTGGCAAAACTTCAAGAAAATAATTAAGGGAGGACTGTGCTTGTGCCTCCTGATGTTCTGGCGGTACATTTGGGTGGCAATGACCTGGGCAAACTGAAGAGTAAGGAGTTGGCAAACTGCATCATCAGTGACTTTGCAGAGCTTTTAAAGAGGGTACCTGGGGTGGTCATCGTGTAATCAGGGAATTCTACCACAACGTGTTTGGAAGAGTGTAGTCAAATCCAAGCTTCTGGATTGGGCCCAAAGAGGTATTATCCGGGAGCTGAAGGCATGGGTACTGAGACATTGTGGCTTCTATATGGAGCATGAAGGCATTCAATTTGGGTGACATGAGTTATTCAGGGAGAATGGTATACATTTGGCAAACATACCATTGGGTAGTTGGTTGGATAACCTATGGTGGGGCATTTCAGCTGTTATTAATAGGCAGTTGGGGTGAGAGGCTCAAAGCTGGTTCAGACTGAATGTGCTGCATTAAGGTGGTAGCAGTAAATCCCTCCAGACATCTTTGTTAAGTCAGAAAATGTACTCTTTGTGAATGACTGGCCTGGGCAACTCATTCTGGAGATGTGACTCCGATGGAATTAGAGCAAATCAAGAGCAATTTAACTTTTTTCATAACGTAATATATAAAATATGCCAAAATTTTACTGGCTGGGGACTATCCAAAGGGTGCCTGGAAGATCTATAACTTAGTTGTAAGGTGGCATTCATTATTACCGGACTACCAGTAAGTAGCAAGTACAGCAATAGGGATTCATTTGCCTGTCCAGAGCAGTGGTGGGTAGATTGGCTTCCCTTGCTCTGTGTCTGGTTATGCACTACCAGGTATTAGGAATATACATTTCAAGAACCCTGGACTGAGCTTTTAGCCACAACATTTTTGTCCTGACTCTTTTTTTTTTACAGTGGGAGGGAAAACTGCTATGTGGTTGCTCAACATGTTTAACATGGATGCTGTGAAGAATTACAAGGATAAACTCATGAGACAACATCACAAAACTATTATAGGCTTTGAAGCATTTCTTTTGAAGCACTGTACTCTCAAGGCAAAACAAGAAAGGTATATCTAGTCTTAGATGGCCTCTGTCCTTTCCCCTTCACACTTCTCTTTAGTTACATGCTTTTTTATAAAGTCCTTTATGACTTCATATAAGTTTCCTACAGCCAATGACCTCATGATGTTGCCACGTAGCCTCTCTACCATTCAATCTGAGAGCTTGGTCAAGGTGGAAAGGTGTTTTTTTTAATTAGCATTTGAGAATGTTTTCTCAAGTTTTTTGTCAGCTTCTTCTGCTGTGGGCTGTCTACATGTTCCAAGATGTCCTTGGTGGTTGTGAACGACCGGCCTGGGCAACTGTTGGTCCAGATCTGACTCCAGAGGAATTACAGCAATCATTCACTAAAGAGCCATCTAACATTTCAATATGTAAAATATGCCACTATTTAACTGGCTGGGGTCTATCCAAAGGGTGCCTGGAAGTTATATATTTTAGCTCCAAGGTGGCACTCCTTATAGTGATCTGTTCATCTGTGTTCTACCTCTTATCCAAACTGAAAGAGATAAAAATCAGAATGGTAAGTTTAAAATATCAATTGTATTACAGGTTCAAGGAAAATGATCAACCGTTAGACCATTGATTGGCTTTTGTCATTTTTTACTCCTAATCAGATTAATATAAATCAAGGAGAAGGAAAAGAAGCCACTATACCACGTGACCAATTTGTTTTATTAAAAGTCAGTTTTAAGTCATATATAATGGGACTTTAGTGTACTTACACTATAAATGTATTTCTTCTATTATCTTAATTATTCTCACAGAATAGTGGCAATTAGATTTAGTTGGGGTTCATAGTTTATTTAGAGATATGTAGTCAACATCGTTGATCAACATTCAACAATCTCTCAGAAGACATGGATAATTTTTTTCTTGTGTATATACATTTGTGTATCTGTTTTTCAAGATTGAAATAGGACTATGGTAGCAATGCATAAAACAGCCTGCTTGGTGGTATCTTTTCAAGTTGCCAAACTCATTGGGGAAATGAATGAACCTGATAACTCTAGCCCTCCTTCTAAATAAAGGAAGAACAGCAAAAAGAAGGGAACTTTGGAATAAAGCCAGGAGATAGGACTCAGTAAATTTGTATTTCTGTAGTTAGAAAAACTGTTTGCAGGCTGACATTAAGAAAATTTTCAAGCAGTAAATTTGCCTTCATTTTTATCTGAGAAAGAAATTTCCCATGATCAGCATGTTAAGTTCTTCTTAAGAGTCAACAAAAAAGTTTGAGTTAAAGAAAGCAGCAATCCTGTTCAAGACCTACTTACATTTTTTGTTACTCTAGATGCAAAATATTAACTTCTGCTCCCATTTTCCACAGCCCTATCAGGCAATGATCCAGACATCTACTATTTCAGTAACTACACAAGTGGATGAGGAATGCACACGCAACATGATCATCAAGATGGAAACTGACATCTACAAAATAAAAAAGTACATGAAACAAGTTCATCGTGAAAACAAACATCGCAAAAAAAGAAGAAACAAGAGTATTGAAGAAATGTATAAGTTATGAGGAGGACTCGTGACAAAGTCACAGAACTATGATAGGCTAGTAAGCAATCTATAGAAAATTATTTGTCTTTAGAATATATATAAATAAAAGTTGCACGTTGTAGACAGTGTTGTGATTTTTCTTATGATTCTGCAGTAACTTCAATTCTATAAATCTGGCATTAAAAGAAAGAGGTATGTCTGTGAAATTTCCTCACGGATAAGCTTTACTATTTGCAATTTTGTTGCTAGGTTTACAGTAAACATAAGCATACCTCCGAGCTCTGGTGTAGTGTCAGGCAAAATGGGGGAGGGGGTGATTCCCCCACCAGAAATGGTGGCAGTAAGCAGCTGATGTGTGACAATTTAAAATATGTAAAAGTTGCCACAATTTTACTCATTGGTGACTATTCAAAGGGTGCATGGAAGTTATATACTGTATCTTAGTTGTAAGGTGGCACTCATTACAGTCGGTCTGCCAGTAGCTAGCCAGTGCTATGCTGAGTGGGGGCTGCATTACACTGGATGGCCAAAAGAGGCATGAGGTGGCAGAACTTCATGAAAATAATTAATGGAGGACTGGGCTGGTGCCTCCTGATGTTCTGGTCATACATTTGGGTGGCAATGACCTGTGCAAAGTGAAGAGTAAGGCGTTGGCGATGTGCATCATCAGTGACTTTGCACAGCTTTTAAGGAGGGTGCCTTTGGTGGTCATTGTGTAATCAGAGAATTCTACCACAACGTGTTTGGAAGAGTTAAGTCAAGTCCAAGCCTCTGGATCGGGCCCAAAGGGGTATTAACTGGGAGCTGAAGGCATGGGTACTGCGACATTGTGGTTTCTATATGGAGCATGAGGACATTCAATTCGGGTGACATGAGTCATTCAGGGAGGATGGTATACATTTGGCGGAAATAGGATTGTGCACTTAAGTGGACAAACTATGGTGGGACATTTCAGGTGTTAATAATAGACAGTTGGGGTGAGTGCAGCCAAGCAAGTGGTGGTGGAAAGTGCTGGGTTAAGGTGGTAGCAGTAAATCCCTCCAGGCATCTTTGATGAGGCAGAAAATGTACTGTTTTTGAACGACTGGCCTGGGTGACTGTTTATGGGGATGTGACTCCCAAGGAGTTAGAGCAACTGTTAACTAAAGAGCAATTTAACTTCTTTCATGACTTTATATGTAAAATATGCCACAATTTTACTGTCTGGGGACTATCCAAAAGGTGCCTTGAGGTTTTTATATATGCGACTCAGGGCGGTTTACAATCAGCAAAAGTACACAGCACAAATAATAATAATAATACATTTTTCTAAATCAATAATAGATTTCTCTCTCCCCTTCAGCTATTGGTGGGTGCCCGAAGTATCTTGAAAAGTTGTGAGAATCATATAACCATAGTTCAAACGTAGCTCCCCCTGGGCCTCTGCAATGTCAAATGGCAGTTGGGATCTTGGTCACCACCTCCTTTCTGCGCTTTCCCTATGGGGGGTGAAGGAGGTGGCATGATGTTTCACTGACCTCCCCCTGGGCTTCTGCGATGTCAAATGGCAGTTGGGATCTTGGTCACCACCTCCTTCCTGCTCTTTCTCTGTGGGGGGGGGGGAGGTGGAATGCTGTTTCCCTGACCTCCCCCTGAGCTTCTGTGATGTCAAATGGCAGTTGGGATATATCTTAGTTGTAGTGTGGCATTCATTATAGCTGGACTGCCAGTAAGTAGCAAATGCAGCACTAGAGCAATTACTAAAGAGCCATCTAATTTTCAAATACAGTAATACCTCAGATAACATTAGTATCGAATAACACTAAAATCGCATAACATTAAGCAATCTGGGGGAAAGAATTGCATCGGATAACATTAAGATCCTATGGGATGCATCAGATAACAACCGCTAAAGCCTGTGTGGTTACAATGTATCTCTATGGATCCCATAGGATTTTAACATGCATCGGATAACACTAAATATCGTATAACACCAAGACTTGTGGAACCAGGTTTTAGTGTTATCTGAGGTTTTACTGTACAGTAATACCTCAGATAATGTTAAGACTTGGTCCCACAAGTCTTAATGCTATGCGATTTTTAGCCTTATCCGATTCATGTATCTGATAGCGTTAAAATCCTATGGTGCTGGCTCGGATAACTCCAACTCCATAGAGATACAGAATGCAAGGGAAAGTCAAGGAAACATGCTGGAACCTTAAAGAAATAATTGTCTAAAGGGTAAATACATTACAAAAACATCCCAAACCACCATGACATTGGGGGGGGGGGAATAGAGCATTTTTAAACTTTTGAAAACCCACCACTAGCAGATTCACAAAGAAACAAAGATGTAGAATGGAGTCTCTCTAAAAAGAAAATCAAATCAATCTCACCAAACTTTATAAACAACTCACCGCTAGCAGATTCGCAGATAAACAAAGATGGACAATGGAATCTCTTCCAGATGGGCAAAGGAATTTTCTTTAAAAAATCAAAATAAAAACAAAACCATGTTGATCCCTAAGCCTCCCTTCCGTCCACCCCCCACCCCCAAGCCAATTGGAACAAAAGTTTCATCTGCCTACTTTCCACTGTGCCAAATAATGCTCCAGTAATCTGAAGAATGAAGCCAAAATGCCAAGACTTCTTCCAAAAATATTGAACCCCCCCCCCGAAAATTCAAAATGGCTCTCAAGAACTCCTCTCTTTCACTTCTCTCCTCGTGCAAACCAACAACAACAAGGAAGGTGGGCTAATCCTTTACTGCCCAGGAGCAATGCATCCTGGGAAAAATATTTCCTGTGGTGGAATTACAGGAGGGGTGCCCACAATTTTTGGGTTGTGGGCCGATCATGTAGTTCAGAGAGCCACTCACTAAGGCCCAGGGGCCGGGTGCGGCCCCCAATGCCAATTCATCTGGCCTGTGCAGGCACATTTTACTTCCACTTCCAGGAGTGACGAGGATATCGCGGGCCAGATGAATTGGCCACACCCAGCCCCCGGCCCTTAGTTTGGGTACCACTGAATTACAGGATGAGTCCAGCTCCAAACACATTTAATATGGCATGAGGCTTACTGAGTGGGATTCAATGGCAGTGGTTGCCTGAGGTACAGTCTGGCCAAGTTATCTGGGATTGGTTTGATCCAGTTGTCCCTGAGGAAGTGGACAGGCTCCTGGGAGCTGTCCGTGCTACTCCCTGCACATTAGACCCTTGTCCCGCCTGGCTTGTTAAATCGGCCAGGTTGGTGACTGGTGGCTGGGTCGAGGCAATTATTAATTCCTCGCTCCGGGAGGGGTTTTTTTCCGGCATCTTTAAAACATGCATTGATGCGCCCCCTCCTGAAGAAGCCTTCCCTCGACCCAACTATAATGGCCAATTTTCGACCTGTATCCAACTTACCCTTTTTGAGTAAAGTATTGGAAAAGGCAGTGGCATGGTGGCTACAGGAGATCCTGGATGAAGTGGATTATCTAGACCCATTTCAGTCAGGATTCAGGCCTGGATATGGTATGGAAACTGCATTGGTCGCACTGGTGGATGATCTCTGGAGGGAACGGGATAGTGGACATCCATCTGTCCTGGCTCTTCTTGACCTCTCAGCGGCATTCGATAACATCGACCACGGTATCCTTCTGGGAAGACTCCGAGGATTGGGGATCCAGGGCACAGTGTTGGCCTGGTTTTCATCATTTCTGAAGGGCCGGACCCAGTCGGCGTGGTTGGAGGGTGAGATGTCCAGCCCTAGGCTGCTCCAATATGGGGTGCCTCAGGGTTCGGTGCTCTCACCTCTCCTATTTAATATCTACATGAAACCATTGGGCGAGATCATCCATTCCCACAGGGTGAGGTATCAGTATGCAGATGATACCCAATTGTATATCTCAGCCCGTGGGAACACTAGCGATGCAGTGGAAGTCCTTTCCAGGTGCCTGGGGGCTGTCAGGGTCTGGATAGGGGACAACGGGCTTCAGCTGAATCCTGGCAAAACTGAGTGGCTGTGGGTAGGGGGTCCTGTGTTATCTCAGGAACTATCATCTTTGGTTCTGGATGGGGCAGCTTTGCCCCAAACAGACCCGGTATGTAATCTGGGGGTCCTCCTGGATTTGCGACTACTACTCAAAGAGCAGGTGTCAGTTGTGGCCAGGAGGGCCTTTGCACAACTTCGTGTGATTTGCCAGTTTTGGCTGTTCCTAGACCGGGACTCCTTGCTCATGGTCACACATGCCTTATTCACCTCCAGACTTGATTATTGTAATGCACTCTACATGGGGCTGCCCTTGGTGACCATTTGGAGGCTACAGCTGGTCCAGAACACAGCTGCACGAGTGGTGTTGGGGTGCGGGCGTTATGACCGTGCCTCACTGCTGCTGAGGGAGCTGCACTGGGTTCCAGTTTGCCTCCAGGTGCAATTCAAAGTGCTGGTTATTACCTTTAAAGCCCTACATGGTAGTGGACCAGGATACTTAAGAGACCGCATCGTCCCATGGACATCTGTCCGTTCCACCAGAGCAGACCGGAGAGGCTCTCTGGTTGTGCCATTGGCCAGAGAGGCGCACCTCTCTGGCACTAGAAGGAGGGCCTTCTCTGTGTCTGCTCCGGCCCTATGGAACCTCCTCCCAATAGAACTATGCCTGCAAACAGAGCTGCTATCCTTCAGGAAAGGATTGAAAACCTGGCTGGCAGGTCAGGTCTGGGGAATGGATCGATCAATTTCCCCAGCTGGCTGGATGGTTTGACACCCAGTGCCTCCTAGTTATAATGCCTAGCTATAATGCCTGGTTTTAAATGCTAAGTTTTTAAGCTCCTTTTAAAACTTTTAAAACTTTTAATTTCTAAATTGGTTTTAAATTGTTGTTTGGCTGATTGTGTTGAGAATCGCCCTGGGTCCCTTCGGGGAGAAGGGCGATAAACAAATTTAAATAGATAAATAAATAAAATTTACCAGCTTTCCCTTTGAAAGTTGCACAAAGGCCAGCCCAAGAAATCTTGTTTTGTGTATCAGAGAGTAAACAAACAAAAGTCAGGAAATGTTGTGGCACTTTCAAGAATAACTGTTGTACGATTTTAATGTTAGCTGTCGTGGAGCAAGTCCATTTCGTCAGTGAGATTTTATGGCATTAACTTAACCAGTCGTATCTGACTCTAGGGTTCAGTGCTCATGTCTGTTTCAAATCTGAAGAGCCAGTGCTGTCTGCTTGGTCATGTGGCAGGCATGACATTTCCTTGGTCATCTGACACGCATGATGTTTCCTTGGTCACGTGGCAGACATGACGTTTCCTTGGTCGCGTGGCAGGCATGACGTTCCTTGGTCACATGGCAGGCATGCCTTTTCCTGGGTCACATGGCAGGCATGACGTTTCCTTGGTCATGTGGCAGGCATGATGTTTCCTTGGTCGCGTGGCAGGCATGACATTTCCTTGGTCACATGGCAGACATGACGTTTCCTTGGTCACGTGGGAAGCATAATGTTTCCTTGGTCGCGTGGTAGGCATGATGTTTCCTTGGTTACGTGGCAGGCATGACATTTCCTTGGTCACATGGCAGGCATGACGTGTACTTGGTCGTGTGGCAGGCACGACGTTTCCTAGGTCACGTGGAAGGCATGACATTTCCTTGGTCACGTGGCAGGCATGACATTTCCTTGGTCACATGGCAGGCACGACATTTCCTTGGTCATGTGGCAGGCATGACTAGACACCAGAGTGCACGGAACGCTGCTAGGTTAAAGTTAATACAGTAAGGGGTGGCAGAGCTTGAGTCCCATTCCTGCGTCTCTTGGCACTTTGGCAACCGCTGTTCGTCATGACTTTGGCAACCCCCATTCCTCCCCACTTTCCGATCTCTTGCCTCGGTGCTCGGCTGCCTCTGCCTGGTGTGAGGCATAGCTCTGTGCTCTGCTGGCCAAGCCTGGCTCAGTCGACCAGCGTGGAACCCAGAGGCTGGAAAGTAAGCAGGAGTCGAGCTGAGTTAGGTTGGCGGGCAATAGAAGGGGTGTGTGGGGTCCCCAGTCTGGTGGCAGTCACTGCTAAGACACCCTGAATGGCACCCCATTGCTGGGGGAGGGGGCAGGATGGAGGGAAGTGGCGGGGGGAGGAGCCTTGGCCTCCTTTACTTCCTTATTACAATGGATCCGATAACGCTAGAAAGATCGTTATCAGATCCAAACTTTCCCCCCAAATTTGTCGTCGTTATGCGGTATTAGCGTTATCCGATACAAACGTTATCCGATGTATCACTGTATGTAAAATATGCCACCATTTTACTCGCTCAGGACTGTCCAAATGGTGCCTGGAAGTAATGTTTCTTAGTTGTAAGGCAGTACTCATTATAATCTTCGTCTACTTATCCAAACTGAAAGCGGAGGGAAAAAAACATAAAGGGTAAGTTTTAAGTATCAATTGTATTACAAGGAAAATGGTCAAAATGTTAAACCAATGATTGGCTGTAGCCATTTTCTACTGCTAATCAGATTACTGTAATATAAATCAGGGGAAGGTAACGTAGCCACTATACCATGTGATTGATTTGTTTTATTAGAAGTACTGTATATTTTAGATTGTATATAATAGAATATTATTGTATTTACACCTAAAATGTATTTCTTCTATTATCTTGATTATTCTCACAGAATTTTGGCTATTCTTCTTCTTCTTCTTCTTCTTCTTCTTCTTCTTCTTCTTCTTCTTCTTCTTCTTCTTCTTCTTCTTCTTCTTCTTCTTCTTCTTCTTCTTCTTCTTCTTCTTCTTCTTATTATTATTATTATTATTATTATTATTATTATTATTATTATTATTATTATTATTATTATTATTATTATTGCGGCTGACCCGTCGTAGTGACTCAAGGTGGCTTACAAACAATACATTATATTGCAATACAATATGTTGATGGGGGCTCAGGAGGAGGGGCGGCAAAGTCCTCAACCTGCCCTGGCTTCTTCTTCCCCTGGCAGTTGGTGTGGGCACAGGGGGAGGGGCAGTGAAGTCCTCAAATTACAATTATTTTAGATATATTTAGTCAACATTGTTGATCAACATTCAACAATCACTCAGAAGTAATGGAGACATTTTTCTCTGTGTATATACATGTGTGTATCTGTTTTTCAAGATTGAAATAGGTCACAGTGATGGCAAAACTTTTAGAGACTGTGTGCCCAAACTGCAACCCAAAACCTACTTATTGATCACCAAGTGCCAACAGAGCAACAGGGGAGGAAGGAAATGCTCCCATTCAGCTGCTGGGCAGAGGGGCAGGGTGAACTCTGTGCTTGGGGGAGGGAGGAAGTGCTCCCATTGGGCTGCTGAGCAGAGGGGTGGAGTGAACTCTATGCTGGGGTGACTGCACAGGTGCCCACAGAGAGGGCACTTAGTGCCAACTTCTGGCACATGTGCCATAGGTTCTCCACCACTGAAATAGGAATATGATAGCAATGCATGAAGCAGCCTGTTTGTAGGTATCTCTTCAAGTTGCCAAACTCATTGGTGAAATATGAAGTTTCAATAAATGAACCTGAGAACACTTAAGCCCTCCTTCTGGATAGAGGGAGAACAACAGAGACAAGGGAACTTTAGAATAAAGCCAGGGGATAAGACTCAGTAAATTTGTATTTTTGTGGTTAGAAATACTGCTAGCAGGCTAACACTAAGAAAATTATCAAGCAGAAAACTTGCCTTCATTTTTATCTGTGGAAGAAATTCCCCATGATTAACATGTTAACATATCAAGTTCTTGTTAAGAGTCAACAGAGGAGTATGAGTTAAAGAAGGAGGCAGCAATCCTGTTAACACCTACTTATTATTTATTTTGTTATCCTTGATGCAAAATGTTAACTTCTGCTCAGATTTTTCTCTCCTCTGCCAGGAAATAATGATCCAGACATCCATCTCAACTTCTAAACAAATACACAACATGTTCATCAAGTTGGAAAGTGACATCTCCAAGATAAAGAAATACATGAAAAAAGTTGCTCATCATGACAAAGTGAAATGTCACAAATTAAACAAAAGAAAGAAAGAAAATTGAAGAAAAGTATAAGTTATGAGGATGACTCATGTGACAAAGTCACAAAGACACCAGGAAGTGTCCTGTGGTAGAGGAAGGGCAAAATGGCCATCTAGCCCCCAAAGGTGTCTGAGGGAGCATGACCTGGTCCCCAGCTTTAAAAAGTTGAGAACTCCTGCTCTAAGGCATAGTGAAGAGGACAAAACAGAATCAAACAGACTAGCCAAAAGGAAAAAGGAAACTGAGAACTTTTTCTTCTCTTATGACAAATGGCACAGCCAGTAAAGGAAGAAATGCATCTTGCTCTTGAATTGGAGAATTCAGTTTGTAATCTAGAACTTGTTTCTTCTCAGTACACAAAAATTAAAATAATCTGATACTGTACATAGTTTTTAGAAATGATTTGTGGAAATTTGAACACCTTGTCTCACATATCTTATTCATCATGTTAAAATAAAACGTTATGTAATTGAGTTTCTTCTTCTTTTTCATCCCAACCCACCCATTTTTTTAGAAAACAAAACAAAAGAAAAGGCTTCAGGGAAATAATTGGGGGGGGGCACAGATTTTTTTTTGCTGTGCAGAGGAGGAGAAAAGAGGGAAGAAATAAGCAGACAAGTGCCTTAAAGATGAAAAACAAGGTTTACCCCCGGTTAGACTTTTATATTAAAAGACCCATGAACCGTGACTCTGAAGGAGGCAGAAAGACCAAACATCAAAGATGGAGTAGGTCAGTGACGGCCAACCTTGGCACTTCAGATGTGCTTAAACTTCAATTCCCAGAAGCCCTGATCATCAGGAGTGCTGACTTGGGCTTCTGAGAATTGACATTCAGGAACAGCTGGAGTGCCAAGGTTGGCCATCACTGCAGTAGGCAGTAGTTTGACTACAAAACATTGCTTGCACTACTCAAAGAATCTGCCATTTTTGAAATTCTGTACGATCTTCACTGTATCACATCGAATCAACATCCTATGCAAACCCTAGAAATATGAAACCCTTTCAAGCAACATGAACCTATTCAAGTCTCTGCTTTATGTGTTCTACAGTTTGAGGGATACTGCCTTAGAGGAAATCAATTATATTCTTATACTAATAAACTGTGCAATAAAAGTCCTTGGACAAACTTAGCATGCTTCTTTTTAACACTACTTTTTAAAAATAATATTTAAACTTCCTATGTGATGAGGACCTAAAGAAGCTCCTGATTAGGTTTAAAGAAGAGAGTGAAAAAGCTGGCTTGAGACTCAATATAGAGAAAACCAAGATAATGGCAACAGGCCCTATCAGTCCCTAGAAAATAGATGGGGAAGAAGTAGAAGCAGTGACAGATTTTACTTTCTTGGGATCAAAGATCACTGCAGATGGTGACTGAAGCCATGAAATAAAAAGGTGACTGATTCTTGGGACTCAAGCAATGAGAAACCTGGGGAACATAGTGAAAAGTAGAGACATCACATTGCAAACAAAAATTCGTATAGTGAAAGCAATGGTATTTCTGGTGGCAATGTATGGTTGTGAGAGCTGGACCATTAGGAAAGCTGAGCGCAGAAGAATAGACGCCTTTGAGATGTGGTGTTGGAGGAGAGTTTTGAGAGTCCCCTGGACAGCGAGGAGAACAAATAGGTCAATCTTAGAAGAAATCAACACTGGCTGCTCCTTAGAAGGTCAAATTGTAAAGATGAAGCTAAAGTACTTTGGACATCAAATGAGAAGAGAGGATTCACTTGAGAAAGCCTTGATGCTGGGAAGGGTGGAGGGCAAATGAAGAAGGGGGCAGCCAAAAATGAGATGGCTAGATGTTATTGTGGATGCAATGGGCACAGAGCTGAGCAAGTTGAGGAGGATGGTGGAGGACAGAAGTGCCTGGCGGACAGTGGTCTATGGGGTCGCAGAGGGTCGGAATTGACTGTGCGACTGATCAACAAAAAAACAAAAAAAAAAACCCTTTTCCCTTCTTGCTTTTGCTTGCTGGATTTTTTTTTTTAAAATCAACTAAATGTACTATTTCTTTCTAGGCAACTGAAATAGAAGACAAAATACAAAACAATAAAACAGAAGTGAAAGCTCTTTTAACCAATGAGTTCTAATAATTTTTCTACTCTTAAAAGCCAGCTTTTGATTGTCAAAATAAATTGCTTATTTCAGCTTTAGGGAAATAGCCCCATTTATTTTCAGAGGTAAAGTAATCACCCACTGTTCTAAATGACATCTCCAAAATGCAGCAGCTCATAACATTTATCTGCAGCATAGTCAGCCTAACCTGTGAGAAGTTAACTTGAAGAGCTACCATTAACCAAAATGTCAGTCCCAGATAGCAATTCCACACATTGAAGCAGCACTGTCAGCAGACAATGTGTCTGAATAAATAAATTCCTCTGGGTATAAAGCAGATATCAGGGGTTTCAGTAAATTGCTTCTAACCAGCACTTGCAGGAACATTTACTTCAAAAGCCACACTATGCTTCAGCTTTCTGTATTTAACAGCATTGATGAAAACAGCAGAAGTAATCTTTTGATCCAGAGCTTACCAGTTAGTCCAGGGAAGAGTTTTATTTTATTCTGAAATTGCTGCTTGTTAGAGCTTAAACTTGTGACTCAGACATTTGGTTGCCTGAGTTGAATACCTGCAGTAATGTCCTTTTCCATCCCATTCAAAAAGGTCAATGTAGGAAGAGACTACACTGATAACCAATACAGTAAAACCTCATATAACACTAAAACCTGGTTCCACAAGTCTTCGTGTTATATGATTTTTCGTGTTATCTGATCCTCTATGGGATCCATAGAGATACATTGTAACCACACAGGCTTTCGCGGTTGTTATCTGAAGCATCCCATAGGATCTTAATGTTATCTGATGCAATTCTTCCCCCCAGATTCCTTGATGTTATGCGATTTTCGTGTTATTCGATACTAATGTTATATGAGGTATTACTGTATGTAAATTGTCTCCTGAATTGGGAGAATTAGATTATGACTACATTGGAAAATGAAACTTGAGCAAATCAGCTGTACTGCGGGCTTGGTTGTTGTTGTTTTTTAACCCTGATTGAAATCATAATGAATATTCATATCAGGCTTGTGGATTGAATTGGAAATTAGGATTGTTTTCCATTGGGTACACAATGTGCAAGTCCATGTGTCATTTCTTCCCCACTAGTCTGATAATGATGATGAAAATCATCATCATCATCTTCTTCTTCTTCTTCATTTCTTGTATTCCAGTCTCCCATGCATATTCACCTCCTGTAAACAGTGATGGGATGTTAAAGGTTCTCACTAGTTCTCCAGAACCGGTAGTAACTTTTCCCAGTGTCCCAGAGAACCTGTAGCAGCTTTTTGGGGGAACCACCTTCAGGGCTTACCTTCTCACTGGTTCCCCCACTGTACATGCGTGCCAAGCACTTAATGTGCATGCACGCCTAGTGCTTGGTGCATATGCACGACCTCCTTGCTCTCCTCCCAAATGGGGAGGAGAAAGAGAAGCTGCTAGCCTGAAGCTCCCTATGGCCTGAAGCTCCCTATTTTTATTATTTTGTATTTTTTCTTTGGCCCCGCCCATGACATGACATCATGATGTTAGCTCTGCCCACACTGTGATGACATCATGGTGGGGTAGTAAAATTTTTGACATCCCACCACTGCCTGTAAATGATAGATTTTAATAACAGAATGCTGTAAACAACCAAATGTCCTTGGGAAGAGTCATGTTTTTGCTTCAATTGTGGTGGGACTTATTTGACAAAGTGACACTTAGTTGAGGACCACTGCTATAACAAGACGACAACAAGAGTTCTAAAACTGTAGAGCTGTCTAGATCAGTCTAGACTTGGGGGGGGGGGTAGGGAAGCAGCTGTGGGGCCTGGGAGGAGGGGTTTCAGGGACTTAAGCATGTGTCTGCCATTTGAAATATGAGACTTTCCCACAAAAATCTCATTTGCTTTTTAGAAAACCCTTACCTTTTAAAACCATGGGTGGGTCAGGGCCTATGTCAACATCATGTGGGTGCATGTGCATGCTCCCACTTGATGTCACCAGTACTCATTATGCCTGCCCCATCCCATCTTTTTTTTTTTTTGGGGGGGGGGCACTTGGTCTTTAAAAGGTTGCCACCTAGGACCCATACTGCCTCTGCCCCTCCGAAGAGTCTGGGAAGGATTGTCTTTACATGTCCTTCTTTGTTGTGACTCTTTAACATTTATAAAGGAAGCCCAATTTCTTCCATCCTGTTGTCTGGCTCTTTATTGGCGGCAGGGGGGCACAAGGCTAGTATCCAAATATGTGTATATCTGGTGAACGTTCCCCCTGCCCTCCTTGTGCATTAGAAGTTCCAGTAGTGACCCTCCCTCCCACCCTAGTAACAGTACAATAGAGATGGTCACATAGGGGCCAGACAGGAATTTTTGGTCCAGGTGCAGATTGGCCATTTATGTGGGACCTTTTTGCCTATCCCATACTGTGCTGAGAAATCTGGGCATTTGGCCTGGAGGAGTACTTTAGTAGGTCTCATGGTGTGTAGTGGTGAGGACCTCACAGCAGTTCAGGGAGAAAATCTATTTCAGAGGCCAGTTATCATCTTAGCTCACACATGCAACAGCTTGGTGGGGGCTCCAAATTTTCATGAAGGCTGATCAGGGATAGTATAGCTTAAGGTAGTGGTGGGATCCAGCAGATTTGCCTGTGTTTGCCAGAACAAGTAACAGAAATTTTGGCTGGCCCTGCCCATCCAACATTTGAAATAAAGTAGTCCTAATTTTAGGTGCAATGCAGGGCTTTCCCCCTGGCCATTCCCACCATACCACACCCACAGAGTAGGTAGTAAAAGAAATTGAATCCCACCACTGGCCTGAAGGTGTGATTCCCCAGGGTCATGGATTCAGCCATGGTAGGACATATCCTGTGTTCCCATCTAGGACCCACACCACTTCAGCCCCTCCAAAGAGTCTGAGAGGTTTTTTGTTTACATGTTCTTTGTTACAGGCATCGTTCAACGTTAATAAAGGTGACCCAGTCTCTACCATCCTGTTGTCTGGCTCTTCATTTTGGTTGTGGTGGGGGCAATGCATAAACATTCATGTTTCTCCCATTTACATACTTTTCTGAGAGCTAGTGCTCATTCCTTTATACAATGTATTGTGGAACTGTACACCAAATCTCATCACAACTCTCCTGATAGTCTTCATCTTCACTTGGGATCAAGCTGAGGAATCATTTTCTAAGAACTCTGTATGGCTGTTGCCATGTTTGAAAACATTGTTATTTATTATGGCTGTTTCCAAGATGGAACGATGGCTATCTGCTAAAATGATTTAATAGAATAATTACATTATTTAACCATGGTTATATTGATTAGTAAATTCACTCTCATTCCAGCCTTAGGTATTTAGCTCACTGGACAACTATTTGCATTGCTACTCTGAGCGTTATAAGTGGGATAAAATGAAGAGGTGCTATTTTGAAGTATAATAGCACTTACTGTTCCCAAAGGGTCTTCCTACTATTCTTTTATATAGTAATTAAAATGTAGCCCAGCTTTCCAGATACAGACTTCCCTTATATATGCCAGATTACAGCTTCCATTATCCTCAGCTGACATGGATAAGGAAGTGTAGTTCAACACATGTGGAGGATATTTAATTAAGGAAGGCAAATTAATATACAAAGGAGTTTTTCCCCCCTGGCCAACACAGAATATCTTTTTAAACACCTTTTCTGTCCACTTGCTTTTGAGTATTACTAACCCATTTATTTTTAATCACCTTTTCTGTTCTGATAATCTAAAACCTTGACATTTCCAATCAAGAGTTGTGTAAAGCAAAGGTAATAAATAACTACCAATTTGTGTTTTGCTTCGATGGGTGTACCCAGTGGTGGGCATGGGCCAGTTTGTGCCAGTTCTGTAGAACCGGTGGTAACAATCCCGGGTGGTCTCCCCGGGGGGGGGGGTTAGTAACCTTCCTGGGAGACCACCCGGGTGGTTACCTTTTTTTTTTTTTTTAAGGCAACCGGTTTGGTCACCTCACCAGCTGCCTGACTCTGCAACCCAAAATGGCTGCTGCATGCACACCTCAATTACTCAGCTGGACACCCCCAGCCAGCCCGACCTTAAAGGAGGCAGCCCACTCAGGCTCCCTGTTTTAAGATTGGGCTGGCTGGAGGTGTCAGGCACCTCCAGCCAGCCTGTACTGTATTTTTATGTTGTTTTTTAACTTTGGCTCTGCCCATGTCATTGGCTCCGCCCATGATGTTGGCTCTGTCCACAGTGTAGTAGCAAAAAGTTTGGCTGCCCATCACTAGGTGTACCTTTGGATTAATGGCATGCAAAAGCATTTGTTCCCAGGTATTCAGGTCAAATTTCAATCAAAACTTCCCTATTCTCCCCCACTTGCAAATCAGGGCAATATCCTGAACAAATTTTATTCTCACCTTAAAGGACCAGGTAATAGGTATGCAAAGGAGATGTTCACTGTCTTCCATTAAATGTTCAAAAGCAGACTAAATTATGTATATTTATAAGATTCTGAGATAACAACAAGGCAGATCAAAGAGCCACTGTTTACCCATAGGGTAGAGCAACCCTTTCATGGATCTTTTATATTTCATTTGGCATTCATGTCTTAAAACATTTTGAACCAAAGTAGCCCAATTATATCAAATGAGTGAAAAACATCATAAAGGTGGAGGTGCTGGCACAAAAGTAAAAGGCAAGTGGAAACTACATCTTCACCAGCCATTGTTTGTAGATCT
This sequence comes from Furcifer pardalis, assembly GCA_030440675.1. NCBI lineage: Eukaryota > Metazoa > Chordata > Lepidosauria > Squamata > Chamaeleonidae > Furcifer > Furcifer pardalis. The sequence continues at coordinate 164,144,894 of CP126891.1, read as the reverse complement.
GTGGTTCCTAACTTTGGGTCCAAGATGTTCTTCGGCTACAAATTCCAGAAGCCTTCACCATTGGATGTGGTGGCTGAGATTTCATGGAGCACTGGTCCAAAACCATCTAGGCCCCAAGATTGGGAACTACTGGTCTAGGATGAATTGAAAGACCCCTACCATTACTGTTCATTGGATTCAAATTCTAGAATTTCATTTTCCTCCTTTATCTGATTTCACTCGTTCAATAAAGTTTACCAATAGAATTAAATGCGTGACTGTGTGTGAAGAGATTGCTGCTGAAAGCCTGTATTCCTTCTGTAGAGGCTTTGATTACTGTGCCAAAATCTGACTTTTCTTCCCCTGCTTTATCATTTTTCTTTTCTTCTTCTTTTTCTTTTGTAATGCACATTCCATTGTTCACGGGCTTCACACAATTTCTAGAAAGTTGCCTTATAACAGGTAGCCCCTCAACCTCTTCCCTAAGTCATAGTTGTTTGTGTTTTCCCTATTGGCAGGAATGGTTTCTGTCATGTATCTATGTGTCATTATTTAGGCACAGATCAGGTTAGAGTCCACGACCTATAGACAGAAATTGTCAATAAATCATTAAAGTTCAAATATTGAAATATTCTCTTAATTTGCTTTCTCCAAGCATAAAATTTCACCAAATGAATTAAACAACATTTTTGATGTGAGATTTCAGGGCCATCACAGGCCATTATATTCTTTAAGGTAGACACGATTATGCTTCCCTCAATTCACACAGAGAAGTAGACAAGATGCTTAGTTGATCTTTAATTGAACCAAGACAAGAAGATGTCATTCCTCACCATACTAAGAGAGCAGACTGCTTTAAGAAACCCAGAGCAGGTTGTATGAACAGGTTATCCTCCAATAGAGGAATCACAGCTTGGAAGAATGCTGTTAGCCTGAAACTGTATTTCTGTGTTCAGTGACATATATTTCTGAGGGTCACAAGGTGAGATTTACAATCCTGAGGTGCTTTGAGATGCGTGCAAAGACAACATTGGCTTCTTTATTATTTATATATTTTGATCCTCCATGGCATGTGTGAAGAAGCATCTGAACTTGTGGAGAAGACTTCAGTCTATTTTTAAATCAAAATGAAGACTTTGTTATATAATCCCCCCCCCCCCAAATCACCTTATGCTTGCACTCAGTGTACAATTGTTAGAGGTACATATTATGAAATTCCGGAAGGGCTTCCAATTTCACAAACTGGCAGAAAGTATTGATCAACATTTGGATTTATTCAGTAACCTTAAATAATCTTCCTGGGATCTAAGGCTTACATGGTAAGTCCTGTTATGATTTAAGATCACTCCTGAACAGTGATTTATTTACAAACTGAATGGTTGGACTCCCAGAATTTAGACAGGCTATAATCTGGGGATTGACAATTTCTCAGTCAGAAATAAAGAAATAAGTTTATCCCAAAGTAACTGTTCAGGCTGCAAAAATGTGTGTGAGCTCTATTCTTTTAAGTTCTTTAGCCAGTTAAATATTTAAACATAAAAACATTCTCTTTCTCTCTTTCTTTAGCTAGCTATCACAAGTAGCTTTCCCCAAGAAAAAGTGGATGAAAACAAAAAAGGCAAGCCCCATATGCCCCTCGTTGCCTTTGAAATCCTTTTTTTCTCAAAATAATAAGAAAAATCCCCTGTTATGGGGATTTCCAGTTGTCATCACTTCTACATGTTCTGAGGATGCAATTAGCAAAACGAACAGTGGTATTTACATTCCCTGTATTCACTTTTCCAAGCCCCCCCCCCCCCTTTACCTGAAAAAAAGTGGGCAGCCAAAATTCCTGGATCATCTTCTTCTTCTTTCAGGTACTGATCAAACCCTGGACTGCCAAAATGAAGACACTTTCTTTTTTATGTCATTGGCCAAACTTAAGTCCTCCTCTTTTGGTTTGATCTGGTGTTAGAAAGGTTAGCTGACAAAGTTGCCGCCCAGGTATGCCTGATTGTATTAACAATCTTCGAGGAGGCTCTTTCTCCTGGTGTCTGCTTAATTTTCATATAATCCAACTTGTGCTTGAATGGAAAAGCTTGGTGACCCTAGAAAATGTAATTGATGAGGTACCTAACACCACATTATATAAAATTAGTAGGAAATTTTTAAGACCACCATATTAATGTTATTAGAATAAGCTGTTAAAAATTACACACACAGACAGAGTTAAAATTAATATTATGAAATGTGTCTTTTTAAAAAAAATGTTATAAGGAGTTGAAATTCAGCTTAAAATCATTTTACCATTTCTGAAGACCTGTTGCTAAGAAACAGGGTCATAATGTTCTCTGGTCCCAGCCCCCTTGAATTCCTGGGTGATAAGAAACACTTACAACATAGAAGAGGTGCCCAAAACTTTTACTAAGCAAGGACACAGATAGGCATTGGAAATAGCATTCTTGTTACTTAGAGTACTTTGTGTTATTTTATGTTATGTTAACTGAGTTGTTGTTAGAATACTTGTAAATTTGTCAAGTACTGGGAAGAATCTGCATATCAAAACCCCTTTTAAGCTTTGTAATAAAGGTGGATACTTGTTTTGGACTAATTATGTCCCAGTATTCCTATTCTGAAGAATACTTTGTGGATTGGTGTTATTTTGTTCACAATGTCAGGAGTATTGGAGGATTTTGCCGGAGGAAATAAAAGCCTATTTTTGTAACATAGTTGGACACAACATTGTCAGTCCCTGATGGCGCTAGGAGGAGAGGTTGGTCAATGTAACAGAAGCCGAAGTCAGCAGTAGGTGAATATAATATTGGTTATGTCCCCATCCTCTTCCCTGATAGTGATGTTGGAGTACTATTCTTGATCATTTAATTGGTAAATAAATAATAGTATGGACATCTCAGAAAACAAAACAAAACAAAATAAACAAAATAAAATTTAAAAAAACACAGTAGCACTTTAAAGACTAACTGCTATATTTTTATTGTTAGCTTTCGTGGATCAAGTCCATTTCATAATTCCAAAAAACTCTAGTATGGATGTGTTACTCATTTTTTTGATGGGGGTAAGTGTGTAGTCTCTTTCAGGCAAAGAGGAGAGAGCCTAACTTTCCCTAATGGACCCAGGTTCCAGCAAACTGCTGACTATGAAGGCAAAATGCAATGTGTTAGTTTTTAGCACCCCACAAGACTTCTTTGTCATGCTTGCTGCAGTGGACTAAGATGGATATCCTGTCAATTTCATGTTGCTGTATAGAGAAATGGTATCTAATGTCTTTCCAAAACACATTCAACTACTTAGTGTCTATCATCTGAATTAATAGGCAGTGAGGGTCTCCCATGAGCTACCTAATTTGTTTCTTTTTAAAAGAAGAGATTGCTTAAATTGTAGTGAAATTTATTTTACCAATAATTAAGTGTATTTATATCATTTTGTGTTAGTTAATATTTGAGTGTAAAACAAATAAACCTCTAGCATCCCCCACCTTCCTTGGATAACTCACCAGAGAAGAGTTGGCCTTGGTAGTGAAAATAAAATAAAATAAAGAGAGAGCATATTTGCCAAAAAACAAAAAACAAAAACCTACCTCCTTTGTGATGAAGTTTAAATTGCCCCAAGAGTAGAATATCAATCCTAGATACTTAATATGCCTCATACTCAGAAGAAAAGTAATTTCCTTTGTTTTTGTTGGATCTGTGTGTGTCATTTCATATAATTTGAAAGTGTCTTGCAAAATAGATAGCTCAATATTTGAAAACAGATGAAATATGTTCAAAATCATTTTTGAGTTTTAGAAGATGTCCCTAAAGAACAGCTTCTTTGTGTTCAAAACACAATGGGAACTTGGACTAAATAGAAGTGTTTAGTATTGTTTACCCCAAAGTGGTTAGTTTCATGTTTTTTAGACCTTCATGCATTCACATGGAATAGATGGATGAAAACACATTGTGCATATTTTCACTTCAAAGCACAGCAGATGGATTCCACTTTAACGTCAATGAATCCAATCTTATGAAATTCAAGTAAGTGTACCTTGATAAGATACTTAGAATTCAGGGAAATGTTCAAAATCTCTTTATCAGAGAATTTGATGTTCCTTGCCACAATAGAAATCCTAGGATATCATAGGGTGGAGCCATGGCAATTAAACTGGCTCAAACTGCTATAACTGTGCAAAGTAGAAACAATAGTCAATAAGAGACAGAGGTTTGCCTGTCTTTTCTCTTTGGGATCTAACAGAGATCTTTCCTATCATCTGTTCCTTCTTTTGAGGTGAAAATTGAAGACTGAACTACTTCATGCATTCACTGTCTGCTCTCCCATTGAGCTACCACTCCTCCTTTGTTTGACACGTTAAAGCTACATGAAAAGCTGCCTTTCCAGTGCACTCATTAAGAATTCTCCTTAAGGGGTACAAGATTCTGTCCCTGTGGATCTGTTCGTTGAAATTCTAATATACAAGCCAACTCTTTTTCTTATTAGGCTGTTTGTGATTTAATTAATGATAGGGTGTTTTTATCATGGCCTGATTTTCCAATTAAAGTATTTTATGACTTCATTAATCTATTAAAGAATTTCCCAGGAGGTAATTAATTAGATCCCCCCTCCCTTTTGCTGGTATGACAACAAATTGAGTGGACACAGTGGAGTGTATATTTAAATAATGGCATGGCAGACATCATTTTAGAAAATAGTTATCTTTTTTTAATTGCTCTCTTTTAAAGAGATGAGTTAGTTCAATTTAGTTGTATTTAGGTACAATCTCTCAAATTCCAAAAAAATCTCTCAAATGTTATTAATAACCACTGTCCCACCGGAAACAATGGAATAGGTCTTAATTACACATCAAGGTACACACATACTCTTTTCATACTATCTCTGCAGGTTGTGAGCCAGTATGTTGTGGATCCTTGTTGTGCATCATATAGGTTAGCATTTCCCAAACTATGTTCTGTGGAACACTGGTGGACTTCAATTCCCAGAAGTCTAAGTCAGTACATTGCCTGATCTGTGCTTTGGAGATTTGGCTTAGGCTTCTGGGAATTGAAGTCCAAAACTTGGGAAACACTGATATAGATTATGTTAAATGCTATATGAGATTAAATTATGTAGCTTCTTCCAAAGCCACTATAGAGTCTCCTGTGAAATGAATGAGGTAGAGAGGGTTGCAGCACCCATTTTACCACAAAGCAATATGAGAAATGAAAAATATACCTGAAAAACCTCAGATTCCCATATCTGTTTATGGTAGAACCGATCAAGAAAATTGTATTACTGGAAAGTTACCCTTTTATTATTGAGATATTTGATTATCATTGTAATTACCTAAGCATTAGGTGCTGGATTCTAATGTGTGAAAGACAGGCCAGATTAAATAAATCAGCATACGGTGGTACCTCGCTTAAAGAGCATAATGTGTTCCATAGGATTGCTCTTTAAGCAAGTATGCTCTTTAAGTGAAACACCATTGTAAGTAACCAATTGTGACTTCTGGTGGTGGTGGGGAGTGTGAATTTAGTTGTTAAGCAAGTTTTTGTTTTGTTTTAGTTGTTAAGTGAGGTGATCATTCAGAGAAAATTTTGCTCTTTAAGCGAGTTAGTCTCTCAGCAAGGTGTTCCTTATGAAGTGATTGCTATATGCAAAACTGGTCAACTTTACTTTCAAAGGACCATTGTGTTTTGTTTTGCTACTTTGAGTTTTAAAAGCCCATTAATTGTTGCTCATTTGTCTGCCTTACAAAACTCTATAACTCTAATCTACTCACCGTGGCTACTTATCTAGCCTTAAATGTCTAAGCATCATGTTCACTGCATGGAGGTCATTAAAATGTCATGCAAATGGAACATTACTGCTAGAAAGTAGCATTCAGAGACCCTATGTAATGGCATTTGAATGACAGCAAACCATTTACCAGCAAAACAAAAATACACAACAGGGAAGCTGCAACATATGATTTACAGTTTGATGTGAGGGGTTAAGATCTTATTTGTAAAGCAGATGTTTTGAAAATGACCCAATATGACTTAGAGTTAATGATGGGTCATCTCTGTGGTGCTGTAAGTTAGAATGAGAAGGACAGCCACATGAGCCCTGCTTTTGGAAAGGTCATCTATGCTTATGCTGGCTCAAATGGAACACAGGTTCCCTGGAAATCATCTCTTGTTGCTCCACCAAGAGAACCTCAAATGGATTTTCAAGTTGTAAAAAAAAGAGAATATGAATGTGTTTGATTACAGTACAGGGAAGAGGGTGGACACATTGGATGTATCTGTTCAGGAGAAGCATTCTAGGAATTTTGATAAATGGAGACAACGGTTTGAACAATATTTCATGTACAGGGATTATAGCATTTGCAAGTTTTTGGCCAGAGCTTTGTGGTAATTAGCTACAAATAATGAACTACTTGTAATGTTTTCCAGTAACCCACATACAATTACACTGCATTAGAGTTGTACTTAAAAAAGGTATGCTCTTCCATGGATGATAAAACTATGGCAAGGTGAATGGGAGATTTTTTTTTTTTACTATTGGTCTGTAGGTTATAGCCTTCAGACTTTTTTAAAAAATAACTAAACATATGTTTAAATAAGTAAAAATGGTGGAAACATTGCATTTAAAAGGTGTGAATATAATGACAATGAATGACATTTTAGCCCTTGATTCTGTTACTGGATTACCCTTCCTTACTAAGTTACACCTAGCCTGGCCAGGTTATCCTGTTATGGGAACAGAGGAGATCATACTGCCAGTGACTCAATGCTGATCACCAGGAAGCATTTAACTAACTTGACAATCCTGAGGACTAATGACCTTGGGTGGTGAAGTCCACAAGGAAGAGTGATGGCCCCTAAATGGATTAAATCGCACTTGAATCCATCTTGATGGAGGGCATCAGCATCATCAATACTGGATTTGGACTGAGGAGGACATTGCTCGTCAAAAGGGCTCAGGACCAGAAAGTGACGTGTGGAACTGGATCAGTGGTAGATATGTCATGCTGTGATGCAGAAGGCAAATGGAAGGCCACTGCATTATATTCTCAGGAATTCACTCAATTCAGTTTACATCTTACTACTTGGTATAAGACATGTGGCCTATTTTCTGCATACAAAGTCCCCTTGTTCCATCTGGAGTATTGGAGGGGCAGGCATTTTGCTGTGTTTTAAGAGACTCCATATTCCCTCTTTTAAAAATGCTTTATATGAGTATTGGGAGCCACAAAGGGTTTTCCAAGTTATTTTTACTTTTCTCATTTTTATTTAGTTACACCTATTTTTCAGCTAATGAAACTGTAGCAAATTTAAAGAACATTGACTTTGTTGTCTGAAGTAGAGGAGGAAATAGCAACCCATAAAGTCAGAGCACACACACTACAAGGCCAGCCCAGTTATTCTGGCATATAAAATGAACAAACCTCTTTCACAACTTTCACTATTTTTGGTACTGTAAATACAACACAAAGAAAGTAAATGATTTCTTATTTTCTTCTGGACACTCATAATTTGCTGCCTAAGGCATCTGTTTGACCTTTCATATAAGAAACTGGTCTTTTCAGCAAAACCACTGGTCTTTAATACACTTTGCATGGCCATGAAGACCCAAGCTTGACCAAGTTGACATGCAAAGGAAATCCCTGACAAATTGATGAAGTTTTCCTTGTAGACTTTTAGGAAGTAATGTCAGAATGTTCCTGGGAGTGGAAATAAAAAGATGGAGAGAAAAAATGGGTACAGAGTAAACTACAGAGGCAGTGATTCAATTTAGACAGAGCTATGAATAATTAATCTCAGGAGAAAGCTAAACAATAAAGATGTGAGTGTTCACCAGAATAAGAACAGATAAATTAGTCACAAAAGTAATAATTCAGGGTGTTTTTTTTAAAAGAAATTGTTCAGAAATTCAGAAGTGGATAAAAATATTAATTTTAAAGTGCAACATAGAAAATAAGCAAAAAAAAAGTTAGGAGTGGTGCAGAAAATTCTAAAGTATTTGTTTATGGCTATATTATTATAGACAAAAGAAGAAAGAAAAGTTTCATATATGGCATTTTATTTTAAATGAAATAATTTATTTTATGTTACTGTATTAATTGTATTCTGCCAAATTTTGAATTGTATTCTGCACTAATTTTGAAGTTCCCCCACCCTCCTGGAGGCTGCAACAAACCAAAACGTCAGGATTTGAATCCTGACGTTTTGGCTTGTACCAGCCTCCAGGAGGGTGAGGGAACTTTGGAAACAACTTGGATTGGGTCTTCCCACATCCCTGGACCCGGCAAGGGGGGGGGTGTCAGGGAGCCCAAAATTTGTAAAAAACAAAAAACAAAAAAAAACACCAGACTTATTTTTACCCATTTTGGGCTCTCTGACTTCCCTGCTGGGTTCAGGGAGGTGGGAAGACCCGATCCAAGCTGTTTCTGGGCTTCCCCGACGTCCCCAGCCAGTGGAGCAAGCCAAAACGTCAGGGTTCAAACCCTGATGTTTTGGCTTGCTACACTGGCTGGGGACATTGGGGAAGCCCAGTAACAGCTGTAGATCGGGTCCTCTGTTCTCCCTGCAGCAGGCAGGGAAGTCAGAGAGCCCAAAATTGTTTTTAAAAAACGGACTTTTTAAAACCCATTTCGGGCTCTCAGATCCCCCTGCCTGCTCCAGAGAGATCAGAGGACCCAATCTACAGCTGCAGGGTGGCTGGGGAAGCTGACAGGGACTCCCTGTTGGCTTCCCTAGCCACCCGCCCTTGCCTCCGCAGCTGTGGGGTGGATGGGGATGCCGACGGAGGAGCCCCCTGTCAGCTTTCCAACCACCCTGCTGCTAAGAACGACTGTATTGGATAACGCTAACAGATCGTTATCCGATGCAAAATTTCTTTAGAAATTTTGCATCTTTATCCGATTTTAGCGTTATCCGATGCAGTCGTTATCCGAGGTATTACTGTATCCCCAAATACACAGTGAACTGCCTCCACTTGTAAAGTAACTAATGTCAGTTCAAGAACAAATTAAATAAAGTGCAGTGTGCATACAGAGTTGAGCAAAAGGTAATTAACTTCCACTTACTTCCTTAATAATAGGCTCATTTGTCAACAAAGACACTAGGATGCTAACTGCAGCAAGTTATTAATGATATTTGCTATGGTAATTCTGCTCATCCTGCCGATAAACTGGTACCAATATTTTGTTGTTGTTCAACAATTTAGATTCCTTAACTCTACCTTTGCACTACATGACTGAGTTGTATGTGTGAAAAGTTTAAAAGACATTTTAGTTTGAGGAATGATTTACAACTTGACACAACAGCAGAACTATTCAAGTTCCCTTAAGTGATATATCCACCAATGCTGCCATATTCAGGGCATGATGATCTATAGTAGTGATGGCAAACATTTTAGAGAGTGAGGGTCCAAAGAGAGGGGTAGAGCGAACTCTGTGCTAGGGGAAAAGGAAGTTCTCCCATTGGGCTGCTGAGCAGAGGGGTGGGGTGATCTCTGTACTGGGGGAGGGAGGAAGCACTCCCATTGGGCTGCTGGGCAGAGTGGCAGGGCAAACTCTGTGCTGGGCGAAGGAGAAAGCTTTCCTATTAGGCTGCTGGGTAAAGAAGCAAGCAAACTCCATGCTGGGTGGAGAGAGGAAGCACTCCCAATGGGCTGCTGAGCAGAAGGGTGGGACAAACTCTGTGCTTGGGCGATGGCACATGCACCAACAGAATGGGCTCTGAGTGCCCCCTCTGGCATGCATGCCATAGGTTCACCACCATTGATCTATAGATTAGAGGCATCTCTAGAATGCTAATTTCCAATGGCATTGGGGAAAGTAATGCAGGAGGCCTGTTGCTATACAGTACTCCCACCAATTATAAATCACATATAAAAAAATTATAAAACATGCAACTGTTTCACATCAAGGAATGGTTTTACATAAACCTGTCTCGTGAGAAGCATCTCAATATCTTTTAAGGGAACTCCTGGACATTGTAGATCACTCTGTGACATTTTACATATCATTGAATATGTTCTATTGGGGTCCTCTTGGTAAGTGTAGTCCATGCTCTAAAGTATCATCATCACATTTATGAACATGTTGTTGAAGATTATTCATCAAAAATAATATTTTAAAATTATTCAAAATAGAAATATTTATAGATTTGTTGCAATTGGGAACTACTAAATATGTACAGTAAAACCCTGATTTACAAATGCTCCTACTTACAAATAATTCAACTTACGAATTGGTTCTGCACTGAAATCCATGCTTCAACTTACAAACATGTCCTGATTTACGAATTAAATCTTTTTCCTCTATGTTGCTTCCAGTGAAGCAAAAAACACGATTTCCCCTGTGGGTTTGTTTCAGGTTACATAATCTGATTCCCCAGAGTGCATTGTGCACATGCAACCTTTCTGAGCCCTGTAGGTGGCAGTAGAGTGTTTGGAGTGATTTCTTTGTCTAGAGTTTCAGCGCCAAAATGGCTGCCTGTTGCTATTTCTTGCTGGATTTTTCTGAGTTTTCTGTCCATTTTCAAAGTTTCTTTAAGGTAAGGAACAGCGTTTTTGCTTATGCATGTTTTCCTTTCAATGCTGCTGTTGTTTTTGGGTGGTTTGATAGGTTTTTTGAGGGTGGGACTGTTTTGATTTTTGGAGGGAGGCCTTTTTTTAATCCGAATGGGGATGCCTCGGTTTACGAACAAATTTGAGTTACGAACAAGGCCATGGAACTGATTTTATTTGTAACTCGAGGTTTTACTTAATTTAACAATATGTATTGTTAAATATGCGGGAAAAACCAAAATATAAAATTGATTGATTCCATAAAAGAAGCCACAACCTTGAGTTTACAAGAGATTAGCAGGGCTGTTGAGATCACAAATTCATGGGGACACCAAAAATTGGAAGCTACTTGACAGCATGTAGCAACAATAACAATGTTTTAACAAACTGATAGGCTGATCTACAGAAATAGTTCACTGCTATAAATATTTCTCCCTGCACTGTAGTCATCTGTAAATCAACATTTTCTCTACAAACAACTCCATCCTGAGGAGCAAATCATGGGGTATGGGTTAAAACAGTTGTGGGACAGATGCCAGGGCAGTGGTTCCTAACATGGAGCAACAGGGGGACTTTAATTTCCAGAAGCCTAAGTCAGTACATTGGCTGATCAGTGCTTTGGGGAAATGATTTAGGATTATGGAAGCTGAAGTCCAAAAACCAAAGGTTGGGAAGCACTGCACTAGGGTATGGTACCTTCACAACACCAGTTCCCACACTTGTTGAGAAACAATAGGACATTGGTTGGGAACCTCTGTTTATCCAGATGTTTTCTGGACCACTATCCATCCCAGCCAACACAACTGAAATGGTCAGGGATGTTGGAAGTGTAGTTCAGCAGCATTACAGAGGAGGAAAAGTTCCTAACTCTGAGGTAGAGGAAAATAAACAGTGAGCAGCTTAAAGAAATAGAGTAAAAACCATGTTATGATTTATTTTACAAGGAGTTGAAATCAGGAAAGAAAACAAAAGCTAAATCTTAGACAGGTGTACAATTTAAGATTCATCTCAAAGACAAATGCTACAAGGTGATTTAGACCAATAATTATGGTTCATGTTTAGTTTCTTATATCTGTCCTAAAGTAGGCTGAGAAAATCCTGAGTTCTGACCTCATAGCTGTAGGCTGTCTCCTCAATTCCTGTATGATGTGTGAAGATAGAAAATAATAAGTAGTTCTTTTCCCTTGTACCATGACATCTGGTGGCATTCCTTTTCCTCCCCACCTCCCCTCTAAAAATCTCCTTATCTCACTTTCATTTCTTCAATACTCACTTCTCCTAAGAGCTATTTCTCAGACTTCCCATACCAGACTTAAAAACCCTCCAAGGCAGGCAGCTCCAAACATGAAAAAAAAAAAAGCTTCAGGCATCCTGGAGAGAGCGAGAGAGCTATTATATATATGGTTGAAAAAAACTAGACATTATTTGAGTTACTCTTCCTGAATATTACAATTAAGGACACTTTAAATACCTTCCAGATACTTTTATTAAGAAATATCTGTACACTGTATTTGGGGGGGGGGGGGAGCGGCAGGTAGCGTCTAAGGACACTACTGTCAGGGATTTAGTTTGTGTTGTACTATGCTCATTAGTTCATTTATTTCTTTTATTTCATTCTGATCAAAAGAAATAAATGAACTAATGAGCATAATGATTTTCGTTACATCACAAAAGCTACCAGACCACCCAACTGAAACATAAGACATTTATTGAATTCACAACAAAAGTTTTGAAATAATTAGGGTCACAACACAGCCCAAAACTCAGCATTTAAAATCTCATGGATTTGGATTAAAATGGAATTGCATCCTCTACACTGCTTTCCCATTGGAAGTATGACAGCAGAAAGGGTCCAGATTTCACAGGATGCCATCATCTTCATTTTGTGCTAAGAAAAAAAAGGGAAACTAAAATGCAGGTGTTCTTTTCCAAATCTGAATCATAATTAAAAATGTAGTTAATATCTCTTCTAATAGTCTTTCTTATCAATATTGTTAACTAGGTCTTCATAAAAATGAAGTTATTTCATTTAAAGTATTCAGAATTAATTTTCTATTATATTTAGCTTTCTTGTAGCCTGTCTGATTTCATCCAGAAATCTGTTCATTGTTCATGAGGTCTTCTTTAAGAAAGATGTTATATATAATTCACAGCATTTGAATTCAACAGTATCTATCTTGATTTTATTTATACAATTGTATTTAAACCTGTAAGGATAAATACATTTCATGTCAGAATTTCCTCTGGGTTGAAAGGATTTTTGCTGGAGAAACTCAACTCAGTGGATGTCCAAATGAGGCTCCTTTCATGCCCCCAAGATATGTCGTGCAGCACTTGGGTATTAAACCCCAACCCTCCAGTCTTCACGCTCAGCGTTTTAATCAAACTAAGCCACCACAATACTGCATCTGTAAGGACGTCAAAACTAAACATAACTGCAGAAGAGACCTATGTGGGATGCAGTCTATCCAAAGGGAATTGGTCACACTACAGTTATCAGTGATGAATTCTCAATAGGTATGTATTAGATTATATTGTCAAGTAGATGTGGGTTTAGAGATGGAGTTACAGAGGATTCTCTGTTTTATGAGATGCTCACTGGTCTCCCTTTCAGTTCTTTAAGGACTGAACTATAAATCTGGCAGTGACAATTAGCAAAGATAGCTTCATCCTTTTGTCATGAGAATAATAACATTTTAAAAAAAAAAAAAAAAAAAGAGTGCTGTGGTTTAGGAATCTAGCTGCAGGCACAGAGATTGGGAGTTTGATTTCCCATAATCTAAAACGGTCCCTTCCAGCACTGAAGACCCAAGATAATTAATTAGGCTTACCATTATCATAGTTGTGCAACAACTATGGATGAATCCCAATACCAAAACAACTGAGACCAACTTATACTGATTTGCGTAAGCTAAAGGTAAAGATTTCCCTTTCTTGAAAGCAAGTCGTAGCCAACTCTAGGGGTCAGTGCTCATCTCCATTTCAAAGCCAAAGAGCCAGCACTGTCTGCTTCAGCAGACGTTTCCGTGGTCTTGTGGCAAGCATGACTAGACATCGGAGTGCACGGAATGCTGTTACCTTCCCACCGAAGTGTTCCCTATTTATCTACTTGCAAGGTCTTGCTTTTGAACTGCTAGGTTGGCAGGAGTTGGGACAAAGATGGGAGCACATTCCGTCCTGCAGTACTCTGGAATTGAACTGCTGACCTTCCAGCCTCTTAGCCACTGGAGCCGAATAGGTCAAAATGATTTTGGATGGTTTTGGAAATTCAGATGTCTACAATGTGGGAGGTTGTTAGATAGATTGGGGGGTTATTGACAGATAGATTGTTATGAACATGACAATATAGAGAAAACAGCAGTGTGAGAAAGAGGAAGGCTTGTATGTGTGTCTTCCATGGGCAGGTCAAGCCCTATTGACAGGGGGAGGAAAATCATGGGGAGGATGAGCCTGGAAGGGAACAAACCTCCCAGACTGGTTTTATCCATAAGGAGCCAATTAATCAGAGACAGCTGAGCAAGGCCATTGAGACAAATACAAGAATAACCAAAGCAGACAGAGAGGTTGATGAAGAGTTTATCCAGTTAAGGAAGTACCTGAGCTGTGGGAAGATGTCTGTGATGGCTGAGGACCAGGCTGTGCTGAAGAAGATGAACTGCTGAGTGTTTTCTGTATGCAGCCAGCTGACCTGTCCGCTCAGAAGCTAGGGACACTAATCACTTCCTTCCTTTGAGGCAGCTCACATCCCACCACAATCACAAAGCCTGAAAGGCAAGTAGACAGATGACTACCTAGGGACTGGACTGGACTGGAGGGAAACCAGGGAATGACTGGACTGGAGGGACATGCCCTGGCCGGAAGCTTGTTTCTCAATCCTGCCTCCCAGGACATGGATTTGGGAGAATTTCAGTGGTCTCAACTATGTCACTGAACAACAATAGCGTAGTGTGGGGGGCCCTGGAAAGGGGGCTGGCCCACCAGATGCAGCACTTTTTGGGTGTATGGGTGTTCTTGGACTACAATTCCCAGAAGCCCTAGTGGGAACAGGCACCAGCATCCTAGGACCTGCCCAGGGGTTCAGCAAATTTGGTTTACACCCCGAGTGGCTGAAACCCATGCTATACTACTGCTGAACAATAAAATACAAACAAAAAAGGCACCCTGAGGCACTAGTGAGTCCGACACAGCCCTCTGAGATTCTAGCAAGGATATGATGAGAACGGATGCTGAAATATTAATAAAAGATATTCGAACAAGTAAAGAGCTTCTGCTCCCATGGAGTTTATCTTGGGGAACCCTGACTCCACCAGCCCCATGGAAGGGCAGCTGGTGGGGTGCACAAGTGACGAGGGAGTAAGGCAGCAATATTTTGCTGATTAACAGATCTAATATTGAGAAGGAGACAACATTATTGAGATATCTATTTAGGAGTGCCTTTATTTGGCTGTAAAACCTGCCCAACATGCACTAATACAGATCACTGTGGTGCAATTTACCATATGGTCAGTTTTTAAGAATTAAGAGGAACTGTACTACAGAGGAGGATTGCTTTCAGAAATTAAAGCTCCTAAGGAACCAGTTACGATTTGAAGGCTATCCCAAAGAAGTTATAAAAACCAGCTTTTCCAAAGCTATGCATTCTGCACAGACTGATCCCTTTTTTCATCCTTTAAAACATGTTAGCTGCATTATATCTTTTGTTCATATTACCAGCAAGTTACAGTGCAGCATTAAAAATACTGTAATGTTTTGAAAGATGGTGATGCTTGCTGAGAAACTGGTTTTAAAAGGACACAAAATATTGGAAACCAATTTAGTTAGAAGTGAGTTCAGGGAAAGAGAACAGAGATCCTGTAACACTTTAGCACAGGCATTCCCAACCTTTTCAAGCCAGGAGCCGGGTCACACTCACTCAGTCAGCTTTGAGGGCTGGACAGCCATTTTGCTTCAAAGGGGTGACCATTTTGTTTCTTGAATGCCCTTGGAGCGGTAGGGGGCCACATGAAATGGTGCCATGGGCTCAGTGGTGGGATGTCAAAAATTTTACTACCCCACCATGATGTCATCACAATGTGGACGGAGCTAACATCATGACATCATGGGCAGGGCCAAATAAAATAATAAAATAAAATAAAAATAAGCATACACACACCCCTCAACCCACCCACCCATCACCTACCTGTTAGTATAAGTGCCTGGGCAGCACCATTAATGTAAATGTAAAACAGCTGTACCTCCTTAAGGGTTCTCCAATCGGAACAGCAATTGAAACAACACAGGCGTAGCTTATTGATGAGGTAACTCCAAGACTTTGCTTAAAAACCCCAAGCCAGGCTGCCAGGCCTGCCGGCCGCCAGGCCTTTTTAGGAACTGTGGTAGTACGTCAATATAGGTAAAGGTATTAAATACACATTAAAATACACACAGACACACCACTTACCATGGGGAGCAGGCTATAGGGAGCATCAGGCTAGCAGCTTCTCTTCCTCCTCCCCGCTTGGGAGGACAGCAAGGACGCCGTGCATACGCACCAAGCACTGTAGGCGTGTATGCACACCAAGTGCTTGGCGCACATGCGCAGTGGGGGAACCAGTGAAAAGGTAAGCCCCGAAGGTGGTCCCCCCCCCCAAAAAAAAGCTGCTACTGGTTCCCTGGGACACTGGGAAAAGTTACTAACGTTTCTGGCAAACTGGTGAGAACCTGTTGCATCTCATCACTGCATGGGCTGGCTCTAGCCCCTGGGCCATAGGTTGGGAACTCCTGCTTTAGCAGGGGGAACATCCCACAGGGTTACCATCTTTGTGGACATTGTACAGTAATACCCCGGATAACGTTATGACTTAGTTCCACAAGTCATGACGTTATCCAGTTTTTAGTGTTGTCTGATGCATGCATCGAACAACGCTAAAAAAAAAAAAAGCCCTGACTTCAGGGACAAACTGTTTTAAAGGCAGGCAGGGAAAGAAAGAGACCTCCCTGCCTTTAAAGCCACCCCCCACGCACAGCAGTCTCTGCAACTGCAGTAGGGTCGGGGGGAAAGGCGGGTGCTTTTCCCCGACCCTACTGCAGTCGCAGAGACCGCTGCTCATGGGGGGTGGATTGGGTTGTTCTATCCAAACCACCCCACACCCACAGACCATTGCATCAGATAACACTAAGAATCATTATCCAGAATCGTTATCTGATGCAAGTTTTCCCCAAAAAACTTGCATCGTTATCCGATTCTAGCATTATCCGATGCAATCATTATCTGGGGTATTACTGTACTTGTTGCCAACATACTGTACACAATGACTGAGTTTGTAGATTACAACAATAATATTCCCAAAATATACCACCTGTAATGCTTATGTAATCTATGCCATCAGATGACCCTTAACAAATTCTCTATCGGATAAACATCCAGGGCCCTAGCAGTATGTATAGAAGAACCTCTTGGCAGTATTAAGAATAAAAGATCAGGAACTTTTCTTTAAAAGATCTGCAGTTTTGAACTATAGACGTTATCCACACAAGCAATCATAAGGCTTTTTTAAAAAGGATAATTGACTGGATATTAAGTTTAGAGACTGTGACTTCCCCAGGTCAGAAAAAAGAACTGGAGTCCCATTTTTAGCAGCACTGCTTTTTACATACACTCCATTTTATGGATAAGCCAAAGAAGTATAATGACATCCATAAATAGGGGACCAACTTTCTAATATGTAATAGCAGATTAATGGGTTTCAAATCATTGGTATGCAGAAAATTAGTTCATGCATCAAGTAAAATTTGTGCACATCATTAGATTCTCTGGAAAAGGCTGTAATGCTTGGAAAAGTTAAAGGCAGCAGGAAAAGAGGAAAACCAAATACAAAATGAATTTACTCCCTTACACAGATTTAGTTTACAAGAACTGAACAGGTCTGTTGAGGACAGGACCTTTTGAAGAGTGTTCATTTATAGGGTCACCATATGTTGGAGGGAGATGTTTGACAGCTCATAACAGCAAAAACAATATCAAATATAATAGCAGCACATACATCCACTGGCTGCTATCTGATGAAAGCCCCACCTTCACCCACAATACTTCCAGGTTCTGTGCCATAGGATGTAAGATCAGAAGAACAATCCTGGCAGGTCCTTCAGCTAAAGAAACCACTAGTGCTACATCATAGGATTAGTAATAGCTGTAACATTATTAATCTTAAATACTAATTTTACTACTTCTTAATTCTGAGCAGAAGCACTCCTTTTTAAAAAATTATTTTAAATATCATCATTTTAACTTCTGTTCTTTTTGCTGTACTATGCTGGTCCTGGACCATAATAAAGACTGACTGATTGATTGATTGATTGAATATCTAATAAGATGGTTACATTTATTGGAAAAAATGCTGAAATTAATTCTGACTGACAATATGTTCTATAAATGTTCTCATTCTGAATAAATATATGGAATTTTTAGATGGTTGAATTTAGTGTAATGCAAAAATATTAAAACAATATAGACCAGTGTTGGTGAACCTATGATTGGGTGCCAGAAGTGGCATGGAAAGCCAATTCTGTGGGCATGTGTACTGTCACCAATGGCACCAATGGCAGAGCTGCTTCCCCACCCATCCCTCTCCCTCTGCCAATGGGAAGATGAGAATGGTAGCTGAAATCCTGCCCAGGAGATAGGGGTAGGGATGAGGTGAGGCAACTAAGTACTCCACATAACCTTCCTAAGAGGCGAAGAAGGAGGCATACTGAAAGGCCTCTGTGATGTCACATGGGTGTATGCGCACCCATGTGACATAACCAGTGCACCTCATGTGGTGCATGCTTATGTGCATGCATGGTGCCTACCCATGTGCCACCTCTGCCTCCTTGGACATAAAGTCTCTCAAAGGTTTATCATCATTGATATAGATGATCTGAATATGATAGTCATAATATTCACTCAATATGTTAGCTTAATTTTTTTGTTTTGTTTTTAATATGTAGCCCTTTGAAGAAGGCTACAAACTGTTCAAGTCAAAATATAATGTAACAAGTTTTAGAGTGAAATAAATTCGCATGTTTAATACATGCTGAGTTTTTTATATTTCTCTCATAATCTATTGGATATATCCAGTTACTTTCACTTTTGGTCTTGTTGACTGGTCTAATGTGCAGTACAGAAGCGTAGCATGCCTTGGAGGGGCCCCGTATAAAAATTGTTTGGGGGCCCTTAGGAAGGGTAAAGATTTCTCACAAAAGAAAAAAAAAATTGCATAAAATTAAAAGAAATATTTATTCATCATAATTATCTATCTGTCACTTTTTCCAAAATTTTTACAAACAATTCAAATTAAATATACACTCTCCTTGCCTTTTGCTTACGCACGTTGGGGGCCCCCGTGGCCAGGGCCCCCTGTATAATTGATACGGCAGATACGGCGGTAGCTACGCCCCTGGTGCAGTATTATGGTAAGCAGGAAACTCACTACTGCTCTCTACTCACAATGTATGTAGGGAGGTCTTGTTTGAGATCTTTTAAATTGTATAGTATGTTAGCTCACATAGATGTTCAATCATTGTATTTAGCAGGTCACAGAATTTGAGCAAATAGCTTCAGGTTGTATATATTGTACTGAGTCACTTTATTCTCTTCATTTACTATCATTTTGTCTTGTTAATTATAGTAATTTAATCCTATCAACTATTAATTTATTTCTTGCGTGAGAATTTTTGTATGCTCTTAGTAATGAAAACTATTCTCCTGCCACCCAGCAATACTAGTTGTCAGACTAAGAAAGTCAGTAGAAAGGGGTTTGCAGATAAGTTGACTGTTAAACTGCTCCAGAACTAATTCAGGGCTTGTCTGTCTACACTGGCCCTGTCAGTTTAGCTTCTTGAAGTCAGGGGGAGAACCAAAATGCATTTTGCTTCTCTGATAAGGCTACAGAAGCCCCATCAGCTATAGCAGCTGCTTTGTAGCTTATAGGGGAAACTTCATAAAGATTATAAAGCAGCAAACAGGCTTTAGGCTGGGCAGATAACGTTGTGGTCAAATCCTTTACCTTACATAACACATTGAGGATGGCTTCAAAAGAAAGCAAATTATGGAAGTGGCTTTCATTGACCTAGCTGCAGCATACGATATTGTCAATCATAGGATTCTGCTCCATAAAATAAATATGCTTACCAAAGATAATAAGCTTACTAGGCTCATGGCAGCTTCCTTCCGAACCAGAGATACTATTATATGATGATGAATGGAAAGAACAGCAGATGGAGGGTACAGAAAAATGGTCTACCTCAAGGAAGTGTATTGTCTCCAACTCTGTATCTCTCTCTCTCTCTCTCTCTCTCATACACACACACACACACACACACACACACACACACACACACACACACACACACACACACACACTTCATCTATATGGATGACACAGCAATGGCCATTCAATTGTCAAGCTTTGATGAGGTACCTGGAAAACCTAATGGAGCACTTGAAGAATTAGGACAGTATTACAACAGCAACCATTTCAAGCCTAATCCAAGCAAGACTCAAGTATGTGCTTTCCACCTTCGAAACCGAGATGCAAGGGTTAAGTTGAATGTTATGTGGCAAGGGAATCAATTACAGCACTGTTCAACATCAAAATATGTCAGTGTGATGTGTGACTAGACATTCTCTTTTAAGCAGCACTGCTGAATACCAAAGTCAAAGTTAGTACAAGGAACAACATTCTCAGGAAACTCACAAACTATAAATAGGGAACTCAAGCATCCACAGCAGAGTATGCTGCTCCAGTATGGAACATATCCACATGCACAAAAGAAGTTGCCATTGGTGTTAATGAAACCATGCAGACAGTGATAGGATGCCTTAAACCTACACCAGTTGAAAAGATATACCCCTTGTTGGTATTGTTCCACCTAAGATCAGGAGAGAAGTAGCAGCAGATAGTGAGAGAAGTAAGCAAGAGAATGACCCTTGGCACCCTCTGAAGAGATATGAGTCTCAAGTCTGCCAGCTCAGATCCAGGAAGAGCTTTATGTCAAGAACAAACATTCTTGAGGATACACAATAGCAAAACCAAATTAGAAGATGGAGGGAGGAGCTCACTGGGAAAGGAACATCATTAAAGAAAGATATAGCTGAAAATCTCAATCTCCCCTATGTCACCTGGAGAACCCTGAATAGACTGAGGGTTGGAATCCCTAAATGTAAGACCAACATGCTCAAGTGTGGACTGCTGGTGGACAACAACACACAGTGTGAATGTAGAGGGACACAGTTCGGCCCATTTGCTGGTCTTCTGATTGCTGGCAGAGACATGCACCAATGAGGACTTGTGTTTGGGCAATGACAAAGTGAAGAAAGTGGCTTCATTTTGGTAGTCCAGGGTCTGATCAGGACATGAAAGAAAAAAGGGGGAAATGTCTCCCCCATCAGGTGCAAAGAGGCTGTTCTCCTTGATCAATGATCACATTCTGATCATTGGGGTAGGTCAGTGGTCAGCAAACTTGGCTCTTCAGGTGTTCTTGGACTTCAGTTCCCAGAAGCCTTGATCAGCAGGAGTGCTGACTTGGGCTTCTGGGAATTGAAGTCCAAGAACACCTGGAGAGCCAAGTTTGCAGACCCCTGGGGTAGGTGAAAGCATGCTTTGAACCTGATGGGAGAATGTTCCCCCATTAGGTGTAAAGAAGGAAGTGTTGGTGGGAAGAGAATAGGGAAAGAAACAAAACTTTGTCATTGATGAGGGAAAGTTCCTCAGTTGCAAAGAGGAGGTTTCCCTTCACAATGATGAATTGGCTTGGCATTGCTTGGCTTTATCCTCTGAGCCCTTCAGTGGTTGACACTGTGGTAACAGCAGGATTCCAACTGATTTCTGATGTTTATATATGCAGGGACAGGATACAATAAAGTGGCACACTTTAGTTTAACATCTGACAGGCTCTCAAAATAGGGTGGA
The DNA here is from genome assembly GCA_030440675.1 of Furcifer pardalis. NCBI lineage: Eukaryota > Metazoa > Chordata > Lepidosauria > Squamata > Chamaeleonidae > Furcifer > Furcifer pardalis. The sequence continues at coordinate 164,123,451 of CP126891.1, read as the reverse complement.
TTGATCTCATTGCAGTATAGACATAATTGAATCAACCTGCCTTCTACCCATCCCAAATTTTAAACTATATGCCTGAGATCAACAGAAAGAGCCTCCTCAAAGATTATGATATTTTTTAACCACAGTTGGGCATATCCTAATGGCAACCTTGTGTTGCCGGCTAATCTTTCTCACACTAGGTCAGATGAAAGGAACTGCGGAATGAACTCACCAAAAGGAAGCTTCATTTTGACACTCTCAGATCTGGCCCTGACTCAGAAGAAGAACTATACATCTGTGTGGAGATAGTTTCTCATTTAGATATAAGTTGAACAGAAAGCACAGAAATCCCACACTTGAACTTATTTATCTCCCCTATACATCTATTTTGAGCTATGAATAAAAGGGGGAAACTATATTTTTTTTTAAAAAAAAAAATTACTTATTTGGCAGAATTCTGTTGGTTAGTGTAATAAACTGCACTTGAGGAAGCCCTTTGAATCAGTGGAGATTTGGAGAGTCCTCAGTTGGAAGAAAGCAGGAAGGAGGTGGCAACCAAGATCCCAACTGCCATTTGACATCGCAGAAGCCCAGGGGGAGGTCAGTGAAACATCATCCCACCTCCCTCCCCCCCCCAGGCAAGAGCAGGAAAGAGGTGGTGACCAAGATCCCAACTGCCATTTGACATTGCAGAGGCCCAACGGGAGCTACGTTTGAGCTATGGTTATATGATTCTCACAACTTTTCAAGATACTCCAGACATACACCAATAGCCGGAGGGGAGAGAGAAATCTATTATTGATTTAGAAAAATGTGTTATTTTTATTTATGCGTATATATATTGTGCTGTGTTGTTTTGCTGATTGTAAGCCACTCTGAGTTGCCATGGCGAGTGGGCGGCGATATGAATCTAAATAAATAAATAAATAAATAAATAAATAAATAAATGTTCCTTTGATTCAAACAGGCATACTGTAGTTGCAACCTTACTTCTTATTGTTCTCTATGTTTTCTTTGAAAAAGCAAGCCACCAACTGTTCAGGCCAAAACACTTTGGGACAGGTTTTAATATTAAACAAATCTACATAAATCTCAATGATAAATTATTTCTTCTACTATTTCTACAACTCTTGTAACTTCAGTACGGCTTTGCATCATATTACCAACAAGTTACAAGACAGCACTGAGGGTTTGGCCAAGTTCAAGTTCAGGAAGTGGGGGAAAATTACCAATTGACTGGCTAATTATCATTTTAGGCTGTCAAACTCCCTCTCACTGGTGTCTAGTGTTAGTGCTTTTCCCCCAACAAAGACAATCTTCAAACAACAAATTGTATTTTTTAAGATACACAATCACTTTGTCTCCCTGAAAAGACCTTTCCCCAATGAATGATGGAATGTTACCTTGTAAATGTTCAGTAACTTCTGTGGCTGTTGTATTTAAAAAAGAGTAATAGAAATCTACATAGGAGAGCTAAATCCAAATCCTGAGAAATGCAAAAGGATACATTAAATCAGGGGTGCTCAAACATTTTGGGCTGCGGAAGTAAAATATGCATGCACAGAACACACCAGTGCATGCACAGAACGCTGACATAAATGACCTGTGGGTGTCATGTGTTTATGACAGTCACAGGTCATTTGAGGCAGTGTTCTGCTCATGTACAGGCATGTTCTGTGCACACGCATGCACATTTCACTTCCACCTCTGGGAGTGGCGAGGGCAGCATGGGCTGGATTAATTGGTGTCATGGGCCAGATCAAGCAGACCGGCCATAGTTTGGGCACCCCTGGGTTAAATTATAGTGCAGAAAAGCAGCAGGGAAATATACAGAAATGAGATGTTAAACCAAAGATAATATTTCCAGGAGAACATAAGGTTTCCTATGCAAGAAAAGAAGGAAGAGTATTCTCTTTTTTTCCTTATGTCCCGTTTTCCAGATTTTGTGGAGCCTCATTACAAATGAATGAGCATCAATAAAAGCAATGAGGAGAGGGAAGTTGTATCAGGGCAGAGCCACAGAACACATCTCATTCAGGTATGGCAAAATAAAGGTAAAGGTCTCCCTTGCTCAAAAGCCAGTCATATCTGACTCTATGGGGTGATACTCATCTTTATTTACAGCCAAAGAGCCAATTCTGTCTGCATCTGCAGACATTTCTGTGCTCATGTGGCAGGCATGACTAGATGCCAGAGTTCATGGATTCCTATTACCTTTCCCACCAGGGCAGTACCTATTTATCTGCTTGTTATTTCTTAGTTTCAAACTGCTAGATTGGCAGGAGCTAGGGCAAATGATGGGTGTAAAAGGTCAGGTTTTGTGCCCTCTGGGTGTTTGGCTCTCAGGAGCCCCTTGGCAGCAGCCTGGGCTGCTTCTGCTTCTGACAACCCACACCAAAACTGCATTTGAGAGCTTGCTTTTCCCCTCTCTAAAAGATCAGAAGCTTTCCTTCCAGCAATGATTTGCCATCCAAATAGTAGAGCATTTCAGTCCAAGAATTTGAAACGATGTGCTCCTCATTCAGACATGAGGGCTCTTCTTATAGCCTTTTGTTGGCAAAACACTGAACAGATAGATAGATAGATAGATAGATAGATAGATAGATAGATAGATAGATAGATAGATAGATACACACACACACACACACACACACACACACACACACACACAGATATTTCAATAACGAGAAGGCTGGTTTTTATTTTGTATTTTAAAATCCACGCTTGACATTTTGAATATAATGAAGTGAGAAATGAGATGGATACACTGGTATAAATGTATCCCCCCCCATCTTTTATTGAGGAGGAAAAGAAGATAAAAATAAGTATTTTATGTTACACAAGATCAGGAGAGGATTCATAGTTCATCTGATTTAAAAAAATGAACAAATTGGGTACACTACAGAAACAAAGAGGCTTTGGATGTTCCACTGATTAAGGATAACGTACAGAGTGTGAGTCTCCCAGAAGCTATATTAATCTTCTGCCAGCAACAAGTAAATAAATTTGTTTTTCCAGTCCCAGTATTTACTCAGAGGCTTTACAGACTGTGCCGCACACAACAGTTTGTATAAACGAGAGTGGAAATTGACCTCTTTTGTTCTTCTTACAAAGAAAATTGGTTGCAGTTGAGCTGTTGCTGGCTGTGATGCATAAAACATGTTCTGAAGTCATATACTGCTGTCCCCAATATGTCAAACATGTCTGATGACACACTTTGGCCATCAGTTCATGCTAGCCACTGCTTCTGTTTTGAAATGTAGTTTGTACAGTTGTAATTTTGTAATTCTTCTATGGAATTTAGAGGGATGTATCCAGAGGTCAATTCTGTTTATACTTACAGTAATCCAGCAAGGTATCATAGGCTAAGAAAATATCCAAAACTTACCTGGAGAACTTCATGGCTGAGGTTTTAGTTTCCCTGCACAGTACAAACACTCTTTAAGTCATATGGGGTCTCTGGTTCACTGAAGAGACTCATGAACTTTTAAAAACAATAATGAATGAAAGCCACTGTAAAACTTAACATTCTAGAAAATGTGAGGACCTGCTTGGAAAAACTACCTGAGGAATTTCATGGGAAGCAAGCAATGATATGGCTGGCAAAAGTTGTGAACTCTAATTTGCCACAAAATTTCATTCAAAGCAAAAGCACAAAGCAAAACCTTGAGGTAAGTGAAGTAGTTCTTGCCTGATGGAGAAAGATTCAACAATTTCTAGAATTATGAGTGCTTGGAATAATTCCAATTCTGGACTTCAGTTTCCCCAATCCCTCACCCTGTGTGCTTTGAAATAGCAGGGATTTTTTCTCTCAATGGAGAAATTCACGATATCCTTTCCATTTTAACAATATTCAATCTCAAAGCTGTAACAAATATAACAAGCATCCCTTTCCTATTCCATGCTATCTGCATTCCAAAAACTGATTAATTGTGTCTCATCAAAAATATTCTATATTCATATCCAATGATAGTAACTAGGAGTTGCAAAGGCATTGCTTTCCTGAGATTCAGATTCACAAACATACAATGAGAAGGGAAAATTCTTTACCAAAAATTTTAGAACATAAAAAATGTAGAAATATCGTCCATACAGACAACTAACCCAAGAGGTAGGAAAAAATTGCTTACTACAGAGTTTGTGTTTTTTACATATTCAAAATCTGCATCTTTTATTTGGCTGACATCGCTTAGAACAGTTTGTACAGCATCCAAAGTTGCTTACAATACTAATCAATGCAATGTGATCTCACCATCATCTCCAGTGCAGAATTTTACCACTTCCCTCTCTGAAATGTTTAAAATGGAAAATCTATTTTATTTTTTTGGAATGGCAGTATCTGATAACATGGTTAAATAAAGAGATTAGACTGGAAATAGTATTTTGCTTCAGTTTCACTTCTTAGATATTTAACTGTACTGTATTTATATATACAGCTATACTTTTCACTCTGTTATTTAAAGAGTTAAGAAACTGTTAGAAAAATTAAAATAGGAGGCAGTCCCCCCCCCCATGCTTCTGCTTAAAGGTTGTTTTTTAATTCATTACATTAAATGCTCCAATTGCTTTTCTTATATAATGAGTAACAAGGAAAGAAGTAAAATCTCAAATGACTGTTTAACAACCTGACACCTTGATCACCCTGCTCAAAAATTACTAGTCCGAATCTGATGTACCCTCAGCATTGCATGTTCTGTTTGATTTTGCAATGCTCAAAGAAGTGAAATGAATTCATCTCAAGGGCAAACTGCTGGAGCTTGTTTACAAACCTGATTGTCTGTCTTTGGGTAGCCATCTATTTGCAGTAAAGTCATTTTCCTTAGCTCCTGTTAACTTGTTAAATTGCCTGTTAGATTCATCAATTTCCCTTGTGCCATCACACAGAATTGAAAGGTCTTTTTCACGCTGATGAGAATGTTTTAGAAACTTTTCTTGGTTTGAATTTTATGAAGCATTTCACTCCCACAGGAGAGAACAGCGGGATCCATGTTTTATGGATTTTGAGGCAAGCACTAATTCCTTTATTTTTTTTCTCTTTTTTACAGATTAGAATAAGATAACCTGATCCTGCATTTATTAGTGCAGGTACACAATGAAAAATGGTTGAATTCCATTGAAGGGACAGCAAATGGGCTACTCTGTTTATGGCAAAGTTAATCTGAACTAGGTTGATGACTCAGTAAAATCTGGTAATGATTCAAAAGACTTAAATAGCCTTGGTGTTGTGATATGAATCATCTTGAGCCTTCATTTTTTACTTCAGCCTTAATCAGGGGTTATCAATGGCCATCACTGTGGTGGCTTAGTGGTTAAGATGCTGAGCTTGAAGACTGGAAGGTCGCAGTTTGATACCCGAGTGCTGCATGATGGATCTTGGGGACATGAAAGGAGACTCATTTGGGCATCCCCTGAGTAGAGTTTCTCCAGCAAAAATCCTTTTAACCCAGAGTAATTTTTGACATGAATTTTGTTTGTTTAATAGCTAGTGTCAGAACTTCAAATTAAGTTGTTATTAGTATTGTAGTTACCTTGGACTAGTTTGTTTTGAGGGATACAAGTAATGTAACTAATAGCTTCCAACGTTACTTTTTAGGTATAATATACATGTACAGTAATACCCTGGATAAAGATTGGAAAAAACTTGCATTGGATAACGATTCTTTAGCGTTATCCGAGGTAATGGTCTGCGGGGGTGGTGGTTTGGGTAGAACTTCTACCCAAACTAACCCCCCCCATTGCAGCTGCAGTAGGGTCGGGGGAAAGGCGTGCACCTTTCCCCAACCCTACTGCAGTCACTATGAATGAAAAAGGGGTGAGGAAATCTCCAGCACGTGCACTGGGGATTCCCTCACCCCTTCTTCATTCACAGCGCTTGTAGCTTGGAATGCAGGAAGTGGGAGAGGCACGATCTCGCACCTCTTTCCCCCCCCACCTTTCTGCACTCAAAGCTAGCACTGTGTTGGGGGGGGGAATACCCATCCCACCCCACAAAGGCAGAGATCCATTATTGCCCTTGCATGGGGGTTGGGCATTCCCCCCACCCCACCTCACCCAGTGCTAGCTTTAAAACCAAAATGATCCACAGGAAAAGAGACATCGAGCAGGAAGACCTGAGTGACGCGACAGGACTTTAAAAATCTGAACCACCACTGTTGCTACTGCTGCTGCTGCTGCTCCCCTCCTCCAACATTTACCTTAGATATTTTGGACATTTTTATTGTGATTGTAGGTTCTATGTATTGCTTTTTATTGTTTACTGTTGTGAGCCTCCCGAAGTCGTGTTTTACGCAAGGGGGGTGGCATATAAATTGAAATTATCATCCTCATCCTCATCCTCATCCTCATCATCCTCATCCTCATCACCACCACCACCTCAGGAGTTATCTCTGCTACATTTATCTCATGGCAGATCTAATGTCCTAATAGCAGGAGGATTGATATAAAAGATATCTGGGGTGATGGAATCGCCTGAGTTCTGCTCACTGACACAGGACAGATGTACAAAACTGATAATGGGTGAAAATTTTGTTTTAGCTCCTTTTTCATCAGCATTCACAGACTGCTTCACAGAACGATGTTCCGTATTTATTTGGTAGGTTTTGGATAAATAATTATTTTAAGCTAACTCCTTCCAAGAGCTGAGCTTAACACAAAAAAGGCATATATTTTTTTTAGTGTAGGCTCTCTGTAGTTTGTCCTCCTTTTAAAGGCACTGTAGAGGATCCTCTTGCAATTGATCTTATTGACTTTAATGGGACTTGAAAGGTTGAAGCTGTCTAATTCAGTCAAAGTACAAATTAGCCAATGGGAATTAAAAATGAAAGAGAGTGATCCATTCCTACTATTCCCTGTCTCAATGATTAGGTAAAAGTCTTGTGGCTTTTGAACTGGTGACCTATAAATCAGAACTCATGATAATTATCTGTCTCAACTTTTTTTAAAATGCATGCTACTGTGACACTGCCCTCTTCTATCTTTCAATCTTGATTTAACATGTCATAATGCTTTAAAGAGCAAAGAATTGTGATGTGGATTCACTGCAAGTATAATGAATGTACTTGTACATGACGCATAGTTGGAAAATGTTACTTTTTAGGAAAAATAATAATTCCCAGAATCCTACAGTGGCCCTAATGATGGTTGGATTCTAGCAATTGTAGCTCTGAAAGAGAACTTTTCCAATGTCTGAGTTAGATGTACAACCTTGTTTGTCTTGTTCTTCATATAGGAAAAAGAGATATGATATATTTCAGGTCTGTACCTGTGTCACAGTGAGATATTTGCTAGTGGTATTGATACTGTTACATTATGAGAATAATTTTTGTACAAATTTCATAAACTGGGCAAATTGCTCAAATGTATATTGCATGGCCTAAAATTATGAACATTAGTTGTTTATACATTTATTAACATCACTCAGATTCTTCTTCTATGCTGTATTCTGAGTTTTGCTTTTATAGAGACTTTCCCCCATTCACAAACTACAGAAATCTTAAGGGGAAAAAAGCACTCATTTGTTTGGCTCTTACGATGGAGAAATTGACTACACACAATAATTTTTCAGAGTTCAAACTCTCAAGATGTTCTTTTGTTATGCTGAGATTCCCCATTGAGAATGAGTAGTTTATTAGATGGATCCACATCTCTTGTATACAAAAGGGAAAAATCCTATATGGTGAAGCTGTTATTTTTGAACTGACTGTCTCAATCTTCAAGCATCTGAAGTTAAATTTGCATATGCCAGCAGTGTGTGCTCATGTTTAATAAATCTGAGCATTTAAAGACCAGCTGTACAGTTCTCTCTGTGGTGAATCTCCATATTTGCATTCATTTTGCTTGGCAGCTCATCAGAATCTGAGTTTAGCAAAACTGTCAGAGCAAGAAATAAAGCATATTTATTTTGTTCAGCATTTGATGGTACACAAAAACAAAGGTTATCCCACTAAATTTTATTTTTGATGATTTCCTTCAGGCTAACTGGTATTTAATTTCTAAAAACAACCTGCTCAGTTTCTAGATGGTGAAAAAGAATATGAAACAAAGGTCTTGGGTAAAGGTCACCCTTGCTCAAAAGCCAGTCATAGCCAATTCTACAGTTCAGTGCTCATCTCTGTTTCATAGCCAAAGAGCCAGTGCTGTCTGTGTCTGCAGTGGCTCACGTGGTTAAGACACTGACTGGAAGGTGGCAGGTCAACAGTTCGATACCTGAGTACTGCATGACGGAATGAGCTCCTGTCTCTGTCCCAGCTCTTGCCAACCTAGCAGTTCGAAATCAAGAAATTGCAAGTGGATAAATAGGAACCACTTCGGTGGGAAGGTAAACAGGGTTCCATGCACTCCGGTGCCTAGACATGCCTGCCACATGTCCATGAACAAGGTCCTAATTAAGGTGAGAAATAGCACATTAATGCCTGCATTTGAAAGGCACTAATTTTTTCATTATGTTTTAAATAATAGTGAGCATGATGAGAAACTATGTCACTAAGAAAACACATGTCTATTAAGGAGATCACATTAAGTTGCAAGAACAGAAGAAGCAATAGGAAATATTTTCCACCCATGAACTTCAAATTGATGAGTTTGATAAGACACTATTATTGCTCACAGCTAACTACAGCAATCCTCTTTTATAATCAGGGTTTCCTATCATACAGAAGACAGCAGCATTTCTTTAGATTTCCTGATCTAAAGTCAGGATGTGGACATAATATGTATGCCCTCTTCTTTTCTGGTGCCTGAACATGGCTCACGTGTAGTCAAAAACAGATACAGTCAAACCTCGCATAAAGAGCGTATCGCTTAAAGAGTAACTCGCTTAAAGAGCAGAATTTTCTCTGAATGTTCACTTCGCTTAACAAATAAAACCAACCAAAAACTCGGTTAACAAATAAATCGGGGTTCGCAATCCCACCACAGTTGGTCATTTACAATGGTGTTTTGCTTAAAGAGCAAACTCGCTTAAAGAGCTATCCTGTGGAACTCATTATGCTCTTTAAGTGAGGTATAACTGTACTGGCCCATAGAACAAACTGGAGGCAACAGACATTTGGTTAAGTGGAATTGGCAGCCCCTTGCCAGGGTGTTTTGTGGTCGGGCTAATACAAAGGAGAGATAGCAGAGAAAAGTGATGCAATTAATCAGAGCAAACTTAAACTATCCCTGTCTACTAAACAAAAACAGATATTCTCCCACTGGGCTTTCCCAAATTGACCTTCATACAGTGGCGTCGCGCAGTCTTCAGCCGCCTGGGGCGAAGAACAAACTCGCCGCCGCCGCCCCCAGCTCGCCGCTGCCGCCGCCCCCTCCCCCGACCCAGGTAGAAGCCGGCCCCCTGCTGACTAGCGGCGCGCGCGTGCGCGCACCACACACCTCCGTCCGCTCGCCCACCACACACCTCCGTCCGCTCACACCTCCGTCCGCTCGCCCGCCCGGCTGGCCATCGGGGGCTCTCCGCCGCCTGTTGCCCCTGGCAGCGGCTTTCAGGGGGCGGCAAAATGTCCCCTCCCCACCCTTTTGCTGGTGAGGAGGAGAAAAAGTGTTTTTTTTAGGCGAACAATTCAAGGAGGGGCCCGCCCGCCGGGCTGGCTGTCGGTCAGGGGCTCTCCTGGCGGGCGGCCCGCGTGCGCGCGCACGCTGCCCACCTCCTCCTGCCCAGCCAGCCCCCAGGGGCTCCCCGCCACGGCGCCACCCACCCCCGACGAGCGCCCCGTCTCACGGCAAGTTGGGTGGGTGGCTGCGCGGGCGGAGGCGAGCAGCGTCCGCGCGCACGCAGGCCGCCCGCCAGGAGAGCCCCCGACGGCCAGCTGGGCGGGCGACCGGGCGTGCCCCTCCTTCCCTCCCCACCCTTTTGCTGGCGAGGAGGAGAAAAAGGGTTTTTTTTTAGGCGGACAATTCAAGGAGCCTCCTTGAATTGTCCGCCTAAAAAAAACCCCTTTTTCTCCTCCTCGCCAGCAAAAGGGTGGGGAGGGGACATTTTGCCTCCCCCTGAAAGCCACTGCCAGGGTAAACAGGCGGCGGAGAGCCCCCGACGGCCAGCCGGGCGGGCGAGCGGACGGAGGTGTGAGCAGACGGAGGTGTGTGGCAAGCGGCGAAGCACACGTGGGGCGCTCGCCAGCAAAAGGGTGGGGAGGGGACATTTTGCCGCCCCCTGAAAGGCGCTGCCCGGGGCATCCGCCCCCCCGCCCCCCACGCTACGCCACTGCCTTCATATTATGCAGTTGCTGATTCTTAATCTGCTTTTATCTATGGATGCAAACTGTGGGGTAAGTGGCCAATTTAGTTGCCCCTTGAACAGAATAATGAAGTATGGTCTGCAGTGCATTTTTCTGCTCCAAGTTAGAGAGCTTTGCTCTCATTCCCAGGCTCTGTTGAATGTATTACTAGGTAAGCCACAAATAAATTGGTGTTTGTGACCAGCATATGATATATAGTGGGCAAATTAATATGAACAACTTGCTGTGACAACAAGGAAGCTAATTTTTGCTTAACCTAATAAATTAGCACATGGAAAAGAGTAGTATTATGCAATGGCCACATTGATCCATAACCTGCAGTGGCATTTTCCATTTATATCCTTTAGTCTGTGAAGAAAGAGCAAGTCTTCTATGTCTGCGTGTTGTATTTTAAAGTAAACTCCAGAATTATATCACTTTGTAATAGTAGCCTCTTTCATTTACCACATTTTTTTTAGTCAACTCAAAATCAAAGGGAACATCTAATATCTAAAACAAAACAGTTTGCTTTGAGAATATGTAGGAAATATCTAACTTTTGATGTCCTAACCCAATTAGGAGTTTTGCTGTTGCTCAGGGTGGGCGGCTATAAGACCTGCCGCCCCCCCTGACCCCCCACAGACACCTGGGGCTGAGAGGATTAGTTTCAAGATTTCTTAAATCTATTGTTTTATAATAATTCTGATGTGTATTTAATGACCTGATATTGTGTAATTTGTAATTATGATTGGGAATCAGGTGATTTTGATTTGTAATTGTGACTGGGGATTGGGGATTTTTGATATATTTTTTATTTATTATTTGAAGTGTTGCTGAAATGTTTTAATAATTTCTTGATTTTGTAATAGTGATGGGGGATTCTTTTATATATGTGTGTGTTATGTGACACTTCGATATGTGATACCTTAATATGCTTTGTCATGTGATGCTGTATTTTATTTATGCTGTTAGCCACTCTGAGTCACTTCGGCGAATAGAGCAGCATACAAATCCAAAATACAAAAATGCAATACAAATGGTTTCTCAATAGAAAGAGGGGGAATCTGAGAACTGCAACACATGCAGATAGAGAACCTTTTCTGAGTAATTCTGCAGCATGTCTTTATCAAGAACTGTATGAACTCATTTGGTTGAGAAATATAAAAGAATTACCCCCAAAATACATGCCATTATGGGGTTGTTTCAAGAACACATGGGAAGTACAGCAAAACCCGCAAAGACAAAGTCATCCACAAAAATAATTACGGGGAGGCAGGATAATCTATTAATAATATTCATGGATTGTTGACCTGACTGCATGTTTTACATGTATATATTTAAATAAATAGGGCACTTAGGCAGCATAGTGGTTAATATGTTGAACTTGATGATTAGAAGGTCAGCAGGTCAGCAGTTCAAGACCCGAGTGCTGCACAATGGTGTGAGTTTCCATCATCTGTCCCAGTTCCTATCAATCTAGCCATTCAAAAACAAGACATTGTATGTAGATAAATAGGTACCACTTTGGTGGGAAGGTAACAGTGTTCCATGTACTTGGTGTCTAGTCATGCCTGCCACATGATCATGGAAACATCTGCAGACATAGGCAGCTCTGGGTCTTTGGTTGTAAATGGAGATAAACACCAAACCCTAGAGTCAGATGCAACTGGCTTTTGAGCAAGGGTAACCTTCACCTTTACTATTTAAATAAATATTAATGCTAAAATTAATTGGCCCCTCCACCATCAAAACCAGTGATGGGCTGTCAACAGGTCCACACCAGTTTGCCAGAACTGGTAGTAACTTTTCCCAGTGTCCTAGAGAACCGGTAGCAGATTTTTGGGGAAAACACCTTCGGGGCTTACCTTTTCACTGGTTCCCCCACTGTGCATGCGCGCAAAGCGCTTGGTGTGCATGCACACCTACAGCACTTGGCACACATGCATGGCCTCCTTGCTGTTAGCCTGAAGCTCCCTATAGCCTGCTCCCCAGGGTAAGTGACTCATCTTTGGATGTGGTGTGTGTGTATTATAACGTGTATTTAATACTTTTACCTATATTGACATACTGCCTGACAGGCCTGGGGTTTTTAAGCAAAGTCTTGGGGTTACCTCATCAATAAGCTACACCTGTGCTGTTCCAATTCCTGTTCCAATTGGAGAGGCCTTAAGGAGGTACAGCTGTTTTACATTTACATTAAGACATACTATCCTAGAGAACTGGTTAGGCAAAGACTTAGTACCTAACTTCTTTAACTGTTGAAAAGTTGAAAACTGCCAAAATGAAGCCACCTTGTGGTGAGTTCATTCTGTAGTTCATTCCATCTGACCTAGTGTGAGAAAGATTAGCCAGAATAAGTTTTAAGCGTTGGTTTAAAAATAAAAAATTGAACACAGCTTGTAATAACCTCATATATCTTACTAAAATACTCTGTAACTTTTCAGCATTTAAAGATGTTAGGTACTAAGTCTTTGCCTAACCAGTTCTCTAGGATAGTGTGGCTTAATGTAAAACAGCTGTACCTCCTTAGGGGCTCTGCAATTGTAACAGCACAGGTATAGCTTATTGATTAGGTAACTCCAAGTCTTTGCATAAAGCAAGGTCTCAGTTCAGTTTGAATTTCTTTAGCTTACACATGCAATAGATTCTATGCTTCTCATACTGTCCGTGTGTTCAAGACTTCTGCTGGTTATGTTCTGAGGGAGAAAGGTTTCATACTGGAGAAGGATAAAAGACTGCTGCTTGCAGTTGGGCCCAGCTGTGGCAGTTTTGGTGGTTGAGGAAGCTCCAGGCCACCTAACTCCATGCTCAACCTGCCCAGAGAAGGATAAAAGACTGCTGCACCCCAGATGCCAGGTGCCCTCACTCCTTAGCCTGGATGCTTGTAGCTCTGAGGCCGCTGACCGCCATTGACCGCCGATGTTACTCCAGGCCAGGCTGCTGCTGTTGCCACCTTCTGCTCCCTGACCCCAGATAAGTGACTAGGGTTTGTGGTTGAGATGGGTGTTTTATGTAGTGTGTTTTCATGTGTAATTAATGTCTATTTTAATTTGTATTTTTATGATTTTTATTTCTATTTAATGTCTTTTTAATTTGTATTTTTATGTGTTTATTATTTCTATATAATGTCTATTTAATGTCTATTTAATTTGTATTTTTATTTGTTTTTTATTCCTATGTTTATGTCTACTGATTTTTTATTTAATTTTTTACTTTGGCTGCACCCATGTTGTCGGTTCTGCCCACAACGTTATGATGTCATGATGTTGGCTCCACCCATAATGTCATGACTTTGGCTCCACTCATGACATTGGCTCTGTCCACAGTGTGGTAGTAAAAATTTTGGCTGCCCACCACTGCCTAATTGTTTCAAATATATCAAGTATAATGACAGTTGGTATAACTGGCCTACCTGTAAATATGTGGGACCCTATTCCTACAGTTAAAAATAGTTGTGAAGCCAACATCGCACAGCTGATGATGCTCAGTCTGTTAAGGAAGTTAAAGGAGAACAACTAGAGGATGCCCATCAAGCAGCAGTTTGGGCATACTGTACCTAGAATAAGTTTTATTTTTGGACAGATGTTCAATTCATCTTTAAGTGAATTTGCTCTTTAAGTGAAGCACCATTGTAAGTAACCAATTGTGACTTCTGAATGGGGGGAGGAATTGTGAACCCTAATTTTGTTGTTCAATGAGTTTTTGGTGGAGTTAAGCAAGGTGAGCATTCAGAGAAAGTTCTGCTCTTTAAGTAAGTTAGTCTCTAAGCAACGCACTCTTTATGCAAGGTTTTTACTGTACAGCAGTTCTCAAACAGTTCTATAGGTTTTCATTCATATTGTAAAACTCTTGTAGCAAAATCTAGTTTTGTATACCTCTTGTTATTGTTAAAGTATTAAGTATAACATGCATAATGTTAACTACCTTTTTGTATTTTTTTATACTTAAAACAGCAAGTCACAAAAAATTCAATACATAGAAAATATATAAAAAATAAACTTATAATTTTTGTTATATCTTATAATGTGACAAATTATACTGTTAGTTTTAGTAGTGTTATATTATAGTTATTATTTATTTATTTATTATTTTGAAATTAAAAATAAAATAAAAAGTCGCATGACCAACTTTGTCCCCACCCATCAGGTCATATGGTCCTGCCCACGATGTCTGCTCCACCCATGATGTAGGCTTCACCCCCAAATTAGGCTTCACTCACATTGTTGGCTCCGCCCACAAATCAGGCTCCACCCATGGTGTGGTAGTAAAAAATTTGACATCCCACCACTGATGAAACCCATATGCAGAGGTGAAAAGGACAACCTCTGATTTTTTCTATAAACATATTTCCTTTCAAACATTCCATGGCATTGAAGCAAAAATATCCACTGATGATGGTATGTTGTATAGTATATGAGGTATCTGGATTAACTTTCAAGAATGTCATTTGTTAATGATATACATTTATTGCAATCAAAGTGAAGCCTTCCCACCACTACACCCTAAGGAAAAGTAACCATGTGCAGGGGAAAATATGTGTGCAATGACATACGAAAAAGATTTTAAGAATTCATGAACCACTGTGTCATAAATATCTTCCCACTTCCACGGGGACATTTAATTTGGCTATTGTGACACAATTTTCCACACAGTTTCAGGGATTAAATTGTATTTAAAAGTTGCATATGCTTTGGTTAGTTTGTTTAAGTAACCTTATTGAAGTAACCTTGTTTATACAAACCCCAAACATGTGAATCTTTTTACTTGTTGTCAATTATATTAATAATTAATAATTATATTAATAATGTTAGTCTTAGAAGCCATGAGACTGAAGGAGAAAATGCCATAGAAGGCTGGCATCTGTCAGGATTTGACGCTGCTGCTCTAAATCCTGCAGAATTAGAGCCACTAACCTTGAAACAGCTGATCTATATCCCAAATGATCTATGTCCCAAACTGGATTCTCACAATGCCACTAAGCCCCTATGTAAGAACTCTGGGGAACATTCCAGACCAAAACAGGCTTCACCAGGAGACACTAGGTGCCTCAGCTATATAGGAACTGACTCCTGTTCCCAAAAGCTCCATCAGAATTAGAGGTTACGATTACGAAAGCTGTAGTTGCTTGGTTCATGTGTCTTTTTTCTGGTTTCTAGACGATCGTCTTTGTTCCTGATTCCCACTTCTGAAGATCTCTGATCAGTTCCTGATTTCTTTGAACTGTTTTTCTGCCTTTAGCAATGAAGATCAGCAGACTTCTCATTGCTTGATTCGTGGATGCCTGGTTTCTGCTGTCAAAAAACTCTGCCTACCCTTGAAATAATGCAGCTTCCCATCTATTTTATGAACCATCTTGAAGCAGTTTTGCAGCATGGTCTGATACTATTTCAGTTTAGCACGTTTTAAATTCCAGTCCATTCAGCTGGCTTCTGTTTTGGTAAGACTTTAATTCATATCAGATACCAGCTGAAACTATCAAAATGAGCAGTTATTCATCAGTCTACTCATTCTTTGGAGGAAAACAAAATAATTCACAAAAAGCATCACTTGGCAAGAGATGAACAGAAGGCTATAGTCTTATTTTATAGTCTAATCACATTTGTTTCCCTCACCAAAACTGGCACTGCAATTGATGAAAGCTGGATATCTTTCTGTTGTCCTGACATTAAAGCCATTTGCCATTTGGCAGCAACTCATGTGTAGATGGCCAATCTAAATCTATGGGTACTACAAAGAAGCATAAGCAGCAGGAGTTTGAGATGCTTCTCACTAGAAAAAGCCTTTATGCCCAGTGGACTTGCCAGGATAAGAAATGTGTTTTTCTCCATTTATAAACATATGAATATTAAAAAATAAACCTCCAGAAATAAGACTACAATTTAAGTACAGAAAATGTTCAGTCTTGTATTTTAAAAGGGGTTTTCACTCCTGGTTTTAAGCATATTGTGATTTAGAAGCTATGATAGCTTAACTTCTCTCAAAACTAAAAGTACTAACACTGTCTGTTTTCTTTCACTGTCATTGACATACAGTAACAGACAATTGTTTCCCAGTACTGAAGGTCCAATAAGTATTGATGCTACTTAAATAAGCATTTGATATTTCATATTTGGCTTAAATGATATTTTTCTCTTTGTTATTAATATTAGTAAATAAGTGCCTTAACTAGAGTGAGACATTTACATGTTTTAACTTGTAGAAGTAGAAAGCTTATTGTAATATCCTTTAACTAGAAATTAATCCTTTAACATCAAATGTACAGTGTACTCTGAAGCAAAGTACAGTAAAACCCTGGCATACAATTGCCCTGGGTTATGTTTGATGCAGGTTACAACCTAAAATTTAATTCAAAAACATCCCCAACTTATGACTGATTTTCGGGTTATGATTGTTCCCCACACCCACAAATGTTAGGGAGCACTCTCCCTACTTTTTCCATGCCATTTGGAGACCATAT
The DNA here is from genome assembly GCA_030440675.1 of Furcifer pardalis. Taxonomy (NCBI): domain Eukaryota; kingdom Metazoa; phylum Chordata; class Lepidosauria; order Squamata; family Chamaeleonidae; genus Furcifer; species Furcifer pardalis. The sequence continues at coordinate 164,106,804 of CP126891.1, read as the reverse complement.
CCAATGACAACAACAGCACCTCTGGAGCAGTAAACTATTTATTCTGAATTTGGGCAGAGGAGGCAGCCATTTTGTTTTTCTGAAGTGGTTGTGTCAGCTATTTTGTGATTCAGGACTACATCTCCCAGAAATCTTGGCCCTGGGCTTCCCCAGTTAGGGAAGCTTTCTTTATTTTGATGTGCTTTCTGAACCTTTAATACACTTTCTTCTGTAGCTTACTCTGATTACAATATACTTTTAAAATACCCAGAGATGACTGGAGCGTTTACTTGGCTATGTGCTACCTTATTTCCACTAATCTGATATTCAGGATTGCTTAGCTAGGAGGGTGGCAGCTCAGAAGCAGGAACCAAACACTTGTGGGCAAGAAGTCCTACCCATGACTCAGAGTAAACTTGTTTCCTGACAAAGACAATCTCAATAAAACATAGTAGCAGTCAGAACCATTTTAGACCTTTACACATTTTACACATTTTTCATCCTTTCCACCCAGGTCCCAGAGTAATCTCTGACATGAAAGTATTATTATTATCAATTGATTGTGTTCAAAGTTCATTTGTGATAAAGTATTATGTGCCTAGCTGGCCAGATAGCTCCTTAGTTTAGATAGCTGTCTGTGGAGCCAAAGGTTTGGAGTTTGACTCTTAACTGTGCCTCCTAGGAGAACAGCTGTCTTGCATATCCTTGTATAAGCTGCATAGATCTTTTGCACCCTCAAAGGAAATGAATGGTAAAACACTTCTGAGTGCTCTTCACCTCCAGACTTGACTATTGTAATGTGCTATACATGGGGCTACCCTTGGCGACCATTCAGAGGCTTCAACTGGTCCAGAATGTGGCTGCTCGGGGTGTAATGGGGTGCGGGTGTTATGTTCATGCTCCACCACTTCTCCGAGAACTGCACTGGCTCCCAGTATGACTCTGGGTACAATTAAAGGTGCTGGTTATCACCTTTAAAGCCCTACATGGTAGTGGGCCAGGATACTAAAGAGACCACATCTCCCCAAGGTTATCTGTCTATCCCACCAGAGCAGACCAGAGAGGCTCTCTGGTCATGACATCAGCTAGAGAGGCTCAGCTCTCTAGCACTAGAAGGAGGGCCTTTTCTGTGTCTGCTCCAGCCCTATGGAACCTCCTGCCAAGTGAGTTGCATCTCCAGACAGGGTTGCTGCCCTTCAGGAAGGGGGTGAAGACCTGGCTGGCGGGGCATGTGTGGGGTGTGGGCCAGCCAGACACCTCAGCCTGCTGGCCCCATTGAATCCCCCACCTCTCTCCCTGTTGTTTTTTTAAAAACTTTTTAAACTTTTAATCTTTTAACTTTTAATTTTAATTTCTATCATAAGTAATGTGTTTTTAATTGTGTAAAATTGCAAGCCACCCTGAGTCCTTGGATAAGTGTGGGGTATAAATTTAAATAAATAACATCCTAAAAGGGTCACTGAATGTCAGATCTAACATGAATGCACATGATGATAATAAGGAGGAAATTGATTAATAAGAGTGAATGTATATTATTATTATTTTTTTAAAACCTCAAGTTTATGAATGTGGGATGTTGTGCTTTCCCTATCAGTGATTCAAGATGCCAGCTAATGGGTCAATATCGCTGCACAATATTGTGCTCTCCTTGCCATTTATTATTATTATCTTCTTGTTATTCATCATCTTGTCTCCCAAAGAGAATAGTTTCAGCTATCCTTTTTTCTCATATGGTAGAGAAAGACAGGTAAAAATAATTTACATCCCTAAGTGGTGGCTAAAGCAATGGACTGTGATACTGTAGATTGGATTCCAGTCTTTATTGAGCCATGAAATTCACAAAGGGACCTTGGGGCCTAACAATTTCTATGCTGTACTGGTCCTACAGGACTGTTCTGAGGACAAAGTGTTTTGTGGGGAAAAGAGAACAATGTAGACCACTTTGAACTCATTGGAAGATTGGCAGGATGTAAACATAACTAATAAGCAATGTACCAGTTCTTGTGTCACAGCTCTCTTCTCTAGTATTTTCTGTCTCTGGCGATCTCTTTCCTGAGAAGTTTGTTAAGCAATGATAAGCGATGAATAGGATACCTGAGTAAACCTGTTTTGTGGCTTCCATTGTACTTTTGAAATCTGGTGATGTAACTTATTTGTAAGAACAAATACGTCTGTACATAATATCCTTCAAGTTTATCATGTCAGATAATCCCCCTGTGAGAGAAGCTATGTTCTTCATTGTGAAAAATAAAGAGGTAAATGACTGAGATTGATAGCTCTAAAACAGATTAGCAAAAGGCCTTTCTGTTGTAACTGGAATCCAATGATTGGCCCTTAATGATGGCTCATACTTCTTTTACATCTCTCATCAAAAATGAATTGAAGCAAACCATTTAAAGCACATCAAAAGGGCCTCCCAGATGCTTGATTAGCAATCAAAGCCTGAGTGTCAGCTGCCCATCATCACCATGCATCTGTGTACAATTACAATTTTAAAATACTCTGAAGTCAAATCACATTGTAGGGCAAACACATTAAACTGCCATTAAGACACTGGTTTCACATAAACATAATAAGGAAATCTAGATTAGCATGTTTACAAGGTATGTTAACATTTCTCTCTACCAGTTGGTTCTCAGAAGAATAATGGAATGAAACGGGCAACATGGGGTTAAATGTTTTCCAGTGCTCTTGCCAGAAATCACAACTACCAAAATTCTTTCCAGCTAGGACAGATTTTCAGATTATAGTATTCCTGTTGTGGCTTTCACCTTTTCCACCTAAATAATTTGCTGAACATAAATAGAGATATGCCATAAAAAACACAATTTGGATTGGGATTTCAAATTCAGAATTGCAGTCCATATGAATGTCATATAGTTGTACCTCGCATAAAGAGCATAATGTGTTCCACAGGATTGCTCTTTGAGCGAGTTAACTCTTGAAGTGAAACACCATTGTAAGTGACCAATTTTGACTTCTGGTGGGGGGATTGCGAACCCCGAATTATTTGTTAAGTGAGTTTTTGGTTGGTTTTATTTGTTAAGCGAAGTGAGCATTCAGAAAAAAATCTGTTCGTTATGTGAATTACTCTTTAAGCGAGGCACTCTTCATGTGAAGCTTGACTGTATAAGCATTATTTTCTCCTCTTAAATAAAGCAGGCAAATGTTTTAAAAGGGTTACCCCTTGCCTTCCAACACATTCCCAGTGATTGTGCAGAAGGAGGCAGAAGGAAGGTAGCACTGGAGAGTGGAGAAATACTTTGAGCAGTTAGACTGGAGGAGCAGATAGGCTGTGGTAGGCAGGAACAGTGCCGACAGCATGCAATGCAGCATAATTCAGTGAGTGAGCACAGTCATGAAGGCAAAAGAAGGGGAAATCAGAATAAAGCAAGGTAGAACTAATAGTGTGAACAGATGGTGCCTTTCTCTTTTACTTTCTCTTTTACAAGCCCACCAAGGGTAGACTGGCTTTAGGAAAATAAGATTTTATTGAGACCAAGGTTCCAGGTATGAGTGGTGTGGACTGGCACTATCCGCTTCCTGAGAGAACACCCTCTCAGTGGGATACTAGTTGGTGTGTAAGTCAGCAGACCAATAGCCACCATGGCATGACCTCTTTCAAAAGACTCCTCCTTAGCTCAATAAACCGATGATGACAAAACTTTTAGAGACTGAACGCCCAAGGATGAGGAGGAGACAAGTTGGCAGGCAATCTGCATGCTCACACACCTATGTAACATTGCCGGCATGCCTCCGGCAAAGTCACATGGATATGCTGCCCAATCCTGTGGGTGCTCCCTCTCTCTGCGGGTACTTCCTGCCCCTTGTGGGTGGTCCCCCACCTCCACAGATGCTCCCCACCACTCCATAGGCACTCCCCCACTGGTGTTCCCCCACCCATCTGTGGGCACACCCCACCCCCAATTTGGCATGCTCTACCTCAGTGATGGTGAACCTCGGGACTCCAGGTGTTCTTGGACTTCTGAATGGCCAAGGTTTGCCATTACTGCCCTACCCTCCTGCGGGCACCCCCTGCAGACATGTCCCATCCCCATGGGTGCACCTGACTCCTAGGAGGGGGTGGGTGGGTATGTCTTGTCACTTTACCTTCTCCCTGCCGCTGCCTCCCGGGAAGGATTTCAGCCTTCCCTTTTGCCTCCCCATTGGTGGAGGGAGAGGGGTGGTAGGGAAGTGGCACTGCATTTGGTTCTGGCTGTCTGGTGGGGAAGGGATTCCCTTCAATAGTGTGTGTGCCAACAGATGCCTCTGCATGCCACCTCTGACACACATGCCATAGGTGAGATGTAGAGAATGTGGATCTAAGTTGAGGGCGCATAAAAGGACAAAGAGAAAACTGCTGCAGTGAAGGTTTGCACCAGAGCCTATCATAACAGCAAATGTTTAGGAAATTTATCAGCAGCTATGCCCAGTGTTAGCAGAGACTGCAGTGGCTCAAGTCACTAAGATGCTGACTGGGAGGTGGAAGGTCAGCAGTTCGATTCCCGAGTCCTGCAGGACGGAATGAGCTCCCGTCTCTGTCCCAGCTCCTGCCAACCTAGTAGTTCGAAAGCAAGAAATTGTAAATAGATAAATAGGGGCCACTTTGGTGGGAAGGTAACAGCATTCCATGCACTCTGGTGTCTAGTCATGCCTGCCACATGACCATGGAAACGTCTGCAGAAGCAGACAGTGCTGGCTCTTTGTCTTAGAAACAGAGATGAGCACTGACCCCTAAAGTCGGATACGACTGGCTTTCGAGCAAGGGAAACCTTTACCTTTATGCCCAGTGTTAGAAAGAACCAAAGAGACAAAATAACTTCTGGTGTCTATGCCTTATCTTGATTTCACTGCTGCAGACAATCATCATTTATTGAGAAACCCATTGCTACTCCAATCTGGGTACATGGAATTTTCTGACCCCATTTTCCTTGGTACCATGTTGTCTGTGGAACTTAACTTTCATTCTTCAAGAACCTATTTCAGAATGCCTGTGACAGAGGTTTCACATTCACCTCTTTCTCCACTAAGCAAAAATCTAGCGGTATGCTTTCTAATCTGTAGACGAAAGCTGCTTGTCAGCAGAAATTGTAGTAATTACCTACATACTCAGACACAGATCAAGAATTGATGTATTTTTCACTGATTCAAGTATCATTGCAAAATAAATTATGCCAGGGATTGATTTAAAATAACTCACATTTTGGGCAACTAATGTGCATCTACCTGTATGTCATGGGATCTTAGATCCTTAGATCAATTTCACCTATGTTAACTCTGAGGGAAACACATGACTTTTTAAGTGTGTAACTGCAGCCAGAGGTAACTAATGAGGTGTATGTTATCCAGCTTTTTGACAGTTTTATGGCAATTGTGAAGGAATAGACAGCTGAAATAAAATTATTTTATACAGGTACTCATGCGTTTCTCTTTACCCCATGTACTGAGTTCAGCCTAAATGTAGTCTGTTTCTCTATGCAACATCTGTAGTCTCATGCTATAGCATTGAAAGTAATATTACATTAAAATGGCTTATTCCCAGGTAAATGTGGATAGGAATGCAGCCAATGTGAGTTTGGGTGTGCAAGAAGATCGCTGATTCTTATATTTGTAGGGAAAGGCTCCACTATCCATCCAAACTTTTTTCTACCCATCACATTTCTATTAAGTAATATTGATTGCATTGCTTTGTCTTTAAATTGTACATACAAAAATGTGGTATTCCATTAGAGCAGTTTTAATTGTAAGAAATAAACTAAAGAGGAGTGATAGAATAAAAAGGCAATAAGAGTCCACTTCTAGAGTGTTCAGATGCCTCTTTAAGAAAGAGAGAGCACTAGATCATATGAAGTGTTATGTGAAATATTTGGATACTGCTGAGATTTGCTCTTAATTTAATACCAATAAAATCCAGTACTTGTGACAGTAGGCTTATGAAATCCCCAAGCTTCTTTCTCTTGAATGTATTAAATCCTCATTAAACTACTTCAGTTTGGCAGCAAAGGAAGATCCTTAAAGCAGATGCAAATGAAATGGCATATATAATTGCTATGGCAGTGTGAAAGGGGCTTATGGTGAATGAGAATGACCCATGATTTAACCAAGTGTAGGAGAGGATTGGTAACTATCTTGGGAAGATTATATGCTGGAGCAAATTATTACATTTTAGATGGTGGATTTGGATATTTTCAGCACTGAGGAATCCCAAAGAGGTTGGAGCTCTTTCAAATAATTTTTTAAAAATTCTTGTATATCAAGGCTTCTCCTCCTCCTCCTCTAAATTAACATACTTACCTTTATATAAAACTTGGCTGTTCCTACACAATAAGATGCTTGAAGAGGAATAATAAAGCTCCATAATATTCTTCACCTCTAGTTCTTTCCTTCACATTAAAATTGTCAGTTTAGCCCCAAAAATTGATTTTGCAATTGAAACAAAATTGTGAAAACCACCAAAAACTCTGCCTCATCAATGGGAATGACATTGTGGCCAGTACCAGTATTTTGAGGTGCCCATAGTTTCTATGTAATGAGATGAAGTCATGGACACCTTCAAATTGAAAAGGGAAGTTTTTAATCAGCATGAAAACACTTCTGCTATACAGGCAGACCATGACATCCTTCCAACTGTTTGGTAGAAGTCTATATTTTTATTCCTTTCTTTATCATTTCTTTCACCTGTTTTTCATTAAACCAGGCCTCTGGTCTACAACAGTCTAACCATAAGGGTTTCATTTCCATGTGAGATGTTCTTGATTTTGATTTATGTTATCCTCTTCTATTCCTAGTGATGGAGAAAATTAGCATAGTCAAGATGGATGTTTTCTCAGCATGAGGTACCTTCTCTTGTGCTCATACATTATCATCTTGTCTGTCATTATGGTCCTTGTTGCCATCTTTTAATTTGTCCTTCAAACAACAAATTGTAGGTACTGAAAACAACTGGGTAAATGTATGATGATATTCTTAGTATGAAAAGGCATCTCAGTCTCCTTAGATTTTGTTACATTTTGTAGCTGCTGCACAGCAGAGTAGGACAGATTTAGACTTTTATGTTTGAAGCAAGTCTCCCCAGCTAATAAACACATTGGGCAAAATGCTTAAAAGAAAGAAAAATAGTGTTTACTCACAAAATGATGTCAAAAGATACATGTGCTCAGAAGTCTTGATTGGATGACATCAGGTCAATTTTGAAGGCAGGAATTTCAAATGAGGTAGTTTAAAAAGAAGGTAAGTAAAGATGGCTGCAAAGATGCGGATGCTCAGAAAAGCATCTTCTTCTTCCAGAGGATAAAAACAAGATTGATCAAAACAAAGAAAGGTCACAAGAGATACAAATAGGGCCAGATGACCCTTGTGGCAGGAAGACAGGGATTTTTCTAATTGGCTACTTAGAGGTAAACAATGCAAACAACTTACTTTAAGTCAGAAAGTCTTTCCTGTCTCATTGGTTAGTGTACTAGCATTTACTTCCAGTATTTATTGCATGCTGAGGTTGTCCCAGAATATTCAACAGATTTTAAAGGCCATTTAACAATAAACATATGTCAGTATCATACCTGTGTCATTAGTTTTGGGGACTCATTGTCATAATTTTAAATTAGTTAATGGGAACAGAACAACTGTTCTCACCATTTTGTGGTGATTAAATAAGCAGTAGATTAGCTAAGATCAGTAGACACCCCAGCCATGAAGGAGCGAATTGACAATATAAAACAAAATTCAATATATCCCCAGAAACACTTGGGGATGGAGCTGGGAGGACGTCATGGCAACCGGCGCACGGGACTCGCCCCTGCTGGAGCTTTAAAAGCTGCCATGGCAGTAGGACCTTGCTCCCCCCCACTGCCAAAGAAACACCTGGGGATGGCGCTGGGAGGACGCTACGGCAACCGGCACTGGGTCCATCTCCACTGGCGCACAGGACTTGCCCCTGCTGGGGCTGGGCAGTGGAATTTTTGTCACAGCTGCCCCTGGTCTGATTTGTGGCTGGGGTGAGAGACTGTTTGAATTTGGTATTGTAATTGACTATATTGTATAATTTTCCTGCCAGTTTGACTATATTTTTTTTATTCTATTGTATTTTTATGTAAGATTTATTAACTACATTGACCGTTAATTTTATATTTATTCATGTTGTTATATGCTGTTTCCAATTGTATTTTGTATATTGTATGATGTTATGCTGTTACTTTTTGTTCATGGTGTATTTTGGTCATTGTATATCACTGATTTACTGTTTATATTGTATCCATTGTGTTTTATTTTTATGATTTGTAAGCCGCCTAGGGTCGGGTTTTCCTGAGTTGGGCGGGATATAAATTTGAAATAATAATAATAATAATAATAATAATAATAATAATAATAATAATAATAATAATAATAATAATAATAATAATAATAATAATAATAATAATAATAATAATAATAATAATAATAATAAAATTTGCAGTAATATTGCTAGCTATGACAAAGAAAACTGTTTGAAAACAGGAAATTGCAAGTAAATAGGTACCATTTTGGTGGGAAGGTAAACAGTGTTCCATGCACTCTGGTGTTGAGGCATGCCTGCCTCATGACCACGGAAACGTCTGCAAATGCAGACAGTGCTGACTCTTTGGCTATAAATAGAGATGAGCACTGAATCCTAGAGTAGGATATGGCTGGCTTTTAAGCAAGGATGACCATTACCTTTATCTAGTAGGATAGTCCCAATTTACTCATCTTTGCTCCCGTGAGAATTGAGGCTTGACTTCTTTGAGCACCTATTTTTCTGTCTTTCTGTCTTTCTATGATACCTATAAGGCTTTCTTCCAATGCCACATTTCAAATACAGTAATACCTCGGATAACACTAAGACTTGGTTCCACAAGTCTTGGTGTAATCTGATTTTTAGTGTTATCCGATCCATGTTAAAATCCTATGGGATGTATCGGATAACGTTAAAGCTCCATAGAGATACATTGTAACTGCACAGGCTTTAGCAGTTGTTATCCGATATGTCCCATAGGACCTTAACGTTATTCGATCCAATTCTCCTCCCCAGATTACTTAACGTTATGCGATTTTTACGTTATCTGAGGTAAACGTTATTGAGGTATTACTGTACACTAATACCCCAGATAACGTTATGACATGGTTCCACAAGTCATGACGTTATCTGGTTTTTAGCGTTGTCCAGGGTATACATCAAACAATGCTAAAAAAAAACTGAGAAGAGGTGCTCGCACGCGCGCAAAAAGGCACGCCAGTGGGAGCCTCTTCTACCAAACGGGTATAGCAATGGGGATGACACATCAAGGCAAGGGATCAAAGCAGGGGTGCCACCCCCCACTTTGATCCCTTACCTTAACGTGCGATCCCCATTTCGCGCACCTGGGCAAGGGTCGGCTTTTCTGAATTCCCCGCTCCCCTGGGGGCGAGCGAAATGGGGATCGCACATCAAGGCAAAAGATCAAAGCGGGGGTGGCTCCCCCCGCTTTGATCTTTTGCCTTGATGTGCGATCCTCGTTACTATAGCGAACCTGGGAAAGTGGCGGCTTGGCTGAAATTGCCGCTCTTGGCCACTTTCCCGGGCTCGCTATAGCAATGAGGATCGCACGTCAAGGCAAGGGATCAAAGCAGGGGGTGGCTCCCCCCGCTTTGATCCATTGCCTTGACGTCCAATCCCCATTTCGCTCGCCTGAACAAGGGTCGGCTTTTCCGATTTCCCCCCTCCCCCGGGGAGGGGTGAATTCGGAAAAGCCGACCCTTGTTTAGGCGCTTTGCAATGGGAGTTTGGGTGCTGGGTTGAACGGGTGGGCACTTAAACTCCCATCGCACGCTTTGCGTGCCCTTTCCAAACATCGTGCAGGCAGGAGCATGTGTGTCAGACGGGGGCTGGGGAGGCTACGGGGAAGATCTCCGTAGCCTCCCCAGCCCCCATCTGACACGTGCACGCCTGCACGGTGTTTGGAAAGGGTACGGGGGAAGTTCCCCCGTACCCTTTCCAAACACTGTGCGGGCAGGCGCTGGGGGGGATTGGATTGGGTAGATGTTCCACCCAATCCAACCCTTCCCCCCCCACAATTGTTCCAGATAACGCTAAAAATTGCGTTATTCGATACAAGATTTTTCCAAAAATCTTGTAACGTTATGCGGTTTTAGCGCTATTTGGTACAATCGTTATCCGGGGTATTACTGTAAGTTGATTTTTTTCCTGTCTTTCCTTGTCTTCCTTTGATCTTGTCTCCAGTGACAACCTTTGCTAATTCCCAGATCTCCCCACTTTTTTAAAAAAAATCGGAACATAAGGGAGTAATTTTTGGAAAACATGCACATAAATTTATATCACTTAGGGTTTAATAATCATTTTCTTCTTCTGGTTGTCTAACCCAAGGTTTCTAGCTGGCATTCTGCAGCGTGGGCATGGCAATGTTAGTTTACCTAGGAGGTTAAAGGGTGTGTCTGTTTCTATGGCGTATGTGTTGCACTTATTCACATCTTTGCTTCATCATTTCATTAAGTCCAAAACAACCCTTCAAAATGTTTTGACACAGGACAAATATATATTAGGTCTCTTTTCTTTTGTCCTCTACCAGCAACCATATTACAAATCAGGTGCTCCTCTTCTAGAATATTCCAGCACTGGGTAATTCTACACGAAGAAAATTTCTGTTGGAATTTGTGCATAGTGTATGTGTACATTTAAAAAGATAGGAAATTAACTTCTTCAAAAATGTCTAGTTTATGGATGTGGGATATTGTGCTTCTATATCCACAATTTTAAAACAAACAAACACAGAAAGTGTCCATTTCGCCAGCAGAAAAAATGCCAAGCTTTAAATAAGAAAGCAAGCTTGAATGTTTATAACACCAATGACAACAGTCAGTGTTGTCTACAATCACACAGAGAACACAGGTTGCCCTCCTCCATACCTATGGGATCATTATCCATGATTTAAGTTAACCATGGGTCTAAAAATATTCCACAAAAAATCCTGAAATACATATTATATATATACAGTACTGTATATCAATAGATACATATTTACCTGGAGCATTACCAGAGCTGGCTTCTAGGGTCCATTGTCTGCAATGTAAATATAGAGTTCACTGTAATCCATGGTTACCCATGCTATCCAAAGTATACTCCTCAGATATTTGGGGCAAACTTTAGTACCATTCATGATGTACCAATCACATAAAGACAACAAGGAAGAGAAAATCTCAGAATCTGACTTCTTTTTAAAAATCAGTTCACCACTCCACACACAAACACAAAGCAACTGTCATGGCAGTTTTTCATCAAGTGTTAGTGGTGGGAAGCACAAGTGGGTATCCAGTAGGCCATTTTGATTGATGCAACTGGTGTTGTCAATATTAAGGCTGCCTTTTGCTATGTAAAGTTTTACATCTTTTTCCCTTCAAGCAACGTGGGTGTGATAATGAACAGCAATATCAAACCATTTCCTGGAATTTTGAATCATGGATACAGAAGCAATATTCCATATTCATATGATCTGAAAGTATTTTAAAAGAACTGAGTAAATGCTTAAATGCACTTGCATTTACACTCTGTTGAATCTACTGAGCAATTCTCCAAACCAATTTCCTGACTGGCAATGTAGATTAATGCACTGCTGGTAGTAGTCAGACAAGAAACCTTGGTTGGTGAGCTTGTCAATTCATTTTTCAAGTCTCCATCTCAAACTAGGACTTGGTTGGAATTCAGCTTGCTATAGGCATGTAGGTCATATTTTTCTGCTGAGAGATTTATCTTTTTTTAGTATTCATATCATACATAGAACAACAAGTTACCTTGAGGGCATTGAAATTATTCCTAACATAGTTGATTGTCAGTGACACAGTAGCACAGTTGCCAATGGGTCAAAACATACACACAGGGAGAGAGAGAGACGGAGAGAGAAATCCCACAGGAAACAAAACCCATAAATTTATTTTGCTGTTTCAGCTTAATCACAATGTTGATTCATACCTTAACTTTCCACTGCTGCATCTTTCTCAAGTAAGTTGTTATAAAGTTGCAGTTGTGTTTTGTTTATTCCAAAATGATTGAAAATGGGAAGCATTCTAGTGCTTTCCATCACTTGTCTTTAGCAATGCTTATCTTCACTTGCTTTCTGTAAAACCCTTCAAATCCTTGTTCTGTTAGGGACTTTTTTTATATTCCTTTTTTTAGTAGAGTACAATGCAGTGAAGCACATAAATGTGGAGAATTCAAGCTTGTCTCACCACCTTTTTTTCTGGTTGCATAGAAATCTGTAGTAAAAGTCACTGCAGGAGCATTATTAACTAGAGAAAGACATTTTACTTACAATTATCACTGCAGTTCTCACCAAGTCAGAAATGAACATGGAGTAAAATTGAGTCTCCTAGCATTGATAGACAATCAATAAAATATATCGGAGAAGAGGCTTTCTTCAAATGCTAGAGACAGAAAAAAAAGATTAACCAATCAAATTATCAGCAAAAAAACCCAAACAATCGCTTTAGGTTGTAAATCCCACTCCGATTTTAGTGGACTCAAGATTGTTAGTACATTCAAGATTGCTATTTTCCAACATGTTCATTGGGATGGAAAGAATACTCACCAAATTTTTGTTCTCATCTTTTTAGGTTGTGCCAGCCTGACAAGATGACCTCAATAAGGCATCTTAAAGTCCTGTGAGATTCCTCTCCTGCATTAGAGAGAGACAGGCAGGCAGAAAAAGAACTCTTTGTCTCTGTCGGCTGGAGGTAAGAAAGCTCACAGGGATTTTAAATTCCTTGTTGAATTATTTCATAATGTAGACTGCTTTGACATTTCATTATTTAAGGCAGTCTACATTATCAGGAATGAGGCATTTAGGGAGAAATTTGCATGATATATTCTGTGATATCCTTTATCTTTGAGAAACATACACATGTAGCTAACACAGAAGGGCTGTTCTATTGTTAGTAAAGATGGGAAAAGCCATCTTGTCCTTTTGTTTTTTATGTGAAGTAGCAATCCTCATCATTTTGGCCAAGTGCACCGTTCTCATAACTGGAGAAATTATGCGAATTGGACACAAAATAGGCAGGTTTTACACAGAACAAATTTATCACCAATATGAACGCCAGGGATGTTTTTTGTGTAATTCTAGGATTTGCAGTCACAGAAGTCACCTAGTATTCTCCAGGCAGACTTCTTGGACTTGGAAAGGAGCAGCCAAGGCAAAATAAATGTCTTTTTAACCCCACATTGCACTTTTCTCCACTTATATCACTCAAGAAGCAGAAGAGAATCCCGCTCTGTTGTACTGTTTCTTAGGAGTTGCTGCAGTGGATCTATGGGTAGGGTAATTAATCTTCCTGTCTATTAAACTGTACTTGAGGAACCTCTTGTTGAGCTACCTTCTCATAGACCAGCAGACATTCCCTACTTGTTTCTAATCAAACCACATGGAGTAAAGAAGACATTGATAGCTGAAATACAAACTTTTTGCCTTCTGGTTTCTACTCTCCTAGCCCCAGAAATCTGTGGGAGGGATTCTAGGCACCTTCTGGAACTGCAAGTCTCAAAAATACGCAACTCTCATCCCCAATGAGCTCTCTTTTGAAAGTGCCAACAAATTCCTTTCCATCAAGGAGAAAAATGTTCCAATTCCTTCTCCATGCCTAAAAGAACAAGAGAAATGAAGATTTACGACCCTAGTATTACATAACTAAATTGTGATTATTCTTCATGTTATCACAAACTTATTGACAAGGAAAGAGAAAGATTGAATCAGCTTGTTACAGCATCTATCTTCAAGAAGCCAATGAATATTACCCACATTGCATCAGCTCAATGCAGAAGGTGTTAACATGTTGGGCTGGTTTTCACATGAATTTTGCCATCCAAAGAGTTATAAGTAGAGATGCTGAGGCATTACCTGGGTCCTATTTTTTTTTTTTAAAAAAAAGAAACATTTCCTTTGAAAAACTCCATTCATTTATGATAAATCCAGTGGTTTAAAGTAAAAGCCTTTAAATCAGTGGTTCCCATGCCCCACAGGGGGACTTTAATTCCCAGAAACCTAAGCCAGTACATTGGTTGATCAGTGCTTTGGGGAATTGACTTAAGCTTTGAGATTTGAAGTCCAAAGACCAAAGATTGGGAAACACTACACTAAATACAATCTTAACAAGAATTATAGTTCCTTTTCCTAAACTATCCTATGAAAGAAAGGATCCTTTCCCCAAATACAAACTCTCAGTTTTCCATTATGCTGCTTCTGTATACTGTGTATTGTTTATCTCAAAACAATTGATTGATTTGCCAAGAACAAATCAAATATGAAGGCATTGGTATACTGTTGGAAGATTGGCACAGAGGTGATTGCCATTCTTTGAACTGCTGTTCTTGACCAGTGAATTGGACATAGAAATGCATATATTCCCACCAATACTGCTGGAGGTCGAAAATAAATGTATAAGGAAGAAGAGTAAAACAGTGTACTATAAGTACATGAGGAAATAAAGTCTGGAAGGTGTCTTGGGAGAAAGACAGAGTGGGCTTTCCCCTTGAGTCACAGTTTATGGAAGAGTGGAGCAGGATCTTGACCATTCTGCTCCCCATGTATTTATATAAATATATGTATCCATTTCTTAGAATACTAGTCACTCAGGGTTTCAAATCGCATGTTTATTTACACATAGAACAGACAGTGGTGTAAGGAATATTTGCAAGTTTTCTCATCTACAACCAGAAAGAATATTGTGAAACGCCCAATTTCAGATGCTCAAAATACACCATTTTGAGCAGGGGGGAGGGGAGAAAACAACAAAACAAAAATGAAAAACAAGAAAACAACAAACAAATGTGATATTTTCACAAATTATCCAATATAAAACCTGTGTAAGAACTTTTTTAATATTGTCAGGCAGGGAGAAAATGGCTCATATTTTTCAACCTTGAAGACATTGTCCCCTTCCCTAGAAGAAATTCTACTCTACATAGACAGTGTTCTTATATATAAAAGGTGATGAACCATCATTACAAGAAGAAAGAGTTACTATGGATTTCATCCTGATGCCATTACTGCAGGAGTGGCTTATTTCATTGGGATGAGAGTCAAATTGTATTATGACCAACAGTCTTGTATCTGTCCCTACCACACACACCCCACCACCACCACCACCACCACAAATGGCACAATTTTTAAAAATCCACTTTCTTCTTGTTCTGCTTTAAAGCAGGGAAAGCAGTTTCCAGATGCTTCCTCAGCTCATCCATGAATTGCTAAATGTTTATTTCTATGTGCTTTACCTGTTTTAAATTATCTCCACTTACCCTGAGCAGCTGAGTAACTTTATTTACTTTAACTGGTTGGTTAAGCCAGTGACTGATTAGGGAGTCTTTGCTCAGACACAGTGTACAATTAGAATGGGGAATTTGTAGCCTTCTGGGTCACATTTGAAGGGATTTTATCTTTAGTGCAATTTATTTCATTTCATACTTCAGCAATGCTTCCAATTACACAGGAGACACTTCTTCTCCCATCAGAAGGATCCAGGCAAGACTTTATATCATTCCAATTTTCCCCCATTTTGATTATTTACATCCCCTCCCATGTTTCACTCATAGCCTTTTGTCATGGCTGTCATTTCACCAACCATGGTGACTTCTTTTGTATTTTTTTAGTTTAGGAAGATGCATAGTGGTACAGCAGCACCTTAACCTACATGGATATGCCTTTCCTCAATGGTGTGTTATTAAGAGCATATTTGTTTTTAAAATTTGTGACGAGGAAACTAGAGGAGGTCTCTCTACTGTCCGTTCTACTGTCACAACCCACTGCATATGTCACAGGGTTCACACTAAAGAGAATACCATCCACATCTCTATATGAAAGCAAACTAAGCAATCCCACAGTCTTCCTAACATCGTTGACAAGAAATGGGCAACACTGCCTAGTTAGAAGGAGGAATTTCTATAAATAAATACAGCACTGTGGTGGATTGGTGGTTAAAACACTGAGCTTGGAGACTGGAAGGTCAGGTTTAATACCTGAGTGCTGCACAACAGATCTTGGGGACATGAAAGGACCCTCACTTGGGCACCTCTGAGTGGAGTTTCTCCAGCAAAAATCCTTTCAACCCAGAGTAATTTCTGACACAAAATGTATTGTTATTGGGGGGGAAATATTTTTAAAGTTGTATATGAAACAGGAGGCAACAGAGACAAATGTTACTGATATTGGGAAATAGATCATACTGTCACTTTGAGATGAGTACTCCCCCCCCCAGGGAATTATGTTTAGGGTCATAAAATAGTCTTGGGATTCTCACCCATGATTTATGTTAGGTAGTTAAGAAAGACTGCTTGGGATGATTTTAATGAGATATCTGTCTTATACCTCAATTTTACTTCAGACTATATATTTTCATTGTCATCCATAGGGCCACATTGGCAATTATAGGATTATTTAAGAACATTTGTCAGAATATGTCACAAAAATCAGAATTATTTCCCCCTAATATTCACAATTTATTTTATTGTAAATAAATGTCATTTATTACAATGTTAATCATTTTCTTCTGCATATGTATATGTGTGTGTGTTTATGTTATTATGTGACATTACAGAACAGCATTATATAGGACAATGCTAAAAATAAGTGCAACCAAAGCAAAACTTCTAATTTTAAAAAGGGTTTCATATCTATGCCAAATTTAGCAATATTTGGTCAGAGTTATAAAAGGTTGCTGCTGCTGCTGCTGCTGCTGCTGCTGCTGCTGCTGCTGCTGCTGCTGCTCTTGCTCTTGCTCTTGCTCTTGCTCTTGCTCTTGCTCTTGCTCTTGCTCCTGCTCCTGCTCCTGCTCCTGCTCCTACTCCTGCTCCTGCTGTATCCAATTCCTCATGGTGATAAGTCATGAAGACTGTCCTGTGAATATAATTCTATGGCCTTTCATCTGCCTTCTGCATAACAGCATGACACCTGTATCACTGATCCAGCTCTGTGAGTCACTTTTTGGTCCTGAACCATTTTGGCACGCAAAGTCCTCCTCAACCCCAGGCCAGTATTGATGAAGCTGTTGTCCTTCATCAAGATGGATTCAAGTGGGATTTAATCCATGTGAGGACCATCACCCTTCTCTGTGGACTTCACCAAGGCTGCTAGTCCTCAGGGTTTTCAGTTAGTTAACTGCCACCTGACACTTGGGATTGAGTCACTGGCAGTATGGTCTACTCTATTACCATAGCAGGATAACTTGGCCAAACCTGTTTGTTTTGTTTACTCTCTAATTTTCAAGTAACTAAAAATAAAGAGAGCAAATAATTCTCATGTTCAGTGGAGTGGGAGACCCATTGAGCAAAGTGGTGATAGGCTGGTCATCTTCTCTGCTGGTTATGCCCAACATTCTCTTAAGCTGTCTGGTCATCTGAGAGTTGGAGTAGTGCTCCATTGAATTAGATTGACAGGACCCAAAGGGTGCCTAGGGTGCAGGTTAGAGCAATATATGTAAGGTGAGGCATACAACATCATAGAGGGAAATAAGGAACACTCGTTTCAGCACAGGTGACATCACACCTCTTCCACCAAATCACTGGCTGGCAATTACCTTAGCATTTACCTTCCTGGTCCTCAGAGAAGTTCTAGACGACTTTGTCACAATATACAGTGCTGCCTTCAGTAACCTCAAGGAAAAGTGGAACATAAAATGACTCAAAAATTAAAACACATTTCATTTCATTTCTTGCTTCTTTTATTTTGTTTTCCTAATTGATACATACTGTTGACTGAAGAAAGTGAGCTAAATGGAACTAGAGCGTACATCTACAGTTTCAAGCAAGCAACATGGGGCAAGAGAAAAAGGAATGAAGTGTGATATAAAATGAACCTAAAGGTAAATTTTATTTAATTTCATGTCAGTAGTATAGCGGACCTACTTCCTGTCAAAATAGGATGATGTCATCGCCATGTGCTTTTGTTTACCCATGTGACCAGTGATGTCATCGCCATGTGCTTTTGTTTACCCATGTGACCGGATGTGACGTCATTGCCACCATGTTTGTTTGGCCACGTGGTCGGAAGTGACGTCACAGCCATGTGCGCCGGAAACGACGTAGCAGCAATGCGCCCCTTTTACCCACGTGATCGGAAACAGACTTGGTCTTTTGCATGCCCGGACAAGTTCTGAGGAGCGGACCTAAAGATGACAAGCAGCCCACCGAAGACCGTGGACCTTTCTTTACCGCATAAAATGCCGAAAATACAACGGAAGGAGAAGACTTGGGCAAAACGTGTAAGTGCCCCATTACCTGAAGCAGAGATGGGTGTTTTGGGTATGCCCCTACCCCATGCACCCTTGAAGAAAAAACCCAAAAAGGTGAAAAAGTATAACCTGCAGTCTAGGGGTTTTTCGTTTCCACCCTTGAGTCCGAAAGACAAATCATTAGACTTTGATTTTTCTACAGCTGCTCAGAAGGGTAGAAAGAAACTTTTTTCAGCAACAGAGAGTTTACCAGTGGCCATATTTACAGCTGGTCAAGACTCAGATCTTGAAAGCCCCACCCCGACAAAATGCTGTTTGGAATGGAGTGAGCAGTGGAGCTACTGTAGCAGTGAGTGCGATCTAAAAGGACTGTTCCGAAAGCTACAGACCGTGAGATCTTCAACTGTTGAGGGTTTCCCAAAACCTGTAAATGTTATGGATGGTGGGATAGTTTTCAAAGAAGCCAGACCAAGTGGTGAGAAAACAAAGCAGGATGAATTTGGACCTACCTGGTCGCCGTCCCGGTTATTCCTTGATGGCCTTTTGGAAGAGGAAGAAAAGAAAGATGAAGAGAAGGCAGCTTTAAATGAAACCCTGGAAACTGAAGTGAACAAAGAAGCCAAGCCGGTAAGAGTTTTATTTATCAGTGTGTTTTTCTTAAGAAAGCATGTGTGTGAGAGAGAGAGAGACAGGTGGGGTGGAGGGAAGAGAGAGATGGAAAAGTTTACTAAAATGTTTTTCTATTTCATTTTTACACAGGAGTATGTCGTTCACAGGGATCTTGCTGAAAAGCTGCACATGGGTGAATCAAAGACATATACCTTTTCCTGCATTACTTGCATATCCGGCAGTCCTGAGTACTAAGCCACCCCACCCCCACCCACCCTGCTGCTTTTATTTTTACCAATAAAATGATTTACCCTACACCAGTGTATTCATTTATGTTTTAGCTGACAAAATGGCAGAGCATGAAAAAGTCTTAAAGAATATATATTATACACCTGGGGAGGTTGGGAGCTTTGGGGGCGTAAACCCTCTTTTTCAAGAAGCCAGAAAACAGAGCAAAGGCCTGAAGAGAGGAGAGGTCATCAAATGGCTTTCGGACCAAGATGCTTACACGCTACATAGACCAGCCCGGGTCCGTTTCAAAAGAAACAAGACTGTTGTTTCTGGAGTAGACGCCCAGTGGCAGGCTGATTTAGTAGATTTACGGCATTTTTCAAAGTACAACAAGGGTTACAAGTATATTTTAACAGTGATAGACATCTTGTCTAAATATGTCTGGGCTTTACCTCTAAAAGACAAGACAGGCAGAGAAGTGTCCCAAGCGTTCAACGCTATTTTCAGGCAAAATGATAGAAAGCCTGGAAAATTGCAAACAGACCGTGGTCGTGAGTTCCTAAACCAGTCTGTAAAGAAATTGCTAAAATTACACGGTGTTCATCACTTTGTCACCAATAATGAAGTCAAAGCAGGGGTGGTGGAAAGATTTAATAGAACTTTGAAAACAAAAATGTGGAGGTATTTCACGGCTAAAAATACCTTTACCTATATTGACGTACTACCACAGTTCCTAAAAAGCTACAATAATAGTTTTCACCGAACCATCAAAGCCAAGCCGGTAGATGTTAATCATTCCAATGCTCTTTCGATCTGGAAAACCGTTTATGGAGAGAATATTAAAAGAAAAAAGGAGATTCCAAGTTTCCGGAAAGGCGACCATGTGAGGATTTCTAAAATCAAAGGTGTGTTTACTAAAGGTTATGAACAGAATTACACCACAGAGGTATTTATAGTGGACCGTGTCATCGGAAAAGCAGAGGCCCGTATTCCTGTTAAGAGACTACGACGGAGACCCTGTAGTTGCAAGTCAATTCTGGCTTGCAATGACACATTTTATGGTTTTCTGATTGAGAGTACTCGGAAGTGTTGACCACTCTCTTCTTTTGAGTGTGTCCTGGGTGTGTGCATCTTGTCCAAAACCAAACAGGCTATCTATTCTGGGTTGTAGAGAGGGGTACTGAATTCCTAACTACTGGCTCCACAGCCCAATACCCAACTCACTGGTCTATCCAGCCAGCATACAAATAACGTTTTCCACCCAAAATGTATAGTTAATTGGAGGTGCCTAAGGGTATGTTTTCTCTTGTTGTAATTACCTTTTTTGGGGAAATGGGAATAAGATTTCCTATGTCTGCATAAAATATAAATGAATTGCTATGCTGCTATAAATAACTGAATTCTCTCAGGCCTCTCAACAAATTGCCTACAAAGAGTAATTTCTTACAACCAGTAAATTAATAGTATATGTTTATCTCCAGCTATTTGCTTACTGGGTTAGTTATGTCTCCTCTAGAATGTGTTCCTCAAGAACATTTGGAACTTTTCTTGTTACCTACTTTAAAATTGAAATATGTTTATAGGGGGAAATGCAAATATCTGCTAGGACCACTGCATACAGAATTGGACAGATTGGCAGAACATGAGACTGAGGTAGCATCTAGCAAGATTACTGAGAGAACATCAAGCAAAGTCATGCTCATGGCCAACTAAAGGCTGAATAAAAGTCCCACCTTCACTATCTTGGTAAAGAAGCTCTCAGCATCCCTCTACTATGTTTGAATAGGATTTAATATCTAACCTTTTGGGTTAGAAATGAAAGAAAGAAAGAAAGAAAGAAAGAAAGAAAGAGTCCTAATTTGCAGATAACAGTCTTCTGTATAAAGGCATCTTCAATTGAAAGTGTCTTATCCAAAACCATTGAGAAGATAAAGCACCAGCAGAAGGGCTATCATGGGTCTTGAAGTTGCCCTTCATTACACAACAGCAGACTAAGCAGGCATACATGTCACCTGATCCCTATGAGGAGTCAAGAGGTGGGTGGGGGGGAGAAGGAGGGAATGTGCATTTTTACAGCAGTAATTTCTAAAATCTTTATCCATATCTGTCAGTCAGGATTTCAGATCCTCTGCAAAGCTGATTCCCATTTTGTCTCACTTGACTGTGTTACTTCTCTTCTTTTTAGTAACATCACAAGCAGTCACCCTGTCATGTTTTCTTTCTCATTTATCCTGGATATATTAAAACTGTGCCTAAGGAATGGGTATTGATCATGGATATTCTGAATGAGTCAAGAAAATCTGGGCAGACCTGCACAATGTACAAGCTAAGAGGAACCCTCTAATAAAGCACGATGGACCACCTGGTCTTGAGAAATGTTTTGTTGTTAATGTGTTGTTGTTGATGATGATGATGATGATGATGATGATGATGATGATGATGATGATGATGATGATGATGATGATGATGATGATGATGTGGCAGTGGTTTTTTTCCCTTGCCTGCTTGCAAATATCACTTTGCATAACACAATATGTGGTGTGTGGGCTCAGTTGATTATATATTGTGCTTCTGTGGCATAGCAACAGAAACTGTACAGATGAATGACTTTTACAATGGCACATTAAAGCAAAGCAGGGGACTAATCCATCACCAGGAGGCTTGATTTGGGAAGAGAAAAGCATGCAATTCCCCCCACCCTTTTGCACACTACTGAAGATTGCTAAGCAATCAGGACGTATCAAAGCATTTTATCAGAAGATGAAAATAACTTTCCTTAGGAAGTTTCTAAAAATCAAAATTTTGGGAAAGTACACAGATAGCAGGTGGTGGTGGTGGTTGTTGTTGTTGTGGATGTTAGGAGTTTAGGATAAGGATGTGCTCCACAATTCATAGGGGGGAACTGCAAAACAGATGAGTCAGAAGTATGTCTTTTTTTGGCGAATGACAAATCAGAGCGAGACAAGTGCATTTTAAGGCTGACCAGCCCCTAACAAATCTTGCAAGTTTGCTGCAACATTAGTGGATCAAAGACAGAAGCAGAAAGAAGAAGCCTCATGGAAAATCAAAAGCTGAACCAATTGTGAAACCCTAGAGCTCTGCAGCCAATGGCTATGATCCTGGGGAGGATTCAGAGTTAGACCACCAGAAACTCTATATCTCCCTGTGTCTACTTGGCTAGCTATTTTGCACCTAGGCAGGGTGGAGGAAGGATGTTGCTTTGTTTTGAAGGTAGCTATTAGCATTCTAAAATTTTCCTCTCATTTATCAGCTAATGCTTTTACATTATATTATCAGTGTTCTATTTATCTGAAGATTTAGAGCAGGAGTACTCAATCTTTTAAAGCCAGGAGCTAGGTAATGCTCCGTCAGACAGCTTTGGGGGCTGAATGGCCATTTTCCCCTTCTTCCACCACATGACAATTCCTGGTGTAGTGGAGACAGTGGGAGGCCACATGAAATGGTGCTGTGGACTGCATCAGGCCCACGGGCCATAGGTTGAGAATCCCTGGTATTGATGGATAAATATGTTCTTTCTAGGATGGGCTTTGATTGGTTAGGCCACAATTGCAAAGTAAGAAGAGTCTTGTGTCTGGCCAGGTTATCCTGCTATGATAATAGAGTAGACCATACTGGCAGTGACTAAATGCCAATTGTCTGGCAGTAGTTAACCAGACAACCTTGGGCACTAACATCAAAGTGCACAGGGAAGCATGATGGTCCCCAAGTGGATTAAATTCCACTTGGATCTGTCTTGATGGAGGGCAGCAGCTTTACCAGTACTGGCCTGGGGCTGATGAGGACTTTTTGTGGCAAAAGACTTCAGGACCAGAAAGTGACTCATGGAACTGGAACAGTGGTACAAATGCCACACTGTGATGTGGAAGGGAAATAGAAGGCCACTGTATTATACTGTTCCTAAGACAAACTTCATGGCTGATTGCCATGATGATAGACATTATTTGGAACTGGATGCTGCACTTGAAGAGGAAGAAGAAGAAGAAGAAGAAGAAGAAAGGAAGAGGAGGAGGAGGAAGAGTCCATCACTTCCCAATTCAAAATTTTCTGCTCATGTTTGACCTTTGGTGCATTTTTCTTGTAATTGGTAAAATGATAATCTTATTGGTATTTTGCATGGGCTTATTTCTGAAAGCTAGATTATAGATGGAGAAAGCCACCTTACCTTGACTACCTTGGAGTCATTATTCAGCAAGGAGTCTGCACATTTGTAGTCATCTCCATGATGACATTCCACACATGCAAACAGACCTGAGAAGTCAAGTCCATTTGTATGTGGTTATTAGCCTTTCGGATATCATGTCACCAGTTGACTAGGTGGACCATGAAGCATGCCATCTGCTTTCACCTTCCCCAAGGGATCTGGTAGAGGACACTTTGGTGAGTTTTAGTCATAACCTACAAATGTGCAGAGATGAGCAACACTGTCTAGTTAGATCACCTAAGCCTCCATGCCTCAACAAGGCTCTCACCTAGTGGGAGAAGCCACCTTACACAGCACATAAATATTTGGATTTTCTGTTAAGCATTCCTGCTGCCTTGTCATTAAGAGAAAGGCAAGATATTCTTTTACCTGTTACAAAATGTAACTTTAGAGGCAACCTAAAAAACTGCATGACTGCCTCAAATGTAAGCATGTTCAGATCCACTACATTTACAAAATTGATTGTGCTGCACAGCATCCCTGTTCCAGGTCATAGCTCTTTGTTTTCCTCATTCATCCTGATTTCCAAACACAGATGTCTATATAAATCCAAGAATAAGTTGGTTCAGGCCACTTGCAGAACAATTTGTAGTAGATTGGTCCCAATCTGTATGATGAATATATGGATATCGATCTGGTCAGGAAGTATACCTAATGATCCACTAAAGAGCCACCAAATCACCTTTTATGAAGGGGAAGATAACATGAGGCTTAGTATCCCTTCTAGTACCTTTCAGACCATTCAAAATCTTCACTTCCCATTGCTTAGTTCTGTTAACATAAGAAGACTCAGAGTTCTTGAAGCCTTTGAGAAATAGAATTCAGTGTACAGTGTACAATGTACAGTGAGGCTTCCACTGGGTCTCACTGGGACTAATTGTTAGAATACAGTTCTGTGCCATTCACAACCATACTAAACATAATGCACCAATTTACCTCATTAAACTTCCTATGTTTCTCTTGAGTGTGTGGCTCAAACTGAGGAAAAGCCAGAAAAATGAAGAGGGGAGTTCATTTAATTAGCAAGTTACAAATTGTCCATGCTTAAACAACAAAACTATTATCCTTTTATATTGTAGATGCTGAGTCATTAAAAAACCTCCTCAGTGAATATTTCATTATTAAATTTGTTTAGTAAAATCC
This sequence comes from Furcifer pardalis, assembly GCA_030440675.1. Classification (NCBI taxonomy): domain Eukaryota; kingdom Metazoa; phylum Chordata; class Lepidosauria; order Squamata; family Chamaeleonidae; genus Furcifer; species Furcifer pardalis. Next base: position 164,082,395 of record CP126891.1, on the reverse strand, counting down.
AATTCTTAAAAAGACAACAACACACCCTCCAGATTATGAATATGGGACATTATGCCTTTCTATCTGTGATTCAAAATGTCAGAAAATAGCCCTTAAAAGGCAGGGGAAAGTATGTCAAGCTTTATATAGCAATGACCAGCCTGAAGGTTGACAACACCAGTGGCAGTAGTCAAGATGGTCTACAGCAGGGTATCTCAACAGTGAGCCCCCAGATCTTCTTTGACTTCAATTCCCAGAAGCCCTGATCAGCAGGTGTACTGACTTGGACTTTTGGTAATTGAAGTGCAACAACACCTGGAAGCTTGGAAGGTTTTAGTAATCATTAATTTTTTTAAGCAATATTGTTCTTTTAGATAGGTGGCCTGTGATTGTATGTCAACTCTCTGTAGGTTTTTAGTAGAATTGTTTCCTTTTATTATCTCTGTCCAGTCTAGCTTAGGATGTGGTGGTTTTCCTTTTGTGTTCTTGTTATGCTGGTTATAGACTGTAAATAAAATTGATTGATTAACTATTAAGACACCTGAAAGCCAAATGTTAAGAAACCCTGGTCTACAGGATACCATCTTGTCCTCACTAGCATTTACAAAGAGATACCAAGCAAGGTAAAAATCCTAGAAGCTGACATTTTTTCATCAATTAACTTCTCACAAAATGCAGTCATGTTTTCTAGTTATCTATTGCTTGGAAAATATGGAGGATCAGCAGCAGCTGTGATGAAAGCTCTACTTCTAGAGGATCAGTTGATAGGAGCTTATTTATCCATGTACAGTCAAACCTCGCATAAAGAGTGCCTCACTTAAAGAGTAACTCACTTAAAAAGCAGAATTTTCTCTGAATGCTCGCTTCGCTTAACAAATAAAACCAACCAAAATTTTGTTTAACAAATAAATTGGGGTTCACAATTCCCCCCACCAGAAGTCACAATTAGTCACTTGCAATGGTGTTTCACTTAAAGAGCAAATTCGCTTAAAGAGCAACCTTTTGGAACACATTATGCTCTTTAAATGAGGTACAACTGTAATCAATCATACATATGTGTGAAATGGTCCTTGAACTCCTTGTCAATGAGAATGGAGAGGGGTGATTTGACCTCACATTTCAGATCCTGGATTTTATGAATGGAGGTCTTACGTCTGGTTTTCAGTCTGCATTAAGGACCTTTCTTTTTTCTGATGAAGCATGTTAACAGGAAATTTGACCTTTGTTTTGGCTCTTATTTTGAAGCTGGGATGTTATCAATGTTTCAAACATAAGGTGATGACTCATAAATTCTGATATTAAGGAAGAGGCTAGGAGAATAATTGACACTATTTGCTGCTTCATTCATCTTGATATGGAGTAGTTAATCAGTAAAAAGTGAAAGGTGGAGTTCCTGAATTCAAAAGAAAAGTCACAACCAAGAAGATGCTCTAATCCAAGCCATTTTATTTCCTCTCTAAAGGTTTAGGTATATCACCACTGATTTCTGTTTGGGTGAGATGTGGATAATTGATTTTTAAAAAGGAGTCAACTTCTGGGATTTTACTTGCTTGTTGACTTATTAATAGTTGTGAGCATAAAAAGAGGCACAATATCCCACTTTTATAAAACAGAGGAGAATTTTTACAGAACCCAGTCTTCCTGACTTTTTAAATCAGATGTTTAAATATGCTTGCACTATACACAAATTCAATTCCAAGTTTTGCTATAATTAGTCTTGTTACCCAAAAATTTGGGGCCCAGGTACGTCCTCTGGCAGAGGTATGAAAACCCTAAGAACTTACAACGAGACAGATATTTCGATCAAAACAAAATGATTTATTGGGAGCAAAAGCAAAGGAAAGCTATCGAGATTCTAGTCTGGCCAGGCCTATAATCTAAACAGCTACCTTCCCTCAATCGTTTTGAAGAAAAACTGCTCGTGATCTCAGTTCAAAAAATTTGGTGAACCAAAGATCCCCACCTCCCACTCTAAAGGGCCTATATCTATTTTCCTAAACTAACTCTACGTGCCAGGGGGAGGGGACTGAAACTGGGAAGGAGGAAAGGCAATTAGCATATCTTAATTACAAGTAAACATAAAATACAAAGCAGGGTATGAGGTAAGGGGTTTGAATGTAAAGAAACAGCAGATTACAGCTATTGCTGATAAACCGGTTACAGAGAGTTTACATTGTGTCAAAGAAGCATATTTGTGGTTGACAGGAATTTACAAAGGGGAAATGATGCATCTTTTGTTCTCTGCTGAATGAAACAGAGGCTGGGGGAAGGCAGGACTGGCTGGTGCGTCTTCTCCAATGGGAAGCGAGCTAGCAGGACTGACAGCCAATGGTGCTTTGAGGCCGGAAATTGCTGTCCCGGTTTGGATTTTCGCTCCGGACATGAGCAGCTTAGAGCGTCTGGCTTGTACTTAAGTAGAAACACAAAGAAAGATATTAGAACCATTATGCCTTAATTGTTTAAGTAAATAGGGGACCCTGGAGGAGAGAAATCAACTTGCACAAAACACTGTTTCTGTTGATTTCTCTCCCCCCCCCCATTTCTTCGCTTATATTATAGCAATGTTTAACCAAACTTTACCAAGGAGAATCAAACCAGAGGTATGAGTCATTCAGCTTCTTTCCTTTGTTTCCTTTGTGAAGGAATTTCTGCTTATCAGAAAAGTCAACAAACCGGTTTTCACACCCTTTGGCCCAGTACACTGAAACAATGGAGGCAATCAGTGACTTTTAATCTCCCCCCTCCCTCTGGAAAGGCTTCCAATTATATGATTTTAAACTTTTGGCTTCTTCCTTATTTTCCATGTGTGTGTGAGTGTTGTGATATGTGGCGTTTAATAAATGCTGTGATTAATTATGATGCTTTATTCAAAATTTTTGGTATCAGTCTCATCACAGTTATCAAAACTGTAATGAGTTCACTTTTTTTGCTACAACAATTAGACAACACACTGCCAAATAGTTTGGATTATAACAATTCATTTTTACAGATGTCAACTACTTTCTCCATATTCAGAGATGGGATATAACAGGGTTGTACCAGTTCGCCAGATCTGGTAGTAGCTTTTCCTAGTGTCCCGGAGAACCTGTAGCAGCTTTTGGAGGGAACCACCTTCAGGGCTTACCTTTTCACTGGTTCCCCGACTGCGCATGTGCACAAAGCACTTGGTGTGTATGCACACCTACAGTGCTTGGCACGTATGCACGGCGTCCTTGCTGTCCTCCCAAGCGGGGAGGAGGAAGAGAAGCTGCTAGCCTGAAACTCCCTATAGCCTGCTCCCCAGGGTAAGTGACTCACCTTTGGATGTGATGTGTCGGTGTGTATTTTAATGTTTATTTAATACCTTTACCTATATTGACGTACTAACACAGTTCCTCAAAAGGCCTGGCGGCCGGCAGGCCTGGAGGCCTGGCTTGGGGTTTTTAAGCAAAGTCTTGGAGTTACCTCATCAATAAGCTACACCTGTGCTGTTTCAATTGCTGTTCCAATTGGAGAACCCTTAAGGAGGTGCAGCTGTTTTACATTAACATTAAGGCATATTATCCTAGAGAACTGGTACAATGACTATATCCATCTTGCAACATGGTGCTGCCAAGGCACTTATACTAACAGGTTAGAGATGGGTTTGTGTTTGGGGTGGTTGGGATGGTTTGTGTTTGGGGTAGGTGGGTGTATTTTAATGTAATTTTTATTTAATTTATTTATTTAATTTATTTACGGGTTTGTGTTGTGGGTAGGTGGGTGGGCAGGCGGGTTGAGGGATGTGTGTGTGTGTGTGCGTGCGCGAGCACGTGCACGCTTATTTTTTTATTTTTTTATTTTTTCTTTGGTACCGTCCATGACGTCATGATGTCATGATGTTAGCTCCGCTCACACTGTGATGACATCACGGCGTGGTAGTAAAATTTTTGACATCCCACCACTGTCTGTATTGTTTTACAATTCCCTTTAATCCTTGCAGATATATTCTTTAAAATTCTTTTCTTCCACAAACTTCTCCATCCCACTCCAGTTATTTCTCTATCTAAAACCATTTCCAGCATTGTTCTCAAACTCTACTACTAACCCTGACATGAGCAATGGCAATAATCTTAGTTTTCTTCAAAAAGGGTTAAGGTGGCCTACATTAGAATCCCGTGCATTCTACCCTATAAGCACCAACCAAAACCAAACCTCCTTTGTTTTAGTTAAATGGCTAAATAATGTACATATGGACAAACTCATTTACAAGTGCAAGTTGTCTCCTTTTTAAAGGCAGATATATACATGTCTTTTGAAAGAGATTGAGAGAAATTTATGAACATTTTGGGGCTACTTGTTTTATGCAAATAATTGTCTTGACCAAAGCTTGTTAAAATTATACATTTTTCTGAAAATCCCATTCCAGGATGCAACAAGGTAGGACAAGCTCTTGAACATACAAAATATCAACTTAGAAACAAAAATATTGCAATACCAATTCTTTTCAGCCTGACCTTCTGCAAGTTAAGTGAGAAATAAAGCCCATAAAATTCCATGATATTAAAAAAATCTATTGAATGTAGTTTTCTATGCAGTATCAATGGATCACAACCTTTGTTAGCTAAAGAATGCCAAAATAAATGATAACAAATCATTGTCTATCCCCTATGGTATAGAAAGAAGTAACTGGAAAAAGGATGATACTGCAATTGTGTCAGGAATTTCTGGGAAGTTAGATATTGTGATTTATTTTGACATATGTCAGTACCATTAAAATCTGGAACAAAGAGAGACAATTATCATTCATGAAATGTCAAATTGCCTAAAGCAGTTGGGGGAAACCAACCCATTCAAGTGGAATAAGAATGAGTATTTACTTCTGGAAGAATGCAACTCAAAATATTTCACATTCTAAGCATGCACACACAAAAAGAAAAGGGAGAGAAAATAAATAAAAAGTAATATTGTTTGCAACAGTATACTTACCAAACCTTTGGCAATAGTATTCAATCAATTATTTAAAAAAATAACATTTCAATAATCAAATACATTTGAATAATGCAAACTTCTTGTCCACACAACTACATGAAATCTAAAGTCATAAAATTCAATAAAGTATTTTCTTCCAAAATGAACATTAGTCAGGTCAATTGAAATGTTAGAAAGGTTTACTGTCTCAATGGCTGAAGCAGAATCCCATGCAGCTAAATGATTGGGTACCTCTTCTTTCCTCCATGTATAGGTTCTTACTTATGCTATTAGTTTTAGATTACAGCTCCAAGAATTTTACAAGAAGTAGAGCTGCCTGAGGAAATGCAAAAATACACATCTGTACACATCTGTTGAAAACCCTTCAAAGTACCCTATTATTTTCCATCAGTAAAGGTCTTACTAAGTTGGATGCATTCAATTGTCTGCTTCTTTCTAGGGCTTTCTTTCTAGAAAATTTCTTTCTAGAAAATATTATTTGTTATAATTGTATGCCCAGGGTGCTGGGAAAGAATTGGACCACAGTACCCATTAATATTATTGGTTAGTTTAATGTACAACAAGAAACCACAAGTGAGCAATATATAAAAGAGTCTGAAAGAGCTCATACAATAAGTCAGTCTCCTGTTTATTATTTGTATTATTTATTCAATTTATACCCCACCCATCTGGGATACACTCCCATTTTGGGTGGCTCACAATGATAAAAAGAGCAGGACAGACATCATAAAACCATAGAAACCCTCACCCACCCACCCACCCAGGCCAATCAGCACCAAGAACCACTAGCCCAAGAGGCCAATGATGGGAGGGTCTCCTATTTAAACTTCAACAAGCTGCCAAAGGCCTCCTTTAAAAGAAACATTTTCAGATGCTTCTTAAAGGACCCTTAAGAGTCAATCAAACACAGTCAGCCTTCAACCCACCTTTGCTCCACTCTTCCTCTATAACCTGGAGCAGTAGTTCACTAGAGTGAAACTTCTTTCTGCAAAAGCTAGATTTCCACTTTCTGCAGACCAGATCATGGAGCATGTGCAGATGGACACAGCCTGATATTTTGAGCTTTTAGGGATTGGTCCAAGCTCTATGCACCCAAATTTCACAGAAATTGGAACACAAGAACTTTGGCACAACTGTTTCTTTTTTAAACCCTCATTAGGGTGCTCTACTTTTTTTTACATGTTCTGCTGACCGTGTATTTTGTTTTAGGAATAATATAGCTATGATGTAATCATTTTATGGACTGTACCTAATTAAATAAATAATCTTGAAATGTTTTTGATAGGACCATCAGGAAAAAAAATGAAAGTTTTGTGGTACAAGCTGTGTGTGGAGAAGATAAGGCTCATAGGTTAAACCACTCTATAGCTAATAAATATTTTGAGAGATAAATGCCTATTTATCAGTCAAACATCTATAAATAATCAGGTTCCTTTTAGAGGGTAAGCATTAGCAATGTTTTATTCCTACCTCCTTCAATTTCATTATATGACATATTGGGAAATGTTCATTACAAAATATGCTCAAAAGAACTGGCAGTAAATGTGCAAATAAAAAAATAAATATTGAAAAAGTGGATAATCCCCCCCCCCCTTATCCCACTAAACCAGGTGTTCGCAACCTATGGCCTGTGAGCCGCCCGGAAGCAAAAGTGAACACATTTATGACAGCTGTAAATGCATCCATGCATGCAGAAACACGCTCCCTGGTTTATGGCAGAGTTTGTGGCAGGGAGAAACTACATGTCTGGCTGGTGGTCTGAGAGAAAGTTATCCAGCCCATGGCATGGTAAGGTTGAGAAACCTGCACTAAACTGCTGGCCAAAAACCTGTTAAGCAGGTTCCGCTGAATAACAAGGAAGATTTCATTGCAAATAGCAAAATGTCATTGATTAAAGATTTCCTTTTTCCAATTTAAGCTTTGGCTTATTGGTTGAATGCCATTAATACCTGGAGATAAACAGAGGGAGAAGTCTTCAATCAACAGCAATTTGCTTCTGCTATCCTTCCCACATACATAAGGAGCTCTCTCTATATATATGACATTGTTTTGCCCATCCTGAAAAAATATTCACCCACCTACATCTAGAATCCTGGCTACAGCCCTGGAGGTGCAAACAAGGAATCACCAAAGGTATGTAATGTTTCCTAGACACACATACACATACAGATACAGAGGTATTTTCTCCTACAGTTTGGAAATATTACTTTTTGGACTACAAATTCCAGAAGTAACACATCAGGATTGGCCATGCAAGCCAGGTTACAGTAAAAAAACAACAACCCCTAAATATCTTTTTTACTCTATTTTTTTCTCAATAGGGTTAGACATGGTTTCAGTCTCAGTCATAGCTCTTTTCTGTTAGTTATGAAGGTTAGGGATCCAATTCCATTTCACACTGTGCTGCATACATTGAAATAATACAGTCTTTGAAAGAAACATGGATGCGAGCAATATTAATGGCCATTATGAAGAAACACCTCCATTGTTGGTAATACCAAGTATAAGAAGTCTGTTTCCTGGATTTCTTTGTGCTCTCTTGCCCATGGTTCATATCCCTATTTATTTATTTATTTATTATTTCAACTTGCATGCCACCCACTTACAGCACGACTCAGGGTGGCTAACAAAGTAACAAGTAACAAAATTAGACACTAAAGAAGAGTTCAAGGAGAGTCCCAACAATAGCACCTCCTTATCCTCCTCTGGGCAGGGTGGGGGCTCGGAGGTTGGCGGGCAGGAGCATCCTCCACCGCCTGAGTGGCCACAACTGGCTTAATCCTCCTCCTCCAGGTGATGGTGGGGCCTGGAGGTCAGTGGGTGGGAGTGTCCTCAACTGTCCTCAGCTGCAGTGGCCTTTATCCTCCTCTGGGCAGTGTGAGCCCCAGAGGTCGGTGGGTGGGAGTGTCTTCAAACACCTGAGTGGCAACAGCTGGCCCGGTCCTCCTCCTCCAGGTGATGGTGGGGCCCAGAGGTCAGCGGGCAGGACAAATCCAGTGAGGGACAGTCCAAATCTGAATATATATAAACTGCAGTACAGTTTACATTCACTTAATGGTTCTAGTGAACAAGCTGTCTCTTAGAAACCTAGTGCTCCCCTGCAGTAACATACAAAATTATACTTCAAATTTCTGACACAAGTATCCAGTATTTAAAAGTTCAAGGGGAGGGAGTAAAAATTAACCTCTGCCATGTCTTGACTTGAGCCATGTTGAATGTATATTTTTGGATTCAGTTTATTAATTTTTGGGTTACCAGAGCATAAGGCAGAAAAGCACGGTAGTTACAGGTGGGGAAGCAAAAAAAGAGCATCCCAAATTCCTCTTAATCTGTTCCCTTCACTAAACAGGACTTAAGACAATAAAAATCAGTCTAAAAGCAGCTAAAGTAGAAAAAAAATGTACTTACAGTTCTGTTTTTCACTTACAATTGCAAGGCTAAAAAAATGCAGTCTCTTATGTAGAGCAGACATGATCCCATGAAGCCACATTATTGTAGATTGGAAGAGAGACACAGATTCATGCTGTCTACTTTTCTGGCAACAAAAAAGACCAATGAAGGATGGAAACAGAAAACAGAAAAAAAGAAGAGGAGGGATGAAAGTTCATGGTTGCCTCAAGAACCAGAGGCAGGGGAAAAAAAGAAGAATGGTAATTGGTTAGTGGCAACGAGATAACCAGTTTGCCTACATACAGTCCCTCCTACTTTCACCCAGTTTTAGTAAGCATGCAAGGTTGTCATTATCCCAACATCTCTTAGGCTGTAGGTTCCTCACATGTAATTGGGGAAATCCTTAATCTTGCTTATGATAAGGCCAGCTATAACAATTAGTAAGCCTAGCCCTTCATTATTGCCACTCAAAGAACTTTCAAAGGAGTAAAGGCAGGGAAATGGCAAAGAAAAAAAAGTAAGTGGAAGAAAAATGCAATCTGGCAGGGAGCACACTGCTGTGGTATTTTATGAGGCTTGCCTGAAGGTCCTATTACACTGAAAGAACTGAAGCTCAATTCCCCGCGACACTTTTGTAGGTCAGATATTCTAGTCATAGAAATTAGGGCATGATATGCATACCAAGAAGTGTCAGGTAGGATGACTGGCTTTCTAAACGAATTCCCCTGGAGGGAGTGAAACAACTCCAAAATGCAATAGCAATAGAAGAGACTTCTACTGTCTACTACAGCTGCTCAACTACTACAGGCTGATTTCTGTGGCACTGAATCAAAAGAGTTTTCTCTATGAGGGTGATCAAGGCCTGACAAAATGTATACTTATTACAGAAATGCAAGCCAAAATTAGGAGGACTGGTATTCTCTATTTGTCTCTGTTCATATTTACAGGCAAATCTCTCTGTAATCCTATCACAGTCTGTGGAACTAAACCTTTAAAGAAACATTGCTCTGCTGCCAAACACAATGGCATTATGCAGTGTTTCCTCAGCCCCTCTGTAGTGTGCAGTACCAGATATTCCATAGCCTGGAACAGTGCATTGTGTTTTTTGCAACTATTTCATACCATTTCAGCTAAAGTCTGGAAATATTCATATCATAGTGTCAAAAGAAAACAATATATTATACCTACTGTTACATTCTAGGGTACAGGGTAGAGCTCAACAAGGGATGGTCATTGTCATGATGGAGACACAGTTCTTGCTAAGAGGTTTATCTCAATGATCTAGCAAGCATATAGCAGAAAGAAACATCTGTATAGAGATCTAAAGTAGAGTATGATGAAGTAGCTGGGCACAGTCCATTTGTGCTATATTGGCATTTCTGCTTTAATATAATATCAATTGGACTGTAGGACACTCTTGACAAAGGAAGAAAACAGAACAGACAACTTTTGAGCAAATAAAGCAAGTCTCTGTGAATAATGCATTTGTGTGATAAAGGATGGTAAGTATGATTTTTCAGGTGAGGATAAATCTGCTCAGGGATTTAATATGAACTTTAAAGGAGCTTTGCCCCTCCACTCCAAAGAAGACTCAGACAACAGTGTTGGTTAAAAATTAGGGCCACCTTTATTGAACTATAACTCTGAAACAAGAACAACTACTCCTCTGCAGATCTTCAGAACGTGTCAAAGTGTGGTCTGGGTTGTCATTCTGAGCAGTATACCCCTCTCATGGCCAAGTCAAGTGTTGGACTCCTCTCCCTTGTTCCTGCTGGCCATCCAGCCAATGCATAGACTGGAAGAGGCAGCCATTGTCACCAGGTGTAACACCCCACCCTTGGACAACTTGTTCAGTATAAAAGAACTCCAGTGAATAACCCTGGGCACTTAGGGAACCCTATTGACTGCACTACCTGCCAAGGTACCTGCCAAAGGAACAACTCACAGCCAAATGCCCAAATTCTCTTCCATGCATAATGGGACAGGTGAAAAAATCCATACCCACAGGCAATCTGAAGTGGACAGGATCCTTGGGAGTGTACGCACCGCCGCCTGAGAGTTAGACCCATGTCTGGCCTGGCTCATGAAAGTGGGCAAGACCATGACAGGTGGCTGGATTAGAGTGGTGGTCAATGCTTCATTGAGGGAGGGGGTGATTCCACCGCAACTCAAACATGTGCTGGTGTGCCCCCTCCTAAAAAGACCATCGCTCGATCTGAATATACCATCCAATTTCCACCCTGCCTTGAACCTCCCCTTTTTGGAGAAGGTTGTTAAGAAAGTGGTGGCACAGCAGCTCCAGGGAGTCCTGGAGGAAGTGGATTATATAGACCCTTTCCAGTCAGGCTTCAGGCCCGATCATAGTATGGAGACTGCATTGGTCGTGCTGTTGGATGATCTCTGGCAGGAGCGAGATGGAGGGTACCCCTCCATTCTTGTTCTTCTTGACCTTTCAGCAGCTTTCAATACTGTCGACCGTGGTATCCTCCAGGAGCAGGTTACAGCTCCAGGGGTTGGGGATCCAGGACACTGTGTTGGTTCTCCTCCTTCCTGAGTAGTTGGTGTGGGTGGGGTCACGGGATCGAGTCAGAGGCATCTTATGTGTGGGGTGCCACAGGACTTGGTCCTTTCACCCCTACTCTTCAATATCTACATGAAACCACTGGGTGAGATCATCTGATCTCACGGGGTGAGATATCATCAGTATGCTGATGATACTCAGTCGTATGTCTCTGCCCGTGGTGATCCCAGCAATGCAGTCAAGGTCCTGACCAGTTGACTGGAGGCAGTTAGGATCTGGATGGGGGACAACAGACTACAGCTGAATCCAGACAAGACTGAGTGGCTGTGGGTGAGGGGACCCGGTCCTCATAAAGAGTTATCACCATTGGTTTGGGATAGAATGCCCCAGCCCAACCAGGTGCACAAACTGAGGGTCCTCCTGGATTCACGGCTTCTGCTCCAGGAGCAGTTTACGGCCATGGCCAAGAAGGCCTTTGGGCAAGTGCATGTTATTAATCAATTGCACCCACTCCTGGACTGAGAGGCCTTGCTCACAGTTACACATGCCCTGGTCACCTCCCGTTTGGACTGCTGTAATGCACTCTACATGGGACTGCCCGTGATGACCATCCAGAGACTGCATTTGGTCCAAAATGTGGGGTGTAGTCGTTTTGCCCATGCTTCACCACTGCTATGGGAGCTGCATTGGCTGCCTATATGTCTCCAGGTGCAATTCAAGGTGCTGGTTGTCTCCTTTAAAGCCCTTCATGGTAGCAGACCAGGATACCTGAGGGACTGCATCATCCCTAGGATATTGACCCATTCCATGAGAGCAAACAGAGAAGACACCCTTCAGATACCATCCATTGGGTCCTGCCTCTCCAGCACAAGGAAAAGGGCCTTCTCAATTGTAGCCCCCACATTATGGACCTGCCTCCCAGTAGAACTATGCCTCCAGGACCAGCTGCTATCATTTTGGAAAGAGTTGAATACGTGGTTGGCAAAATGGGTCTCAGGGCCAGGATTATCAACAAGCTCCCCTTTCTGGCTCGTCTGAGGCTTCCCCCCTCATGTAACCAATTTTAATGTTAATGTTATGTTGATTTTATTTTGTTTTTAGATAGCAAAATGGCACAGCGGTGGACAATATTGCCAAATGTTCTTAAGTGTTTTTGTTTTTATATTGGTTTTAACTTGTTTCATTCTATGATCAGTGAGGTGCTCACTGGCCTATGTACACTGCCCAGAGTCCACCAGATTAGGATGGTATATAAATCTATTAATTAAATAAATAAATCTATCTGTGAGCCAAAAGTTCCTGTCCAGTCCCAAAGCAACCAGCTAACTCTTGTCATGCCCCTCAGGGTGGGTGGGAGGTACACTGTGTAACCTGAACAAGATGCATGAGGCTGTGGAGAAAAAAACAGGTATTTATGTTAACGGCAAACCCCATCAAAACACCCCAAGCAAACCTGATTGGCCCTAGTCTGGTGGTCTGATTCCATTTGAAGAGGAGGGAATGGCAAAGGGTATTCTGCTGGCACAGTTTGAGCGGGTGAATGCCTGCCTTGTCCTTCCACTCCAAAAAAGACAGACACCAGTGTTGGTTGAAAACTTTTGTTGTTCAGTCGCACAGTCGATTCCGACCCTTTGCGACCCCATGGACCACTGTCCACAAGGCACTTCTGTCCTCTACCATCCTCCTCAACTCACTCAGTTCTGTCCCCATTGTCTCTACAATACCATCTAGCCATCTCATTTTTGGCCACCCCCTTTTTCTTTTGCCCTCCATCTTTCCCAGCATCAAGGCTTTCTCAAGCGAATCCTCTCTTCTCATTTGATGACCAAAGTACTTTAGCTTCATCTTTACTATTTGACCTTCAAGGGAGCAGTCAGGGTTGATTTCTTCTAAGATTTACCTATTTGTTCTCCTCGCTGTCCAGGGGACTCTCAAAACTCTCCTCCAACACCACATCTCAAAGGCGTCTATTCTGCTGCGCTCAGCTTTCCTAATGGTCCAGCTCTCACAACCATACATTGCCACAGGGAATACCATTGCTTTGACTATGCGAATTTTTGTTTGCAATTTGATGTCTCTACTTTTCATTATGTTCCCCAGGTTTCTCACCGCTTGCCTCATAAGAATCAGTCGCTTTTTTATTTATGACTGCAATCACCATCTGCAGTGAGCTTTGATCCTAAGAAAGTAAAATCTGTCACTGCTTCTACTTCTTCCCCATCTATTTTCCAGGGACTGATAGGACCTGTTGCCATTATCTTGGTTTTCTTTATATTGAGTCTCAAGCCAGCTTTTTCACTTTCTTCTTTCAACCCAATCAGGAGCTTTTTTAAGTCCTCCTCACTTTCTGCCATTAGGGTGGTATCATCTGCATATCTCAAATTGTTGATGTTTCTCCCTTTATTGAAATATAACTCTGAAACAAGTACAACTACTCCTTCTCTGTGGATCTTTGGCAGGAGCCTTTGAAGTTCAGTCTGGGTTGTCATTCTGAAAAATATACCCCTTTCCCATGGGTCTGGAGGGCCAAGTTCTATGTTGGACTCCCCTCCCTTCTGGCTGCCAACCATCCAGCAGATGCACAGCCTGGAAGAGGCAGCCATCATCTTCAGGTGTACCACCTCACCCTGACAAACTTGTTCAGTATAAAAGAACTCCAGTGAATAACCCTGGTCCCTTGTCAGTGTCTGCTCTGCTCCGTGGTACATAGTCCAAAGATCTTTGGGCAGCTTTGGGAGAAGCTGCCCAAAGTGCTTTGGACTTTCTCCCATGAAACATAGCAGAGACTGGCAAGAGGAAGTGAAGTGGAAAATGCCAAGGTGTTTTTTCCCTTTGAGGTATGGGTTTTGAGCAGAGATGTGTGGTCATCTATCCCAGTAAATTATTTCCCCACCAACGGGGAAAGAAAACTGAAAAGAAAAAAGAAAAAGAAGATATTGTTGGGGGGGGGGGTGTTTCCCATGTGGACACCAAGGATCCTGCAGCCCTGTTAAATCTTTGGAAAGTTGAGGAAGCATCTGAGTAACTATTAGAACTTTATAGACAGTTTCTGATGATCTATTCCATTCCAGGCCATATTTTTAAACTGACACTATAAACGCCAGCCAGAATCACAATGCAGTAATACCTTGGATAACGCTAAAATCGCATAACGTTAAGTAATCTGGGGAGGAGAATTGGATCAAATAACGTTAAGGTCCTATGGGATGGATCGGATAACAACCGCTAAAGCCTGTGCGGTTACAATGTATCTCTATGGAGCTTTAACGTTATCCAATGCATTCCATAGGATTTTAACATACATCGGATAACACCAAGACTTGTGGAACCAAGTTTTAGCGTTATCCGAGGTATTACTGTATTACAGAACAAGGTTTTGTCAGGTTTTTCATCTGAATTCCGAATAATCCACTCTGAATCTGAATAAGCCTTACACACCAACTGCACGGAGTCTTTCCATAGAAATAAGTAGATGCTGCTGAACTACACAGTTACCAGAGGTACTAATAGCTGGACACAGACAATTCTTTGGAAATTTATTCTTGAAATACATATGCATCTCTATACCTTTATAGTGGATCTGCCTGTTATTTCTGTTATTAATTAACATTTGTGTTATTAATTACCATAGTCATACATAGTCCATATACTAGCAAACTATGTTCTGACAAGTATTCTTACTTAGGGCTGCCCAGTTCCAGGGTGAAGTTTGTTGGTTCAAGGCACTGTTCTGTTTCAAAGGTATCTGGACAGGGAGACTAACAATCCCAAAATGAATAGCATGAAAGAAGAAGATAGTTTGATTTTTGTATATGTTGATTCTCTCAAGCCTGGAAAACTGTACCTACCCATCTCCTATTAGCTCCTTGTCTCACTCACTCAGCACAAATGTGTTTTTAAATATATCCCATGCTTGTGCAAAGCTAGTACTGTACTTGAAATAGCCAGGGGCAAGAAAAGAGGAATAAGGAGTCCATTGTCTCATTTGGTGCATGGCAGGAAGCAGTAGTGTAGTGTTGATTTCAGCCACCCGGGGCATAAGCCAAATGTGCCACACCCTAGCTCCTACTAGGGCTTCTGAGAATTGTAGTCCAAGAATACCCATAGCCCAAAATGTACCGCCCAGGACGAGTCACCCCCCTCACCCCTGCCTTCCTACACCACTGGCAGGAAGTGGAGCGCAGCACCAAAACCTATTAGTCATGGAAACAACATGGAGCCCAAAACCTCATGCTGTCATTCATTTGTAGCCCTGAATGAAACCATGTCTTTAATTTAAGTCTTAATTTCTTCCATCAGCAGAGGTTGTAGTAGGATCTGCATGCAAGAGAGCAACCAGGAGCATCCAGGAAAGCTTGTTGATTTTGTGAATGGAATGCATGTGGCCCATTCTCACCAAGTCCCATTGGGTACTGTTTTTAGTGTTGTTTGGAGTATGTATTACATAAAATATATCTACTACCTCTATAAAGCAATCAAAATGTAAAAGCCTTCTTATGATAATGTGGCAGTTTTCTAATGCTGGTGCTTAAGTAATAATTGTGTACACATTTAATTCATGATGGAACATTAAAAATACTGCTATACCTTTATGTCTTGATTTTGTGATAGAAAAAAAGCTTTTTATGAGAAAGATGCTCAAATCAAATGGATTTGTTCAAGTTCAGCAGATAAACATATGGCTAAGATATGGCTAATATTTTCAGATTGTTGCAAGAAACCACAATACTGCGGTCAGATTTTTAGAATGTGCTTTGAAATAATGAAGTTTAATCATTGGTACATGAATCCATGTGGGGAAGTGAAAATGTCCTCTTTGGAGAATGATGTAGTGTTCCAATAGGCAACCTTGCAGAATCCAAAGACCACAATTTACCCTTCTTTCCTTATGTCCCAAAATAGGAGCATTTGGAAAGTAGCCTTCAATTTCTCAAAGAAAACTTGATAATTTTTTTCCGAAATAAGGCACAGACATGCACTTAATTATTTAAATGTTTAAAAGCGAACCAGCCTCCCCCTCCCTCCGAGTGTTTTGGAAGCATAATTCTCTCTGTTTAAAAAATAAAAATGGGAGGGTGGATTCCAGGAGATGGAAAAGTGGCCTTTATAATTCTTTGAAGCTTGTTGTTCAGTTGCATAGTCAAGTCCGACCCTGTGCAACCCCATGGAGCACTGCACGCCAGGCACCCTTATCCTCTGCCATCTTCCACAGCCTGCTCAGCTCTATGCCCATTGCATCAACAATGTCATCTAACCATCTCATCCTTTGCTGTACTCGTCTCTTTTTGCCTTCGATCTTTCCCAGCATCAAGGCCTTCTCAAGTGAGTCCTCTCTTCTCATTTGATGTCCAAAGTACTTGAGCTTCATCTTCAATATTTGTCCTTCCAAGGAGCATTCAGGGTTGATTTCCTTCAGTATCGACTTATTTGTTCTCCTTGCTTTCAAGAGTACTCTCAAAATTCTCCTCACCAGATTTCAAAGGCGTCTATTCTTCTTCACTCAGACTTCCTTACGGTCCAGCTCTCACAACCATACATTACTACTGGGAATACCATTGCTTTGACTATGTGGACTTTTGTTTGGCAGGGTGATGTCTCTACTTTTTATTATGTTTCCTAAGTTTCCCATAGTTTGCTTCACAAGAATTGATCATCTTTTTATTTCATGCCTGCAGTCACCTTCTGCAGTGATCTTGGATCCTAACAAGGTAAAGTCAGTCACTGCTTTCATTTCTTCTCCTTCTATTTGTCAGGGGGTTATGGTGCCAGTGATCCATAAGATTTCCACCTTTGATATAAGGCACAATAAAACAACAGGGTGCACTATAGATGTGTAGAGATGTGTTTTGTCCACCCAAGAAACACAAAGATAACTTCTTCCCATTTCAGCCTCCTGATTTCCACATGGGACAAGTAGTTGTCTTAGGAAAGTAAACAAAGAAGATATACAGGAAATTCTACGATCATCTCCCATTCCTGCTCCTCACCAGATTGTTTTCAGACTGACAAGTATGCTTCGTCTGAAGCTGGAGGTTCCACATTACAGCTATTAGTAGCCCTAATAGCTACAATAGCATCAAAAGGAAGCAGCAGTATGGGTATTTTCTCCTCATCTGTTAATTTGATAACACTCATTAACTGTTGGACTTGGCCCTCTATTTTCCTCCCTTAAAAAAAGATAATAATTGTCAGACTTTCCTTTACATGCCTGGAGTGAATAGTAAGGTCTGGGGGACAGAGAATCTTCTTCCTTCCTTTCTCTTCTTGTTTTTGACATGTGGAGTTGGAATGGATTATAAATCTAAACAAACACAGAACTGTAGAGTTTTAAGAGATGAGAACAGAGATAATGCTATGACTATTTGGGATTGTTCCTGACATTGAAAGCAATAAAACTGGGAGCAAATGTATATGTTCACATTTATCTTCCAACACAATTACCTTGTAATGTGATACTTCTAATCCAGAGCATTGGACTAAAACAGAGCAACAAGAGAAATGACATCATGCAAGATAACACCTGTTTTTCAACAGAACACTAGGTAATACTTAATACACAGAGAGAGAGAGAGAGAGAGTTAAAAAGAGACTTCATAATTTATCATTCACAATATAAGTACATTCAGTTTAATGCTGGTCATAGCAGGAGGCACTCAATTGAATCATGCATGTATAAATGTCATTATGAAGCCTATTATGGTGTTTAGTAGGATAAACCTATGCTGTAATTCACATTTTATCACATCATCAATACAATGTCCATGCAGACGGTTTCTAAAATACATCTGTCTGATTAATTCTATTACTTCCCAAGGCACAAATAACAAGAGCAGTGGCGGTGGCAGTGGCAGTGGCAGTGGCAGTGGCAGTGGCAACAGCAACGGCAACGGCAACGGCAACGGCAACGGTAATGGTAATGGTAGTTGGCTGCTACTCATGTCTGAGTATACATTTTTTCCTGAAAATGTTTTCAGGAAAAATGCCATTGCCATGTGTTTGTTTAAGGTGGATCCCAGCTTGCCATGAAGTGACCCACACACTATGATCATGAAGCCATCTCCTGCAGCAGGTATGAAATGAAACATGCAGGGTTTGATACTGGGACTGCAATGGACTGCCGCAGTCTTGGGGATATTGACAAGGTGTGCCTTCACAGCCAATCCATCTGACATGTTCTCTTCCGCCTCCATGACCATTGGGAATCAGAAGTGTTCCTCCTCTGTTCATTTTGCTGTTGGGTCCAATATGATGGTTTCCTGTGGCATTACCTCCACTGAGGGAGAACATCACCACAATAGCAGCAGCCGCAGCCGCAGCAGCAGCCACAGCTGCAGCAGCAGCAGCAGCAATAGCAATAGTGTCTTTTTTCCTCCCTGTATTTAAACTATAGGGAGAGAGAGAGCGGCTTGTGTCTTTCTTTCCCTCCCTGTATGTAAACTACAGGGAGGGGGAAAGAGAGAGATGTGATTGGTTCTCTAGAGAACCAATCACCTCTCTCTCTTTCCTCCTTCCCTGTAGTTTATATACAGGGAGGGAAAGGAAGAGACAATGAGTCTCTGCGACTGCAGTAGGGTCGGGAAAAAGGTGGGTGCTTTCCCCCGACCCTACTGCAGTCGCAGAAACCGCTGCGGGTGGGGGGTGGCTTTAAAGGCAGGGAGGTCTCTTTCTTTCCCTGCCTGCCCTTAAAGCAGGTTGTCCCTGAAGTCAGGGCTTTTTTGTGTGTGTGTTGTTCGATGCATGCATTGGACAACGCTAAAAATCGGATAACGTCATGACTTGTGGAACCAAGTCATAACGTCATCCGATGTATTACTGTACTTTGACCCACTGCCCCTAACTCTGGGCATAATCATTGTCAGTAACCACTCACTCAGAGTCAGACATTGCCGGGGGTTTCTGTTGATTCCCCCCTTTAGCATTTGAGGACCACTCCTTATGACTAAGGCTGTGGGTACAGATGTTAATTGATGGAGCTGAAACAAGCCCTGGGTTATTTATATTATGACTATGATGTGCCTTCAAATTAAGCCCAGTTTATGACTATCCAGAGCTTTCTAGTTACAGAGTACTCAGAGTTTGTTTACCATTTCCTTCTTCTTGAAGCTATGCAGATTGTCTCTTCTTCCATGAAGCATTGTGGCAAATTTAATTTCCATCCCTGGCTCTACTGTCAATATATATATTACTTTTAGTAGGCATGTGCAGTTACACTCCAGGTATATGAAACAGCCTACTCTAGCCAAAATATTTGGCTTTCTCTAAATTCTTCAGAAATATCTCCTGAGGTATCTCAAGCTTTGCCTTAATTGTGGTGCATTTCAAACACTATTTTTATATAGCTATGCCACTTTCTTCCCTATTATTTATATTAAAACAAAATTATCTCCTGTACTAATGTGAACACTCAAGTTTGATCTGGAAGCAACATTGGAAATCTCTAATCCTCCAGGATAGTTTCTAATCAGCATGGAAAAGAACAATTCAATCCAGACTGCTGTACCATGGCTTCTCCCAACCTCTCATATAGACCATGAGTCATGACCAGGCAAAACAGGCCATCCAACAGAGAACACTAGACAGGGTAAGGCAAACCAACCTAGCCAGGGCCCAAACCTTTCTGGCTCCAGAGTCTTGTAGAGACATTTTTGCCCCAGACCGGTTCCTGCTCCAACTTGAGACACCTAGTCACCAGAGGGCAGTTACTTTAACATGCTGTTCGGCCCTCCCTTCTGCAGTTATCAAAGGTAAGTTCCAAAGGACATCAGTGTGATACTGGAGAAATCAAAACCATAGAACACATTCTCTGCATCTGCCCTTTTTATGGAGACATCCAGAAGAAGTTCATATCTCTGCTGCTCTGCAAGTATCCTGGCTGGTCAAACAGCACATATACCCACTGGCTGCTATCAAGATGAAAGCCCCATCTTCAGCCACAATGCTGCCACATTTTGCACTGCAGTGTGTAAGGTCCGAAGAAAAATCCTGGCAGGTCCTTCAGCTAAATAAATTACTTAGTAATATTTTTAACATTATTAACCTTAAGTATTAATTTTACTACTCCTTAACTCTAAGCAGAAATGGCTCCTTTTGAAAATATATTTTAAGTACCCTCATTTTAACTTCTGCCTCTTGATATAAGTACCTTCACTTTAACTTCTTTTCTTTTTGCTGTACTATCCTGCTCTTGGACTGCAATAAAGATTGATGGAAGCAATATTGGAAACCAAATAGTTTAACCCAAAACCTTGCTGAGTGGTCCAATTAATATGTGGAGCTTTGAGTGAAGCACACATTTCCCCTCATTTCATCTTCCAAAATGGATTAAAAAAGTAAGAATCAGCATAGCAAGATCTCTTATATTAGGAGTTGCTAACCTGTGTCCTGCAAGCTCTTTCCATTCCACCCTCCAACCTCCTTCTTTACCACTATATCACTCTCAAGACATTTCCCCTCGGACCCATAATGGTCTGAAGGACAATGCCTAGAGGGTGATACTTGGCTTTATCCTACATTTGGGGCACTTTAGGTGTTTTGCTGGCCAGCAGAGCTCAGGTCCTTGTGCAACTCAACATTTTCACTACCACTTTCCATGTGTTACCATGTTGAAGGCTATATGTCTATAAGAAAGATAAAAAAGCTGTGTGTTGGGTATGAGAGATGCCTGGCCTACAACTGCAAAAATGATACAGAAAGAAAGGTAAAAGCCATGACACTTTGCCATAATAATACAAAGTGTTTTTCAAACTGAACATTTCTAGAGGCTCCACCAATCAAGGCAAGTGGATTTCCAGAAGAGATTCACTGATTGCCTTAAGCATTAGAAAGGAAATGTATTAGACCAAAAGTTATGTTTTTCCCCTCCATGTGAACATTTTCTGTATTTTCCAGCTCAATTTTGTAGCATTACTTTTAAATGCATCCTTCTTTCCATTGATTAGATTATTTGCTTGCACATTGGTTATCTTTTTAATGAACCCCCTCACACATTTATGAAACATTTGTTGTGCATGGATTATCAAGACATTTGCAACTGTACAGACCTCTTATTGCAAATTCTGTTTAGATTCATGTTCAGCTCTGTGACTTGCAGTTTGGTGAGCTCATATAAATTATATGCACTTCCATAGCATATTTACAGCTAACATGATCTGTGATGTTAACTTTAGTATTTATTAAATTTCTTCAAAAAATGCTGTCCATTCTTGAATATTCTCTTTCTTTGATACAAGCTCCATAGCAATACATTTTTACCTTAACCTTGATATCTTGGAGTCATTATTTAGTGAGGAGTCTGCATATTGGTAGACCTCTCTGTGACAACATTCCACAGATGCAAATGGACTTGAGGAATCAAGACCACTTGTATGCGGTTTACCTAAAAACATTACCTAAACAAAGTAGCAAAAAATACTGAGGACTTTTTGGTTCTTGTCTACTTTTTTGCCATGCAGTTTTTCTCCTTCACACACTTTATCCTCAGATTCATGATTTCTATCTACAGTTTTTTTCTCCCTTTAATGGCAATGACAACTCAAACCATTTTAGAAATTTCCAGAGGGATAGCTGTACTATTATGTACAGTTCTACTTCGCTTAAAGAGCATAATGTGTTCCACATGATTGCTTTTTAAGAGAGTTTGCTTTGTAAGTGACCAATTGTGACTTCTGGTGGGGGGGGGGGAATTGTGAACCCCAATTTAGTTGTTAAATGAGTTTTTGGTTCGTTTTATTTGTTAAGTGAACATTCAGAGAAAAGTTTGCTCTTTAAGTGAGTTACTCTTTAAGCGAGGCACTCTTTATGCGAGGTTTGACTGTACAGTACTTGCAAAAACAACTGTATTTTAGCATGTTAGTATTTTGAGGGCAAAACCACACACCCCTTTTTTAAAAAAAAAAAAACATTGTGCAGCAGTAGTAGCCAGATAAATATTTTCAAAGTTTAACATGTCCGCCTTCCATCTTGAGGCCTCTATGGCCACTAATAATCCCTTTCATTGTTGGGAACTTGTGGAGACCATAGGACAGAAGAAGACTTTAATTAACAAAAATGGTAAAGTCACTATAGAACATGCACGGACAGGATATTAATGCTACAAGACTGCCCTTTTCACACCATTTTGTTCACAATGTAATAGCATTTCATAATGTTCCAAGGGCTTCCTGTAATATTGCCTTCTTATAATTGAGTTTGTAAGTGGCTTAGCCTGTGGATTTTCTGACACTTGACTTTATTGGTTAGCCATAGACACCCACAATAAAAGTGCATGACAAGTTTTTGCCAGATATGAAGCCAGCAAAAAGGTGTAAATCCAAACTTGTTTCATCCTCACATGTGACTTTGATATAAATTCTTCATATATGAGGAGCCTAAAATTTATTTATTCTGCAACATAACAAGATATTTTGGGATATTCTGGACAAGGAGAGAACAGTTGTTTTTCACAAGCATGGAAAATTACACCCATAATGTTTAATGTAAAATAATGCTAATTATTCAAAATGACAGATACTATTGCTATGCTGTGTAATTATTAGAAGCATCAAATAGGTTGTTGCTGTTCAGTCACATATTCGAGTCCGACTCTTTGTAACCCCATTGACCATCACACACCAGGCACCCAATCCTCTACCATCCTCCTCAACCTGCCCAACTCTATGCCCATTGCATCAACAATGCCATCTAGCCATCTCATTCTCTGCTGCCCCTTCTTCTTTTGCCCTTCACCTTTCTCATCATCATGCTTTCTCAAGAGAAGCCTCTCTTCTCATTTGATATCCAAAGTACTCTAGCTTCATCTTTAATATTTGACCTTACAAGGAGCAATTGGGGTTGATTTCTTTTAAGACTGATGTATTTGTTCTCTTTGCTGTCTCAAAATTCTCCTCCGACACCACATTTCAAAGGCGTATATTCTTCTGTGTTCAGCCTTCCTTATGGTCCAGCTCTCACAACCATACATTACAACCAGAAATACCATTGCTTTCACTATGCAGATGTTTGTTTGCAAAGTAATGTCTCTACTTTTCACTATGTTCCCCAGGTTTCTCATAGCTTGTCTCCCAAGAATTAGTCACCTTTTTATTTCATGGCTGCAATCACCATCTGCAGTGATCTTGGATCAGAAGGATGTAAAGTCTGTCACAGCTTCTACTTCTTCTCCATTTATTTAACAGGGACTAATAGGGCCTGTTGCCATTATCTTGGTTTTCTTGATACTGAGCCTCAAGCCAGCGTTTGCACTCTCTTCTTTCAAACTAAGCAGGAGCTTGTTTAGTTCTTCTTCACTTTCTGCCATTAGGATAGTATCATCTGCATATCTCAAATTGTTGATGTTTCTCCCACCAATTTTAATTCCAACTTGTGATTCATCCAGC
Organism: Furcifer pardalis; assembly: GCA_030440675.1. Lineage (NCBI taxonomy): Eukaryota > Metazoa > Chordata > Lepidosauria > Squamata > Chamaeleonidae > Furcifer > Furcifer pardalis. The sequence continues at coordinate 164,059,181 of CP126891.1, read as the reverse complement.
CCTACATTCTGCATTATGTGCTCTGTACATAAGTTAAATAAGCAGGGTGATAAAATGCAGCCTTGTCTTACTCCTTTTCCTATTCCAAACCACTCAATCATCCCTTATCCTGTCCTAACTGTTGCTTCTTGACTCATGTACAGATTTCTCATGAAACATATAAGTTTTTCTGGTATTCTCATTTCTTTAATTACTTGCTACATTTTATTGTGGTCCACACACCAACAACAGTCAAAAGCCTTGGTGTAGTCAATGAAACAGAAATAGACTTGTTTCTGGTATTCCTTTGTTTTCTCATTCTTTATTCTTTATAAATTCTCTAGTCCATCCCCTTCTATTGTTTTTCTCTACTGCTTTGCACTGTTCGTTTAAGAAAGTCTCCTTATCTCTCCTTGCTTCTCTTTAAAAACCTGTATTCAATTGATTGATTTTTTTCTTTTGCCTTTACTTTCTGTGTTTCTTCTTTTCTCCACTATTTTAAGAGACTCATCAGACAGCCACTTTGCTTTCTTACACCTCTTTTGCTGCTTCCTGTATGATGTCCCGAACATCTGTCCATAATTCTTCTGGTGCTTTTTCCATGCAGTCTAAGCCATTAAATCTGTTCCACACCTCCACTGTGTATTCCTTCGGGATCAGCAAGTTATTTGTGCTTCTTATGTACAGTATTCATACTAAGCTTTTGCCAAGCTGAAAGATATTAGTTTTGCACACAGACAGTGTGCACAAAATACAGACATTCTGACATCAAGTAGTACACTTTGCCTTACTCTTGTCTGAAGGAAAGGAATCTTATGGAGCCCTGAAAATTCCTGGTGATGACATTTCTAAATGTCAGTGTCTATTCTAAATCAATGAGAGAAAGGGATTTACAGGCTCAGGTAAGATAATGCAGGATCGCCACATGTCCCAGCCCCTCATATTTTTAACACAAACTCTGCATAGTCAAAGCAATGGTATTTCTGATAGCAATGAATGGCTCTGAGAGTTGGGCCATAAGAAAAGCTGAGCATAGAAGAATAGATGCCTTTGAAATGTGGTGTTAGAGGATTGTTTTGAGAGTACCCTGGACAGCGAGGAGAACAAACAGGTTGATATTAAAAGAAATCAGCCGTGACTGTTTAATTTTAATTTAATTTAATTTTTGCATTTATATGCCACCCGCTCAGGTTTTTAACCCAACTCAGGGTGGCTCACATCGCCATTGGACAATCACAGTCATACAAGTAGTGCAATCTAAAAAAATTAAACATCATCATCATCATCATCATCATCATCATCATCATCATCATCATCATCATCATCATCATTATTATTATTATTATTATTATTATTATTATTATTATTATTATTATTATTATTATTATTATTATTATTATTATTATTATTATTATTATAAAACCCTATAAAATTAACAAATATTAAAAATTTTAAAAATTACAAATCAAGAAATGAAAAATTAAAAGATTAAGTTGTTGTAGGATTCTGTTGTAAGATCAGAAGGACAACCCATGGCTCTTCTTTTGGAATTGTCAGGTTTCAGTGACAAATAGATGGAATAATCCATCCCAACAGATAAGGGTTATTTAATGATGTTTAAAATAGGTATAAATATGTAAAATATGTTGCTTATTATTTATTATTATCACTACACAAAGTCTTTATATTGTATTTTCCACTATGTATATTAAATACATGACTGTTCCTTGGAAGGTCAAATAGTGAAGATGAAGCAAAAGTACTTTGGTCATCAAATGAGAAGAGAGCATTCACTTGAGAAAGTCTTTGATGCTGGGAAAGGTGGAAGGCAAAAGAAGAAGGGGGTGGCCCAAAATGAGATGGCTAGATGGTATTGTAGATGCAATGGGCACAGAGTTGGGTGGTTGAGAGGGATGGTGGAGGACAGAGGTGCCTGGAGGACATAGGTCGATGGGGTCACAAAGGGTCAGAATCTACTGTTTGAACAACAATATGAAAGGAGCCTCATTTGGGTGTCCCCTAAAAATCTTTTCAACCCAGAGCAATGTCTGACACGAAAACCAACCAATCATCAGAAGTCCTTTTATTGAAGACACTTGGTAGTGGAATCAAAAAGCCAATGCTTGGATTGGCTGCAACAGCATAATATTGGCATCACATAACTAGCAGATCTATAGATTGGATGACCACCTGTGATAACTACCACCCCAGTGTAACACTGGGTTAATCATGTGATCTCCCAGGTGCAAATCCACTTGTGGGGAAATATTTGCAGATCTCCCAAACTGATCATGCCCCCTTAGTTCCCCACCCAATCTCATCCCTGTCCATGGACCCAAGGGGGGGGGGAGAGGATTCCATTGCTTGGGAATAGGATGGCAAGCCCATCTCCCAAACCACAGACTGCCTAGTTTGCTGCTTCACCAAGCAGTGAAAAGTAAAAGGGACATAGGTCACCCTCCATATTCACAGGGGATACATTCCAAGACTTTCTACATATGCTTGAAAATATGGGATACAGTGAACCCTGTATTACAATGCATATACCTGATACTTTACAGTATCCTCCACCCAATTCCTCATTTCCCGGCCTATCTGTTGGATCTCAACACCATCAAACACAGAAAGGAATAAGAATTTCTGAAGCTACTCAAACAAAAGCAAAATATTAATGTGACTTGGTTCTATGAGCAACTTAATTTATTCTGCTTTTCAGTGGAACTTGTCAATATTCCTCTGCCTTCAGAAAAAAGGCACCAAAACAGTGCTACATCTAATTAAGCTCAATGACAAAATATACTTTTAATAATTTTTCTGGTGATGGAAGTTAATTAATAAGAGATTGTCAGTGCTAGGTCCATAGAGATTTAACAATTTATTTCCATAGGCACAGTGCTTGCTAGGATTAGTCAACAGTAAAATTCCAGTACAATCACAGATTGGGAAGATTTATGACATTTCTCTTCCAATTAGCGGAAACTCTACCATGTACAAATGTCAGTATTCCAATGCTATTGCCTTTGTGAGTGGAGCTTATATAAATACAGTCTGCTATTTTACAACTGCAGTGAATAAAGATTCTTTGCAGACATGTTCTTTTATTAGGCAGCTTCAACCATCATAGCCATGGATAAGAAAGGGGCATTTTGCTGACTTCCTGTTTTATTTCTGTGCTCCTAGATTCCAGGGTAATTCTCAGATTATTTTCTATAGTCTGTTGGCCATTCCATTGTGGAAGGAGGGTCTAGAGAAATCATACAAAGGGATAAATTTCAACTGTATGGGGAAATTCAAGAGTCATATCCACACGAACACAAAGACATTCTTTATATACTTTACAGTTGCCATATAGAAGACAAAGTATTCTGCTTAATTTAAGATAATGTGGACTTGAGTTAAGGATTGCAGCTGTCAACCAAACATTAAATGAATCATCTTGATAACAGTCTTTCTCATGGCAAGAATATTGTAACAGAGAAATCAAATAGCTGAAAGATAACTTTGTCTTGCCCAGGGTTTTCAAGAAGAGAAAGAGCAGTAATATGTTGGAGATGTTCCTGCTTTCTATTTACTGCTACAAACAGGACAATGGCTTACAAATATCCTGTAAGGTTTTATGGTGGTTATATAGTTGGTTCCAAACATGTCTACATATCTTGTAGTGGTGTTAGTGGGATATGTGTTGTTGTTGTTGTTCAGTCACACAGTCAATTCTGACCCTTTGCGACCCCGTGGAGCACTGTCTGCCAGGCACTTTTGTCCTCCACCATCCTCCTCAACTCACTCAGTTCTGTCCCCATTGTCTCTACAATACCATCTAGCCATCTCATTTTTGGCCGTCCCTTTCTTCTTTTGCCCTCGACCCTTCCAAGCATCAAGGCTTTCTCAAGTGAATCCTCTTTTCTCATTTGATGTCCAAAGTACTTTAGCTTCATCTTTACTATTTGACTTCTAAGGAGCAGTCAGGGTTGATTTCTTCTAAGATTGACCTATTTGTTCTCCTCGCTGTCCAGGGGACTCTCAAAACTCTCCTCCAGCACCACATCTCAAAGTCATCTATTCTTCTGCGCTCAACTTTCCTAATAATTCACTCTTCTTTAGTCACCATGGTACACCAGCAAGCATGATGAACCACCTCCTTTTGAAACCACCTGGCATAGATTACACATTTGTGATCTTTGAGCATAGTACTCCCGTGCTTCAGTAACACTAATTTGCCACAAAATGGCACATATTATATTTGCATTTAATCATATGCCATTTCAGGGAAAATTGGGTTTCTTATTTCTATAATGATGGGACCTATAGGGATTGTTGGTTTTTTTTTTGTGTTTTCTTTTTCTTTTTTGAGAGAGACTGTCAGGGTGTAAGGTGCAAATAGTGAGACACAATGTTTCAAAAAAGTTTTTCCAAGAGTACATTCTAATGCATGTGCCATTATTAAGTCATGTAGTAAATACTGAATGGAACATAACGTAATATTTAAACTTGAGAATCACAAATGAAAAGCTATTTTGCCAACTCCATTGTAAAACAACAAACCAACTACAAAACGCCAAATCTTCAGGAACAAGAAAAGCCCTCATTGCATGAGAAAAGGACATTTATTCATACTGGAAAATAAATTTGCCTGTTCTAGACAAAAATATGAAAATTAATAGTCAAAATATTTGATATTATTCTAAGTAATCAAATTTAAAACCACATAGGGTTGGTATAACCTGGTTTTAATTATTGCTCCTGCCTCTGTTTTTGTTGCCATCACCATCACAATTTTATTCCTGAGTTTTTAATGGGAAGAGGTGGGGGCAGTGTTAGTCTGAAGCCTCTGATGAAATGGGCTTATGCCTAACAATATTTATTTATTTATTTATTTGTTGGATTTATATAACTGCCCTTTTCGCCTAAGTGACCCAGGGCGGCTCACAACGTCAGTTAAAATCTATACCCAATGCTAATTAAAACTGGATACTATAGAACTATCTAAAAATGTTTATAAAACCTCCCCAATCCCATTAAAAAGAAGGACATCCAGGTAGGAGTAAATAAGAACCCTGGGCAGGTCTAAATAAGCCAGCAGGGCTGGGTTGTGGTACCAGTTGTACCCCACACCTGCTGGCATAGCCACGTTTGAAATGCCTTCCTGAAACGAAACAACTCTTCCTGGAGATGCAATTCAAATGGCAGGAGGTTCCATAGGGCTAGAGCAGATACCGAGAAGACTCTCCTCCTGGTCCCAGTGAGATGTGCCTCCCTGGCTGATGGGAACACTAGGGAGTCCCTACAGTCTGTTCTCTTAGGATGGGTTGAAAACCTTGGGGTGACATGGTCTCTTAAATATCCTGTCCCAATCTCTATGGTACAGCAAATCTTTTCATCCTGTATGTAATTATTCATTTGATATAAAGTCTTCTGTGTGGTGCATTTGCACTTATATAACAAAGGGATAATAGTCATATAAAGGAATTAATGCAAACATTGCAACTCATACACATTTACTTTTGATTATGTGCCATTGATCTTGCACCTTAATCTCACTATGATTGAAATGATGCCACCTACATTTTAATATGTATACATACGTTGTTCTCTCTTTATCCTCCCACACACTTCTTATTCTAGCAATAAGTCTTTAAGATAAAGGAGGATGAGAAATCAAATGGTCCCAGTGCCTTCCATCATGTTTTATACCTGGGTATGAATATAAGACAGGTTCTTTCCCACCATGGTGTGAGACTAGCTTATATACCGCCAGCAAAGATGAGTAAGGATGATCACCAAACCAAGCTGTCTTGTAGAGCAACCATTACTGAGAAACCATTTCCCTCATCCATTTCTCTTTTTAAAGCTGCCAGTGAAGTGTTTGTACTGGTCCTTTCATTCTGCCCCAGAAGACATTAAATGGTGAACAACAGAAGAAAAGAAGTGTTCTGGTATTTGTTATGTACAGAAGCTCACATGATTTCCTCTCAGCTGCCTTCTGGGCAAGTAAATTTACAGAAGTAATGAGAAGGAGCTCCAACAGTTACCGGACCACATCATTTTGAGCTCGCAATTTATCAGCAAGACCTACTGCATGTGATGCTGTTGTTCATGTAGCTTAGATTTCATTATCAAATACTTATCCTGAACATCCTTTAGGAATTTATGTATCAAGTGAATCCAATCAAGAAAATGTAACAGTTTCTTTCACTTGTGCTGGCTTGTCGGCTTTGAAACAGAGATGAGCACTGAACCCTAGAGTCAGATCCAACTGGCTTTTGAGGAAGGGAAACCTTTACTTTTACTTTTACCTTTACCTTTACAATTTTAAGATTCTAGTTGATTTTTTTTAATAATAGCTGTGTTAGCTTGTGTTTCAGCCATATCAGAGAATAAACAAAACAAAACAAAAATGCTATAGCTCTTTATACAGTGGTGGGCTGCAAAAGTTTTTACTACCACATTGTGGGTAGTGGTGGGTGTGACCAGGGGAAAAGCCCTGTGTTGCACTCGAATTAGGACTACTTTATTTCAAAACTTGAATGGGTGGGGGCAGCCAGAATTTCTGCTACCAGTTCTGGCAACCTGGTGTGAATCTGCTGATGTCCACCACTGACTTTAAAGGCTAACTGTGAGCTTTCATGGATCAAGTCCGCTTAATCAGATAAAGTGTACTTCATCTGACGAAGTTGACTTGATCCATGAAAGCTCACATTAAAATATAATAGTTAGTCTTTAAAGTGCTACAAGGTTCTAGTTGTTAGCCAAAATGTCATTCCATTACCCATCAATGTATACAACATTCTGCAGATTCAGTGTTCTATCCTAGATTCAGTGTTTTGTTGGATGATGAAACAGTTCAAATAAGATTTTTTTTAGTTCTCCAGAATTCTTTATCAGGCAAAGATGGCATAGACTTGAGGTAAAGGCAAACAGTTCAAAAACTGATCCAGATGTGATGGCTTTAACTCATGAGACCAAACCGTCATTTACCTTAGAGATTATGGCCAGATCAATAGTAGAATATTAGGACAAACCAAGGTGTTCTTCAAGTAAACAAACAGATATATAAACCTACCACCAGTATATTTAAGTATAGCTTTATATAATTTGTGTGAAACTGCATGGGAAACTTGCAACTTGGGAAACCTTATCTCCCTCTGAGCTCTTGAACCTCCAAAGAAGACCCTCATAAAGAGGATCATTGCATGAATTTATCCATTGAATTCCCTTCACTGGAGTCTTATCCCCCATGAGCCAAGCAAGAAGTGCTAAAATTGAACAGGCTTTCATCTACACACACTCAGTTGCACAGGAAAAATCTACACAGCAGAAAACTTGTGTTAAAATCTTCAAAAGTTTTTTTTCATCCTTCTTTTTTATTTATCTTATTAGAAAATAAAATCACTTAGGTTTATAGGTTGGTTAAAGGAAAAATAAAAAGAATATTAAGAATTTTCCAATAATATCTAAAATTAAAATAAAATAAATCTTTTATATATAAGGTGTTATAAGCTAAGGTGTTGTGTTACTTGGAATGTGTTATATGTATCAATTTTTCACAAAAATAGTATCAGAAGGCTACTATTTATAAAAGGTTTAATATGTATAAACACTATATGTATTAGGAAATAGATCTGCAGTGAAGCAAAAAGCTTTGCTGCTCCACAGTCTATAAAACTGTTATCAGGGGTGGGATAAATATTATGGAAAGACTGGAATATCTACTCAGGAGGTGCTAATAGCCTGGATATCACCAAAGCTCATTCTTCTCCTCTAGAGAAGCCAGCTGCTATAGACAGATAAAACCTGAAATTCCTCAATTATTGTTCAGACTGTGTGTCTGGTGACAACTGTGGTTTTACTGCATTCTCCCTGATATAAAGTGGAAATGAAACTGAGGAAAAGATTCTTGAAACAGTTTTGAGAATGTTTAGGATTTCACATTAAGGAATAATTAGCCCTCACTTTATATCTTGTGGTATTTGTAGTCTGGAATGATTCACAGCCTTATCACTGTTCTTTTTGGAACAGTTGTTCATCTTTGGAGGAGTTCAGGTGGGAGAATATCTGGAAGACCACAACCACCCAACTTGTATGTCAAGCAATCCATATTTACTAAAGAATTACTTTTATTTTCAGTCAGTACAACTATCAAACAATGACTGATAGATTATGAACTGGGACCTGTTCACTTCATTACTGAGGGAGGATGAAACTTGCTCTTGTTCCGCAAACTGGGATTTCCATGAGTATAGAGCAGGTCACTGTCTTCAAGTAAGAAAAGTGGTGGTTAGGTATTACCCTTAACAGAACCATGTCCAACTAAAGTGGTTTATTTGCCAAAATGATTGAATGGCAAACAATTTTGTAAAAATGAAAAAGGAAAGGAGAACATGTGAAGATTTCATCAAGGGCGTGGCCCATTCTTTGTTTCAGGCTTTATTAATATTGCATTCGCGATCCTGATTTTTTCACCCATAAATCCAGAGATGCAGGATCTGTACCCATCCATCCCTAGACCTTGAAAAGCTGCATCCATGCCTACATTTTGTACCTTTCTTTTTGAAAAATTCCCCTTTCTTCTTCTTTTAGTCTCTGAATGCATAATTATCAATGGTCATTCATACTGGTAAAAATAGTCATTATAATTGCTTGTGTTTGGTGAGAAGTGATGAAAAAAGGAGGCAGGTCCTGGGATTTTCCCCTGCTTGGTGTTTCTTTGTAGTGAGCACAAAGAGATATCCTATAGACCAGTGATGGTGAACTTGACACTCCAACTGTTTTTGAACTTCAATTCCCAGAAGCCCTGATCAGCAGGAGTGCTGACTTGAGCTTCTGGGAATTGATGTCCAAGAACACCTGGGGTTCCAATGTTCACCATCATGGCTATAGTCCATCTTGACTGTTGACATTGGTATTGGTAAACATCCAGGTTGGAAATATTAAAGAAAATGTCATAAGAATTTTTCATGATAGATATCTATAGATATATAAATATATGATGGAAAGAAATGCAATCAAATCACGACTGCTACATGTTAATGACCATACTTATTATTAAACATGGAAACTTGCAAACATTTTAAGACTAGAGAAGTCTTTAGAAGCTCCTTTAGATTTTGTCTTATATAATTCAGTCTTTCATCGAGTACTATATCCATGTAATTACGACTAGCTCATCAAACAAACATTGCTGAATAAAAGAATACAGCTTGGGTTCTGAGAAGAAGCTTTAATGGTGTAATTTCCACCTGATTTCTACATAGACTGAACTACCAATTGTACTCAAAAGAATTAATGACAGCATCACATTTTAAAAATGAAAAGGACAATTTGGGAGATCAAAAAGACCCTGTATGCAGTTTGTGCCCTCCTCTTCATTCCATAACCTGCAACTCAAAGAAGGATTGTTTTATTTGTTAGAAGGATATCAGGTACATTTGAATGAAAATGGAGCAATGATTCTTTATTACTCCAATGTTTCCATAACAAAGAAGCATAAACATTATCACAAAAGCCATTTGCTTCCATTGATTGACAGCAATTTCAATGCAGTCCCAATTCTCCATTATGAAACATTAAACCTTGCAAAGTATTCATAATGAAATGATAACATTCCATCTGCTCTACAATGAGGATGGGAAGTGATAAAATGCAAAATTTTATTATTAGCTGCATTGTTAACACTGTGATTCACAAACCACTTACAGTGCTGAGAACATTATGAGGAAACCGTGATAAAGGATCTTCAAACCCCACACACTCACACAAAAAACCCCTCCCACTTCTTTGTTGGCAGATACAAGTACTTTGTCAAAGGGGGATGTTTGTTGAAGATAGATCATTGTATGGCGAGATTAGGAAGTTTTTCCTTTAGGAAAGTTTAACCCTTTCCCTCATCATGTTGCATTGTAGACAGCACTCAGCCAAATGGAGAAGGCTCATTCCCATTTTGCCAATATTGGCACTGGCTGTCTTATTTTGTCCACATTCCAAAGTGAGGCAAAATTATTTTGGTGATAAATGATTTGGAGTGGCCACCATTTTCCTCAGAAAGTTTTGCTCCTTAGAAGGTCAAATAGTAAAGATGAAGCTAAAGTACTTTGGACATCAAATGAGAAGAGAGGATTCACTTGAGAAAGCCTTGATGCTGGGAAAAGTGGACGGCAAAAGAAAAAAAGATGGTGGCCAAAAATGAGATGGCTAGATGGTATTGTAGAGACAATAGGCACAGAACTGAGTGAGTTGAGGAGGATACTAGAGGACAGAAGTGCCTGGTGGACAGTGGTCCATGGGGTTGCGAAGGGTCGAAATCGACTGTGCAACTGAACAACAACAATTTGTTAAATTAAAGAATATCACAGAGCTGGTACTATTAAATGGCTGCATCTTCTGACATTTAAGAATGTTACTATGATGGTGGATGACACTTGAATATCAGTACTTAGAAACGTAGACAAAATCTCTAAGGAATACACGGTGGAGAAGAAGGTGTCTACCCTTTTCTCTGGCATTCTAATCTCTTCTCTCTTGTTAAAGTGTTAATTAAAATAGCACTAAAATTACAAGACTCAGTAAATATTTGAATTAGTGTTCCATCAGTTTAATACTAAATCAAATGACAGAGCACTAAATTAGAGGAAAATCTATTTTAAAAAATACACTTTACAAATTGCAATGCAGTTGAGTCTTAACAGGACAAGCAGGAACCTGGCAAAGAGAGTAGGTTCACTTATTCACCACATCCTATTCTGATCATCATAAATTACATCACCTGGTCATGTCCAGCAATGGCATTGATGGACCAATATTGGCAAGTACACAATCCAAAAGCAAGAAAAAGAACAAGCCCTGACAGGTACACAAATTATGCCATGCAATCTTGTGAGAAGATTGGATCTACTCATGATTAGTGCTAAATATCTCAAAGTTGATGGAATAAATATTAAAAGGAATTGTAAGAGTAGCGGAACATTTACTTTTACCTTTGGTTCAAGCACTATTATTTTTGCTGTGCCTTGTATTGCTGCATTCAAGTGTATTTCACCAAATGACTTAGAAATCATCAGTTTTAGTTACTTTAGAGAAGCTGGAAAATATAAACTTAAACAGGCTGATTGATGAGTTCCCTTGCCCAAGCCATAGTTAATTATCTGAGTGCTAAAAGTTTCAACAGGATGTTCTTGTATGAGTCCAGTCAACAGGATGTTCTTGTATGAGACATAAAATAGGAAGACCCTCCAACTCTTCCACTTTAACTCTTCCCCTACTAATGGTCTCTTCCCCTTTTATACTGATCCTCCTTCACTTCAAAAAAGTTATCTTGCTTTCTGGTCTTCAGGGACTCTTAGTCCCCACCAAGGCCTTGATTCCTGTTGGATAGTGCCCCACAGAGGATGCTAATTTTAATACTTTGATAGGCTAGTGCTAAAAATGTTGGAGGAGATGTTAAGATATGTCCTTGCCATGGGTTGACACCTTCCCACTCACAAAGGTAAAAACAAAATTTCTGGCAAGAAACTTTCCTGAACTGGCAGTTTACAAGACATAATTTATCATCCCCATACTGATTTTTGCTATAAGTAAATAGAAGTTATGTATTTTGAATATACATTCACAAAAATAAATCTGCCAGGGTAGGATTTTCTGAATGTTTCTTTCCCAGACAGACCATTGCTGTGTATTGTTCCTGGGAAACATCTGGCTTAATTGACAGTGTTGACACCAGAAATAAATATGAAGAGTGTGGCATGGGGATGGATGCAAAGTTTGTTCTGAGGTGCTAAACTTTGTCTCATTTTGTTAGACTGAAGAAAAAAATATTGGATAAATCATATTCACATTTGCACTTCTGTTTTACACATATTTTCCCTGAAGCATGTCTTAGTGATTTTGATTGAGTTAACAGTCATGTAAACATGCTGCAGATTGCCTATTGATTGATGATCATAATGACTGATGTTAAGGAAAATTGATGAGAATAATAAGAAATGCAATCCAAGATAAACAAAATTAAGAAAGACAAAGACAATTGTATACAAATATTTCCTTCTAATAATCGCCAAATGAAGATTCTAGGGCATTGTTTCCCAACCTTTGGTTTTTGGTCTTCAATTCCCACAAGCCTAAGTCAATTCCCCATATCACTGATCAGCCAATGTACTGACTTAGGCTTCTGGGAATTGATGTCCCCCTGTGGGGCGTTATCCTCATGTTGGGAAACACTGCTCTAGGGCAATAGAGGAAGTTAGTAGAACATACAGTCTCCTCAGAACTGCCTATGTTAGATTCCTGTAGATCATGCCACAGTGTCAAGTTTTGTTGTTGTTCAGTCGCACAGTCGATTCCAACCCTCTGAGATCCTATGGACCATTTTTCTCCAGGCACTCCTGGCCTCCACCATCCTCCTCAACCAGCCCAGCTCTGTGCCCATTGTGTCTAAAATACCATCTAGCCATCTCACCTTTGTCCACCCCTCTTCACCTGTAGTGCCAAGGTTCACCATTACTAGTTTAGGATGACCTGATGAGTATATTGAATAAAATATTCCAATCTTTCTCAGTCAGGACTTTCACCTGTTTCAGTGATGTTGAGAAAAGAACCTCTTATTCTTCTACCACCAGAATTGGAAATGGGAAGGGAAATGTGGGGGGGGGGAGGAAGAAGGAGATTGAGATGATAAAATGATATGAGTGTTTGAGCCCAGGAAGCCTATGGTAAAATCACCAGAAGTAGGAGCAGGAGGAGATTTAGCAAATCTGTTTCAATATGGCAAGACAGCATCTTGAGGGTTCTCAAATCTGTGTGAGAAGTCTTGCTTCAATGCAAAAGGAATATGCCACTTTCCCCCTTCCTGACATTGTGCAATTTGCATAAAAAACATGTAGCATCTATATTTAAAAACTGGGTTGTATGATTCCAACAGGAAGATCTTGAGCACATATGGTGTATACATACAAGTGCTGATACATCTGTAGGTTGAATTTCTATGGTCCCTGTGGAGAGTAAATCCTTTTTTTTTGGGGGGGGGGGCAGATTCCTATGGTCCTTGTGGATAGTAAATCTATTGTTGTGGAGCCCATCTGACCCACACCAACAATTGTTTTAAAAGGTCAGCAAGGGAATGCGTGGAAAAGGGTAGTGACACCTTTTATATTCAGCTTCTTTCTGCCAGTGGCTGGTTTGTATTTGTTCTACAGTGAAATATAACCTCAGTTAGCCAATTAATATGTCACCCTAGAGTGAAGTAGAAAGTAAAGACTATTGTGGAGTAATTTCTCAGTGGCAAAAAAGAACTAAAACTTGCAGCAAACCATTCCTTCAAGGCCTTACCTAAAACACACACTATATTGCTGTTGGGATTTATGGAAGCATCACTGCCAGATTACCAGCAGTCTCTATGCTCAGATCCCCCAGCAATTTCCCCAACCCTCTTACTTTTCTTCTTGTTTTGGAGTACACCAAGTTTGTCTATGCCCGACGGAAATACCTTTGTGATGAACCGGTAAACCTTGTTGCCAGTAACTAACAAGGGAAGGGTTATTCTTTAAGTTTTGAAGGACTGAAGGTGAAAAAAAAGACTCCGACCCAAAGTATGTGAAACGGGCACAGCTCATAGCTGTATCAGTCTTTGATTCTGTCTGATTTTGAAACTTCAAATGGATTCACATTTGAAAAAAAGGTTACTGCAGGAAATAGGTTCTTTTAGGGTCAGAAAGTTGAAAGTAATATGGACACTGAAAGTAGACTTTCATCTCTTTCATTTTTTGGGGAAAAATATAATTAAGGCTTGGGAGAGTTTAGAAGCTGTGGTTTAAGCAAATATATTTTGTCCAAACACTAGTTAAAATAAGTTGGCTCCTGTCTCACAAACTCTTTTGTATGGTGGCACTAACAAAGTTTCTGTTGTCAGATTTCCATGTGTTGGCTGAGGTAATGGTAAAGGTCACCCTTGCTCGAAAGCCAGTCGTATCCGACTCTAGGGTCCAGTGCTCATCTCTGTTTATAGCCAAAGAACCAGGGCTGCCTGTGATGGCAGACGTTTCCATGAACATGTTGGAGTCATGCCTCAACACTAGAGTCACCAGAATGCTGTTTACCTTCCCACCAAAGTGGTCCCCATTTATCTACTTGCAATTTCTTGCTTTCAAACTGCTAGGTTGGCAGGAGCTGGGACAGAGACGGGAGCTCACTCCATCATGCAGTACCTGGGAATCGAACTCTGACCTTCCAGTCAGCAAGTTCAGCATCTTAACCACTTGACTGACTGGGACACAAACATCAGGGTGAGCAGTGCTAGAAGAGAAAGTTTGATTTTTTTACATGAGTGTATTCTAAAGTTTGGGTTTTCTTTCCCACTCATCTCCTGCCAGCAACAAGGATCACTAACTCAGTGAAGAAGACAGGGGTAGAGAGCTGTGTCATGGACACAGCTGATGACCTAGCAGTAACCTTTGCACAATTCCAAGCAGCAATTGGAAACTATAATAACTTCTACATATTGTGTGCTGCAGGTAAGATCTTGCATAAATACAGTAAAACCTCGGTTAGCATAATTAATGTGTTCTCTGGGACATTTCTTAAAGTGAAAATTACTTAAACCAAATTTCCCATAGGAATGCATTGTATGCAATTTCCCATAGGAATGCATTGAAAAACAAAATATGTTAACCGAAATGCGGTTTCTCATAGGAATACATTGCAAACCAATCAATCCATTCAAAAAAAAAAATATCTGTGAACTGAGCCACTGTTTTCTATGGATTTCCTTTTGTTATGTGATTTTTATGTTAACTGAGCCATTTGTTAAACAAGGTTCCACTGTAGTGAAATTTCTACAGCTGTATTTCCTCTTTGACCACTGAGAGGCTACCCCAGAATAGTTTCTTTCTCCTTCATTCTTGGGAGCTATAGGAATTGGTTAGCTGAGCTTTACTTTACCCAGATTCTAAGCACATTTACCCATATTTCATTTATCCTTATTTCTGGACCAGAATCAGTTCTGGTTTCCCTCTAAAGCTCTAACTTCAGGACATCACAAAGTCTCACCCTGTGGTTTCAAATTTGGCCTTGAAACTTCAGGGAATGTATCCCTCTGCCTTGCATAAAGTTGACGGGTGGTGCCACCTGGTGAGTGCCAATTTGTGCTTGCCAACTGGCCATGGGATAGAGGAAATCCAGGACCCCATTTATTTATTTATTTATTTGCATTTAATATCCCGCCCCAATCGGGCGAACCCGACTCTGGGCGGCTTACAGCATAGCTCATAATATATATGGCCTTAAAATTCATAAAATTCATAAGAATTCATAAAAAATTTAAAACGTTAAACAGTAAAAACGGATAGAAACCCATAATAACAGCTACCAGATGGGGGCGGATGGCTGCTCTTAAATTAGCCATCCCGTATGGGAACCTGCATTGCTATGTCCCCATACTTGACCCGCCAGCCATGTCTTCAGGCCCTTTCGAAAGGGCAGAAGCTCCGTCTGCAGGCGCAGCTCTGTCGGAAGGAGGTTCCAAAGGGCCGGGGCGAACACAGAGAAGGCTCTCTTCCTGGTGCTCGTGAGGCGAGCCTCCCTGGCCGATGGAGTAACAAGAGAGCCCCTCCGGTCCGCCCTGGTGGGACGGGCAGACATTCTTAGGGTGACGCGGTCTCTTAGGTATCCTGGCCCACTACCATGTAGGGCTTTAAAGGTAATGACCAGCACCTTGAATTGCACCCGGAGGCAAACTGGCAACCAGTGCAGCTCCCGGAGCAGTGGTGAGGCCCGAGCATAACGCCCGCACCCCATCACTACCCGGGCTGCCGCATTCTGGACCAGCTGAAGCCTCCGAATGGTCGCCAAGGGCAGCCCCATGTAGAGCGCATTACAGTAATCAAGTCTGGAGGTGACCAAAGCATGCGTGACCATGAGCAAGGCATCCCGGCCTAGGAGGGGGCGTAACTGGCGTATTACACGAAGTTGTGCAAAAGCCCTCCTGGCCACGGCTGCCACCTGCTCATTGAACAGTAGCCGTGAGTCCAGGAGGACCCCCAGATTACGCACCGGGTCTGTTTGGGGCAAAACTGCCCCATCCAGAACCAAAGCTGGTAACTCCCGTGTTAGCGCAGGGCCCCTTACCCATAGCCACTCAGTCTTGCCGGGATTCAGCTGTAGCCCGTTTTCCCCCATCCAGACCTTAACAGCCTCCAGGCACCTGGAAAGGACTTCCACTGCACCGCCTGGGTCCCCACGGGCTGAGATGTACAACTGGGTATCATCAGCATACTGATGATACCTTACCCCGTGGGAACGGATGATCTCACCCAGCGGCTTCATATAGATGTTAAATAGGAGAGGAGAAAGTACCGAGCCCTGAGGCACCCCATACTGCAGGGGCCTAGGGCTGGACATCTCCTTCTCCAGGCACACCGACTGGGTCCTGTCCCTCAGGAATGAGGAAAACCAGGACAGCACTGTGCCCTGGATCCCCAAGCCCCGGAGCCTTCCCAGAAGGATGCCATGATCGACAGTGTCAAAAGCCGCTGAGAGGTCGAGGAGAGCAAGGACAGACGGTTCCCCTCCGTCCCGCTCTCTCCAGAGATCATCTACCAATGCGACTAGTGCAGTTTCGGTACCATATCCGGGCCTGAATCCTGACTGAAACGGGTCCAGATAATCCGCTTCATCCAGGACATCCCGTAACTGCTGCGCCACAGCTTTCTCCAGGACCTTACCTAAAAAAGGTAGGTTAGACACTGGACGGTAGTTGGAAATTACCATAGGGTCGAGGGACGGCTTTTTTAAGAGGGGGAGCACCAAAGCATGTTTAAATGGTGCTGGGAAATGCCCCTCTTTTAATGAAGCATTAATAATCGCCTCGACCCAGCCACCTGCCACAGTCTTGGCAGTTTTAACTAACCAGGCAGGGCATGGGTCCAGTGCACAGGTCGTGGCGCGAACAGATACAAGAAGCCTGTCCACTTCCTCAGGGCCAACTGGCTCGAACTGATCCCAGATAACATGGCTAGACTGTGCCCTGGTCAACCCCAGTTCGGTACCTTCCACGCCGGGTTTAAACTTCGAGCGGATCTGAGCGACTTTCTCCGCTAGATAATCCGCAAAAGCATCAGCAGATCCCTGCCAGCCAGGGCCCGGCCCCTCTTTGCCAAGGAGGGACCTGGTCACCCGGAACAGGGCCGCTGGGCGGTTATCTGCAGAGGCAATGAGGGCGGTGAAATATTGGCGTTTCACCGCCCCCATCGCCACTAGGTAGTCTTTAATAGCAGCTCTAACCAGTGTTCGATCGGACTCGCTCCGCGTCTTCACCCAGCGGCGCTCTCGGCGTCTCTTAGCTCGTTTCAGCTCCCTTAGCTCTTCTGTAAACCAAGGGGCAGATCGACCCCCACGAGCGTAGAGAGGCCGTAGTGGCGCGATTACATCCAAAGCTGCAGTCGCTCTCCAGTTCCAGGAAGCAACAAGGGCTTCGGACGAATCACTTTGCAGGTCAAGAGGACAACACCCCAGTTCCCGTTGGAATCCTTCTGGATCCATTAGTCGCCGGGGGCGGGCCCACTTAATCGGCCCTGCCTCCCTACGGTGAAGTCTTGCCCCCAGGAAGTCCAGAGTCACCAGATAGTGATCTGACCATGGCACAGGAGTGATGTCTAATTTCTGTACATTCAGATCACTCTGCCACAGCTCCGACAAAAAGATCAGGTCCGGGGTGTAGCCACTGCTCCTGGTAGGACCCTGAATTACCTGGGTCAGGCCCACGGTTGCCATGGAAACCATGAACTCCCGAGCTACCTCCGAGCCGGTCCCCAATGATGGCAAATTGAAATCCCCCAGAACCATCAGCCTGGGGGTCTCCAATGCCAGCATGGAGACCGCCTCAAGGAGCTCAGGCAGGGAGTCTGCTACTCTGCAGGGAGGCAGGTACACGAGCAAGACTCCCAACTGACCTTTAGGGCCCACACGCAAGAACAGGGCTTCACAACCCGGAATATGTGGAGCCGTGGCCCTGGCCACTCCCAAGGACCTCCTGGCTACTATGGCGACTCCACCGCCCCTTCCCCTCTCCCTAGGCTGGTGCCAAACACCGAACCCGGCTGGGCAGAGTTCAGACAGGGGTACCCCATCCTCAGGCACCAGCCAGGTCTCGGAGATGCATGCCAGATCAGCCCGCTCCCCCAAGATCGTATCAGCGAGCAGAGGAGCCTTGTTGCAGACTGATCTGGCATTCACCAGCAGCAGCCTAAAGGAGGGGTCACTCTTGACCGGCTGCACAGGACCTAGAGGTGTAACTCCATTAAATGGAGTCCTCTCTCCCAATGGCATCTTTCAAGTTCAGGCAGCCATTCCACTCCTAGTGTGCAAGGAAGACCATTGCCATTGGTATGGGCCTCACCAGTATATAGGCTGGTGAAGCTGAAGCATGCTTTTGGACCTTAGATCTGCATGACAGAAATGGTGTGCCCCTGATGTTAGGACCCCTGGTGGTGCAGTGGTTAAACTGCTATTGTGCAACCAAAAGGTAGTGAGTTCAGTCCTGACCATGGATCAAAGTTGACTCAGGCGTCTATCCTTTTGAGTGGTAAGTAGCATCTCCTGGTTCCAAATTCAGGCATCCACACTAGGTTAGGACCCGTGCAGAATGGAGTGGTTCAGCAAGGTAAGTAGTTAATAAATTGTGACTCTTGTTAAAATCCCAACAAGTGTGTCTGTCTCATTATTTCTGGGTGGCATTTTGGATGATGTAGAACTGGAAATCCTGAAAATAATATCAGTCCATTATTTGATATAAATGTCCATTGTTTCTGTTTAGGTCTACGTTGTCTTGACCTTAGATAACATAAAAATAACAGGGAAAAATCACTTTATATTTCAGTGATTTTCTTCTGCATTTATTTTGCAAATCATAAAAGCTCCACATTGACAGGATCATTCTCCAATAGTATAATTCTCAGCTCCTTCAAAGTGAAATATTACTACCCACAAATCTTTCATGAATGGATTACCTAGCCGTACCTGTAGCTTTGCCTTTTCAAACAGAATGATTAAAAAGCACCCATTGAATTCACTTGGATAAATGAAGATTCTGTTGATTTTCATTACAAAATGACAAATATTATTCTATTGGTGGAATAAGATTACTGTAGTTGTTTTCTCCTCATCGCTTTTACAGCCTCCACAAAAGGGGAATATAAATACATGTATCCATTGCATCAGGCAGGATTTCACCAATAAAATAACAGGAAATCAAGGAAATCAAAGTAAACTCATGACAGGAGAAGGAAAGTAGGACAGGCTAGAAAAAGAATGTATTAGAAGGGGTAAACAGTTGGATTTTAAATCATTATATTATAAAGTTCTGGTTTATAATATAACTTTATATTATAAAGTTCTTTATTTGCCAAACCACAGTTCTGGTTGGGCAAATAAAGACATGGTTCTAGATGCCACCCAAACAGTGACAGTGCATTGTCCTTGTTTTATTATTACTTTTGGTTCTATTTTGGTCTTTAAAACACTTAATGTGGAAAAATAAAATAAAAATATATGCCAGACACTTTTTTTCTCATGGGATAATTAATTTGGAAGGATATACACAGCGACTCATTAAGAGGGAGCAGATTGCTGGCATCTGCTGTAACATTAAAATGACTATCCCAAAGCATAGCTTTTGTACTTTGAACATTTTCTTTTTCCCTTCTCCCATCAGACACTGCAAACAGAGGAAATCAACAATGACACCTACACTAAAGTAGTGCCAGGAAAATAAAACATTTCAAAATAACAGCATGCTATTCAAAAGCTCTTTACAATTTATTCCCTCCTCTATTTGATATGGTAATTTCCCTTGAATTGTTTTTTTTTATTATAAAAAAATAGAATAATTTCTAAATATCTTACAGTAATTGATCAGCAAGTATCTCTATGAATTAATATTATGGTTATATTTGCATCTGTATAAGGAACCACTAGAATAAGGAATTTTTTGGAATAGTAGCCGTGTTAGTCTGTGGTTCAGGCATATCAGAAAACAAAACAAAACAAACAAAATAAAATAAAATAAAAAACACTGTAGCACTTTAAACTAACTGCTATATTTTTATTGTTAGCTTTTGTGGATCAAGTCCACTTCATCAGACAAAGAGTGAAATTTACAGGCATGTTCTTTATATACCAAATTCAGGGGCTCAACAGGAGAAGGGGTGTGTGCAAGACAACAGAAGGGGTGTGGGCAAGACGACAGACAAGCAAGCACAAGATTGCAGCTTCACATAGCCATTAGCAACAATAGATTATTCAGATAAACTCTAAATGACTCCCTTTCAATCTCAAGGTTGCTGAGAAAGCCCATTATTGTCTCTGATCAACTTGTGACCTGCATGTCAGGGAGAAAAAAAACAAAACCCTGTACCTTGTTTCTTTCTGTTTTACTAAAGAGAATTGGCAGGAACGTTGTAATATAAAATCATATAGCAATCTGTGTATCAAATTTGATAATGTCCCAGAGACCCTTCACTAATATTTAGCCCCCTGTGATGGATATCTAACAGATGGATTTATTTGATTTCTGCTGTCTCTCTTTCAATCCTAGTTTTGTAATTTCTCTGTTCCAGAATTGCAAATTTCCGGTCTTGGACAGAGTGTCCAGTTTGATTGAAGTGGTTTGAGACATGTTTCTCCGTGTTGCCATTCCAGATATCTGATTTGTGTCCATTAATTCTTTCACGTAAAGATTGTCCTACATAAAGCATGGATGGACATTTTTGGTAAGAGATGGCTTAAATCACATTGGCAGAAGCACAAGTAAAACTGCCTTTAATGTTGTGTGTGGTGCCATTGGGTCCAGTAATACTGTTTCAGAGTGAATGTGGGGGCATAGTTGACATCTGGATTTGCAGCAAGGTCTAGTTCCCATATCTGCTCCACTTCTGTGTTGTCTGTTGTGTGTCAATAGTTGTTTGAGATTGGTGGATTGTCTATAACCAAGTAGGGGTCTGCCACCAAGGGCTTTGGAAAATGAAGCACTCTTGTCCAAAATGGGTTGGAGATCCCTCATTATGCATGTGAGGGGTTTAAGTTGAGGGCTGAAGGTGACAACCAGTGGTGTGCAAATGCTTTCTCTTCTGGGCCTGTCTTGTAGTAGATCACTCCTGGGTATTCGTCTAGCCTGGTTGATTTGTTCTTTAACCATATTGGATGGGCATTGTAGTTTGAGAAATGCATTTTGTAAGTCTGTGAGCTTGGCATCTCTATCGTGTGGGTCTGAGCAGATGTGATTGTACCTGAGGGCTTGGCTGAAGACAATGGATTTTGTTGTGTGTTCTGGATGGAAGCTGGAGGCATGCAGGTAGGTACATCTGTCTGTGGGTTTGTGATATAGTGTGGTACTAAGATGTCAATTTTGTAATTTCACAGTGGTGTCCAGGAAATGTACTTGTTGTGTAGACTGTTCCAAACTGAGTTTGATATTTGGGTGAAAATTATTGAAGTCTTGGTGGAATTTCTTCAGGGTTTCTTTTCCATGCGTCCAGATCAAGAATATGTCATCAATGTATCTCAAATAGACAAGTGGTTTATAGGTACACCAGTTAAGAAAACGTTGTTCTAGATCAGCCATGAATATATTAGCATACTGTGGAGCCATGCGAGTACCCATGGCAGTTCCATTGATCTGGAGGTAGGTTTCATTGTTGAAGGTGAAGTAATTGTGTGTAAGTACAAAGTTGCACAGGGAGGTGACTGTATGGGCTTCATTTTTGTTTTGAATGATGTTCCTTATGGCTTGTAATCCATTTTTGTGTGGAATGTTGGTATACAGAGCTTCCACATCCATTGGGTCTCCCAGGGTTTCCAGGTTCGTGAATTTTAGGTAGTAAATAAAAGGTAGCTGGTTGAGGTTCTTGTGGTGTCTCGGTCAAGATTTGATTATGTACATTTCCAGGAACAGATTTTAGAAGGTTCTGTAATTCTTTTTTATATTTGGTAGTTGGGTCCATAGTTAAAGGCTGGTAAAATGTAGAATTGGAAAGTTGTCTGTCAGATTCCTGTATGTAGCTTGTTTTGTCCATGACAGCTACAGCATCACCCTTGTCTGCCTCTTTGATGATGATGGTGGGATTATTTCTCACCTCAGCTGAAGACAGACGAAGATGGCACAGCTGAGGGGTCTCCCGCCCTCACCCCAGGCCCCTCCACCTCAGCCCGGAGGCCGATAAAAGAACAGTCGGCAGCGAACGTACGTTGTACTGATGACATTTGCTTATATTGTTTGTACTGCTCAATTGAATTTTTTGTCATTATATTGTTATATTTTTATATCGTATGCTATATTGTACTTTGGGATTGTATTTCTACATTGTATTTCTGGTTTGTACAGTTATATTTTTTTATTGCATTGTCACATTGTTGCTGTTTTACTGTGTGGTGTCCTATCATAGTATTGTTTGTCTTATTGTACTTTATTGGTTGATTGTATGCTGTTTGTTTTGTACACCACCCTGAGTTGGTGCACCAAGTAGGGAGGTATAGAAATCCAAAAATAAAAATAAAAATAAATTACCTCACTAGATGCTTTAACCAACCAAGAAGGACAAGGATCAAGAGGAGGAAGTGGTCACCTTATAGACTAGAAGAACCCTGGCTACAGCTTCTGATATTACAGGCTAAAACTGATTCCATGAACTGGGAAAAGCTGGTGTACTGGACACCTCTTGTTGATAAATAAACTGTATTTACATAAGATTCAAGAGTCTTGCAGATGGTCTCAATCTCAGCTCTAAGTTTTCTGTGAACCAATTACAGGTGGCAACATTAAGTTGACACAAATCTGGCTGAGCAGTCCCTGTAAGAGTAAAAAAAAGAAGTGAAGAAGCTTGGGGAAAGCTTCGGGTAAGTTACTTCTTGGACTACAGCTCTTAAAATTATCAAGTTAGTATGACCAATAGCTATGTTTGCTAGATCAGAGGCTTAGGTCTTTGGTTGTGGAGCCAGAGGTTGGAAGTTTGATTCTCCACTGTGCCTCCTTGACAGGGCTTGGACTTGATAATCAATAGGGATTCTTTCATTTCTGCAGTTTAATGATGATGATGATGAGTTGCAGTTCAGAAATATATATATATATATATATATATATTTCCCATGTTCCAGTGAGACCCTCCATCAAAAAACATTGAGATGGGATTCCCAGTCTATTAGAAAACACAAAAGGAACTTTTTTACTTTCTTTTTTTAACTCTAAGTACCAAAAAGGGAGAGAGACCCTATAACTTCCTCAGCAGATATCACTGTGCTTATTTTTGCAATGTGTGACAGTGGCAGATTCTTTATAAGAACCTTGGTGTGCTCTGTTTTCCTAGTATCCTCTTCAGCCAATATAATGACATTTTCCTGTCACAACTGAATGGAATTAATGGGGGGGGGGGGATTGTTCATAAGTGACTTCAAAAGATCATCTAAGAGCACTCCATTTTCCATTAACAGAAAACCAAACATTCAATCGACTGCCTATTGCGGGTTTCTTTGTCAAGGTTATCAGCTCTTAAAGAAAAAGTATGGCACAATATTAAATTGACTTCATAAGAGCATGAAGTGGATTTTATACAATTCCAAAGCTCGAGTTAAATCTAGTCCAATTAAAATATTACAAGGCTAAGAAGTAGGTAGTCCTTGTCAAAACATGATTAAAGCAACCACAGAATGCCATTAAGTAACATGTGAAGCAAATGGATTGTGATATAAATCGGCTGCATTTTTGGGTTCAGGAAGTTGTTTAAAAATTTCAGAGAGATAATTGTAGTTTTATAACTAAGTAAAGGTAAAGGTTTCCCTTGCTCGAAAGCCAGTCGTATCCGACTCTAGGGGTCAGTGATCATCTCTGTTTCTAAGCCGAAGAGCCAGCGCTGTCTGCTTCTGCAGACGTTTCCATGGTCATGTGGCAGGCATGACTAGGCACCAGAGCGCATGGAACACTGTTACCTTCCCACTGAAGTGGTCCCCATTTATCTACTTGCAATTTCTTGCTTTCAAACTGCTAGGTTGGCAGGAGCTGGGAGAGACGGGAGCTCATTCCATCCTGCAGTACTCAGGAATCGAACTGCTGACCCGCCACTACTTAAGGCAATTCTGCAGATTCTGATTCTGCAGCTGGTTTCAGGATTTGTCTAGAGTTAGGAACCATTGGTGGCCTTCTCTGTCCAAGCCCATATATAGTACTTCTTACATCTTTGCCTTCCCTTTGTTATTACTACTGTACGGTCACTGACTTACAGCACAAACAAATTAGGAAATGAACAGACAGTGGTAACATGCAGGAAGGAAAGCAATTACTCTCTCTTTTTTAAGGTACCTGGCATTTTCCTCTGGTAATGGAGAAGATGATGTAAGAGGGACAAGAGGATCGAATGAGCAGGAGGTAGTTCTTCCTTTTTATCACTGCCCTTACTTTTCTACCCAACAATTATTGCAACAAAATAATGGTAAGCAAGAATCTTGGGGGGGGGGGGGAGAGTAATATTTCTGCACCTTCTTACAAAGATTGCACACACCGGAAAAAAAAAATCAATCAAGAAACTAAACACAAAATAACATAAAATTTAAAAACAAGACAAAAATATTGTAGCAACATAAAGAATAATGTCTTTATTTTAATATGAGATTTTGTGGATCAAGTCCAATTCAGACATAAGAATGAGACCAGTGGTGGGCATCAGCAGGTTTGCACCGGTACGTGCGTACCGGTAGCAAAAATGGCTGGCCCCGCCCACCTCCCCACCCCACCCACTTCTTCCTACTACTAGAAGAGGCTTCAGAGGGGGCTGGCTCCATTTCCCCCTTCATCAAAGTCTTTTCCTGGGCTTCGTTTCACCTCAAAGCACATTCCCAGCCACTCCAGAGTGGCTGGGGAGGCACTTTGGAGTGAAACAGAGCCCTGGAAAAGCCATGGACAAGGGGGAAATGGCTTCAGATGTTTGCTATAGAGTGATGAAAATAGAAGAGGCTTCTATTTTCATAGCTCTATAGTGAAGAGCTTTCACGTGGCCAACAGTGTGGTAGGAATTTTTTTTATGTCCACCACTGAATGAAACTTTA
The DNA here is from genome assembly GCA_030440675.1 of Furcifer pardalis. NCBI lineage: Eukaryota > Metazoa > Chordata > Lepidosauria > Squamata > Chamaeleonidae > Furcifer > Furcifer pardalis. Next base: position 164,034,131 of record CP126891.1, on the reverse strand, counting down.
TAGTAATAATGTATACATGGCCCTATTTGAAAAATAATAATAATAATAATAATAATGCTAGAAGAAACTTATCTCCCATCAAGAAACTGCATTCAGTAAAACATCGGATAACGCTAAAACTTGGTTCCAGAAGTCTTGGTGTTATCCGATTTTTAGTGTTATCCGATCCATGTTAAAATCCTATGGGATTTATTTATTTATTTATTTATTTATTTATTTATTTACATTTTTATACCGCCCTTCTCACCAGGGCGACCCAGGGTGGTTTACAACATTATAAAAGCATAATAAAACCCAACCCAAACCCATTGTTAAAAACTTCAAAATTACAATTATAAAATTTAAAAAGTTTTTAAAATTTATAAAAATCCACAGGCTTGGGATGGATTGGATAACGTTAAAGCTCCATAGAGCTACATTGTAACTGCACAGGCTTTAGTGGTTGTTATCTGATCCATCCCATAGGACCTTAATGTTATTCGGTCCAATTCTCCTCCCCAGATTACTTAATGTTATGCGATTTTAGAGTTATCCGATCCAATCGTTATCCAGTGTTTTACTGTATATGGAAGACTTATAGGACATTTTAGAGAACCCAATATCTATCGGGTGTATGGTAGAAAAATACAGGTGACAAAACACATTAAATAAAATGAGTTGAGAAAATGAGAACATTAAGTAAACGAGGAATATGCATATTAGGAACAAGACAAAGTAAACTGAAAGGGAATTTCAGTGGAAGAAATAAAAAGAGGAGTCTCACAACATAGTACAAAACAAATGCAAGAAGAAAATATAGGTGTGTCATGAAGAAATGTGACAAAGAATTTTTTTTCTGCTGCCAAGCTTATTAACATGGAGAATAAGGGGCGATATTTTTCATCCTATGATTGTCTTATTCTCATAAGGAGTGGTATCTTCTGAAGAAAAATGGCTCTTGGCCTCTTGTTTGTTTTCCTTATCTTCTAAACAAGAAGAAATGTTAGGTGCTTCTAACTGAGGATTAGGGGCAGCAAGTGGATTTGGATGAGGGGACACCACTGTGTTTCCAGTGGTGGGCAGCAATAGGTTCACACCAGTGATGGGATGTCCCCGGTTCCAGACGGTTCCCTGGAACCGGTAGGACCAATTCCGGAGGGTTCTCCATGAGGGGAGTCCACTTTTGGGGCGTCCGGTTCCGGACGCCTCACCGAAAGAAATTTTTTAAAAAAAAAAAACAGAGCTAAAATAGCTCCAATTGACTGCGCATGTGCAGAAACTCAATCTGACACATTGCGCATGTGTCAGATTGAGTTTCTGCACATGCGCAGTCAATTGGAGCCATTTTAGCTCCAATTTTTTAAAAAAATTGTTTAGAGCTTTCAGGACGGGGCGGAGGCGGCACCAGCCCTCTGAGAAGGGCACCTCCCCTGCGGCACGTTGAGGGCTGCCTGGGCCATCCGCTGCCGACAAGCCCCATGCCCTGGGGACGCCCGGCGCGGTGCACCGCTGACGCCTCCTCCACCGGGCGCCGGCCTGTGGGCTGGGTGCCTGCAACCGCCGCCCGCCGCCGCCGGAGCTGCCGTTGGCTACATTCCTGTGGCCTCCTCCTTGGGCCGGTCCCTTTTTAGCCCGGCTGCGGCGCCTGGCGGAGGAGGAATGCAGGCGGCGGTGGTGCGGCATGGGGACGGCCCAGGGAAGCTCGGCAGCCGCGGCTGGAGCCGCGGCTGGAGCCGTGGCTGGAGCCACTGCTGCCCGCCGCCCCTGGCCATGGCCGGAGCCGGGCTAAAAAGGGACTGGCCCGAGGAGGAGGCCACAGGGGTGCAGGCAGCTCCGGCGGCGGCGGCTGTGGACGCAGTCGGGGTGCTGGGTCCCAAGAAAGGTAAGCGAGGGGTAATTTATTTGTGTTTTGGGTGGGTGGTTGTTTTTATTTATTTATTTATTTATTTATTTGTGTCTGGGTGGGTGGGCTGAGAGGGAGGGGTGTGTGTGTGTATGTTTATTTTTATTTTTTATTTATTTTTATTTTTGGCCCCGCCCACAACGTCATGATGTCATGACGTCGGCTTCGGCCATGACGTCATGACGTCATGACATTGGCCACGCCCATGACGTCCGTGACGTCATGGCGTGGTAGTAGAATTTTTGTCATCCTATCACTGGTTCACACACACCCTGGCAGGGGGAGTAGCAAAATTGGGTGGCCATGCCCACCTCCCTGCCCTGCCCAAACTAACACAGATACCATTTAAAACATTTTATTCTGTGCAAGCATATCAGAGAGTAAACAAAACAAAAAGACAAAAACGTTGTGGCACCTTAAAGATGAACTGCTATATTTTAATGTGAGCTTTTGTGGATCAAGTCCACTGGCTCTTTGGCTATAAACAGAGATGAGCACTGAACTCTAGAGCTGGTGGTGACTGGCTTTCGAGCAACGACAACCTTTACCTAATAACAGAAGATCCCTGATTGGTATTGAAATATGACATCAGGTTTTTCCCCTGCTAGTTGTTCATGGTCTCCCTTGCTCAAAAGCCAGTCATATCTGACTCTAGGGTGCAGTGCTCATCTCCATTTACAGCCAAAGAGCCAGTGCTGCCTATGTTTGCAGATGTATACATGGCCATATGGCAGGCATGACTAGATCATCCATGACATAGACTCCACCCATGGTGTGGTAGCAAATTTTTTTTGCTGCCCACCATTGTGTGTTTCACTCTTTTTATTGGTTCTCCTAAAAGTAGAGAAGACCTCACAGACTCTCTGTGAAATAATACATACAAGATGAGAATACTGAAGTCAAAATGCAGAGGTCCTTAGCATACAATCACTGCCCCATTATAATCCTGCCCTCCTTGTGACTGGAGTGTTAGGATTACCTTTGGGAGCCAGAGAGGAATTTTTTAGCCCATCTTCTGGATTGATGTGGGAGAGGGGTATTTCTTGCCTATCCCACTCTGGCCCACAGCCCCAGGGGTGTGGTCAGTTAAATGGATCACATTTTGACAGGTAGTGGTAGAGGTGAATCCTTCAAGGTATTATTAGACAAGGTAGAACCTGGATTCTTGACATGATTTGGGCAAATCAAATGGGCACTTAAGAGACTCTACGAGCCATCTCCACAATACGTCCAACATCCATTCATGTGAATAGAGTTGGAAATGCTCACAAGGATACCTCACTGACTTAGCTGGCCTGGGTAGTAGCGGTCAAGAGTTTAGCACTGCACAAGGGCAAGGGATTTTCCCGCCTGGTCTTGAGAGTGGACACCATGTCTCCTGCTACAGTATCAGGAATTGCAATACCACCCCCTGTGCAGTACAGGGGATTTGATTTATTTAATAAATGTGGTCCAAAACATATTCCACAAATATGTGCCATGTCTCTTTATTTGACAGGCAAGGGGATAATATCTGTTTTCTGTGGTAATCGGCAGGTACTGTTGACAGAAAAATTAGACTTTCCTGGCAGGACTGAGCAGCAAGAGAAACAGAAGTGTAAAATGGGGGGAAAGACATTTATCTAACACAAATAACTCTTGTAATAAGTAAGACAAAAAGTATTGTAGTTTTCCTCTCTGAAAAACTGCTAGGATAATAAATAGCTTGTCTGCGATCAGTTGTTAACAGTCCTTCACATGAATAAAGAAAAAATAAACAAACCTAGAATGACAATATGGTTATATATTATAACTCTTTCATAACTCTACACTGTTGAGAATAAATAATGCTCCAGTGTTGACTGCTATTGTTATCCATTTCATACTTTTCATGTAATGTGCTTACTTTCAATCTAGGTTCATATGGTAGAGTTATGCAAGGGGGCGGGGAGAGAGAATTGAGTTGTTTTTTCCCTTGCCCACTTGAATTACAGGAAATTTTCCTTGCCTTTGAGCTATGAAATTTTTTCTAATATGGATGAAAACAAGACAATGAAGAGGGGAAAACAAGTGTTAGATATACCATTCTTGTTGCAGAAGATTTGGCCTTGTGTGCTATACTGATTGCTATACTTAGCAGTTGAGAAGATACCATGGATATCTTAGAGTTGTTATTCTGCGAGGAGTCCACACATTGGTAAATATCTCCATAGTGACATTGAGAAATCAAGTCCATTTGCATGTTTTTTTAGCCTTTCGGGTATCATGTCCAGGCCCATGCTGGCCATTTAGGACAATGGGACAAGTCCTTGTGTGCCACAGTGACTGCCCCCCCCCACCAAGAGGGGGCATAAGTATGTCACCTGGTGGCTACACTAGATTTCCACCACCGCCCCACACCAAGCCAGAACCTTCCAGGCAGTGAGGCTCTGTTTCTGTGGGCCGGGTATTGCATGGGGTGGGTATTTCTTCGTGGCTTGTGGTGGTGGTGACAACAGTGGATAGATTCCGAGGGAGAAGGCTGGGGCAGGAGATGGAGGCCTCATCCCAGCAGCCATCCCCACAGCCAGGCAGCTGAAGCAGATTAAAAGTTTCTCTCTCTTTGTTGGGTGCTACATCTTTCTTCTTTCTGCCCCTCCTCATTGTCTGGTGGAGGTGGGGGGAGAGGACGGCAAGGGAAGCACCTTTCTCTCTGGTTCCCCTCCATCCATTACTCTCCCCCTCCACAAGGAGGGTGAATGAGGCTCCTTTCATGTCCCCAAGATCTTTTCCCTCCAAAGTGGTTCTTACTGATCTACTTGTAATGTCTTGCTATTGAACAGCTAGGTTGGCAGGAGCTGGGACCTGCGATGGGCGCTCAGTCCATGACATCATGAGGTACCCCCCTAAACGTCACCCCCTCCCTCCCTGTCCAGCACACTTTTAGCATAGCCAGCACACCTCTGAACATGTCACCCTCTGGCTAGGCATACCATGATGTGTGCCCTCCACTCAGCTGCTGGCTCAGCTTCCCTCCGAACTTTCTACTGGGAAGCCTTGGCTAGATTCCCCACACACACACACACACACCCCAAATGGGCTATCCAGCACAAGGTGTGATCTCCAATCTTTGTCCCAGCTCCTACCTACCTAGCAGTTTAAAAGCAAGAAATTTCAAGTAGATAAATAGGTACCACTTTGGTGGGAAGGTAAATAGTCTTCTGGGCATTCAGGTGTCTACTCATGTCTGCCACATGTCCATGGAAACGTGCGCAGATGCAGACAGCACTGGCTTTTTGACTATAATTGGAGATGAGGACTGAACCCTAGAGTCAGATATGGCTGGCTTTCAAGCAAGGGCAACCTTTATCTATACCTATGCACTTAAATCACTTTCATTTTAACCAACAGAGCTTAAATGCATCTTTTTTTAAAAATACATATAATTCTCCACTGAAAGAAAGTACCAAAAGTATTCACATCCAGTCTCCCCTCCCCTCTCTCTCTGTCTTTTTAAAACATGGAGAGAAAAACTTTAAATCCTCTTGATGGCACTATCATACATTCTTCTATCTATACCCTTCTTATCATCCTTTAATTGCAGAGTAATATAGTTGGGGCAGGAAAAATAATAATTTCATTTTAATCTATTTTTAATTTTATATACAAAATATGGCAAAACATTTCTGGAACTGAAATTAGTTTTTTTAAATGTTTTACCTATTAATTTAATTTAATGTGTAGCACAAGCAACATTTTTTTTAATTTGTTCTTTCCTAAGGGATAGAAATGTCCTTTATGACAACCCTCTTTCCATTTCTTATGTAACAGCAGGGAATGAGTGCTGTTTGGAATCTCTCTTCCTTCTTCTTTTGTTGTTATAATTACATGTCATAAAATCTTTTTCAACTTATGGTGAACTTATGAATGAATTTCTTCCTCTCTTCTACAGCCATGCTATGCTCTTGTAAATTCATGTTTAGAGCTAACTTTATGGAATCAATCCATCTCATATTTAGTCCGTCTCTTTTCTGCTAGCCTCAACTTTTCCTAGCATTATCATTTCCCTAGCACAGGGGTGGCCAAACTACAGTCCGTGGGCTGGATCTGGCCTGCAGTACCAAATCATCTGGCCCACATTGCCCTCACCACTACCAGAAGTGGACATGGCCTGCACATGTGCAAATGTGCATGTGCCCATGCATCTGCAAACACTGCCATAAACGCATCCATGGCTTTTGTAAATGCATTTACAACAGCCGTGGATGAGTTTTATGGTAGTGTTTGTCCATGTGTTGGTGTATTTTACTTCCAATCAGCTGTCCAGTGGTGTGGTCAGGCCCATGGCATGAAAAGTTTGTCCTCCCCTGCCCTAGCAATATTATCTTTTCTAATGAATATTGGCTCCCCATGAATCTATGATTGTTTCCGTTTTGTCATTTTTTTTTCTTTTGGAGAACAATTTTTTATATGAATCGGTAATATTGCACACATAGTAAACACATATCAAGAATGTAAACTGCACAAACATCCAGGTCTGCTTCTTTTCTGAATGGTGTTTTAAAGATTAGAAGCATCAGCATGTTTCAAAAATCCCAAAACCTGCATTGAGAGATAGAGAAAAGGAGGTGGCTTTGCTCTGTCAACACCAGTTTATATCCCCTCACATATTATTCTGCACACTTCCTAAATATTTCAGTGTTATTCTGCTAAAACAATCCCATTAAAATGCAGGCTGTGAGAGAAAATGTATTTAGAAATGTATATTTTAAAAGAAACCAAGTTTAAAAGTTCATTTTAAAGAAATCACGAAAATGTATGAGAGAAAATGTATTTAGAAATGCATATTTTAGAACAAAGGAAGTGCATAAGTTCATTTTTTAAAAAGCCTACTGAAATCAGTGTGACACAGACTATGGACATATAAATTCACACTTTATGGTCAAGAGTGAGTTTGAGTTATATGCTAGCAATGCAGAAGTATATCAGTAAAGTTGACAGGAAAAATGCCCCTGTGACACATAGTATGCAAAATTGTGAGAAGGCTTTACATATCAAGTCCAAGAAGAAGATCAAGTGTTTCAAGTATGAAGGAGGAAGAAAGTTAAACAACACTAATTCAAATAAATCTCTGAGGAGAACATTGAAATGGTGTCATCCCTGTGACTGCTAATTAGACTGAACAACCAATTAAAGATGAGTTGGAACATTCAACATATACCTAACAATACCTTTTGCAATGACTGTTGCTTATAAGGTCTTCCTTCAGCTCCATTTCAACAAAGTCAGTAGCAAATATAGTCGCCCTTGATTCTGCACAGTTAGGTATGTTCAATCTTTCATGAATTGTTCCCTTTGTCATAACTCATAATGTGTGCCAGGTCTCAATCTTACTTCATCTGCAGATTTGTGGAAGCATTTAGACCACAACAGTGAAAATTAAAGGTTGGCCTAGTGAATTCTGTTTTGATACTTTTGAAGTGGTAGCGCTGTTAGTTTGTGCAATCATATCTGAGAGTAAACAAAACAAAACAGCAAAAAAGACAAAAAATGTTGTGGCATCGTAAAGACTAACTCCTCTATTTAAATGTGAGTTTTCGTGGATCAGCTCCACTTCATCAGACATACAAGTGAAGCCCTCATGGCATCAATTTATACATACAACAGGTACATAGGCAATTGGTCAGCCTAACAGAATAGTAACATTGTAGCTTTTTACAACTGACAAAATTCCCTGCTGCAAAACCTGGCACTATCACAAATGGTTGCAAAACAAATGCCTCTTGCAAGCTGATGCATCACATCCAAATGGTGGATACAACAAACATTGTGGCATCACACATTTGCCAATGAATTAGCATCTATTGACAATGGTTTGAGTGACCCAAGCAAAACTGCAGCACATAACAATGTGTTGGGTGTGGTGTTTTGATACATTTCCTTTGTACATACAGCCAGGAACCTATTCTTAAAATACAACCAATGTACGTGCTAGAGAACTGTACATTTTTCTGAATAGATTATTTCATAGCATGCTGGGCAGTATTTGTTATAATAACTATTTTCCCTCAAAGCAGTTTGGCTTTCTGTGTTCTTTTCCCTTTCTAGTCTTTAATACATCATTAAATCTATGAAGGCTCTATGAAACTAGTATCATGCAAGGTTATTCAATGTTACTTTTTTGCTTTCATAGGATTTAAATGCTTGCATTTCAATTAAAGAACATATAGAGTTAGAAATACTGCCAACTAAACATAGCCAATGGTGGACTCCAATTCTTTATATACTAGCACACTGTGGGCGTGGTATGGTGGGCATGGTCAGGGGGAAAGCCCTGTGTTGCACCCAAATTATGACTAATTTATTTCAAAACTTGGATGAGCAGGGCCAGCCAGAATTTCTGCTACCAGTTCTGGTGAAGTGGTGCAAACCTGATGGTGCCCACCACTGAATACAGCCCCAGAAAGATATATCAGGATGGACACTTCCTTCTAAAGCTCAAAACAACCATTAAAGATGGGGGAAGTAAAATCATAGATGGGATTTGCACCTTTACTTTAGTAACGGTTTTATTGTAGTTGTGTAATGCTAGTTTCACACTCTGACAAGGTTATCCTGCTATGGTAATACAGTAGATCATATTGTGAGCGAGTCAGCACTGAGTGTCAGGTGGTGGTTAACTAATCTGACAACCCTGAGGACCACAGGGTTGGTGAAGTCCATAGAGAAGGGTGATGGTCCCCAAATGGATTAAATCCCACATGAATCCATCTTGATGAAGGGCAGCAGCTTAATCAATACTGGCCTTGGGCCGATGAGGACCTTGCATGCCAAAGGGGCTCAGGACCAGAAAGTGAATCACAGGGCTGGATCAGAGGTACGAATGTTATGCTGTGATGCAGAAGACAGATGAAAGGTCACTCCATTATATTCTCAGGACAGTCTTAATGGCTGATCACCATGATGATTGCCAATATTCAGATTCGGATACAGCAGAAGAAGAAGAATGCTAAAGTAAACATTGACTAATGAGCAAAATCGAACTAAATCTTGGGCATTTCCCCCCCAATTTGGGGACAGTGATCTGAGCAAACATGCTTGAGGAAGACAACCCCAATGTATTATTCTTGTATTTGAAAGGTTGTATTTGAAACAAAAACTGAAAAAAGGAAATCAGTATTTCTACCATAGTAGCAAAAGTGGAGGTGAGTGAAGGATTGTCCTTCTAGTGAACAGAGTCAAGCAGAGAAAAAACAAATACAGAATTTATTTTGGTGTGTACATAAAGTTTCATTACCAAAATATAAAGCATCACTAGCAAAATAAAATAACCACATCACAGTAATGTAACAGAAGAATAGATTGGAACAATAATTTCACAACTGAATTAAAAGGAATCCTTTGGCTTTGTTAGCTGTAGCCGCAGCGAAAGAAGTTGTGGGGGAAATATATATCATTATAAAAGTGCTATAGTAAAGCAAGACCAGCTGAACTAGTCATGAGGTGAGATATAGACTCTGTTGCCCCTCAGTTCCAAAAGATATAGGAAGAAGATGAAAGCATCCACAGTCCAAACTGATTAGCAGAGATGATGTACATTTGTAGAAAGTGCAGGAAGTGGTTTGCTGAAATCTCAGATGTCATAGAAATTCTGGAAACCAGAGTGGGGTGCTGGGGTTTCATTTCTCCTCCAGGTTAAAAAGGATGGTAGCCACACTAGGTCTAGATTGAGCAGCAAAGGATTGAAGATCACCAGACCTGATGTGGAACAAGGGACTAGGACTTGCTCCAGGTATCTTCCACACAATGGTGGATCTTCAACCCTTCGGTCCTTTCACATTGATCATTCCAAACCTTGATCTGTGTCTCCACCTTGAAATTCTTCTTTTACTGTGATCTTAACAATTGGATATTTGGTCTTCTAGTACTGTTACTGTGCAATCCTATGGCCTCACTCCGACCACCAGGGTAACATTAGGTAAACCTAGCCAGGATCAAACACCTTCCCAGGAGCCCCTCTCACTTCCTCTTTCCTTTGCCATCTTCTGGGATTAGGATGCCAAATTGCATGGACAGGGCCTCATCTGGTAAAACCAAGTGAAGTTTAATGTGCAGGATATTTTAGGCCCCTGAGCCCTGGGTTTCCCAGTTCAGAATCCAAACAGGGCACCCTTTCTGACTGGTGCCTGAATTCTGAACTGCCCCCCTTCCCTGTGGCAGCCCCTCCCTCCCACACACACCCACTAAGCTATCTCTGGCTCTAGCACAAGCTACAGCAATGGTGGGGACAGGAGGGCTTTCCCCCTCTGCCTTCCTGTCCCTCGTCCTCTGACCACATGGAAGGCTGTGATGGCTGCTACATTTCCCAAGTTCCCCTGTGCCTTCAGCACTTTAAAAGGAATATACAGTGGAACCCCGCATAACGAATGCTTTGTGTAGCCAAAAATGTGCATAATGAAGCATTTGCTATGCAGGGGTGATACCCTGTGTAATGAAAAAAAAAAAGTTCATTATGCAGAGTTTTAGTTAGCCGGAATAAACCTGATCAATGGGTAATGAACTTTTTTTGTTATGCGGGGTACTGCCAATGGTGCTTCGCATAACGAAAAATTCGCATAATGAAGCACTCCGTTGAATGGAGTTTTTTTTTATTATGCAGGGTTCCACTGTACCACCTCCTGGGGAGCCTGGGAAATGTAGGAGATCAGATGTTGCTGAGCTGCTGTCTTTTGCAGTAGGAAAGAAAGAGGAAAAACCTCTACTCAGACATTCAACTACCCAGGGAGAGACCCAGTCTTATTTTGAAGCCAGAACGTAGTGGAAGAGAGATTTCTTAGTACCAAGAGGAAAAAAGTGTAAAAGGGAGAGGAGAAGAAAGGCATGATATCCATGTTCACACAATATTTCTCACTTCTTGGATGCTTACCACAATCAATTCATGGAGGGGAGTGAGGGGAACTCCTTTGTTAAAGAGGACAACTCAGTGGAGCTTCCAATCAAGAAAACTCTGAGCCTCATGCCATCAAAAAATTGTGGCTCAAGGAGATGTGAGAAAAGCCCCTTGTTTGGAAAGAAAAGTAGAGAAACTGCTCAAGGGCTCGGGAAGAACTGAGACTATACAAGAATAGGGAGAGTGATCTCTTTTCCTCAGTTGAGTAATCCTTTCACCCACAAGGGATGTACCTGTATCTTAATTATTCAGGATCAGAAGCACAGCACAAGAAGAGGTTGAATGGCCTCCTGTTGGCTTAATCAATATAAGAAATGCTTTTCTTCAGCCTTCCTCTACCACACCTGGAAAGTTTCCCATCTCTTATTGGATCCCAGTTCCAATAAAAACAACATTGATTACTTTTGAGTTACAGTCAAACCTCGCATAACAAACGTTTTGCTTAGCAAAAAACTTGCATAAAGAGCAAGTTTTTCACTAAGTGGTCTGACTTGCATAATGAAAATTTGTGCTATGTGAGTAGGACTTTCCCCTGGGAAAACTCACATAACGAGCTTTTCTATGGGGTAAACTCGCATAGCAAAAAAAATTCACTATGCGAGTTTACCCCCTTGAGAAACTCATTATGCGAATTTCCCCATAAGATTTTTCACTATGCGACTTTGTTTTGCATAGCAAAAAATTTGCATAGCAATCAGCCTCGCAGAACGAATTAAATTCTATTTCCCACCCACCTCCATTCTCTAACCAGATTATAAGGGACTTCAGATCCAATCTAGGGGGCAAGAGATATATCCACTCACTCACTCCTACTCCCCTATTCCTATAAGGAGCTAAGGGCTCTTTCAAATACCATGTGACCTAAAATAGGCCACTTTTTGACCCCCCCTCCCCCTCTGTGACCTTTCCATGACCTTTGACCGACCTCACCCCAAATCATGTGATTTGAAGATAGATCTATGGCCAGCTCGACATGAAAAGCAAATAATTTTGCAGTTATGTGACTTCACACTGAACTAACTCTCCCCCCCATGATTTTATGTGACTTTTGGTTGACCCCCTCTCCCCCCTCAAATGGTCACGTGGTATTTGAATGAGCCCTTAGACTGCAGCAACAACGATGTCAAGGAGGAAGGGAGGATTCTTTCCCCAATTTCTCTTCTCCTACCAACCCAGTCTTATCTTACTCTCTTCTCTTTTCCTAGAGACCCTGGGAAGTCACCTCTGTACCTAATCATGTATTGGATTTGGCACCACCATTATTTCCTAGATTGGACTATCATCCAAGGCAGAAAAAAACTGAGGGGAAAGGATTGCTCCTTTCTCCTGTTCCTCGGCTATGACTTTGTACACAAAATGAGAGAAAGATCTCTTTCTCCCTCTCTTTGGCCCTTGTTAATTCCCCTCTTGTCTGTTGCTTCTACTCCTCTTCCTCACCCTTCCTCCTTGGCCATAGCAGCATTTCAGGTGTCAGGGAAATTAAAGACCTGCTGAGCCTCCCGATCCCCTGATTTGGGAACAGGGATGTGACCATCTGAGCCAGAGGACAGCTAGGAGAGCAAAAGGTAGCTCCTCCCTCCCACTAACACCCACTTACCTGACTTTAGCTGAGCTGAGAAAATGGAGGTGCCTCTTTTTGCCAGACGGTGTTATGGCTCAACTCAGAACCACAAAGATGGTGCATCGTAAGGCTCCCCTCAAAAACAAGAGAAGCTTTACGAGCCCCCCTGGAGTTTTTGCTTGGCTAGGATTTCAATCTGAGCCAGGAAAAAACTCAACTCCCTGGTCCCCTTCCATGAGTCTCCAACACACCTCCTTCCTCTTCCACCTGAGACTACTCAAACCTACAACCTTCCCTACCTGATTCCAAGCTACCCCTTCACCCCACCAGCCCCCTGGCTAATCTTCCTCTGGTTAGTTGTTTGGAGGCTCAAAGAAGAGTTGGGGGAGTAATTTCACAGTTTTTCACCCCCACTGGGGTCCAACACAGATGCCCAATTGAATTCAGCTTGCTTGGAAAAGGCCAAGCCAAAGGCTTCTCAGCCCCTCTGATGGTAAAAGGGGGGGGGGGGAATCACACATCACTAGATGGCAGGAAAGGAAGGAAGGAAGGGAAATGCCCTCCCTCCCTCTCCTTCCTCCTCCTCCTTCCCAGCTCCCTTCTTCTCTTCTCTTCCTTTTCCTCTCCTGCCCTTGCAAGGCTACCCTAAGAGCATTGGAAGAGCCAGAAAGAAAGAGGGGAGGAAAAGAAAGAGAGAGAGAGAGAAGAGAGTGAATACAAGTGGAGGGATGAGAAAGAAGGGGAGAGAACCCTCCTTCATTCTCTGCCATTGTCTTTGTCCAGCACTCTCCCTGGAACCCCATATTTGATGGAGCCCAGCAGCTACAGCTATCAGGTAAGGGTGCCTGGGGGTTCATGGGTCGGGGGATGAGATGGGGCTTACCAGGGGAAATGTGGGGGCTTGGGGAGGGCTCAGTTAGATCTGCTAATTTGTTTCATTGTATCCGGGGAATGTCCCACCTCACTGCCCAATTTGGATCCATGGTTCAGAATTCAATTGATTGGGAAGACTTCAGCCTGAGATCCTGGCATCATTGCACATCAATTTGAAAGGGAGGGAATGAGAAAGGGATTGGAGTGAGGTGGATTGACCCTCACTTGATATTACTCAGATGTCAGTGCTCAGTGGAGAGGGAGACCATAGGATTGCAATCATGACACAAAAGCATTTTCCATGACTAGAATGACTGAAGTTCTCTCATCTTAACGGCTAGGCTGGGTTGGGCTGGTGCTGGCCTGGCGCTGGCCAGTGACAGAACATCATGTTCTTCAAGGAGACCTGTTTGGAGAAAGAATGGAACTGGTCAAAAAGAAAGATCTTTCTCCACTAAAATGAGCAAATTATGCAGCCTCACAACATAGTAGAATCTTGAAAATTTGAAAAGTTCAGAATGTTTATAATGGAATTGTAAACCATATTTTGAAACCTGGTGGCAAGTAGAGGTCATCATGACTTGCGAGTCAGTTTGAGAGGAAGGAAGGAGTGAGCCATGGAGATTAAGTCATGACCCAAGATGGAGCCAATGCTAATCAGTGAGACAATTGTCTGGGTTACATAGGAGACAAATCAGAATTCATATAAAAAAGACCTGTGAGGGCCAATCAAAAAGTTTAATTTAGAAAGTGGTGTGGGAAGTACATTTGCACACTGACTCCTTATCCATCCTGAAACAAATAAATATGCTGTCCAGGAAGATTTTGGTGTCATGTTTCTGTACAGGATAGGGTTGTTAGAGATGAGGATGACTCTATTGTGCTTGTGGGTTGCTACCTTTTCCCCTGCTTGTTAAGAAGGCATCAAATTTCTTTATGAAATTCTTCTCTTGTTTCCCTCTTTCTTTCTGACCATCTTCTTCTCCATCACTGCTCTCATGATGCTCAATAGTGTTTATTCTCTGAAGACTTTCAAATCATCAATGCTACCTAGTATGCAAAAACAAATTCATATTTTATTTTAACATGAATGGCCCTCCCTATATCACTGGATCTCGGGGATGGGTTACAAAGCAACAAAGAACAATTTTAAAATTTATATTTAATACAGTTTAAAATAAAAAATTAAAATATTAACACTAGGGCACTAAAATTTACATAGGCCACAATTCTCAACCCCGAAAGCTCTAATCAGTAAGGAAATCTTGACATGGTGACAAGACGCCCACATCACACCCTGCCCAACCTCTAGTCAAAGTTCATAGTATGTGCCAGGCAGGTCACATTTGTTTTGATACCTGAGTCAGAAGATCTTTCAAAGACATCTCATGGGGAGTTGAGACATTGTAACAAATTATGTTGCTGTTCTTCTTTGATGCCCAGAGTTGACTCCCTCACTCTGCTTAAGGACAGGGTGCTCAGGATCTATGAATTTTAGTTGAAAGAGAGAGGTTAGTCTACAGCACATGTCAGCAAACTTGGCTCTCTAGGTGTTCTTGGACTTCAATTACCAGAAGCCCAAGTCAGCACACCTGCTGATCAGGGCTTTTGGTGAATAAAGTCCAAGAACATCTGAAAAGCCAACTTTGCTGATCCCTGATCTACAGCAAATGATAAAAGGAAACCAAACACTAAAGGTTATCTTTCATTGATTGACTAAAATTTGTTCAATAAAACTAAGCAAGTCTTTGTGTTCTTCTCTCCTTCTGCAGAGATTAATTCTGGCAGTTTGTTCCTACAGAACATGGTCACTATCTTTCCACAATCTAGCAAGGATGAAAGGAGGTGTTGGTTTTTTTCTTACGTAAAGCCCTAGGCAGAACCAGAGCATTGAAAAATTACTCTCTTTTTTAACCATAGTTCTTAGATTTTCCCACACTATATGGCTGCTGGCCATGGTCAATGGTTCAGGGAGTTGTGCTAGGTAGGGAAAGCTATTAACCTCATTTGCAAAACACTTTCATATACTGGAATGCTGCCACTCCTTTAGAAGAGGTATGGAACAACAGCATGAAAACTTGTTACAAATCCTTCAAACTTACATATTTCTGTGATAAAGGTTAATGTAGCCCTCAAAGAGCCCTGTGCCTTCATGAAGAGATCTCTGGACAGTTAAAGCCCAGGATGACTGTTAACTGCCTCTTGGTTTGCCAAGGCAGAGAACCTATTAAGATTCCGACCTCTGTTTGACATGACAGAGTTGTAATTCTGTTTGGCCTAAGCTGTATCCATGCCAACTGTACTGGCCAATCAGCCTCTGATTGTTTTAATTAAAATGCAAAACACCCCCCACACAAAAAAGCATCACAACTACAAAAACATATACAAAAATATTAACAAAATTACATATAGTACAATATAACTACTACATGCAGCCACCACCAGTGGGAGTTAAAACCTTCTCAATTAAATGTTTTCAGTATCATTAAAGTTTTATACTGTATATTCATCCCCTCATTCCAAAAAGATAAAACATCTTGCTCTGGCTTTGCTTCTTTCCCTTTTGCTAGTATATAATCTAAACATTATCCCCATATTTCTATAAAATCAGATGTTTTTATTGATCCCTTTTTAAAACTTCAACTCACATTTTAATTTTGATTTACAGCTATATTCGATATCTGTTTATACCAATCATCTTATTTTAGGACACATCTCCAGTTTTACATGAGATAAAACTACAGGGATTCAGGTAGTTATGCTAGGGAGTGAATGCTATTAACCTTATCCGCAAGACACTTCCATATACAGTAATGCTGCTACTTCTTCACAAGAGGTATGAAAGAGCAGCATGAAAATGATAAAAATCCTTCAGAAACCCCTCCTCTTCTGGCACAGGTTAATATAGCCTTCAAGAACACTGTGCCTTCATGAAGAAATGTCTTGACAATGTTAAGACCCAAGGTGACTGTTAACTGCCACTTGGTTTGACATCGCTTTGACATCTTAGAGTTGTGGTTCTGTTTGGCCTAAGCTGTATCCATGCCAACTATAGTGGCCTATCAATGTCTGATATAGGGAACCATCAACTTGCATCTCCAGCAGTTAGTATCTCTGAAATCCTAACAGACCTTTAGAAGAGTCCTAATGCTACCTCCAGTTTTAAAAAAACATACCAACACACCCCAAACACTGGTTGGCACCTAGTATCTTAAGCACAGACTATTTTTTTACTGAAGAACAAGAAATGCCTCTTGAATTCATAATAAAACATTGCGTTGGGATCCAAATCATAAGATTTCTGTACAGAACTCAATTTTAAGGGAATTTTTCCACTCACCTTGGGTATTTTCTGTACTGATGGTGTTTAATTGAATGATACTTTCTTAGCATTAACGAGTTGGAAACTGAAGAAATGAATTAAAAATGCTAACTGTGATGTTTTTTGCCAAGTTCAAATTGGACCTGTATGGGAACTCGCAATTCCTATGCAGAATACACAGTAGACACTTGTGTTCTACCTTTAAAGACCAGATCCTAGTTTCTTTGCTAAAATCCAAATTTCTGAATAGGGAAATGAAGAGGTGCAGCAACATCTGATCACCTAGTTTTCTCAGGTTCCCCGATAATAGTGGTGCTCAAAGGCTCCTGGAAGCTTGTGGAAAATAGGAGCCATAGCAGTCTCCCATGTGCCAGAGCAAGGGGGTTCAGGGACATAGAGGGGGAGACCTCCCTGTCCCCCTACTGCTGCAGCTTAGAGCAGGAGGCAGTTTAGCAGGTGTGAATGGAACGGAGGGCAGCTCAGTGTGATAGCAAAATGTTTTACTGCCCGCCACTGATCAGCAGCCGGGGCTGGCCCATGGGCTGAAGGGTGGAAACTCCTTTTCTAGTGAAACCCATTCTCTTCCTTGGACCTGCCAGCCACTACCCCCCAGTAAAGTAAAGGTAAAGGTCACCGTTGTTTGAAAGCCAATCATATGTGATTCTAGGGTTCACTCCTCACCTCTGTTTCATAGCTGAAGAGCCAGTGCTGTCTGCTTCTGCAGATGTTTCCATGGTCATGACTAGACCACCACCACCCACATTAGGGAGGGTACATATTTTCTTCCAGTTGCTTCGCATGTCATTTTGCAGTGCCACAGGGCAAAGTGAAAGAGTTGTACCACTGCTTATATAGACTCTTTGTATTGTGTAATGGTCTTCCTCCTCATTCTTCTCACTCGGCATGTTTTAATAAGTTTGTGGAAAGATGATTGCTAAATGTGCATTTGTTGGATAAATCACACAAATAAAGCATGAATTGTGCCTTATCCTTTATCCTTCCCATCCACTTTTATTTTCTTTTTTAAACACCTTATTTTGCAGTAGTACAAAAGCCTACTCTAGGATTCTGTATAGTATGTTAATGTCTACCACATCCCACAAATGGATAGTATTTTCCATTTTTGTACTTCGTTTATAAACAGTCTCACCATTATCTTGCACTCATGGGTATGCTTGGCAGCAATACACATCAGTTCCTAAACTTAAGGCTATGTATTCAGCACATACCCTCCATTACCAGCAGAACAATTAGAGAACCAATTGGCTTTTTTCCTGCTGCCAACTTTCTTTTGCAAGCTAATTGTTTTGTTGTTGTTGTTTTTGCAAGAATTTAATAATTGCTTTCTGAGCAATTATCTTTTCTGAGAGGAAAACAAAGTACAACAGCAGCAGTGAAAAAAATAAAAATTAAAATCACAGATTGTAAACTGCAGCTTGGGTTTTTGAAAACTGGCTGCTTGTGGAGTCACACAGCCAATTCACATGGAGATTGTCATCTGATAATCATAGAATATTTGAGCCTCCCTTCCTATGGACTCGTATTGTTTATCCTTATTGAGATAGTTCAAGCAGTGATCAGTGCCGTGCTGGTTCCAAACAACAAAAAAAAAGACAAAACTGACTAATTTTCTATCACCGTGTAACAGAGACATGCAAAATCTTCTTTTTTGTTTATGTAGATATTTCAGATTACCTTGTACGTTTGTGGTATTTTATCCACCAAAGCAGGTATGGCATTAATCCCTGAGTGGGGTATTCCAAAGTAATAACTTTCCTGTTATCCATGCTGAGCTATGCATAAGTATATGCTGAAGTCTTACTGTCAGCAGCCTGGAGAATTGTGAATTTGAAATTCAGAAGGTCCCAGGTTTAACCTCTAGCCTAGTTACAAAATGATCAAGTATGAAAACTCTCATAGGAAAACTCTCTCTTTAAGATTCTGAGAACACACGGATGGACCAGTAATCTGAGCTTTTTTAAGGCAGTTTCTTGTGTTTATGGGATTGCCAGAGTCAGGAACATTCCAATCCCTGAGGTTTCAGAGCCAAACCCTGAGTTAGGGAATGGGTTTTTGCAATAAGCATTGGGGCCCCACCCAATTCCTCTGACTCAGGTCTTTATGGAAATGTGCATGAAGTTAATGTGAGTGAATGGGCTTGGAATCTGAGAAAAATCTCACCATGTAACATGGAAATCCAAATCCATTTTAAGAAGTGCATTTTATTGAGGGCTGTTCAAGTGAAGAATGCAAACAGTAGGTACAGCGTTTGTCACTATGTCTACTAGGAGTTGTATTCAGCACATTTATCTCACAGGATTCTTTGGAAATTTTTCCACATCCTAAGCTGCTATTGAAACTTGAAGTCAACTCACTGTCAGTCCATGGTCCAAATTATTTTCTTGTGATGTAACAAGAAATCTCACATACAAACACCTCATTGCTGAGTCATGGAGTCTGACCCCAGCTGGGATTGAGTGGAGATGGCTTTCAAATTCAGAAGCTAAATTTTCATTTCCTCCAGCTCAGGGTTTCCCAAACTTTGGTTTGTGAACGTCAGTTCCAAGAAACCCAAGTCAATCCCCCAAAGCACTTATCAGCCAATGTACTGGCTTAGGCTTCTGGGATTTGAAGCCACCCTGTGGGGCTTGTGCCCCATGTTGGGAACCATTGCTCTAGCTCTTTTCATCCACGCCAGAACCACCTTGTATTGGTTATTGTATATTGATTATATTGTGTATATATATTTATACTGTATGATTGTGAGCCACCCTGAGTCGGGTTGCCCCTGATTGGGTGGCATATAATCATCATCATCATCATCATCATCATCATCATCATCATCATCATCATCATCATCATCATCATCATCATCATCATCATCATCATCATCATCATCATCATCATCATTATTATTATTATTATTATTATTATTATTATTATTATTATTATTATTATTATTATTATTATTATTATTATTATTCCCTGTCTGGAGAACTGGAGAAGCACAGCATTTCCCTAAGATTTCACCCAAATAACAATCTTATTTATTTAGATTTGTTGTTCATCTAACTATTAAAAATGTTCTGTTGCTTATCCTGCATCACTAACAAAAGCTAGAATCTTATTGGTGGTATTGAACTGTTGTAAATGTCAATGATGTCAGTAACCACCAATGTTAATCTTTAATGTAAAGTTTCCTAAATCACCTCCCATCTCAGACATATGTGGATCACAACATAGTTGTCCTTTGCATTCATCATTCTGACTTTTGTGATGCAGTTCATGAAGCAAAATTGCTATACTTGGGGTGAAATTTCATACAAAAATCCAAATATTAATGTGTACCTTGAGAAAAGTTTCATAGAAGAAGTGCACAAATTAAGGAAAGTTCAGTAGAAACATGCTTTTCTACTAGGAGAGGATGCAGACAGAGATTGCATTTTACAGCTACACAAGAGAGATGTAGTGATCTTTTGCTAGCAGAGCAAATTAATATTATATATGGCACTCTAAAAATGGGAGAAGATCAAACAAAAATTACAATTTTGAATCGAGGCTTCAGATCAATACCACCTTTGGGACAGTTATAACAGATAGTCTGCTTCTTTTCTGTACCAAATTGGAGACTTTTGATTCAACAGTTATGATTACGATGTGAGTTATGATTTTTTAAAATATATAGATGTGCATAACTTCACTGTTCAGACACAAGCAGCCATTTTTCCAAACAGATAAGAAACTGTTGAAATATATTTTAAACACCTAACTTTTTATCTTAAAAGAATAAAAATTATCTTATCTCCTCTACTTATTTGCTTTAAACCCAACCAGTAGTTGACATCTTGCATTTCTCCATCTTCTCCTTCTTCTTGAACTTTTGTGGAAGTTTAGCCACTACTGGATTTCAGGTATTAATTAAGGTTCAACGTGCTGGCAACTTGAGAAATAGTTTAGGAAAGTGGCCAGCATTACAGAACTTCTTTTCTCAATTGTTATTTTCAGAGCGTTGTTAAACAAGAAGCAGCTTTGGATTCAGACAGTGTTTCCTCCTCTACTGACTTCCAAAGACAGACTGTTGGAGCTTTGATTTATGTTCTCACAGCTCAAGACAAATTCAGACAGCTCCAAAGTTGTACAGTCCTAGTTAACGGCTAAAAAAAATCCAGGAGGAAAAATGGCAGAATTGTTTAAAGGGCGACTGCTTCCAGTAACAATGGACCCAAGGAATAAAATTTAACAAGGGTGGTTTTGCTGACAGATTGTTTTTGTCTGCAACAGATGTTTCTTGGCACAGGTAGCAAGAGATGAAAAAGTGCTGTGAGCTAAACAAGCTAAAGTGGTCAAGTCAATTACTGTGCTTTCCCATCCTCCAGCCATAATTCCTGAATCTCTTCCTCCAGTCAGCCCCTGCCACTTAAAAATGAAGTGTTCCAATTTGACCTGGAAGATGGATTTTGAATCTGAAAGGTCCTCATGCTTAAAGCTGTTGTGCCAGTATACAACAATTCCTGTGGAAATTAATACGTGCAGGCTATCTCTGCTGTGTGACATGTTCTGAAAGATGGAACAGGTCATAACTCTGCAGTACAGGCTACAACCTTAGCAGCCTGCAGTCCCTTTGTCTGCTTCCACAGAATGGGAGAATGGTAACCTATTCCAGTCTCTCTGATGGATGAAACAAATTTTGGTTACATGAACAGACAAATAGGACCTACATAATTAGAAGAACATGGTACCATGAAATATTTTGATGGGAGCCTTTTCTGCTTCATAATAACATTTGAAGTCCTGAGAGCTTATGGTTTTGAGAGAAGCAAAGATTTATGATAGTACAGAGTAAAGCCATGCAAAACCATCTACTATTCTTCTGTGATCATATCTAAAGAGTGTCACTTGCTGTCCAGATGTAAGGATATAATTTTCATATAATTTGGGATTTTATATATAATCCTTGGAGTCTAGGTCTTTCAATGGCAGCTCCTCCGGTGGCTCAGTGGTTAAGGCGCTGAGCTGGAGACTGGATGGTCGGGTTTCAATACCCGAGAGCTGCACTTGGGGACAGGAAAGGGGCCTCATTTGAGCGTCCCCTAAAATCCTTTCAACCCAGAGTAATCTCTGACACAAAATTATTATTATAATGGCTGTAAACTATGATAACCTAAATAAATCCCATTCCTAACCCCACCTTGTTTGTATTGGTAACTAAAATGTAGAGGCCTACTAGAGGTGTGCAGATGAAGATGTTATAGGAGCTAAACTAATCTTTTAAACCTAGTGTCACCCCAAGAACATCTGTCTGTCTCACCAGAGCAGATCGGAAAGGCTCTTTAATTGTTCCATCAGCCAGAGAGGTGCACCTCTCTGGCACAAGAAGGAGAGCCTTCTCTGTGTCTGCTTTGGCCCTATGAAATCTCCTGCAATTGAGCTGCATCTCCAGACAGAGCTGCTGCCCTTTAGGAAGAGCATAAAGACCTGACTGGCAGGGCCGGTATGGGGTACTGACAACACAATCTCCCCGGCCTACTGGCTGATTTAATAATTATCCCACTTCGCTTTGATTCTCTTCTAGTTTTTTTTTTTACTTTTTAAATTTTTAAAATCTTTTAATCTTTTAAATTTCTATACAATTGATCTTGGTTTTATTGTTGTGTAGTTGTTTTTTTATTCAACAATATGATGTTAGCCACCCTGAGTCACTCCGTGAGTAGGGTGGCATGCAAATTTGAATAAATAAATAAATAAGTAATAGTGCCAATCATGTACACTTTCCCTATCTTATGTAAGGCATATCAGAACATTTTAGTCTCAGAATTCTTATTTCAAAATATTATTATAAAATAAAAATACAGTATATCATTAGATTCACAAAAGTCTGGTATGAAATTAACAGTCCAATACCTAAGGAGCTAAGGAATATTAAGGTATGGTAACATCTAAGTATATAGGTAGTTCCAGTACAGTTGTTTTTTAATAAAGTTAGGATATTCAAATCCAATTAGTCCAAAATATCCAAATATCTAGGGAGTCATTTAGGTAGTGCTCCAAGGAATCCCATTAATATGGGTACAATAACAGATTTCTTCTTCCACAAATACTCAACTTTAATTTACAAATAATTTATCCAGCTGTTTCTGCTCAAGTTTTGAATCCCCTTGTATAGTAATGTCAATAAACCAGGTCATCTTCTTTTTCAAAACAGTTATATCGGGTGTGTTGTGAGTCAAACAACTATCTGTTTGAATTTTAATGTCACACAGGATTTTGATGCTCTCGTTTTCCAAAACTTTTTCAACTTGATGTTCTCAATGATTTTTACTGCATTCAGATATTAACCTCTGGCAAAGTTTTCAATGAGTAGTTTTTATAACCCTATCATGGCATTTCAAATAATCTGTGAAATTTTGCTGCATCTGCTGATCAGATGATCCACTGTTTTATTCTTTTCATTGCAAAGTCGACATTTGCTGCTGTTAGATACATGCTGTATTTTAGTCTTCATGCAAATAGTTGACAAAACATCTTCTACTGCCAAGATACATTCTTCAGTTTTCTTCTTCAACACACCTACTCTTAGCCATCCCCATGTCACCATTATCTTCCTTTTTTTAGGTATTGACCATGCATAGGCTAAACTTTCAATTCTTTCATTTCTGAATTTAGCTTTCTTCTTCACTTTTTTCAAAAGGTCTCCATTATTAATTTCCTTTAACACAGCCTCTTCACTTTTGTCAGTGTAGTCATTCAAGCTATGCCTTTCCCCCCTCTACTGTCTGTTTCACCTATAGGGGTCCTCTGCCACACTCAGCTCATGGTAAGTACAAATGATTAATGCCACTTTTTGGGTGCATGGCATGAGACATAGATAGTCATTAGCTTCCTTGCTTTTTGATTTAAGTTGTCCAATTCCATTTGGGCCCAATCAATTATTCCAGCAGAATATTGTACAACAGGCACTCTCCAGTTATTAATCATCTTTATAATATTGCCTCCACTTAGCTTTGACCTCAAGCTTTTCTGGATCTGCTTTATATAATTTGTAGCAGTGGCTTTTTTTCCTGTGCAGCAGGTCAGAAGCTTGCAGAACTCACAGGTACTTGTATTCCTCTTCTTGTGTTATTGCTTTTATACCATTTTCATTATCTAATCTGAATCCATTACCTTTGACAATTTTCCCTGCTTTAACAGAAATTGTTGCATACTTGTCAATTCCAAATTACATTCTGATGTCTTTACTAAATTCTTTTGTATTTTAAAATAAATTATTTAATTCATTAAGTCAATTGATTCGTTGATTCAATTCAGGTCTTGTCTTTTCAAACAATTTTAGACTGTCCATATAAAGCAAATGTGAAACTTTCAGTTCTTTCTTATCTAGTTCATATCCATAGTTTGTTCTATTAAAAATAGTTGTCATGGCTTCATTGATAACACAGATAGCAATGGTGACAATGAGCTACCTTGAAAATTTCCACAAATAATGTCAACTTCACCAAAATCTTGTACACAGGCCATTTACTAACCGTAGCTTCATTGAACTCTTCATAAATCTTTGAATATTGTTGCTAATTCCAAATGTATTTGAGGCATTTCTCAATCCAGCTACATGGAGCAGGATCAAATGTCTTTTTATAGTTAATCCAAGCTATAAACAAATTTGTTCAACTTTTATTTGAATTCTTCAAAACCAATTTGTCAATTAATAGCTGATCCTTGGTTCCTCTTGAGTTTTCTGCTCTGCAGGCAACAAATTTGTGTTTTTCAAATGTCCATATATCTGGCTTGCAATTATGCACATGAGTAATTTGCACATTGATGGCTTTACTCTGTTGTTGATGTTGATGTTGCTGTTAATGTATGGAGTGGGGAGTGAAGAGCAAGAGATGAATTGACAAGCATACATACTTCTTCAGCATAGATGAGAATATTATCAATCCAAAATAAAAAAATGCAGGTATGACAAAACCAATAAAAACAAGTGTCCTACCATGCACATCCTCAGATATGTTATTGTCTGGTTCTTTAGCTTACTTAATTCTAGTGGTTAATGCCCATACAAAGGAAAGAATGGATTGAGGAGGATGGTGGAGGACAGGGTGCCTGGAGGGCAATGGTCCATGGGGTCACAAAGGGTCAGAATTGGCTGCATGACTGAACAACAGCAACAAATAGTATATTGATGTTTCTACTTCTTTCCTTCCACTGGTGCATGAAGAGATCCCTTCACCCTCAGACTAACCTCCAGTAGAAATTAGGCCCATTCTTGCACCAAGCAGCAAGTACCAGCAGCTTAAGATAAAAGAAGGAAGAAAAAAGAGGAGAAAACTAGGAATTGTTGAAGATGACTAGTGTCCATGCCTGAAAAGACATGCATCTGCATAATGGTATGATAAATAAATTTTGTGTCAGAAATTATTCTGGGTTGAAAGGATTTTTGCTGGAGAAACTCCACTCAGGGGACACCTGAATGAGGCTCCTTTCATGTCCCCAAGCTCTGTCATATGATGATGAATCTTCTATTTGATACAATATGGACACAGAAGCAATATCCCACATTCATAAACCAAAAGCTTTTAATGACTCCATTGCAGAGCTAGGGGGCAACTGACAGGGCTGTGGAAAAGTGGATGGTAAACCTTTTATTTTAATATTAAAATGAATTGTAAGCATTGAGATTTTTATCCCATCACTGACACTTTCTTACAAAAAACATTATGTGAGAATTTTAAAAAGCAATTGCAAAAAATACAAATATTGAAAGCAAATTCAATGCAGAAATGTCAAAGCCTGAATTAAAATATTTCTCTCCAAATTTAATTGAAGGATATTCCCTGCCTTCTAATATTCTAGGTTTGAGCATAACTTTCACTTTCTCACCTAGATCGTATGTGTGCAAGAGTTCCAAAACTGTATTGGGGTTGGGAGTATTTTTTTAATACTAGGTGACAATGCTAGGTGCAGCTACTCAAGTATCCTATTATTATTCTTTAATTGGGATCATCACCTTCCTTACCCCAAATATTCTGGTTACTTCATGCCTCTCTAATAAGAAATGTTCATGGGGTTTTGTTATGATTTCATTTGCTATATGGTTGGGATCTCTTTTTAATTGTGCATTGTTTGTTTTTACACAGAATAGGTTGGAGTAAATGAGGCTTGAAGTGAAGAAGCAGCTTGAAAGGCATCTGTTAATTTATCATCTCAGGTGTTAGCTGCTACTATTAGGCACACAGAATGGATGGTTAATGCACCAGATGTACTCAGCCAGAGTTTTAAATCAGATACCCTTCAAATCCTTCTACCATGAAAATTTAATCTAGGGAACAGTGTTTCTTCAGCAAAAATCCATGCACTTGAACAAGCCATTATAACTGTGAGCAGAACATGCTTATGTGGTCAGTAAATTGCTTGAGCTGATAAACTTAGGAGGGACATGCTGCTGGGTAAAAACCATTATTAAATTCTCTTCTTTTCTCTGGCACACTCTGCAGCAGAGGTAGACATAACTGGCAGATCCAGAGGCCAATTAGTTGTCGCTAAAAATCCTTTAGGGCATTTTTTTTTGCTGTTCTTAAGAAGAAAAGCCTGGCAGACCAGCACACCATGAACATATTAATGCATGCCTGAAGAAGTGATCATGAATCACAAAAGCTCGCACAACATTTTGTTTCATTTAGTGATCCAATAAAAGGCATCACCTCCTTCTGAATTTTTAAGCAATCTTTACAATCCTTTAGGGGTATACATGATGACACAAATTAAAAGAAAAAGAGCAAGGGAAAAAAAGCTGAAAACTAAATCAAACGAGAAATGCCTGGGAATGCATATCTAGGTTTGGGGGTGGTGGTGGTTATTTTGGATATTGGAGGTCAAATACTACACTGGGCCCTATGATCCTTTTAAAAGTTGAATAACTACCACCAGAAGCCTCAGGGTATGATCATTCTCTCTGTTCCCATAAAATGATATAATCTGATAATCTGATTCAGTTCTGCAAGGAAACATTTACTTGTGGATACAAATTTTCACTCAGATCCTGGTATTTTTGTTGTGTTTTCTGTAGCTGAAAGATAACTTTGTTAGCGGAGTTTCTTTGGCAAAAATCCTTTCAAACCAAAGTAATTTCTGACATGAAATTATTAATATAGGACCCTGGTTTTAGAAATCGTCCCCACACCCAGAAAGAAAAAAGAATTCACTGATGGAGGTTTTCAAAAAAGAGGAGGAGATGATTAGACATAATGGGGAAAGGAAAATACACTTTGAATAAAAGAGTGAACAAAAAGAGGATAGAAAATCTTTCCTGCAGAGCTATGTAGCCATTCAAATCCTTTGTACTGTGTCAGTACAAGAGAGGTCCTTCTGCCAATACAGCTGAAAGGTTATTGTTTGCTAAATCTGCATTTTCAGAGGTCAATAATATTCCAGCCAGTTGGCAATTAAATGTTCTTTTATCCTCTGTATCACACTCTAACCTCTGGACTATAGTTCTCCACATGTGACATAACAACACTCCCTACAATTGATCTTATGTACTTACATAAGATCCCTGAAATTCTTCCTTATATATCCCTGAAATTCTTCCTCATGTTGTGAATCAGGGGTTTAAAGGCACATGCAGCAAAAGAAGTGTTAACCCATGGATTATCACACATACTAGTGACTTCACTATTCTATTTCACTTTCATATTTACTGATTTAAAAGTGAACATGATTTTTCTTCATTTCCTTTTGAAACCTCCACTCATACATTTACTGAAGAACTTTGAATGTAAATTATGAGCCTGTTTTAAAACTGTAAATAGAAGCCAAAGAGTGAGAAGGAACTTGTAAGCAAACTACTTTTTATTAGAATACATTGTCGTTATGGTCATCACATGATCAGGCACAGAGGGCTATGTAATGTCACAAATAAGGCTCTCTATCTATCCTTTGCAATCTGCTTCCAGTTTTCCCAGGCTCCCAGTCATGGCTGATACTTTCTCCATCCATACACCTCTTCCTAGGTCTTCTCACTGTTCTCCTGTCTGATGGGATCATATGCATAACTATCCTCAGCCACTGCTCCTCCTTTTTTCTTACCATATGCCCTGCTCGTTCAAGTCGTTTAATCAGTTCAACAATGTTAGGCTCTTTGAAGAACTGTCCCAACTCTATATTATGGCATTTTCTCCATTTCCTTGTAGATGGATCTTAGACTGGTCTATAGATTTCCTGAGTACTATTAGAACACATGAGAAAACACACAGATTCATTTTCATTTCCAGCAGGTAAGACTTATAGTGATTTTCAATGGCTGATCATGGACCTTAAATGTACTTTGACAGGAACTTCATTAAAATGAGAAGGTTCACTCACAATGAAAGGGAATTAGACAATAATAAAACTATTTTGGTTTCATTTCGGTTTTTTCCAAAGCCCTTATATACAGGAAAACCATGATAGTTCAGATGGGCAAATATGATTTGTTACCTTTTTATATGAGCTTTGGTGTAAATAGTACAAAATGGTAAACTTAAAGGGAAGATCTTTGGAAGACTTCAATCCTGAGATGCACGAGGAGATACAGCTGTTTTCTTGGTCCAGAACAGGTAAAATTACCAAATGGGAAACTGTGCACTTGAATTTTCCAATACAGTGCTTATTTTGATGATTTTACAGCAGAGGTGGGCAGCCACCATGAGCTGCATACAATTCCATTGTGCCTGAGCGAAAGAAAGAAAAAACACTGCCTGAGAAAAAATCCACATTTTTGTCAATAGAGCGACCTCTGGTTTGGTAACTGAAAGCCAGAGATTTAGTATAGCAAACACAGAGCAGTCCATACTTCTGGCAGAATAGAAGTCTGACAGTTTCTATTCAAAAAAACTCAGACAGATAATTTGAGGTAATGACAACAAACTCTATGATTAAGTTGTTTTTTGGCCAATTGTCAACTAATTAAATTGCCTAGGCAACATGAAGTGCAAAGTGCATTCCTTTATAAAAACTGACAGGTCCCCCCCCCCACCCCATCAACCAAGAGCAGATGTGAAATTAGACATTTTTTAACATTTTATAAACCCAAGTAATTTATTTTCTTTTTTCCCCATCATAACACAATATGACTACAGTACATTCTTGAATGAATGTTCATCAGCTGCTGACTGCTGGTGTTAATGAAACCATGTTCTGGCGTAACTTAACACCATAGACATTAAAAGCTGGCCGGTGACTCATCATAAAAAAACCAAGATAATGGCAACTGGCCCTATCATTCCCTGACAAATAGAAGGAGAAAAAATGGAAGCAGTTACAGATTTTACCGTCTTAGGATCCAAAATCACTGCAGATGCTGACTACAGCCATGAAATAAAAAGATGATTAATTCTTGGGAGGCAAGCTGTAAGAAACCTAGGAAACATAATAAAAAGTAAAAACATCACCCTGCCAACAAAAGTCCACATAGTCAAAGCAATGGTATCCCCAGTAGTAATGTGTAGTTGTGAGAGCTGGACCATAAGGAAGGCTGAATGCAGAAGAATAAACACTTTTGAAATGTGGTGCTGGAGGAGAATTTTGAGAGTCCCCTGGACAGCAAAGAGAACAAATAAGTCAACCCTTAAGGAAATCAACCCTGACTGCTCCTTGGAAGGACAAATATTGAAGATGAAACTAAAGTACTTTGGACACCAAATGAGAAGAGAGGACTCACTTGAGAAGGCCTCAATGCTGGGAAAGATTGAGGGCAAAAAGGAGAAGGGGGCAGCAAAGGATGAGATAGCTAGATGGCATTTTTTAAGCAATGGGCAAAGAGCTGAGTGGGCTGAGGAAGAGGATGGAGATTTGGGTGCCTGGTGTGCAAAGGGTCGGACTCAACCATGCGACTGAACAACAACATGGAAAAAGAAACAAAAACAATTTGGACATAAGTTTATTTATTATTTTTTTTGCATTGTTATGTTCTCACCAGTTCGCCAGACTCAGTAGCAGAAAATCTGCTTGGCCCCACCCATTGAAATTTTGAAATAAAGTAATCCTAATTTAGGTGCAATGCAGAGCTTTCCCCATGGCCACGCCCACCATACCATGCCCACAGTGTGGTAGTAAAAATTTGTTGAGCCCACCACTGCATATATATTATGTTTTAAATATGGTATCATGTATACTGCAAAAACCACCATTTTGCTACTACCCTATGTTTCCTCCTCACAGTTTTCAATGGGTGCAATTTAAAAACAAATGACCTGCTTGTGGACTCTCTGAGGTAAAAAAAACCAGAGCTGAATTTTTTAAAATGGTGGGTGGTGATGGGCCATCACTTGATCACCTTAAGGCTGCAAGGTGATCTCAACGCAGCAACAACATACTGTATAGCAGTTCTTTACATGTGTGCATCAAATCTTCCATCTTATTTCTGGGACTTGAAATAAAGTTTTCATCTTAAATATAAAGATCATGGAACTCATCTGAAGAAGTGTCAGCATATTCATATGCCTTGAAAATAGACCTTGGAAGTGTTACTTATCTCTCATAGAAAAGCCAGGAAGAACCTTGAAAGGTACTTAGAGAGGCTATTTGTGGTCCTATAAATAGCAAACAGTGCTGGATGCTTTATTTTCAGGCATTGTTTTCTTTTTTTATGTGCTTGTTAGACATTCAAGATAAGTACCTTTCCAAGTGTTTCTGGCAGAAAATTAACACCTTCTCTCTTCATTGTGGTGCAGCAGTGCCCAACAATTAAGCTGTTCTTGAACTGTACCCAACAGTAGACACACTATGTAGTAGAGAGTCCTTCTGCTGGCAGGGTCCAGTTCCTTTTAGTGTAGAAAAATAAAGAAAGATCTCTGGAAAGCTTGTTCACAGAGTATTGTGATTCACCAGCAGAGAAGGACAGAAGAGAAACCAAAGTGTTCCTTGACCCTATTGTTGTCACAAGATCAGATCAATGGTGACATAATATGGCTGCTTTCCCTCCCTTGCATTGGTATTTCCTCAGTTAGTGTGCAAAACAATCCACATCAATCCTTGGCTTGTTTACAAAGCAATGTTTAGCATTCTGGTGATTTGAATTTTTCTAGCAAAGATTTTGCTATCCAACAAAGGATTAGGCCAATCCTTGTTCCTATCAGGTGTATTTCTAGCTGTTGGGTACTTAGAATATTTTTACAATTATAGCTGCATATAAATGACCCGTGCACTATAATATAGCTCATAAGCCCTAACTATGGCACTTTGCCAAAGCTGACATTTTGTTAGTATGAAAATATTAAACTGTTCAGAGGCAGATCAATATGCCTAGATGTTTAGAAGATTCTAAGAGTAAAGAGACTGCTTGGCTCTCATCATTCCAGTTCCTTTTTTGAAGAGATTGAAGTGAATCTATCATAATCTATCATATGATAGATCTATAATCTATTGTTGCTAATGACTGTGTGAAGATGTATTGTTGTCCTTGCTTGTCTGTCATCTTGCTTGACCACACCCCTTCTCCCTTTGACCCCCTGAATTTGGTGTATAAAAACCATGCCTGTAAGTTTCACTCTTTGTCTGAAGAAGTGGACTTGATCCACGAAAGCTCACAATAAAAATATAGCAGTAAGTCTTTAAAGTGCTACAGTGTTTTTTATTTTATTTTTATTTTATTTTGTTTATTTGTTTTGTTTTCTTATATGCCTGAACCATAGACTAACACGGCTACTATTCCAAAAATATCATTTATTTATATCAGAATTTTCCTCTGGAGGACAACCTATTACTTTTTTTTAAAGGGACTATAAGGTTAACTTTAAAAAGCATCCAAGAATTGAAAAATCAATGGGTATCTTATTTATAAACATTCAGTTGTAAATAAAGTAATGTAACTTTTTTAATGGTTCACAGACATGCTAATCAAGCTAAAACAGTGATATTTGATGTTTCTCTGAAGTGAAACAGAAAATGCATTAAAATTGCAATTGATTGGTGCAATTATTATGGCTGTTTAAATGCCTCCTTAACTGGAAGAGGAGTGAACACACTTTTTTTTGATAAAAAGAGTATTAGCTTAAGAGTAGGAGGAAAAAACTCTGAAAGCTAGTAAGCAATGTTTGAACCAAATCAATAACATGATTCATGGAAAGTTCATAATTGGCCCTATATTATTCTGACATAAAATACACTATAGGTGTGTTTATAAGAACTTTGTCATTCTCTTATGGTTTATTAAGAAAAAATACCTTAATATTAAATGCAATTTGTTGTTGTTCAGTTGCAGTCGATTCCGACCCTTTGCAACCCTATGGACCATTGCCTGCCAGACACCTCTGTCTTCCACGATCTTCCTCAGCCTGCCCAGCTTTGTGCCTATTGCATCTACAATACCATCTAGCCATCTCATTTTTGGCCACCCTCTGCTTCTTTTGCCCTCCACCCTTCCCAGCATCAAGGCTTTCTCAAATGAATCCTCTCTTCTCATTTGATGTCCAAAATACTTTAGCTTCATCTTTAGTATTTCACCTTCTAGGGAGCAGTCAGAGTTGATATCTTCTGGGATTGACCCATTTGTCCTCCTCGCTGTCCAGAGGACTCTCAAAACTTTCCTCCAACACCACATTTCAAAGGCATCTATTCTTCTGTGCTCAGCTTTCCTTATAGTCCACCTCTCACAACCATACATTAACACCGGAAATACCTTTGACTATGCACATTTTTGTTTGCAAGGTGATGTCTCTACTTTTAACTATGTTCCCCAGGTTTCTCATAGCTTGTGTCCCAAGCATCAATCACCTTTTTATTTCATGGCTGCAAACACCATCTGCAGTGAGCTTTGATCCTAAGAAAGTATAATCTGTCACTGCTTCTATTTCTTCCCCATTTATTTTCCTGGGACTGATAAGGCCTGTTGCCATTATCTTGGTTAAATGCAATATCTTGTTTAAATACAATAGTTACAACAAAATATTCTTAAAAAATTTCTTTCATTATAGTTGTCATCTCTTGTGTTATCATCCCTGCCCCATTTATTAACAACCATATATAGTTCATTTTTTACTGTTAGTTCTTTGATTGATGAAGCTGAGCGGCATCTAAAATGACTGGCAGTGGACTTTTTTTTAGATATGCGATTTAATGAAAGATTTAAAGAAACCTGATTTTTTGAATAAATTATTTACAGTAGCAAAATTATTTCTGAAAAGGATTAGGGAGTGCATGGGAAAGAATGTGGGGACCATCCTTTAAGAAATTGAGAGATATATAATGGAGCAATAAAGGAAGAAGAGACAGAGGAAGTGATGTTAAATTAATACTAGTTAAAGCATCAGGGAATCATGGATTGGAACCTGATGATTACAAAATGTTTAAGGAAATGTTATTACACAAGTTCAAATATTTATTTAATGAAATAATACAGTGAGAAAAGACGCTACTACCATGGAAACAATCAATAGTTATATTTATTCTAAAAAAATAAAGATCACATTAATGCTAAGATAGCTATATTTCATTAATAAATCATTATGGCAAGGTATTTATGACGTTTGCAAAGAGAATGGATAATGTTATTACTAAATATATTAAAGAAAATCAAACTGGCTTTACAAAAAGAGGCAAAGGTCTGATTTGTTAAGGATGGTACTGAACAGGATATCAAAACAAAAGATTATGGTGTGTATTATATCATTAGGTATTTCAAGACTTTTCATTTGTTGAAAAGGGCAACATTAAGCACTAGGCTTTGGTAAAAGTTTTAAAGGAATAATAGAAAATACTGCGCTAGGATACTTCAGTAGCATCAGCAAATGATGGAATCAGATCCAGGACCAAGTATTCATACCTACAGAACTATACCAGTTCATGTAGTTTGGTTTACAATATTTCTAACGTTGCTCATCATTGCTGGGTTTTCCAAAAGTAAACTACTCAATGCCATACAATGATATTTGACCTTAAACATGCAATTCAGGGTCATTTTTGAGAGAGGCATTTACACACATCATACTGGGTCTTCACTTTAGATATAATGGTGGTGAATGAAACAGGTTCTAAGCCTTTGCCTTTTAAAGTCTGTCTTTATATTGTTGCCTAGGGCATAGTCACTGTATGAGTGAGTGCCTACCTCTCTATTTCTACAGGATTACTTATCTTAAATTTCAATAGGCAAGCAAGTACTGTACAAGCATCATAAGAATGAGCTGACAGAATCAGCTGCACATATTGAATTTGATCAGTGCAGATAGGAGAGCTTCCTTTGAGTTTTGTTTCTGCTGTATTACAGTTATATTTTTCTTCAAATTCCAAACTGAAATAACTTCAATTGCTTTTTTAAAAAAAGTTATGGCAGGAGAATGCAAAACTGATGGATTAGTTCTATCCCTAGATGTGACATGTGACATTTCTGTAACAAGCACATTCATCATGTGCATTGGGATTGCAACTGGTACACTAATCATGTACTTTGGGAAACCTTGCAAAGATATGAGAAGCTATCACGATGATTCTGTGAGGTATTGTGTTCAGTTATAGGAGGATATTGTCACACATATCCTGTGGGGCAAATTCAGAAAATGAACCAGTGCCAAAGGAGAGAACTGACACTCATTCCCACAAGGATGTATAAGACTTCTACACAGGCCAAACACTGAGTGATATCACTCTCAGTCTCTCTTCTTCTTTTTGTAAAGCTGAAGTACTAAGCAAAGGACTTATGTCTGTGTAACATATTGTGTGCATGCACAATAATGCAAATGTCCGTGTCCGTGTCCGTGTCCGTGTCCGTGTCCGTGTCCGTGTCCGTGTCCGTGTCCGTGTGTGTGTGTGTGTGTGTGTGTGTGTATCCATGTGCATTCATGTGAAAATGAATGTTGGCATTTCTGTATAGGTTTTGAGTGGCAGAGTGGTGTCACTGCAAAAGTTCTGAATTGCTGTTTTCTGTTCCTGATCATTCTGGTCTGTTATCTGGAAATGGCCAAATAATTATACCAGGACTAATTCTGACACCATTGTAAAATGTCACCTCCTGCCCGGCCAGGTAACTGATATTTGCTGTTCTTTATGGAGATTTCCCCCCACCCCAGAGGTCTGGAAATATGCAACATGGTTGCAAGCTAAATTTGGGTCAAAGTGTCTCTCTAAATAGCATGGGGAGGATGGAGTACTAATCTGTCCCTATTCATGCATGGACTGGTGCAGGGAACCAATGCACATGCCTTGAAGCATCTACAAAATATAATAGTAGCATAGTTGCTTCTTTCTGTTATTCATTTTGCCTAGGGAGCTAGTAGTGATTAAGAATATAATCCATCTTCTTCCTTCAGTGCTACTTTTACAAACATTCATAATGCAAGAGGCTTGGTTAAGTGCTGGAAGCAATCAGCAGCATAATTTAACTGTTGTTGTTTTTCCCCAGATATTGAAAGGACATGAATAATTACAAAAAATCATATTTCTGTCATTTCTTCTTTTTCAAACTCTGCTTTCTCTGTGGAGGAATCTTGATTTAAAGTTTAAAATACTTCCTTTAACAAGTCCACCAAGGAATTTAATTCCATTCCCATGTCCACTGTATACCTATGTTCAGATATATCACTGAAATCAGAATCAATTAAGTCTACATGTATTCTCCTTCTCTTTCTTCATTCCTTCTAATTCTTATAACATAAGGTAAGTCTTCAGGAGAGACAGTGGCGTAGCATGGGCCACCCCAGGGGGGATGGCATGCCCCAGGTGGCACTTTTTTTTGCCATATGGGTGTTCTTGGACTTCAATTCTGCTGCCAGGATGGGCACCAGCATCTTGGGCACCACCCAGGGGACAGAAAAATTGGCTTTTGCCCCAGGCTGCTAAAACACATATCCTGGGCCCTGGGCGGCTGAGACCCACGCTACACCACTGATGAGAGAGAAGCTGAGAGCCATCATAGGACTCAATCTAAATCTAGAAGCAGTAACTCACCTAAAATGGTGCTTTAAAAAGCAGCTATTGGGAGAAACTATGTTCTTGAACAGGAGTGTAGAAAGGAAAATAATTGCACATCTATACATATCTCATAGTTAGGGTCAAGCTCAGCAAAATTGCAAGCAGCTAACACCCAAGTTGCAGTGATGAATTTGTAACAGCCCCTTTTTAGGATTTAAGAAAAATAAAGATGGTTAAAAAGTCATGTGTTGATGAAGTATAATTTTTGGCATGACAAATTGCAGGTGTGGGGGT
Source organism: Furcifer pardalis (assembly GCA_030440675.1). NCBI lineage: Eukaryota > Metazoa > Chordata > Lepidosauria > Squamata > Chamaeleonidae > Furcifer > Furcifer pardalis. The sequence goes on along the minus strand of CP126891.1, from coordinate 163,998,415 downwards.
CATGTAGATGTGAATGCACAGCAGGCAATAAAGGATTAAAAGATTCTGCTTCTTTTCCCCAACACTGTATCTTAATTCAAACTAGGATTCCTTAACTAAATTTAGAGATATAGTTATAGCTTTAAAGTAATATATAATTCAGCTGTTTCAGTATTACACAGATGGGGGTTTATGCTTACAATTCAAGCTCTTGAACCTGCTTAGATATGAATGGACTTCTTGCTCTGTTCAGCATTTTATTCAGTCAAAATTTCAGTATTCCTCCTTCAGCAGTTTGCTGAGATTCTAGGCATGATTTCTAGTCCCCTCTTCTTCACAATCAGGAGTCCAATTATCCTTCACTCATACACAAGCCAAACCTGATTATCTCATTCAAGACCAAGTTGCTTGTGAGAAGTTCTATCAGAAAGCAATGTTTTACCTATCACAGTTTTTTTTTTTTAAAAAAAAAAAGAGGAATAGTTCTTAATAATCCCCATAATGTCAGGAAACAAATTTATGAAAGGAACTCATCCCGGCAGCACATGCACCTGGCTGTACCTTGCTCTCATCCCCCAGAAGAGATGAGAATGTGCAACTGGAGTGCCTGTTTTGATCGGGCAGGAAGGAGTCAGCAGCCACTGTATAAGGGGCCACTGCTCCCTGCCTCACCCTTCTTGTACTTTAATTGATCATTGAAGAAGCTTCTTTTTCTCCCCTGGCGTGCCTATACAGAGCCGCTTTCGGTTCTATTTTCGCCTCACTTGTGCTTTTCTCCAAGCTTCTCCAGAATGATTTTTTCTCCTTTTTTCTTGTTGCTCCCTGGCACTGCTTCTGACTGACAAGCAGATGGCGAGGGGGAGGCCTGCTTTTTTCATGTTGCTGGGTAAGAGGCTTACTCATCTGAACGGTGGACAGCACACCCTTGGGCACCCATCGCTGCCCCCCTCTTATTTATTTATTTTTTATTTGCTCTTTGTATACCGTCCTCCTTGCCAGAGCGACCGAGGGCAATTTACAACATTATAAAACCAAACAGTTATAAAAAAAACCTGATAATATAAAAATCATTAAAACCACAGCAGCAAATCACAAATTAAAAACTGATATTAAGAATAAAAAGATTAAAAGACTAACAGACCAAGGGAGAGATAGAGCTCAAATTAATCAGTGAACTGGGGTCATTGTACCATCTTCTTCTCACCAGGGCCCTTGCACCCCCATGGCGAATGTGTCAGTTCGCCGGTGCTTGGCACTGCTTGCCTTGCCTGTGCTATCTCCTGCTGGGCTGCCATCTGGGCCCTCTCGGGCTCCAGGGGCTGTGGACTGGCATGGGGTTGCTGCATCCCTTCAATCCCTGTGGGGTTGCTACCCTTGAAGCTGCCTGTGGACTTCCTCCTCTCCTCTCCATCTTTTTGATCTCCTTCTCCCAGCTTTATTAACAGTTTCACACAAGCATACAACATATGGCACACAATGACATGATCCATCATCCTTCACCACATTGTCACGCTATACTTCACTAGCCCTATTCAAATAGGCATTTACACAATTGATGATAGATGAATGCAACCTATTTCTGTATCCTTACAATAGCAAGAAGGAAATGTTCCTAGATCATTGTTTCAGGATGGTCCAGGATGGTCCAAGAACAGGACATTTTCACCATCATAGGGAATGAACAACCTGTGCTATTGATCAGCCTATCGGATAATTTGTTCTCAGGATTAAACTGGTCAATTTTACAAGGATGCCACACTATATGGTCTGCTTCTGGTAGCCAGCTAAGAAGACATTGAAGGATTTTCCATAATGCAAAATAATTGATTCAGGCATGTAATCACTTGAACCAGTTCAGAAAAGTCAGCATGCTGACACACATTCATAAGAATTGAGAGCAAAGTAAACAATGATTCCTATATTCAAACCAGCTACTGACAAGAGATAATCCTAATCCTATATTCTGATGATGTAAAAGAAAGTATAACAATCATTTTGCTTCTATTTGTACCCATTGGATAAAATACAGTTGATAAGTAATAAGTAGATGCACAGGAATAGGCCCATTGAATGAGTGAGTATTTGGAGATTCAATTCCTCTGTGAGTTCCATTGTCTCAAATGGGCCTGCTCAAGTTGCATCTTACAATACTAAAGTAGGCCCATTTGAATCAATGGCACCTGTGGAGGAGTTGATTCACCAAACCTCCTTTGACATGCAACCCTAAGCAACAGGATTACAACCATTGTACAGTAATACCTCATATAACATTAGTATCGAATAACACTAAAATCGCATAACATTAAGGAATCTGGGGGGAAGAATTGCATCAGATAACATTAAGATCCTATGGGATGCTTCAGATAACAACCGCTAAAGCCTGTGTGGTTACAATGTATCTCTATGGATCCCATAGGATTTTAACATGCATCAGATAACACTAAAAATCATATAACACCAAGACTTGTGGAACCAGGTTTTAGTGCTATATGAGGTTTTACTGTATTTTCATTGATTATTCATACTGTTTATTTATTTATATGAATGAAAATATATATGTTTGGATTTCCAGATGAAAATATATATGTTTGGATTTCACTAGATAGACAGACAGAGAGATACCCCAATCTCCAATATCAGACTACAATGCTGAATAAAGTAAATATCTGTGTTAGGCAGGCATCTACCCACTGCTTTTTAGATAATATACAGACAATTAGCAGCAGGAGATAATCCAGCCTATTTCAGTACCACATTATACTGAAACACTTTGTGGTACAGTATTTTGAAAAGAAAAGAAAAGTCTCCTGGTGGAAAAATTGTTTACATTTAGGTGATTTCTTTAATTTATTGAACCCCAACACTCTCAATCCATCTGAGAGAAATAAAACAAATATAAAATAAAAGGCAGCAATAAAAATAAATAATAGAAATAAAATAAAAGGCAGGTCTTCTTAAATTTCACTTAATAGTGAAAAGTAGAGACATCACATTGCAAACAAAAATTCATATAGTCAAAGCAATGGTATTCCCGGTGGTAATGTATGGTTTTGAGAGCTGGTATTGTAGACACAATGGGCACAGAGCTGAGCGAGTTGAGGATCAGAACACAGATTAACTCCCCTCTGGCCGTTGTTGTGAGCCCAGAGAAGAGAGCAATGTTCTCAGCTGCCTGCCAGACAATGGAGTCTTCTCTCTCAGGCCGTTGTTGTCTTAAATCTGATCTCAAATAAGATTAAATAACTCCATTGATAGACAGGCAGATAGAGAGAATTATAACTTATATAGAGAATGGAGGAGGGAGACGATACCATTTTTGGTAACATGGAAAGCTCTCACCTTCACATGGGGGTAGGGAATATACAAATCTCTAGCTTCCTACCACTGGATTGTAAAAAGATGTAAGCTGCTGTCTGTTTTCCCATATAACATCTAAGAATATACCTAGCTGGGACTGAAGAAATAACCATGAGTCATGAAAGCTTGCAATGTTTGGAATTTTTAAAGTGACCTTAAAAAAAAAGGTATCTTCCCCCTCCTGCATTTGTTTGATTTTATGAATGGGTCACACGGCTTAATTTTGTTTATACAGAGAAGTCAATAGAGGAATAGGTTACCACAAATAAATATTCACTTATTAATTTAGAAGGCTTATATTTTACCTTTAGATCAAATGATCACATTCTCCAATCGTGCCCTGTGATGATGATTTTGCGGAGGTCTTGAGCTATGCTCAGCTGAATCGATTAGAACATCTGTAGAACATCTTTATGCAACTGAATGTACAGTAAAACACTGGATAACGCTAAAATTTGGTTTCACAAGTCTTGGTGTTATCCGATTTTTAGTGTTATCCGATCCATGTTAAAATCCTATGGGATGGATCGGATAACGTTAAAGTTCCATAGAGATACATTGTAACTACGCAGGCTTTAGCAGTTGTTATCTGATCCATCCCATAGGACCTTAACGTTATTTGATCCAATTCTCCTCCCCAGATTACTTAACGTTATGCGATTTTAGCGTTATCCGATCCAATCATTATCCGGTGTTTTATTGTACTTGGGAGTCTTGTGACTATTTTAGGCTAACAACATATGACATAAGCTTTCACAGGTAACTACACATCAGTTGTCATAAATTGGTTCATCACTTTTCTGTAGGCAAGGAAATACTAAAACACAGCTTCCATTTTCAAATACAAAATTAATGAATGGGCCTTTTGGTGGAGGTGAGAACAATTAAAGGAATTGTTTTAAAATTAAGAGTCCCCAAGGCTGTAATGTCTGGTAAAACAAGACAAATACAGTACCTCTTTTCATTGTGTGGATTGGCTGAGACTCTGAAGTGTCTTTTCACCGTCTTTGTGGGGTACACAGAAAAAAGTCTCCTGTGGTATTTTTTAACCATAATTGGACATACCCTGGGCAACGACTACCTTGTGACAGCTAATCTTTCTCATACTAGGTCAGGTGAAAGGAACTGCAGAATGCAATTTACCAACAGCGTTTGAGGCAAACTTTTCTTAGGTCATATATTCCAACTTGGGCTAAAACATTTTAAGTATTCTATAGGAAAGATTATTGCAAAATGTTGGTGCCAAGCTCCACCATATGCAGCAGATAGCCTGTATCTGGGTGTGGAAAATAAGCATAAAGATTTCCAAGACATGTTTACCCGTTCTTATCTTTATAAACCTAAATGATCATTGTTTTTCTCTTTCTCTAGCACTTTGAAACAGAGATGATCACTGAACCCTAGAGTTGGATATGACTGGCTTTTGAGCAAGGGAAACCTTTACCTTTACCTTTAGCACCACTAGTTGTTTTTCTCCTTGATACACAGAGAGCATTTTGTTCATAAACAGATGTACATAAAATAAATTAACAGACTCTTTTAGCCTGCACTATCATGAATGGCATTTCTAAAACAATAAATGTATGCTTTCTATTTTTAGCTAAGAAGTTTCCACAGTAGTTTCAATTTTATCTATTTTTTTCCTTTATGACTCCACAAAGTCTTGGATAAATGTTTAACAATGCTTTCTTTATAGTGCCTCTAACTTCTCATTTACCCCATAGGAATATACAGATTTAAATAGCAGTGAGCCTCAGTCCCATTTATGAGATCTTCTTTCTCACTTTCAATTATCCACTCTGACTTCTGTCTCCTCTTGGATACACTACATCATATTTTTGTCACAGTCCTCTGCATAACTAATGGTACAGTAGTATTATTATTACTAGGAGCAATAGTGTAAATATTGTTAGGTTTTGTTGTTCAGTCACACAGTCAAGTCTGACCCTCTGCGACCACATGGATTACTGCATGCCAGGTTCCTCTGTCATCTGCCATCCTCCGTAGCCCACCCAGAGCTATATCCACTGTGTCAATGATGCCATCTAGCCATCTCATCCTCTGCCACCTCCTTCTCCCTTTGATCTTTCCCAGCATCAAGGCCTTCTCCAGTAAGTCCTCTCTTCTCATTTGGTAGCCAAAGTACTTGAGCTTCAGCTTCAATATTTGTCCTTCCAAGGAGCAGTCAGGGTTCATTTCCTTTAGGATTGACTGATTTGATCTCCTTGCAGTTCAGGGGACTCTCAAGAGTCTCCTCCAGCACCACAGTTCAAAGGCATCTATTCTTCTGCACTCAGTCTTCCTCCTGCACTCACAGTCATAAATTACCACTGAAAAGACCGTTGCTTTAACTAGGCGGACTTTTGTTTTCAGGATGATGTCTCTACTTTTTATTATGCTGCCTAGGTTTGCCATAGCTTGCCTCCCAAGAAGTAAGTGTCTTTTTATTTCATGGCTTCAGTCACCATCAGCAGTGATCCTAGATCCCAAGAAGGTAAAGTCTGTCACTGCTTCCATTTCTTCTCTTTCTATTTGTCAGGGAGTGATGGGGCCAGATGTCATGATCTTGATTTTCTTAATGTTGAGTTTCAGGCCAGGTTTTGCACTCTCCTCTTTCACCCTCATCAAGAGGCTCTTTAGGTCATCTTCACCTTCTGCCATTAGGGTAGTATCATCTGCATATCTCAGGTTGTTGATGTTTCTCCCAGCAATCTTAATTCCAGTTTGTTTTCCATCCAGCCCTGCATTACGCATGATGTACTCTGCATGTAAGTTAAATAAGCAGAGTTACAATATACAGACTTAATTGTTTGGTTATTTCTACATACAGTAAATTTTTCTGAATTACCTGGAAAATTGGGATTATGGTGGCTTTTGGAGTACAAGCCTATTGTTTGGTACTTAGGATGAGAGGGGAGAAAAGGAGAAGAAACATTGCTGCTTTGCTAATTTAAAGTTCTACCAGCTGCATATTATCTAGTGGAAAGCCTGCTCTATTCTATGTTCTATTCTGACCAGTAGTGGCTTTCCACAGTGCAAAAACCTCACATCTAGAGAGGCCAGCTGAACTCAAGGCCTTGCTTATGTAGCACATGCATTCTACTGAACTCAGATACCCTATTCAGTGTTCTGCATTACTTTTCTCCCAGACTTAAGTCCAATTCATATGTTGATTTCTGGTAGAGAAATTTCCCTAATGTAGAATTACCCAATGCTAGGGGATCCCAGAATAGGGCCACAGTGGCTTAGTGGTTAAGATGCTGAGCTTGATGACTGGAAGGCTGGCAGGTCAGCAAGAACCAAGATGGAGTGAGCTCCTGTCATCTGGCCTAGCTTCTTGGAACTAGATAACATCCAAGCTTTGTTCATGGCCATTTTATTTCCATGTCTTAGATTGCCAGAAGAGAAATAGTTATTGTACAATTCAATGTGACTAACACACACACACACACACACACACACACACACACACACACACACACACACACACACACACACACACACACACACACACACACACACACACACACACACACACACACACACACTTCCATCTTTGCACTTCCTTGCCATCACAACTCCTCAGTCTCAAGCAATACAAGGACATATTATGAGCTTGGGGTTGAGTTGAGAATCAAATAGTGGTGATATCTCTTTGCATGGTTTTTGGACAGAGGTATGCATCCTTGTTTCAATCAGAGCTATTGAAAGGTTGGAGCATTAATTTTATCTCAAGGCTTATATTAGAGGCTTTCTACTGGCTGCAGAGAAATGGAATATTTTTTGTCATAATGCAGATTTAAATATATCTATTTTACTTGAGTCAGCACCAAACATGACAAATATATTCTGGTCACTTCCCAAACCTGTCTGAATGATGAAATGAGAGAAGAATTATTTCTGTGTGTGGAACCGATGATCAACAACCATGTCAAAAGTTCATGGCCAAGGGAGAGGGAAAACATTACACAGGGCACACGTCCAAACAAAGCAGTAAATCAATACAAATTTTCTACAGCATTAAAAAACCAGCATTAGTACCCTTTCTATTAGATTTGTGATGTTTATGATAATCTCATAGATATTATTGCACCAATGCAGCTTGTTGGCATTACTCTCAATAATTTAAAACTGTACATTAAGGGCAAACAAGGATATTAAAAATAATTATCAGCATCAAGATGGAGACTAGGTGGAGTATAACATAAACATGTGGGGAAGGGCTGGCACCAAATCTTTGATACTTTAATAATATTCATGGAAAGGGTCCACAAACTCTGCAGCAGAGACATTATTTAAAGGGGGGGACATTTAAAGCCACTTTAAAAAAACAAAGACCATGACTAGCCAGGAGAAGTTGGAGTATTCCAATTCATTTTTAAAAGGCTCTTATTTCAGTGTGATCCACTTTCTCTCACACTTGAGCAATTCTTCCAATCACACAAGGTATGTTTTGTCTTCCATAAGATGGATCCAGAGACGATCTCAGAGCACTAAAATTTCTCCCCCTTTCAATTATTAATTTCCCAATCCTCACTTCCTTCTCTGTCTTTTGTTATATACAGGCCAGGGCTACTTCTTCTTTTTCCCTTAATCTACTTCCCATCAAACCAGTGCTGAATCAGAAATAATCCAGTGGTGGGCAGCATAAAATTTTGCTACCACACCGTGGGCAGAGCCTATGTCATGGGTGGAGCCAATATCATGGGCAGAGCCTATATAGTGGGTGGAGCCTACATCATGGACGGAGCCTACATCATGCACGATCTTGTCACGCCTGCCATATTGCCATGTATACATCTGTAAACACAGGCAGCATTGGCTCTTTGGCTATAAATGGAGATGAGCACTGCACCCAAGAGTTGGATATGACTGACTTTTAAGCAAGAGAGACCTTGAACCACTTGCAGGGACAAAACCTGATGGGTAGGGTAGGGCAGGGAGGTGGGCATGGTCACCCAATTTAGCTACCACCCTTTCCTGAAGGCCACCCAATTTTGCTTAAAAAAAAAACCTCCCGGGGGAGTGTGAACCTGTTGCTGCCCACCACTGATATAATCCAATTCTTTGAAAAGCCTCCAGTTTATGAATGTTGGACATTGTGCTCCTGCAGTTATCATTAAAATTTCCAGGTAAACTAATGTTGCCATGCCACTCTGCAGAATGTAGCATAGAAAGTTTGCTCCAATTTGCAAACCCTTTCCATGGATTAAGCAATCTGAAGGGGGGGGGGACACTTATATTGGATCAAAAGCCTTATGAACATATAGTATGCATTTCCCTCACCCTTTCAAATAAAATAAAAATAAAAATGGAGAGCTGGGAGTTAGCAAAGAGACCAAGGTAAATAGAAATCTGGGAAAGGCCACTTTAATTTGTCATAATTCATGTCTCTGCTACACTGTTGGAATCAAAATGGTGGTTTGATATCCACTCCTCCTCAGAACACTTCATATCTGCCAGGGTGCTACAAGTTCCAATAACATAGGAGTGGTTCTACCATAGTATATTTGCTGAAGGTTCATTTAAACTAGAGGAAGCTGTGGACTCAATTTGTGCCATAAGGGTCTTCCTATGGAGATCTGTACCAATGGGGATATGGCAAAAAAACAACAAACAAACAAACAAACAAAAACCAAGTTTAACCCACATCCATGTGGTTTCTAATGCCACTTTCACAGCTGAAGGCTGCTAACTAGCACATCTCTGTCACATCAGAACAGTCTTTGGGAAGTTTCAGCTAATAGATCAAAAATGGTGGACTGACAATCAATGAGATGAGATGGCCTAGGGCCATGATGGCAAACTTTGGACTTCAATTACCAGAAGCCCAGTTCAGCACTCCTGCCGATCAGGGTTTCAGGGAAATGAAGTTCAAGAACACTTGGAGTGCCAAGGTTTGTCATCACTGCACTAGGAGCAAATGAACTTGGATCAAGTTTATCACTGTAAAATATGTGAGTGTTCAAGGTGTTAAGAGACTGGGTCACATTGACGACATGGAAGAGCAGAAAACAGATTTCACTTCCACCTTGTCTAAACCAAACACTCTGTCCACTAAACAATGGAGTACATAACCTATTCAGTTTAACAAACTCACAGTCATAAGAAAGCAGAGATGAATAATTTATGATTTATGATATTGTAAGTCATCTCAGGGTTTGTGTTTTGGTGAGGAACTTAGAATTCTTTGTTGTTGTCCAACAGAATAGACAATTACTTTTACACAAAGAATTCTAAGCACCTCACCAAACAACAAATTGCAGCATTTTGTAACCTGGAACCATGACAGTTAAATTAGTATTAAAGTGGTGTGTAATGTAACCTGGTAGCTCACAATTGTAGCAAAGTTCAATGTGAAGATAATAATGTCCAATGGGGGTTTGTGGAACATTCCAGATACATTACAAAAATAACTAGAATGGAAGATGTGAGTTTGTAATGAAATTTGAAATTCTGCAAACAGACTAAATTATGGATTCTTGATGCATTTATTTGATTAACTTGGTTTATTCCAGTTGGCTTGGCTTTATGAACATGTATATTTTTTTAAATCTTATCTAGAGAGAATATTAACCCACCCAAACCTGTTGCCTCAAAAATTCCACCAAGAGTCTAGCAGATCATATTGTCTGAAGATGTCATCCATTCATAGACCATTTAGATTTTTTGACTGCAGAAGATGGTTAGGCATTGAAGCTGTAATTCCAAATTTGATTTCCCCACCTACAAGCACAAATGGTAAACCCAATAATACATAATGCTTATAAACATCCTCTTGGCTGCTTTAATTCCTAGGCATCTTCTGTGATCAAAAAATCTAAATGGTCTCAGAACTGGGAATGTCTGATTAATTGGAAATTTTTGAGGGAGAAGGAGGAAGAAACAAATCTTTTAAAAAGATAATCATACTTTTAGAAAGGATTATTTGTTTTCAATTATACTAATGAGCAGAATGAACGCTAAACTTCTGACTTCACAAGTAGTGTTGGGAAAAATCATTACTTTACTATAAAGTGTACCATTGGGTGTGCAGATTTCTTTTGAGCAGACATATGTGGGATTACATTGCATTTTATATGCCCTTGATTTCTTTTTTCTTCTTTTTTCTCTTTCTTTAAAGATAAGCAGAAGAGCTAACATGTTACAAAATTACATTTTATAAGACCTATCATACATGGTTTGTTTTAAAGTAATGATTAGTAGAGTGCATAATACATTCATATTATTTCAACACTATCATTTTCAACTGTATTTCTAAAGGTCTTCCTTGCTTTCCATCTGCTATATTGAAATAATCTGTCCTTGGAAGTTTTCTTCTGAGATTAGTTTCCTGTCAAAATGTAGGGGAGTTACATTTCTTAGTCTCATTTATTTCTTGTGCCTCTGACAATCTAAATGACTGGGGTTGCAAATTATTATATTGGCACACGGCAGGTGAGACATCCAGAGACATTCATTATGACTTTTGATGTCTCTGTTCCTGACTATCTGTAGGCTGCAACTCAAATAACTGCTAGCCTTTTGGTTAATGCTCAGAGTCTCATTCAGTTTTGAGACACTCCTATCCTCAAGAAGAGTGGGAATCTGAAGATAAAGGCTATATTGGTAATCACTGGGGGGCAGAGACAAGTCTGTTTACCAGTAGACTTCTTCTGAATAAAAAACTTCTCATAAGCAAGGCTTTTCTCAGACATGGGACTTTTGTTAGACTTCGGTCAATAGTCTGCAGCCTTAACAGGGAGGGAGCTCACAGAACTCAAGTTTACAGACCTTCAATCTAGGTAAGAGGAAGTCAACAAGAGCATCTGAAAATGAAATACAAGTAGGCCATAGGTTGAGGGAGTGAACTGATGGATGGGTCTCTGGATGAAATGTAAAACAAAAATACAGAGAAAGGACTAGAATAAGAAAAGTCTCCTCCTTTGTTAGTTAGATGGCATTCTGAAGAAGTTTAAAATATTATGTAGACATATCTCCTTTCCAAGAATAATGGCTATATTTGGTCCTTTGTTCATTACCAGACCTCCTTAGTGTATGGGATCATGGGTATTAGTCTTTGCTGCATTCTTCTCACAGAAAACTAATGATGTGAATTTCACAGCCTCTTACTCTCAGAAAGAAACATAGCACTGTCCCAATTCCTTCACAAAGCAACATCTTTCCTCTTGATTCACCTGGAGAGGGCAAGAGAAAGAAAAAGTTAGACAAGATTTTTGGAAATTCACCAGCAGAACATCATCTTTTCTGCATATGACCTACTGGATAAGGCATTAAGCTGTGCAGTTTTGAGAAGTTTCTTGGGAAGAACAGAAGCCAAAAATAATGGAGGCTTTATTTATTTATTTGTATTAGAGTGTTGCACAATTCAAGGCTTTATTTATTTATTTGTATTAGAGTGTTGCACAATTCAAGTTTATTTATGTATATGAAGGATAAACACAATTAAAATAAAATAACAGTAGTTGTTCTTTATGGCAAGTGAAATCAAGAGTTCCTTTTTGGATTGAGAGGCACTTACCATACTAGCAATAGCAGTGGCAATTACACATATATACTGCCCCATATCACTTAGTGCACTCTCTGAGTGGTTAACAAGGTAATTAGCATTTTTGTTCCTGACATGCTGGGTACACGTGTTTCTGACTTTGGTAGGATGGAAGGCTGAGTCAACCTTGAGCCTGCATCAGAATTGAATGCAGATCAACAGAGTTTTGCCTGTTTTACACTGTGCCATGAGAGCGAATTAATAGAAATTATTGTCATTTGTGGTCCTAGAAAGGACCAATGGGTTGTTTTGTTAATCAGGAAATTTAGAGTCCAGTTCTTGTAGATAGGAAGGAGTGGCTGGCTGCATATTGTTGCCCAAGGGTCACCTGAGTGTACTCACAAGGCTTTCCGCTTGTTGGGGAGACTCCTTCTATGTCCCCAAAAATTGAGATGGGAAGCAATACGCATTCTACTTGGTTTTATTTTTATGGGAAAGTTAAATGAAGCAAGTGGATGTAGATGGACTTCATGGCTAAATAACCTGAGATAATTTTATTATTATTATTATTATTTATTTATTTATTTTTTCAAATTTATACCCGGCCTTGCTCAGGCGAACCTGACTCTAGGCGGCTAGTTGTGTGGAATATTCTCTGAAGAACAGTTCCAAGGAGTTAAGAAAAGGAAGACTATTGCCATGCTGATAGCCAATATCCGGAACCGATATGACACTTGAAGAAGAAGTGAAAGTGATAGCAGGGAGTCTTGGCATGATGACAATTGGCAAGAACAAAAATTATGAGTACTCATCACTTTGAGGGAGAAGTGTGTGAGGGAGAAGTGTTGGAAAATACAGTAAAACCTCAGATAATGCTAAAACTTGGTTCCACAAGTCTTGGTATTATCCAATTTTTAGTGTTATCCGATGCATGTTAAAATCCTATGGGATGCATCGGATAATGTTAAAGCTCCATAGAGATACATTGTAACAGCACAGGCTTTAGCGGTTGTTATCTGATGCATCCCATAGGATCTTAATGTTATTTGATGCAATTCTCCCCCTCTCCCCGATTGCTTAACATTATGCAATTTTAGTGTTATCTGATACAAATGTTATCCAAGGTATTACTATATGGTGAAATGTGCAGCAGCATCTTTAGCACTTGTGTTACAAATCTGATTCTTGTCATGCAGGGATGTGGGTTAAGCTGGGAAGGAATAATTTGTTGCAATCTTTAAAAAAAATGTCAGTGGACTGCCTTTCTTTTTAAATTAGTCTGTTCCATGCATAGGTGGTGTTTCAATCAGAACACTCTGCTGCCCATCTGTCCTTAATGTGTAATTTGCTTTTGTGTTTGCAGGGTCCATAGGCAGCTAATTTTATGCCCAAACCTCAATAACATATTGTTTTCAGTTAAGTAAAGCTATTTTTCAAAACAATATCTGCTTAAGGGAAGGGTGCTTTTGATTGAGTTAAAAGCAAAAGCAAAACAAAACAAACCCCTAATTAAGGGAAATGGTAAGTAACTAAAATCTTGCCATGAGGGAAGACATCTTCTAGCAAACCATATTTCTAAACAGCTAGAAATAACCCTGATTTTACAACCACATATGGTAGTTTCTCTTCTTGCTTAATAATGCTCCCAACTCAACAGCAACTAGGAGTCATTTAATACAAATAACTGAATTTCAGCTAATTTTCCATCTGTTGTTCCAGATTGGTTACTATGCTGATGTTGAACTCACTTAGACCGCCATTATGTTTTACTCCTTGTTTGATGAACGCAACAGAATACAGGACTTTGGCAGGGGAGAATCAAATCCTGACATTTTCTATGAGTTTTCTGCATCGAGTTCACAAACACAGTCACTTTTTATAAGGCAATAGAAACATGGTTATGGATTTGGAATTAATTCCACTCAAAGATTGCTTTTGCCCCTTTTGTCCCTACAATTCCTGCTGTGGTGTAGTTTGAGCAGTTTTGGCTAGGAAAACATTCAATTTGTGGCTGTTCAGCTATAAGAAATAGAGTCAGCTGAACTTGCATTAGCCAATGACACCAACAAGAAAATGACCAGAGTTCAGTAAGTCATGTCAAACTCTGTCCCATATCCCACATGGTTGTTCACTTGATTGCAACACAAAGCTGAAAACTCTATATAGGAATGAGCCTGGACAAAACACAACTCTAAGAACCAGAAATGTAGTGGGGCAATGAAAGAAGCAGAAGATCTGTTGTATTCTGGAGCTTTGAAAAAGTTAATAGCCATGTTAAATTAGGTTGAAGGCGACTGAGAGGGGATATGATAGCACTCTTCCAATACCTGAATGGGAACTGTAAAGACAAAGGGGTGCATCTGTTCTCAATCATCCTAGAGTGCAGAATGTGTAATTACTGGCTCAAACTCAAGGAACCCAAATACTGTATAGGCAAAATATCAGGAAAAAACTCTTATCAGTTAGAGGAGCAGTATGACAATGGAACTAATTACCTCTGGATGTAGTGAGTGCTCCAACAGTGGAAAAATTCAAGACAGAATTTGACAGTCATCTGTTAAATCTGCTTTGATTTGGATTCTTGCATTGAGCAGGGGGTTAGACTCAATGGCCTAAAATGCCCCTTCTGTGTTTCCATGATTCTATAATTGGGGATCCTTGGCCTTGTAGTTGGAAATAAAGAGCCCAAGCACTAACTTTTCCCACCTTAGTTATATCTCATCACCCAGCCCGGGTGTCCTTATTTAGTCCCGCCTGAGTGTTCTTCTTTTTAAGGGGATTGGGGAGGTTTTATAAACACTTTTAGATAGTTTTACAATCTTTAGTTTTAATTATTTCTGGGTATAGGTTTTAACTGACACTGTGAGTACCCTGGGTCGCTTAGGTGAAAAGGGCAGTTGTATAAATCTAACAAATTAAAAATAAAATAAATGAACTCTGTGTTATAAGAGTACTGTCTGGTGAACAACTATCTATTGGGAGAATGTTCTATATAGGATCAGAATTAGCAATGTCTAGGGCAAGGGTTGGCAACCTACAGACCATGGGCTGGATCCAGCCCATGGCACCAAATCCTCTCGCCCACACCCTTGCTTCAGTAGCCACCACCGTTGGAAGCAGCTCTGCACACATTTATGACAGCCGTAAATGTGTTTACGACAGCTGTGGATGCATTTATGGCAGTGTTTACAGTGGGGGTGGGCACAAGTCTGGGCCCCTCAACTCTCTGACTTAAAAAGGTTGCTGACACCTGGTCTAGGGCTTTACATCCCTAATATTTAGCTGGCTGTTTTCATGCATTTCCCACCAGAAAACCTTTTTTACATGAACTCACCTCATGAACTCAAGTGAAAAAAAAAACTTTTTTGTGGAAGTGTGTGGGAGGATAAACTATGGCAAAATTATCTTCCATATTCTCTGGAGAGCAGTAGGAAGGTTTTGAGTCTTAAAAAAATTGAGGGTGTTGTATGCAATAATTTTCATAACAAAAATTCCATGGCATGAAAAGGAACACATTTAAATATACATTTTGAAAAAATACAAATGGTTTATTTTAGTTAAAAAAGATTAAACCTCATTATTGAAAACAATTGGCAATTAGGCTGGAATAAATGAAGACTACATGTTCCTTTTGTGATTTGATACTGACAAAGCAAAATTAAAACAACTTATTTTCCCCACAATTCAGCTTATCACAATGATGTTTAAACCGATGTTATTTGAATTTGAATGTACTAAATAAAGAATTAATTGTGATTTTTATCACTCTGCTTTCATATGCTATAGTAACCAGGGGATAAACAAAGTAACACAGAAATTGATGTTGTTTCACTTCTAGAATATTAAGCTACCAGACTGTAGTATTTGCTAAACTGCATATTAGTTCAGCTCTCTCAACTAATGTGTATCAGGCTAATCATTTTGCTTGCTATTGTATATTGCTCTGAGCTACTTCTCATCACTAGCCCTTTAGCCAATATTCAGGCAGCCTCTTATTGTTTGTACAGCTGAGCTATTGATCAGTTTCAATTCCCATAGGTATTTACTGTTTCTCATATTGGTACTTTCTCCTAACTGAGTAGCAAGAGATTTCTGGAGGCAAAAATAAATAAATAAATAAATTGTATAAGATTTCAACAGGTGCAACTCTGATTTCCCTTTATGAAATAAAAACCTGAAAGCAAGTTTAATCGGGCTTTCACAATTCTCAGAATTTAGCAATCCTGTATGCTGATGTAAAAAAATAAAAGATGTGTAAAATAAAACCTCTACCAGCATGGAAATAGGTTGGACATGAGGTTTGTTGTTGTTCAGTCGCACATTCAATTCCAACCCTTTGCAACCCCATGGACAATTGCATGGCAGGCACCTCTATCCTCCACCATCCTTCTCAACCTGTCCAACTCTGTGCCCATTTCATCAGCAATACCATCTAGCCACCTCATTTTCTTCTGTCCCCTTCTTCTTTTGCCCTCAACCTTCCCCAGCATCAAGGCTTTCTCAATTGAATCCTCTCTTCTCATCTGATATCCAAAGTACTTCAGCTTTATCTTCACTATTTGACCTTCCAAGAAGCAGTCAGGGTTGATTTCTCCTAAGATCGACCTGTTTGTTTTCCTCGCTGTCCAGGGTACGCTCAAGACATGAGGCTGCAGCATGTCTTAAGAGACAAGAGGATCTAAATCACGAGTGGACATCTGTGGTCCTTCAGATATTTTGAGGCTGGAGAGCCCATAATTCCTTACCATTATCTGCACTGACTAGGCCTGATGAAAATTCTAGGCCAAAAATTCTAAATAGACATAGTTATTCAGCCCTTACCTATGTCTATACACAGAAATTCCCCATATTTCAGTATAGACGTTTGACTTCATTGCTGATTTTGCATTGGATCACCTGAATACCACATCCTGGCTGTTGTTATTTTTTAAGACTATGCAAAAAGTTTTCATTGACATTTTATAACCAGATGCATTGATTAAAAAAAAGCATTACTGTATATGGTGAACACATACCAGAATAATTCAGTCTGCTAAGTGTACTTCTTAATTGCAAATGGTCTTTTTATTAGAAGTTCATTAAAAATTAATTAAAGTAATAACTGTATGGAAGATGATTGTACCATTACAGTTAAAAATGTTGACCTCTGTCTCTTTTCCCAAAATTAATATAGTTCTAATGTTTCCTTGTATTGTTTACAAGTGTTTAAAGATCACATTCTGCAACATGCACATGCACCACCCCAAAATCTCTCTCTCTCTCTCTCTCTCTCTCTCTCTCTCACACACACACACACACACACACACACACACACACACACACACACACACACACACACACACACACACACACACACACACACACACACACACAGAGAGAGAGAGATTGTAGTGAACTAGACCCACAGGTTTATTAACTATTAACTATTAACTATTAACTGAAATATCATTTTTCTCACAGCAGGCCTGTCATAGTGTGGATATCTGGGCCCAGAACCATGGGCAAATCACAGACACTGAGAACATGCTGTGCCCCAGGACAGCCTGTTCTGGGCTGGCAAAATATCAATAGATCCTGGCTGTACATTACTCATACAAGCCTTGTTACCTTAAGCTAGCACATCCGTAGCCTGCCACCCATACACTCCACATCTCAGAGAATGAATCACATGTTCCATATATCCAATATGGTAGGCGCATGACCATCCCCCAACTGTACCTTGGGAACTCACTATTATTAACTTCCTTTCCACACTACCCACCCATATGAACTATTGACATACAACATCCTAGATGTGCTCATCAGAGTTCTGTGAGCAGGCAGTACAGGATAGTTGGAAACTTCCAGACATCTTTTGTTCAATACGCCAATCAGGTGAAAAAGGCCAAACAAATCCTATCCAGCCCTGAAGCAACCAGCTAGACTGGAATTGGATCCACAGGGTGGTCAATCAATCAATCAATCAAACTTTATTGTGGTCGATGACCAGTAGAGTAAAAAGGGTTTAGGTGCATGAAATACCATCAAAATGCACCCCTGTAAACACATTCATTTGGATTAAAACAGAACAGAATAAAATCAGTTTTTAAATTTCTGCTACATTTGGGACAGATATCTGGTTAAAAAAGGATAAAACAGTTTAAAAGTTATACTTGCAGTTATAAATTAAGGATAAAAATGTCTTTCTAAAAATGCACATAGTAGATACCAATTGCATTAGTAGGATACAAACAGAATTACTAGTGCACAATTAAAATTGTTATTGTTGGATCCACAGGGTGGGTGAGCCACTCAAATCTAGGGTTACCATATCTCAGGATTTGTCCTGAGATTAAATATGGTAACCCTACTCAAATCTCAAAAGAGGCCCGATGAAAGCACTGACCTGCCTTTATAAAGGCTTCATTTCTCCCCTCTTGCTGACTGCCTGGCAAGCACCCATTGGTGTTCACAAATGGCCAGATACATTCTGAGATGTGGGGAGGCAGAGAGCCCTTATCCAACATCTTCACACTCCTTGGAGGCAGGCCTTAGTCTAGCCTAGACATTTGGAATGTAAACTGAAGTGTTGCCTATCTCTTTTCTGTATGGAGAGAAAGAGAGTTTCATTATAGAAGATACAATGGACAATTCACTTCATTTTTAAAAAGTATTTTTAAATGAAGTGAAAGTATACAAGTCTAAAGTGAAAGTCCACAGGTTTAAAGAGGTAGTATGCCCCGGGGGGGGGGGCTGTGGTGGCATAGTGGTTAAGACATTGAACCTGATGACTGGAAGGTTGGCAGGCCAGCAGTTTAAGACCTGAGTGAGCTCCCGTCTCTGTCCCAGCTCCTGCCAACCTAACAGTTTGAAAGCAAGAAATTGCACTTATATAAATAGGTACCACTTTGGTGGGAAGGTAACAGTGTTCTGTGCACTCTGTTGTCTAGTCATGCCTGCCACATGTCCACAAAAACCTTTTGCAGATGCAGACATTGCTGGCTCTTTGGCTAGATAGAGAGATGACCACCCAACCCTAGAGTCGGATATGGCTGTCTTTACCTTTATCAATGGCCCATGACACATTTATGCATACAATTTGATCAAAAATAATAATGCTATATCTGCTGACCTTTCTCTGGCAATTTCTCATGAGTTATATTGGCTGTAAATGTTTTATGCTTTAGGAGATGGTGTGTTTTGCTGATATATATGGTCAGTGTGATTGTTTGTGTTCTTGGAGTCAATAGGGACATAGAACAAATTCAAAGCATTGTGAGTACACTCAGGCCAACAATGTAGAGATGACAAAACCTTCTGATCCATAAGCACTGCACTGTACTCTACAATATTCTGATATGGAGAAAGAAAATATAACCAAGAGAGGAGAGTCAGAGAAGGTGTGTAAATTGGTGGAATAAAGTTCAGACTCCTTTAACTTTCCAGATGTTGACGAAATTCTACTCCTGTCAGGTTCATCACTGAAGATTAATAGGCAATATATACAGTATGTTTGTGTTTCTGGAAAGGGACTGTACAGTAAAACCCCTACTTACATACAAAGTCTATTCTGTAGGATTTTATGTAAATCAGTTTTTTACTTAACTTGAAGCAAACCCCTACGAACTATGAATTATTTACATAACTTGAAGAAAACCCATAGGAAAAATTATTTTTTTACTTAACTCGAAGAAAACCCATCAGAAAATGATATTTATGTAAATTGAAACAACCCCTTAGGAAAAATGAATTTTTTACATAACTCAAAACAAACCCATAGGAAATTACTACTACTACTTACTTTATTACAGACATTGTGTTATGTAAATTAGGACATTTATGTAGATTGGGACATGGTTTTAGTGCAAAAATCATTATGTAAGTCAAATTTTATGTAACTTGAGGCATATGTAAGTCGGGGTTTTATTGTACTTTTGTTCTGCTCTCAGATTATTATCTGAAACAATGACACTTTTGTATGCAAACCCTTTAGGAAGGCAAGACAAATGACTCTGATATTCAACAACATTGGATGTTAGAAACAGTCAGTCCTGATGATACAATCCTATATGTATTTACTTAGTAGTGTGTCCCATTGTATTGAATGAGGCTTGTTCCTAGATAAATGGACACAGAATCCAGTTCAGGTTTATATATACAGTACTACTCTATGAACCATTATCAGTCCAGTAGGAAGATGCTAAATCTTACCTGTGATTCTATTTCCCCTCTCCAACTTTCCTGTATTTTCAGTTTTGGAAAGAAAAAAAAAGGCTGCATAATGTTTTGAAAACAGCATTCCTTCATATCCCAATTAACATCCCTTCTCTGTCTTTCTACTAACAAATCAAGGTAAAGACAAAAAAAAGAAGTAGTTGTTCAATGGGGTAGGTTCAGTGATGGGACTATGCCGGTTCCAACCAGTTCCATAGAACCGGTAGGAACAAACCCGGAGGGTTCTCCGGGAGGGTAGACCTTTTTTTTTTAGGCGTCCGGTTCCGACACCTCAAAATAAATAAATAAATAAATAAAAATTGGAGCCAAAATGACTCCAATTGAGTGTGCATGTGCAGAAATTAATCTGACACATGCATACTGCAATTGTGAATCGTGCATGCACAGATTGAATTTCTGTGCATGTGCGATTAGAGGCAGCCTTTTGCTGCCTAGTAGTTGCTGGAGCCACCTTTTCGGAGTGGCTCCAGTGGCAGTGGTGGTGGCGGCGGAAACAGCAGCAGCAGGCAATGGAGGAAGCGGCGGCAGGCAGCGGCAGGGACAGCAGTGGCAGGCAACGGCAGGAAGTGGCAGCAGTCGGCAGGGGGGAAGCAGCGGCAGGCAATGGTGGGAAGCAGTGGAAAGCAATGGTGGGGAGTAGTGGCAAGAGGTGGGCGGTGGAAGGTGGTGGCAGTGACAGAAGCGGCAGGCAGTGGCGGCAGGTGACAGCGGCAGCAAGTGGTGGCTGGTGGCGGCTCTGGAGGAGGAGGAGGAGGAGGAGGAGGCTGCAGTTGGGGGGCAGCACACCTTACTGTGCGGCCCCAGGCCATGGGGGCTCGTTGGCCCCAAGGAGGGTAAGTAAGTGAGGGTTTTGTGTTTGGGGTGGGTGGGTCGTTTATTTGTGTTTTGGGTAGGTGGGTGTATTTTTATTTTATTTTATTTCTTTATTTATTTTAGTTATTTAAGTTATTTACGGGTTTGTGTTGTGGTTATTTGGGTGGGTGGGTGGGTTGAGGTGTGTGTGTGTCTGTGTGTTTATTTCAATTTTTTAAAAAAATATTTTTTAATTTTTTTTAATTTTATAAATTTTATTTTTGGCCCCGCCCACAGCATCATGATGCCATGACATTAGCTCCGCCCCACTGTGATGAAATCACGGTGGGGTAGAAATTTTTTTATCATCCCAACACTGGGTAGGTTAATATATTACAATTGCTGAAGATTGCCCCTTTTATCTTTTTCCATGTTGTCTTGCTTCCTGTTTTCAATCTTGTCTCTTTCAGTCTTCTTACATAATCCTTTTCTCAAGTCTGTCATTTTTCCTCTCTCCTGTATGCACACCCAGCTAGCAGCAGCTCCAGTACAAATACACAGCATCTTCATTCCTATCAGGCAGATATTGAATTCTCCTTCCAGATGTGCATCCTTCCATAAATTCCACTAGAATTACAACACCATTTCCTCTTTTCAAGCAGGACTTGCACAAAGACACAGAGTGATTTTCCCCAATTATTCACCTTGCTAGGTGCATTTTATTAATGATTGCTTATTTCTACTTCTCCCCTTCTTGTTGCCTTGACAACAGGTTGTCTTTCTCCCACCCCTCCTTCCCTTGCTAAAGTTGATCTTTAGCTTTTTCGTTAAGACTTGGCCATTTGCATTAGCAAAATGTCCAGTCTAAGTGATGATAACTGGATTGACTGCAATATTTAGAAATCTGAAGAATACTTGAGAAATAAGTTATCTTGGATGATTTTCCAAGTCTTGTCATGCTCAGTCTTCTTGCTATTTCCTCCCTGACAGAAATGAGATGTCTTGGCTTCTCATGAAAACAAGCCCCCAAACATGTTGCTCCCCTGCCTTTTTAAAAATGTCATCAGTTCTTTTCTGCATTGCCAAATTTTGCTCAACTTGATTTCCTTTCTGAAGAATCTTATTGAAAAGGATGCCAATGTGTGAAGGAATTTAAAAAAAAAATCTGAAAGAAATCTTATGTGAATTTTAGGGTAGGGAGAGAAACTTATTGCCATTGGTGGGAAGTCAAAAAATTTACTACCCCACCGTGATGTCATGACATTGTGGGTGGAGCCAACATTGTGGGTGGAGCCAAAGAAAAAATAAGAAAATAAAATAAAAATAAGCACACACACACATACACCCCTCAACCCACCCACCCACCCACCCACAACACAAGGACAGCAAGGAGGACAGCAAGGAGGACAGCAAGGAGGCCGTGCATATGTGCCAAGCACTTTAGGCATGCATGCACACCAAGTGCTTGGCACGCATGTGCAGTGGGGGAACCAGTGAAAAGGTAAGCCCCAAAGGTGGTCCCCCCCAAAAAAAAAGCTGCTACCGGTTCTTCGGGACACTGGGGAAAGTTACTACCAGTTCTGGCGCTCGGGTGAGAACCTGTTACATCCCATCACTGCTTATTGCATAGTGAAATTTCACTGCAAGGAAAAAAGACATTTCTTTTAGATTCCAAGAATTAAAGGCTACAAAAGTCACATCCTTATACAACATATTAATGCCCATCTTTCCTTGAAATACAAGCATCCATGGATGATTAGACATTAAACACTTGGATGTAAACTTCAATCAAATCTTGTAAAACACCCAATGGCTGGAACTCGTATTCCTACTCTTATACTGACTAACCTGCAAATCAAGAGTCCCAAGAAATGCAACAATTCCTCTTACTGACAAGGAAAGATTGTAAATTACATTTTTTTTCTTATGCAGAGCAATGGGCAGAGCAACGGGACATCAGCTGAGTCACTGGGAAAGAAGACAGAATTGTTTCTGCAAGTGGCTTTTATTTACATCCTGTGGACGACTCTTGGTTCTTGCATTTAAGTGGGGGGAACACCTTTTCCTGAGAGCTATTCAGCTCAAAAAGAATGAAGGCAGGGATTTAAAGGTGCTGGTTATCACCTTTAAAGCTATACATGGTAGTGGACCAGGATACTTAAGAGACCGCATCACCCCGAGGACATCTGTCCATCCCACCAGAGCAGACTGAGAGGCTCTTTGATTGTGCGATTGGACGGAAAAGTGCACCTGTCTTGCAACAGAAAGAGGGCCTTCTCTGTGTCTGCTCCAGCCCTATGGAACCTCCTACCAGTTGAGTTACATATGCAGACAGAGCTGCTGCCCTTTAGGAAGGGAGTAAAAACCTGGCTGGCACGATGGTTTTAGGGGACGGGTGGTATAACGACCCCAGCCCGTTGGTTAATCTGAGCCCCCTCGTCCTCAATTTGTTTACTGTAATTTTAGTTTAATCTTTTAATCTGTTTTAGCTAGTTATAAACTTTTGACTTAATAACTTTTTAAATTGGTTTTAACTGTTATTGATGTTCTTGTTGTAAATCACCCTGGGTCACTTCGGTGAGGAGGGCAATAAACAAACTTGACAAATAAATAAATAAATTTATGTCCACAACTATTTCTGCTTAACTTTTAAATATTTTTTGCATACAGCCAGACGCTTCAACAAAGGGCGACAGAAGTATTTATAATTCTTCATCTTTATATTTCATATCTAGTCAGGTTTTTTTTGACAACCTATGCATTAAGTAACATCTAATTAAACACCATGAACAATGGCCTAATTGTGGAAAGAAACTACATATAATTCTGCCTACTGTGCAGATGACTCACTCTGCATTGAAATTTTCTTTTGGAATATATTTTCTTGTAAGTGTTTATGTAAAGCAAGAACACTCTTATGTCTCCCTTTCTCTCTCCTCTTCCTTTTTTAAAACTACTGCATTCTTCATTAGATGAACATGAATGTTAACATCCTTAATACTTCCTGCTATGCACTCCATCACTACTTGCTGCTTATAAAGAATTTTTCATTTATTATTCTTTTTCCATTTAATATTAATTTGGAGCACAAAGCACTGATCAAAATCATATCAAGGCATGCTGGTTGCTTTCTTGATTCAGCTTCGATGTTTCTATAGAAACTGAAGGCTGTGAGTTTTTACATTGATGAAAAATCGAATAAATGGCTTTATATTTGGTACGGTATTATACATATTTCAAGTCTTTTGCATGTGTAAGTTATTTTGTATTTCTTCCAACCAGTCACTTCCTTCCTAGCATACAAATCCTAGTATGCTTTAGGACAGCAGTGGTGAACCTGTGGCATACGTACCAGATGGAACACTAACAGCCCTCTCTGTGGGCATGCACACCTTTGCCCCAACAGCCCAATGGGAGTACAGTAATACCTCAGATAACGTTTGCATCAGATAACGCTAAAACCGCATAATGTTAAGCAATCTGGGGAAAAATTGAATCACATAACGTTAAAATCCTATGGGATGAATCAGATAATGTTTGCTAAAGCCTGTACCAGTTACAATGTATCTCTATGGAGTTTTTACGTTATCCGATGCATTCCATAGGATTTTAACATTATCCGATGCATGCATCAGATAACGTTAAAAATCGGATAACACTAAGACTTGTGGAAGCAAGTTTTAGTGTTATCTAAGGTTTTACTGTAATTCCTTCCTCCCCCCAGCATGGAGTTCAACTCACCCCTCTGTCCAGCAATGGGAGTGCTTCCTCCCTCACCCAACACAGAATCCATCCCACCCTTATGTTTGGGCACTCGGTCTCTAAAAGGTTCAATACCACTGCTTTTGGATATTCTGAGAAGGCTTTGCATACTGATAGATGTAAAAGCTAAGCATTAAAATGAGGGTATTCTCAGCAGTTGGCATTTTCCTTTGGAATGCCTTAGCCAGGGATATTTTTTATCTAACCTGCAGAAACTTGGCTTCATTCTCACTTAGGTAGGAATCCTGTGACTTTGTTTGCACCACTTCAGACTGCAAATGGAGGACTAAAAATGTCTGAAATCCAGTTGCTTAACGTAGTAATTTTCACTAGAGGAGGCCTGCTGAATCCCTGAAGATTTGGTGAGTCAATGCCTGCATAAATTTCACTGATTCACAAGAGAGCACTCTACTTACAATTTCCCTTAGTGTAGTCAACCACAAGTAGAATAGGGCTATTTGAATCAAAGGAACTCATGGTGGTATACGTTCACAAACTCCCCAATGAGTCAAGCACAACTTACTAGGTTGAGCCCCTGCATTTCAACTAATGCAAAATATGCATGTACTTACATTGAGTCAGAACATCAACTCATCTCCAGCCCCATGGTGGGGAGAGAATTTACCAGGACGGGAAGGTGTGCACTGTTGCTCAAAGCCCATACCTTAAAGGGAAACACTATCTCGGCATTTTCCACTTCACTTCCTCTCTTCAGTCTCTGCTCTGCTCCATGGGAGAAAGTCTGAAGATCTACAGGCAGCTTCAGAAGAAGCTGCCAAAGCTGCCCAAAGTGCTTTGTAATTTCTTCCATGGAGCAGAACAGAGACTGGTGAGAGGAATTGAAGTGGGAAATGCTGAGGTGGTGTTTCCCTTTAAGATATGGGCTTTGAGGAGCAGTGTGCACCCATCTGTCCCAGTAAATTCTCTCTCCACCACGGGCCAACTCATCTCACCCCGAACCTTGAACAAGATACTTATTGATTGAACAAGATAGAAACATCCCCTTTCAAAGATTTCTGACCCTGCCTTTAACTGTTGGGGATTGCACATACAACCTTTTGCACACAAAGCATGTGCTCTGCCACTAAGCTACAGCTAGGGCTAGCAGTCCTCACTTGATTCATGTTTTATTTGTGAGAATTAGAAACTATTATTTTCTCTACTGCAGGGAAAAAAATGAACATCTTTGTGAAATGGTGAATT
Organism: Furcifer pardalis; assembly: GCA_030440675.1. Classification (NCBI taxonomy): domain Eukaryota; kingdom Metazoa; phylum Chordata; class Lepidosauria; order Squamata; family Chamaeleonidae; genus Furcifer; species Furcifer pardalis. The sequence continues at coordinate 163,972,620 of CP126891.1, read as the reverse complement.
ATTATCAACCACTGTTGATGCATTCATTGCATTGATGCATTGATCCATTGATGCATTCATGAGAACAATCTTGCAAATCATGCTTTTTTGTAGAATTAGGGCAGTTGATATTTTTCATTTATATATAGTATTGGATAGATTATTTGTGTCTTTTTGATCTATCTCTCTATCAATCATGCTATTTTTTCCATGATGGAAAAATCTACCAGTTTTGCATAGTGACATTCATTCATTCACATAGTGTACCGCCACAATTGATGACACAACTTTTTCAAAAAGGTACTTCATATTACATTTGCATACTGGAGGTGAGATTTCATCCAGACTAACAATTTATTTGCAAGGAATCTTGTTGCGTTAGGACAGCCTGACTCAGCAAGAACATCTATTTTTGCAAGATTTCTTCACATTTTTAGCTACAACCCTTTCCTCTTTCCCCACATCAAGGAAAAAATCTCTAATTTATAAAATAATTTTCTAAATCCATGGGTTTGGAATGTGAGTGTTATGGACAAACATTCAGTTATACAACTGCTGTCTATAGTTGGTAGTGATGTAGGTCAGATACGGGTTTATAACTTTTGGGGAAACTAAGCCTAAGTCTTGAGAAATAAAGCTTCTTATTGGGTAAAATAAAATATTCTTTAGGCTTTTTGATAGAACTAACTTTTTAATAGTCTTTGCTGATACAGTATATTAAAAGTCATGCTGCATTGTGTCATGGTGACTTAAGAAATCATGTTTTGTCATATTACAACTATTTTTGTTGCAGATTAGTAGCAGGATATACATTTTTAATACAAACAAAAGGCTCTGCCCAGTCTACCATTGCTGAATAATAATAACTCCTATTTATATAAAAATGCAGAATGTTGGAGCTCTCAAAGTATATTATCTTAATACTCAGAAGAATCATTCGCAGCCTGGAAACAGGATTTAGATTCCTGGTGTTATAAAATATGGTGCTTAAACACAGGTTGTAGACCAGAAACAGTCTTGCTGGTAACATGGCTCTGATGAAAGAGGAGATAAAAGAGGAGATTGCCTTTAACTTCACACCAGGCAGGATGTGTGCTGCTGAATAGAAAGGAAAGGCTTATGAGAGGTTCATCCACACCTTCCATGGAAAAAAAAATCTCTAGAAGTGTGTTTTGTAGCACAGTGTGCTTCTAGGAAAATCACAAAGAAAAGTTCTAATAAGTCTAAGCTCTTAGGGATGTTTATCTTCAGAACCTTTATCTTCAGAATATTATGAGTCTTTTATGATCTCAGGTCATGACAAGTAGGTAACTCAAAAATATAATGATAGGGATAAATATTTTTATTTGTGCTATCAATAGGAACTATTATTATTTTTTATTTATTAAATTTAATTGGGAGGACCCGACTCTGGGCGGCTTACATCCTGATAAAAACAGAAATAAAGCTAAACACTCAATATCAATAAAAGCGTCAAAATTAAAAAATCATCGGAGGTTAAAACAACACAGAACTACACACCAGTATTCCCACATTCCAACCCAGGGAGGCAGTCCTTATATAAGCCACTTGGTATGGGAACCCACGTTCCCGGGTCCCCAAACCTGTCCTGCCAGCCAGGTTTTCACGCCCTTCCGGAAGGGTAAGAGCTCTGTCTGAAGGCGCAGTTCTAACTAACTCCAAAGACCCATGTACTGTGACGTGTCCTACCCTCTTCCCTATATTCCTGTTCTTTTATTACCAGTAATAGAATCATATCATAGAATCACCGAGCTAGAAGGTGTCTTTTAGGACATCGGGTCTAACCCCCCTGGTCAATGCAGGAATCCAAATCAAAACAGAATATGAGGACATGTGTGGGATTGGCCAGTGTTTTGAGATTGCAATCTACCATGGGCATGGATAGAAACCCTGATCCTTCTTGTTTTTGTTGTTCAGTCACACAGTTGATTCTTCCCTTTTGTGACCCTATGCACCATTACCTGACAGGCACCTCTGTCTTCCATCCTCATCCTCAGCCCACCCAGCTCTGTGCCCATTTCATCTGCAATACCGTCTAGCCATCTCATTTTTGGCAACCTCCTTCTACTTTTGCCCTCCACCTTTCCCAGCATCAAGGCTTTCTCAAGTGAATTCTGTCTTCTCATTTGATGTCCAAAGTACTTTAGCTTCATCTTTATTATTTGACCTTCTAAGGAGCAGTTAGGGTTGATTTCTTCCAAGATTGACCTATTTGTTCTCTTCACTGTCCAGGGGACTCTCAAAACTCTCCTCCAACATCACATTTCAAATACCGGTACATCCATTCTTCTTCGCTCAGCTTTCCTCAGCTTTCAAGTCTTCTCAGAACCATACATTACCACCAGGAATACTATTGCTTTGACTATGCGGATTTTTGTTTGCAAGGCGATGTCTCTACTTTTGACTATGTTCCCAGGTTTCTCCTAGCTTGCTTCCAAGAATCAGTCACCTTTTTATTTCATGGCTGCAGTCACCATCTGCAGTGATCTTTGATCCTGAGAAAGTATAATCTGTCACTGCTTCTACGTCTTCCCCATCTATTTTCCAGGACTGATAGGGCCTGTTGCCATTACAGTAAAACCTCATATAACACTAAAACCTGGTTCCACAAGTCTTCGTGTTATATGATTTTTAGTGTTATCTGATCCTCTATGGGATCCATAGAGATACATTGTAACCACACAGGCTTTCGCGGTTGTTATCTGAAGCATCCCATAGGATCTTAATGTTATCTGATGCAATTCTTCCCCCCAGATTCCTTGATGTTATGCGATTTTCGTGTTATTCGATACTAATGTTATATGAGGTATTACTGTATCTTGGTTTTCTTGATGTTGAGTCTCAAGCCAGCTTCTGCAATCTCTTCTTTCAACCTAAGCAGAAGCTTCTTTAGGTCTTCCACACTTTATGCCATTCGGATAGTATCATCTGTGTATCTCAAGTTGTTGGTGTTTCTCCCAGTAATTTTGATCCCAATTTGTTGTACCTTCTTGTACCTGCATGAAAGACTCACAGATTGGGGCTGACCCTCCCTGTGCCCTTTCTGGGACAATCTGATCTGATCTTTGCCTGGACTCATCATGTTTAATGCACTTGTAGTACTGGGGGCTACACAGCACCATACATTTCAAGTACAGTAATACCCCGGTTAGCGTTTGCACCCCACAATGCTAAAACCGGATAATGAAGGGGAATTTGAGGCAAACCTTTACACCGCACAACATTAAGACAACATTGTGCAATGCAAAAGTTTGCCTCAAATTCCCTAACGCTGATCACAGGGCTTTGGGGCAGAGATCTCTGCTCAGAGTGGCGGTTTGTTTGAGGGGAGGGCGTGCGTGCCTGTCTGAGTGTGCGATCGCTGGTTTTGTTGAGGAGAGAACATATGCATGGGCCCTCCTCCCCAACCAAACCGGTGGTCTGAGCATGCAAATGTCGTTTTGGTTGGGGAGAGGACATGTGCATGTGCACTCTTCCCCAACCAAACTGGCAATCTGAGTGTTGGATTGTCGGTTTGGTTAGGGACAGAATGTGTGCACGTGCCCTCCTCCCCAACCGAACTGGTGGTCTGAGCATGTGATCACCGGTTTGGTTGGGGAAAGATTGTGCATGCATACCCTCCTCCCCAACCAAACCAGTGGTCTGAGTGTGAGATCGCTGGTTTGACTGGGGAGAGAACATGTGTGTGTGTGCACCTCCCCAACCAAACCGGCGGTCTGAGCGTTTGATTGCCAGTTTGGTTGGTGAGAGAAAGAGCTTGCACGCCCTCCTCCCCAAACAAACTGGCGGTCTGAGCATCGGATTGTCAGTTTGGTTGGGGAGAGAATGCACACGTGCACCCTCTTCCCCACCCAAACTTGCAGTCTGAGGATGTGATCACCGGTTTGGTTGGGGAGAGAACATGCACACATGCCCTCCTCCCCAACCAAACTGTCATCTGAGTGTGCGATCGCTGGTTTGGTTGGGGATATATATATATATTTAAAAAACAGAAACACAAACAGTAGAATTTAGATACGCCAAGTGAAGGAAGAAAAACACTGAGGCTGTAGCACAAAACTCAAAAGAATGGTAGGCAAAGGAAGCCTGGCTTGCTAGGTGCCTACAGCACAGAAGCCAGCATGGTATTTGCACTGCACTGCACCGCCCAAGAAGTAAGAAAGAATATAGAAAAGAAAATGTCAGGAGAAGTTAAGGCAGATCCTACCGTGTTTATTTTATTTATTTATTTATTTCTTCTTATTTGCTATCCCGCCCCAATCAGGTAAACCCGACTCTGGGCGGCTTACAGTATTGGCTAAAAAATCACTAGGATACACATATAATAATACAAATAATACTCAAACTAATGCTTAAAACTTTAAAACTGATGCTTAAAACTTTAAAACTGATGCTTAAAACTTTAAAACTGATGCTTAAAACTTTAAAACTGATGCTTAAAACAGAGAAAGAGATAAAGCTGAAAAGAGATAAAACCAGAAAGGGTGGCTGTCCACTAGATCAGCCACCCTACATAGGATCCCGCGTTCCCGGGTCCCCACACTTGCCCTGCCAGCCAGGTTTTTAAGCCCCTCCGAAAGGGCAGGAGCTCTGTCTGAAGGCGCAGCTCAGTTGGGAGGCGGTTCCAAAGGGCCGGGGCGAACACGGAGAAGGCCCTCCTCCTAGTGCTAGAGAGGTGAGCCTCTCTAGCCGATGGAACAACAAGAGAGCCCCTCCGATCCGCCCTGGTGGGACGGACAGATGTTCTTAGGGTGATGCGGTCTCTTAGGTATCCTGGCCCACTACCATATAGGGCTTTAAAGGTAATGACCAGCACCTTGAATTGCACCCGGAGACATACTGGCAACCAGTGCAGCTCCCGGAGCAGCGGTGAGGCACGAGCATAACGCCCGCACCCCATCACTACCTGGGCTGCCGCATTCTGGACCAGCTGCAGTCTCTGAATGGTCACCAAGGACAGCCCCATGTAGAGCGCATTACAGTAATCAAGTCTGGAGGTGACCAAAGCATTTGTGACCATGAGCAAGGCGTCCCGGTCTAGGAGTGGGCATAACTGGTATATTACACGAAGTTGTGCAAAAGCCCTCCTGGCCACGACTGCCACCTGCTCTTTGAACAGTAGTCGTGAGTCCAGGAGGACCCCCAGATTACGCACCGGGTCCATCTGGGGCAGAACTGCCCCATCCAGAACCAAAGCTGGTAGCTCCTGTGATAACACAGGGCCCCTTACCCATAGCCTGAATATAAGACACTGTCTTATATTTTAAAAAACTCCAAAATATGCACAAGGTCTTATTTTCAGGGGATGTCTTATTTTTCCATGACGAAGAATACAGTACACATGTATTGCTGATACAGTGGATCGCCAGGGCAAGATTTAGGTGAGTGCCTTATTTTCGGGGAGGCCCTTATATTTCCAAAGTGGGGAAAAATAAGGGGTGTGTTCCTTACTATATGAGGAGGTCCTATATTTGGGGGGGGGAGGGTAGGACCCTAACTGGAACATGATCACTCAAAGTCCATGTAAGAATACAGACATCTATATACCATATACCATCACAACAAGATAAATGAGTGAAATTCAGTACACAAAGATGAAAAAAGAAGGAAAAATCCAGAATGCGAAGACTGATCTGCATAATCACAAAACTCCCACATGTTTCTTTGCAGCTATGAGAAATGGCTGGCTGGGTTCTCTCTATCTCCTTAGTTCTTAGAATGTTCCAGGGGAAATCTTATGGAGATTCAGCTGTCATTTGCCTTCTGCTTTGCTGTCAGCTTGTTTAGTCCACATGTTTTGAAAAGTTATTTACCAAGTCATCAGGGACTTAATTTATGCCTCACTTAGTTTGTGCATTTTATTGTTCTTATCTCTATGTTCATATAGTTATGAAAAATATCTCAGACTAGGTATAAAAGTTAATTTAATTTTTGTGTCCTGCAACTGTTTTATAAGGCTGATCTTAAAATGGAAGTAGGTGAGCTTATATTTATAAGAGTTTTCAGGCACTGGTGAGCTAAAAAAAAAAAAATTACTACCACACTGTGGGCGTGGTATGGTGGGCAAGGCCAGGGGAAAAGCCCTGTGTTGCACTTGAATTAGGACTACTTTATTTCAAAATTTGGATGGGCGGGGCCAGGCAGAATTTCTGCTACTAGTTCTGGCGAATTGGTGCGAACCTGCTGATGCCCACCACTGGTTTCAGTAATTAAAACTGCCATACAATAGTTCAAAAGAAGACAATACTCCACAATTTTTCATATATTTCAGACCAATCCTAGCACAAATAGATAACATTTTTGCAGTTCCCACTGCAAACATTTTATTAAAATACATAATGTTTCTTCCCAGGACCCCATTAAAAAAATAGAGAGCTGGCTTGACAACAGTCAGGAACTCTGCTCATATGTGATTCATATTAACAGTGTTTTCCTAAAATTAATTAGTGAGCATCTCAGCTTTCTAATGCAGGCATAATTTGTTTTCAAAAGTTATCTTGGTTAATGACTCACAGAGAGCTACTCTTCCATTTTAATGTCTCTTGAGAAGTATATTTAGAGCACTATCATTTCAACGGTGAAATCAAAATACTTTAAAAGATGGGGATGTTATTGGGTATTTGAACTGAATTAATTAGATGTGTGTGGGTCATTTAACATTTGCTGGAATTGACTGTAAGTGTTTAGCTGCCCTTGAAACTAAGATAAAGAAGAGAATTATTACTTCTTTGAAGCAAAGATAGCATATTCTGTAAGTTTCTTTAGAAGAGACAACAGGCAGTAGTGAGAACTTTGTTACAGAGAAGGAGGTTTTTTTTCTACACACTGAAATGTAACTTGAGTCACATTCACTGCTGAACAAGATTTGTCTGGACAAGTACAGTATTCTGGGAATTGATAGAAGCAGCAGATTTAGAAGACATTTTCTTTGGACTAGGAGCTGTTTTGGAGTTTTGATGTTGCTTTGAAACATGGCTAGGACACACTCTTGCTTTTGAATCCCTGTTAATCCCTATCTATTATGTGTGCTGGCAAACAAACAAACAGATTACTAAGAAGAATTGTACATTTCCAATATCATGCACTGAACTGTGTCCTACTCAGCCAGTGACATATATGCAGAGGAACATGGCAATATGCATAGGAAACTATCTTGTACTGGGTACTGCAGGGCAATCAACACAAAAATTAAGTTAAGTTAGCCTATTTACCAGCCATGATTGAAGATAAAAGAGATTGCACCTGGGATGTTTGGAACAGAATTCTTTTGCTTTCTAAGCTGATTTGCTGTTAAGTCAAATTTTATTCTGGACTCTGCTTATTGGTAGTATTTAATTTGAGCTTGCATTGGGTTATCATGTTGTTAGGGGAGTGCTTCCTCTTGTGGTAAAAGATGTGTAGGCACTCTAACCCATGATAGTCTTCATCTCTCTATCTTGCGTTTAGCACACTTTGTTGTTGCTGTTGCTGTTGCTGTTGCAGTTGCTGTTGTTGTTGTTGTTGCTGCTGCTGCTGCTGCTGTTGCTGTTGTTACTATTTATTCAATTTGTATAGCTGCCCCAATCGACATGCGACTGGGTGGTGTACATAAAAATCCCCAACATTTAAAACTATAGAGACCCTTAAAATTCCTACAAACACTGGGAAAAAGAAATTACCTCCCACCCTCACCAATTAACAAACCTAATTAAAACTTTTTAAAAGCATGCATGATACTCCACTAAATGAGCCAGTGGGGAGTGGTGGTTGCTCCCTCTTATTCCCAGGTATTTTAGGCTTTGTCTAATTTGTATTTTATAATTCTTTTTTTTTTTTTAATTCCAATTCTTCCTTATTTATGTTACAAAAAATTGCTTCTGACTTCCCCCAGTTTATTTTCAAAGTAGTTACCTCTTCAAATTGTTTTAAGTGTTCTTGGACTCTTTTTAAAAAACTTTACCAATTTTCCATTGTTATAAGTGTGTCATCAGCATATTGACTGATCTTAGTTCCTTCTATGCCTTCTAAACTTTTATCATTTCTTATCACCCTTGCTAATAACTCCAAAGCAATAATAAACAATATTGAAGAAAGAAAGCATTCTTGTCTTATGCTAGTTTTTAATTCTATATCATCCGTTAATGTAATTAACTTTTACTTTAGCACAGCTTTTTTATACATCTGATCCATTACCTTTTACATTTTTCTCCAAAGCCTAACTTCCTTATCATTTCTTTTATTGTTACCCATTGCAAAGAATCAAAAGCTTGAAAAAATAGACCTGAAAATAAAAATTTCAGATAAAAATTGGAGGAGTAAATGGACTGTAATAATTATGTGAAATTTACCTATAAAAGTCAAAGACCATCACTACAAAATGTTGTGGAGATGGTATTTGACACCAGTTCATTTAAATCAAATTGATCCTAATAAATAAATAAATAAATAAATAAATAAATAAATAAATAAATAAATAAATAATGTTGGAAATGTCAACAAAAAGTGGGAACATAAATACATATGTGGTGGGAGTGTGATGTTATAACAGATTATTGGGAAAAATTGAAGATGAAATAGGGGAAATAATGAGAAATATTATAAAGTTGGATGAGAAAAAAAATCACTACTCACAGACTTAGAAGATCTAAAATATGATGTACATAAGAAGGACCTGTTATCCATTCTTTTATCTTTAGCAAGACAACAAATTGCAAAAATTTGGAAAAGTAATGTGAAATTAGAATTGGATAACTGGTATAAGGATTATTGGGAAATGGCATTGAATGATAAATTGACATGGGAATTACATTTTTAAAAGTTATATTGAAAGAGAACAAATTTTGATTTATTTGGGAGCCTTTCTTAGGAGTATATGTTAAAGGATAATAAAGTATATATTAAAGAATAATAAAGGTGACAGACCAGTACCGGAACTAATGAGTTTTTGGAAGTGATAACAATATAAGGTAATAAATATGTGGTGAATTTTAAGGACAATATGCATAGCATAGGGTATTTTTCTAATTTTGGTTTAGTTCTTATTGTATGTTATTACTGTACTGTATTATGATTTTATCAATATTGCATAAAGAGATCAATTGTTTTTATGAATCATTTAAGAGAATAGGCATAATATGTGAAATGGATCAAGAAAATGTGTATTATGTGCCAAGTTATGTTTCTTTTTTGTATTTGTTAAAAATTCTTTATACTGTATAATCTGAAAACTTAATTAAACTTAATTAATTTTTTTAAAGAAACATTCTCATTAATTTAAATGTACAGTTTGACCGTTAGACACCCCTCCTTGAAAGAAAAAATAGTTGACTACTCTACTTCTTAAAATTAGGTATTTGCTGGATTCTAGGTTATGCCAGTAGTATTTCAGAAGGACATTCAAAGATGCAGGGCTTTCAACAGTCAATTGCTAAAATATTACCTAAAAATACATCTTCTGCAATTCCCAGACTGTGCATAACCAGATGTCGTTTGTGCTCAAACACAAAGGACAAACACAAAGTGGAGATAAGAGTGGACATCTTAAAAGTACATGTGGAAAAATCATACAAATTTCTAATGTGTGCAGAGCATTACTAAAGGACACTTAGTTAGTTACTGAGTGCATTTATATAATGCATTGCAAAGTTACACATTTTTGGGGGGAAAGAGAAGATTTTTGCTTCTCCCAGAGCATCATACCTTTCTTATTAACTCTAAGTTTCAGTATCTCAGTCTGAGAAAATTTTAGGAAAAAATAATAATAAATGTATGTTGCTTTCTTTACTGCACATGCTAGTTCATATGGTTTACTTCATGAAAGCTAGCAATCAATAGAACAGATCATCAGCAACAAACAACTGAAGTCAACTGATGAAGAAAGGGAGAGAACACAGAACAGAGGGAGGCAAAGCTATCTTCACATTTGGAGGTGGAAAGAAACAATTGCTTAATGCTGATAGATTGACAGTAACAGTATTTTTTATACAAAGACATGAGTTATTATCAAAGACATAATCTGCACTATTTGAAGGTCTAACCACAATATATTTTCAAATGTAAGCCACTTGTCCTTGAAATGATGAGAATGACAAAAATAATGTACAGTTTTTAACTTCTTTCCCACTGAATGTGGCCCATTGACTATATTTTCTGCCCTGAGAGGCTGTTGCCTCTCAGATATACTATTTTGGATGATGGCATGGCAGAATGTCAAGTGTGGAATGTATTAGAGTCTTTGGAAGCCTGGTTTACAGCTACATAAAATAGAAAAGGCAGAAACTGGACTCTAGAACAGAACAGTCTGTTTTGCTTGGCTGTGCCTCTGACAGCAAAGACTATAAATTTAAAAACAGGTGAACAGTGTAAGACATGTGGTTCATATTGATGAACAGAGGATAGCTGACAAAAGAGGGACTGTGCTAGATACGTCTGAAGCCAAGACCATTGTAACACCTCCTAGGCAAAGCAATGTCAAGCTAAGACAAACAGAACAGGAAGACAATGACATTCAGAATGAGAGCCATACACCAAGAAAAGGGAATGCAGATGGGCTTTTTGAAATTTTTGAACCTGAAAAGATATCAATGTCATAAGATGTTTCACAGCCAGCCACTAGATGCTCATTATAACCCAACAAAGGTCAACTAGTTCCTCACCTGTCCTACCTTGCACACTCATCACTGATAAATGAACCAGTGACTTATGAGAAGATTAAAGAGATGCTTGCAGCTAAAGTAGCCAGTTGGGGAAAATATCTCGGTTGTAGCCCCCACATTATGGAACCTCCTCCTGGTAGAAGTATGCCTCCAGGCCCAGTTGCTACCATTTAGGAAAGAGCTGAAGACGTGGTTGGCAAAATGGGTCTGGGATTGTCAACAAGCTCCCCTTTCTAGCTCATCTGAGTCTTTCCCCCCTCCTGTAACCAATTTTAATGTTAATGTTATGTTGATTTTATATTTGTATTAAAATAGCAAAATGGCACAGCAGTGGGCAATATTGCCAAATGTTCTTAAGTTTTTTAAAAAATTGTGTTTATATTGGTTTTAACTTGTTTCATTGTATGTCAGTGAGGTGCTCACTGGCCTATGTACATGGCCCAGAGTCCACTGGATTAGGGCGGTATATAAATCTATTAAATAAATAAATAAATATATCTGCAAGACAAGAGATGGAAAAACCACATAAGAATGAAAAATAGACCCTGACCAAACTACCAGGGACAGAAGCCAATGGATAAAAGTGGGTTCTCAAGATGAAGCAGGATAAAGAAGGAGAAGTGAAATACTACAAGGCAAGACTGGTTGCAAAAGAGATATCCTACAGAATTATGGAGAAAACTTTGATGAATGCTCCTGAGTTTGCAGTCTCAAAAAAGAAGCAAGTGAAACAGCTAGATATCAAGACTGTGTATCTCAATGGAGAGATTGCAGAGGAGTTGTACACAGAACAGCCACCTGGCTTCATTAACCAGAAACATCTTGGTTTAGTCTCCAAATTACAGAAAGGTTTGTATATTCTGAATCAAGCTGATGGGGCCAGCAACAATTTTTTTAAAAATGAAGAAAATGCTGGTGCAAAAGGTTTAATGCAAGATGATGCAGATCAATGCTTGTACTGCATACATATTGTTCTCTATGCTGATGACCTGCTTGTGGAATAAGAGTACAAAATGATTGTACAACATATTAACAATGAAGTAGAAATAAAGAAGTTATGAGATGCAGCATACTTTTTGGACATTCACTTTGGAAGAGAAGCAATGGATCATATCTCCTGAACCAGAAACAGAACATTATTGAACTTGTGGAGACACTAGGCTTCCAAGATGCCCACACTGTGGCAACACCCTTCCAGTCTTTCTGAAAAGCAGAGTAGAAGGTGAGCCTCTGTCAACCAATGGAAATTACAGAACAGCTAAATAAAAGTTTTTATAGATGAGAAGCACTATTAGACTTGACATAGCTTAAAAATTGTAGCTTGGTTTCCCACAGAATTGGAGTTAATTGCCAGAGCCGAAGCATGCAAAGAACTGCTACTCAAAGGGAAGGCTAGGAAAGCTGCTAAAAGACTTTGGATTAGATGAAGAGATGTCAGTCCAAATGACGGAAGACAATCAGAGTTGCATCCAACTGTCACAAAGTGAGAAGATGAATGCACACACCAAACACATTGGTGTGAGGTACTACCGTGTACAAGGCCTGATCAAGAAAGGGATCATCTAGATGATCTGTTGTCCCACTTCAAAGATGACAATAAATATCCCAACAAAGGTTTTATTAAGAGATCACCTTGAAAACCTGTGAAGCAAGGTGAGTCATGAAGGGTGTTACATGGAAACTTGAGAAGAGGTATAGGGATAATAGTAGTCTTCCATGCATTAACACTGAGTATCAGTGGGAGAAGAAGAAGTCATGTTTTTGCCTCTTACATTTGAATCAAGCCCCTGTACCTCTTCCTGTTTTTTCTTGTTTCTACTATTTTTGTTGATAGTCTCCTTCCTACTTTGACTTCTGACCAAGCAAGAAGCATGGAGGTCTGTCTACTGTATGTGTTGGAGGCTCCATTTCCCTTTCTTATCCTTCTGACTGAAACTGCAAATGGTAACTGTAAAGAAAGTTACCTTTACTTTTAAAGCTTTTAAAGTGAGCTGATCATACAAGGCACTAGTTTGTATAGAAAATAGAAACTGAAGGGGAGGGCAGAGGCTGAAATGGAATGGATCTCTCTACATTTCTGTGCTGTTATTATTTTTCTAGCTCATACTTTGCTTACTAAGAGGAATAACAAAATTTCCCTAATAGGGCTCACTTGTGAGATTTCATCCAGAGATTTCTCTGAGAGTGTTAGAGTAAAAATTGCTGAGGTAAGGTAAATGTGAAATGTTCAGAATACTCTAAAGCATTTTTAAATGCTAAGTATTTTATATTAAGCCCATTTATTTCAACTGTGTTGAACTCTGAACATTATGCTTCATTTATCCATAACCATGAGGTAAAAACAGCAGCAACAGCAGTAATATTTTATGCAGAATGAAGTATAGATAAGCCTCAGCTGTAACATTTCAGAATGTAGTGTATTTTTGAAGTCTCCTCCATGAAGAGAAATTCTTGCCAATAACACACTGCAAAAGGGATCTGCAAAATTATTTTTCCACCGCATATATCCATTACATGAATAGGTAAAGGCCAGAATTCTACCATGTTTGTTTTCACTGTAGTGTGAAGATTGGATATTTGACTTGGTACAAAAGCGAATGGGAAATTGTCATCAAAAGTAGGAAGCAAGCAGAAAGAAAGAGATTTGTATAAAATGTGTTTTGGTTATTGTAAATGTATAGGTGCAACCTTAGAAATATTGCCTGCAATTTAAATAAACCAACAGCAGCAATCTTTATAATAGCAAACAATATAACCAACACCTTCCTCAGTGAAGGTGCTGCCACCGAGAAGGCTCTCTTCCTCAATAACACCTTTCTAGCCACAGTTCACCGAGGAAGGATCAGTTTGGAACACTGTTCCCTGAATTCCCAACCCCGACAGCCAACCCAGGAGGATGCCATGGTTGAGGGTATCAAAAGCTGCTGAGTCATCTTGCAGCACAATCAATGTGGTATCAGTGTCATGATAGGTCTAAAACCCAATTGTAATGGATCTAAGCAGATAGTTTCCTCGAAGAACACCTCCACCTGCTCAGCTACCATTCTCTCAATAATCTTGCCCAGGAAGGAAATATTGGACTATGAGTTTCTATTTGCCCGTAGCCAGATGTTCTTTCTTCAGCAGTGGGAGTACATTTCTTACAATAAATCATTTTTCCCCACAGAAGTATTTTTACAGAGATATATAACATCAAGAGTCAAATTTGAAATTAAGCCCATGTATATTTTTCAGTGATCAGTTATAAAACAAAACACAGTGAAGGCAAGGAAAGTATGGGGTGGATGAGATGGCATTTATCCCCCAGAAAAAGGGATTAGTAAATAACCTCTGAGAATTATATAACTAGAAAACGAAGGAAACTGTTACGATAAGTCAGAAATAACTTGAAAGCATGTAATTATTAGTATCATTACTGTGATAAACAAACACCTTTTCAGTACTTGGGGGAAAACCCGTGCAAGAATGGGACAAATATACTGGATAGCTTGACTTTAACTGTCAAAGTGTTTAATTTGATGTACTTTGAAGTCACTGTGCAAAGAAATGCAGATATCAGTTATAAAATGCAAATGGCTGCCTAAGCATTTGCAGAGTTGGTCTATAACATTTAGGGCAACTACTAATCTGTAATAATGGACAGCAATACCTCTGAACAAGATTTTTTGGGAAGGGAATTAACGATCTTTCCCCAATGGAACTCTCACACTTAAAAAGTATTGCTAAATTAAACTGTCAAAAAGGCCAATTTCAAATTGCTGTGCATGGGTCAGAGTAATTTTGAAACTCAGTAGTGGGTAAAGGGTAGGAAAGATGCAGATTTACTGCTCAGCATATATAATATTCTTTACAAGGAAATGAAAAAGGAAATGTTCCTTTTTCTGGCTATTGAACTTCATAGAAAGGAAGTATCTGCAATAAAAAATCAAATGGGTCCAGTAAACTTTAACCACCACAGCCATTACTTAAAGACAAATAATCGAGATGGACGAGGATCATGGATTTTATTTCTGCATAAAGATTAAACAATTTGTGGGTACATTATCCCTCTTAAATATAACCAGAGTGGTTCTATTTCAAGTGGTCACTTAAGACTGACGTTAGCCCATCAAAGATTTTTTAACAGAGAATATTTTGCTTTCATTACAAAAATGGTGCATGCGTGCGTGTGGCGTGTGTGCATGCGTGCGTGTGTGCATGAGTGTGTGTGTTGTGTGAGTGAGTGAATGAGAGAGAGAGAGAAATTTCTCAGGTGAAGATTAAAATTAAACAATTCTGAATTTCTTGGTCAGAAGTGGCTAACTTGCTGCTCACAGAGAATTACATCAGAAATCTTTTGCTGTCATTAGAATCAGAGTTATTTCTGCAGGGTTGGCTTCATAACTCAGTTAAATTGGTATCTGGGAACCAGAGATTAAGAATTTTATTTGTCCACTGTTCCTCCTGGGAGAACAGCCAATTTATGTCTCCTTGGCCAAATAGCAGAGTCCCAAGGCAAGCCATGAAGAAGGGAATGATAGACCACTTTTGAATACTCTCTATCTGGAAAACCCGGAAAGGGGTTGCCATAAACTGGGATAGACTTGATAGTACATAAGTATTAGTTATTTCTGCACCACAAAAATTTCTATGTCTGCACATAAACACAACTGGGATCAAGAACAGAGGAAATAAGGTGTAAGGATCCAAATTATATAATAAAACAATATCCAGGTCTCTTTATTAAACTGCACAATCTTGAAGATGGAGTGACAATTAATGAACCTAATTGTTGTCTATATTACAAATGAATAATTCTAGAAAACAGAAATATCTTGAAATAGATATCCTGTAAAGAGACCAAAGTCTATAGACACTGGGAAAAGTTATATGGAAGCATGAGCATTGCTCTGTCTCAGAATAATTAAATAGAACCATAGGGACAGCTGAAGTTTTCATTCTGTTTCCAAGGCCAATTTTCATTGCTGGCTTTATGATTTAGTTTTAAATGGCTTGGAAGCTGGTTGGTGGAAAGAATGCTTTCTCTTACATATAACAACATGAACTCTATGACTTTCTTCAAATACCTTGTCATGAGTGCTTTCATCCTCATAAAATGATGCCAGGCAGGAAGAGACACCAAGTAGAGAGACCCACTCTGAGGCTTTTCCTGATGACTTTGCCTTAGTATTTCAACACTACATGAAGTCTTCTTGTTCTTCCTAACGTATTTAATGCTGTGGCCTACCAATACATTTCAGATATAGTTAGGGAAAAAATGAAGATTATTTACATACTAATTGACTGTGATTGTCAAAACAACTTTTCCTATAGTGCATAATTTTGTATATAATCCTTATGGACTATGCAAATCTTCATTTTCTAGTCTGGTTCCTCAGAAGTTTGAGAAATCGCATGCTGTAATGAGTTCAACTGTAATGAAGGATTATTTGTAAGATACGAGGGATAATTGTGTACTTCTAGAGTAGAACAAGGAGTCAATCATTCCTCCTGGTGTCGAACAACACCATGATGGATCCATCATAGCCCATTAGAATCTATAGTCATGGTTCCCACAGGGGGGCAATTTGATTTTTAAGGGGGGGGGACAATTTGGATGCCTCTTTAGACATAGTTAATGGCCTTTTTGGCTTCCTCCAGTGAATAGTTCACTTTTTGAATAATAAGAATTAATTGTCAAGCGGGGGGAATCAGGGCTTTAGAGATGCTTAAGTGGGGCATGGTCAGAAAAAGGTTGGGGACCACTGGTGTATAAGGTTAGCATTTGGTTTAGCAATTTGAATTGAAGAAAGGGGAAATTAGTTGGCAGCACCAACTGAGAAGGTGAGTGATTGCTAAACTTTCCTATAAAACCAAGATTGCAACTATTCAGATGCTCTGTATTGTAGAAAGATGGTAGTTGTATGGTCTTTGAGTAGCTAGGTCATACAATCAGGACATTAGGTCTATCTCATTATCACCTTTCCCCCCCTTTTCTTTCCTATTTTCACTTTTTGGTATAATTGTGTAACTAACAACCACTGCCTATCTCCATAGCATCCACTGGGTGCATAGGGAAACCAGCATTGTTTCAGTCTCCTAAATCTACAGAATTTTCTTTCCTATATCCCCATTTTGTCCTTCTGATTCTTTATATAGAAGTGCTGACAAATTTGACTGTAGTCTGTGTTCCTCCATTCATTGTAGTTTTTGAAATGGAGATGTGGGAACAGATAGGGTATATGACACATCTCAGGACAGAGTAGGTGAAGATGTGTCTTAAAGGATACTCCATGGGTCATCCTCAATCTACATGCTCTTTATCTGACCTATCCTTAATTCTTACCGATCAGTTGGTGACTCACCAAATTTGTCATTTTAATTTTTGTTACACTTAATTTTCCTTGATGTTGGTGAATTCTGAGGAAACATTAATTAAAATTATGATCTTATCAGTTCCTAAAGACAAAGTGGACAGATCCTCATATGCATGTGCCTTAACATGCATCTCAGGATAGTTTATGCCTCAAACAGATTTTTCATTGTTGACTGCAACTCGTATCGGAGAATGCATCTCCCCCCTGAAGCAGGAAAAATGTCATTGGTGTGAATTTGTTTAAGGTGGATCCCAGCATGCCATGAAGTGACCAACAGACTATGATCCCTGAGTCATCCCCTGCAACACACATGCACACACAATGAGATGTGCAGGATTCAACACCAGGACTGCAATGGGCTGCTACAGCCTTGAGGATATTGACAAGGTGTGCCTTCACAGCCAGTTCATGTCCACATCCATAACCATTGGGAATCAGAGTTCCTCCTCCACTCATTTTGCCATTGGGCCCAATATGATGGTTTCCAGTGGCATTTCCTCCACTGAGGAGTTCCATTACCCCACCTAAAGGGGCTCATCTGTCCATAGCCATTGGTCCCTTTAGGGGGTTGTAATGATACCACACCTTTCCTCACCTTGCTTTGGGACCTCTCCAGCATTCCTTCCAAGGTGGATTATTCCAAAATCCCCTCTAGAACTCACCCAAAAATCACGGCAAGAAATGTATGTTCATCACTCTCTCAGCCACATCCAGCTGAACAAACCTGGGGCTTGTCCGCATACAGAGCCGAGCCAAATTAATAGTAGAGAGGTAAAAAGGTGGTGTTAAAAATTAGGCCAGTGGACTTACTGTATCTTACCCCTGCATCCCAATTCCAATGAACACACGTTGATTGAAGAAAGTAGCTTTATTGAAGTTGAAACATGGTTCTTGATAAATCTGGTTACAGATTTCAGCATAGAAAAATATACTAATCAAAATTAGCTTTTAGAGAAAGAATTATTTCAGACATATCCTCCCCTAAATAAGTTACCATATTGAAGACTTAGGGAGATGCGGCCTGTTGAAATGGCCTTTCTCCCCTCATACTGGTGTTTTTCTTTCTTGACTCCCAGATTCAAACTCCCTCCTCTTTCTTTCTCCTACCATCAGGTCCCAATATAAGGAGTAAACAACTCTGTTTCTCTTGATGAAGCTTGGTGCCTCTTTGTCTATCTCTTCCCATCTGGGACCCAGGGAGTGAAAACAAACAGGTGGCCTTTTGCTAGCAAAAGAAGCCACACTTCTACTATAGTCTAAACCCTAATAAACTCCATTTTGGATATGTTTAATAACATGAGGTCTATTCTATGACAGGGGTCAGATTAGTTAACCGCCACCTGACACTCAGCATTTATTCACTGGATGTGCGGTCTACTCCATTACAGTAGTGGGATGTCCAGCCAGACAAACCTCAAACAGATAGAACTTGATAAATGAAAAGATCTCTGGACAACATGCAATAAATCAGGAAATATTTCCAACTCCCATGGGTTTAACAACAAGAAGAGACCCCATTCTTTCTACTTGCCCTAAATTATGATTCCAAATGAAGAGAGTCTGAGTTAACCATGAGTGGAATTTTTTTAATGGAAGCACCCTCGTAGTAAGCAACCTTCATAATTTCATCTATAGTGTCTTCAACCTATCTTTAGAGTTTCTGCAGCAGATACATAGAGGTTCTTATGGCAAACAAGAATATGTGGGAAATGGTCCTTTCTGTGTTGACATCCAAAAAGTATTGACCTCTAATGCACATGGAATAAAGTTGTATGGTGTGACTTATTGGTACTTTTGCCTTCAGGTATGACAGATGTGGGGAGCGAGTGGTCTTCCAAATGTTGCTGGACTGCAATTGCCCCTCAAGGTGCACTGAGGAGGACCTTATGTTGGCAAAAGGAAATGCTGTTGATGTGGCACGATATTGGGCAGATATAATCTATCCCTTTTAATTCTATTTTGTTTTAGATTGTATATTATTATATGCTGGTGGTGTATCTGACATGAATAAAGAAAGCATTGACAATTATAAGGGGTATCAGAATTTACAGTTATACATCTGGATCACAGAAGTTTCAGTTGAATATCTGATGAGCTGCAGTAGCCCATCTGTGTCATACCTGAAGAATAATCCCCCACCTTCTTTATCTCTGTTTCTCCTGCCATGACACCATTAGTCTGGGGAGAATAATTTATTTTTGGAATTAGAGGTTTCTTTTTGGAATGAATGATACTAAATAAGTGAACATTCAAAAACATTTGAGACTAAAAATGGTACTTCTTCAAGAACTCTTCCCTGATTTTCAGCCAAGAGTGAAAAATAGTAGTAATGAATGAACATTAAATGTACCGAAACCTTTTTTAATGGCCCTCATTTATTAAAAGGCAACTACATTCTCACAGTAGCAACAAAATGTAGGGAAATTGCCATGTCTGGCACATTTCAGCTGCTCCAAGAAGCTATTGTGTCTTGTTTATCATAGTATGGTGTTGTGTTGTGGTGCATTTCCCCTTTTTTCCCTCAATGTATATATCAGTCTTCAAAACCTGAAAACTATGACCTTGATAGTCTGAAACAATATATAGAAGAAGTTCTGGCTACAAAACCCTGACAAAGTATAAATAGGCCAGAAATGATCAAAAACACTCAACAGCACCAGAATATATTATATTTACCATTCCCTTTTCATACCATTTGAAAAGTTCAATGCTACATATGGCACACAGGCCATTGTACCATTAGACACATGCAGATTAGTGTTTCTTCTAGTAGCAGCAAAGAAAATGGCACATAGAGGCCCACTTACCTTTTTTCTGTCATCATCAAATTTTACAGTAACACTAGTGTTGTAGGGAGGATCTCACATTAGGACAGCAGTCCTCCCTTTTGAAGGTCTGCCAGAGAATATACTTTCCTTTGTAGGTATCCTTCATCTGAAGAGCTCTTCGGTCCAAGTTTTATTTCAAGATTGAAAATTAAAAAGAAGGATGAAGAGGCCTGGGGGTTGTCCATCCATGGATCAAAACATGTAAATCAATGTTCTCCTGTGTCCCCTGTGTCCTCCTTTTTGATGATACATATCTTCATTTTGGCCAATGTGTTTGAGACTGTTCTAATGGTAAAGAAGCCGTAGCAAATGTACCACATGAATATACTGGTACAATCATACCTCGCATAACGAATTTAATTCGTTCTGCAAGGTTGTTCGCTATGCAAAAAATTCGCTATGTGAGTCTGACTCGCATAACCAATTTTTTGCTATGCGAGTCGGACTTTCCCTATGGAAAAACTCGCATAACGAGCGTTTCTATGGGGGAAACTCGCATAGCGAAAAAATTCGTTATGCGAGCTTTCCCCTTAGAAACGCTTGTTATGCAAATTTTTCCATAGGGAAAAGTCCGACTCGCATAGTGAAA
Organism: Furcifer pardalis; assembly: GCA_030440675.1. Classification (NCBI taxonomy): domain Eukaryota; kingdom Metazoa; phylum Chordata; class Lepidosauria; order Squamata; family Chamaeleonidae; genus Furcifer; species Furcifer pardalis. Next base: position 163,952,213 of record CP126891.1, on the reverse strand, counting down.
AATTTGTTATGTGAGTCAGACCGCTTAGCGAAAAACTTGCTCGTTATGCAAGTTTTCTGCTAAGCGAAACGCTCGTTATGCGAGGTTTGACTGTATCAGGTAAGTGATTCTGGAAGTTAGCAGGAGGAGTAATTCAACACAACGATGTTGTCATCTCTGACAGTTCTTTGTTAATTGTTGTTGTTGTTGTTGTTGTTGTTGTTGTTGTTGTTGTTGATGATGATGATGATGATGATGATTCAATTTATAGGCTGCCCAATCAGGGGGGACCCAACTCAGGGCAGCTTACATATATAAATACTACTACTACTACTAACAACAACAACAACAACACAATACACAGTAATACAACCACTATGCAGATAAATGTTGTTGTTCTTTCTTCTTCTTCTTCTTCTTCTTCTTCTTCTTCTTCTTCTTCTTCTTCTTCTTCTTCTTCTTCTTCTTCTTCTTCTTCTTCTTCTTCTTCTTCTTCTTCTTCTTCTTTAATTTATATGCTGCCCCACTCGCAGAGTGACTTTGGGCAGCTAACAGAGAAACAATATATCACAATTACAAAAATATCACATCACAAAAACATAGCATGATCATAAGATACATAACATGTGGTGTAAGCAGGAGACCTAGGAACACACTTTAAGTGCATTTAATTATATAATGTAGGTCCTATCTTACATACAGCGATGTAGTTATGGCCAAGTGTTTGTTTTTTTTAAAAACCCTGCAAATAACTGATTCACTAATAATGTTTTTATCTGTGAAGGTGTTATCCGGTGGGAGTGGCATCAAAGATAAGAGGAACTTGGGGGATATAGCTGTGTCCCCAGAAGGGAGATTGGTTGCTTCAGTGAAATGGAAAAATAGATTAAGAATATAACAGAGCTTGCAAACCCCTCTCCTTCTATGATCGTTTCTTGGATGTTCCTGTGCTTTCTATAGTGCCTTGAGGTTATCTGCATTTTTAAATGCCGAATTATGCTAAAATGTCTTATTAATTTGGTAATAAGTATGCAAGGCTTTGAAAATGCAAACAGAATTGTCCTCTGGGAATTAGAACTTACATTTAACTTGCCCAAAGCTAACCAGTTGGCTTTATAATGTCAAAAGGGGGCATGAGGGCAAGATTCTGAGGTGCCACACATAAGGGTGTCTTACTTACAGCAGCAGTTTTAATGATACTTTATTGTTACAAAAAAAAAAAAAAAAGGACGAAAGAGGTCAATTCCACATACCAGTTCAGCAAGCTTTTGTGACTCTTTTGCTCCCATTCCTTAGCTACTGAAGAGAGGATGGGGGTGATAAATGAGGCAATCCACATTTTCAGTGTTGCTAGGAGCAACTCATAGTGTCAAATGGATGTTCATGTTTTGTCACATCTTAAATTTCTCCACCTTAAAAACAATAAAGAAAAGCTGACCCCCCCCTGGGAAAACTCTGGGAGGGGTTGTTTTCTGCCCCTGTGGCAAGGAGGAAACTCAGGTTGTGTGGCAATGATGTTGTATGCACACATAGGGGTGTGGCTAGTCAAGCCCCTTCAAAAGGTCCAGACTGCACCAGAAAACTCCTTTCAACCTTCTTGAGCCTGCCCTCCCAACCGCCCTCATTTTAGGAATGATTATGGGTCACCATATTTGGGGACAGGTAAGAATTATTTTTGGATCAGTCCTAATTAGCCTGAAGGGCTGGTCAATTTTTCACCTACCCCATTCCTTAATAGCCTAGTGCTCATTCTTAAAAATCCTTAGATTGGTCACGTGGCAGACAATGTGGCGATTGTGAGGTAGTACAGGGATTGGGTGCTACCGGTGAGTCCCACAGGGCGTCTTTGATGAAGCAAAGCCATTCTGTGCTGAATTCCTGTGAACCAGCATGGACATGGCTAACGCTGTGTGGCAGGCATGCTGTATGACCAAGATCCTCTCTTTGAGGGGAAGTGAAAACAACCACGGCCACAGCTAGCCTGCTTGGCTGGCACACTAATCTCTAGCTTGTGCTATAACATCTGGGGCTGAGGTCTCACCCATACAGCACAGGGAAGGGAAGGATCACCTCTCTCCTTGGTGTCAGGTTATGCATTGCCTGTCATACCCACCTTTCTACAAGTCTCAACTTAACAATCAATCAATGTGACTCAAGCCTTTAACCACAGCAACTGGTGTCTTCACAAAGAAGCTTTTGTTTGCTGAAGGTTTATCAAAGTTAGTAACTTTGGATGCCTTCTTACAAGTATTGGTTTAAAAAAGGCAGTGCTCCACTTCAGGCCTCGGCTCTGGGAGAGATGAAGCCCATCAGTGATGGGATGACAAAAAATCTACTACCACGCCATGATGTCACTGACGTCATGGGCGTGGCCAATGTCATGACGTCATGACGTCATGGGCAGAGCTGACGTCATGACGTCATGACGTTGTGGGCGGGGCTAAAAATAATAATAATAATTTAAAAAAAAAAACACACACACACAACCTCTACTCAACCACCCAACCATCACAAACCCGTAAATAACTTGAATAAAATAAATAAATAAATAAATAAAATAAAAATTAAACAAAAATACAACCACCCGCCCAAAACACAAATAACTCGCCCACCCACCCCAAATACAAAACCCTTACTTACCTCCTCCTCCGAACGCGGCAGGCGCCACCGCCTACAGCCGCCGCCATAGCCGCAGCCGGGCTGAAAAGGCTCCTGCCCAGCCAGTCCTTCCATGCTGTCCTTCCTCCCGACGGGCGCCCGGTCCAGCCAGCCCAGTCCGGCTAATGGGATCTCCAAGCTGCTCAAGGAGGAGGCGTCCCAGGCCAGGGCTGGAGCGCTACCGCGGTGAGCAATGCTGCCGCCGCGCCCAGGCAGGGCCGCCCAAGGGGGGCAGGCAGGCTGGGGAGGGGTCTTTGGAAGGCGCGCTGGCTGAGGAACTGAGGGCTGGTGCCGCTGCCGCCGCCGCTGCCGCCGGAGCTGCCCTGAAAAGGTGCAGCTCCGATGCCGAAAGAATAAAATAAATAAAATTGGAGCCAAAATGGCTCCAATTGACTGCACATGCGCAGAAACTCAATCTGACGCATGCGCAATACATCAGATTGAGCTTCTGCGCATGCGCAGTCAATTGGAGCCATTTTTGCTCCGATTTTTTTTTTAAAAAAAATTCTTTCGGTGAGGCGTCCGGAACCGGACGCCTCAAAAGTTGACTAACCTCCCGGAGAACCCTCTGGGATTGTTCCTAATGGTTCCAGGGAACCGTATGGAACTGGGGACATCCCATCACTGAAGCCCATCTTTCATAGTGGGTTAAAGATTGGTTCCCCTATCCACATGGCCTGTTGCTGATCTCTCCCTTATTTCTCTATCATACAAACTATGTGAATGTTCTTACAACTCCCCTCCAATGAACGCAAGAAATTGAGAATCTTTGGTTTTTCTAGACTTGATGGAATCACATTGTTCTTGACGAGCCTGGTTTCCAGTTTGAGAATGGCTCAGAGTGTGTCAAAATTTTCTGTTTGGATTTCAACTACCACAGCCTCTCAGGCATCATGAATTCTAGGAGTTGTATACAGAAATGACAACACTTCTTGTTTATGCTTATTGGAGTAGCCCCTACTAGAGACTATGGCAGTGTTGGCAAACCTTGGCACTCTAGGTGTTCTTGGGCTTCAGTTACCAGAAACACTCCTGCTGACCAAGACTTCTGGTAATTGAAGTTCAAGAACATCTGGAGTGCCAAGGTTTGCCATCACTGGCCTATGGTTTCATGGAATATGAGGACATGATAGAAACATTTGCCCCAGTGGTGCCATGAGTTGGGAACAATGGAAAAAATAATATTGAAGATGCAGAAATATTTTTTAATGTGTCAGCCCAAGGAGGTGAAGGTAGAGCAGCCCCAAAGTGTCTTGCTGCCTGAGGTGAGACAACAAATGATACCATATCCTCCAGACAAATTGGACTTGTTCTGTTCCCTGGTGGAAAGAATATTGTCATTAAAAATTAGTTAGGCTATATATCAAGTGGTAGCAGTGTTTGTCTGTGCAAGCATAACAGAACAGGAAACAAATGAAAAAATAAATAACAAAAATGTTGTGGTTCCTTGAAGACTAACTGCTATATTTTAATGTTAGTTGCCATGGATCACATCCTCTTCTTCAGACATCAATTGCTCACTTTTCAGGGGCTTTGAAAGTCAGACATCCAAAACGGATAACTCACTTCACATAGCAAAGCAGAATGGTGGTAGGTGAGTACATCTAAGCTTTGTTTCAGACAAGAAAATGCATTGGGGCAGCATTGTATTCTATTTTGTGTTCTACATGTTCCTTATAAGAGGTTTATTTAGGACATATGTCAGAAGTTATAAAACAAAACAATTCAAAACACACATGATAGTGACCTTATTACACAATGTTCTGTGTAGAAAGCTTCATTTGTGCATTACAAGAGAAACCACTTTTGCCTTTCAAAATATTTTTTTGTTTGTGTGAATGATGGTGTTATATAATCTTTGGTGCATTGCAATAAGTTACTGCCTGAAAGTGAACAATGTAGATCTAGACCAGGGGTGGGGGACCTGTGGCCTTGATGGGAGCCTGGGCTTCTGGGAATGGAAGTCCAAGGGTCCTTTCACACCCATGACTATGGAGGGCGAGGGGGCTTTGCCACACCTCAACCCCTCTTTCGTGATGTGGGGCTCCAGTGTGGAAATCCCTCTTTGTTGTTTTATCTTTGGAGGTGTGGCTTTCTATTAGTTGGGAGTGCTGAGTTATAGAACTCTCTGTTGGGTTGTTGGGAGGCAAACGACCCGCCCACCCATGCTGTTTTCGGTGAGGGTATATCCGGTCACAATATTTTGGGCCAAGCAGGAATTTTGGGCCCCAGCAAATTGGCTGAGCGTGGGGCTGTTTTTGCCTGCTTCTCTCCAAAGAGGGTTCTGGGTATACAGTGATCGGTATTGTATATATGCAGGAAATTCGGGGTGGCGGGGTTCCCCCTTTTGGGTGAGCAAATAATGTTGGAAGTTGGGAGGAGTTAGGTGACCCCAGCTGGGGTCACAGGTATTTGGTCAACTTCCAGTTCATGTCCCCCCCCTCCCAATTTCGGGCCCCTTTCAGAGATGTTATTGTTTGTTAATAAAGCAGTTCTGTTTTCTTCCACGCTGGAGTCCTGATGTCTTTTTTCGGGGGGGGGGGGGGTTGATGGGGTGGCAAGTACATCTAGAGGGCAAGGTTGAGAAACCCTGGCCTAGAGGAAAATGGCTAGTCCTCCAGGTGTTTTGGAACTTCTATTCCCAGGCTCCCCTGAAAGCTGCAGATTCACCATCCCTGGTCTAGATAGCTCTGTCCTCGACACCCTTATTGTTTTTGCACAATAAAGACAGCTATCTCTTTTAAAAAAGCAAATAGCTACCCATCAGATTCCTTCCCCATATTTAGCATCTTATGATTGATGTTGTTTTCTGTATTTACTGGCATATTCCAATCTGTTTGGCCCACATACTGGAAACATTCAGTATATGTTCCAATGCCCAAGAAAATAAATGCCAAGGAGTGCAGAATCTATAGGATGATTGTAATAATGTAAAGTGATGTTCAGGGTGCTTTAACAAAGATATTTAGCATATTTAACTAAATGTCACCAAACTTCACACGGAGAAACATTAGACTATCTATTTCTACTGTGTCAAAGTTGAGTCTGGAGGAAGGTGAATGACAGAGGAGCCTTTTGTGCTGTGTGCTGTGGGGTTTCACTCAACTGTGCCACTGAACAACAACAAATAAAATGTATGCTGAACTGTTGAAAGACTCAGGGCTATTTAGAAGGGTCAGGAGATGCATGGCTAGCTCCAAAATTGATAAAACATTGAAGGAGGTTGTGATCTGTTGTCATTAATGTCTATCACTAACTTATAAAATTCTAATTATATACAGTATTGCCAAAGGAAGAACAAGACAACATTATTAAATGTCTTGAGAAGCTGCAGGTTAAGAAAACATACAAGCAATAGAAATAAAAATCGTGGGTTTAGCAACAAGTGGCAAAGAGAAAATAAATCATTGAGTCAAATTATTCATTTTTATTAGAAATTATAAAGAGAAGCAAGTCCAAATGATGCATCTTCTACTCATATAGAAGGAAAAGTTAAAATAATTAATGGTTGACTCCCATTGACTTCTACTGCAGAATGTTAAGGTAAAGGTTGCCCTTGCTCAAAAGCCAGTCTATTTATTTATTTATTTATTTATTTATTTATGCTGCCCTTCTCTCAGAGCGACTCAGGGTGGTTGACATAGCATCGCAGAACAACATCAGAAACACAATAATCTAGCCATAAATTCACCAATAAAGCCATGGCTAATCCAACAGAAAATAAAAGAGTGAAAGCTTTAAAAAGTTAAAAATTAAGAAATTAAGAGAAAGAGGGGAATTATCAGATCAGCCAGTAGGCTGGGGTCGCTGTGTTATCGGTACCGCACAGAGTTGTATTCAACTCTAGGGTTCAGTGCTCATCTAAAGATGTCTGCAGATGTTTCCCTTGACATGTTGCAGACATGATTCAATTAATTGTGAGAAACTGTGACATAAATTAGAGAACTCTACCATGTATTAATGATTGTTATGGCTGGTTCAAATACTGTACAGTACTTTAAGTTTAAATGGCAAACTTACTTGATTTTAAAAATAAAATACAAGGGTGTTTACTCTCTCTTGTTGTTTAATTCATTTCTAAACAATCTTGCCCTCTCCTTTCCTGAAACTTATCCATCAAAATTGTTTCCACAGAGTACAGGAATTGTTCTTTTTGCAGATGATGTAGCACTTTTATCCTAGTCCAGAATCTCAAACAAGACATTTTATAAATATTGTAAGCTTAACAACCTAGAGAACAGAAGATTAAATGTTCCTTATTTCTCTGTAGTAGTTGCTAAATATATTTTTGCTATTCTGTCCTTTGAAACGAGCTTTCTCTATACTGGAAAATTCTAAAATACATACCCTTCCCCCCAGCTATACTTTGCATGGCTTGACCTGCCTTTCTAGAGGTCTACAACTTATTTTTGTGTCATGTGCTGTTTAACTTTTCAATCCATATCCTGTAGAACTCTGCTAGTCTGAAAGCAACATAACACAATCTCAACTTGGAATTATCATGACACCATTTATCTCCAGTTTCCTACAACCATTAGCCTGAAACAGTTCTGTCGCCATCATCAATGATCCAAACTTGATTGTTAAGTTGCTTGTGCCAGCTTGTGTTTAATTCCATCATTAGTTTGAACAGCTCCGAGGCTCATAATAGTCCTGAAGTTACTGGCATTTATTTGCTCATTTAAGCAGTTCCTGAATAGCAACATTATGCTCCTATCATCTTGATGAAATCATTTGATGGCTAAATACAATATAACATATTCCAGTGCAAGTGCTTTTTAGAAGACATGCATTTGAAATATCTACATTTAAATTGAACTGGGCCAAATGCAGCTGTAGATGCTTATCAGACCCAATGATTTGTTATGTAAGGTCATGAGCAGGGATGAGTAAGAATTTAGTTTGCATTAAAAAAATAAGAACTTCTGAAATACAGTTCATAAATTTATCAGGAAAAAAACCCCTGAGTTACTGAGGAAAATAAATAATAAAATTATAGTAAAACCCCGTATAACAAATTTAATTCATTCCGTGAGGCTAGTTGTTGTACGATTTTATCACTATATGATGCATGCATCGTATAACGGATTTCTCTATGGGTTGCATTGTACAACAAATATCTCTATGGGAAAAATCGCACAAAGAAAAATATTCATTGTATTATTTTTCCCACAGAGAAATTTGTTGTATGATACCTCCCATAGGGAAGCATTGCATCGTACAATGACAAAAATCATTGTACGATGCAACTTGTTCTTTTTTTTCCAAATTCCATTCATTGTACGATTTATTTGTTCTATAATGCAATCGTTATACGTTGTTCCACTGTACTATATTTGCTGGAATATAAGATCCACTTTTACCCTTTAAAATACAGTGGTGAAAAATTGAGTGCCTCTTATACTGTGTATAGTGGCCTATAGTTGGCTATTTTGGTAGTAATAAAGTTGTTTTATACTCCAATGTATCTTTATGTCAGCAAAAAATGTCAACAGGTGAAAAGGACAGATTTTACTATCCAGGCAAAGAGCCTAGGTCTGTCAGATACCAATACTCTGCTGCTATGATTCACTGGGGGATCTTGTCTACTACCACCCCTGACAGAACCACATGTAGACTGTTAGCTGCCCAGTTAAGCAATCTTTTGGGGCTACCCAAAAAAGTACCTGCACCAGCAGACTCCATCCCATCACACTGTTAGCAGTTTTTGTGCAACCTCTAAATCAAGCACCATCTCAGCCTCCTCACAGCACTTTGTAGTCTGTCCTCCTCCTCCTCCTCCTGCAGGTCTATAGATATTAGCATAACATCACTGGACTTCTATGAGAAGGACTCTGCATGCAAGGCTGACAATTTTTCTTCTTCACATTGGTGTCTTATTTGTTTTTAAAGCCTCAAATAAGACAAGTGTTTATTATTGAATAGACATATGCTTGGTGAGATGAGTGGGCTTGGTCTGATGTCCAACTGAGATTGCCTGCCTAGATAAAAATGCCAATTATGTGCTCCACTAAAGTGAGTGGCAACTGATAAATGTGAGATACTTGAAGGCTTCAAGCAAAGAATGTGGCAGATTAGTTCTCATCAATATGTGAAAAACCAACTCTTCTTATTGGTTTGTTACTGTGACAACAGTAATCACAGCTGACAAAACCCTTCTGTCAGAATCTACTTTCTACATCTTACTGGCATACATTTCTTTGTCTCAGCTTCCTACCAATTGTGTACATCCCTTCCTGTGACTAAACTTTATAGATATTTTCGACCCAGTCCACTTTTTATTTCTGTCTTTGTTTATTGAAACCCATTTCATAGTTCAGAGCCTAAAACTACTTAATTCCTTGTGATATTTCCTGTTAAAATATAACACTATTATGTGGAAGCTCAGCAGTTCGATTCCCAAATACTGCAGGACAGAATAAGCTCCCATGTTTGTCTCAGCTCCTGCCAACCTAGCAGTTCGAAAGCAAGAAATTGCAAGTAGATAATTAGGAATCACTTTGGTGGGAAGGTAACAGTGTTCCATACACTCTAGACATGCCTGCCACATGACCAAGGAAATGTCTGCAGAAGCAGACAGTGCTAGCTCTTTGGCTTTGAATCAGATGAGCACTAAACCCTAGAGTCAGATACGACTGGCTTTCAAGCAAGGGAAACCTTTACCTTTATTATGTGCTGCTAAGTCACATCCGACCCATGGCAGCCCTATGACTGAGCAATTTCCAAAATGTCCTGTCCTCAACAGCCCTGTGTAGATTTTTCAAATTCAAGACTGTGCCTTCCTTTAGGGTATTAATCTATTTCATATTTGATCTTCCTATTTTCTTGATGCCTTCAACCTTTCCCTGCATTATTGTTTTTTTCCCCCCATATAATCTTGCCTTTCATTTTATGTGCCCAAAGCTCTACAGTCTGATCTTTGTAATTTGTGCCTCCAGATTTGATTTACTCTAGGAACTCATATTTTTGGTGGCCTGGGCTATCTGCAAAGCTCTCACCCAGCACTGTATTTCAAACAATTCATTTCCCCACTATCAGTTTTGTTTATTGCCCACCTTTCATTCTTATGCAAAGTGCACAGGTATAGATAAAGGCAAAGGTCACCCTTGCTCGAAAGCCAGTCATATCCGACTCTAGGGTTCAGTGCTCATGCTGTTTACAGCCAAGGAGACAGTGCTGTCTGCATCTGCAGATGTTTCTGTGAACACATGGCAAGCATGCCTCAACACTGGAGTGCACACAACACTGTTTACTTTCACATTGAAGTGGTACCTATTTATCTACTTGCAGCTTCTTGGTTTCAAATGACTAGGTTGGCAGTAGCTGGGACAGAGATCACACCATCATGCAGTACTCTGGAATCGAACTCTGACCTTCCAGTCATCCAATCTTAACCACTTGAACCACTGCAGTCCCTGTTAATTTTTGCTTTTTTTTAACTGGATTGTACAGTGTGAGACATTCTAAAATTCAACTTTCCATTCCTGAGATCCACCATGTTCATGCTGAAACTGGGGAAAAGTCCATTTTGGTCTGATAAAATATGCTTAATAATTTTGTTTTCTACAAAATTCTTGTCTTAAAGAGAATTATATTTTCTGGAGTTAGATCCTCCAACTTTTAAGAAACAAACAATTATTCCAGGATGGGGACAAAAATGGGTCCATGCTCATGGGCTGCAGGTTGCCCATCATTGTGTTCCTAGAAAGTAAAAGCAGGCTAACATCAAATACTGTACCTTTCCAGGCTTATAAAACAGTAAACACCATGTATACCAGAGACCTGGAATAGCAGGCAATTTTGGCTTAGGAGAAATCTAACAGTGAGAGAAATCAAGAAAGAATGTAATTTGCTGCTGCTGTGTCTGATGCCACGAGGCACACTTGATTAGCAAGCATACTATGGAAAGGCTGAAACATCAGCAGCTCAGGTAATGATGTAGCTCAATTTGTAAGAGCTAAATGAAAGATTATTTTTGCTATGCTCCTTCTTAGTGTTTGAGAGCTCTGTCTGTGAAGGGATAAAGTTTAAGAATTGCCATGTCTCTTTAAAAGTTACCCAGGGGTGTAACATTCAGCTTCAGGACCTAAATTTCAATGAAAACTGCTCTACCTTTGAAGAAATAGCAGTGCCATTCATCTATAACCAGCCATTGACATATTCATTTCTTCAAGACACCAGCTGTTGGTAGGGTAATTTTAATGAAATTAAGAAATGAGTGGTATAACCATATGCATGCTTTAATTTGATGAAATGGAGAAATTGAAAAAACCCAGAGTGCAATATTTAATGAAGTGATGACATTCATATCACCTTAATCCCATCTATATCTATATCTTTTCTCTTTCTCTTTCTCCACATATATATATATATATATATATATATATATATATATATATATATATATATATATATATATATATATATATATATATATATATATATATATATATATATATATATATATATATATATATATATATATATATATATATATATTCACATTAGATAGATATTTTTTTTGCAAAAAAAAAAACAAGTTGAAATGCAATTAATTTCAGAAAACAGGATTACTAGATAAACTCCATGTAATTAGAAAAAAATGACATCCATAATGAATCAACTTTCAGAATTGAACTGATTTCCAGAACAGTCACATATGGTTTAAGTCAGGGATTCTCAACCTATGGTCCATAGCCCGGATGCAGCCCACTGCACTATTTCATGTGCCCCCCCCCCCGCCTCCACCAGACCAGGAAGTGGCATGTGGTGGAGGAAGGGCAAAATGGCCATCCAGCACCCAAAGCTGTTTGAAGGAGTGTTTGAAGGAGAAGGCTAACAAAGTAATTCAAAATATTTTCGCATCCATTCACCTTGATGTACAGCAGTAACTCCACAATACAGGAAAATGAGGCTGTTGAATTTGACTTGATATAAAGTTTTCAATCCAATGAAGGTAATCAGATGCCCTAATTTAAACCATTTCACTTCCCTCACAAAGGTTCAAGAAAATCCACTCTGATTATTTTGCAATCAAATATTCCACACTCATAAACTGGACTTCTTTCTTGAAGAACTGAATTTTACAGCTTTCTAAAAAAAATTAAAAAATCGAAGTATATATGCACTGCATACAAATTCCAAAAGCAACTTCCCCATATAAAATTGTGATGTGCTGGAGGATCCAAGAAGATCCTCACATCATCAGTACTATGGTTGTAGGGAAATTAGAATGGCTGAGCTATAGTTGCAGTGACAAAATAATTTGGAGAGCTGTTTTGGACTTTCAGAAATGGTGAAACAAAAGTGTGAATGAGTGCAATACATACAATGGGAAAACATACAACCTTTTGACTTCTCATGTATGATAATGTTGATAGGCTACTTGGCAAACTGCAGACTAGAAAGCTGCTGTCCAATTTCCAAACCCTTTTCTTGGGTTATGAAACCTGAGGAAGAAAAAAACAGAGCAGACCAGAGAGGCTCTCTCATTGTTCCATCAGCTAGAAGGGCATGTCTCTCTAGCACTAGGAAGAGGGCCTTCTCAGTGACTGCTCCAGCCCTATGGAACCTCCTGCCAATTGAACTATATCTCCAGACAGAGTTGCTGTCCTACAGGAAAGGGTTAAAAACATGGCTGGCAGGGCAGCTGTGGGGCACCAGTGACACAGTGACCCCAGCCTGCTGGTTAATTCAGTGAAATACTCTCTCTTTTAATATTTTAACCTTATAAATCTTTTAACCTTTAATCTACTTTGTTTTTAGTTAATTCCTTTTAATTGGAGTTCTTTGTCACTTTTAATTGTGTCTGGTCTTTCTGTGAGCCGCCCAGAGTCCTCAGAGTTGGGTGGCAATATAAATTGGGGGGAAAATTAAAAAATATTGTATCAAAAAAATCTAAGAATGTGTTATGTACATGTTTTCCAAAAGATGTCCCTTTGCCTATGGAAATAAAAAAAGAAGGTATAGACAACCTATCTACACTGGCACAGATATTGCCCTTTTGATTGATTTTGCTGCAGTTTGGGTAAATTCAAATTGCAGCATCCACACATATATAAATTAAACCACTCTCTCCCATCTCTTTTTACTGCTCTCATTACTTTCTGACAGTAGTCCATGTGAAGGCTTAGCTCACACAAAATAGAGGTGTGGTGGTATGTATTAGAGGTGAAGACTGGGTGATGATACAGTGGATAATTTTTTTTAAAAAAAGGACAATGAAGATACCTCTTCCTATATTGTGTTGAGTCTATTTTTTTAATTAGCTCTGTAACTGAAACCATACAATTCTAAGTGTACAGTGCTAAGCACATGCTTTGACACATGAGTTACTTTATTTAACAAGAGAAAAAGAAGATTGTCTCAGCTTGCTAAATGACAACACACCCCTTTCTCATGAGTAAACCAGGTAAGATTTACTGATAGAAAAACCAGTGAACTGAAAAATGGCAGGACAGACTTCCTGGCTCCCATTATTTGTCTGGAAGGTAGACTGAATTGACTTCCTATACAAAGGTGCTTTCAAAAGGATCTGCCCTATCTTTCTTTCTGTCTCTCTCCCCTCTCTCTCTCTCACTCACACTGCAGCTAGAGAAAATTCCAGGAGGAAGAAGGCACAAACAGAATAAACAATAGTAATAACTTAAGCTCCCCATTCTTCCTCTCAGAAAGAGTCACAATTCTTGCTTTGAGCACATGAAAAGTTTTCTTAAGCAGAATTCCACTGGAGTAGCTGAGAGAAATGGAAGGGAGGTACCTCCAAATACATCCTCTACAGAAATACATCTTAGGAGGCAGGAAGGGGAATGTTAATAATGAAACAGGGGAGAAATTGAAATGATCTAAAGAACAAAGTGGAGCCACATCATGAGAGAATAAACATCTGCAGTGTAAATGGAGGGGCCACTTAAGAGACATATAAATGTATTGTAGCACAGATAAAAAACTTTTCAGCATGAAATAAGCCACTTCAAATTTCATTTTGTTGACAGGCCCAGAGTTAGCAAAGATTGTTCCTAGAAACCAAGGGCAACCTCATACATACACCAAAACAGAAAGAAATGTATGGGGAATCAAGTCATTTGAAATGCATTGTTAGACAAGAGCTTTACAGAAACCAGAAACTATCAGAAAAGAAGATCAGTAGATGTTTGGTTAGGAACTGCAGAGGCTCAAGTGGTTAAGACCCTGAACTCACTGACTGGAAGGTCAAAGGTCGATTCCCAGGTACTGCAGGATGGAGTGAGCTCCCATCTCTGTCCCAGCTCCTGCCAAATTAGAAGTCTGAATACAAGAAATTTCAAGTAGATAAGTAGGGACCACTTTGGTGGGAAGGTAAACAGCATTCCATGCACTCTGGTGTCTGTCACATGATGGGCATGGGGCGGTATGGCGGGTACCGAGGGGCGGGCTGCACTCAGGGAACGTGGGACAGATGTTTAATATCTGTTCCCTGTTCTGGCCCCTCGGCTACATCTCTGGTTCCTGAGCAGATGGTCCAGAGTGACCCCCTCCTTAGGCTGCTGCTGATGAATGTAACACCCCCCCACACACACACACTTGTAGATTCTATCCTGGGGGAGCGGGCTGACCTGGCATGCATCACCGAAACCTGGCTGATACCTGAGGACGGGGTTCCTCTATCTGAACTGTGTCCAGCCGGGTTCGGTATTTGGCACCAGCCTAGGGAGAAGGGGAGGGGCGGTGGTGTCGCCATTGTGGCCAGAGAGTCACTGAGAGTCGCCAGAGCCGCAGCCCCACAAGTTCCAGGTTGTGAGGCCCTGCTCTTGTGTTTGGGCCCAAAAGGTCAGCGGGGAATCTTGCTCTTGTACCTGCCTCCCTGCAAGGTAGCAGATTCCTTACCTGAGCTCCTTGAGGCCATCTCCATGGTGGCATTGGAGCTCCCAGGACCTATTGTCCTGGGGGACTTTAATTTGCCTTCATTGGGGGTGAGCTCTGAGGTAGCACGGGAGTTCATGGCTTCCATGGTAGCTATGGGCCTGACTCAGGTAATTCAGGGCCCTACAAGGAGCAGTGGCCACACCCCAGATTTAGTTTTCTTGTCAGAGCAGTGGCAGAGTGATCTGAAATTACAGAAATTAGACATTACTCCTGTGCCATGGTCAGATCACTATCTGGTGACCCTGAACTTTCTGGCGGCGAGGCTTCACCGCAGGGAGGTAGGGCCAGTTAAATGGGCCCACCCCTGGCAACTAATGGATCCATAAGGATTCTAGAGGGAACTGGGGTCTTTTCCTCTGAACCAGCAATGCAATTCACCTGAGGTTCTTGTAGGCCTCTGGAACGAGAGGTTGACCGCGGCCTTCGATGTGATCGCACAACTACGGCCTCTCCGCACCCGCGGGCATCAATCCTCCCACTGGTTTACTGAAGAACTAAGGGAGCTCAAGAGGGGAAAGAGATGTCTAGAGTGCCGCTGGGTGAAGACCCGGAGTGAGTTTCATTGAACACTGGTTAGAGCCGCTATTAAAGCCTACCTTGTGGCAATAGGGGTGGTGAAATGTCAATATTTCACCACCCTCATTGCCTCTGCAGATAATCACCCAGCAACCCTGTTCCCGGTTACCAGATCCCTCCTCAGTAGGGGGGGGGGGTCAGGCCCTGGCTGGCAGGGATCTGCTGAGGATTTTGCTTATTATCTGATGGAGAAAATCGTTCAGATTTGCTCTAAGTTTAACCCTAGTGTGGAGAAAGTAGAGCTGGGGTTGTCTGGAGTGCAGTTTAGCCATGTTATCTGGGATCGGTTTGATCCAGTTGTCCCTGATGAAGTGGACAAGCTCCTTGGATCTGTTTGTGCTACTGCTTGTGCACAGGACCCATGTCCCGCATGGCTAGTCAAAACATCGAAGGCGGTAACAGGAGGTTGGGTCGAAGCAATCATAAATTCCTCATTGCGGGAGTGGGTATTTCCAGCTACCTTAAAACATGCTTTGGTACGTCCCCTCCTGAAAAAAAACATCGCTCGACCCCACGGTGCTTGCAAACTATCAACCGGTGTCCAATCTGCCCTTTTTGGGCAAGGTTTTGGAGAAGGCAGTGGCACGGCAGCTACAGGGAGTCTTGGATGAAGCGGATTATCTGGACCCTTTTCAGTCAGGATTCAGGCCCGGATATGGTACCGAAACTGCATTGGTCACGCTGGTGGATGATCTCTGGCGAGAGCGGGACAGAGGGCATCCGTCTGTCCTGGCTCTTCTTGACCCCTCAGCGGCTTTCGATACTGTCAATCACGGTATCCTTCTGGAAAGGCTCCAAGGATTGGGGATCCAGGGCACTATGTGGTCCTGGTTCTCCTCATTTCTGAGGGGCCGGACCCAATCGGTGTGGTTGGAGGACGAGGTATCCAGCCCTAGGCTGCTCCAATACGGGGTGCCTCAGGGCTCGGTACTCTCGCCTCTCCTATTTAACATCTACATGAAACTGCTGGGTGAGATCATCCATTCCCACGGGGTGAGGTATCATCAATATGCGGATGATACCCAGCTATTCATCTCGGTCCGTGGTGATCCAAGCGATGCAGTGGAAGTCCTTTCCAGGTGCCTGGTGGCTGTGAGGTCTGGATTGGGGACAATAGGCTTCAGCTGAACCCTGGCAAGACTGAGTGGCTGTGGGTCGGGGGTCCTGGGCCATTGTGGGAGCTACCATCTTTGGTTCTGGATGGGGCAGTTTTGCCCCAAACAGACCTGGTGCGTAATCTGGGGGTCCTCTTGGACTCATGACTACTGCTCGAAGAGCAGGTGGCAGTCATGGCCAGGAGGGCTTTTGCACAACTTCGTGTAATACGCCAGTTATGCCCGCTCCTAGATCGGGATTCTTTGCTCATGATCACACATGCTCTGGTCACCTCCAGACTAGATTATTGTAATGTGCTCTACATGGGGCTGCCCTTGATGACCATCCAGAGGCTTCAACTGGTCCAGAATGTGGCTGCCCGGGTGGTGATGGGGTGTGGGCGGTATGCACATGCCTCGCCTCTGCTTCGGGAGCTGCACTGGTTGCCAGTATGTCTCCGGGTGCAATTCAAGGTGCTGGTTATCACCTTTAAAGCACTATATGGTAGTGGGCCAGGATACTTAAGAGACCGCATCACCCCAAGAACATCTGTCCATCCCACCAGAGCAGACTGGAGAGGCTCTCTAGTTGTTCCATCGGCCAGAGAGGCACATCTCTCTGGCACTAGAAGGAGGGCCTTCTCTGTGTCCGCTCCAGCCCTATGAAACCTCCTACCAACTGAGCTACGTCTTCAGATGGACTTGCTGTCTTTTAGGAAGAACTTAAAAACATGGCTGGCGGGACAGGTATGGGGTCCTGGCGGTACCATGACCCCAGCTCGCTGGCTTGTTTGAGCTCCCTCTCCCCCCTGGTCTTTTAATCTTTTTAATATTGTGTTTTTGAGTTTTTAACTTTTTAAATGATTATTGGGAACTGTGGTTTTTTATAAATCTTAAAAACTTTTTAGATTTTATAATTGTAATTTTTAAGTTTTTTTAACAATGGGTTTGGGTTGGGTTTTATTATGTTTTTATGATGTTGTACACCGCCCTGGGTCGCCCCGGCGAGAATGGCGGTATAGAAATGTAAGTAAGTAAGTAAATAAATAAATAAATAAATAAATAAATAACATGAATGAAAGTCTTCACTTTATAGACACCCATATTGTACTCATAAAATGTAGACAAATGGCTACTCTTAAGACCAGACATGTAACAATTACTGACTAGTTACCTTTAGACAGAAGCGTAGCTTGCCTTGGCGGGGCCCCGTATAAAAATTGTTTGGGGGCCCTTTATATGTGGGGCGGAGCTAACGTCATGACATCATGACGTCATGGGGGAGCCAACGTCATGACGTCATGACGTCGTGGGCGGGGCCAAAAATAAAAAAAATAAAAATAAATAAATAAAATAGAATAGAATTAAAACAAACAAACAAACACACACACACCTCAAACCAACCAACCAACCAACCAACCAACCACAACACAAACCCGTAAATAACTTAAATAATTAAAATAAACAAAGAAATAAAATAAAAATTTAATAAAAATCCACCCACCCACCCAACACACACATAAACCACCCACCCACCTGAAACACAAAACCCTCACTTACCCTCCTGGGGCCGCATGGGAAGGCGCGCTGCCCCCGACTGCAGCCTCCTCCTCCTCTTCCGGAGCCGCTTGCCGCTGCTGCTGTCGCCGCCACCACCGCCGGACCCGGGTGGTGGAGCAAGGTGAGGGGAAGGGAAAGGAGCCAAGGCTTTGCCGCCCCTTTTGGAAAGCGCCGCTGGGAGCAACCGGCCCCCGTGGACCCCGCCTTCCTACGCTGCTGGACCGTGGCGCACTCTGCCAAGCGTCCCCAGGCCATGGGGGTTCGGGAGCAGCGGACAGCCCGGGCAGGGCTCAACCTGCCCGTGGGAGCTGGGCGGCCACAGGGGAGGTGCCCTCCTCTGAAGGCCACCATCGGAACCGCTCCGAAAAGCTGCGGCTCCGACTCCGAAATTTTATTTTTTAAAATTGGAGCCAAAAATGGCTCCAATAAAGTGCACATGCGCAGAAACTCAATCTGACGCGTGTGCAATGCGTCAGATTGAGTTTCTACGCATGCGCAGTAAATTTTTGCTCCAATATTATTTTATTTTATTTTTTGCCGTTGGGGGCCCCCATAGCCCGGGGGCCCCGTATAATTGATACGGCTGATACGGCTGTAGCTACGCCTCTGCCTTTAGATAGCAATCTTCCTGCTAAAAGCAAAACAAGAATTTAACTGAATGATCTTCTTGCCAGATGAAGATGACATAATGTAAACCTTTAAATTTCTATGGACTCTTTCCCTTCTCAATACAGCCACCACACATCAGAAGTGACATGACAGTGCAATAACATCTTGGAGTTTGTTTTAATTACAAAGCAACAAGAGAAGTAAAATGGATGAGATTATCACAAGATATTCACAGCAAAGCTCTATTAACATCAGGCAAAACCACACCCAGCCACAAAGCAAAACCAAAAACCAGTAACTTTGTAAGTGTTACCCCAAATTCAGAAAAAAATAGTGGCAGGTAGTTCATGAATTTGATGTGTTGAAACAAATGAAATAAATGAAATAAAAAAGGAACTAATGACCATAAGTCAACACATCGAATTCATGAACTAAATCCCTGATGGTAGTGTCTTTAGACTCTACCTGCCACTTCTTTTTGAAGGAAGGAAGGTTAGAAAGAACTGTGCGTGCGTGCGTGCGTGCGTGCGTGCATGCAGGGGGGTATCAGGACCCACCCAGCAGTGAAGAGGTGAGCCAGAAGCAGCAGATGCAAGTGAGAAGTTTTCAAAATTCTTGATCACCTCTTCGCTGCAGGGTGGGTTCTGATTCTCCCCAGACTTTCTCTCTTACCTTCCTTCTTTCATGAAATGAACACATTGACAGCCTGTTTACTTCCACATCCAGTGAGAAGGCAAGAGTTGGAGAGAGACTTTTTTTTTTGAATGAATGAAGGTTAGAAAGAGTGTTTTTTTTTGTTTTAAACCTTCATAGAAAATGTTTCTGAAGTCTGATCCAAATTGTATAAGTGTCATAAGAAAGGTTATTATGTCCTCTGTCAATCACACTTTGGATCACTTCAATTGGTTGATTGGTTTGGTCACTGGCTCACCACCAACTGACCCCCAAAAATGTAATTTTTAGGTGTCATGTTTTTCCTTAATATCTTTGTTGTTGATTCCTGCTTTGGTGTCATTCTTCTCCACCTGTTGTATTTGAACTGTATCCACCTCGGGAAGTTGTCATATTCAGTTTCTAACATGTAGAAACATTCCTTTTATTTTTGCATGTTAGAAACATTCTAACATTCCTTTTATTTTTGCATTTTTGTGACCTCGTTTGAGGGTTTTTTTGTAAAATGCTTCATAGTTTTTCCCCTGAAGTCCCATTTCAAACGTATGGTATCACCACAAAGGTTATTCTCTCCTCTTTCAAACACACTTTGGATCACCTGAATAGTTTGTGTGGTCACTGGGCTGCCGAAAACCAGCCCCCCCAGTGAAGATTGCATTTTTTCAAAGCAACTTTTGAAAGCAATGACATCATCACTTTGTATTTTTTGCCAATGACTCTTTACATTTCTGAAAGTCACCGAGAAAAGCTTTCGATGTAACCATTATTTTCATGGGTGCTTTAGTTTTGTGGTGGCAGCTCATTAAAAGTACATGATTTTTGTTACATTGCAAAAGCTGCCAGACCATCCAATCGAAACGTAAGAGATTCATCGAATTCACATGAAAAAAAAAAAAACCTTTTATTTCTATTTATTATTTTAAATATTTTATTTTCAATAAAGTGTTTTTAGGCATTAATGTCCATAAGCACTACACTGTTCCCCTATCCATTCATGTCACTTGCAGGTAGATAACAGCAATTAATCAATTTTTAAATGATTTTCTTCAGCACAGACAAATCGTGGCTGCCCACAATTGTGGTGGTTTGGCCATTTCATCCTTGGTTCTGTAAATTTCATTAGCAGCTATCCCTAGGTTGACCTAAAATTTATTTAAAATGTCCCTATGAGTATTAAACTGTCTAAATCTTTGTTAATTTAAGCAGAAATCTCTCAGATTTCGTTCATGCACTCAGAACACATTGGGGCAAGCATTATCTTAATCAAAGAAACTGTCCCATGCATGTGAATTGCTGAAGCTCTGCACTTCATGAAGCTTATGTCTATTCATCACTGAAGCTTCCAAAGACTCTCCTGAAGTTCTATTTGCCTTGAAGCTTAATTCTGTTTGCGTTTTCTTCTCACAGCTATTGTTTATGGGAAAGCAGATGTTAGGGAAATTAGCATATATGTACACTGTAGTGATGGGCTTTCCTGCTTAGGGGACAGATTAGGGAGGTGCTGACTTGCTGACTTTGCTAGTGATGGACAGAATTGTTCCACTGATTTGTTGTTCAAATCTCCTGCCTATGACATTTCATCATCCTGATTGGACCGCATCTTGCAACCTGGCTTGCTCATTGGTGACACATCTGGAAGCTGAGCCCTGGCATTGGCTACTGTATCAACAACTGTTTTTCCTAATCCCCAATCTCCTCCCTCTATCTTTCCTGGGAAATGCACCTCACTTAAAGAGTAACTCACTTAAAGAGCAGAATTTTCTCTGAATGTTCGCTTCACTTAACAAATAAAGTCAACAAAAAACTTGCTTAACAAATAAATCGGGGTTTGCAATCCCCCCACCAGAAGTCACAATTGGTCACTTACGGTGGTATTTCACTTAAAGAGCAAACTTGTTTTAACAGCAATCCTGTGGAACACTTTATGCTCTTTAAGCGAGGTACAACTGTTTTTTCCCCCGTATTGACCACCTGCTGAGGGCTCTTTTGTTTTATTGTATAAACTCAGTTTCAAGGTAGATATCTTCTGGGATTAGACTGTATGTGTAGGAACTGTATAAAAGCCACTTCATTCACTTTGGACAGCAGGTCTCTTCTATACCAACTTAGGGGCTCATTTTGTGAGTGGACTTTGTTTAATTGAATGGTACCTTAAGTTTAATAAACTCCTTTTTATCTTAACCCACAATCTAATGTGGTCTTTGGCTCCTGATTCAACTCTGCCTGTGGGACGATCCCCCAAATTTAAAAGGTAACAATTTTTCAGGTAACATAAGCATGACTCCCCATTTGTCTAGGAAGGAGTATAAAAGTTAGCTGAGAATCAGGTAATAGGATCCTGGTTGTTTTCCACTTTGAAATCTTGTGTTGAAATTCTGATCTCAAAAATCCAGAGAGTTTGTTTGTTTGTTTTTCATATTTATCCACCGTCCTCCTCACCCAGGTGACTCAGGGGAGTTTACAAGTCATTAAAAACACCACAATAAAGACATAAAAACATTCCTTGTTGTTGTTCAGTCGCACAGTCGATTCCGACCCTCTGCGACCCCATGGACCACTGTCCTCCAGGCACTCCTGTCCTCCACCATCCTCCTCAACTTGCTCAGCTCTGTGCCCATTATCTCCACAATACCATCTAGCCATCTCATCTTGGGCCGTCCCCTTCTTCTTTTGCCCTCGACCCTTCCAAGCATCAAGGCTTTCTCAAGTGAATCCTCTCTTCTCATTTGATGTCCAAAGTACTTTAGCTTCATCTTTATTATTTGACCTTCTAAGGAGCAGTCAGGTTTGATTTCTTCTAAGATTGACCTATTTGTTCTCCTCGCTGTCCAGGGTACTCTCAAAACTCTCCTCCAACATCACATCTCAAAGGCGTTTATTTTTCTGTGCTCCGCTTTCCTAATGGTCCAACTCTCACAACCATACATTGCCACAGGGAATACCATTGCCCTGACTATGCGAATCTTTGCAATTTAATGTCTCTACTTTTCACTATGCTCCCCAGGTGTCTCATCGCTTGCCTCCCGAGAATCAGTCGCCTTTTTATTTCATGGCTGCAATCACCATCTGCAGTGAGCTTTGATCCTAGGAAAGTAAAATATGTAACTGCCTCTACTTCTTCCCCATCTATTTTCCAGGGACTGATAGGGCCTGTTGCCATGATCTTGGTTTTCTTGATATTTAGTCTCAAGCCAGCTTTTTCACTCTCTTCTTTTAACCTAATCAGGAGCTTCTTTAGGTCCTCCTCACTTTCCGCCATTAGGGTGGTATCATCTGCATATCTCAAGTTGTTGATGTTTCTCCCAGCAATTTTGATCCCAAATTGTGATTCCTCCATTCCTGCATTGAGCATTATGTGTTCTGTGTATAAGTTGAATAAGCAGGGTGACAAAATGCAGCCTTGTCTTACTCCTTTTCCTATTCCAAACCACTCCGTCATTCCATTTTCTGTCCTAACTGTTGCCTGTTGATTCATGTACAGATTTCTCATGAGGCATATAAGGTGTTCCGGAATTCCCATCTCTTTAATTACTTGCCACATTTTGTTGTGGTCGACACAGTCAAAAGCCTTAGTGTAATCAATGAAACAGAAGTAGACTTGTTTCTGATATTCCTTTGTTTTTTCCATGATCCATCTTATGTTGGCGATGTGGTCTCTAGTCCCCCTGCCTCTTCTGAAACCCACCTGCACTTCTGGTAATTCTCTCTCCACATACTGTTGCAGTCTATCCTGTATTATCTTGAGCATCACCTTGCTAGCGTGAGGGATGAGCGCAATTGTTCGATAATTTGAACATTCTTTGGCATTACCGTTTTTGGGGAGTGGAACGTATACAGATCTTTTCCAATCCTGTGGCCATTGTTGTGTTTTCCAAATCTGCTGGCATATAGAGTGCAATAATTTGATTCCATCATCTTGTAGGGCTTTGAAAAGTTCAACTTGGATACCATCAACTCCACTGGCTTTGTTGTTTGCAGTGTTTTTTAGGGCCTTTCTGACTTCACTCTCCAGAATGTCTGGCTCATGTTCAATGTTCTCATCATTGTGGTTATCAGGGGTGTTGAGGTCCTTTTTGTAGAGTTCCTCTGTGTACTCTTTCCATCTTTTCTTAATCTCTTCTGCATCTGCTAACTCCTTGCCATCTTTGTCTGTTATCATGGTCATTTTTGCTTTAAATGTTCCCTTGAGTTCCCCAATTTTTTTGAAAAGATCTCTAGTCCTACCCCTGATATTGTTTTCCTCTATTTCTTTGCACTGTTCGTTCAGGTAGGTTTCCTTATCTCTCCTTGCTTTTCTTTGAAATTCTGTATTCAAGTGATTGTATTTTTTCCTTTTCTCCAATGCATTTTGCATTCCTTCTGTCCTCTGCTATTTTAAGAGTCTCATTGGACAACCACTTAGCTTTCTTACGCTTCTTTTCTTTTGGTATGGTTTTACTTGCTGCCTCCTGCATGATGTCCCGCATCTCTGTCCATAATTCTTCTGGCTCTCTGTCTATCTGGTCCAAGCCATTAAATCTGTTCCACACCTCCACTGAGTATTCCCAAGGAATGTTGTCTAGGTCATATCTGTCCGGCCTAATTGTTTTTCCTATTTTCTTTAGTCTGAGCCTGAATTTTGCAATCAATAGGTTGTGATCTGAGCCACAATCTGCTCCTGGTCTTGTTTTTGCTGACTGTATGGAGGTTCTCCATCTTTGACTGCAGAGTATGTAATCAATCTGGTTTCTATGTTGGCCATCTGGTGATGTCCATGTATAAAAATTCCTAAAAACCTCAAATTTAAAACTATTAAAGATTAAAATTTAAAATCTTGAATAATTTAAAAGAACACCAAGTTGCTACATCTTGAGGGAGAGAGGGGGCTTAAACCATCCAGCAAGCTGGGGTCATTGTGCCTCCTGAACCCCATACCTGCCCCGACAGCCATGTTTTTAGATTCTTCCTAAAAGGCAGCAACTCTGTCTGGAGACGTAGCTCCGTTGGCAGGAGGTTCCATAAGGCCAGAGCAGACACAGAGAAGGCCCTCCTGGTGCCAGAGTGATGTGCCTCTCTGGCTGATGGAACAACTAGAGAGCCTCTCCAGTCTGCTTGTTCTTGGGGTGAGGTGGACTCTTAAGTATCCTGGCCCACTACCATGTAGGGCTTTAAAAGTAATTACCAGCACCTTGAAATGTACCTGGAGGCATACTGGCAACCAGTGGAGCTTCTGGAGCAGCAGTGAGGCATGTGCATATTGCCCACACCCTATCACCACCTGGGCAGCCACATTCTGGACCAGTTGAAGCCTCCGAATGGTCATCAAGGGCAGCCCCATGTAGAGCGCATTACAGTAATCATATCTGGAGGTGACCAGAGCGTGTGTTACTGAAAGTGCTCAGGGCAGGGAGAAATGTGATTGCTCTGTTGTTTTGTAATACAGAAATACTTTGAATGCACCATACAGAACTGAATGCCAATTCCTTGAAGTTACATAGCATAATATTTCCCTTTCTGGAGAACTATCACTGCATTACTGAAAGCAAGCCTGGTTTTATTAATCTTTAAAGGAAACATGTTTTTAACTCATTTTCTGACACCTTTTATTGCCATACTTTTCTGCAAACACCTCCTTCCCCCACACACCAAGGTGCAAAACTGTATCTGCTTTTCAAAGCTCTTGTTGGCAAGCCTATTTCACATGTGCTCAGTAGAATGAGAGATTACTGCTTTGATTCATTATTTGAAAGGTCTTTTTTGGGACCAATATTTTAGTGCCTACAGCTTGGATTTTTTCCAAATTAGAAAAAAGGCAGGTAGAGCCAATTATTATCCTTCAATATAAGCAAAAATTGTATTTTTTTTTAAATATATGAGTTATATTTAAATTTGGGGAATTTTGGGTTTCTCTGTTTCTGAATCATAACTTTAACATTATTTAACCAAAAATCACCAGTTTTGGTGCAGAGCAAAAGCTTACTGTCTCCTACACCTGTGCCATATTACATACTGATCTGAAGTCAATTTTAGAATTGCCTTGTAAAATGTTGACAAAGAAAATAAACATGAAATATATGGTAACTCTATCTCCTCTATTCTATTGTAACCTTCTCTCCAGTTTTTTAAGATGCTTTTTGATTCATTTCCCTACATTTATGTTAAGTGAAAAATCATAGGAGAAAAGGTTACAGTAGAACTAAGATATTACCAACTAGGACACATTGTTTATTTCTCAGTATGAGCAAATCAAAGTAAGTAATATCCAGTCTTTTATTGTACTGAACAACTGTGAAGATAATATAATGATGAGTTTTATAATGGAGTAGCTACAATAATTCTATTCAAAATGCATATTTCCACAAATTCTCTGTTCTCTCCATTATGTTATATGGATTTCTCCATATTAATAGGTAATGCCATTAACTTCACCCACACCAATATTCTGAATAATAGCAAGCGTAACACTAAGGTACATCATCAGAATTTTAATATAACTTTCTCATACCTTATGTCTAAATTCATTTCTATCTCTGAATTTTGATACATCTGTTTATTTAAAATAGTAATAATAGAAGATTTGAAATAAGAAAGCAGTAGCTTTTAAAGTTCTTATAAAATTGCACAAAATGCAAATGGGGTAATCTACATCATAAGGCTTATAGCACCATATCACTATAAATTATATGGCATACCTAGCAGTGATGCAGTGGACAGAGTAATGCACTAGGATTCAGGAGACCTTTGGCTCCACAATGGAAACTTGCTAAGTGGTGGAAGTGGTAATACCATTAATAGCTCACTTACCTTGAAAACTCCATTAGGCATGTTGTAAGTCAATTCTGACTTGACAGCACCTAAGAACAACAACATATGAGATGGCAGATCATATAACATTAGTTATAACCATAGATAGTTAACATAAAATAAATACAAGGGACTTTTGGAAGTGAAGGCTTTTCAAACTTATGTAACTGAAAGTACATACTTTATTGAAGTGCATAAGTATGTATATTTCCAACTTAAACTTTATACATTCACCCAATAGAAATATTTTTCCTCTTCCCAAATACTTAAAGGTACACAAAATATCTTTTTATTTGCTTAAAAAATCTCTTTAGGATCATTATCCTTGTCCATTGCAGTTTTCACGTTACTATGAAATAGTGTTGTTTTCCTTGAATTGTTTCCCCTTCTTCTTTCTCAAAAGAGCAACACAAGTGGTCCCAGATCCTTCAGGAATAACATACCCATAATATATATGGGTAGATATCATAATGTCATCTAGCAAATGAGAATAGGCCACTAGTGGACTAAAAAAAATTACTACCCCACTGTGGGCATGGTATTGTGGGCGTGGCCAGGGGGACAGCCCTGGATTGCACCCAAATTAGGATTACTTTATTTCAAAACTTGGATGGGCAGGGCCAGCCAGAATTTCTGCTACCGTTTCTGGCAAACTGGTGCAAACCTGCTGATGCTCACCACTGGAATAGGTCCTTTGAGGATAAATTTTGTGAGTAATTCTATTACCTGAACATAATTATTTATTTTTTATTTTATTTATTTATTTTTATTTATTTTATTTATATTGCCAGCCCCCACACCAAAGGGACTCTGGGTGACTTACTGTTTACATAAAAAAATCAAAATATAAAACATTCCCATCATACACAAAGTTAAAAGAACACTTAAAACTTTAAAAACTATTAAAATCATTTAAAATACCCTCCCTATAACATTAAAACATGGATGGCCTTTATATCAGCCAGCAAGGGACAGGTGGGGGGCTGCCACGCCAGCAGCACCCCACACCTGCTGCACTAACCAGGTTTTTAGGCCCTTTCTGAAGGTTGGCAACTCTGCCTAGAGGCACGACTCAGTCAGCAGGAGGTTCCACAGGGCTGGAGAAGACACCAAAAAGGTCCTCCTTCTAGTGGAACCACTAGGGAGCCCTTCCTATCTGCTCTGGTGGGACAGGCATATGACCAGCAGATATTTCATAAAGATGCAAGGTGTGTGTTACAACACTGCCATATGAGTAGCTGTAGCTCAGCCTTAATCTTGCATTTTGGAATGCACAGTTAAGGTGCCCCTTCCTGGTGCAAGAACACTCAACAACACAGGTAAGTGGTTGTAGAAAGCTGTACTAGATGAGCATCAATTTGCCAAGTAGAAGCAGTTCCTTCTGCAGACAACATCGGCATCAGCTCTAGGCCTGTTGTTCCTACCCACGGGGTATCAAAAGTTCTTGGCCAGCACTGCTTAAGGTGAAGGCTTTTGCGAGCTTTAGTCCAAAACCATCTTGACCTAAAACAGTGGTGCCCAATTTTCTGGGTCATGGGGTGCCCAATGCTTAAATAAAGTCCACACCTTAAATCAAAATCTAACAAAATTATTAGCCTACCAACTTAGATCAGAAGTAAACATTTAGAGGTCAATGAAGAAACGTTAATATTGTGGATGCCTGAGCTCTGTTGCCTGTCAGAGCACCCAAAATTGCCAAAATGCTGGTATGGAAGATAAGACCAGTGGGGGTGCACAAAGGAATCCATGGCAACTGGAAGAAACAGAGTTGCTATTGTGCTTTTTGTAAGAGACAACAGTAGTCGTTGGTGCCATTTGGGCCTGAGAGAAAATGTCTTGAGGGTGATAACAGAGAAATAAGCAGGTTGAAGGGCTGCACAGAAAGTACTTTATGGCACAGAAAGAATTTTATAGCTACACTGATTGGTGACATCTGGTCTAAAACATTGGGAACCACTGCTTTAGGGAATGAAGATGTACAGCAGGGCTTTCCAACATTTTCCTGCCAGGGGCTGTGCCTACCCCCAACACTCAGCTGTGGGGGCCGGAGGCATGGTTGCTCCCAGTGCCTATGTTTTCAGCAGCAGTGGCAGCAGTGACAATCACACCATTTTCCAGCTTCTTGTACATCTCCCCAAGGTGGCAAGAGGCTTTTTGGAGCATTTTTGCTCCATTTTGGGATTTTTTTTTCCACTGTGTATCTGCTGTGTTCTGGCAGCTAACATGCACATGGAAATATATATACTCCAGCATTATAGATAATCTCCAAGGTGCACAAACTCCATGGGGATATTTCCACATGTATGCTTGCTCCTTGACCACTCTCCTCCTGAAAGTGAAGCATAATCCTAAAGAGGTAGGCTAGCTGTAAGGCTTAGGACCAAAATTATTTGAAATTATGGAATCTAGCTTGCTAGTTGACACAAAGCATGACTCTAGTGACAAAAAGGAAATCAGCCAGACCTTGAGTCATCACTAGGAGGCCCTGTACAGAAGACAGATACTCTAATATTGGGAATCAATGATCCTAGGAAAAGACCAGCCACCAACTCACCCTGCCATACATTCCATGATCTTAACTAATACAGTACTATGGCTGGCATGCAGAAAAAAATTAGGGAACTTTGTGTAAAACTTTGCAACAAATATTGTGTTACCTCCCTTAAGAGAAAGTTCCCCAAGAAGGGAACAAAGCTTTTACTTTTATGTATTGTTATGCTCTTACCAGTATAAGACCACTGCAGCAGCTCCCTTCATTTGCCTGGAACAGTACCAGTGCAAATGCCATCCTTGGACTAAAGATTTCCTTTTCATTGGGCAGAGTTGTTGTTGGCTGCTAAGAAAGGGCTGCAGACCCATCTGGCAGCTATAGCAGGACTATCTGGATGGGAGTCCCAACTCTCTCATAAGTACTAAACTAGTGACATCTAACCTGATTATATTTACAGCATACCAAATTTGGGAATTCCTTTCTGCCATTTCACCAAAGACCACTTCCCAACAATTTTTTTCTTTAATATGGGGCCTTACAATGACCAATGAGTCAAAAGAAAGAAGCCCATAACTGGAGGAACACTAGTTCCTTCACCTAAGGAAGAAGTGGGAAGCACTGCTCATTCCTTTCGGATTGATGCCTGCCAGTCAGAGGAAATGTCCTCAATTATATTGTCCTTAACAAATGTACAAGATACTGAATGTTTTGATAGTTTCACATCTGGCCTAGACACAGAAGAAGAAGAAGAAGAAGAAGAAGAAGAAGAAGAAGAAGAAGAAGAAGAAGAAGAAGAAGAAGAAGAAGAAGAAGAAGAAGAAGAAGATCATCATCATCATCATCATCATCATCATCATCATCATCATCATCATCATCATCATCATCATCATCATCTGTACAAGTCCAATTTAGTGCACAGGTGGTAAGCATTTATTAAATATTCCCCACTTAGTCAGAGGAAAAATAGCCATAGACAATTATGTATTAAAACACAGCTGCAGTTAAGAGACTGATGTGACATCATCTGTCCTGATGTCATGCAGAAAATTCTGGAAATCAGGTTATTAAAATATGTTCATTAGAACATCTCATTGCCTATATTATTATTAGTTGCAGTAGTTAGTATTGTTCCACCTTTAATCTACACCAGTACGAGCCACCTGTGATTCAGCAGCAATAGTAATTTCCCTCCCATCAAAAATGACTGGATTAGTTTCAGTACAATCCAAGAACTGCTTATTCTGAAGTTAATTTTAGAAGCAAGTAAGAATTGACTGGAATAAGGATTACCCAGGGGAAATGTTCAGACACTGATGCTGGGTACCAGAACATCATCCTACTACTTCTTAGTCACTGATGCCTTCAGCATGTTGTTCTATTTGTTAAAAGAAACTCTAAGATTTTGTTCCCAGATAAGTGAGTTAAAGGTTGCAAGCTCAATGATTCCAAATGAGAAACAGAACAGGCTTATCAATCTTTGAGAAGAGCAGTCTACCTGATGTGCCTTTTCATAAGGTCTTCCTTTCCAAATTGTAGTCAGCTCAGTAGTATGCCTTATACCAGGAATTGAGGCTCCTTTGAGAGTAGGTAATTGTACTGCACTGTATAAGTATAGCTATCTCTCTATATACATACATAACTAGTTGTACAATCCCTGGCTAACATACCTCCTGGAAGTAGCTGAAAGAGAAGCAATGTGGTTTTGAGAAGACTTGGGTTAGATCAGTAGTTCCCAGTGTGGCGCCCTTTACCCACCAAGAGACTTCAATTCTCAGAGGCCTAAGTCAGTTCTTGGCTGATCAGTGCTTTGGGGAATTTACTTTAGTGTCTGGGAATTGAAGTCCAACAACCAAAGGTTGGGAAACACTGGGTTAGATGGTGCTTGAGAAATAGAAAATATTCTGCACACCTGGTGTGTTTATTGGGAATACAGAGTGAAGAGCTGGTCCTAAATCCAGTCTTGACTCTAGGTGCTGAAGGCTTGGGTTTTGCTCTAAGGGACTGAGTTTCTTTGATTGCTGATCACTGTGGTGCTAACCAGTCATGACTGAGATGGACACCGTTGGAAGGCCATAGCAAGAGAAGTCAGGAGCTTTCAGTAGTTTTCCTTGCATAGATCTATTTAGATCATGTGGTGGCTTAGTTGTTTAGATGCTGAATTTGATGACTGGAAGTTCAGCTGGTCAGCAGTTTGAGACGCAAGTGCTGCATGACAGAGTGAGCTCCCATCTCTGTCCCAGCTCCTGCTAACCAAGCAGTTCAAATTTGGTGGGAAGGTAAACAGCATTCCGTGTCTAGTCATGGTTCCCACATGTCCATGGAAATGTCTGCCTGCACAGACAGTGCTGACTCTTTGGCTATAAAATGGAGATGAGTGCTGAATTCTAGAGTTCGGATATGACTGACTTTCGAACAAGGGCATCCTTTACCTCATAAGAACTAAGTAGTTTTTTAAATGATTTTCCAAACTTTGTTTTCATTTTCTATAATAATTTATTTTGTAATAATTTTTACGTTAAAAAAAACGAACCAAGTTATGCTGTTCAGCCAAAAAGAAGCCTGTGTTGT
Organism: Furcifer pardalis; assembly: GCA_030440675.1. Lineage (NCBI taxonomy): Eukaryota > Metazoa > Chordata > Lepidosauria > Squamata > Chamaeleonidae > Furcifer > Furcifer pardalis. The sequence goes on along the minus strand of CP126891.1, from coordinate 163,921,319 downwards.
ACCTGCATGTCATATTTCTTTAAAAAGGAAAACCTGTCAGTTAATTACTAGAGATTGAATTCTTTTTTGAGGGAAAAAATTCTCAGCTGATTTATTTTTAAAAACTTGATCATAAACATACTAACATAAAACTTCCCCAAGGTTCTCTCTCTGCCTTTTAACACTAAAATCAAGTATGTGCATTTGCCATTTGTGCAAATGAAATTTAAAACACTGGACACCTTAGGGCAGATAGTTTATTGCAACTAATTCCAAAGAAAAGCAGTTTAGGTTTGAATCTGTGCAAGTGAACTGGCAATAAAATGTTTTGAAATGGAAGACAGGAAAACCATATGTGAATTCCAGTACAGTAAAACACCGGATAACGATTGGATCGGATAATGCTAAAATCGCATAACGTTGGGGAATTTGAGGCAAACATTTAGATCGGATAACATTATCCATCAGATAACCTTTGCCTCAAATTCCCTGAGGTGTGGCTGTGACTCACCAGTTTCTCTTGGGAGAAAGGGAGGGGCTGCCTGCTCTCAAGCTTGCCACATTTGAATAACAAAGGCTTGCAAAACCAGCCTGACTAGTTTAACAAAGCAAAGGCTTAGGACACTTTCCCCAGTGTAACCCAGAACACTTTGCAGAAAAATAATTGCAAAGAGACAATTTGACCCAATTACCTTTATGAAGTTTCCCCTTTAAATTCTAAACAGCCTGAACCCAAGATTGTAGCTCCACAAGCATCATGCATTGTCAATGGAAAACAAGCAGAATGAAACCTTTCACCTGCAATGCAATTAAGCTTTTCACACCCTGCAAAGCCCTGAGGGAACTTCCTTTATTACAGCAATGGTAGGTGGGCTGATTCTAAATGAAAACATTTTCCTAGCTTCTGTTCAGAAAGCCTCCATCTGGCTTGCTAAGGGACATAGTGATGGGGGGTGGGGTTCCTTAAGAGAGACTTAGGACCCTTTCCCCAGAGTAACCCAGAACACTTTGCAGAAAAATAATTGCAAAGAGAAAATTTGACCCAATTACCTTTATGAAGTTTCCCCTTTAAATTCTACACAGCCTGAACCCAAGATTGTAGCTCCGCAAGCCTCATGCATTGTCAATGGAAAACAAGCAGACTGAAACCTTTCACCTACAAAGCAATTAAGCTTTTCACACCCTGCAAAGCCCTGAGGGAACTTCCTTTATTACAGCAATGGTAGGTGGGCTGATTCTAAATGAAAACATTTTCCTAGCTTCTGTTCAGATCTTTTAAAACAGCACTTCATAAAATTTTCAAAAATTTAAAAATGCTGTATGACTCCCCCCCCCCCCCTAAAGTCAGGGTGGTCTGGCATGTTTTTGTAATGTATTTACCCTTTAGACAATTATTTCTTAAAGTTCTTTAAGTTTCCAGCATGTTTCCTTGACTTTCCCTTGAAGCCTCTGTTGCTTATCTCTATGGAGTTAACGTTATCTGATCCACCTGAATAGGATTTTAATGTTATCGGATAAGGCTAAAAATTGGATAACGTTAAGACTTGTGGAACCAAGTATTAAAGTTATCCTAGGTATTACTGTAATGGGTGGGTAGGTGGGATATATTGCTATATCACATCATATTTTGGGACATATTGAGAGTACCAAAATGGTTTAAACCTGTCTGAGAAGGCTATGGATAAGAACTTGTTGTCCTGTTCCATCTTTTGGATTCAGTCTCCGGCTCAGCTGTAAACTTGAACATTTCAAGAAAGAAGGAATATTTGTTAAGTAGAAGTCATGAGGTGTCAAGTTCAAGAAAGAAGGAATCCCTAATAGGGTGTTAAACTATAATGGGTGGGATGGGCAAAATGGTTGTTACAAGTGGGATGAAGCAGCAAGCTTTGCTGATTTCTAGTGGCACAATCCTACAAATATCTGCTTAGAAATAAATCACATTGATTTTAATAGTACCTTCTCCAGGTAAGGGAGTGCAGAATTGCATATTAAGGTTCCTACAATCCTAGCAATTCAGTCAGCAGAGGAAAACCTCTCCTGCCCATTCAGCAGCTTCCTTTTTTAAAAGAAATGGCAGCCATATGCCAGGCTGTGGAAGGAAGCAGCAGCATTCAAAGGATGGGTATAATTGACACTAAGCTATAAACCAGGTAATCACAACCTATGGCCCATGGGCAAGACCTGGCTTCTGACACCCTTCCATCTGGCCCATAGCGATGACCCCAAAAATGGCGCAAATTCGCCCACCAACATGTTGCCTTGCCCACAGAACTGTCTGAGGGGGAGTTGTCCAGCCCATGGTACAGTAAAGTTGAGAACTCCTGCTATGAACTATACTATTGCTTGACTTCTGAGTTGTTGACAGGAAGAACAGGGAAGGCTGTATCTTGTATTGTCGAAGAGACTAATGCATGGTTATTGAAAATGCTTCCAGTCAAGGAAGCTTCAGGGTTTTTGGGGGGCTTTTATGTAACAATGCAGTCAACTGTAGTAAGGTCACAAAAGTATAAAAAAGTGTATTTCTGAAGACAAGCTGTCATGGGAAGACCCCCATTCCCTAAACATTCCCAAAAGAAATGGAGGGAATTTAGTTTTCTTAGGTCTCCTAAAATCATTTCAGTTCTCGGTGCTTAGAGAGACTGCTATTCTCCCTTCTGTAAAATTCCATTAGCTTGCTGTTCTTTGGTTCAGCTGATCCAGATAAGACACAGCTGTGTAGAGGTCTAGATAAACCCCATTGTGGGAGTGAAGAAACTCAGTTTTCAGTTCAGTTTGGTTTGGTTTATTTTTGTTTCCGAATACCAAAGGAGCAGGATGCTATGGACTCTTTGTTTTGCTCACAATGATATTTGGACTATGTTTTGTTTTGTGGACTATGTTTTGCTTCTGAGGATTATTTATGCTTTTAAAGGATGATTCTAATAGGACAATAAACTCTGTTTTGCTTCCATGAAGACTCTTAATTGGATAAGAGGTAAGACAGCACACACACTCACAAGCCTCGGAGCCGCTATCTAAAACCTCCTTGTTAAGAAGAGAAGCAGATAAGAAATTTTTATTTTGCCACCCAGTTCGCTCCCTGGGAGCTCCGGTTTAGTTCTGGGGACTTTGTTTATTTATTTATTTATTTATTTATTTATTTATTTATTTATTATACTTGCTATCCCGCCCCAATCAGGCAAGCCTGACTCTGGGCGGCTAACAGCATAGATTTAAAACATATCTGTATTAAAATTCATAAACTAAAAACAGTATCTGGGGTGTCGTCAGAAGGGTGGTTATCCTTAGACTAACCACCCCACATGGGATCCCCCATCCCTAGAACCCCACACTTGTCCTGCCAGCCAGGTCTTTAAGCTCTTCCGGAAGGACAGGAGCTCTGTCTGCAGGCGCAGCTCAGTTGGGAGGAGGTTCCAGAGGGCCGGGGCGAACATGGAGAAGGCCCTCTTCCTGGTGCTAGCGAGCCTCCCTAGCCGATGGAACAACAAGAGAGCCCCTCCGATCCGCCCTGGTGGGACGGACCGATGTTCTTAGGGTGACGCGGTCTCTTAGGTATCCTGGCCCACTACCATATAGGGCTTTAAAGGTAATGACCAGCACCTTGAATTGCACCCGGAGACATACTGGCAACCAGTGCAGCTCCCGAAGCAGTGGTGAGGCCCAAGCATAATGCCCGCGTCCCATCACTACCCGGGCTGCCGCATTTTGGACCAGCTGCAGTCTCCGAATGGTCACCAAGGGCAGCCCCATGTAGAGCGCATTACAGTAATCAAGTCTGGAGGTGACCAAAGCGTGCGTGACCATGAGCAAGGCGTCCCGGTTTAGGAGCGGGCGTAACTGGCGTATTACACGAAGTTGTGCAAAAGCCCTTCTGGCCACGGCTGCCACCTGCTCTTCAAACAGTAGCCGTGAGTCCAGGAGGACCCCCAAATTACGCACCGGGTCTGTTTGGGGCCCCATCCAGAACCAAAGCTGGCAACTCCCGTGACAAAGCAGGGCCCCTCACCCATAGCCACTCAGTCTTGCCGGGATTCAGCTGTAGCCCGTTTTTCCCCATCCAGACCTTAACAGCCTCCAGGCACCTGGAGAGGACCTCCACTGCACTGCCTGGGTCCCCACGGGCTGAGATGTACAACTGGGTATCATCAGCATACTGATGATACCTTACCCCGTGGGAACGGATGATCTCACCCAGCGGCTTCATATAGATGTTAAATAGGAGAGGAGAAAGTACCGAGCCCTGAGGCACCCCATATTGCAGGGGCCTAGGGCTGGACTTCTCCTTCTCCAGGCACACCGACTGGGTCCTGTCCCTCAGGAATGAGGAAAACCAGGACAACACTGTGCCCTGGATCCCCAGGCCCCGGAGCCTTCCCAGAAGGATGCCATGATCGACGGTGTCAAAAGCCGCTGAGAGGTCGAGAAGAGCAAGGACAGACGGCTCCCCTCTGTCCCGCTCTCTCCAGAGATCATCCACCAATGCGACTAGTGCAGTCTCAGTACCATATCCGGGCCTGAATCCTGACTGAAATGGGTCCAGATAATCCGCTTCATCCAGGACTACCTGTAACTGCTGCGCCACAGCTTTTTCCAGAACCTTACCTAAAAAAGGCAGGTTGGACACTGGACGGCATAGTTTGCCATAAAGACCCCAACGTAAGGAACAATGAGGAGGGCTGGAGCAGAGGGGGCCAGCTGGAAGCGTGACACAAGCCCTCAAAAGTCCCTAGAGCTTAGATCAGGGCTTCCCAACCTATGACCCATGGGCCATCCCCAATCCATGGCACCAGTTAATCCGGCCCATGGTGAGGATCACCATCACCGGAAACACTGGAAACAAACCAGAAATGCTGCAGACATGGTGAAAATTCATCTGAAGTGCCACAGATGCAGCAAAACCCCACCAGAAACACCACATAGTGAAAATGCACCAGAAGCACCACAGACATGGCAAAAGCAGCCAGAAATGTGGGGAAAATGTACCGTCATTGCTGCCACCATCATGGGAAGCAGCGGAAGTGGCAAAACAGCAGAAAACACACTGTGACTGTACCTCCCGGAAGTGGTGGAAGTGGTGGGAGGAACCATGCCATTGGTCTGAACATCTGTCTGAGGGGGCATGGTCCAGCTTGTGGCATGGAAGGTTTTGTCACCCCTGGCTAAGATAAAAAGAATTCTAAATATCAGCTTTCAACAGCCATTGCTGCCTCAGTCTTAAGTATGTATTTGAACATGACCCATTTTTTTCAAAATTTGACAAAATTCTATTATGGTGAAATAATGTATATGTTTGTTTACATTTATTCGATTTGTATACCGCCCTACTTGGTAAAAACTGACTCAGGGCAGTTCACAGAGCCATACATATAAGACAATCAAAAGTGATATAACATAATAAAAATAATACAATATAATACAATAAATAAATAATATAATACAGCAGTGCAATAAAACAAGCCCATACCGCAAAACAAAGTTACAAAAATTACAAAAAATACAATTCCAATTACATATACATGATATAATCTCAATAATACAATATAATATAAAATATATAATCCTACAATATCAGGCCTTTCACCCTAACCACAAGCAATGTCCAGAAGCCACGGTAGCAGCTAGCCACCATGGTCTTTTTGAAGCCCAGCGTGGGGAGGAGTTCGGGAATGGCAGCAGATTAATTCAGTCCAGCGCGCCTGGCTGGGCGGACGTCCAAGGCAGACATCCAAGTTACAAGTATAGAAAGTATACCCTTATTTTTGTGAAAGGAAGGGAAATATTGAACAAAATACAGCTGTCTGGATAGAGAATCAATTGTTCTCCAGATGTTTTGCTGAACTCCTACAAATCTTGGGCAGCATGGACAATAGTAATGGATTAACTAGATCCTAAGACAGGTAGCATCTAAAAGGTTCCACAGCTTCCCAGTTTCTTCGACTGAATGTTGAAACAGAAGCAATAAAACTTGGTTTGTGGTCTAGACCCAGCTATGAAATCCAGTGGGGAAATTGTCAGTAATTATCTTTCAGGAACAACTGTGCATCACAGATGGCCTATCAAAAGGAGCTGAGAGCTGTCATTTCTTCAAATACACAAATTAGGTAGACCTTTGGGACTGAGCAATTATACTTTCAATAAACCCCAACTTTAGGTGTGAGGACCAACAATAGAAAGGTAATTTGTAAGCTGTCAGCAATGTGAAAAGCTCTTGCTGTTAACAATCACACATCTGTCAGCACTTAAGGAACACCTCTTTTAAATTTGTAACAGGTAGTTTGTATCTCAGATAGACTTATCTTGAAAATTTGTTAGGAAAAAAAATTAAGGAGGAATGCCATTTCAAGCACTGACGTTTTTGGGTGGGAAGATTTTTAAAAACTATTAGGAGATGATATATAATGTTCTTAACCAACAATTACTGAGAAGAGAATGTTGGTCCCTTTTCTATATACTTTCCTGACTGCAGTCTTAAAATCATAAGACAAAGGAAGGGAGGAAGTATGGATGTGAAAATCTGTGTCTCATATCCACCCAACCCACACATACATAGGTGGGAAAACAGCACGGCTAAGAGACTTTAGAATATAAATGAAAGGAAAAGAAGGATAAGCCATCCTTGCTCATTGCTCAACTTTTTCATTTGAGAGGCACCCAACACAGTATTTTTAACCTAAAAACAAACCCAAGGAGATAGTCATCTTCTCATCTTCTATCTAACACTGAAACTGGCTTCCAACATTGCATTGTCACAAGAAAACCACAGGAAAATTGAACCTGTGATTAAAGAATGTGTTTCTTGGGAGCAATGGAACGGATGGAATTGATTCATTCATTTCTACACAATGCCTATCCACAGGCAGGCAATTTTGAAGTCTCCTTTCAACAGGAATCCACTAATACATGCATCATATCTAGATCCCACAATTTAGTTGGATCTCACTATGACTACTTAAGATAATAACCCTGAATTTTTTTTTGCTTCATGTTCAATAATGCTACCTTGATTTTTCATGAAAAAATAAATTTGCGTGTTTGCTTACTAGAACAGCATTCAATTTAAATGACAGAAGGAAAAGGAAGGAGAAGGCTTGAGTTCCATATTGCTTAAAGGGCATATTACTAAAATATTTGGGGGGGGGGGAGGTAGCTGAATGCAATGCCTGCTCAGAGAAAATAAAACCCAGGAGCTTCCAGGAGCTGCTTCTATTCTATTACATTAATTATAAAAATGTTTCACATTGGAAAATATGAGGTAGACTGTTATGAAAACTGAAATTACTTTCTCTGTTTCATAGATAAAACTTAGCAAAAATGTTCTATCTGGAGATTTTGGCTTTATTGGCTAAGGGTTTATTTGTTAATATGAGTACCATATGTTACCACTGGCAATGAAAAAGAAGAGAAGTCCAGTTCATTATATGGTGTTCCAAGCAGGATAGTGATGGAAACTATTACTCTTCTTCATTTTGTTGTTCAATTGTTATTCTCTATGCTTGTAAAAAAAATGTGGTTCACATTCAAAATTTATCCAGAAAACAAAACAAAGTAGGGTTATTTGCAGTGGTGGGATGTCAAAAAATTTACTACCCCACCGTGATGTCATCACAGTGTGGGCAGAGCTAACACCATGATGTCATGATGTTGTGGGTGGGGCCAAAGAAAAATAATAATAATAAAATAAAATAAAAATAAGCACGCACACACACCCCTAAACCCACCCACCCACCCATAACACAAACCTGTAAATAAATAAATAAATAAAAATACATTAGAATACACCCACCCAGTGTGGGAACCAGTGAAAAGGTAAGCCCCAAAGGTGGTTCCCCACAAAAGCTGTTACTGGTTCTCTGGGACACTGGGAAATGTTACTACCGGTTCCGGCGAACTGGTGAGAACCTGTTACATCCCATCACTGGTTATTTGTCAGTTGTCTTCAATCTGAGACTCAATTTGGGCTTCCTTATTTCTCTTCAGATTAGATTAATGACAACTAGGTATTTCATGCTGTGACGCAGAAGGCAGATGAAAGGCGACTGCATTATATTTTCACAACAATCTTCATGGCTGATCACCATGAGAATCAACAATATTTGGATTCAGATACAGCAGAACAAGAACAATAAAGTACTTCAAAGAGGCAGTCACTCATTGTCACCTGATGCCATGAATTTTTCAGTGTCTAGACATGTGTCCAGTGGAACACCTAGTATCACACATCGGTCGTCCCGTCACAAGGGCCCTCCCTTTTGGGCTCCTGGGCACCCTGCCCATTTAACTGGAGCTTAACCCTTGCCTCACCACTGCTGGGAGAACCGAGGAGATTAGAAAGGAACTCTTACTATGCTCAGGCAGTAAGGCAGTTGAGCATAGAGCAAAACAAGGGAGGTTTCGTAGTAGCGTATCGTCGGTATGTGTGTGCTAATCAAAGAACAACAATCTTCAAAGAGAAACAGCTGCTTTATTCTTCAGGTTCGTGTAACAAAGTCCATGGAAAAATTGTAGATTAAAAGGTCAGTAAACATAAGATCAGTCCAGTAAACAGTCCAGGTTCGTTAGGTAATCATAGTGAAAAGAAAAGAGCATAGTCCCACCATAGCCAGGGTCTTAAGCCACTGAGATCCAGGAATGAACTAACTAACTTCTCTGCAAAATGGAGAATCTGTGGTCAGGTGGGTTAGCTTTAGCCAATCAGGTAACAGAGAAAAATATTCTCAAAACAATACTTGTTTACATGCATGTGAAGACATAACACGCTAAAGAGATAGGAACACAGAAACACTATAATGTCAACAAGCCATCTCATGACAGTCTTGTGAGATACACAGAAAGGACAAAGGATTTTTATGAGGCCTATTTATGAGGCCTAGCTGAAGACTACAATTTCAAGCCTTGGGAAACATGAGGAAATGTGTCATTTCCTGACACCTAGTCATAGGATCAGTTTCAGTTGTTGTGGCCTGATGATGTTGACAAGATACTTGAGTCAACCCATCACATCTACATTTGACCATTGCCAATCCTGGATGAAAAGATCCAGCAGAGTTGGATTTAGTGAGTGGGTCCAGGAGGTGGTAAATGTCTTGTTGCAGTGAAGTAGAATTCCCTCTACCTTAAAAGAGGTGGTGCACCCTAACATGAAGAGGACCTCTCTGGACCCTGAGATGTGATAACCACCACATTCTCTTTTGGAGCAAGACACTTGACCATGTAGTGGCTGGACAGCTTCAGATATTTTTGAAGGAAACTGATTCTCTGGATCCATTTCACTCTGCTTCAAGACAGTGATGGGCAGCAATAGGTTAGCACAATTTCACCAGAACTGGTAGTAACTTTTCCCTGTGTCCCGGATAACTGGTAACAGCTTTTGGGAGGAGCCACCTCAGGGGTTTACCTTTTTGCCAGTTCCCCCACTGTGCATGCACACCAAGCACATGGTGTGCATGCACACCTATAGCGCTTGACGCACATGCACAGCCTCCTTGCTGTCCTTCCAAGTGAAGAAAAGCTGCTAGCCTAAAGCTCCCTATAGCCTGCTCCCCATGGTAAGTGGATGTGGGGTGTGGGGTGTATTTTAATGTGTATTTAATGTATATTTATTTTTAATGTGTATTTTTATGTGTTTAATGTGTATTTAACGTGCATTTAATGTGTATTTAATCTGTATTTAATGTGTATTTATTTTTAATGTGTATTTTATGTGTTTTATGGCTATGTAGTTTGCATTTTATGTGTTTTTATGTCTGTTTAATGTATATTTATTTTAATATGTACTTTATGTATTTTATGTCTATTTAATTTGTATTTTTATGTGTACTTATTTTTATGGGGTTTTTTACATTGGCTCCACCCACATAATTTACTCCACCCATGATGTCATGATATTTGCTCCGTCCACTATGTTGGCTCCACCCACAGTGTTGTAGTAAAAAAAAATTGGCTGCCCACCACTGCTTCAAGAGCAGGACTCAGTACTGAAATGAGTTTAGGTGCCCTGAATGATGACTTGCTTTGGGTTAAAGACAGGGAAGTGTAGCTCTATGAATTCTCCTGGACCTCTCAGTGGCTTTTGATACTATTGATCATGGTATTCTCATGGACAGGCTCCATGGAATGGAAGTGGGAGACACTGTACTGCAGTGTTTCTATTCCTAGCTTTGGAATCAGTTCTAAAGAGTGGAACTGAGTGAGTTTTGCTCAGCCCAGTGATGATTAAGCTGTGCAGTAATGAAGGGTTCCATTCTATTTCCCATGTGGCTTACTATTTATATGAAGCCATTGGAAGAGTTTATTAGGAGTTTGCGTTTGGTAACCATTAATATGCTAATGATACTCAGTTCTACTTTTCCTTCTCATCAAGATCAACTGATGCTGTGCTGGATCAAAGTCTGGAGTTTGTAATGAGCTGGATGAAGGCCAATAAGCTGAAACCAAATGGCATCTAAATATGGAGGCTTTGGTGGTTCCCAAGTCAGAGAGTTGGGTCGGAAACCTGTTATGGATGGAATTGCAGGTCCTCTGAAGTTTGAAGGCATTCCTAAATTCGTTTTTATCATTGGAGGCTCATGTGAGCTCTGTGGATTAGAATGCCTGGGGTCAGCTTTGAATGATCTGCCAGCTTCAACAATTCTAAGAGAGGGATAACCTGATCATAGTAGTCCATGCCTTAGAACTTCATGATTAGATTGATGCCATGCAATCTATGGGGGCTACCCTTGAAGATGACATAAATGCTGCATCAAGTTCAGTAAGGTACACCTAGACTGCTAAGAGGAACATCTTTCATAGCCCTTATGATACCAATTCTGAATAAATTGCATTGGTTCCCAATATGTTTCTGCTCTGATTTCAGAATTATTTCTAAAGCCCTAAATGGCTTCAGACCTAGATAGTTGAAGAAGCACTTGCCTCTATATAAATCTCCCTGATTACTAAGATCTACCTCAGTCCTTCTTTGTGTCACACCCCTGGGAACAGTTCATTATATAGAGACACAAGGAAGGACCTTTTCTGCCATAGCACCTCAGTTGTGGAATGCCCTCCCCTTGGAGGCTTGACTATTGATAACATTTGAATTATTTGGGTGCCAAGTCAAGATACACTTACAGTATTAGAGTCTTTGGGAGTTGCGGATATTGTTGCCTACATAGATTATAGTGTAATGTTTCAATGATTTTAATGTTATAATTTGTTATTGTTTGATTTTGAAATTGTTTTAAATATATTACGTTTTAAAATGGTTTCATACCGCTTTGTAATCTGCCCTGAGATCCTGTTATAAAAGACAGACGATAAATATTGAAATAAAACAAATAAATTAACTATAATTCCCTTTCCTTTAGCATAGGATGCCAAATCCAAGGGGGGAGGAGGTTGAAGAAGTGATCTGCAGTCTCTGAATGCTTATATCAAATAGAGTTTGCCAAGATTTATGGAGTCACTTGACTTTTTGTTGTCTATTCCAGAACCTTGAGCTATTACACTGATATGTATGTGTTTCTGAAGAAGACTGCAAAGCTTACACCAAATGAACTTTGTTAATCTATAAATTGTCCACAAACCTATATTTTTTACTGTACCAGATCAAGACAAATACCTTCTAAGTATTTTGTACAATTCTCTTTTAAAATTAGTAGAATCTATTGTCCATTCACCTTTCAGATTTTCCAAAAGATGAAGCAAAGGGCACTTGGATAGATGATATTTAAGCATACTAATGGTTAGGTATTTTTAATTGCTATAAACATGTAATATATATGCAGCCTGTGAACTCCAAAGACAGTGTACCTTTCAGTGCTAATAACTGGGAAGCAACAGTGTGAGATTGCATGTTCTTTATCACATTTTTATGGGTGGACGAACTGCCTGAGATATTAGCAAGATCCATTTCTTATTAAGGTCTTACAAACAGATGCCTGCTGAAATTTCAGGGAGCTGCATCCATGGAATGTGAGGGCAGGGCTGACACTTATATTGATAACTGTTTTCAGCACAGGTGGCAAGGGAAGTGATGTTTTTTTAAACAGATTAAAATTATATATATATATATATATATATATGGAAAATCAAATGTGTGGGAATTGGACCAAATTCAAGTGATCCTGTCCCCACTGAACAGTCAAAGTCCCCGACAGAGTCTTAAAAAGATACAGGTAGTGGGGCTCTGAGAAAGGATTGTTTCACTCAAGAAGTTACATCATCTGACTGCCAGAAAAAAAGTTCAAAACCAACACATGCTCCCAACACATCGAACTGTGCAACCAGTGTCCATTTGATTGAGATCTAAGTTTTATAGCCTATAGGAGTTGCCTTAGTAGTGGCACACATAGGCTATAAGTCAAAGGAAACTTTCCCCCCAATTCTTAATAATTTGGGTGAAGATGGGATGTGTAGATGATATAAAGCCATATGTTACCTATAAATTCTGTTGAGGTGGAGCAATTGAAAGCTGAGCTTTTTTTAACAGTTGCTGAGATTTTGACAAGTCAACTACAATGTGTGTGTGGGTTTTTTGGTTTTTTCTAAAGAAATTAAAAATCCCCAAAACCTCTAAAGGTCCCAAGACTCCTTTGGGAACTCTTTCATTGTAAGCAAGCTTTTGGGAGCTGCAGGATAGAGAGAAGTCTTTAATTTCAAAAAAAAAAAAATCACCACGGATGTTAAAATCATCTCAACAATGAGGTTTTTTTTTTTTAAATGAAATTAAAGATTCTTGCTCTTCAGGCTCTAACAGCTTCCCTGTGGTAAAAGGGATCCCAAGGGATCCTTGGAACCTTTCAGAGTTGAGTGGTGACATCAAATGTTAAGTTCCCAAAAGATTTCATGACTTTTGATGCCTTTTGCCTTAAGCTGTATTTGGTTATGCTGCTTGATTTCAGCTTTATATAATAGTGGCACTGACAGAATTAAATGATATTTCTCCAGAAAGAAAGAAAATGACTTATTTTTAAAGTAATGGATGGGATGGTGAATCATCTTCAAAAACATACAAGGGGCTTCCTGATACTGGCATTAAGCAAATTCAGCTTAGGTAAAGGTAAATGTCACATTTGCTCAAAAGCCAATCAAATCTGACTAGAGTTCAGTGCTCATCTCTGTTTATAGTCAAACAGCCATTGCTGTCTGCATCTGCAGATGTCTCCATGGACATGTGGCAGGCATACCTCAACACCAGAGTGCATGGAACACTGTTTACCTACCCACCGAAGTGATCCCTATTTATCTACTTGCAGTTTCTTGCTTTTGAACTGCTAGGTTGGCAGGAGCTGGGATAGAGACAGGAGCTTGCTCCATCATGCAGTACCTGGGAATCAAACTTCGACCTTCCAGTCAGTGAGTTCAGTGTCTTAACCACTTGAGAACCGCAGTCCCCTAATTCTGCTTGCATACACTAAATAAAGAACTCTTCAAACAGACAAATAAATATCCTCCAAATTATGAATGTGGGATATTGTATTTCTGTATCCATTATTCCAAATACTAAGAAATGGCCCAATATTCCTGCACAATATCATGTATGCATTGCCACCAGTAAAAAGGATACTAAACTTAGCAAAGGCCAACCTGAATGTTGACAACACCAAAGGCAGCAGTCAAGATGAACTATCATCTAATGCTCGCTGCCATTCATGCTTTTAAAAACCAGCCATGATAATTGTTTCATATTTGGATGAAAAGTGGTTAACTGACACTTTGATGTCTCTGTGTGGCAAAGGGTAACTATTGTCTATGTGAATGTAGACCACCTTGACCTGAGGAATAAAAGCTGTATATGACCAAAAGATCTAAAATAAGTTATGTCCTTGTTTTCCAAAATATGTGCCCTTGCCTTCTGAAATAAAAGAAAACAGAATAGCTGTGAATTGGTAAATATTATCAATGGAGATCAAGGTTAAAATCATCATAGTGTACTATGTAAAAGAATGTCAGGCAGAAAAAAATAAACTCATTTGAAATGTGGTATTGGAAGAGAGCCTTATGGATACTATAAACAGTCAGAAAGTTAGAGAAGTGGGTGCTCAAGTCAAGACTAAATTCTCACTGGAGCAAAAATGAATAATAATTTTGAACCTGTACTAAGTGATCGGTAATACAAAGGTGTTAATGATCTTGGTTTTGGGCTTCAGTGAAACATGTTCATATTTGATTATCTTTTCTAATCCCTTCATTATAGCCATTCCAAGTCTCAATCTTCCTGTTTCTTTGCTGCTGTCTACATTTGGACTGCTGACTGAATTAGGGTACCCAAAATCTTTCACTATTTCTGTATTCTCTAGGTTTCTGCCCCCACCTATCATTGTTATTGAACTAATTTCCACTTCAAAGGGAATGAATATCAAACAGAGATCTTATGTCATCAAAAGGCTAGAAATTCTCCATTGACTCACACAGTTTGCAACCCATGTCCAACCAATCTGTCTCTTTATCTTGAGGTGATGTAGAATTGATTACCATGTTACCCTACTCTTATATCTGAGGAAGTGGATTTAATACGCAAAAGTTCACATTAAAATATAGCAGTCAGTACTTCAAGTGGCACAATATTTTTGTCTTTCTTATTTTGTTTTGTTTTTTGTTAGATATGCCTGCACATGCTACCATGGCTACCAGTCTAAAAACACATTCTCTGCATTTGTTATCTGTTAACATAAATAACTACTAGCATCTGTTTTCTTATAATTTAGGTCTAGTAGTATGCAAGGTACTGAACTTCAGGCATCAAGTCACTTATCAAACCAGTTATTACTTCTCTTATTCTCGTATGACTCTCAAGTTAGTCTTCAGCATTCTAGCAGTTGTCCTGCTGCTTCACTTAATCTGTAACTTCAAACGAGTCTAGTAAAATGAAAAAAATCCATCAGAAAGAACTGTTTCCCATGATGAATGTTCAGTATAAAACTTAAAAGAGCAATTATGAATTTTCTAGCAATTATTAAAATAGTTAAGGGGAAGAATTGAGTCTATAAATCAATCATGTTTCATGTACATGAGTTTCTACATATGGAGACCTCTGTGAATTGTCATAAAGGAGGTAACAACTCCTACCCTGAATGTAATAGGCCCGTGGTTGGCATGCTTTAATACGCTCTTTTCACATGCTACTTTTCTCTACTGATAAGGAAATGGGCATTCTATCTTCATGTTAATTAATAAGAAGCTCTAAAATGAGTCCCTATCCCAAAGAAAGTTTGCTTTGAATTTCAATAGAGCTGTTCCATTTTTATGACTGGCTTGTGGACTGGTTTGATGAAGATACCTGGCAGAGATAGTTTTCGCTGGAGTATACATTTTAAAGAAAAAGTCAGCTGAGCTGTAATCGGTCTCCAAAAATATATATTTAAAAAAATGAGTAGGTCATTTTCTGAGAATGGTCACATCTCAGACTACTGGGCTCAGACTACAAGCCCCCCCCCCCTTTTCCTGGTCTCAACTGACAACAGGGTTGTGCACAATGTTACAATGAGGTCACAGATACTCATTGGAATGCTTCACAGGGGCATTAAGGAATGCTGAGGCTGAAACATTGTTCCCATGATTGTCTGCAACTCTGAACACTTTGCTGGTGACATCAGTACTAATGTAGTTGTTGCCAGAGTGGTAAGCAAAGGTCAGTAGGGAGACACACTGCCTGGGCCACAATGACATCCCATCTCCATGTGGACTCCAACAATAATGAGTATGCCTGGTGCCTGAGTGCAATGTCTTCTTTTCCTGCTATCTCCTACTGGCTGGCTGGCTAGAGAGGTTGTAACCCAAGCAGGCTGTCCAGAGTGGAGCAGGATTTTATGGTCCATCTGCTCAGCATATAAAAGGACTTGTACACTCCAGCCAATCACTGCCTTGCCAGTACTCCCCCTTTTTAGCAGTTGTTCACATATGTTTGATAATTGTAGCATAGATGACTTGCTTTTCACGGGCTTCCATTGTTGCTGCTTGGTGAATGGTCCTTAGTGGGGTCTGTAGATACTTGTAAGGTTTTATTTATTTATTTATTTATTTATTGTTCATATTTGTATGCCGCCCTATTTTGTGGAGCGATTCAGGGCAGCTAACACAGTAGCACAAAGTCTCAAAATACCGCATTCTCGACAGTAAAAAGGTTACAGAAAGTCATTCTTTTGATCTTCTTTCCTTTTCTGTTATTACATCATTGGTAAGTTGGTGCATTCTGATGAATCCAGGCAGTGAAGGGTGATGGAGAGAACCTGATCACCCAGGTGCTAGAAAAATTTCCTTAAGAAGAGATGGGGGAAATGTCAGGATCCCTGACTGCAGGGAGCTACAGCGTATTATATGCTCATGTGGTTTCTAGTGGACTGTCACTGCTGATAAAACCCCAGCCTTCACCCAGGAGTGGTGTGGATGGTATGTATTTGTATTTCCCAGTGATCTGGATTCATTTCTAATGTCATGGCTGCTGCAACCAATACCGTTGTGTCTTTTTCACTACAACAAAAGGCAGAGGATGATGTTGCAGAGGATACAGAAAGTTTGTTCTCCATCTCTAACAAGTCTATATACTTTCAAAGAGTAAACAGAGGTCCCAAAGAATTAATAGGGAAACACTCCCCCTGACAAAATGACCCAAACTATCTCTGTTCTGTAATTATATCTGAAGAGAGATTGAAATGAATCTAGATAATCTACTTCAGGGACCTCTGGAGCTGTAACTCCACCACACACTCCAAAATCTTGCCCAAAAATGGAATAGTGGAGAATATTCATAGAGTAGGAAATATGAAACACATACAAGGGCTTTTCTTCATAGTTCATTACCACCAAAGAGAAGGCAATTCAGAACCGTCACTCTGCAAAAGCTGTCCATGGGGAAGCAATTTCTTCTGCATTCCTGTTTCTTTCCCTTTTAAAAATAATCCCTACAGCTTTGTTTTTAAGGAAGAAACCCCATATGTTTGACTGCCATGGTATTAAACAAGAAAGAGACAATACCAGGCAGTTAGCCTAATTATGAGCCCCTGCCATGAGAAGATAATCATTCTGTTGTGATTCAATCCTAGCCATAATAACACTACAGTTCCGACAACTATACACCCAAGAAATTCTCATTTTACAACGATTATTTCCTGATTTTGATGGAAGTCTAAAACTGTTTATTAAACTTAATGGCTTTGTTTTCTTTTGATTCTATTTGTCTTCATTCTTTTTTCGGGGAGCAAATCAACTTTTTCAATTCTGTAGCATCTGCACATGGATTTTAGCATTCCGTTAGTGAGCCCCATTATGAATTTCAGTCATGTTGTTCAGGGCATTCTTTTTAATGAGAAAGGGAAAGAAAGTGAGGCCATAGCACAAAGAAGCAAGGAGAAGAAATCTTGCTACAGTAAAACCTCGCATAAAGAGCACCTCGCTTAGAGAGTAACTCGCTTAAAGAGCAGATTTTTCTCTGAATGTTCGTTTTGCTTAACAACTAAAGCCAACCAAAAACTCGCTTAACAAATAAATCGGGGTTCACAATCCACCCCTTCCAGAAGTCACAGTTGGTTGCTTACAATGGTGTTTTGCTTAAAGAGCAAACTCACTTAAAGAACAATCCTGTGGAACACATTATGCTCTTTAAGCAAGGTACAACTGTACTTGGCATATATTTGTGGAAACACTTTTTATTAAGAATTTATTGTGTTTCTCCTTTGAGTAATATCAATTCAGACACTAATACTGAGAAAATCCTTGTATACATTTATAAAACATTTATTAGCCTCAGAAAGCAAAGAACGTCATTTATATGGTTCGCAGTCCTTAACACCAGTCGTCTTTCATTGAAGCTGTCCACTGTAGTGATGTAAGAATCTATTAGCTTTATTTTCACTGAATTTCTCAGAACCTCACAGTGAAGAAAATCCCATAGGATAGAGAGGACTTCCATCTAACTGGGGCTTTAAAAGTCACACAGGCTCGTGTGGCGGAGGAGGGGCCCACCCAGGCACTGAGGTCACCTCCTGCCTCATCCCTGGACTTCCATCTACCGGGGGGCTTTAAAAGTCACGCTGGCTCATGTGGCAGAGAAGGGGCCCACCTGGATGCTGAGGACACCTGCTGCTCCACTTAGTTGTCTGTTTAGAGATTTTTTTCTTAAGTGGCTATGATTACTATCAGTATAATATTGAATTTTGTATCTTGTATACTGTATTATTCTGTATTTACTGTGTTGATTTTCATGTATTTTGTATTTACTGTATTTTCTTGTCATGTGAGCTGCCCTGAGTCAGGTTCCTGATTGGGCAGGATATAAATCGAAAAATTAAATTAAATTAATTAAATTAGCTAGTGACTTGGAGTTGGAAATGTCTGCAGTGCTGTTTCCCTGATTAATCTGGCCTGGGCATTAGCTAGCAAGGATCAGCACTGCACAGGGGCTAGAATTCACCAGTCTGGGCTAGAGAGGTGAAGAGGAATGTACCTGCTCTTGTACTAGGTTGCACTACCATGCCCCATCTGCAGGTCGCGGGATTTCAATTAAAATTAAATGAAGTCATGGTCCATGTTTTCACCAAAATTACTGTGTGTTTCCTCTTCATTTGTGGGGATTGGGAGGGAATAAAATTACAGTGGTGTCGAAGAGAGAAAAGTGATAATTGTACCAGCTTTCTGCTTTGATAATCTTCATCTCCTCCTCCTGGATATCATCTTGGAAGCAAGATGCCAAAACACTGATTTGATGCATTCAAGCATGATTCCAAAGTTTTTCAACCAACAGGTAATTCTCCTTTCTCCAGTTCTCTTCTCATTTATGTACTTTGAATGACTAATTCATAACGATCTCATTTCACATTATATAAATAATTTTCTATATATAACATTCAAATCTATGGTACTCTATCTTGGGTATGAAATTATATAGTCCCACAATCTAGTCTCTATCACTGGCTCATACCACACTGTTGTTGTTTTGGCTGCTTTACAGTGATCTTTGTTGATCTTGTTCCTATTGTTCTTCTTCTTGGTTCCTTTTTGCCAGCCAATATTAAAATACCTAAACCAGAAGTTTCCAACCTATAGCTCACGATCTGATCTGGCCCCCACGCCGAATTGCTGCTGATGATGGAAGTGCCCCTACGTCATTGGATGTGCCGAAAGTGCTGCATTTTTGCACAGAAATACTGCAAGAACGTGGTAGGGGGAAAAAAAATCAAAAATGGCGAGAAAATGTTCATCCAAGGGAAGTGGCGGAGGTGGGAAAAATGCCTGGAAATGTGTGCACAAATGCATGCACCACTGTCACTGCTAGTAGTGGGAAGAACCATGTGACCAGCCCCTCAGCTGACTGAGGGAGCGTGGTCAGACTCCTGGCTGGAAAATGTTGGGAACCCCTGACCTAAACCATGTTTTAAAATGGATGGTGGATGGTTAGGAAAAGAAGCAGACAACAAACAATGCTGACACTATTTTTAAAAGTTTAATAATTTTAAGTTCCAGAATGGCATGCACAGTTATTTCTATGGTTGCATCCTTAGTTTTTGGGACCCATTTCCTACTAAAACACATGACATTACATCAGTGTCAAAGAGAGTAATTTTATTTAAGAGAAACATACCCTGACTACAGAACATTTTAGAATGCTTCCTACTGGTGGTGGTAATGTTAGGTGATCTATGTTCATTGACTCTTTGATTCATACTGGATTTTTAATTTGTGTTTGTGATTTATAGACCATCATCTTACTGTCATGTTAAGTACTGGCACTTCACATAACTGAATTTGCATACATTGTGATGGCAAATTGCCACTGTGTTTGTGGTCAAATGTCTGGTTGAGTAGCAGTACACAACTTGTGACATGACATGCATCTTGTTATAATTAGTGACTATTCACAATTGTGAGTTACACATTTTCACTTACAAAAATCACCAGTAAGTGTGTTTGTTTGTTTCCCAATTTTAATCATAGCAAAGAAATGGTTATTTCAATTCTGGCTTTTCACTGTCCTTATTTACTGATTGAACTGATTTAAGGGTTTATTTAAATCAGAAAGATTATTGAATGTAAATACCAAATTGATGAAGATAATAATAATAGTAATTTCATGTCAGAAATTACTCTGGTTTGAAAGGATTTTCGCAGGAGAAGCTACACTCAGGGAACACCCAAATGAGAATCCTTTCTTGTCCCCAAGAGCTGGGAGAGAGATGGGCACTCAATCGATCACGCAGTACCTGTGTTTCGAACTGCTGACTTGCCAGCCTTCCACATAACAAGGCAAGCTTCTTAACCACTGAGCCACCAAAGGCCATAGGATCCAATAAGCGTGATAATCTCCAATCTCTAAATCACTAGAAATGAGCAGGGAAGGGCTATAATTGTGCCTTTCCATTTTGGATGTCAAGAATTGAAGGCTAGCAATGAAAACAGTTAGTTCATACAGAAGCTTCCCTGCCAGTTGGGAATAGCTGGAGATGGTAGTTCAAACTGTCTTTCTATGAATATTGTAATCATCAATTTACTTCTGTTCTTCTTTATGTTATAATGTTCTTTTCTGAGAAGAAATGGTTATTGTCCCATACTCGGATGAATTAAGCCTGAAAGTCTAGAGACACAGAACTATAGCTATAGAAAAATGGCATCTCAAAATTCTTGACTAATTTGTGGGTAGAGAAAATAGACAGTCCATTTCTCTGTCTTTCTGAAGAAGAAAACACATTCTCTGAAATGATGGAGAAATTATGGAGGAAATTTACAAAATATACTCTTCCAAGGGAAAGAGAAAAATAAACATCACAAAGTGCTTCTCATGAAAACATCTTCTGTGAATTTTGTAGAACTACTGCTAGTTATTCTCCTTCTGGGATATGCCATTTTCCAAGTCTCTCAAATTTCACATTCTGGAGCACACACTGTAGATACATTTTTGCCTGCAATACAATGGCACAGAAGAAATACCCGGTGAGCCCTATAGCAAATATGAGGACAGCATTAATGAGCACAGCTGCCGGAAAAAGAGCAAATGCTGTGTAAAAAGCTGTCCTCTAGCCTTCCTAAGGGACTGTTTTTCCACAAAAGGAGATTTCAAATTTGTACCTCATTCTTACAGCTGTTTGGAATTTATTTAGGTGATTGTTCTGTGTTTTTTTTGTTAAAACATTTACAGAGTGGCCAGAAAAATCTGCACACACACCCTTTTATACCTCTTTTAATCACCGTGAAGCTTTGCTAGTAAACCGCATTTCCTGTTGTTAGAAAAACCCTGTAAGAACAGTAATTTATGTTATTTTCACCTGGGCTTTTGCTGAAGTGTGGAAAATAGAAAAGGATGTTAGCTTCCATAGAGATGATTGTATAATACAAACAAGACATTCATATTCCGTTCTCAGCCACTTCAATAGACCCTCTGCTGGGACCTGGAATATTCTCCCAGTTTGCCACGTGTGTCAATAATGCCAGTGTCACCTTGTAGATTCATTTTCTGAGTCTTCCCTGTATGTAACCTGTTTGCTGAAATAATGTACAGCATGACAGCCCTGCCCCTGTGCAATGGAACCATTGTTACTTTGTCCTTAGCTGTATCCTCACCTGGCAGTGGGACTATGTATAACTATACCACCTCTTGAGAAAGTTGATTTTATTCAGAAAAGCTTGTGTTCAAATATAATGGTTAGTCTTTAAGATGCCACAACATTTGTGGGGAGTGGTGATTATTATTTTTGTTTTTTGCTATTGTCAGACACAGCCACCTCACAAATATGTTAAGAAGAAAGATACTGAACTTTACCCATGACAATGTCTCTGAAATTTCCCCTCTTTCAATTCTCTTTTAAAAGGAATTTATTTTCTACTAAATTCAATTCGAATGACGTTGTTTTTGTTATAAATAGGGAGACATGTCCATATGGCACTAGAATAGTTATGGTTTACTCTTGAACTTCCAGGTAACTGAAGGAAAGCAGCAGTTATTTAACATGGGAGTACCACAGGTCAAGTGTGAATCATCTATAGAGGCCATTTTGGTAACAAACCAGGAGTAAAGCACCATTATAAATGCTTTTTGAGTTAATATAAGTGTAAGGTTCATGAAATGTGAATTCTCTAGTGATGAGAAGGCTAGTGACTCTTCCATTCATTGCCCAAACAACAAAAAGACATTTGCTCACCCACCCCCCAAATGACAAGACAAACAAGCATAATGGGTTTAAAAACAATGGGCCACTTTATTATGAAAACTGTATTAACTTTAACTGTCTGCCTGGTGAAAGTAGCATGAGTAAGAGATGATAATTCTCAGAAAATTTAGAGAGGATTGTGAGTCACACAGAAGTGGCCTCCATGTTCACACCTCTGGTCTTATTTCAGATGAACGTTTGTGGAGGCCACCAAACCGTCAATATGGTGTTCTCCTGTTCATGGAACACATTTGACCCGGCACCGCTGCCTTAGCCTTGTCCTGCAACCATTTCATGAGCGAAATGCGTTCCTACCCTGAATTGACTGGACTACAGTCATGTGCTACCCACCAGAAGTGACCGAAAAAACTCAAAATGAGAACAACCGCAACACACAACCAATGCAAGCAGTATGGGATGGGCGAAAACTCCGCACACCGAACAGGCCAATCAAGGTGTGCGCAAAAATTCCCATCCGGCCCACAAAGCAACCAAAATAATCATACTGCGGCAAGGAAGGACGGGCGGGAAAAACAGCTTTCAACCTCTCGAAAGCGAAAGAGGGAGCCTCGTGGGCAAACACAGCCTTTTATAGATGTGGCTCCACCACAATTATTGCTGCCAGTCTGTCTCGCCTTTCGGTGTGCGTGGATTTTTCCAGTGAAGTTGAAAGAGTTATTTATTGATCCAAATATTTCCTTCCTGCCATAAGTTGTTCTGCCAAAATTAACAAATTGTCCCTGAAATTTCCCCCAATTGTAAAACGTCAGTCTGAGTAGCACAGTAGCAGAGCATACATGTAAAGTCATCTCTCAAGTTTGAGTAAATCACCCTTACTAGACAGAAGTGCCTGTGCTTTGATCTTCATTTAATATTAATGAACAATAGCATGCTTATATTTTTCTGGCTGGGTTAACTGGCAGGAGTATTTATAAATGTTTGATCCATTAAGTCAGGTTATCCTAGGTATTAAAGTGAGAAAATGTGTCAGAAATGACACTCAGAAGTAAACACAGTATAATAACCTCTCAACTGACGCTTTGGGGGCAAGGCCAGCTAACATTTCAACATAACTTTAATGAGTGAGAATATGATCCTTAAAATGTTCAAATAGCCAGTGGAGAATAATGTCTGCTTCCCAAGTAAAGAAAATCTTAAGATTGGTTATTTGTTGAAGTGACACCTCCCAGAGTAAATGTACAGTTAGATAAGAATAAGGGTTGGCAACCTTTTTAAGTTGGGGTCTGGGTCATGCTTCCTCAGACAGTTGAGGGGGCTGGACTGGTCCCCTGCCATAAATGACACCGTAAACACATTTACAGCTGCCATAAACATGGCTGCATCCACCGTAAACACGTCCACAGCCACTTCCAGTGGTGGCGGTTGGAGCGAGAGCAGGGGCTGGATTATTTGACACCATGGGCCGGATTTGACCTGTGGCTCATACGTTGCTGACCCCTGAATAAGAGGGATATAAACTGAATTAATGAATTATTAATTGAGACACATCAAGACAGTGTAATTTGGGCCATGCAAATAAGGACTCATGCACATATTACAGTCCTTGAGGTTTAGTTGATGATATATTGTTGCTTGAGACAATAGCCACTATGTTTCTCCCCTCTATTCTATATAGGGAAGGGAACTGGGCTGACAATGTTAACATTGTTCACATTGCCTGAAAGCCACAGACTAATGGACAGGCCCTGTACCATACATAGCTTTGTTCTCTAAAAGCTGGTCATAGTTGTCGCACTTTGCCTCATAGTAGGATTAGAACCAAAGTTCTTAGAATATTGTGACATATCTCCCCATGCTTACATTGCTCATTGTTTTGACAAGTCCCCCCTACCCCATCCCAGATAAACTCTAAAAGCACATACAAACATGAAGAAATAGGCAGGCATCCTCCTTCCAATTACAAAAAGACCATGACACTCATCTTCCCTTTCAGCACCCAGTTTCTATCTATAGTGGTACCTTGAGTTACAAATGGTTCGAGTTACAAAATTTTCACAATACGAATGAAAATCAATTGAAAATAATAGCTTGAGTTACAAATTTTTCCAGAACAGATTAATTGGTTTTCAATGCATTTCTATGGGAAACCATGTTTCTGTTTTAAATTCTTTATTTATAAATTTTGAATATATAAAAAAAACAATAAGAAAAACAAACATACAATACAAAAAAGATTTCACAGGAATACTACATTTGATATATATTGAATAATACATTTTTCTACTTTTATATCACCACTCTTCAATCAAAAAAAAATTCTAATACCTCTATTATCCTTACTACACATATTCTTCATTGCTTAATTCACCTTTGTGCTATATACAATGTCCAGGAAGGTTATATCCATTTACATTTTCCAGAAATTAATTTGTTCTGGTACAGGGTTGACTCCTTTCTTTTCAACAATCACATATTCCACAAATTTCCTCCAGATTCCCCAGAATCCATTTACTTGAACTATGCCTTTCTTAACATTTAATTCCCATGTCAATTTATCATTAAGAGCTAATTCCCACATTTCCTTATACCAATCTTGTATGTTCAATAACACATTACTTTTCCAATTTTTGGCAATACATTGTCTTGCTGCGGACAGCATCACAGCCATCAACTCTTTACCATCATTACTCATTTTATATTTATCCACATTTGTTAGTAATGCCGTATCTGGTCCCAATTCTAACCACATATCCATTATATTTTCAATTTCCTTTTCAATCTTACCCCAGAATTCTGACACCTCATTACAATTCCACCACATATGTACATATGTCCCAGTAGAATGCTTACACCTCCAACATTTATTGCTTATTTCCTTGTTTATTTGATGCAGTCTAATTGGGGTCAGATACCATCTCCAAAGCATCTTAAAATTGTGTTCTTTTACTCTTACAGACATAGTTCTCATAATTATTTTTTTCCATTTTCTATGCCAACTTTCTTCCAAAATTGTCGTATTCAAGTCTTGTTCCCAGATATTGTTTAAAACTTCCTGTATTTTCCCTCGTTTATTCATTATCTTATATATTTTACTAACTATCCCTTTAATTCCCATATTTCCTTTTCTTATCTTAACTAAAAGTTCTTCAAAAGTTGTGAGTTGCCTATCTAAACTATTATATGATAAAAATCTCTTATTCCAATTGTTTATCTGGAGAGTCTGGAACCAATTTAATTTCAATTGTAGAAAAAGTACCTTTCTTTTCTCCGAATCTTTGCAAATCTTCAGCCAATCTTTTAACAGTGAAACCCCATTTTCTAATAATATTGCTTTAATATCCCTGTCTATTTTAATTGGGAAGTTATTAAAATCTTCTAATTCTATAATTGGTGAAATCCCTGGAATGAGATCTTCTCTTACTCTATTCCATTCTTCTATAGTTGTTTTTATCATCCTATTCCGTATCTCTTTATTTTTTTTCCCATCGATTTTACTTAAAAATATCGCTTTACCCGTTTTCAAAAAATCTCTCTTTTCAATTTTTTCCCATATCGATTCTTCCCTCATTAAATTTTTTACAACATTTCTTACTTGAAAAGCTCTATAATAATTATGTATGTTTGGAATTCCCAGTCCCCCTTCTTTTTGAGATATGTACCACAGTTGTTTAGAAATTCTTGCCCTTCGCTTCCCGTTACAAAACTTATTTATAATTTTTTGATATTCTTCCAATTCTTTATTACTATGTTTTATTGGTAAGACATCGAATAAAACATTTGGAAACCATGTTTCAAGTTATGAATTTTGGTTTTCATTGCATTCCTATGGAAAAATCAAGTTAAAAATTTTTCATAACATGAAAAATGCCTTGGAACACATTAAATTTGTAACTCGAGGTACCACTGTATTTCTAGTTAGCTGGGCTTAGAGATGCACCATGGCTTCTAGTAAATGGTAACACTAAGGAATTCTCTTTTCCTAGTCAGCTTAAGGCTGTATCAAGAAATAACTTTGAGGGAATAATATCTTATACTGGCAACACAGAAAGAGGAGATCTGTGTTGCATGAAAGGTCACAAAGTATAGCAGTCTTAATTTTTTCAAAGTACACTTTCTCCCTCCCCCATCATAGTACTTTTTGTAGCAATGTGTTACAAAAAGGCTGAATTTCATACATTGATTTCTTTACTTCTTGTCTTTCGAGACAGTTGTGCCACAGAAATGACCCAGGAAAAGGAAAAGGATGACAGCAAGTTCACAATTGTTACATCTAGGTGTGAATTTTTTAACACATTTCTAGACCAGTTTTTCAAAATGCTCATCTTTGGTTGCACAAAATTACTAAAAAGTTTAAAACAAATAAAATCAGTAAAATATATCCATACCATCATCATCATTGGCTGCTACTTGTATCTGAGTAAACTCCACCCTACCCTGGGAAATCATTTTCACCAGGAAAAATGTCATTTACTTGTATTTGTTTAAGTTGGATCCCAGCTTGCCATGAAGTGACCCACACACTGTGATCAAGGAGCCATCTCCTGCACCACATATGAAATGAGACATGCAGGATTTAACACCGGGACTGCAAAGGACTGCTGCTGCCTTGATATACATATAATGTTATTGGTATGTGAG
The DNA here is from genome assembly GCA_030440675.1 of Furcifer pardalis. Taxonomy (NCBI): domain Eukaryota; kingdom Metazoa; phylum Chordata; class Lepidosauria; order Squamata; family Chamaeleonidae; genus Furcifer; species Furcifer pardalis. Next base: position 163,894,629 of record CP126891.1, on the reverse strand, counting down.
TTGTTCTAGAAGTGGTTCTGCTCCCATCCCTGTGAACTTCTGTGACTATTCAGGGATTTGAATCCTGGTCTCCTGAGTTCTAATTCAACACTCTATCCAATACATTATACTTGTTCTTTATTGACTATGTTTAGCTGTCACTATATGGTTACCATCTATATTCATAATATACATATAGTAAAGGTAAAGGTTTCCCTTGCTCGAAAGCCAGTAATATCTGACTCTAGGGTTCAGTGCTCATCTCTGTTTCAAAGCTGAGGAGCCAGCGCTGTCTGCTTCTGCAGACGTTTCTGTGGCCATGTGGCAGGCATGACTAGACACCAGAGTGCACAGAACACTGTTACCTTCCCACCGAAGTGGTCCTTATTTATCTACTTGAAATTTCTTGCTTTCAAACTGCTAGGTTGGCAGGAGCTAGGACAAAGACGGGAGCTCATTCCATCCTGCAGTACTCGGGAATCAAACGGCTGACCTTCCACCTCCCAGTCAGTGTCTTAGCCCCTTGAGCCACTGCAGTCTCCAATATAAGAATAGCTTAACATACCAATTAAACCAAACAAACATTGCAGATATCTCAGTTACGCCAATAGAGACCCTAAGCCTGGATGCAACTCTTTCAGTTTCTAATGTTGCTAAATAGTATATTAATACAGCTCAGAAATGTAGTCAAGCATGTTTGACTTAATGAATAACAAATGGTATAGTACTCAAACAGATCTTCATCTATGCCACAGAATAATGTAAGCTCAGCTGCTCTCCTATGCTTCCCTCTATCACTCATCTCACTCATCTCTTTACATTTTTATTTCTCCAGTGTCACAAAGGATAGAGGAAGGGGGGACACTAGTTAAACTGGCTTCACAATAGCTACTTTCTACATTTTTGTCAATTTTCGTAGTGTTCATGGAACTCTGAAGAGGAATTGTCAAGGTCTGTAAGGTTCATTGCTTCTACATTTTGTGTATTATTATTTACTTTTTTTAGAAAACTGACCTCTTTTTCTGTTTGTGGAACAAAGCATACACAGAGATAGTAGATACAGAAGGGATGAATAACTTGTCAAAAATGCAATCTATTTTTTTTTATTATTTCCACTTATATACCACCCATCTGGGTTGCTTCTAGCTCTCAAAGCTGTTTATAATATGGTGGCACAAATTATACTCTATCATACTTTTGTGCAATTTATTTTCATTATTTTTACAAAAGATGTTTTTGCAAATGTGAGGAATCAAGTCAAGACAAAAAAAGTATCTTGGATCTCACACCTGGGAAGAAATAAAAATGACTGCTCTTATGCACAAGTTGAGGATTTGCATTGTTATTCTGATTAAGCTAGCTCCTTCTGCCTGACTCAAGACCAGCACATAATAAAACTTCTTAGCTTCAAGCGAGAATGTAAAATAACACGGGGAATAACAACTAAATCTGCTACTAGCATAAATACTGTGTTCTTGCTTTTGAAATTAAAACAAAAATGTGTAGAAGACTAGGGGTACTTCTGAAATCATTTTAATGGTGATTTATATGTTTATATATGTGTGGTTGCCTTGTGCAACCTTTGAAATGACATGAGCACCAATTCTAGCAGGGGTGTCCACACTGTGGCCCATGGGCCATATCAGGCCCATGGTGCCAAATCATCCAGCCCGTGCTACCTGTGCTGCTCCCAGAAGCAGAAGTAAAATGTGCATGCATGTGTGTATAATGCACACATGTGTGCACATGATGCACCTATACATGTGCATAACACTGCCATGATACAACAATATTATGCACATGTGCAGGTGCATTGTGTGCATGTGCATGCACATTTTACTTCAGCTTCTGGTGGGAGAAACCACGTGACCAGCATGCTCAACCACGTGACCAGCCCGTGGCCCAAAAAGTTTGGGCACCCCTGAATTATAGAGTATCATTTAGTAGCAACATTGTTTGGAAAGTGAAGGAAATAGTTCATCTTAACAAATGTTTCAAACTATGTCTGATTACTCTCCAGAAGTGCTACACCCCTAATAATTCTGTGTTAATTTAGTTATTTTTAAATTACCCAAATGCTTCTCATCCAATACCCTGCTTCTTCTAAAGTAATTATTATTACATGTTAAAACCTTGAGTCTTTTTGGGGAAAAAATTTTCTTCTCCCCAAAACTAAAATACAATCCCTTGTTGAACTAAACATAGGAACCAGCTTGGCTGTTGTCTCAAAACTGTCATGTGTTCATGTGTAACCATAGAACAGAAAGAATCCTATGGAGTATCTACAGAAATAGGACAACAAACCCCCACCAATGTACATTTCATTGAAAACTTTTTTGTGAGGACAAAGTCAAATTAGAATGAGCCTTGGGGTTTAGACCAGACCCAAAGGCAGAGGAAGTGAGCTGAGGAAATGAAGCTTCAGCTAGATGAGGCAAATTGCAATGACATCTTGGGCTATGATAAATTACCTTTCAATGTGGCGAAATGAATTCCCTGGTTATCCTACGCAGTCAAAGTTATCAATCATTGTATGTGCAAAGCTATTTATGAAGTCAAAATTAGAAGAAAATAGGGCTCAGGGCAAATTGGAACAAAAATACCACAAAACTACAAGAAGGATTATGTCAGCAGCCAAACATTAATAATTAATTTCGTATGGAAGCTTTCTGATCCTTTTCTAATTGGACTTAAATCCTTTCCTTGCAGTTAACAGTAAAGGGGGTGGATGTGTACAGGAAAGGTTTTAATGAATAAACCCTGAGAAAGAGGCAAAGTGACACAGAATCTTCTGGATTTAGAGATGTCCCAAAGTTTTCAGCTGGCAGCCAAGTCATTAATTTCTGTAAGGTTTGGTCTGAGGCTTATATTCCTGAAATTTATTTAAAAATCATCAAAGCCAGACCTTCCATGAATGAAGATCCAGGCCAGATTCTGAACGTTTTTGTTACCCAATCCTTCTTAAGCATGCTACAATATATATTATCTTCCCACTACCTTCTGAGAGGCCACTTCAGTGTAGCAGAGAGTAGACTAGTGGTTGGATTCCCTCAACAAATGGAATGATAGCCATCTAGTCCCATTAAGTTCCTGCTTTGAGATTTTGATCTGGGCCTCATTCTGAACAATGTATTGCTTAGGAACACACTCAACTGTTATTGTATGATCTCCCAAGCAACCAAGAGCCTTCTCAGGTCCTTCACTAAGATCATCCCACTCTGGTTTAACTTTTCTTGCAAAACTGGGCAGGTTATTCAAAGTAGACTGTTTTTGAAATTGCCTTTTAGACTTTGCCTGCAAGTAGTAGTTCTAGTAGTAAAAAGCAACAGGTTTAGTTAAACCTTCAGGAAAAACTGATGCCATGACTCAGGAGTTTAAAGGGGACACATGTTTGGAAGCTGAGGAGCTGATGAAGAAGATACTTGGCCTAAGTCTTGCCTCTGTGTTGGCCAGCCCTGATGCCACTTAACCAGCCAGAGCTGTAATCCTATATAGACCTGAGAATTGACTAGACACGACACCTCAAAACCTGAGGTTACTGTGCTAGTGAGAAATTTAACCTTGCTTGAGCTGATCCAACGTTGTCACATGTTGCTTTCTATAATGAAATGAGCAATCTCAGGCACCTATACAGTAGAGGTCTGTCTAGCAGGAGCTCCTGAAGAGGCAATAAACTGCCCTCCTTTAGTCTAGGGAAGTAGTTCTCAACATGGAGCATAGGCCTCACAGGGGATCTTCCATTCCCAAAAGGCGAAGTCAGTACATGTGTCCCTTTTAAACTCCTGAGTCATGACATCAGTTTTCCCTGAAGGTTTAACTAAGCCTGTTGCTTTTCACTACTAGAACTGCTACTTGCAGGCAAAGTCTAAAAGGCAATTTCAAAAACAGTGCTTAGGTTCCTGGGAATTGAAGTCCAAAAACCAAAGGTTGAGAAACTGGGCTAGGGAGTTGTTTCAATAAGGCAGGCCTGCAGAACAAATGCAACTACTTTCTGGCCTCCTGCTTTCCATGATGGAAAAACCTATTTAGCCTCTAAACCTACTAACATCACCCAGTCCAGTGTTTAGACTTTCTTCCTGGTGCAAAGCTGGGGAAGTTAGAGTTAATATTTTGGGGCCAGAAGTATAACAAGTAGCACTATAAAATAGACCATCATCAGAACAGGATGCTTATTGGGAGCTATCTTCCATGTAGTGCCTTCTGGTTGCCTCTCTTGATCTTTGGACCAGCTTGAACAGATCACCTGTCCAAGTGGAAATCCTGAATAAACCCTACCTGCAGGATTTCTTTTTTTGCTACTTAGTTAAATCTACCTTTGTTGGCTCACAAGAAAAGCTACCAGTAATAAGTGTATTACTCTGTAGCATGAAATAAATCTGTTAGCTTTGGACATGAATTGAGGAAATACAAAAGATGTGATTGGATTAAAATATTCTAGGTGTTCTTATGTGGGTTTGTGAGAACAGATTCTGTCAGGGTCAGATTTGACCAAGGATGGGAATACTATCTTCTATGCACAACACACAGTAGACACTTATCCTCTACTCTTGTGAACCAGATATTAGGTTCTTTGCCAGAATTCAAACTTCTTAAAGAAAATTTGGTGCTCCTTGATCTTTGCATGAGGTATTTTCAGGTAAACACCCCTTTTACAATTTTTGAGAAGCAATTAACATAGCAAGGGAAAGATTCCTTTTTAACATTTATTTAACATGAGTATATATGAATATATAAGGTATAACTAATTATTTGAAAACAAGGTTTTATATAAATGACAAATACAAAGCATTATAAAGTACTTATTGCTGACATTAGTTGCTAACATAGTAAATATGACAGTTAACACTTATATATTATAGCCTCGGTATATGGTTATAACATCAGCAAGTAACAAAGTGTATCTGCCTTTCTTTAAAGCATCATAATTTGCTCCTTCTTGTTCCAGAATTAAAATTTATGGGCTGGAAGAATGATTCATACTTCTGGATACATATATTTTTTACAATCTCTGTGCAAATTCTGTGAAATAAGACAGGCAAAGAAGACTGGCCTTCAATTAATAATTTCGTGTCAGAAATTATTCTGGGTTGAAAGGATTTTTGCTGGAGAAACTCCACTCAGTGGATGTCCGAATGAGGCTCCTTTCATGTCCCCAAGATCTTTTCCCACCGAAACAGTCCCTATTTATCTACTTGCACTTTCTTGCTTTCAGACTACTAGGTTGGCAGGACCTGGGACAGAAACAGGCACTCATACTGTCATGCAGTACCTGCATCTTAATCTACCAACTTGCAGACCTTCCAGCTTACAAGTCAAGCTTTTTAACCACTGAGCTATGACATCCACCACCCCCCAGACTTAAAATTAAGAAGAGTTCAGGGATACCTTCCTCCTTTTAAATTTGCAATAAAATTATTAAAATTAAATGACTATAGAATATTTAATTAAACAGGCATTTGATTAACACATTATGGGACTAATTAAAAAGGTCATTTGTTTTTCCACCATGTAGTGATTCATTGTTATCACCATTGGTTGATACTACCATCTGACAGTATATCAGATTGTATGTTCACGCTACACACCATCTGGCATCAAATTTTCCAGCATAACACTTTCATGGGCTTGACAAGTATATAACTTCAAGCTCACAAAGGTGTGATAATTTCTTATTTATGCCAAATGTTCAGAGAGCAAGACAACTGATGCGATGATTGCCTCTTCCACCAGAAGGTCTGGAATCAGAAATGTGCATAAGATTAAAGTTATTAGGCAACAGAACTTAAATAGGTTCCTCAAGTGATATTTTTAATTAACTTGAAAAATGAGTTTTATTACAAAAAGAGAACAGTAATATTAAGTGAGAAACCAAAATAAAAATAAAAATGAAGTAGATTGAATTACTTGACTGAAGCTTCCAAAATGAAAGCTTTTGCATCCCCACACCCATAATATCTAGCAGACTTCCTCCATCCACCCCACCCACCCACCAAACCTGTTCTGTTTTTCCTAATCTCCCCTTCCTTATCACTGGCTAATATCTGGATACACAAGTGTTGTGCTACATATCACTGTGGGACACATTAAAGGGTTCTTCCTTTTGACAGAAATATTCCAGTATCTCCTTATTCATTCATCATGGAGTAGCTTACCAGAATTCACATCCAAACTACATTTTTAAAAGCAAGCTCTTTGAGAAGAGTTTTGCCAGAAAAACAAAGAAATTTGAAATCTTAATTTAAAAATGCTTTTCAAAGTTATTATTTGCTGGAGCAAATAACTCTTCTAAAGCTATTTTGTATGCATGCACATTTCTTAAGTAAAATTTATGGCCATTCCAGGTTGATGCAGTACACATCACCTCTTCAGCCCACTTTGATACATTCATTTGTCTGATAACTGTATTATACATGCAACGAACATTGCACTTCACTGCTTTGTTAGACTGAAATAGATCCAGAATGCAGAGATTTAAATATTCTATTTACTTATGTAATAAAAGTAACTTGACTCACACTGTCTTAAATAGAACCCTCTTCAGTAGCAGTAGTTCATATATATAGGTGCTGGTTACTTGGCAGAACATCTGCAATCATCTGACAGCAGACATTCAGCCTCATAAGGATTCTTCACTTAAAAATTAAGTTTATAAATGTGGGATATTCACAATTCAAAATGCCAAAAATAATATGTATGAGTTGCCAGTAGGAAAAAAGATGCCTGGCTTTACATAACGAAGTCAGCATGAATGCTGACAACACCAATGTCAGCAGCTAGGATGGTCCACAGGATAATGTCTTGTGCTCTTTACATACACAAAGTGACACCAAGCAGAGGGAAGTCTCAGAGTCTGTCTCATATTTTTATCACGTAATCACTTCTCACCCAAACACGAAGCAATTGTCATGGCTTTTGTTGTTTTTTGACAAGTATGATTGGTATTTCTTTCAGTGAACTTACTGGAAAATACAATATTGTTAGGAGGAGATGCAGTTGGAAGAGAGAACAGACTAACATGAGATACTGCTTGATTTGAGCGTAATAGTTAATGATGCAACATTTTGTAGGATATTTATTTTATTTTAACCTGGTATGGTCAAATGACTAATCAGTTAATAAAGGATGATGATGATGATGATGATGATGATGATGATGATGATGATGATGATGATGATGATGATGATGATGATGATGATGATGATGATGATTCATATAGTTACCTTATTTCAGAAATGCTTGGTGGCACATAACATCTTTGGAGGGTTATTAAATTATCAAATAGATGTATAGTGACAAGAAAGGTGGAATGGTCGAGACTATGACAGGATAGACACCTCAAAGCTATCAAGCAGAATCCATAGTCACAATGCAAGAACAACAACAGTAATGTCACAACTTAAATGAGTAAGCTAATGAATATTTATTCTCTATTTGCCTAGGAAGGAGTTAATAATTTAATTGGATCCTGATTAGCAGGTTCAAGAGATTGCCCAAGATGTGGATCTGAGTTCCTCTTGGAACTCTTTTCTCAGGAGCCTGGTTGCAGAAATACAAACATAATGTTTACTGAAAATACTCAAGGCTGGGATGAACACAAGTGTTCTTGTGCTTTTTTTTAATGCAGAAATACTTTAAATATCCCTGACAAAATTGTATGATAATTCCCTGAAGATACAAGGCAAAACGTCCCCCTTTCTGAAAGATTGTCACTCCATTATTTCCTTTAAAGCAAACCTGCCTTTTCACTCTGTTTCTGTGACATTTAATTCTACTAAGCTTTTCAAGTCTCTCTCTTTCACAACTGTGAAGCTGCAAATATGTCCCACTTTGTGGAAGATGTCACTTCATTACTTTATCTAAAGGTGGTTCTTTGTTTGACTCTTTCTTTCTCCAACTATTAAAAATACATACCTGTCTTTTGACTCTTTTTCCAGTGACACTTGATTGCCTTTCCAAAATCACATTTCTCAACCAATAAACCTGGAAAATGAACCTTCTTGACAAAATACCCACTGGCAAGATTGAATTTAAAATAGCAACAACACTTCTATAACTGCCCCATAACACTTAGTGCTCTCTCTGGACAGTTCACAAGTTAATTAGCCTTTTTGCCTTCAACATGCTTGACCCCAGAAGGATGGAAGGCTTAGTCAGCCTTGATCCCCATCAGATCAAACTCAAAACATTCTGACTGCAGCACAGCAGTTTAACCACTGCATCACCAGGGCTCCTAAAGGACCAATATTTCAGCCCCTACACCCTGGAGTCTTTCCGAATGTATATTTGGATGGGGACAATCATTCTGGTGGTACATGCTTAAAAGAGTAACAGAGCCTTCTTTATGAACTGGTTGTAGCCATTTCTGGAACCACAATTTGACTCTTAGAAAATAAGCAATTTTCAAAATCCCACTATATGCCTTTTGTGATTATCTTAATAATTTTTATAAATCCCACCCATTCTCAAAATATAACATACACTAGGCTTTGTGCTGTTTACCAGTCTCTTCTGAATTAAAGTCAATATTTGCTATTCTTTTCTCATTCACTTCTCCACCCAGTTTGTTTAGCTGTCTCTTAGGGATGATCTTTCAATATACAGTAAAACCCCGGATAACATTATGACTTGGTTCCACAAGTCATGACGTTATCCGATTTTTAGCGTTGTCCGATGCATGCATCGAACAATGCTAAAAAAAAGCCCTGACTTCAGGGACAAACCACACGGTTTGTCCTTGAAGTCATCGCTGGGGGTGGTGGATTGGGCTATCCAATCCACACCCCCAGTGATCTCTGCGACTGCAGTAGGGCCAGGGAAAGGTGTGCGCCTTTCCCCCGCCCCTACTGCAGTCGTTGTGAATGAAGAATGGGTGAGGGAATCCCCAGCGCACGAGGTCAGGATTCCCTCACCCCTCTTCATGCACAGCACTTGTAGCTTGGAATGCAGGAAGGTGGGGGAGGAAGAGGCACGATCTCGTGCCTCTTTTCCCCCCACCTTCCTGCACTCCAAGCTGGGGGTTGGTGGATGGTGATACCCACCCCCTGCAAGGGCAGTGACTGCCCTTGTGGGGGGGTATTTCCCCCAACCCCTCCCCCATGCTAGCTTTAAAAGCAAATAATCAGGACCTCCTTTCCTCCTGATTTTCTTGCTTTTACAGCTGGGGGGGGGGTTGGAAAAAATATCCCCCACCTCCCACAATGGCAGTCACTGCCTTTGTGGGGGTGGTGATATTTATTTTCCCCAACCCCCCCCCCCCCGCTAGCTTTAAAAGCAAGAAAATCAGGAGGAAAGGGGTCTCTTTCCTCCTGATTTTTTTGCTTTGAAAGCTAGTGTGGGGAGGGGTTGGGGGGAAATACCCCCCCCCAAAGGCAGTCACTGCCCTTGCAGGGGGTGGGTATCACCACCCACCCACCCCCTGTTCCTCTTCCTCCCCACCTTCCTGCATTCTAAGCTACAAGCGCTGTGCCTGAAGAGGGGTGAGAGAATCCCGAGCGTGCGCGCTGGGGAATCCCTCACCCATTCTTCATTCACAGTGACTGCAGTAGGGTCGGGGGGAAGGCACACACATTTCCCTGACCCTACTGCAGTTGCAGGGGTGGGGGGTAGTTTGGGTAGAAATTCTACCCAAACCATCTCCCCTCCCCCATAGACCATTGCCTCAGATAACACTAATGAATCATTATCCAATGCAAGTTTTTTCCAAAAAAGTTGCATCGTTATCCGATTCTTGTGTTATCTGATGCAATCGTTATCCGGGGTATTACTGTACTAGTAAAGCAGTGGCTGTCGATTTACAGGAGAACACCATTACAATTTAAACTTAACTCTGGGGAAACATTGTAAAATAAAGGAAAAGTGACAATATAAGGGAAGAGATTGATTCTATATGATGAGCTTCTGAAAGAATGACATGAACTAGACCCTAAACAATAGCAAGGTGTTTGGTTTTTTCATACCACATCCTAAACAGGTAATGTGCAGCTTCCCAAAAGCAGAATGTCTGCAGATTTTCTAGGTGGGAATGAGATAATACTGGGAAAATGATTCTAGCAATAAAAGTCTCTGACTCCCATATGACACCTTACAAATATGTCATACAATGTTCCAAACACAATGATTCACTCAGGTTATAAATTAACCATCAGAGAGCATTAGGACACATGATGATAACATGATCTCTAATTCCTGTGAAACATTTCTATGCCAATATACCAATTCCCTTCTTTTATGGATAGAATGGATCCCTTTTTATTGTGTGCCTTTAGACTCTGCCCTAGAGGTAGCAGTAGTTGATCCCAGGTTCCCCATGATTTTAATTGTACCAAACCTCATTGTATCAACTGTTCACAATGCTTTTGGCACTCTAGTGCTGGTTGTAATGCCAACAAAGGTTTTTGAATTTATATCAATTCCTGACACTTATTGTAGTTTTATTAGTATGCAAAATAGTTTTCATCACTCCAGAGGGAATGAGAATGAATAAACATCACTCAATAGGAACCATTCAGAAAATAGTATTTTAGAAGTCCCTATCTTAGTATTCATAATCATAATTTTACTTAATGTATTTGCTGGCGTATAAGACACACTTTTTCCTATAGTGGCTATACTCCAATGTGTCTTATACACCAGCAAATATGGTACTTACTTTCTTGCTTGCTTGATTACTAATGATACTTTCTTCCACTGCAGAACCCAAAGTGTTTCACATGAGCAGATAACATCTTAAAAATGCATCTTAAATTGTAACACATTACACTATTAAAGTACAATTAAATCTTATATTAAAAACAAACACCAACTTGTGTCAATTATAAAATAATTTAAAAGATAAAAGGAGAAAAAGAGGTAGAACAACTCACAACTAAAATGACTCTCCCTCAGCAGGTAGGGTCTATCTGAGGCCAAAAGAAGGATATAAAGAATGGGACTACCCTAGTCTCTGTTGCAAGGAAGTTCAGCAATCTAAAAGGAATGACAGAGAAGGCCCTTGCGTGTCTGCACCAAATAAACCCATGAGGATGATACAATAAACAGAGGGGTCTCAAAAAGATGTTAATGTCCTAGCAAAACTGTACAAGGAAATATATTCCTTCAAATAACATTGCCCAAATCATATGGAACTTTGTAAGTCATAACTAGCACTTTGAATGCCTTTAAGTGGAAATAGCCAGTAAAGCTGTTGTAATAATAAAACAATATAACACCATTATCACATTGTAGTTTCATTTATGAATGGGGAACAAACCCCAACATTTTTGTTCTGGAATATATCCTACATCAAAAGTAGTAGCGGTGCAACAGTTGGTTTCCTTATATTAATTCCAGAAGCTACTAGTGGTAATGGAATGTGGAACAAAAGATGTCCAAACAAAATACTACCTGTAAAAGGAATAAAGAGAATTCTTGGTGTCGAAAATCTCAAAAGCTGTTGTCAGTCAGATAGTGTGACTTCTGCTTTCCCTATCCCATAATAAAAACCACTGATGGAAATTTGCCAGTCAAAGAGAACTGTGAAAATGATTTTTTCCCCTTTCGCATTTACATAAGCAGAGTTTATGTCCCTCCACAGTATCTCTATTCTGTGCTTTTGAAATGATGAGCAATATGATAATATAGGTCTGGAAAACATTTGGTGCTAACATAATCAAAACACTTGCAGTGTCAAAGTTTCCTCAACCTGAGAAACAGAATACATATCAGACATTAAAATCTCAGTCTGAATTGCAAGATGTTTTCTTGGTGAGACCCTATTAGAGATACCATTCATAACATGTTAATATGTTCTGGTGCAAGGAATATCTCACATTCATCTCTATTGTTGGAAACCATGTCAGCCTATTAGATCTGAAAAGGCTTACTCACTTGTAGTATGGTAAAAGCTGCATTTCAGAAAAGGCTTTGCCCTTTGATTGCATTAAAAGTATAACATAGGATGTGATTCATTTTTGTTATCTTAGGTCAAGAAGAGGCAACTTTTCAATGTCCATACACAGCCAGTGTAGGACCTTGGAGTACTGTGTCAACTTCTATGCCCTCCTCCCAAAAATATTATTTTTATGTTTAAACTTAAAGAGTCCTTGGTACCTTCTTCTGTAATTTATTTTTGAAGAAAAAGTGGGTGCAGAAGAACGAGGCGGGGGTGAGGATTGTAAAAAATAGCAAATCTTCTGCTTTATGTTTAATTTGTTTTCAAAAAGGAAGCATGGGGGATGGGTTGAGGAATAAGGCATCATATTTTGTCCACTGGAGTTTATTACCAGCCTGTGGGCTACACTTTGTCCAGCTATACTTTGTCTGTGGTGAATAATACTGTATCTCCCTTTCTCTTGTAATACAAAGAAGAGAACACATGGTTCCTCTTCAGGCAACTGATTGGTTGGTTGGTTGGTTGGTTGGTTGGTTGGTTGGTTGGTTGGTTGACTTACTGACTGACTGACTGATTGACTGAATGACTGACTGAATGATTGACTGACTAGATTTATATGCTGTCCACTCAGCATACGCCGACTCAGGGTGGCTCACAAAATCACAACATATCAAACATTACAGTACAATAAAATATAACAATATAATACAATGTAACAATGCAATAAAAATACAAGTGCAATAAAATATAACAATACAATGTAACATTGCAATAAAATATAAAAGGCCAACACATACATTGACAACTGTGGCCAAAGGACCTTCATCTCCTGAATCAGCCACCAGCCCTCCCCTGCTGTTTCTCCTTCCTCAAGCTGGATGGTTAAGGGGCAAGGGTATGGCAGCAAGCAGTTTTTAAATAGGTGATTTTCCAATGACATGTCCTTTTTGACTAAAACTGAATATTGCAGAAGACAGGGCTTTTGCCCTCCTGTCTCAAACCTCCAATACAATAGAAACCTGATAGAGAAGGACTTTCCTTGTGCTCCTCTAGAAAGAATTCATTGAGTAAGATAAAAGGTGCTATATTCAGAAAACTTAGAGTAGAAGTCAACTTACTGGCCATGTTTCTGTGTCCTGCTCTTGGCCTTCTGAGAAGCATCTGGGATTGCCGTTTCCCACAATGACCCCACTGTAATATTTCTCCAGAGCATTGTGTAACATTCAAACTGTTGCATTCCTTTCAATATTACTCAAAGCCCTGCAGTAGCTACTGAATGAAATTGCAAGGAAGGCCTAGTGACATGGTATGGGCCCTATCAGAAGCAATTAATGCTAGAGAGGCTTCTCAAACTAGCAGTCTCCTCCAGGGATCTTTGTCTGCACATCACAACCATATGGGACAAAACATGAAGCTTACAAATTCTGTTTTCATCTCTTTGGAAACCTTTGGATTTCTCCAGTCTCATTACTAGCCTGGGCTGGCCATGTTCTCCACATGGAAATATGCAGCATCTTGTTGCAGCATCTTTTGTCTGCTTTGTTCCAGGTTAGAATTCATTTTAAGAACTAAGTCTGTGAATAAAACTGATTCATCTGGTGAATGTGATTTTTAAAAAGTCACTTAGTACTTCCAACGTAATTTATTGTTACAGCCACCAGATGAAATTCAGTTGTTTTATTATTATATTATCACTCACTGGAAAAGGATAAGACTTTCTGAAAAATAGTCCCTAATAAATCTTAATGTTATACATAGAAGTGAATGTGGCAATAACTCAGAGTTGTCATAAAAGGTCACTGTTCTCATGATTTGACAATGTGCTGAATAAAGTCCCAGTTCTTTTTTCTTAAAGAATGTTAACCTATAGTGTCAAACACAAACTGACTCTGAATCACAAGGCAGATGGAGAACAGACACAAAATGTCAAAGACAATGACTCTACTACAAATGGAATAAATTTGCCCTCATAAATACTCCACCAAATCTCCCAAGTTGACTGTTTCGGTATCTGGTTGGTGTTCACTTGACCCAGTCCAGTAGTAACTTTTGTTTCAAAACAGGGGATTGCAAAAATAAGATGGACTGCTCCATGAACATTAATATACAGTACTGGAAGACCTGTAGTTCAGTAGTACAGCATATGCCTTGTGCAGTTTGGGAGATGTATCTCACAAGTGGGAACCAGAAAAAAAAAGAGAGAATTTCATTTGCACTTTGTCAGCATGGCCATATTTCAGACCTTGGGTCACCCAAGCCCCTGCTAGGTGAGTGCCTTACTGGGGCATGGGGGCTTGAACTGTGTAACTAGGCAGTGTTTCCTACCTCTTGTCAATGTTAGTCCAGGAGTAAAACTCACCAAAGTGTCCTCCATTGGATCTCTTGGGTAGGGTGAAAAAGGAGGGCACACATCATGGTCCTCCTAGCCAAAGGGTGGTGTGATATCCAAATGGGGAAACAAATCCATGCAAATGGACTTGATTTCTTGGGTCCATTTGCACGTGTGGAATGTCATTGCGAAGATGCCTACCAATGTGTGGATTCATGCTACTTTCCCAGAATGTTCTCAAACAATCCAAGTAAGCATGTCTCCAGTTTGCAAGTCAGTAATGCAGAGCACAGTCCTGCTTCAGGCACTCATACTGGTATTGGGGAAATCATACTCTTTGTGCCTTAAAGATTACGGCCTACACTTTCAATGGGATGACAAAAACAAACTGTTATCAACTGAAATTCTTGCAGAAGTTGCAAAGGAGGTTGCTAGTATTTTCACCTTGCTTTAGTTTCTGAACCAACTTTATGGGCCACCAATGTATAGGTAAAGGTAACGGCTGCCCTTGATCGAAAACCAGTCATATCCGACTCTAGGGTTCAGTGCTCATCTCTGTTTATAGCCAAAAAATCACCGCTGTCTGCATCTGCAGACATTTCCATGGACATGTGGCAGGCATGCCTCAACACTGGAGTGCATGGAACGATGTTTACCTTCCCACCAAAGTGGTACCTATTTATCTACTTGCAATTTCTTGCTTTCAAACTGTTCGGTTGGCAGGAGTTGGGACAGAGATGGGAGCTCATTGCATTGTGCAATAGCCTCTTGCAGTTGTCTACCAAAGAGGTTCAATTAGTACATTCAAAAGAGAACCAAACAAACTCAATACAGTACTTATATGACATAGAAGAGATCACCAAAGTTATCTCATCATTTCCATTTCTTTCACCTCATTTGTGTCTTAGACCTTCTTTTAAATAAAAGCGTTTTAAAATAACAGTACAGTAATACCCCGGATAACGTTATGACTTGGTTCCACAAGTCATGATGTTATCCGGTTTTTAGCATTGTCCGATACATGCATCCAACAACGCTAAAAGTAAAGCCCCGACTTCAGGGACAAACCACTTTAAAGGCAGGCAGGGAAAGAAAGAGACCTCCCTACCTTTAAAGACACCCTCATGCGACTGCAGCAAGGTCGGGGGAAGTGCCATCCCGACGCTACTGCAGGGTTCCCTCTGCTTACCTTCATTTCCTTCTCCGACTCCCAGCTGATTGCAAAAGGCTTGTTTTTTTTAAACTGCAGGGAAGGGAGGGAAAGCTGTTCTTGCTTTACTTCCAGAATTGAAAAAAATACAGAGATGTGATTGGTTCTCTAGATCAGCTGATCTAGAGAACCAATCAAACAGGAAAGGGGGAAAATACAGAGATGTGATTGGTTCTCTAGATCAGCTGATCTAGAGAACCAATCACATCTCTGTATTTTTTTCAATTCAGGAAGTAAAGCAAGAACAGCTTTCCCCCCTACCCTGCAGTTTAAAAAAATCAAGCCTTTTGCAATCAGCTGGGAGTCGGAGAAGGAAAGGAAGGTAATCAGAGGGAACCCTGCAGTAGCGTCGGGGGAAAGGCAGGCGGGCGCTGGGGAGGGGGTTGGATTGGGTAGATGTCCTACCCAATCCAACTCCCACACACACACGCTTGTACTGGATAACGCTAAAAATCGCGTTATCCGATGCAAGATTTTTCCGAAAATCTTGCAACGTTATGCGGTTTTAGCGCTATCAGGTACAATCGTTATCTGGGGTATTACTGTATCTTAGAATTTGATATTTAATGAGATTTCATGTTTGGGGATTTATTTATTTTTACTTTTAGGAGATACTAACTTACATTTTGCAAGTACAGTAGTAGCAATTGATTCTGTAGTTAACATGAAGATTTACTTTACACATCCACTATTTCATAACTGACATTCAATGTCAACTACCATGAGTTTACATATGATGTGGATATTTAAAATCAATACTGGTTGGATGTGCCAAAAGATTCCAGTTAATTCTTTGCATTATCTGAATTGAAGCTCTCTTTTTTCAGAACTTAATTGAATTCCATACTGACAGAGACATCTTTTTCTTTGCATTAACTGTGTGATGAGTCTAATGATTTATATAGAGATCTTCCTGATAATCATCAGCTGAGTTACAAAGGAAAGGATATGATAAGGAAAACAAACAAAGAAGCAAACAAAGAAGTCAGTATTGAAAAAAAAGCTGAAAAAAGAAATCTCCTGTTTCTCTACCTACTGGCAAAATATTGCTCCACACTTTGAAAAATTAAGATTTGTCAAACAAAATTACAATACATGAAAGAGAGAGATAACCAATGTAAAAATTAATGTATGTTTTTTGTAAAATATTTGTAAATACAGGTTTGTCTATACTCACTGCTTATACTTAAAAAAAATTAGCTGTTCTTTTAAATGTATACAGAGAGAGAGAGAGATGACTACCTTATATACTCCATTATAAGCCAAAGTTTTAGCCCAAAAAATGAGCCCCTAAAAGAGGACTTGGCTTATACTCGTGTCAATGACCATGAGTTTCCCAGAACTGTGCTGGATTGAGATGTCCCAACAATTTAATTAATTTTACCATATTTTCATGTATTTTGATTATAGAAACTCACTAGCAGATGCTACATTTCCCACCCTTAGCTTATATTCAGGTCAATCTATTTTCCTGGGTTTTCAGGTCAAAATTAGATACCTCAGCTTATATTTGGATCGGCTTATACTCAAGTATATACAGTAATCCCAAACTGCTATTCCCTTCAGAATTGAAGACATGACATGTTGAGTCTATCCAAGTATTTAAAAAAATCCAGTTTATGAATTAAGATATTATGCCACTGTAAGGTCAACAAATGCTGCTCCAGTTTCTTTAATGTTGTTTAAAGTTGTCTTCTCTACATTCAGACAGTCATAAGATTTGAACTGTGCAGGTCATGCTGGTTCTAAAGCCTGTGTGTGTTCTAGAACTAGATAAAATTCAGTTTTAGGAGCTAGACAAGCAATCTTTCCGCTTAGCAGCCTGCCCTAAGGCATGGTTGTGAATGCTACAAACCACTCCTAGACCTCAAGTTACAGTTATGGGGATTCCTGCTGAGAGAGAGGATAGTGTCAATCCTGCTGAAGATATGGTCTTGTTGTGGTTAGAATAAACATTGCTTATTGTGTTGCACCTCACCCCATCATCTAATGTCTGGACTGGTGGAACGGACAAGCCCTCCTGCTGTTGAGGGACCAAGTATGTCCCTAAACAAGATGAAGTGAGAAAATTGAGGAAAGTCTCTAAGTAAACACAGTATGTTATCAAGGTAGCCTTCTGAGTATATTTCCTAGCTGTCAGGATTCCTGCTTGTACATAATGTTATGGGTTTTCACACTACTGTTGAATATGCAATTATTAGAATGTAGCAGGGTTACACTGGGTAGTGATCATACATGAGTGAAACCAAAAGGAAACTATATTATTCAAAAGTTAAGTGTAGAGGGGGCCATAAAACAGAAAAAGAAGGGGGGGGGAAAGGACCATCAGAGTTAGTCAGGATAACATATAAATATATACAGTCAAACCTATACTTATGAAAAAAAGTCAGTTCCATAGGCTTTTGCTTAGTCATTTTTTTAATGTAATGAGAAGCAAACCCATAGGAAAAATGATTTTTATGTAAATTGATGCAAACCCATAGGGAAAAGAATCTTTATGTAACTTGAAGCAAACCCATAGGAAAATGAAATGTTTATGTAAATCAAAGCAAACACACAGGGAAATGATATTTTACATAACTCGAACCAAACCCATAGGAAAATCATCTTTATGTAACTCAAAGCAAACCCATTGAAAATTGTGTAAATCAGGACATGATTTTAGCACAAAATCATTATGTAAGTTGAAGTTTATGTAACTCGAGGCATATGTAAGTTGGGGTTTTACTGTAATTGCAACAGAATGTGCTCAGACTTCTTTTCAGTTTCAATAATAATTACTCGGCCTTCCTTTTCTTAAAGGCAGATTAATCAACAACCACTTTTGAAATGAGTTGACATCAGTCCTGGATATAGCAACAATAGTCTGTTGTCTCTGCTTAGCTATTGATATGATTGGAATTAAGGCTGTACAGAACAGTACAGGAAGAAGGTGAAGCAAACAGAAAGTTATGATTTGGTGACTCTAGTTATAAAGATCACTCCACTCACCAAGAACATTACTTGATGAGGTTCATTCTTTTATTGAAATTCTACAGGTCTTTAGAAATCATTCTACCCAGTGCACTTTTCCAAACAGGACAAAGGATATTGCATCTCAGAATTACTCAGAAAATTCTGAGAGTGCCATTGCCCTGGGGTCAAGCTATCTGGAGATCTTTCAATATGATTCTGACTCAATGAAGGACTTTGGGAAGCTGAATTAATATCAGTATTCTGTACTTTGGTTTCAGCTGAAGGAAGTGTCCAATAGCCAGGATTATTTCCTGAAGATAGTTAGGCCCAGATGAGCTCCACACCAGGATGGGGGGGGGGGGAGATAAATGTCATGATGAGATGAGGTCATTGTTCTGCAGGCTAGGAAATTGCAAGCTGGGAATACAATGCATAACATGGCACAATGATTTTCCACATAATTGTCTTCAATCTTGATCTGGAGGTCTGCCATAGAAGGCTACAGCAGGAGAGGAGAGGAGAGGAGCACCATTTCTGTTGAAAGTAGATGCCAAAGTTACACCAGTGGGTCTCTTGTCTTTTAGCATCATGAGAGTTCTTCCAGTTCTTCTGTATAAACCCCTGCTTTTCTTTTGCATAAAAGAGATAGCCCTGTGTGTAGCTAGCTTTCCCTGTGGGAAATCATGGAAAGATTATTCTCGTCCTTTTGGCTAATATCAAGTGTGATTACAGGAAAATGACTTGGTGAGGGATTCCACATGTCACCAAGGACAGCTTTGCTAATAGAACTGCTATTATTTATTTATTTATTTATTTATTTATTTTCTGATTTATATTGCCACCCAACTCCAAAGACTCTGGGCGGCTCACAAAAAATAAAACCAATCACATTTTAAAAACCAATAAAACCCCCAGTGTTCCGTATGCTCTGGTGTCTAGTCATGCCTGCCACATGACCAAGGAAATGTCTACAGAAGCAGACAGTGCTGGCTGTTCGGTTATGAAACAGAGATGAGCATTGAACCCTATGACTGGCTTTCGAGCAAGGGTGGCTTTTACCTTTACTAGTGAGCACAATACACTCCTTTTTCAAATGGACCTAAATCTGTTGGCAATTGGTCCTAAATCTGCTTGCAATATTGTCCCAGATTCCTTGCTTTATTTTCAGAGCAACCATTCAGATTTGTCATAAAGTCTACCCTTTCCTCTACTTCCCATAGATATTTGTCTTGTCATACTTCTTTCCTCCACTGCTAAAACTATACATCCTCTTGTAACAAAATCAAACCAGTCTGTCTTGGTAATGTAGTGAGCTTCACGTGGTAGAATTAGTTTCTACCTTGCCCCATGTCACTATGAACTACTGGTGCAGTAAATTAACTATTTTAATATCAAAACCTTCTACCTCTTGCCATTGCCTCCTGAGTTTGAAATGATTTTCTTGTTCCAAGAGAGGTCCCTTGATCTTCAAATTCCTACAAGAAGGCAAAAGTGCAATATTATGAAAAGCCCTTTAATGACATAAATTAAATTGAAGTTTCTATTCTTATTCTTTTTTTAGAAAGATCAGAGAATATGGGTAGAAGTAATTTGTTTTCCTCACAAAGACACAATGAATCTTTAGACATTGATGCAGTCTTGAAATTTCCTTGAGGCAAAGACTTTTTATTTAATTAATTAAATCTATTAATGTAGTACCTTTCATGATATAACTTTCATAGGAAATAATTCACATTGTTCTGAGAAGCACAGAAGAGAAGTGTCTCGCATGACAATACAACGAAACAACCTTCCAATCTGGTTCCTTATACATAAGCAGACCCCAAGTTTGGAATGCCTGTAATCAATCAACAAAATAAAAGCAATGGACAAAGCAACTATTCTGATCCTGATTTGCAAATTTAGTTTGCACTAAGTACTGACACCAGAGTTTCCTATTAAACTCTGGTTTGACTAAACAGGAAATGTTTTACTAAGCTAACCCAAGGAGAAAAGATATGAATTTGCATATGATTTGTTTCTAACCTTCTCAGATAGTTTGAGAAGAAAACTTATCAATATATCTTACCTCATGAAAAGAAACAGAAACATCTTCAAAACTAGTAAGACAGTTTCCTGCCCGATTAATGAATATAAGCCTGAAAAAAGTTCTCCACTTTTGAAACAATAAATAAAAGATCTGAACTTACTTTTGCTAAAATATAATCCAAGAATACAAGAGCTATGATAAAGTATTATTCCTCTTCAAATGTTTAGATTTCTGGGACTACAACTTCCATAATTCTCCATTCCGAGTGTTATAGTTGGCAAACACCTTACAGATACCTAAATGTGGTTCATCTGGGAGAAAGGACTCAATGGGAAGGCTTTGAAGTTGACCTACACCTATTTCTGCCTAGCTTCCTGTTGTGTGTGTGTGTGGGGGGGGGGGGAGGTAGCTCCAAGCCAGCTTTGAAAGAAGAACAGGAGCCACAAATGAAGCAAACCTATTTCAGGTTTAGAGCCTTCCAGGAGAGCCTTTCTCCTAGGTAAGCCACATGTAGGTGTGTGTGTGAATCATGTAGAATAGGGGTTTGCAACCTATGGCCTGTGGACCAGAGCTGACCAATGGTACCAAATAATCTGGCTCCAGACCTAACTCCAGCTGCCCTGCTGTCACCCCTGCTGCCACTGAAATTGGCTGCAAACTCATTAGGTCCATGGCCATCATAAACATGTTTACAACAGCTGTAAATGAGTCTGCAGCCATCATAACTGTGTTTATGACAGCTGTGGATGCTTTTTACGGCTCCAGTCTGGCTCGCTCAGCTGTCTGAAGGGGCATGGTCCAGCCGTGGCTGAAAAACATTAAGAACCCCTGATGCAGAACTTTCAAAAAGGAAAACTATGGGCTTTATCGTCAGATAAAATTTGAATATATCTTCCCTAGTTCTACTATGTATTTGAAATAAAAAAGTTTGTCCTGGAATCAAGAATTTACGGGGAGCTCAGCAGAAGAGTAGCGTGCCTTGGCGGGGCCCCGTATAAAAATTTGTTTGGGGACCCTTAGGAAGGGTAAAGATTTGTTTTGCTTACGCACGTTGGGGGCCCCGTATAATTGATACGGCAGATACGGCGGTAGCTACGCCTCTGGAGCTCAGATATCCAGAATTAAGTAATGTAAATTCAAGTTTATAATAATGTATTCCATGCATATTTGAGCAGCAGTACCTCTCATTAAGGGCCTCAGTGGCTTAGTAGTTAAGATGATGAGTATGATGACTGGAAGGTTAGAAGACCAGAGTGCTGCATGATGGAGTGAGTTCTCATCGTCTGTCCCAGCTCCTTCCAGCCTAGCAGTTTGAAAGCAAGAAATTGTGAGTAGATAAGTAGGTATCGCTTTGGTGGGAAGGTAATTAGTGTTCTAAACACTTCAGTGTCTACTCATGCCTTCCACATGACCACTGAAATGTTTGCAGCTAGCACACATTCTTTGGCTATAAACAGAGATGAGCACCACCCCTTAGAGTCAGACAGGACTGGCTTTCAAGCAAGGGAGACCTTACCTTTACGTTTTACCTCTCATTAAAAACACTGATGATGATTATCAGCTATCTTTATTCCAAATAACAATGGAATATTATCTATGTTTATTTTTTGTTAATATTGTTACTGAAATGCTAATAACACTGCAATTCAAATTAAAATTTAATTGTAAACAGAGATAGACATCATCAGTGAAAAATCTTTCATGTGGTGTCTCAGTAGCAAAGGAGCCATTGCTCCACCGGTTTCTCTTGCACAGTTAATATTTCAAACTAATGATACTCTATGAATTTCTCGCATATTGCCAGCTGCTCCAAGGTATATATGCCTAAACAGAACCATTAAAACATCTCCCAAAGAAGATGCCAAAGCAACATTGGATGAGGATCATTTTAGAGGAACGATGAAAGAGCATGCCAAGTATTTAATAAAATCATGCCAAGGCTGATAAAAAAGACTTTTAAAACAGAGGACGATGCTCAGTTTAATTCTAAACTGTTGTTATCTTACAAAAAGAGATAGACACTAATAGTGCATGTTGACATATTGTTTCAATTACATAAAAGCCACTGGATTACTGTTATTTCTGGAATATGTAACCATAGGGATAGAATCAATCAGAGAAGTAATTTCCAATTTACCAACATAAAAGTTTTATCTTTGGTGGGAGGGGAGGGGTTATTAGTTGGGAAAGTCTTTCACTTGATCTTCTCACATTGTTATTGTTTGGCAGTGCTACTAAAGCATGGGATCTTACCATAAGACCCAAAATTAGTTAATTCCTGAGAAAGATAATATCTACACAGGAGGAGTGTGTGTACACAGGAGGAGTGTGTGTATATGCTTTAGTTCCATTCTGAAGTACAGTGGAACCTCATCTAACGAACGTCTCCTATAGTGAAAAAAAAATCACATAATGAAAAAGTTTTGAAACAAAATGGTGACTCGCATAATGAAAATCTCTATAGAAAAACCCCGTACATTGAAAATTCAGTGGGAAAAACTGCTTAGCAAAAAAAAAATTGTTATACAATTTTTCCCATAGAGATTTTTGTTATACGATTTTTTCCCATAGGAAAAACTGTATAATAAAAAAAATCACATAGCAAACATCCTCACAGAATGAATTATTTTTGATATACAAGCTTTTACTCTATATGCTTTGCATAAGGAATTGTCCATCAACAATCTCCAGCATTTCTAGAACGGAATAATTGGGAACCCTGAAGCTGTGGAAGACCTCTGTTAGTCAGGGTGGCAATCTGATTTTCAATAATAAGACGGCTTCCTCTGAAATGATCTCTTTAATCTTAGTTGCTAAAGTTATGGCATAAATCTGAGCTAGATATCGTGTGGGCCAGTAACATAGGGTGGAATTCAGCCACTCTGGGAATTCAGCCACAATTTGCTATCCCCAGTGGATGCTGGCACATGCTCCCACTAGGGCTTCTGGGAATTGTAGTCCAAGAACATACATAGCCCAAAAAGTGCCGCCCAGGGCCGGAGCCCCCCTAGTGACACCTCTGATGTGGGCATGAGAGGCTGCATTGGCCTCAACCTGTGGAGGATCCATTGCATGACTTTCATTTGTACCCACCCTTTTTTATTATCCCTCAATGATTCTCCACACCAACATATTTGCCAGCAAAATGATCTCCTTGGAATTAACTGCTGACATGGCGCATAGTGTTATGGTTAAAATCCATTGACAATGTCCTGGTTCTTATGGTTCTTTAAATGTTTGTCTTGAAATTCTCTGGATGGCAAGCATTTATGTTTTACTGAGAGAGAGAGAGAAAGCAAGTACTGTATGCACGTGTAAATGTGAGTGTGAGTGTGAATGTGCAAGTGAACAGTGAGCTAAATTGTGCAGACGTTATTTTGAAGAAATGCCTCCAAAACTGGGAAGCACATACCAGTCATGAAAAAAGTTTTGTTTTTGTAACTCATATGAATGAAAAGCAATATACATTTGAAAGTCTCTCCTATTGGTAAAGAGAGTCACTAAAAAAACCCCACAGGAATTTTGAAGGCAAATCTATATTTTTCAAATCACAATGGGAGCTTCTTCAAATATGTTTTTTCCCCGTCAGAAAAGTCTACATTTTGAATCACCTCATTATGGAGGGAAAGGCGTTGATTCTAAACGGGGGAGAAAAAATAGACTATTAACTGATAGAAACGGAACCCTCCAGTTATCCAAATAATCATCTTTGTTGATTGCTTTTCTGCCAGTGGGGCCTTGCTTTTTCTTGTTTTCCCAAACATACATTTCCAGGCATAATGCTGTTTGCATTTTCATCCCCATAGCAACCACAGAATATGATCAGACAATGTGTGCAATGATCAAGCCCTAATCCTAATTCTTGTTTGATAATAACTTTACATTTTAAAACCCCTAATCTGCTTTATCCACACTGTGGCAAGCTTTGTAATTATCCCTGCATGTATAAAATAATCACAGTTCCTGTTGATAACTGCTATGGATTAATTTTGTTCCATTCCATCTGGATGGGATTTGCACACATCCTGGGGTCCATTCCATAAGGATAGGCAAAAGTAGAAAGATGAGCACTTTAAAGAATCTATCACAGGTGTAAAGGATGTGTTAATTGGCAAAAGAAAGAATAAGAACCTGATGGCACATTTCTATGAATGAAAGGCAATGCTCTTTTGTAGCAACAAACGGATTCTTTTTAGGCAAGCCAGGATCTGACTTAGAACAATGAAACAGTTACAGTCATGGTTGCAAGACCTAACAGAGTTGTTAGTTCCTATTACAGTTATGCTTTAAGAGTAGAATCCTCTTAGGAAAGGATTCCAGGAGTTCAACACTCCAGGCAAACACTGGTTTGCTGCAGCATCACTAGGAAATCAACCTGTTCAAAGCAAATACTAGAAACAGGACAACCATAAGCAGAGTAAAGGTGCGTGAAATTCAGCTGCCCAGGCTGAAGCCAAATTTGCTGCCCCCTGGTGGACGCTGGTGCCTGCTCCTGCTAGGGCTTCTGGGAATTGTAGTCCAAGAACATACATAGCCCAAAAAGTGTCGCCCGTGGCCAGAGCCACCTCGCCCCCCTTAGTGATGCCACTGCAAAAGCACAATGGGTTGTTGCATGGGCAGTAAAAATGATAATAATTTTAACCTATTCCTATGCTCTCTCTGTTTCTCAAAAGCAACAAAAATAGTTATAGTTCTTTCAAACAAAAACAAAATCCAAGTACAGAGTATCTGAATACTACAATGTGCTAGCTTTTATTACACAACTTACTCTTCTCCCAAGCATCTCATCAATGCCTGAACAAACACAACAGAAAGGAAAGCAGAACCTCAGACACAGGTGGAGCCAGCACATGAACCATAAGATATTATTCCTCTGCCATTTACATAGCCCATACATTTGGACATTTGAATGTTCAACTAGGATATAGTGGCCAACCGTCACGGATTCTCAGGGACAGTCCCAATTTGAGAGGGGGAATCCCGAGTCACCATTTTTAGGAAAATGGTCACGTAATTCCCCCATGACGTCCCGGCTGTCCCGATTTCTCTTCAGCAGCAGGCATTTTTTAAAAAAGGAGCAAAAAATGGCTCCAACAAACTGTCCATGCTGCGCAGAAACTCAATCTGATGCATTGCGCATGCATCAGATTGAGTTTCTGCGCATGCACAGTTTATTGGAAAATAAGCCATGTGCCAACTGAACTCTGCTTACCTTCAAGCTCTGCTTATTTTCTCTCCCGACTAACAGCTGATGAGACTAAAGAGGCTTTTTTTAAAACTCCGGTAGGGAAGGGGGAAAAATTCAGTGATTTGATTGGCTCTCTATGTCAGCTGACATAGAGATCCAATCATATCGCTGAATAGGTGTTTCCCCTATTCAGCGATATGATTGGATCTCTATGTCAGCTGACATAGAGAGCTTCCATACCATCTTTAGCTGTAGCCCCATATGGAGAGTATCACAAGAAGTCAGATCAAGAACCTGCCCACATCTTGCATCCACTGCCAAGTACTTGGGAGGAAGTACTTGCTTCTGAGAGGTGTTTCCCCTATTCAACGATATGATTGGATCTCTATGTCAGCTGACATAGAGAGCCAATCAAATCACTGAATTTTTCCCCCTTCCCTACCGGAGTTTTAAAAAAAGCCTCTTTAGTCTCATCAGCTGTTAGTCGGGAGAGAAAATAAGCAGAGCTTGAAGGTAAGCAGAGTTCAGTTGGGGGGTGTATTCTCTGTGTCCGAGCAGGCAGTGGGGTGGCTGTGTTTTTTCATAACACATGCCTTATTTTCGGGGGGTGGCTTATATTTTTAGAAAATCGGCACATGGCTTATTTTCCAATAAACTGTGCATGCGCAGAAACTCAATCTGATGCATGCGCAATGCATCAGATTGAGTTTCTGCGCAGCATGGACAGTTTATTGGAGCCATTTTTTGCTCCTTTATTTTTTGGCCCCGCCCATGACGTCGTGACGTTGGCCCCGCCCACGACGTCATGACGTTGGCCCCGCCCCACTATCCCGGATTCAGTTTTGTAAGGTTGGACGCCTTAAACTAGGACTAAGGTGACCATGACTCAACTCTTTGATGGATCATGAAAGCTTAGTAGGGGTTGTCACTGGCAAAAATCACTCCTTAATTATCTCACATACCTTGAAAGACTCTATTAGGTCACCATAAGTCTACTTGACAACACAATGGATCCCAGATGATGTAATATGAACTATTTTGAGTTGTGATATGCTTCCACTTTGTTTGATTTTAAGGAGTAAAACACATCTTTTTAGACTAGTTTAGTCTACCCTGCCCCAAGGCTTTTACTGTTTCTACATTTTAATTGTATTCATGTATTGACTTGTTTTAATGGTCTTGAAGTGGGGCTGGTTACATGATTTTATGATTTTTAGCTAGATATAATTTTATCTGTTTTTTTTAATTATTTTATTGTAGATTTAGTGCCTACAATGCTATCCTTTAGTGGAAAGCTAGGAAATAAAAATAACAAACAATACTTGTTTATTGTAATGTCTTGTCTCCTCAGGCTTATTTGAAGTAGCTTGCCAAAGGCTAAATAAGGTTGCATATGACCAGGTAGGGATCCTGTGTTCCATTCAGTGAAATATTCACATCCAAATGGAGTACACATCTCTAGTGACCCTATTTGGTCTGGCTTCTTCCTCTTTTAATTGGTCATATTTTGAAATGGCTTAAGAAGACAGACACTTTCTCCTCCTCCTCCTCCTCTTCTTCTTCCTCCTCCTCCCAAAAACTGTCATGTATGACAACAGATATTTTAGAAGATGTGTCCACATAAGTGTAGAAGACTTTATGTTTGTGTAGAAAGAGGTGGCTACACGTAGAGAATATTTTGTAAACATTTTGTGAAATTTTGTAATGAATATTTTGCTAATAAAAGTACATTTAGCTACAATTTCCAATTTCCCCCATGTATTATGGCTTTTGGGGCACCTTGTATATTAGGGCTGCATTCATGCACTGTATCACTTATTTAAAATAAAAATAAAAATGACACCTTCCTCTCAGAAGCAAGTACTTCCTCCCAAGTACTTGGCAGTGGATGCAAGATGTGGGCAGGTTCTTGATCTGACTTCTTGTGATACTCTCCATATGGGGCTACAGCTAAAGATGGTATGGAAGCTTCAGCATGTGCAGAATGCATTGGCTTATTTAATCACTGGTATAATATGATTTCTACACATCTCCCCAACCTTACAAACATACACTAATTCCCTGTTGGATACTGTGCCCAGTTCACATTATTGTTTCTCATCTAAATGACCCTTAACAGTCTAGGAGCTTTATACTTGTCAGAGTTTCTCTGACAATGAATATCTACCTGCATCATATGTTCCTCACATACTTGGCTGCTGAAAGCAGCCATTGTGAGAGAAGTCCAAAAAGTCTCCAAAAAAAGAGAGCATTGTTGGCAGTGCTCCCCTCTCTTTGAAATAAACTACTTGCAAAAATGTGTGAGCTCCATCCCTTTGGAGAGAGAAAGTTCACCATCATATTGTTTTGGGTAGGGCATGGTGGGTGAGTGGAGTTATGGGAATTCCATTATTTTAAATATACTGCCCAGTAAGCAGAGGAGGAACTCTGATTCCCAGTGGTCATGGAGGTGGAGAAGGCCATGCCAGACAGACTGGCTGTGAAGGTGTGCCTTGTCTATATCCTCAAGGCTGCAGCAGTCCATTGCAGTCCCAGTGTTAAATCCTGCATGTTAAATCCTGCGAGTCTCATTTCATATGTGCCTCAGGAGATGGATCTGTGATAATAGTATGTGAGTCACTTCATGGGAAGCTGGGATCCACCTTAGACAAATTCATGGCATTGACATTTTTCCTGCTTCAGGAAAAAAATGCATTATTGGCTATGAGTTACAGACAATGACAATGATGCCCAGTGGGGTGACTTGTCACTAATTAGACTAGACAGACAGTTAGACAGACAGAACTAGTTAGAGAACAAAGGGAAATGAGTTACATAAGACTGACTGTTGAATTTTACCTAGGTGTGCCAGTAACATTTCTCTGATAAGACCTCTCAGGCCCTCCAAAAGAAGAAGAAGAAGAAGAAGAAGAAGAAGAAGAAGAAGAAGAAGAAGAAGAAGAAGAAGAAGAAGAAGAAGAAGAAGAAGAAGAAGAAGAAGAAGAAGAAGAAGAAGAAGAAGAAGAAGAAGAAGAAGAAGAAGAAGAAGAAGAAGAAGAAGAAGAAGAAGAAGAAGAAGAAGAAGAAGAAGAAGAAGAAGAAGAAGAAGAAGAAGAAGAAGAAGAAGAAGAAGAAGAAGAAGAAGAAGAAGAAGAAGAAGAAGAAGAAGAAGAAGAAGAAGAAGAAGAAGAAGAAGAAGAAGAAGAAGAAGAAGAAGAAGAAGAAGAAGAAGAAGAAGAAGAAGAAGAAGAAGAAGAAGAAGAAGAAGAAGAAGAAGAAGAAGAAGAAGAAGAAGAAGAAGAAGAAGAAGAAGAAGAAGAAGAAGAAGAAGAAGAAGAAGAAGAAGAAGAAGAAGAAGAAAGAAGAAGAAAGAAGGAAGGAAAAAAAGAGCAGTCCCTACATATTTGGATTTGTAAAGAAAAGTGCACAAACCTAAATGAGGCCTGTCCCCTTTTTCACACAATCATCAATTGCACCTTTGTGGTCTTCTAGGGCAGGGGTAGGCAAACTATGACCTGCAGGTCAGATGCAGCCCATGGTGCCAAATAACCTGGCCCCCACCTTCTCTTTAGCTGCTGCCACTGCCAGAATCAGCCATAGGCTCATTTATGGCTGCTGTAAACATGCCTGTAGCTGGGTCAATCTTAGAAGAAATCAAACTTGACTGCTCCTTAGAAGATCAAATAGTGAAGATGAAGATAAAGAACTTTGGATATCAAATGAGAAGAGAGGATTCGCTTGAGAAAGTCTTGATGCTGGGAAGGGTGGAGGGCAAAAGAAAAAGGGGGAGGCCAAAAATGAGATGGCTAGATGGTATTGTAGACACAATGGGTACAGAGCTGAGTGAGTTGAGGAGGATGGTGGAGGACAGAAGTGCCTGGTGGACAGTGGTCCATGGGGTCGCAAAGGATCTGAATCGACTGTGCAACTGAACAACATCAACAACAAGCTGTATAGTAAACACATTTGCAACAGCTGCAGATGCATTTACAACAGCTGTAAATGGTGGGGGGAACACAAGTCCAGCTCCCTTAACTGTCTGAGGGAGTATGACCTAGCCCGCAACATAAAAAATGATGACCCCTGATCTAGGGTGTTGCTGGCCATTTTGATGGACAGACTCCCCACCCCCCAAAGGTACAGGGGCAGGAACAAAAAGGTGGTTGCTAGTGTGTACTCCCATCTCTTAGATATATATCTATCTATATATATATATCCCAGGATGTTACAAGGACTAGTGAGGAGAGAGAGAGAGAGAGAGACAAACCAGTACTCCATGGGTACAAAAAAAATTTGAGGCCACACAACAGTTTTTGTCTCTGCCTTTCTCTTTTGGTACTTTATTTATATCTATCTATTATATTAATACACTAACAATATACCCAGAGAAAGATAGCTATGGATACAGATACTGGTCCAGATAAAGACATAAACATAGATTGACATATGTCCTTAAGCTAGCGATAGAAAATGAGATGCCGGTTGTTTGATCTTCTGCTGGCAACTGACTCTAATGTCAAAGGGAGTTTTGTCCTCATAACTATTATCAGGAACAACAAAAGAAGAATTGGCAGGAAATGTTCTAGTTATTTAGATAATCATCTGATAAGTGATATAATTTATCCCCATCCTGGGTACATTGTACAAGAAATTGTGCTGCTAGATATGTGGTGTATTTGAAAGCTCATCCAGTTTTAATGCTAGCAGTAGTAACATCCTGCCACTGCAAAATTGAGATCCGCTACACCAGATTGTATTTTCCAAATAGCAACATGTTTAATGTCAGTATAGATTATTTATTTCCTCATCTTGCTTCCAGCTGTTTCCATTTTGTAAGCATGGGCTCATTCAATCAAATGGCAGGCCACATTGCTTACAGGATTGGGTCATTCTGCCTTTTGACCTTTGGTGTTCTCTTTAAAGCCATACTAAATATGTCCTGACAAAAAAAAATGGAGTTGTTCACCCCTTTGTGCCCTTTCTTTGTGGCTTACAAGTCCCGTTTTTCACCTGCACAAAGCAGCCTATTGTTGAGAGATACTCAATGGCATAGGAAAACTAGAAATATACAAGAGAGAGGAAAAGAGAGGAGGAGAGGAAGAGAAAATTTTCCAACAGGTTAGAAATGGCTTTGGCAAATATGTGAACATTGATTTATTAGTTTATTAGCTTCCATGTTTCAGATTTGTTCATGGAGAATGTTAAGTACACTAGCAAAGGAGTGCATTTACCCTTCATTATTTTACATTGTAATACTTTGTAGTTATACTTTGTTTGTTAGGAACATGACCAATTAATTTGTCCTTCATAGCTATTTGTGTCCAAGATCTATTCTTCAGTGAGCAGAAAACACTGCACACAAGGAAAATGAACTGTATACAACTTCTACTAGAGACTGCTGGAGAGACTGAGGTGGGGGTATCAACAGGTCAATAGCAGCTGATACATTCCATGTAACATCTTTTAAGGCAGAGGTTCTCAACCTTTTCAAGCTGAGGGCTGGGTCACACTCCCTCAGACAGATGTGGGGGCCAGACAACCATTTTGCTCTGCCTGCCACACATGGCACTTCCGGAGGCGGGGGGCACATGAAGTAGTGTCTTGGGCCACCTCTGGCCCCTGGGCCATAGGCTGAGAACACCTGTCTTAAGGCCTTATTGGAATTGGGATCACATCAGAAAAGACACATGTAATGAACAGTTGAATTTTGAATCACTCCACTAAATATTTCAATACCATAAATTGTACTGGTGTAGGTTTAGACATGTCTACTCAGTGAAATGTCCTCCTGACTTTAATGAAACATTTGCCAGTTAGGTGTGCATAGGATTAAAGCCTGAGGCTGCATTTCCATCACTTCCATTTTCTGAATATCCCTTTAGGATAATAACACGATGAAAAAGGATTCCTGTGATAGACAGAGAGTGTCATGAAACAGCTGGTCTGTGTGCTTGTTGACTATTTGTTTCTGTGTGACTTGGGGGTCCAGATCGCTCTGTATAAACACAAAGTAAGCACACTATGGCATAAAAACTTCCAGTTTCATCAATCATTTGTTTGAGCAGATGTTGTTATTCTTTCGCTGTCATTGTTTAGGGATATTTTGTTGATGGATTAGCACCTGGCAAATACAATATGCATTTCCTTTGCAGACAATTTCCTGTATCTATTAGCTGATGATCCAGCGTGCAGATGAGAGCAGAAATTGTGATGGTGGTGACTGCTGGTTTTGTTGTTTCAAAAAATGCCACATAGTCTTCCTGGCGAGTCTAGCATTTATTGCAGCCTTTGTGACATCTTTTGCTACCTGAACCAACTACCTTCCTTCACCAAATGAGAAGAGGAGTAAAAGACAAAGATTGTGTGAGCTATACTGTGTCAGTTGGTTACAATTTACAAGTAACCTCCCTTCCTCAGATGAGTAGAAAGGAAACTTTCCATTTCTCAAGATCACTAAGTGTCCTAAGCAAGGTATGTAGAAGAAGAAAGAAATGTGTTTTTGTTTTGTTTTTCCTGAATACTGCATGACGGAGTGAGCTCCCATCTCTGTCTCATCTCCTGCCAACCTAGCAGTTTGAAAGCAAGAAATTGCAAGTAGATAAATGGCCATTAGGAGGCTGCAACTAGTCCAGAATGCAGCTGTTCATGTGGTTATGGGGTCTGGGTGGTATGCCTGTGCCTCACCACTGCTTTGGGAGCTGCACTGGTTGTCTGTGTGCCTCTGGGTACAATTTAAGATGCTGGTAATTACATTTAAAGCCCTACATGGTAGTGGGCCAGCATACTCAAGAGACCGTGTCACCTTAAGAACATCTGTCCATCCCAGCAAAGCAGACCAGAGAGGTTCTCTAATCATTCCATCTGCTAGAGAGGTGTGTCTCTGTAGTACCATAAAGAGGTATTCAGTGCCTGCTCCAGCCCTATGGAACCTCCTGCCAACTGAGTTGTGTCTCCAGATGGAGTTGCTGCCCTTCAGGAGAGGTCTAAAAACCTGGCTGGCAAAGCTGGTGTGGGGCACCAATGACTTGGTGACCCCTGTCTGCTGGCTGATCTAGGAAGAATGCTCTCTCTTAATCGGTAATGGTTGGGGTAATTTTTGAGAGTCATTTTGAATGGGGGTTTTATAGGTTTTAGAGTTTTGAACTGTGATGCTGGTTTTTATTTTTTGTGTGCCACCCACAGTCTTTTGAGTTGGGCAGCAATATAAATCACAAAATGAATAAATAAATAAAATAAAGATCTCCCCCAGTCTCAGCACTTACTTAGTAGATCCTAAAAATCAGCATGTGTTTATGTTTGGATTCAGCAATTATGTTCAGATGCAAGGGCTGAATGGATTTAAACACAAAACATAATAAAACATTGGCTTTTAGAAAGTAAGAAGAAAAAAATTATCTAGGATCATTCATATCTAAAATTTGGAATGGAGTATCAAGTTTGATTTCCTGAGGCTTACACCTGCTAACCACAGCTGCATAACCAACCTTTGTTTGTTCCAAATATTGTGATAAACATATGAGAGTTTGCAATGTCACACAAAAACATACATGCTTTCTGTTCCAAGTGATTTCCAAAATAAATAATGAGAGCTAATGTTTGCCAGGAATCTTAATACTTAAAGACAAAAGCACTGTGTTAACAAAACATGCAATAGAGCAGTTTTCTATATGGATGATAACTGACCAATATTAAGACTTATTCATTTATGGGGGGTAGAAATTTTTGGCTAACTAATTATTCCGGACAAAAACCCTAACATAATTGTGTTATGTTCATATATTACGGACTTCATAAGACTCTGGAAGCTTGTTATCTTAAATTAAATCTTTGCTGGAAATAGTCATCTGCTTGATAAGTCACCAGAGGTAATAAAGCAGACTTTCAATGCCATAGGTGTGACAACTTGGTAGGAGGGAAAAGTTGTTAGTTTCCAGTCTAGTGCACCACCACTTCTCCTGGTCAGAAAGGGGTACTGCAG
Organism: Furcifer pardalis; assembly: GCA_030440675.1. Classification (NCBI taxonomy): domain Eukaryota; kingdom Metazoa; phylum Chordata; class Lepidosauria; order Squamata; family Chamaeleonidae; genus Furcifer; species Furcifer pardalis. The sequence continues at coordinate 163,861,113 of CP126891.1, read as the reverse complement.
CCACTGGTCTTACAATTGTCAAATGATAGATGGGACCAAGTGAGTAGTTCTAGTTTAACTTCTGAATTTGCACTACTTTTTTTGTTGAAGTACACAATAAATTGGCATTTCTTCTTCACTTTTGGTTGGAGAAAATATATATTAGAAAATTGTTGAAAATGATCTATAATAACAGAGGAGTATATAAAGTTGTCTCAGCCTGACATAACTCTAAGACTGTGAAACTTAGAGGATGGAAAGCTGGGATACATACTAAAGAGACCTTTAAAATATGCACTGCGGAGCCATTTTTTAAAGAGAGTAAATTTAATTATCTAAAAGCTCTCTGCAAGCTGCATGGTCTCTTCAGTCAAATGTGGGGGGAAACAAGTTCCTCGGAAAAAAGCAGGTCTCCTCAAGAGTGGGGATCCCCTGAAAAGTAAGCAGCTTTGAGCTTCCACCCAAATATTGCTGCTAGCTTAGGATAAGGCTAGCTCCAAATTACTTATGGCCTGCTGAAGCCACACCAATCTCTCTTCTGTCTAACCTCAATGCCTTTCTTGTTCCTGACACTTAGTGGGTTCATATGAATATATTTATATATTCATATGAGTGAATGAGCAGAAGGCAGGGATAGAGAAGTGACTTACGTTTTGTAAGTCGATAACGACTTATCTATGTCAGCAAGCCATTCCAGGTCTATAAGGTCAAAGAAATGTGTAGTGTTGGCCCTTGATTTTTTAAATTGTTATTATCTTCTCTTACTGCTGCTGATAGCATTTATTATGAATATCATTATGGTTTTAAGTTTATCTGAGACTATCTGTCTCTTGGGTTATTTTCAGATTATTATTATTTATTATGATTTCTATACATATTTTATGATGTTGTGTTGTATGTTTTTTATGTTGTAAGCTGCCCTGAGTAGTTCTTGTGTCAAAAGGGGGTATAAATGTAAATAAATACATAAACAAACAAATAAATAAAATTTTGCATGCAGATGTGCAACCGTGATTCAGAGCAAAATCACTTTGCTTAGAGACTCAAATATTTGAACTTGCAAGTGTGATGCATACAGTTAAAGACAGTGTGCATGCAGTGAACAGTCATCATCATATCTGAACTTTGGGAGGGGGGACCTGATTATGGACAAGGAAAAAAAAAATCTACATTTGCACATCTTTTTTATTTTTTGAATTTGCTTCTCTCCCAACCCCACCCCGCCCTCCTCCTTCTTTGTATGTAAGAGAAAATGTTAGGTCTATAGCTTGCCAGGAGAAGGAAAAGAAATATCTGTGTCAAATAGTCAATTTGCATTATTTAAAAAAATTGAAAATAACACCATCGTCTAGGATGGGAAGGAGAATTCGTGTTTTGCCTGCAGCAGATTTTTCTCATAAATGTACAGCTTCTCTGTATGCCCCTTTATGCCTCCAAAACATTTTAGTCCTGCAAAATACTTGAAAGTATACAGTTCCCATTAACATGAGAAAGTGGCAACATGTTATGGAGAAAGTTTGCAAAACCTTGACGTAGAATTGCCACAAATTCCAGATGAAGTGAAAATCCGAGAGGGAACTATCAAACGTTGAGAGAAACAAAATAAGAGTGATTTTGCAAAGCCTTCATTAAAGGTCTTACTTTACCTTGTGGCCCAGATGTCCTTTAAAATCATCTGAAACTTTTGCTTACTAGTAACATATTTTTGTTTCTAAAATTTACATAAGAGGCCACTTGCTGAAACCAGCTATTTCTGCTTCAATGTCAGAGGAGGTGATAGCTGACACAGCGCCGAGGTTGAGAGATTCTTCCTGACATCCTGAGCTATTTTAATTGACCAAGGTCACCTATTGCTCAACCTTTGCTCTCCTTAGCCTATAGAAATATCTCCTGCAATCCTGGTGTGATTTACCCTTGCTCCTTCCCATTAAGTATGTTGCTTCTAACCTCTCCTATGAATTTAGCTTTGGTGAATTGGATGTTCTTTAGACAGCACAGCAAGGAATTGAAGGGATATGTGTGGTACCTCCTTTTCTGGAATGTACACTAACAGTTACAACTTATAATTAAGATTTAATAGAGCTCAATCAAAGAAAGAATAGATTTTTTTTCTCTTTAAACAGTTGATTTATTTCAATCAATTTGGAAATGATTTTTCATCCAGAGTCCCATTTCAAACCTGTTATTACTTTCTGGAATAATTCCTTGATTATACACTTTTACCTACCTATTGAGTGCTATTTAATTATGTTTTGGTCCAATGAGCTACTGGAAGAAAAACAAAAATGTTATTGTGCTGAGTCAGACTAAGGTTCAGCACTCTGCATGCAGCAACTTGCCAAAGGTAAACATACCCAGTCCTTGAGCATTCTTATTTCCTAAAGAGGAACATGTTAACTAGCCTTTTTCATATGATTAGGTAAAGGTAACAGTCACTCTTGCTCAAAAACCAGTCATATCTGACTCTAGGGTTGGGTGCTCCTCTCCATTTATGGCCAAAGAGCCAGTGCTGTCTGTCTCAGCAGACATTTCTGTGGACATATGTCAGGCATAAGTCACAGGAGTGCACAGAATCCTGTTCTGTTGTGCAGTACTCGAGTCTCGAACTGCTGACCTGCCAACTTTCCACTCATCAAGTTCAGCATCTTAACCACTAAGCCACCACAGTCCCCTTTCATATGATTAGGTTCTCACTTCTCTTATTCCTGGCCCAGGATTGCATTTCTTGTAACGTGGACTTGCTAGAAGAAATTCTATGACACCTTTCAAATTTAAAGGTAAAGATCTCCCTTGCTTGAAAGCCAGTGGATTGTGCTCATCTCCATTTAAAGCCAAAAAGCCAGTGCTATCTGCATCTGCAGACATTTCTGTGATCATGTGGCAAGCATGACAAGAAACACTGTTTCCTTTTCCACCCAAAGCAGTACCTGTTTATCTACTTGCAATTTCTTGCTTTCAAACTGCTAGGCTGGCAGGACTTGGGAGAGACTACAGGAGCTCACTCTATTGGGTCTCAAACTGCTGAGCTGCTGATCTTCTGGTTGTAAAGCTCAGCATTCAAACCACTAAGCCACCACAGTCCTGTTGGCTAAATAGATTGGAGTATAAGTCCTGTTTCTAAAGATCACTATTGATGCACTCATTGACTAATCCATAACTTGTCTGTCACAGAAGAACTTGTCATAAGAAAAGGCTGAGTTGTCAGAAAATCCTAGCTCAGCCAATAGGGAAGAAGGAACATTTACTTAAAAACCTAGTGTAACTGATCTATTTATGAGTAAGCATGACATATTGGATAGCTAACTAAACCATTCACATGCCTCTTAAATGATTGTGCAGAAATGATTGCTTGTTAATGGATATGGGTATTGACTGAACAGCAGATTACACCAACTTTCACTTATGGTCCACAGCTGTTAAAACAATATGTGTCTTTTAATTCCAAGATTTCTTAGAAACAGTTTACCCAACTTTTCTCAATTTGCTACTGAATTGCCATGGTGCTGATTCCTGGCCATCTGCATCAGATACTGCTTCTCTGACTATGGTTATTTTGGATTCCCTTTATCTCTGTTCTATTCTTTTTTTTTTAAATTACTCATCCTGCCTCTCTCCAAATGCTTAATGTATTTCTGAACTGCAGCTTGCTTTTTACCATGTTATGTGAGGAGTAACGTTCTGACATCAGTAGGGTAGAATTTAACATTAAAAATACAATGTCCCTGGTCGTATAGTAGAGGTCACAATTACATTTTGTGGCTGATTATTATTACTTCATCCACAACATGTCTATTCGTTTTTAAAATAAGGCATAGTGAATTTGATAGGAAAATTACAATTTGCATAGGGAAATATCACCCTTTAAGCTTTCATCTGACTCTTTACAGTGACCTGAGGGCAGCTACTGTTTCAGATCATGAACTTTGAAGAAGGATGTTCCAAGACTTTGTCTTGTCTGCATTTTAAAGTAAAATCACCTTCCTCATCAATATGCTTATAGGCATGTCTTTATGCTTCACATTTCATACTCTCCCAGTTTAGTGACACAGTCCTTGGATCAAAAAGCTATCAAAATACATATGCAATATATTTTTTATGTTAAAATACCATAAAATCTTAAAGTAGGACAGAGGTGAGCAACATGCAGCTCAGAGGCTGCATTAAGCATTTTTATTTCACTACATTTGTGACTGTCAAGCTCAACCTGAAACCACCCATTCTAGCCATTTCTAGAGACCTCTAGGGACAGAGAGAGAGAGAGAGAGAGAGAGAGAGAGAGAGATCTGTATCACTGGACTTAGAGGTAAGCTCCTGATGCCCTTCAATCCTCAAAAACCAAAAACTCAGAAAGTGCTTTTTCTGAGTTAGTGCAACCTATATAAGGGATATAAATCTCATAAGGTTGTCCACTTCTACTGGAGGATAAAATGCAAATAGAAATGTGTGTTTCTAATTGTAAAAGTATGATCTGTAGAAAAAATGCACTAAAAAATAACCAATTGCAATGATGACTCACCCCAAATCTAGAAATGTACAAATAATGTCATGAGTCAGAATTGTTCCTTAAAAGTATGGGGCAATTATCCATCCTGTGTATTCCCTTATAGAACAGCTCGTAGGAGGGTTCTGAACACCCTTAAAAAGGAGAATGTACCATGAACAGAATCTTAGATGGCTTTATGGTAAACAGAATATTGAAAAGATTCAAATAACTATTATTTTAATATTTCAACAATTTAATAGTTCAATAGTGGCAGAACAATAACCTTGCAGCTCCCTTGAATCCCGAGGAGGAGGAGGGAGGGGGAGAAGAAGAAGAAGAATGGTTGTGTGTGTGTTTGTGTGATTGTGTGTCTCTGTCTCTGCATAGGGGATATATTTTAAACAAATATTTTGGTGCAGCACATCAATTGCCATTCAATTGGGTGTATGCCTTACGGAAGTCAGTGGTATCTGTGGCAAATCTGGTGAGATTTCATCATGGATGTTTCATGGACATTTGTTTGACTTCTTTATAGCAGCCTAAACAAGGCTTGCATACAAACATAAGTTACTAGACTGCTAAAATAAGGATAAGTAAAGGCTAAAAAAAATCAGGAAAAAGACACTGTGGTGATAAGCAAAACAAATTATATATCCTCTAACCCTCAACAGACATGGATATAGGTCATACTGAATATGGATGTCTTGAGCAATTTCTGAATATCCAAAAATGTTTTTCATGGTTTGGAAGCTATACAGCCTTGCCACCAAGGTATTTTCTCTAAAAACGGAACATCAGATTTTTGTCTGGCTTGCTCATTGCTCCTGTCCGCATTAGTACAAGGTGGTCTGAGGTGATAGCTAGAGGAAAAAAGAAAAGGGAATCAGAGAGTATTAGGAAGGATGGCCATCCCTCCTCTCCTTAGATTCAATTCCACAAGGCAAAAATGCAACACAGCCACCATGCTATTTCAGCTTCATTTTCTGCCAAACCTGAAATTGCTTGGGGCAAGGAAGCAAACTAGTCTTTTATGTATAAACACACATTATGTTGCAAAGTGTGAAACTGTCAAGAGCCACAGTAATGGTGGGATCTTATCTTACAAAAACTTCTGCAATTTCCCAAAAAATGTATCTAAGTATTTCTTTGAATATTGCAGTTGCCAGTCATAGGGCAGGGGGAACTCAGACATTTTGGACAGTTGCGGCACAAGTTAAATTCAAATTATGTTCCACTGTCCAAACTGGATTACATGAATAACCCATCTTTTCCTCATCATTTTGATGATTTCATTTAATCTATGGATTATGTATTAATGGAGAAATATAAAACAAATATGATCTAGAATGTATGTAATAAATTCCATATGCACTTATTTGCATATACAGTAATACCTCGGATAACGTTTACTTCGGATAACACTAAAATCGCATAACGTTAAGTAATCTGGGGAGGAGAATTGGATTGAATAACATTAAGGTCCTATGGGATGGATCGGAAAACAACTGCTAAAGCCTGTGCGGTTACAATGTATCTCTATGGAGCTTTAACGTTATCCGATCCATCCCATAGGATTTTAACATGCATCGGATAACACTAAAAATTGGATAACACCAAGACTTGTGGAACCAAGTCTTAGTGTTATCCGAGGTATTACTGTACACCAGTACCTCGGATAATGTTAAGACTTGGTTCCACAAGTCTTAATGTTATCTGGTTTTTAATGTTGTGCGATGCATTGATCACACAAAATTTTTAAAAAAGCCCTGTTCCCTTTCTGAAGAGGAAAGGGAACAGGGGGTCAATCTGCCTGCCTCTTTGGAAAGGGCAGCAGGGATTCCATTGGTGAGAGAATGGGCATGTGAACTGGTTCTGCCCCCAACCCAGCCAGCGATTGCACACTGTGATCGCCACTTGGGTTGGAGGTTTAACCAGCGTGTACACCCATTCTTCCCTCCCCAACCCAAGCAGCAATTGCACAATGTGATCACTGCTTGGGTTGGGGGAAAGAACGGGTACACGTGCCATTTCACCTCCCAACCCAGTGCTGTTAGTGAGACAGATTCACCTTGCCTCCCCTGCTGAAACAATCGAGTAGGCAGGGTGAATCCCTCGCTTTTAGGTTTGCCTTTGGTCGGAGAAGCCCTTTCCCTTGCCAAAGTCAAACCAGCACTGTTAGGGGAAAAGCTCTGTCCAAGGGGAAAGGGCATCTCCAGCCAAAGGCAAACCTAACAGCAAGGGATTTGCCCTGCCCACCCTGTTGTTTCAGCAGGGGAGGCAGGGCAAATCTCTCTCGTTAACAGTGCTGTTAGCAAGATAGATTCACCCTGCCCCCTGTAATTATCGCTTGGGTTGGGGAGAAGAAAGAGTACATCCCAGTTCAACCCCCAACCCAAGAGGCGATCGCGGCGGAGATCTCTGCCTCAAAGTCCGCAGGGCTAGTCTCCAGCCTTGCAGGCTTTGGAGCAGAAATCAACATTGGGGAATTTGAGGCTAACATTTGCATCACACAACATTATCTTAATGTTGTGTGATGCATATGTTTGCCTCAAATTCCCCGTTATCTGATTTTAATGTTATCCAAGGTAAACAACTTGACCCAATAGAGGACCACTTTTCAACTTTCAGTGGGCCATTTAGTTTTGTCTACTTCAGAGACTCTTGCAGATAACTCTAGAACTGGGAAGTTACTAAATGGCCATTTGCCCCACTGTTTTGTCTGCTGATTTGCTCTTTTTGCTGGTGACCAGAAGAACTATTTATGGAGTGAACCAGGCCATCCCCAGAGCATTTGTATCTAAAACTTTCTTGGTTCCTGTCAAGGTTAACTGTTGTTTTAGTGTTGGTAAAATTATTTCATTTTGGTTCATTTCCAGGATGTTTGGTTGTTGGGTTTGAACTGAAGTTTTCTTCTAAATTTCCTGTCTAGTTTTAATTTCCCAAGCCACTTAATGATATTGGGAAAATAAAAACTTCCTCTGCTTTTCCATGGAGGAGCAGAGGGAGGGAACAAAAGTTTTTAAGCATATTATGATAACAGTGATAAGCAGCATCTTTTTGGGTGTGGGCGTGGGTGTGTTAAAAACATGGGAGTTTCCTCTCGGAAAGAGGTAATAGGGGCAAAGAGGGAGGTGTTTTTTTCTCATTTTTTATGTTTGTTTTATTTCTTTTCTTAAGGAATATGGGCCAGATAGGTGCATATGCCAAGTTTGTTGTTGTTCAGTCGCACAGTCGATTCCGACCCTTTATGATCTCATGGACCACTGTCCGCCAGGCACCTCTGTCCTCCACCATCCTTCTCAACTCGCTCAGCTTTGTGTCTACAGTACCATCTAGCCATCTCATTTTTGGTTGCCCCCTTTTTCTTTTGCCCTCTACCTTTCCCAAGTAGATGTAAGGATTTCACCAAATGGTATACAGCGATCCTATTTAGTCTACTCTAGCTTAACCATGTAGTCAACCTTGGTGGCCTCATCTGCAAGACTGCATATTATTTAGCAAGGATTAGTCATGATCACAAGTTCATTTCCCAAACTATGTTCTGCAGAACACTGGTGGACTTGAATTCCCAGAAGCCTCAGTCAGTACACTGGCTGATCAGTGCTTTGGGGAATTGACTTAGACTTCTGAGAATTGAAGTCCAAAAATCAAAGTTTGGGAAACACTGAGTTATGCCTTTAACTCTTGAGATATTTTGATTTGATGATACATTTCTTTTTAAATGTAAATCCTGCCCCCATCCCCACTAAAAAAAGAGAAATACCTGTTGATCCAGTATATGAGATTGAGTTGGCCTGATCGTGTTTTTGTCCACCGGATAATTCACACAGATGTGACAGATGGCAACTGTTGTTCTGAGCAGCAGTTTCCTTCAAAGGCTTGAATGTAAACTTGACTGACATTTGAACATGAAGTTAGAAACCAACCAATGATGATGGGCTTTGATAAATAACCTTTGAGATTATGCACATCAGTTCCATCTGGAAAATCCAGCTATACTGACAGGTATTGAATGCTCTTTTGGGGCACTGCATTTATCAGATACAAAAGACAAATTATACAGATTGTTCTTAAAAAAATATTAATTTAGACTTTCTCGGAATATGAAACACAGTGCCTTCCCTTTGAAGACATTCTGCAAATCCAGTAAGAAAACACTCGGGATATGGCTATCATGAGATAATCACTCTGGGAATTAAATGGATTTGATTACATGATATGTCTAGAAAAGCCCCAAGGGCTTGATTACATCTTGATAACTGCACCCCTGCAGTGTCTAATTGCTTTTCTTTTGATACAAGGCATGATTAATTGAATTAGATAATGATTTATCTTCCATTGCCTCTATAAGATACCTTTTTGTTTGTTCTTAGTATACAATCTCCGTAGCATATTTCAGTCCATGAGATAATTCAGTCAATGACCCCTGTGTCCCTTTTCAAGTCCTTTGTACTGCTAGATGTATGGTTTTAGAAGTAATAATTGTTACCAATAAATAATTTAAGAGGAAAAGGTGAGGTCTTTTGCTGTCAAAAGAAAGAGGAATGAGTTTAGAACCGGGGTGTCCAAACCTTTGGCACCTGGGGCCTGACCACGCTCCCAGAACAGCTGAGTGGGCCAGACCATGCCCCCAGAAGTGAGTGTGTTTGTGCATGCATGTAAATGTGGAATGACCATGGCTATAGCATCCCCGCCGCAGCTGCCGCGTCCACCAACAGACTCTCTCCATCCAGTCAGGTTGGGGAATGGGAGGCAGCTGCGTGGGCTGGCCAAAGATTGTCACCCCCGCCACCACAGCTGTTCCACGGCCAGTCCCCTCCCTGCTGGGAAGAGATAAGGACTCTCTTGATTATGTATAATGTAATAGTATAAGAGAATATATTGTAGTAGCAAAAAGAAGGATGGGTTTGTTAATGTTTGATTTGAAACTTTGGCTTTTTCAGTTCGCAATAGAAAATATGTGACTTTATCTTACATTAACTCTATGAGTGATGCATTTTTAACAGGACTCTCTTGACTCTCCTGACTGCTATGTATTTTCTGTGCTATTGTATTGAATATTTTTGCTTTTTTTATTGTATATCTGTGCTAGTATTTGGTAATAGTTCTTCTCAGCAGGCAGGATTTGATTTTTATATGGATAAATTGCTACAGAGATTGACTCTCCTGATTGTATTGCATTTTCATTTTTATGTTAGATTTACTGACTGTATATGCTTATGTTGTATTTATATTTGATATTGTAATATAGGTTGCCTGTGTTATGTCAACGGCTCTGAATTGCTTCAGCAAGTAGAGCGGCATACAAGTCTAAATACAAATACAAAATACAAATACATGTCTGCCTTCACTTCCTGATTTGGTGCACATCTGCACCAAAACCTGGAAGTGAACACGGATGTTTCAGTACATGTATGAGCATGTCTGTGCTAAAACAGGTAGTTAATACGGATGCTTCCACACATGCACAGAAGTGTCCGTATTCACTTCCTGGTTTGGTGAGGGTGTTGCGGTCCTGATAGAATGGCTTGGGACCATATCTGTCCCACAGGCCATATTCTGGACAGGCCTGGTTTAGAGGTTACCTAGGAATACATTTTTCAATACCATTTCTCCAACACCTAGATCATTGTAGTAGTGTTGGTAGGATCTACCATTGGTATTGGAGGCTTTAAAACCATGGGCGTATTCAAAAATCTAATCCCATTTAATAGCAAAAAGCAATTTCATTTTAGGGATTTGAAAAGTACTTAGAAAATTTCTAATTCTCAGTGATTCTCTGAGTTTCACTGTGCCAAGATGTCACAGACAAGACTTTCCCATTGAGATTTTCTGGCATCCTGTAGAAATGAATTACGAGCCACATTTCTTCTTTTCATTTTCTTCTGTCTGTTGTTCTGCACAGGAAACTACCAAATCCTACTAGTTTTCCAGTCCATCCTGTGTAGTTAAAATGCAATGTCAAACGTACAACACTTGAAAAAGATTTCCAAGAACTATACAACTTTATATCTCAGTTAGGTAATATGATTCTTTGGCGGCCCATCACATCTAAAATTTACCTGTGAAAACAACAGTGTGAATCTGATAATTGTGTCAATCATATCAAAGTTCATCTAGATATCTAGGTATATGCATTTACTGGCTTTTTAGAAAGGTAGCTTCCAAACCCTCTCCTCTAGCCCTTTTCTCAGGATGAGAATAAATGAATACTGGAGGAGTAGTGGAAGTTATTCCTGCCATTATCAGACTCCAGGCATATCATGGGCCACCTGAATTTCCTTTCCTCTGAACATGAACTGATTTCTGATGGAGATTAAACTCTCTAGAACTACCTTTAGTGTGACCTTTTGGGGATTGAGCTAGCTGACCACATCATCATGAAGGGAAAGATCACATCATGTCCTCTGCATTAAAATAAACACACTCCAGGTAACCAACCAATCTTTGGCCAAGTAAGTTTTCCCTTTTTCTCAGCATTCCAATACATTCCAACCAGGAGATCACATGAGGCTAGCTTAGAACTGGAGTGGTGGTCCTTCCTTCATTTGGTAGGAGGGGCTCACTTCTTGGCATCTCAAATATGAGTCCCATAATTTGCCATTCTACTTTGGTTCTCCCAAGATGACAGATGATAGGTGAGTCAATTGGTATCTAACTGGACCCTTCCCCAATGGTACACCAAACACTTCTCAGCAACCAATAATGTTGTAGTCATTTCTTTCTCAACACTTTTTGTCTATCCATGACTCTTCTCTCTATCTCTTGGTCAGTCTAAGGCAGGAGTTCTCAACCTTTTTAAGCCAGGGGCCAGGCCATGGTCCATCAGATAGCTTCGGGGCTGAATGGCCATTTTAGCCTTCCTCCACTACATGGCACTTCATGGTGCGGTGGAGGCAGGGGGCACATGAAATGGTGTCATGGGCCACATCCAGCCCATGGGCTGAAGGTTGAGAATCCCTGGTGTAAGCCATTGGTTGTTGGGATGTAACTCATAAGCATGAAGTTGCAAATCTTTTATACTGGTGAGGAAGAATTTAGAAGATATCACTTCTGATTTCATCAAAAGAACATATTCAGTAAAGAAGTGATAGTGTGGCTAATGCAAAGAGGGTTTATCAGATACAAGACAGAAATACTGAAGTGTTGGTATCAGTGGTGCAGTGTGGGATTCAGCCGCCTGGGATGTAGGCCAAATTCAACGCCCCCTGGGTGGGCCCAGGACGCCGGCAGTGGTGGAGGTTCCCTGTGCCTGTCTCCACAGTGGCCTCTTTGCCCCGGCCACTAGGACATCCGGGGGTGGTGGCGAAGTCCTATTTATTGTGAAATTTTTCAGTTCCCAAAAAGTGCCGCCCAGGGCAGGTTGCTCCCCCTGCCCCCCATATTACACCACTGTTTGGTATGCTCAGGGCTGATTTTTAGAGCCATTGTGAAATAAATTGGAGCAGTACAAAATGGGTTCCTTTAACTTTTCGATTACAAGGGGAATTAATTTTTAATAGCAAACGACTGAGTAATTTCAAGTTGAACCACTTGAATGGTAGAGGTGACATTGGTGGCAGGTACATTATCTGACATGATAAAAGATTGGTGTTGCAGATGCAACACAGAGAATGCTAAAGAATCATACTGTTTGTGTGAATTAATATAGTTCCGTGCCAATAGTCAGTCAATGATGTGTCATTGTAGAGGTCTTAAATGTGTATAAGCAAATTAAGTATGACTACCCATATCATAACATTTCTCATTCTTCTTTCAACCCATAACCTAATCTTCTAAAGAATGTACACCGTCTGTTAATAAAACAGCTTACCCAGATGGAGACTCTCATTACCTGTATATCACACATTCTTGGACATATGTCCAAACATCTGTTTTCTAAGAAGTTAATGAGCTCCTCCTAAATTGTTTCCTAATGAATTTCACATACTTTCCACATAACTTTCTTTGAGCTATGATTCTTCTCTTTTTTCTACAGTCATGTTATGTTTTCACATAACCAAACACAGTACTTTCTCCCATTGTTATAGCTATATTCTGAAGCTGTGACTTGCACTGGCTAAGTTAACTGGTCCATCCAGTCTGGCATTGTTTTTGGTTATTGTTGTTCGGTCTCAAAGTTTGATACTATTGTATTAGTGCATGGTTATTTCATATTTTTAGAGAAAGCTCAATAGTGATATCCAGTACTGACTCTGTTGTATACATGACCATTGGTGCACAAACTCTGCACTGGATTACACCACTAGATAAGATATTGTGCAAATGGTTGCACAAGAGTTTGTGCAACCATTTGCACAATATCTTATCCAGTGGTGCAATCCAGTGCATCTGAATTTAACTTTAATGGTTTTAATATATTTGTCTAATTATAATAGTTTTATAGTGAATTTGGTTTATTTGATTTAATGATTTTGTTTAGCAACATGTGGTTTTAATTTATTTTTATAAATAAGATTTATTTATTTATTTATTCAAAGTTTATGAGCACCCTTGAGTGATATCTTGTAGTGGAACATTGGGGTTAAATGTAGTGGTGCAATTAGTTTTCATTCTTTTATCATTAGTAAAGGTAAAGGTCACCCTTGCTCGAAAGCCAGTCATATCCAACTCTAGGGTTCAGTGGTCATCTCTGTTTATAGTTGCAGACATTTCTGTGGACATGTGGCAGGTATGCCTAGACACCAAAGTGCACAGAACACTGTTTACCTTCCCACTGAAGTAGTACCTATTAATTTACTTGCAGTTTCTTGCTCTCAAACTGCTATTTTGGCAGTAGTTGGGACAGTTCTTGAGTTTTGAGCTGCTGACCTTCCACCTCCCAGTCAACATCTTAACCACTTGAGCCATGCATATAAACCTAAGATGCACCTGTCATAATTATTGAACTACAAGTGAAGTTTCATATTCCTTGATCAAAGAGTTCAAGTCAAATGCATTTGGTGGTAAGGAAGAAAGGTTCCCCAATACTATGTTCTAGAGCAATATAGGTGAACCTATGGCATGTGTGCCAGAGGTGGCACATGCAGCCCTATCTGTGAGCACATGCACTGTTGTGGGCAAGTCCTGCCCCACACTGCCAGCAACAATTTTAATTAATTAATTAATTAATTAATTAATTAATTAAATTTATATTCCACCCTACTCACACAGGTGACTCAGGGCAGATTACAACCAACATACAATACATAGTTAAAAACTCTAAAAAAAATTAAAAACCATTTAAAACAACATTTCATTCCTTTAAGTAACGGAGTAAGATGAATAAAAGGGTAAGTGTAAGATGTTAAATAAGATGTTAAATAAGCCAGCGGGGAGGGGTCAATAAGCCATTATTACCCCACACCATTCCTGCCAGCCAAGTTTTCACACCCTTCCTGAAAGCCAGTGCTGCTTCCCCACCCATCCCTCTCCCTCTGCCAATAGGGAGGCGAGAGGGGAGGCTGAAATCCCACATGGGAGGCGGTGGCAGAGATGAATTTAGGTGACCAGACACCCCCACCCACCCCTCTTAGGAGGTGCAAGCAGTGCACCCATGGGGGATAAGCACCTGTGGGTGGCATGCACACACACCCATTTGACATCACATGGGTGGGTGGTCATGTGTGTTGCCTGCCCATATGCTGACTCTTCCTCCTTGGGCACTCAGTCTCTAAGAGGTTTCCCATAACTGTTTTAGAGAGATCTTTTGTAGTCTTGCTACCAAACAAAACAAAACAAAACAGAATATCCAAACTAAACAAAACAAAAAGGAGATAAATGGAAAAAGAAGAAATTAAACCTGTAACTTTGCAAAATGTGAGCTGTGGCACTTAATGTTCTCACCATCTCAATGTTAACATCCTCAACCTAATTATTAACCAACCAATTTAGCTCAACGGTAAAAAGTCAATAAAGAATACAATAAAGAAATGTTAATAATAATTTTGTGTCAGAGATTACTGGTACTCTGGGTTGAAATGATTTTTGCTGGAGACTGGAAGGTTTGGATTTGATACCAGAGGGCTGCACTTGAGGACATGAAAGGAACAACATTCAGGCATCCCCACAAAGAAATGTGAACAGTATGGCTATCGGAGCTAGAGAAACCCCCCAAATGACCAAAAATGCTAGTATGGAGAATAAGTCCAAGAGGAGGCTGACAAAAGGAACTGTGAAGACAAGAGGAAACAATGTTGCTATTGTGGTTTTTGTCGGAAAATAATGGGGAAAACAGGAGGAAATGGTGCCACTGGAGGCAGGAAGAACAGTGTGGATCTGAGTGACAATGTTTTTCAGGGTGATAGCAAGCCACAGATTGGGGACCCCTTTTCTAAAGCCATTAGTGTGAACATGTCATCTTAAATGTGTTTGAGGGGGGTGTTAGAGGGTACAGATTACAGCCTTTAACAAGGGGTTGTATTCGTGTTCTAACCAGTCTGTCAGTCAAGAAAGAAAAACAAGACATAATGAAAGAAGATGGGGTTTACTGATGCATTAACCTCAATTAACATTTCCTTTCTGGCTGCAGTTACAATTCCAGCTGACATGATTTTGATCTGAAAGCAAATGTAGTGGTGCTAATAACTGATGTAGGAGACAAAATAAGGTGTACAAAGAAGCTTATACAAAAGATATTTCCTAAAGGATTGTGTTTTAGAACAGGAGGGAAGAACAAGGCATTTGGATGTCTATCAGTATTCCCTACCAGTCAGTTTTGAAAAGACATAAGAGAACAATAGTCAAAAGAAATGAGGACACCAGATATATACTTCTGTAAGCACACAGTAGCTATGGATACAACAAGACTCATTTGCTTACAAGATGCAGTGCTGTTTAAAGCATGGACCAGAAGGGAAGTATGTATATTGAGGGAGGTGTGTGAATTTAAATGGATTATTTTTAATGAGTGCTGAGCAATATTTGAAAAGTGATCCACAAGTGGAACAAGGGAAATCCATTGTTTTAAAAATAAAATGTTTTTAGGTAAGCACTTTGTGGGTATGCATTTTTGCAAATATTTGTTTTCCAAATCACAGCATTAAGAAGCACACTCCTCCACTGACTAAAGCATCTTTGTGTGTATGTTTTAGTAAAGGTGTACAGTGTATACCTTTGCACTTTTCAAATGTGTACAGATCAGCTAGATAGACAAGTAAACATAGTTTTTTTCCCATGTACAGTTGGCTCTACTGAATTTGGTCTGTGCTGGTGCATGACACACATACTTTTAAAATCATAAACAATTGAGTAGGATTGATAGAAGCTATAGGTAAAACTATACAAATAGCCAATTTTTATCCATTCTTGTGCTACACTTTGCTAAAGGCTTTTATCTGCCTTCTATATCTATTTATTTTGCAGCAAAAGATCCATTGCTGACCTCTGACATAAGAGTTTTCATCACAATCAAAGAAATAATCAGTGTATCTGGAATGGGTTATCTCATAATGAAATTGGTTCTGAAGTATATGAATGTCTTTAAAATTATATAGACCAATTGGCTAGAGAGGGGTGGACTGTCATTTGGCCAGAAGTTTGGAAGGAAGCAAACATATTTTTTTTCCTGAAACCATTTGGCCTGAATTTTGAGGGAAATTAACCTAAACTTCACTTTCTAGAATAACATGTGGGTTTGAATATAGTGATTCTCCGGGTGGACATTTCTTTGAATTTTGCAATGCAGGACTTGGTTGGAAATGTGCATGCAAAAATGCATATAATCCTGGAAATCTGTGGAAACAAGTCTGGATATTATGAGAAGTTTTATTTAACATTAAAGGTGATTTTAAATGTATAAAAATAATCAGACTGCTGCAGAAACTGAGTGAAGCAGAACTAGGTCATTGGTCAAGTATGCATTGGATTGCACAAGTCACTCAATTTCATTCAGTGGCAGATTGGATTACATTTGTGAATTGGACAAGAAATGAATTTAATGAGGTAAGGGCTAAAGCTATGGTAAATATAAAATTGAGGGGAGGGGAATGTTGTAATACATATGTTGCTTAAACTACATCTCCCTTAATGTCTCACCATTGGCCATGGTAGCTTGAGCTAAAACTGTGGCTGAGGACCCTTCATAGTTTTCAAGGGAAACCTCATGTTAAGAGGCATTTCAGCAGTTGATTCTTGAGACTACGAGTGTGTGGATCAGTCACAATTCAGCACTTGAGGTGCCGGTGGTGGTGGCAGTGGCGTTTCTGCTTCTATTTCCGGACTATCCATTGCTCTTACCAGCACCAGGAGAGTCTGGGAACCTTATTCACTTGGTTCTGGCCTTCCTCCGGTCTTCCCAGGCAATGCTAAAGCTGAAAATGTGGCCCAGCATGCTTGAAGGCATGACTGCTGTTGTGTCCGTGGGTGGGGTGGCAAAGTCCCCACCCTGAATGTCATCATCAGGTGGGAGTCCCTTTTGAAAAGCACACTGGCTGATAAAGTCAACAACATTTTTAGTACAAGAACCAAAGCAAATCCTTGCTCACAGAATGCCAATATTTTCTTCACTGGAATTCCTTTTAATAATTTCATAACTGAATGGGAGTCAGAAATCAACAGGTTTTGTTCCTCTTCATGTGGAAATTGCAGTGAACAATACAAGCTAAATTTCTTCCCATGGCAATGTTGGGCACTGCAAAAGTCAAATCTGAAAAACAAATGAACAAACAGAAAGAGCTAGAAACCATATTTATACTGGCAAAGCATGGTACTAATTTCAAAAGATATTAACATTTATGGCAGGAATTTACAGCACATTCAAACTCACCCCATATTTCCTTTTATTTACAGCAAGTTTTATATTAAGGAAAATACTATATTGCAGACAAAAATGTCTGTTTTGACTGGATTAGCATTATTGGGCATCTTTCCTAAAAAGATCCAGCAAAACAAAAGTATTTATTTTGATATACTGTTATAGTTTACATATTTCAAATCAGATATTGGGAAGGAAGCAGAATCAATTTATTATTGCTGAAAACTGTATTTTCTTTCACACATGAATGACTACACTTAACAAAGTCTCAGATTTTGCCTCCCCCCCCCCCGTCTGATATATACACCTTCTTAGGAGGCACATATGATGGGAATACAGTTCACACATTTTCCACATTAGTACTAGAGATATACCTTTACATTACCTCATGCTTCAAGAGATAATGTAGCATTTTTAAATTTATTTTCCCTATCTTCATCATCCCTGACATGATGTTACGACTTCCTTAGTCGTGGAAAATAGAATTAGGGCTGAAACTCAGTAAATGCTTTAACTGGAGAAAATGCTGGTTATAATCAGTTGTACTTCCACATTCCATAATTTGACTTCCAACAAAAGCTAGGTCTATCATTAGTCAGGAGAAGTCAGCAAACCTAAACACCAGGTATAAATTGTTAACTGCTTTGTTACTGTTGTATCTTTACTATCAGCCAGCGAGAGAGATTATTATGGATTTCCTTATCAAACAAATTTTGCTTATTTTTCAACTTATACACTTTGAATAGAGTGGCCAGGAAAGCATTCACTGTTATGCCTCAGACAGCAAAACTTTTTTGGGTCAGATATTTGAACCATCTGTCTAATATTAGAATTACATTAATAGTAAGACCTGGCAATCAATTTTCATTTTAAGTCATCATGCACAAAATACTTGAAATAGTAGAGTTTTGTAAACCAGCAATTTAGGTCCTGTTCAGGCATTACATAATGTAGAGATTTGAAGACAGTTAAAGAATAGGGAGCATCCTCTGCTTTTCTTGCTTTGATCATCATTTAGTTTGATGATGATAGGCTACTGCTTAATGTGATATATGCAAATATTGTACAACCCAGCACATATATAGCAATAGCAATTACATGTATACATAAACACATAGCATTTAGTGCACTCTCTGGGAGGTTTACAGGCAATTTGTAGTTGTATTTTGAATTTGTATGTCGCTCTATTCGCCGAAGTGACTTAGAGTGGCTAACAACATAGATCACAAACTATCACAAATTAAAACATATCAAAGTATCACATATCAATAACAAATCAAAGTATCACATACATTTCAAGAAATCCCCCATCACAATTACAAAATTAAAACATCATAAAAGACATTTCAGAAACACTTTCAGAAGGATCTTAAACAAAACAAAGTATTAAAATATCATTGTCAGGAAATGACATATTTCCTCATGTTTCCCAAGGCTTGAAATTGCAGTTCTTAGCTAGGCCTCATAAATAGGCCTCATAGAAATACTTTGTCCTTCTCTGTCTCATAGACTCATGTCATAAGACTGCCTGTTTTCCAGTATTTCTTATCTGTCTAGCTAACTGAGAACCATGTTTTTCTTCACTGACTGCACATGTGTGTCAACAATCCATTGTTTTGAAAATGTTTATCTCTGTTACCTGATTGGCTATGAATAACCCACCTGACTGCAAATTCTCCATTTTTGCAGAGAAGTTAGAGAGTTCGTTTCTGGATCTCAATGGCTTAAGACCCTGGCTATGGTGTGGGATTTCTCTTTTCTTTTCACTATGATTACCTAATGAACCTGGACTGTTTGCTGGACTGATTCTTATGTTTTGACCTTTTAATCTACGATTTTCCATGGACTTTGCTACATGAACCTGAAGAATAAAGCAGCTGTTTCTCTTTGAAGATTGTTGTTCTTTGATTGGCACACACACACCTACACTACGCTACCTGAAGCCTCCCTTGTTTTGCTCTATGCTCAACTGCCTTAGTGCCTGAGCATAGTAAGAGTTCCTTTCTAATCTCCTCGGCTCTCCCAAAAGAGGTGAGGCAAGGGTTTAAGTTCCAGTTAAATGGCAGGGTGCCCAGGAACTAATAGGGAGGTCCCCTTGTGAGTTGGGATGGCCGATGTGTGATAATCATCTAAAAATTCAGTTACAAAAATATCACAATAATACAGTATCAACACAATATAACATAATATAACAATTCTTACTGCCAGGAGGCTATGCCACACAGCTGTGTCCCAGCTGTGTCCCATTCTCTCATGGCCAGGGCTGGCCAAGAGAAGAAGAGCCGATGGCAGCAGAAAAGGGAGTGCTGTTCTTATGCTGGTCAGCAGCCCCTCACAGCTGTGCCCCATTCTCTCAAGGCTGGCCCAGCTGAGGGAAGAGTCCAGCATTCCCGGCAGAGGGTTTCCTCTCGCCCTGCCAAGCTGAAGTCCAAGGTAGTGGTGACATGCCCTGCCATGGCTTCCTCTTAAGCCTGTCATGGGAGCAGGCCCCAGGAGTGCCAACAAAATATGGTCTCTGGGTGGCGGCAGCAATGAGGTCCTTTTGAAGGCAGCCACCCAGAGGGCGCAGCTGGTCCTCATTCTCCCTGCCCTCCTGGCTAGGGAGAGCACCTGGAGGTGGTCTCAGGGTGGCAGCACCGGTGAGGTCCTTTTGAAGACACCTGCCCAGACAGCGCAGCTGGTCCTCGTTCTCTCCGCCTGACCAGGAGTATTTTGCCCCCAACATACTGAGTATTTATTTTGCCAACCATGGAAGGCCCCATCAGGATTGAACTCACAATGTTCTGGCTGTAGTACAGTAGTTTAACCACTGCACCACCAGGACTTTCTCTATATATAGACAGAAGGTACCAAAAGGTATACACATTTTAAGAAATGGAAAAAATGTATTAAAATTGTAGTATTCAATATATACCAACAATAAAAGATAAATACAAGTCATGTTTGACTTCTGCCATTATAAAAGTTATTGTAATTGAATTGTTAAATGTGTTTTACTAGAATTTGCCCATATAAGAATGAATGGGCTGTGTTATTTGTATAAAAGTGCCTAGTCTCAGCCAATAGGTGCCAGATATAAGGTAAAGTGTCAGTTATGCTGCAGTTGGTCTGCTGTTAGTCTGTTATAATTAGTCTGTAGATATTAAGAAGCTGATAAATGTTGATGAAGCACAAACCAAGTCTAAAGCAAGTCAAATGTTCAATTGTTAGTTTATACTTCAGCATGTGTTAAGTAAATGTTCTTCATGTAACTATGACCAACTGATTATTTTTCCATCTGCTGGTACATATATATATCAAGGGAGTGCTATTCATAATCTGTTATTTTACTTTCTATTATCTCCACATAATCTGTTTTGTGCAAACTCATAAAAAGCATCAACCCCTGCAATAAAAGCAATAATCATGGGAATTTTGGGTTCTCTGCTATTCAGACTTAGTGATGGTTAGCAAACCAATAATGAAAGGTGAAGGGCTAGGTATTCCCCTCCAAACAATTCCAATTTCCCAAAAGCAGGATAGGAGAGTGAGAATGTGTCACCACTTCATATTCTCAAATCCTGATGATTTTGATGATCCTTCACTCTTGCAATTGGCTGCATGTTTAGTAGAAATGTGCCTGTAAGAGCAAAGAGTGAGTCACCCCTCCCCCTGTGAGAAAGTTCCCTCTTTTCCACTTGATAGAACAGAGACGAGCCAGCATGGTCCTGGCTTATCTGTGGGTGGCATTCCAAAGGATGGGGCTGGTTCTTGGGGAGTGAGAAAGGATGGCTGAGGACTCCAAGTGAGTGACTTTGGTAATTAATTCCAACCAGGCCTGGTGATTGGAAGACATCTGGTGGGAAGGAGGAGAATGGGATTTGGAGTGATGTAATATTATAAACATGCATGTACCCCTTTGTATGCGGTGCTGTGCCTTTTCTGAGCTTCTGTTCTTTCTATGCTGTGCTGAAAATGCAAATCCCTCAGCCTGGGGGAGGCACACTAAAATGTAGGGGGGGGGAGCCCTCCTGGCTTCTAGCTAGGTTTGTTGTTTTTGCACTCTTTTGCCTATGTATGCTCTGTGACATCTTTGCCTTACAATAAACATCCAGACTACTGAAAATCGTGTGATCTGAGTTGGAGAAACCAAGGCTGGGGGCAGGCAACACTACCAAGGGAGAACCCCAACCTTATAGTGCCTATGCTGATAGCAATAATATTTTAAAATCATTTAATTAGGATTATTCTTTATTTGCATGTTTTATGCTCAAATACAATGTTGGTTTATTTACAATTACACAAAATGTAGAACCTGACATGAAACCTACATGACCTTCCATCTTGCTGCTTACATCACTCCTTAAAAGTACATGCCTGTCAAAACAAACATTAAAAGGAGTTGCCAAGAATCAGATACAAACACAGAAGGAGAGTGGAAAAGTGATTTCCTGTTGTAACAATTGTCTACCTAAGTACTAGGCACTGAAAGGATCCCCTGCAGAGCCATAAACCTGAGTCTTTATACTTTTTTCCATCTTGGATTCATATACCTGGTGAGACACAGATATGACACTCTCTGAAATGTCACAGCCTGAGAAGATTTGCCTCAGCCTGACAAGAACTAGTGGAGGAGCAGAGTTCAGATACTATCACTTAGCTAAAATTCCTGGCAATTGTGCATCAGAGAGTGGGAATGTGCTGAGTTTCAGGTGGCAAATGCAGAGATTGGCATGATCTATTAGACTTGAAATGGTTTGTGGAGATAATATGTCACAAGTTAATAAACTAAAGATGTGTAAAGGTCCCCCAACAACTTTGCTTATCTTAAACTGAAGATAGATATATCAGATGTGGCAGACATCTCCACACGTTCACTATTTCTGGCCTGTGGATAGAGAAGTGTGTGTCGCCATCATTTCCACCTCTCTGCTGAATGACTGTACCCATAAGGATCCAATTTATTGTATGAACAGCTTTTAACTCGGATACCAAAAAGAATAGCTAGCTACAAATATGATGAGGCCATCCATCTATGGCACTGCTAACTATTCCACCCAACAGATGCAACACAGAGTCAACATTTATGCAAGGCTAGCAATGCCCCATAATAGTGGAGCATATTTCAGATGCCCTCTGAAAAGATTGCTTTTTATTGGGTGGGTGTCACCATTGCTAAAAATGAAGTGGAAAAGAGTTTGTCTGATTTCTTTTTTATGCATACAAGGTGAGAACGAATCTGTGTTGCCATTTTGCATTGTGCACCTCAATGTCATCAACCTTGCTCTGTAATAGACCTATGGGGATGATTCATCCCTCCTGGAGCATTGGAATTGGAAGAATATGGCTTGACAGTGAGAAGAAGTGGAGAGACCTTTGGAAGGGATATATTTAGCTTGAAAATCAAATCCTATGCAGCCAACTGTATTCTGATCAATTTTGTAGCTATTGTTCAATTATATGTTTTAAAAAAAGAAGTGAAATGCTATTTTTAAACACCAGAGTGGATGTTTCCTCATTCTGCTGTGGCCATGCCATTTTGGTGGATGTTTTCAGTAAAAAAAGTCTCCCATTCACAACAGCTTTTCATGCTGCATCAATAGAAATAGACAGTCTAGTTTGTTTACTATCTCAAGCCCCATCACATCCTTAGTCCAGAACTTATTTTTATCTACCACTTTGTTTTCCACTGATATGTACACAGATATATTGAGCTTTGATTTTGAGCACAATATTGAATTAGAGCAATAGATCAGTCTGGAAGATGAATGTTGCAAGTCTGCTGTGTATGAGATTAGATATTTACTAGACCATGGATGTATGAGGACAGGGGCATGCACCTATTTTTTTTTTCAAATTACTAGTCACAAGGAATTGTGATAATAGGCAAAAATAATGGAGGAAGAAGGAAAAATACCACATTTTGATAAAAAATGACTGTGTAGGGCACCCTTCCCCCATGTCTGAATAAAGGCAAACAGATTGTGATTTGCTCCAGTCCATACAATTTAGAAACATTGCAACTTTTTCCTTGCTCCTGTCCAAACTGATATTTGTGTGTTACTGAATTTATAGGAAAAAAAATTCATTCCCATGAATGGAGAAACATGAACTTCTATAAGATAGATGGTGTATATAGTATCATCAAACATTTTCTCATCCACAGCCCAAAAAAGGAAAAGGAAGCAGGAAATATTTTTATGTTTGACACAGACATCTCTGTATCAAGAAGAAAAGAGAGGCCAATGAATAAGGGAAGGAGAAAGGCAGTCCATAATAGATTAAAGTTCTGATCTAACAACTCAAAACCAACACAATAACGTAAACGTTCACCTACAACAATATGCACATTCAATCCTTAAATTAAATTAAATTAAATTAAATTAAATTAAATTAAATTAAATTAAATTAAATTAAATTAAATTAAATTAAATTAAATTAAATTAAATTAAATTAAATTAGGATTGAATAACTAAGAGCACAGCGTTACATATGCTACATCAACACAAATCCAACGGCAGGAAATTCAAATGTAGCCAAGACTGGTGGCAAGGCAATCAAAAACCTGGTAACCTCCTCAATGTCTTCAGTAATTGGAGTGTGTAGGACAGGTCTTGAGCTTTCTCCTTCTCTTCTGGTGCCTCCTGAGTTTCTTCTTATAAGATAGCAATTCTCTTTATTCTCCACTTCTTATCACATAATGTCTTTTTATATTGAATTTCATAGGATCTGTGTCATCAGGGGTGGCTTCTCTCTGTGGTCACTCAGAAATTTAGAAATAGTCTTGCTTCAGTTAGTGTTTCAAAATTCAACCAGATATGATGGGAGCCCTACTGTTAATATCATCCACTTTCAATTTTGTTGTGTTCCTCCAAATTACTCTTGCATTTTCTTCCCTCCATTGTTTTGATCAGACATGTCAGACACTGAGTGAAGTTCTGTTGCTCAGTTACCCAAACAACATTTTTTTTTAGACATGGCTTGCTGTAAATTAAGAAATATCTGTAGGTATTCTGTGTTGTGAACTAAGTTGTATGACTCAGAATTCACTTCTAAAAGTTATGCCATTTGCACAACATAATTTCAACCACTTTTTAAAATTTGTTTTCTTTCTTCATATAGAAATTAATGGACCTTTTCTAAAAAGATTTTCTTGATATAGCTTGGCGAACATAAATAATTTGTTTTGTTTTTTCTCTTAACAAACTCCAGAGTTTCGCAGATACAGTAATACCTTAGATAACGTTTACCTTGGATAACGCTAAAATCGCATAACGTTAAGTAATCTGGGGAGGAGAATTGGGTCGAATAACGTTAAGGTCCTATGGGATGGATTGGATAACAACCGCTAAAGCCGGTGCAGTTACAATGTATCTCTATGGAGTTTTAATGTTATCCAATCCATCCCATAGGATTTTAACATGCATCGGATAACACTAAAAATCGGATAACACCAAGACTTGTGGAACCAAGTCTTAGCGTTATCAGAGGTATTACTGTAATACGTACACTAGGACTGTTTAATCCAACAATATTCTTTTCCAATGATATAGGGCAGAGGCAGGGGAAATTTGACAGTTAAAATAGTTTGGACTTCAAATCCTAGAAGTTCCATCAGCACAACCAAGGTGAGATTTCATAAAGGTTCTCATTCTGCATAGTTGGAAAGCCAAATATTTTCCACCCCCAATAAAGAAAGTAATAGAGTGGAATATAAAACACATTTCAGGTCCACAAGTCTAGAAAGGCCTCCGTCTTTCCCTAACTAATCCATGGTTTGGAATTCAAATAAGCTGGACTATTATCCAAAAATGATACATTTCAACCAACATCCCATACACTTTTTAGGTATTTGTTTTGTCTGTATGTGAGTTTTTAATTCCAGCTGTAGTGATCTGAAAGAACATTTTAGAGTAATGTTCCCCTTTAGTCCGTGTGTACGATCTATTCCTAGCTGTCATATTTGGGTGGAATTGTTTAAAGTATGAAGTACCACAGGAGTCTTGAATGTTCTTTCTCATTCTGGCATTTTAAAGAATCACAATCAAAATAGTTTAGAATGCAAGGTTAATCAATTTTTCCTCAGATAAGGGAATTAATAATTAATGGAGACACAGGATGGTCAACTGATCTAAACACAGAATGCTGAAAAGGTCAGCATGGTGCACGGTATTTGTAAATCTATCTGAAGATAGGATTTTTGTTCACTTTTTAATACCTAAAAATAAGATTATCAGCAAATTAATTCCTTCTCCTGATAAAGTATGAGAATGAGAAAATAGCATCCAATTACACTATCCACTATGCATGCAGACAGTGCTGGCTCATTGGCTGTAAATGGAGATGAGCACAACACCCTAGAGTCAGAGACAACTGGATTTTGAGCAAGGACAGCCTTTACCTTTTGTTGTACCCTCTGTCTGGTGCAAAGTCACCATCTGAGCATGTTTCATCTACCTTCCCAGAAGTGATGCCACTTGGTGAGTGCCAACTAGTGCCAACTATATATATATTAGTTATATAACTCCTCATGATGGTCCATCCTTTGTCCACCCACAAGATTTTTTCAGTGTATATTTCTTCCCTAATAGCAAACTCACATCATGATGAGTGCTGACATAAATCAAGCTAAAACAAACAGACTGAGAAACAAGAAAGTGGTGGCAATATACTCCTCTTTCCAGAAGGACTGGTTTTGAAAGAAGAAAATCAAAGTAAATACAAGCCACAGAAAGACAAGAAAACAGAACATGCAGTAGCCATAAAAGGTTGGATGTCTGGAGAAAGACACAACCAGAAAAGAAAGAAAAGGGGGTGGAAAGGTCCATGAAGGTAGATACACTTGGCGGAACCTTGAAGATAAGGTTTGCTATTAAAAAACGAGAACACATCACAACATTTTGTTTTAGGTCTCACTTTTTGTATCTGCACATGAAAGTTCCATTCGTAATAGTCATTCATAATAACCATATATTCATGTATTCCTAGTTGACAAATCAATTTCAGAAGTTGCATTATCATTTATCACAACATCTTCAGATCCATTAAGTAAGTCATGTGCCATCAAGTTGGAATTGACTTGGAGTGACCCTAATAGGGTGTTCAAGATACATGAGATATTTAACTGGCTTTACCAGTTTTCCAGTGAGTTTCCATGGCTAAGCAGATATTTTAACCTAGTCTCCAGAGTCCTACCATTGTCTCCACTATATCACACTGGGTTCAAATACATAGCAGAATATACATTGTAACTGTGATGTCTTTGGGAAGAGGAAATGTTGTCTGGAGTTATTTTCAGCACATTTTGTACAGAAGAAGGAACTGATCCATGTCCAGGAGACCAAACGTGATCCAGCTGCTTTTGAAAATAACAAGATGAAAGGTTTCATTTGGAGAAAAATGTTATAGTGATTTTTACAGAAAATGAATTATTTAGGATAAGAAGGAAGTATGATTATCACTGATCAAGGCATTGTAAGATTATTTTGTTACATCTAATTTTCAGAATAATAGATTTGGGTTTTACAAAGTTCACATGCCAGGTCTGAACAATGTTTTCACTTTGTGAGTGCCATCCATCCTTTCTTATAAGTTTAAGGGACTTATACTTGCATAAAACTGCACAGATCAGACTCTATCACATATAACCTAAAATAAGATTTGAAATGAACACTGAAGCACCTTTTCTGAGCAAATGTCAAAGAATTTTGAGGGAAGCAAGTGTAGGATAGAAGAGTTTGATAGCAGTTTTTAGGGAGGAGTAGTGGTGTCTTTAAGATGACATTTAGCACATTCCTCTAAGACCAATAGGCTAGGCAAATTGAGACATCTTAGCAAAAGTCCTTAAAAACTGGATACATGGTCATCTGCCTTGTGTTAAAATTTGTTAACTCTCCTTGTGAAAAGAACAATACAGCACTTATGAAGATAACTTTACACTATGTATTCTCCTCCCCCGCCCCACGATATTCCCTAATAAGACTGGAGCAAATTAAAATTATATTTTAAAGCAAGAAGAAAGTGCAAGCATTGCTAATAATTATTAGAATTAACCTGATTCTAATGTATGGTAGCCTCTTTCCAGGTATTACTAGATACAGTGCACTCAGAAATGATTTACCATTTATTCATTTTGAGGTTGTTCCAGGATCATGTATCTTGACCACTCAGGCTAATTCTTTCCCTGGGAAGAAAAGTGGAGAATCTACTTGGAAATCCTTACTCTACACCCAGGTGCTCCAGCTCCCTGAGCTACCTACCTAACCAGCTGCAATGATAGATTCAGGTATCACAAAAATAGAATTGATGTTTACATAACAGATGACAATCTATTCAAAATGCTAAAAATAATGGCTATCACCTGAAACACACCAGCAGTACCTCTCATATAAATACACCTCTCATACAACATGGGGTGCTTCGGAGCTTGGTGCTCTCACCTCTCCTATTTAACATCTGCATGAAACTGCTGGGGGAGATCATCCGTTCCCATGGGGTGAGGTATCGTCAGTATGGTGATGATACTCAGCTATACATCTCGGCCCGTGGTGATCCAAGCGATGCAGTTGGAGTCCTGTCCAGGTGTCTGGAGGGGAGGCTGTTGGGGTCTGGATGGGAGAAAATGGGCTATAACTGAATCCCATCAAGACTGAGTGGTTATAGGTCGGGGCCCCACATTATCTTGGGAGCTACCATCTTCATTTCTGATTAGGACTATTTTGCCCCAAACAGACCTGGTGCATAATCTGTGGGTCCTCCTGGACTCATGACTCCTGCTCGATGAGCAGGTGGCAGCTGTGGGCAAGAGGACTTTTGCACAACTTTGTAATATACATCAGTTACACCCACTCCTAGATTGGGCCAATTTAGTGAGAGGAGCTGGCTTTCTGAGTTAAACTGAAATTTCAAACTGATGTTTCTAAAACTTTCAATATGTTTCTTTGTGGCCTTTTTTAATTTTATTTTACTCATGACTTTCTATATTCAGTGGAGCTTCTTTTTCATATTGATTACCTTTGTAATGATTTCCCCTTGTACTTAATACAGTGGTACCTCACTTAAAGAGCATAACACGTTCCACGGGATTCCTCTTTAAGTGAATTTGCTCTTTAAGCAAAACACCATTGTAAGTGACCAATTGTGACTTCTGGTGGGAGGGATTGTGAACCCTGATTTAGTTGTTAAGTGAGGTTTTGGTTGGTTTTAGTTGTTAAGCAAGGTGACCATTCAGAGAAATTTCTGCTCTTCAAGTGAGTTACTCTCTAATCGAGCCACTCTTCATGAGAGGTTTTACTGTATATAACATGCTCTGCTAACCTAAGTCTTTACAATCCAGGAGACATACACAGAGAGAGAGGTGCTGTTTCAGCAGGCAAAAAAAAAATTGGAAAATGTTTTATGACATTGAACTTCAATAAAGAAGTAAACTTAGCATTATATTTGAGGGAGACAATACACACAAAATCCCATTGAGCCGAATAAAAATGCTATTCCCTGTTATTTTATTTGGGGAAAGCCTTTGGGACAGCAGTAATTTCCAGAGCATCTTTGGGTTCTTCTTTATGACTGCAAAGATATTTCCTATTTTTTCATGCCACAATATATTCATTATGTGAGGTGTGATGTAAGCTGTTTTCTAATGTAGAACTTCTTCTTAGCTGAAAAGGAGGAAGTACTGCTGAATGCAATCAACCTTTCTATACTGTTAGTATTTTGCATGTGTGTCTTGTTGTTTTGGACAATTTGTAGTGAACTGAGGTTTGAGAAAATGACCAAAGTTCATATTTGGAGATGCTTCTCTGGTAACCTAGTACGTATTGCCATACAATTTGTATCAAAAATCACTGATGAGATCTGTGCAACTCTGACCCCCTCCAGCCTGACAAAATGCTATTCACATTTTTTTCTTGATATTTTCTTCTTCCTGCATAGATATTGTTGGATAATCTTTGCAGACTGGTGTAGTTAGCGTGTCCCAAGGGAGTAAGGCTGAATGTTTTGAAACACAAGCCCTCCTTAGTCCCCCTATTGTTTTTTCTTGGTACACATTGTACAAATGCTTGACACAGCTTTTAGCAGAATGAAAAAGAAGGTTTACTTACAATGTTGTTAGGCAGATATTGTTAGGAAGATGGTAAAACTATGAAACAGCTGTTCACTTCACCTGTGTTGCAATAAAAGTCAGGAAGAACAATCTCTCAAACAAATGATGGTTTCAAGACAATACTCAGTTACAGCAAAAACCCATGTAATGAATTCCTCTTACAGTGAAAAAAAATGTACAGTGAAGAAGATTTGAAAAAAAACATTGTAGCCCGTATAACAATTTTTTTTTTGTTATATTATGCAATGCAGCATTATGGGAAAAATCATACAATGAACTTTTTTCCCTGTTATACTAATTTTTCCATAGATTTTTTCATTTTATGATTTTTCTCATAGGGATTTTTGTTGTACAATGCATGCATCGTATAACGAAAAAATTGTATAACAAAGTGCCACATAGAATGAATTATTTTCGTTATACAGGATTCTACTGTGCTAGTTTTTTGAAACTAATATTTTGAGTCAGAAGGACTACTAAACCAGGCAGACTAAAGTAAACTAGCAGTACAAGAACAACACACAGAGAGCTAAGAGTGGAAAGGAAGTTACATTCGGAGGGAAGAAATATTTAGCCTACTGATTGGCTCTTCATATTCAAAAACACCCAGAGACTATGTATAACCTGGCCAAAGAAGGGGGTTACAACCTCAATAGAGCCATTTGGAGTGAACAATCAGCAAAGACCTGGTTTCCTGTGTTTCTCAAATGGAGGAGGGATATCAAAAAGGACTGCTGCTTCACATTCATTTTTAAGAACAGGGCCTGTCAAACAGACCATCATGCCATGAACATTTGGACTTTCATTGATAATTTTCTTGCCTTTGCATGCCTAAAGAAGTGATCTTGAATCACAAAATCTAGCAATGCTATTTTTGTTTAGTGATTCAAAAGAAAGGCATCATCTACTCCTTCTACATTTGTTTTGTGTTTGGATCAGACAGCTTACTTTGTTTGCTAATGGATCCAGAGACTAAAATGCTGACCATTCCCGTCTCCATGCTGGTGTACAAAACAAACACAAAGCATTATGGGATTGCTTGATGAAAGCTTAAATTATTGTCCCTCTTTTGTTTGTTTCTTTTCTTCCAAGTGACATAGAGAGCCTGTTTAGAGCACTATCAGTGTTTCAGTAGTGATGGTGACTGTTTTTTCAGTGGTTCCTCTATCATGGAAAGCTGCATGATCCATAGCAATACATGACATAACATTAGTTTCGGTAGTGGGAAGATCATAAATAATTATTTACCAGATGATATAGAGATGGTGTGTAAGTTCCAGTTAGCTCCAGTATGTAACAAATCCAGATGATTTACAATATTTCCCATAATAACAATTTGTTGCATGGGTTACTTCTGCTAGTAAGATACATTAATTTATTAATTTCTTTAAATATACAAACATTTTGAAAACCCCTCTACAACAGATAGAAACAGATATTTTCACTGTCATAGTCAAATATATTTAGCCTAAACTAATTATTATTCATTTTATGAATGTTATAAATAGTATTGCATATGACTGAAAGGCATTAATAAGGCATTTAATACTAATGTGGATTTCACAGTTTTCAAAATTATATTCATGAGTTGCATTCAGTATTTCTCTATTGATAAACAGGTCCACTATATATGGAGCAGCTCATTGCCCTGTTAACCCTGCATTTCAGGCATTTAAATCTTGTAGCAGCAATCATCTTATTAAGTTGAGCAAATGTCAAGTACCATCAAAAAATAAATTTGTAATGTATATCCTGAATTGGCAGGATGAACCAAATAAATTTCTTAGAGGGTTCTGATGTGAGAGTCTCTGAGAATTGCTGGGCAACTCAATGGAAATACTTCTTCTCCTTTCATGTCCAGAACAAACTTTGAACTGCCAAAATGAAGCCACTTTCATGGCTTTGTCATTGCCCAAACATAAGACCTTATCGGTACATGTTTCGAGGAGTAATTGGAAGACCAGTAAATCAGCCGGATTCTGTATCTCTCCACGTTCACACAATGTTTAGTTGTCCTCCAGCAGTGCCTACCTGAGCATGTTGGTCTTATATTTAGGGACTCCAACCCTCAGTCTATTCAAAGTCTTGCAAGTGATGTAAGGGAGTCGTGGTTTCATTCTTCAGTTCCTCTGATTTATTCTAGTGTTGGTTTATTCTGACATTGGTTTATTCTGATGTTGGTTTATTCTGGTGTTACAAAGATTAGCCAGCAAGATTGTCATTCCCTGTCATTCCCTGGATATGCCCACTTGTATCCACAATCTTCAAGGAGACTCTTTCTGTGTATCCCTCTACCACAGCTATGTTAATAGACTATATGTAGGTAGACTCTTATAACTATCCAGGCTGCACATTGTGTGGGAAATTGAGAGTTAATCCAAAAACACAAATGTATACCGATTTCTCTGTACCAAGCTATTTTATTGTTGTTCTTAAGAAGTCTTCCCCATTGCAATCTATGAAAAAGAAAATTGATCATTTCCAGCTTCATTCATTACATTTCATTTATTCGATTTGTATGCCGCCCACTCGGCTATGCAGCTCAGGGAAGATAAATAATAATCACAATACATATTATCATCACAGATCACAAACAATATCATATCATCATCACAGATCACAAACAATATCACATCATCATCACAAATCATTACAATCACAGTATCAAAAACTATCACAATATCAAAAAGCATTACAAAAAGAGGGAGAAAACCCTCATTTGAGAAGGTATAGAGCAGAAGCCAGTTTCAGGGCAAACCAATTGTGGATTCATCAGATACATGGTCTCTGGCAGGACTGCCATTGTACACACCAGCATGCCTCCTTTTTCTCCACACCAATGTCGAGAGTTCTGACATCAGAGTTGGAATACCTAGAGAGTTCCCCACATGGGCTGGAAAAGTAGTTCCAAGGAAATATACTCCCTGTAAGCCATCAGAAGTCTGTATGCACCTTACTGTGCAAAAATCTCAGGCCACTACCGGTTGGTTTGGGGAAAGTTCAGTGAGTGATTTGGGGGATATAACCCAGACACTCTAACTCCAAATTTCACCAACCTTGGCATGGAAAGAGAGGAGAGTTAGCAGAAGACTCCCTCCAACTTTTTATGATAAAAAGTCACACATATGCCTCTTGGGAACATCTTGGGATGCTCTCCTGGGGTTATAAGGACCACATGTAAAGATTCTCTACATTTGTAACATCTTTTACAGCTTGTTTGTGCCCTAACATTAACACATCATGTATACCCATCCCCACTTAGCTGACAAGAGATGTGAGTTAGGAAAAAACACAACAGATGACAACAGATTGTGAAAGAGATGCCTATGCTGTGCACATATATCTAAAACTGATTGCCATTAAACTCAATGGCACTTTAAAAAATTGTGCTGTACAGTATCTGTTTCTCCAACCCGTCATGGGAAATTAAGATTCAGGCACAGAACTACTCAGCTTTATTAGCATTGCTGCATGATGGAGTTTTTGAGCATAACCCTGGGATAGGTATGGTATATAACTAGTAAGCGCTAAGAGCACTTGTAGCAGATATAACATAAGGGATACAGGGGTAGTAGCAACATGTGTGTGTGTGTGTGTGTGTGTGTGTGTGTGTGTGTGTGTGTGTGTGTGTGTGTGTGTGTGTGTGTGTGTGTGTGTGTGTGTGTGTGTGAGAGAGAGAGAGAGAGAGCAGCTTTACATTTTCAGGTATTTTCCCCCTGCCAAAACAGGACACGTGTGAAAAAAGTTAAAGGCAGGAATTTTTAAACAAAAGCCAAAAATGAAACAACATAAACATACAAACTTTATGCACAGATCAATGCTCCTTTCAGCAAAAATATTATGGCATAAAATAGGTTAACTGCATGTAAGAAAGAATTGTTGTTAAAGCTTAATAAGGAAGTTGAGTGGTAATTTGATTGCTTTTAAACTGGGAGATACAAAATTATTTACATATTTTACAATTGTTATTTGTCCTTTGCCCCCCACAACCAAAAATAATGAGTGGAAAAAGTTGTTAGGATTTCAACTGGGGCCACACTTTATTAACTATTTAACTTTTTAAACAACTTCATCCTGCAGCAGGGCTCAACCTATTGGTATTGTCAGAGCCCAGAGTCTGGTGATGCTACTTACTCCTGCCCCTGCTGTTAGGGTGAAAATCTGCTGTACCTTCAGGCCTTGTTGAGAGACAACACACTTCCATCCAGGCCAAATTTCAGGGGTGACACTGTCCAGCTACCTGCTATCAATTCTTGTGACCCATAACTGTATAAGGTCACTGTGTGCCATCCCTGTACCCTCCTCCTAGCTACAAAATCTCAGGATTTGGGTGACAGGACTGTTCGGCATATTAATCACCCAATTTCCATGGGAGCTCACTATTACTAAATCCCCATCTGCACTACCTGCCATGGCAAGGGGCTAACTTAGTTATGTCCTATGCCCCCCACCCTGCTACCAAATTAGGCACGACCCCACTTCAGGTCCTGGAGGGAATGTCATAGCCTGTTGCAGACAATTGCACCCAGACATTATGATGAATGCACACTATTCCTCACTTGCTTGGGACCTCTCAGCATTCAATCCAAGGCAGATTGTTCAAAAAATCCCCTCTAGAACTCACCCAAACTCACGCAAGGAAAATATGTTCACCATTCGTTCTCCAGCCACACCCAGCTGACCAAAACCAGGGCTCCTCTGACTTACAGAGACCCACCCAATTACTTCATGAGAGGGTATGGTAGCGCTTCCAAGAGGCAAAACAAAGGACTTACTGTCTTTTAACCCGGAATCCCATTTCCAATGAACACGCGTTGATTGAAGAAAATATTTTTATTTAAAGTGGTAGCATGGTTCTTGATGAATCGGGTTACAGATCTCAGCATTGAAAAATAACCTAATTAAAAATTTTGTCTTTGTTCAAGCCATGTGCTCATGGCGAATATCCAGGGAGAAAGGGCTTGCAGCATTCGCCCATTCCTCCCCCGTTCAAAGTTCTACATCTTCTCTGCTTGAAAATAAAAAACTCCCTCTCTCTGCTTCTGCCCAACTGCTTAACTGCTTCTCTGCCACTCCCTCTTTCAAACCTTCCCTCCAGGTGTGACGTAACTAGCAGACATCCAATCAAACACCAGAGTTGGGGTAAACAACTGTTTGAATTTATGAGGCCTTGCTGGCACCTCCAACTCTGTTTATCTCTTCCCATCCGGGCCCAAATAGTAAACAAGTGTCTTTTTTGACAAAGAAGCCACATTTCCCTTATAGACCAAAACATATCAAACTCCATTTTGGATATGTGAAGGACCTGGGGCCTCATTTCATGACAGACATGTCCATAACTTTTCATTCCTGCATGTGATCTCAGTTGGGTGATCACAGAACATGAAGCAGTCCTTACACTTTATCAACAGCACAATTCAGGACTTTCCAGGCACTTGTATGTGCATTTCCAAGGTACATTACTAGAGCTTGCCACTAGAGACCACTATCTATAATTTAGCACTAGAAGGAACAGATTGTTTCCAGGGGAATATTTTCCAGAGCAGACTTGAAAGATCAATGGAGGAATTTGCAGCATCTCCCACTTGTGTGATTCATGTAAATGGACTATAATAAAAGGTTTGTTGCTTTCCATGGTTTCAGGTATCTGCAAAAGATCTTAAAATGTATCCCCAGCAGATATGGTGACCTGCACACATCAGATTTTCCAGGCACTCCGGTGTCTAGACATGCCTGTCACATGTCCATGGAAACATCTGCAGATGCACACAGCACTGGCTGTTTGGCTGTTAACAGAGATGAACACTGAACCCTAGAGTCAGATATGACTGGCTTTCAAGTGAGGACAATCTTTACCTTTACACATCAGATCCCTGTTGACAATCAAATTTTGTCATCTGAGTAGTTTGTAGTTTTTGCTAAAACTATCTAATATGACACATTTTTTTCTGGAAATTAGTAGCCCATTAAGACTTTCATTTCCATGACCTCATCCCATATTGTTGTTATTATGTCTAAAGGTCTGAAACTAAATGGGATAAATGCATTCACTGCCGTATGGCTTTCATTGTGGCGATGTTTTAATGGCAAAAAAAAATATTCAGTGTCACAATATTATAAACCATATTATGGTGTTATATAGCATTTTAAGTTATCTCATGTTTGAATGACGTATAGAAAATGTAATGATGAACTGTATTTTGGGAGCAGATGAATTCTTTCCTCTGGTATTTCATCTCACATTTAATTATTCCTCAAGGATACATGATCTATAAATATAACCATAGTAAAAGCTTTTTAAATATGCTGATTTCTTTTTGCTACACTGATTTTGAAAATAATCAAGAGGAGGATACTGAACATTGTCAAAAGGGCATGAATTAGCATTAAGTGCCACCTGTCTAGATTATCTGTTGATTTCTATTTATAGAAATGCAGTTGATGGTTCCGAAATTAGCTTCTCACAGCCATATATAATTTTGATATTTATTTTATTTATTTATTAGTTGCACTTACTATCCCGCTATAATTACTATTACTATAATTGACCATTCCAATTTTTTGGAATTTATGTGAAAGATATAAGAAGGTAGCGACTGCCAAATAGCTAACTATTCTATCTGAAAACACACACACACACACACACACACCAAAAGTTCTAAAACTTACATCTAGCCATAAAATGTCACCTTTTGCATTAGAATCTACTTTTTTGTAGCTGAGACATGTATATTTGTCTTAAATATATTCACTGAAGTTCTAGATGAAAACTTTCCTGATAGCTGACTTAAGTGTTTCTGCCTGTTTGTTTTTCATTTAATTGTGTATGCACACTTCCTTACTGATAGCTCTTTCTTAAGCCTAGTAGATCTTCAGGCTTTATTTCCTGGTTCCAAGTGTTCAAGTATAGTGTCACCATTTAATGAAGTACCACACTGCTTTTTTAATAATTCTACCCAGCATGACACATTTATGTTGATCATGAGGAAGATTTGTTTATTAGCAAACACACTGGGAAGCCAGAATTAATTGCTGTCACTTGATTGTAATAATAGTAAAGAATTATCCTCTCAATCATTTAAATCATACACATAAAGTAACTCCACTTTCTCTTTATGTTTTTTCTTCTTTTGGTATGGTATCAATGTGTATAAAAGAGCCATATGCCTGAAGGCAATATTATGGTTGATTTCCACACAAATGGCATCAACAGTCCTGGCTGGGGTAAGGAAACACATCATTTGTCCCACTCAAGCAGTTCTTTTCTATGTGCAGCAACTTCTAAATCAATAGTAAGAAAACATTTTTTCCTCCACAACCTGGAAATGGTTGAGACATTATTAGAAGGAACTGACGTGATGGTTTTAAACAAAATGTGTAATTTGTACCAGCTACAGAACTTGCAATATATCCTACCTCTATTCATAGTAAATGTAAAGGTCTCCCTTGCTCTAAAGCCAGTTGTATCTGACTCGAGGATGCAGTGCTCACCTCCATTTACAGCCAAAGAGCCAGCATGTTTCCGTGGTCACATGGCAAGTAAGTCTGGATGCTGGAGTGCATGGAATGTTGTTACCTTCCCACTGAAGTGGTACCTATTTATCTACTTACAATTTCTCACTTTTGAACTGCTAGTTTGGCAAATGAGAAGAGAGGATTCATTTGAGAGAGCCTTGATGCTTGGAAGGGTCGAGGGCAAAAGAAAAAGGGGACGGCCCAAGATGAGATGGCTAGATGGTATTGTGGAGACAGTGGGAGCAGGGCTGAGCAAGTTGAGGGGGATGGTGGAGGACAGGAGTGCCTGGAGGACAGTGGTCCATGGGGTCGAAGAGGGTCGGAATCGACTGTGCAACTGAACAACAACAACAAGTTTGGCAGGAGCTGGGACAGACAATTAGAGCTGACTTGGTCACACAGCACTCAGTTATTGAACTGCTGAGCTGCTGACCTTCTGATCATCAAGCTCAGCATCTTAACCATCATAGCCTCTTCAGTTCTGTTCATAGACTTTACTAAAAGAGAAGGGGGTGTTTTGTTTTGTTTTTTAAAGAACAGATCATCCTGTGCTTTCTGTGTGAGTGTGTGTGTGTTTTTATGTGTGTCTATACTTTGTTTCTTAAGAGGGAAGGATTTGGCTTAAAAAAAAAACCCCACCTGCCCCAGAGTCGTTTTGTATAAATTGCAGAAATTTTGATGGTTTAAAAAAATCTTATTTTCTTGTTGTCTTGTTGGAAACAAGGAATTGGGAGGGGGGAGGCTTGGGAATTTATCATCTAGATGTCTCACTTTGTTGATAGCCAAAGTCAATAAGAATGTAGAATTCCTTGTGAATTTGTTCCATCCTTCAAACGAGCCCCAAATTGTTGCACAATCATTATACTTCTCTCCACTGAAATACTGGGTTCCAAATGACTCAACTTTTTTTGTTTTTTGAATTTTTGCTATGCAAGTTTTCCCCATAGAAATGCTTGTTATGTGAGATTTTCCATAGGGAAAAGTCCGACTCGCATAGCGAAAAATTCATTATGCGAATCAGACCGCTTAGCAAAAAACTTGCTTGTTATGCAAGTTTTTCGCTAAGCGAAATGCTTGTTATGTGAGGTTTGACTGTATATAAGTTGAATAAGCACGGTGACAATATGCAGCCCTACCATACTCCTTTTCCTATTCTAAACCAATCAGTAGTTCCATATCCTATTCTAACTGTTGCTTCTTGGCTCACATACAGATTTCTCAGAAAACAGATGAGGTAGTCTGATACTCCCATCTCTTTAAGTACTTATCACAGTTTATTGTGGTCCACACAATCAAAAGTTTTGGTATAGTCAATGACACAGAAATAGACTTTTATTTTGGTACTCCCCTTCTTTTTCCACGATCCAGTGACGCCTAGCCTGTAAGATCTTGTCCTTAGGGATAGCTATTATACACTCTACAATGCTCTGAGGAAAGCCCTATGCAAGTATTATTTTTCTCTAATCATACAAAGAGCACAGTACCTTAAATATGTGTGCACACACTCCTCACATCATGAGCACAATGCTCATTCTAGATTTGTCTTCTCACTGCTATGTTGTCCTCCCCCTTGTGGAAGGTGACAAGTCTGAAGGAGACGTCTACTACCCACGTACAATTTCCACATGAAAATCAGAGTCCTGACTTCTCTGGAAATGTACACTGACAGTGGAGCTTTCCTTATTCAGTCTTAACATCTTCCTTGCGTGAGAAGGCAACAAAAACAGAGGTAGAAGGAATGGGTCTGGTGTACTCATTCTCCACATGATGGGTGTACATGAATTATATTTCCTGAATAGAGCCTGATCCCCTGAACTGATTTTTCAGACTACTTGTAATTATCCACAAAATAACTTACTGTCATCACATACACATATATGTGACATTCATATCTATGCAGGTGTGATCTATCTCTTCCTCTTTTACCCTTTTGGGTATATGGAACATAACAAAAATAAATAGTCACCACTGTACAAAAGAATAAGAAATAATTGCTCTGTCTGGTAACCTTTACCAATTAAAATTAGTTCACTTTTCATTTATTTGCTTTAATTGTATTTGGATGAGCCAGGGTGGAATAATAAGCATCAGGAAACATCACATTAAGGCAGGGTAGTGGGGATAACTTGATGGAAGTATACGAACTTCCAAAGCCCATTGGAAAATGACCAGTTAAAAGTGTCTTGCACTGAGTGTATCAGAAAACAAAGTAAAATAAACAAAACAAAATAAAAACACTGTAGCACTTTAAAGTCTAACTGCTATATTTTTATTGTTAGCTTTTGTGGATCAAGTCCACTTCTTCAGCCAAAGAGTGAAACTTACAGGTGTAACCATAATTTTGAAATTAGCATGTTTAGCATTATATATACCCATATATGCCGCCGTATAAGACGATTAGGTGTATAAGACGACCCCCCAACATTTCTACTCAAAATATAGAGTTTGTTATATACTTGCCATATAAGACTACCCCCTCTTCCGCACACCTTCCACACACCAATAAAACATAAAAGAACATCAGATTTGATTTCAACATTTCCCTGTGGCTGGCACTAGCGCACAACTGCTCATATGCGAGTTCTGCATAGACAAAGGGCGGGGCAGAGCACCGCTGCTTCCCACCGAGCAGAATGGGCCGGTTATGCTAAAAAGTCTAGCACCCCTGTCTCGCTGCTGATGCTCACTGCAGCCACACTGGATACCGCGCAATACTGGATGGTATGTAGAATGAGGTGGGTGGGCATTGGGAGGCCACTATGGCACCAGGAGGGCATCAGGAGGCCACTATGGGCACTGGGCGAGCATCGGGAGGCCACTATGGGCAGCTATGTCTATCCCAACTGAAGTGCACCCAGCGTATAAGAAGACACCCCCCACCCTTGGAGGCATATTTTTCAGGGGGAGAAAGTAGTCTTATACGCCAGCATATACAGTACTTTATTTTCAATAAAATATACTTCTCACTATTTTAATTTGCCATTCACTTCAAGTTTAGTCTTTCACACTCACAAGCACCATAATCTACTAGCAGGTGATTGTTAGCTGGGGGATGACTGCAAGGGTTGCTGTTTAATAAATTTACAAAGACCTCAAACTGATTTCCTCTTAGATCAAATGGGCAAACAAGAAACCCTATTCATTGATACTGTCCTGGAATTCTGAGGCAAATGTGTTAATTGCTTCAGGAATAAGCTATTGACATGTTCTGATCATGAATGGGGGTTCTTAAATTGTCCTTATACTAATAAAATTATATTTTTGGTATTTCCCTTGCTTTGTAATATTTTGATTCTTAACATGTTCTGTTTGTCTCAAGTAGGATATTGCGACCTCTCACCTAGAAACCAACTAAGCATAATCCATTTCACACCCTGAGGGAACTGCCTAGAGATTTCCTTGATAACATCCATCCTGTCTGGTCCACCATTAACACAAAACAAAAGGACTATCATTTCTTGTTTGTCTATGGAAAATGACTGTCACCTTCTTGATCACTGTGAGAAGAAAAAGTGATGTATCCCCAACCTTTTTCCTCTACCTTTTTCCGGACATTGTAATTATTTCCTACAAACATTATTTGTATCATTGTATCCTGAAATCTGAGGTGCTAACAAACCATTGTAACAAAAGTTTGAATTTTTACTTGTGAAAGAAACCCTCCACTGCTGGCTTTTTGTTCCATTGTGTAATCTTCAATGTAGCAATAGGCAATTGGATTAGTAGAAGAGTATAACTGGTCCTGGGTTGGAGGACAAGGTAGCTCTCCCACCAAATTGCACAGGGAAGCTCATTAGATTTTTCTAGCAGACAAAAATGGGTTAGACATGTTTCTTTGTCCAGCAGTGGGGACCCTCTGTTGCTTAATGTTATGTTTGTCAATAAAATGGTCTTGTTTTTGTCTGAAATTAAAACCTCTGTGGTTCTTGGGGAGCTCCGCCAGCAGATGAACTTTTAATTTTAAAACGCATATCCACATTAAAAAGGGATAGCGATTTTTAGGTAACAGTTTTGGTGTCAGAAGTGGGATATTTCATAGGTGACTATCTTCTTGCCCATGGAGGTGCACATCTATGGGTAATGGAAGAAGTCTGACAAAAGGGGGAGAACAGGAGGCCAAATCCTTTGGTTCCTGTTTCAACCCTGCCTGTGGAATGTTCCCTTAAATTTAAAAAGGTTACAATGTTTCAGGTAACACAGGCATGTTTTTATACACCAAGGGGGGAAGGGTGTGGTCAAGCAAGATGACAGAGAAGCAAACACAACAATACAGCTTCACCCAGCCATTAGCAACAATAGATTATTCAGATTAGATCTAAATGACTCCCTTTCAATCTCAAGGTTGCTGAGAAAGCCCATTCTGGTCTCTGATCAACTTTTGACCTGCATGTCAGAAAGCAAACGAAAACACTGTAAGTGGTTACTTTCTGTTTTGCTAAAGAGAATTGGCTGAGAATTGTACTGAGTGGTTTCCTGTAAATAATTTTTATTTTTAGTAAGGCTCTGAATGAAAGAGAAAACACAGAAACACAAGTTACTGAGGCTCAATTTATGAGATTTGGAGGAAATGCAAATGACATTTAATATATCAGTTACTTGGCTTTTGAGAACCCAACTCTGTGTAAAATCCAGGAACAATTTCCTTCACAACAGCTTTTAAAAGAAACATGGACAATTGTCTTAATGAGAAATGTATACGTTTCTTACTGAGACAGATTAGTTCCTCACTCTTTCCTTTTCATGCTTGTCAACAACAGATCCACAGCTGAAATGGAGAAAGACACTTTTTGAACTTTAGCTGACTTTTAGCTGACCTTTAGACATGAGGCTTGAAAACTCAGGTAAAAACACAAGTCAAAAACCCACTAAATTGTAGCTAATTTTAAAATTTGGAGTTTCCTGTTCAAGCAAAATATATGATCATTGTAAGCACACACACAAAAGCAAAATGTTTTCATGAGGCTAAGACACACTGTCTAGGTGAGGAACCACTCCAAGTTGTTTTTTATCCCACCTTGTAGTCAACTTTACATTCAGGAGACAAAGCAACATGGAGGTTGGTGTAGTTGGCAAGAACAGAAATTGAGCAAATGTGATCTGGATAGCAAAGAAAGGAGATTCTTATTTCCAGAATGAGTGAGACATTATCTCAGCAACATCCCATCTTACAATATTTTGGAGTATGAATGGATTACAGGGCTGTGGGAGATTATTTGGAGCCATCTGAACTGGCAAATAAGACATATCTAACAATGAGGTTGGTTGGCCCACCTAATGGTTACTGGATTGGCTGGTGCAACCACCTTATTCAGCATCCAAAGGCATCTTTAGGGTGAAGGAGT
This sequence comes from Furcifer pardalis, assembly GCA_030440675.1. NCBI lineage: Eukaryota > Metazoa > Chordata > Lepidosauria > Squamata > Chamaeleonidae > Furcifer > Furcifer pardalis. Next base: position 163,818,979 of record CP126891.1, on the reverse strand, counting down.
GTCTATCCAGCTTGCTCCTCCCTGTTGTTTGGCAAGAAGGTTCATTATATGTGAACTCTAGCTGGCTCATCATGTCTAAGGAATGAGGGCAGCTTCCAGAAAGGGTAATAATTACAGAACCAAATAACTGACCAATTGAATGAATGGCTGTAAGGTTGTTTCTGCATTCATGGTTTATATATTTTCCACAGCATGCCTGGTGGTGGGCAGGAAAGGACTGGGAAGATCAGCCAGTTTATCAATCTGCCGTTTTGCACCAAGGTGGAATGGCTCATGAAAGGTTGAAGACAGGAAGATCTCCAGGAACAACCTTGCTCTTACCTAGTCTCTGTGACCCATACTGAAAGGATATTACTTCATTACTAACTCAATTATTCCCTGTAAATTATACCAAATTAATAAATATGTCTCTTTCTTTTTTTGTCTGCTATTTCCATTTTGGGGGAGGATGGATAAATGGTTCCAGAAGTATGTAGCCACCTTATTAACTAAGGCATCTCAGAAAACAAAACAAAACAAAATAAAGTAAAATAAAAATAAAAAACACAGTAGCACTTTAAAGACTAACTGCTATATTTTCACTGTTAGCTTTCGTGGATCAAGTTCACTTCATCAGACAAGGAATGAAACTTACAGGCATGTTCTTATATACCAAAGAACATGCCTGTAAGTTTCATTCCTTGTCTGATGAAGTGGACTTGATCCACGAAAGCTAACAGTGAAAATATAGCAGTTAGTCTTTAAAGTGCTACTGTGTTTTTTATTTTTATTTTACTTTATTTTGTTTATTTTGTTTTGTTTTGTTTTCTGAGATGCCTGAACCACAGATTAACACGGCTACTATTCCAAAAAATTCTTATTAACTAAGCTATGCCATATGCTTATCATGAGCTAATCTCTGATGTTCCTGCTGAAGATTTGTGCCATGCGGTTAAGAAACTGCAAAACTATCCTCCTTGCCATGCAAGAAGCAGATATAATTGAATATAACTGCACAAACAACACAAAATAAGCCAATAACCCAAATTCTGGAAAATGCTGGTGTTGCTTTGTTTCATGGACTTTTCAGCATTAGAAGCATCATACTGGTTGTTTTTGTGTTTTAAATTAGTTTTGTGTGTTTTTTGTCCCCCCTACCTTTGTTGTGCAAAGACAAAGGACACTAATTTTGTGCAGACACTTTGCACAGATTATTGAGATCCTGATTATTTAAACAAAATAAACCTTTATGCTCTGCTACCCAGAGGCAAGAAATTGCAGGACCCTTAAGTCCTTCATTGAGATGTGACATTAATTTAAGATGGCTTAAAGCAGTGGTTCCCAATGTGGGGCCCATGCCCCACAGGAGGACTTCAGTTCCCAAAAGCCTAAGTCAGTACATTGGCTGATCAGTGCTTTGGGGAAATGACTTAGGCTTCTGGGAATTGAAGTCCAAAACCCAAAGTTTGAGAAACACTGGCCTAAATGGGGATACATATTTTAGATAGTATTCTTCACATTCATATGAGTTGTCAGCTTGACGAAAAATCTATATTGTTTCAGTAGGTCTGGAATTTTACATTTGGGGTGTTTAGTATCTTCCTGAGCTGGTCTTACATAAACTGACTTTCTTTTTATTATTCTTGCTGAATTCCTCACATATTTTAAGTGAATGGGAATGTTCAAATTCTCATTGAAATCTCAGTTTCAATAAAATATCATGGCAACTGAAGGTTGCTTTTGGAAAAGTAGGTTTTACTGAACTCAACCACAAACTTCTATTTATTCCTGCATCTTGATATAACTATTGTTTATAGCCACTATTTTAACTGCCCATTCTATAGTGTTAAAAATGAATTTTAAAAAATCTCAGCGCTTTAGATTATCTAGAAAAATACGGTTGTATTTTGAAGTTCTCCATTCCATGGTGCTTTATGGGTCTACTTGGAAAATATTGGTGGCATTCATCATTTTCTTACAGGTTTCCCGATTAGAAGGCTAGTCTTCAGTTTTATGGCAAACAAGAGCTGAAGAAATTCAGAACAAGTACAGAGGCTCTCACCTATGAAGGATGAGGGTAATGCTTCTCTCATATGTGTGAGAAAGATCCATAACTCATAAGTCTAGGTTTTCTCTGGGAATGATAAAGTGTTAGAAAAAAGTATTCAGTTTAAATGGGTGGGCTATTTTATTCATTCACTCAGTGTTCATTGAGTTTGATTTTACTGTAAACAGCAGAAATGAGTGGACCATTGCTGTCAAGTGGACTAAAATGAAACAAACAATTACCCCAAAATCTAAGGAGAGGCTGCAAGTTAGTGTATAGGAAAGGGGCTCTTCCAGACTCTGCTAACAGCACCATTTCATGTGGTCCACATCACCACCACCACCACACTGGAAGCAGAAGTTGATGCATTTACCGCTGTCATAAACACATTTAATACAGCCATAAATGTGCCCACAGCTGTCGCACACATTTATGAGCCCCTCAGATGCCTTTTTACGGCAGTGTTTACACTGGAGAAAACCACGCAGCCAGCTCACTCAGCTGTCCGGGGGGCATGGTCTGGCCTGTGGTGTAAAAAAGTTTGGGAACTCCTGGTATAGGGATTCATTTTTCATTTTGTTTAAAAGTCACCCTAGAGAATGAGGAAACAACTCTTAACAAACAACTATGTAAATGACTGGTGGGAAACCCATAAACTGCAATTCCTATCATCCCTCACCTGGAAGAGTAAGCACCACATTTATATGCTGGGAAAAATAGCATTTTCCATACAGTTTTATGTTCAATGAACTAGTGTGATGGGAGCCTAAAATTTTTGGGGCACACTCACTCCTAACGCAGGCCTAGTCCAGGGGTTCTCAACCTTTTTAAGCCAGGGACTGGGTCACAGACTACTCAGGGGGCAGGATTACCTTTTTGAATAGAATTTTTATTTTTTATTTATATATTTCCCACTCTGGGTGGTGTACACACAATATCAAATAATACAAAACAACAACACAACAAATCAAAAACAGAACAACTAAACAAATACATCCCAAATAGAATAGAATAGAATGACTTTTAATGTGAAGTCTTATCTTTGACATTGCCATAACTGGTAAAGGGCACTTCCAGTTGCTGCCTTGTGGAAGGAGAAAAAGGGAGGCTTTTAAGAAAGCACTTTTGCAAAATTCCAGACGTGCTGAACTCCCTCAGGCAACACTTCCCAGGAGGCCCAAGAAGTACACATTCCAGATTTTGTAACGACTCTTCTGAAAGGCCAGTTCAACTGTAGATGTGTTTACCAAGCATTTTAGTTCAAAGAATATCAGAGAGTAAACAAAACAAAACAAAACAAGAGACAAAAAAAAACCCAACTGTGGTACCTTAAAGACTAACTCCTGTATTTTAATGTTAGCTTTCATGGACCAAGTCTACTTCATCTGGTCTGGTCCATGAAAGCTAACATTAAAATACAGGAGTTAGTCTTTAAGGTGCCTCAGCTTTTTTTGTCTTTTTTGTTTGTTTGATTTTTTTTACTCTCTGATATGCTTGCACAGACTAACATGGCTACCAATTCAATAATTTCTCAGATAGTTCAAAGAAGGCACCCAGAATAGCCAAAATGCTAGTATGGAGAATAAGACAGAGGGGGCTGACAGGGAAACCAGCTTCAGGGCCTGGGGCTGGGCCACAGGCTGTAGGTTGTGAATCCCTTACGTAGTGATTAGACAGAAGGCAGGACACCATGCCTCATTCCAGATATTGCCAGACCAGAGTTTCAGCACCAGTAACCAGCAGTGAGGGGTGATGAAAACTGCAGTTTCTTGAAGGTTCATGTAGCCCCTGTGAAGAGTCAACAACCTTTTAAATTCCCCATCGTGGGTAAAATTTGTCAACTGTAAAATGCTTGCAATAGCATAGAGAGACGGAATTGTGCGTTTCAATGTTCCCAAATTGGCACTCCAGATGTTTTGGCCTATAACTACCACTATCCCTGACTATTAGAGATGCTATTGAGATTGTAGGGAATTGTGGAGTAAAACATCCTGATAGCACAAATACCACAGCTAAAACATATCAAAAAAAAAAAAGGATTTAAATACGGTAATATTTTGGAAGAAGATCCTTTCTCTTTTTTCAACAAGAAATCGTATGGGGCTTGAAAATTCATCATCTAGATGTGTCATTGAGTTGAGTTAGCCAAAGTCAATGAGAAATTAGATTTAGAGTAAAACCCATTTAATTAGTATTCAAACAGACATAAATGAGAGGAACCAGAAATAGAGTCCATGATTCCTAAACTGCTGTACTGTGCATGCATACAAGCTTATATTTCAGTATGTTCTTCAAGAAATATATTGTTCTTGCATCTTCTGAAAATAGCCAAATACTTTAATCCATTTAATTGACAGACTAATGAAATAAAATACCAGCTAATTAAAGTGATGTTTTTAAAATTAGGAAGCCTTTGAACTCAGACATTTTACTGGAATAGACAGTGAAGAAGAACAGACTGAAGATCAGTTTTTATTTTACCATTGACCAGATTTTCTTTTTCAGTGTTTTGAATCCTGGATGAGAGGACAGGCTTCTTCCTGTGTCTCCAAAGGGCTATCTATACTGGATACATAGAACACTTTTAAAAATTGATTATTTTTAATCTTTGGGTAAGCATGTGTTTGTCTGATCAGAATGAACATATGTAGATGGAACACATTTGAACTCTTCCAACCAGTTTGTATCTCAAAAGCCTCCCTGAATGTTATTTAAACACCAACCATCCACATGTCCTTTTAAGTTTAAAATTCCTCCTCCATTTTCCTTCTTCAGGAACATCTCTCCTTTTTTAGACTAAAAGAAAGAGAGAGACTATAAGTTGCATGCTACATATATTAAATTAAACACAACCAAAGTCCATTTGTGCAGTTAAGCTGGCATAAACCAAACAGCCTAATATTTGGAGGAACATAGCCTCAAGTTAAGAAAACACTGTAAACATTAGGTGGAATTGAAATCAAGTAGTATGCTACAGCTAGAGTAGGCCCATTGAGTAAATGGAAATTACAGAGGAGGTGACTCAAAAAAAACCCCCACTGAATCAATTTACCTTCTCTAGATATTAATTTATTTATTAATCATTTATTTTATTAATCACATTTATATCCCGCCCTCCTCAAAAGACTCAGGGTGGCTTACAAGGCTACAAACACAGTTAAAACACATTAGTTACATTAAAAGGTTAAAAATTAAAAAGTGAAAAATATTTAAAACTAAGAAGATTAACAGGGAGAGAGGTGAGGGTCAAAAGAGTCAGCCAGCTGAGGTGACTGTCTGGCCCGCACCCCACACATGCCCTGCCAGCCAGTTCTTAACCCCTTTTCTGAAGGGCCGCAGCTCTGTCTGGAGATGGAACTCACTTGGCAGGAGGTTCCATAAGGCCGGAACAGACACAGAAAAGGTTCTCCTTCTATTGCTAGAGAGGTGAACCTCTCTAGTTGATGTCATGACCTGAGAGCCTCTTCAGTTCGCTCTGGTGGGACAGACAGATGTCCTCAGGGTAACGCGGTCTCTTAAGTATCCTGACCCGCTACCATGCAGGGCTTTAAAGGTAATAACCAGCACCTTGAATTGCACTTGGAGGCATACTGGGAATCAGTGCAGCTCTCAGAGCAGTGGTGAGGCATGACCATAATGCCCGCACCCCATCACAACCCAAGCAGCTGCATTCTGGACCAGCTGCAGCCTCCGAATGGTCACCAAGGGCAGCCCCAATGTAGAGTGCATTACAATAATCAAGTCTGGAAGTGACCAAAGCATGTGTGATCATGAGCAAGGTGTCCCAGTCAAGGAGCAGGCATAACTGTCATACAACGCAAAATTGGGCAAAAGCCTTTCTGGCCATGACTTCCACCTGTTCCTCAAGCAGGAATCATGAGCCCAGGAGGATCCCAGATAGGACTTACCATTGGATTTGAGCCATTATCTGTCAATAGATGATGCCCTTTGTCATTTCTTAACTTGAAACAATTAACCTACAACATTTATTTATTTATTTATTTATTGTTCACACTTGTATGCCACCCTACTCACAGAGCATAATGATATTCAGATTATAGTGGTGTAAACAATCAAGAGAATCCTATCCTGTCTGATTTAGCCCTTCATGGAAAATCTTATTAACTTTGCAGTGATACCACTCAGAGTGGGATAACACCCAGATGGGTGGTATAGTAATCCAATAAATAAATAAATAAAATTATTTCTAGGTAAACATGTTTAACAATACATTGACTGTAAGCTAATATATTGCATCTAAGAGCAAGATGACTATTAGTCTTTATCTGATGGATCGTCTGGTCTATTATAAGCAGTAGACCACTGCCTTCTAAATACTGAATATTTGGAAATAATATTAAGACTAAATGATGGCCTGTGTTCAGCTTGATGGGTCACTTCCAGTGAAGGTCTGGCATAAATCATCAGAGACTCTGAATCTCTACCTTTCAAATTCTGTCTCTTCAGTGTAACACAATTGTTAGTTTGGACTACAATTTACAAAGCCATTTATCTATTCCTTGGGGTGCTGTAGCTCGGCTGGAAAATAAAATGCTGAGATCAGAAACCTTATTACTAACAAGAAAACTTGCCAATAAAGTGCCTGTCACAAACATTCAGCCCTTGATAAATAAATACACAAAACCAGGCAAGCTGGCAGCACAGTTGAAGTAAGAAACTAAATTACACAGTGAAAATAATAAATTCTCCATGGCTCCAGCTATCAGAATTGGAAAAACTCCCTGTAGCTACTTTACAGCGTTGCCAGCTTTGGACATTTGAGTGTGAATCAGACAAAGTTTCTAGCAGTTAGGTCAAGGTAAACATTTGGCACATGATAAGAGTCATATGTGCATGTCTGGTTTCCTCCCAAATCCTTCAGTACATCTGATAGAATGTAATTCTTATAAGGCCATGAGAAATTTCCATGTACCCTTTCCCATCTGTCACTAGGGAGAATAAACTTAAATATTTTGAAAAGCAAAATGGAGGATAGCGATATTACAATCTACAACTCTGCCACCACTGTTGTCATCTTCACCATCCATACTTCCAACTGGTTTTGCCCTTGGATGAACAAGAGAAGGAACCCTATGAACAAGAGAAGGAACCCTAGAATTCAGAAATTGAGGTTCATGCTACAAATGCTCAATTTAGTGTGGGGCTTCTTGGGAAATAATTGTACTCTTTTGGGGATGCTAGTAGGAAGGTTTACCAGAGGACAATCTTCCTTCTGAAGGTACCCTCTATTTGAAGGGTTGCCCAATCCAGGTTTAAAAGGTACCAGAAAGAGGGAGACCTTGAAGTTGACCAACCACAGAGAGTACCAAACAGATCACCCAAACAATATTTTTCCCCACTTGGTGTATATAAACCATGCCTGTAAGTTTCACTCCTTGTCTGAGAAGTGGAATTGATCCACGAAATCTAACACTAAAAATATAGCAGTTAGTCGTTAAAGTGCTACAGTGTATTTTATTTTGTTTTCTGATATAGAATTTATTATAACCATTTCTAATTTTGCATTTTTATATAAAGTAACTTGTACAATGTCTTGCAAATTGGTATCTTCCTCTATCTTCTTCTCTTTTTTTATCATGCACATTATTCAATTTGATAATATATAAGTGGTCACTCTTGGTACCTCTTACCATGAGTTTTTAATGTCGTGGGTGGTATAGTAACCAATGGCATGGGGCATGGCACAAGTAGATCTAGATAGCCCTACTTGCCTTGTCAATCAGATGTTAAGAATGGGAAGAGAAAGAACAGTATCAGCTGAACTTGTTTTTACCTTTAGCACAATGTCTAATGTGTCCCTTATTGATATACATTACTATTCCAATAGGAGGAGGAGGCGGGACATGCTAAAAAAAGAAAGGAGATAAAGGGGAGGAGTTCCCTTTCATATTTAATGGATAAGAATAACTGTGGCTAAAATCTTTTTGATGTTATTAAGGCTGTAGAAGAGCAATGGCATCATCATCAGTTGATGATTTTCTATAACTAAGAACAGAAGTAGAACATTTTAATGTCTCAAAACCACTCCCTGCTAATGACATAATCAGTCTTCCACAGGCATAGTTGTGCCAATAGAATTTCATACCAAGTGTCTGTTTGCCTTCAAGTTTCATTCAGTCAGTCATTCAACAAACCTATAAAAACAACTTTTGTTATGTACAGATACCAATGCAAGGAACTGAAACAGAAGTACAGTCAAACCTCACATAAAGAGTGCTTCGCTTAGAGAGTAACTCGCTTAAAGAGCAGAATTTTCTCTGAAGGTTCGCTTCGCTTAACAAATAAAACCAACCAAAAACTCGCTTAACAAATAAATTGGAGTTCACAATCCCACCCACAGTTGGTCACTTACAATGGTGTTTCGGTTAAAGAGCAAACTCACTTAAAGAGCAATCCTGTGGAACACATTATGCTCTTTAAGTGAGGTACAACTGTATACAACAAAATCGATCAGATTACCTCATTGGAATGTCTTGATAAAAAAAATGTTTTCAGCTGGATCTGGAACAACTGCAGTGTTGACAGTAGCTTCCCTTGTGTGCAGACAGCATTTCAGGATTTTTTTCTCAAAAATATTTCTCCTTCCCGGACAAGAAGGGTTTATTAGGTACTTGAAAAAGAGCCACCATTAATAAGCAACCCTGAATCCATGGGCAGGCTAGGAGAGAAGAGACAATCCTGCAGATAGGTGGAACATTGAAAAGCACTTGCACTGATGTGGACTAGAACTAGGCAGCCTGTGTAACTCCATTGGAATCACTCTAACATTATATGTTTAACTAGATGAGTTATATCTTGGAATGATAAACAATAGGTTCTGGAATATAACTCGGGGTGGGTGAAGTGCATCCTGGGCACTGCCTAGCTATGGCCCTGGTCGTATCAATCTTCTTCAGTCAGATGGGACGGGTGAGTTCTGTTGGGCTGTTCCGCTTGGAAGTTGCTGTTCTCATCTCGTCGTCCTCGTCATCGTTGTTGTTGTTGTTGTTATAATATTAACATTTATATGCCGCCCACTCAACTATGCGACTCAGGGATGCTAACAAAGATGCAAATCATAACAGCGAATAAATCACATAACAGTAAATATTGATTTCTCTGCTGAGAATGGGTTCTGCAGTGTGGTGCTGGCGAATGTTTTTGTTTTTCTTGTATTTGGTGAAGCAGTTCCTTCTAGTCAGATGGGATGGGTGGATTTCCTTAGGCTACACTGCCTGCCAGAAGTCATTTTGAGCTGTTTTGTGAAATATTGATTTTCTGCCTGGAACTACTACCAACATGTTTTTTCCTGGGACTGTTTTGGGCTGGTTAAATCATCTGCCCCTAGTTAGATGGGATGGCTGAGTTTTACTGGGCTGTCCTATCCAGAAGCCACGATTCTGGACTATTTTGGACAATATAATTTTCTGCCTGAAACAGATGCAGAAATGTTGTTCCTAGAGATGATTTGTGGCTTGCTGTATCCATCTCATCTAGTTACATGGGTCTTGTGAATTAGGTTGCTTTATCCTACTCAGAAGTTGCCATTCTGGGCCATTATGTTCTGTTCTGGCTGGTTGGGGGACATTAAAGCGATACAAAAATGAGTACTATTTACTGAGTTTGATGTCTAAAATACTGTGTGTCCATCACCTCCCACTAGTCTCAGCATCAATTTTTATTAACAGGTGACTGTTACTGCCTATTCCCTTCAGATTTATACTTACTTTCCTCAATGGATCATTCTGAAAAGCAAACCCAAGTATAAAGCATTAAAGTAATCTGAGCAAGAGATTACCAGAACTACTGTGACTGGTTTGAATGAATAAGAATTATTATTTTTTTTGCTTCCTGAGCCAGTCATAGATAAGATGAGGGTCAACAGTGTCCATAGTGATTTTTCATATTCCCTAAATAGTCCAGATCTCTTATAAATCTAAATTCATCTAAGATTAATGGACTTGATACACTGGATTTTAGAAACAAACCAGCCTGAAAAGAGTTTTTAAAAGTTTTCAAAGAGTTTTACTGAGACTCCATTAATGTGCCTTTAACAATAAAGCATAACCCCCCCCCCTAAAAATACCCACCTACATGCAGCAGATTATGCTGCCTACTTTTTCCTGTCTTCTTTCACAGCCACGGTTTATAAAAATGGTTGAACTCAGTGATCTGAATTTGTTTATTGTCACATTATACTTCCTTGATTTTGCAAAGGCTCTACATGACACAGCTTGAAAACCTTCTGCTATCAAAATTGCTGGAAGAAACATCAACAATTTGAGATATGCAGATGATACCACTCTAATGGCAGAAAGTGAGGAGGACCTAAAGAAGCTCCTGATTAGGTTGAAAGAAGAGAGTGAAAAAGCTGGCTTGAGACTCAATATAAAGAAAACCAAAATCATGGCAACAGGCCTTATCAGTCACTGGAAAATAGATGGGGAAGAAGTAGAAGCAGTGACAGATTTTACTTTCTTGGGATCAAAAATCACTTCAGACGGTGATTGCAGCCATGAAATAAAAAGGCGACTGATTCTTGGGAGGCAAGCAATGAGAAACCTGGGGAGCATAATGAAAAGTAGAGACATCATATTGAAAACAAAAATTCGTATTGTCAAAGCAATGGTATTCCCCGTGGCAATGTATGGATGTGAGAGCTGGACCATTAGGAAAGCTGAGCGCAGAAGAATAGATGCCTTAGAGATGTGGTGTTGGAGGAGAGTTTTGAGGTTCCCCTGGACAGCATGGAGAACAAATCGGTCAATCTTAGAAGAAATCAACCCAGAATGCTCCTTGGAAAGTCAAATTGTAAAGATGAAGCTAAGGTACTTTGGACATCAAATGAGAAGAGAGGATTCGCTTGAGAAGGCCTTGATGCTGGGAAAGGTGGAGGCAGCGATGGGATGTAACAGGTTCTCACCAGTTCTCCAGAACCGGTAGTAACTTTTCCCAGTGTCCTGGAGAACCGGTTGCAGCTTTTGGGGGGAACCACCTTCGGGGCTTACCTTTTCACTGGTTCCTCCACTGCACATGTGTGCCAAACACTTGGTGTGTATGCACACCTACAGTGCTTGGCACATATGCACAGCCTCCTTGCTGTCCTCCCAAGCGGAGAGGATGAAGAGAAGCTGCTAACCTGAAGCTCCCTATAGCCTCCTCCCCTAGATATCCTAGAGAACTGGTTAGGCAAAGACTTAGTACCTAACTTCTTTAACTGTTGAAAAGTTGAAAAGTGCCAAAATGAAGCCATCTTGTGTTGAGTTCATTCTGTAGTTCCTTCTATCTACCCTAGTGTGAGAAAGATTAGCCAGAATAAGCTTTAAGCTCTGGTTTTAAAGCTCTGGTTGATTTGTGTTGTGGGTGGGTGGGTGGGTGGGTAGGTGGGTGGGAGTATTTTAATGTATTATTTATTTATTTAATTTATTTATTTACAGGTTTGTGTTGTGGGTGGGTGGATAGGTGGGTTTAGGTGTGTGTGTGTGTGCGCGCGTGTGCTCATTTTTATTTTATTTTATTTTTAATTATTTTTTAATTTGTTTTCTTTGGCCCCGGCCACAACATCATGATGCCATGACATTGGCTCCGCCCATCATGTTAGCTCCGCCCACACTGTGATGATGTCATGGTGGGGTAGTAAAATTTTTGACATCCCACCACTGGGTGGAGGGCAAAAGAAGAAGGGGGCGGCCAAAAATGAGATGGTTAGATGGTATTGTAGAGACAATGGGCACAGAACTGAGCGAGTTGAGGAGGATGGTGGAGGACAGAAGTGCCAGGCGGACAATGGTCCATGGGGTCGCAGAGGGTCAGAATCGATTGTGCGACTGAACAACAACAAAAAAGCATACAGGACAAAATCATTTAAGAAAGAAAGTAACATCCCTCACTTTTTCATTAATTCATTTTTCTATTTTAAACCACACTGACATTTTTAACAGAGCAATCCTAAGGTGATAGTGCTGGGAAGGTCCATAATGAAGAAGCTCCCCCTTCCTAAAACCTGCAAACTCATACCAGCCACAGTAGAAGGATGTAAGTCATGCCAGCTCCCACCTGGGGCAACAATAGAAATTTACCAGAATCTCAGACTAGAATTGTATCTATCTGTTCTAAGTTACCATAATTAAGATTTCCAGAGATAAGGCCTAGTTGGAAACCCTATCTCTTTCATGTCAATGTTCCCTAGTTGACAACCATTTTCAAACTCTCTTTGCTCAAGCTATGTGCTCATGGCGAATATCCAGGGAGAAAGGGCTTGCAGCATTCGCCCATTCCCCCCCTTTCTAGGTTCTACATCAGGGGTGGCCAACTGTAGATCTCCAGGTGTTCTTGGGCTTCAATTCCCAGAAGCCCAAGTCAGCACTCCTGCTGATCAGGGCTTCTGGGAATTGAAGTCCAAGAACATCTGGAGATCTACAGTTGGCCACCCCTGTTCTACATCTTCTCTGCTTGAGAATCTCTCTCTCTCTCTCTCTGATTCTCTGTCCTACTGTTTAACTCCTTTCTTCTTGCCACTCCCTCTTTCAAACCTTCCCTCCAGGTGTGACATAACTAGCAGACATCCAATCAAATAACAGAATTGGGGTAAACAACTATTTGAATTTATGAGGCCTTGCTGGCGCCTCCAAGTCTGTTTATCTCTTCCCATCCGGGCCCCACAGTGTGAAAAACAACCAAGTGGCCTTTTCGACAAAGAAGCCACATTTCCCCTATAGTCCAAAACATATCAAACTCCATTTTGGATATGTGAAGGACTTGTGGCCTCATTTCATGATAGCATTGTTCAAGGATACAATCAAATTCTCCAAAAAGATTCAAATCAGCTTTTGATTTTGCACACCAGAAGACTGGAAGGTTTTCATGTCAGCAGTTTGAATGCTGAGTACTACATGACAGAGGAAGCTCCTGTCTCAGTCACAGCTCCTGTCAACCTAGCAGTTCAAAAGCAAGAAATTGCAAGTAGATAAACTGGTACCACTTCGATAGGAAGGTAAACAGTGTTCTGGTATCTAGTCATGCCTACCACATGTCCACATAAACATCTGCAGATGCAGACAGCATGGGTATTTGGCTATAAAAGGAAATGAGCACCAAACCCTAGATTCAGATATGACTGACTTTCAAGCAAGGGTGTTAACTAAGGATGTGGTATGCCTTTTATCCTCAACATGGCAAATATAAAATTGGGATTAAACGTGAGCCACAGCAAATTTATTAAATAGCATAACCTGTGGTGGAGACTAGGTTAGTACATAAAACCTGGCTCTAGAGTAGGAGGACCCTCACTGTCCTTCTCTAGCCCATCAGGATGAATCCCTAGCCCCTGTGCAATACTGTGCATAGCCACCACCTAGTCCAACTCAGTTGAGGAGGCATTTCTACAGATAAATTCAATTCACATGAATGGATGTTGGTCATACTGCAAAGCTGCCCCATGATGCCTCCTGCATGTGCACCTGATTCACATAAATCTCAGTACACACCCACTGGACACCTCATCAAATGAAGCCCTTAAGGGAATCACCACTACCATCAGAACCAAGCCCTACCCACCAATTAAGCCAATGTTGACCTATTTATAACAACAATACCTGGATGAGCCCCTAACAGCTCATAAGAAACAAAGTGGGATGGGCAAAAATTGTCTGAGATCTTTTTTCCAAGATTGCCAATCAGGATATCTGAGCCCAAAATTCCTATCTGGCCCCAGTCGGGGACCTAATAAACACTGTGGACCGTAGGGCAGTTCAGTAGGCAACAAAGAGATAGCTCTGAGCAACAAGAAGATAAGCTTTGGGGCAGGGCAGGGTTGTCCCACCCCATCCTCAGAACTGTCTTGCAGAGGTACAAGGTCTCTTCTTGCTTCCTTTCACCAGAAGTAGGGAAAGTTATCCCTTTTCCCAAACTGCTTGACAATGGGATTTTGGAGGAGACATTCCCACAAAAAACATGCCAAAGAATGTGTGTTATCATTTTTGACGGATAACACTCCTGCAGAATCCTTGGTGGAGTCCTTCTCTTCACTTGCTCACCTAGTGCATGTAAATGAAGGTTGATAAGAGTTGGGTCTTGGTTGTTCTATGTGCAAAATCTGTGCTCTGCCGCTGGGACATGATTCTTCTCCCTCACCAAGATATGTTTTGGTGGCTCCAAGGTGGTGCGACACCTCAGTACTATTCTATCTTCCTTTAAATTTCATTTTGTTTTCAAAGGGATAGCAATACCAGTTTTTTGCCACAAAATACTGATGACAGTAGTTGAAAGCCTAAAACTGGCAGATTTATTGTAGAATGAGATTCTGTGGCCTACAATTCATTTCCCCAAATGTATCAAATATAATTTATTGCACTCTCCTTTTACAGATGTATGGAATATAATGTTTGCAGTTCAGATAGAGCATTTTTATTTAGTGACACTCAGATGGATTTCCATATTCATCTTCTGTTTGTACAATAGACAATATTTCACATCCATCTCTATCAGCTTGCTCAGCAATTCATGTCCAGAGCAACAAACATCCTATTTTGGGTTATGTAAATTCTGCATGTCTTAAGATTCTCATCTGAAACTGAGAATTGTAACTATGATAATTGAGGCTGGAAAGAGTTCTCTCCCCATATTTGTTGGAATCATTCACCAAACTCAGAAGCACCTCTAACTTCTTCAAATCCATTTTTCCAACCTTACATTAGAAGGGCAATTTAATTTCAATAGTCTGAAACAATTTGATAGCTTTTTATTTCTTAAATGATTCCCGGGGGCTATGACTGCAGAACCTATTAGCATTTTTTGTGCCTGGATGGGGACTTGTCTCTGGGGATACAAACTGATTATTAATAAAGGAGCTTGGAGAAATTGAACATGACGTTCAGCCACACTGGTAATACAGAATTTTGTTAAGTGACAAGTGACATTAAAAGCCCTTGAGAGGCAGGTTTCTTGTCAGGCTCAAGGGACACCAGTTGGTATCAGAAGAAGAAAGTTTTACCTGTTCGTCTAATTTTAATTTCATTCTCCGTTTGGAAATAGCTACACAAGGCTTAGAGGGAAAAGATAGCTTGTTCCACAAGCTGGATACGTCAGTGTATGTAAATCTGGGCCAATTTAATTTTAATGATCTTAATGATAAGAAGGTAGCTAATTTAAAATTTGATGTTCTTTATTTCTTGGGAACAATTCCTTTCACTGCTCATAAAACGTTGAGGTTGATGATGAACACTGGATCTTGCAGTAGCCAATTCCAGGTTTAACTCTGTAACATGTGGGGAGGTACAGTACTTCCTTTTGTCTAAAAATAGGGTTGGGTAATACCTTTAGTAAAGGTAAAGGTCACCCTTGCTCAAGATCCAATTGTATCTGACTCTAGGGTCCAGTACTCATCTCTGTTTATAGCCAAAGAGCCAGCACTGTCTGCATCTGCAGACATTTCCATGGGCATGTGGCAGGCATGACTAAACACCAGAGTTTACAGAATGCTGTTTATCTTCCCAACAAAGTGGTACCTATTTATCTACTTGCAATTTCTTGCTTTTGAACTGCTAGGTTAGCAGGAGCTGGAGCAGAGCAGGAGCTTACTTCATTGTGCAGTGCTCGGGTCTCAAACTTCTGACCTTCCAGTCATCGAATTCAGCACCTTTACCACTAAGCCACCGCAGTCCCTCCTAGGGTAATATCTTTACCTAACATTAAAAGGTGAGATGTTTAAGTCCCATAAGGCTCTTTTTCTTGTTGGACACTGCAAAGCTGGAGAATGGGTGGTCAAAGAAAAGTAGATGTGGAAGCTGTAAGACCTGCTATGAAAGGATCATCTTCCATTTTATTACTATCAGATTTCACCTCTTATGATGTAGAATCAATTGTCTTTTTCCATCTCTCTAGGAAAAAATAGAAGACCAGTGACTTCTTTTTGATCTTTTTATCTGTCTGGTATCTCACACCATTCTGTTTTACTGGACAACTGTATGTTCTTGTATTTTGAGAGAAAAATAAAAACTTCTCCTTGCCTGCTTTCTCCATCCATGCATAACTGTACACAGCCCTGTCATATCTCTTCCTAGCCTGCTTACCTTAGAGACTGCTTTTATTTCCTTGGTCTGAAGGGCAGGTGAGGAACAAGATTTGTAAACACTGGTATCTTGCTCCACCTGTCGCTGCTGCCTTTTCATCCTTCTAACTATCCAGTCACATCAAATTTAATGAGGGTTTTGCTAGTTTCTTAATGTTTATGGTTTATTGAGGACCAAGAATAAGGCAAGTACAACACGGATTACTTTAACAACCACCCAGTGGGGGGAAAAGGTCACTGTGCTTATAAAATTGAAAGTTGGGAATAAAACAGGAGAAGAGAATGATAGCTGAGTTTAAGTATGTCTCAGAAATTAATGACATATTAAAACATCATATAGTTAAGAGTCCCTCATCCCTCATAAAGAGACAGTCACAGTTTCTATGCACAGATATAAAACATACCACAAAGACATGGACTGACCTCATTTTTATTGTTTCTCACACACTGGTGCTGTGTTTATGATGGTCCTGAGTGTTGGTTCTTACACCAAACAATTCTCATGAGAAAGTGATTATAGGTCAATGTAGAAAATGTTCTTATTTCTTCAGGACAGGTAGTTAGCTCAATCTGATCACAAACACATTTCTGCCAACAAGATTAAAGCAGCCCATTCTGCCAATGCCTTTCTTGATCCACCAGGTTGTAGAGTACCGGTGTTGCTCTATGAAATACATTGATGTAAAGCTCAGAATCAGACAGTTAGTATACTGTGCTGATATGGTAAACTCGAGGCTGATGCTGGAGAAGGCATAGACTACAATATACAGAGCCTCTTGTACTTGAAAGGAAATCAAATATGATAATAATGATCATCATGTGGATAAGGATAATTATCACCATCATGTAGAAAACTCACCAAGAGCATGGAACCAGTTATGACAACTTCCTATAACATCTGTCCTCATGCATTCCATGTTTAGTTTCAGTAGGCATGGGACATCCTGATTCCAATAAGAAGGGAACAAGCTTAATGCTCCCTCCCTCCCTCTGGGCCCCACCATCTTCGCCCAGAGAAGAAGAAATTGCTGCCGGTTGCGGGCAATGAGAAGCCATATTAACCCTCCCTCCGGGCCCCCACCACCTTCACCTGGAGGTCGATAAAAGGCTGCTAGCCACAGACAGCAAAAGGATACTCCTGCCCCCCCCTCTTGGCCCTGCCATCTTCACCCAGAGGAGAAGAAATTGCTGCGGGCAGTGGAAGGACTCTGTATGTAAGATATTTAACTGTACAGTAACATTGTATTGTTGGAGTATATTTCTACAGCGTATTGCCCTACTGTATCATTACATTGTATTGTTAGATTGTAATTTTTTAAATTGTATTGCCTATATTGCTTGATTATATTGCTATGTATTTGAATGTTATAATTAATTGACTGTTTGATTGGGTACTCATTGCAGATTCTGTTTGTTGAAATTGTGATGTGATGCCTATTAATTTCTAATTATATATTTGTCTGTAAACCGTCCTGAGTCAGGTTTTACCAAGTAGGGCAGTATATAACAACAGCAGCAGCAGCAGCAATAACAACAACAACAACAAGGTTTTGTTTTTTTGTTTTTTTTTTAAATTCATGTTAGAGTCATCACAAATCATATAACAGCATACAAAGCTAAAACCAACAAGAACTAGATGACATTCACTCAATATCAGGCCACATCAACAGCTTTTCCTCTTGCCAACATAAGGTCCTCCTCAGTGCACATATGAGTATCATATGAGTGATACTTTGTTCTTCTCCACATTCACACAGGCTACCATCTACAGGGAAACCCCACTTTCTCAGGTTAGCCCTGAGAATGCCCAGGTTAAAAAACTGGCATTTGAAGATATTCAAAATTAAATTTCTGAAAGGAAGGAAGACAGTTATTTTATTCCTTATTTGTACCGGCAGAATAACCAGAAAATATGGCTTTCTAAGAATTGGTCATGGATGGTGAAAAGTCTGCACTATTAAGTACCTGGTTGCAGAGTATTCTCTGAGTATTCTGTGTGTTCTCTACCTGGAAAACCCTATAAAGGGTCTCCAGAAGTCAGAACTAACTTGGCAGTACACAATACATGTAAGACTAGCACAATTACCTCCAGTGCGGTGTAGTGGATAGAGGTATGGGCTAGAAGTCAGGTGACATGGGTTCAATTTTCTGCTTAGTCATGACTACTCATTAGGTGGGTAGAACTGGTAAAACCAATACTTAAATATCTCACTGACTTTAAAAGTCTTATTAGGGTCACTATATGTCAGTTTTGACTTGACAGCACATAACAATAACATCCTGTAAAAACAAGTTATCATTCCAAGATCTTCCATCATGTTGTTCCATTTTTATTGTCAAGTAAAAGACAATCCTCATTTATATTGGTATGGTACATTTACTTTTCTAGATTTAACAATTATCTGAACTGGTGTCTGGGACCTGTTCACACTATCACTGGAGTGGTAACCAAGCTATATCTTTTGCTTCAGTGTAACTAGTATTGCTAACATCTGTATCTGAAGTTATATGAGAAGAATCCAGTTTTCTAATTAAATCGTCAAAATGTCCTGACAATAGAGTCATAATAAAACATTAATGTTTTAATTGAGAGAAGAAATTATGAAGAGGCAGTGGTTTTCATAGTTTAATTATTTTAGAGAAGTGAATTGAGAAGAAAGCTAACTTTGACCACATGGTATATTCCCTGCCCATCATAATTATCTAAGGTGTGGCAATTACCAAGTTTCTTGACATGCAAACACACAGAGAACCATTATTTTTGTGCTCTCAAACTACACAAACTAAAGAAAACCTAGGGCATTTTGATTTCTAGTACATTGTTTATATCCCGCTTTCTTCCCAAACTGGGATTAATTAATGCCTGTGAGCTCTAAAGAAATAAAAATGTAAATAGTTCATGCAAAATTATGGAAAAGGTGGGCCATGAATGAGACTGTTTTAGTAATCCTGTTGTCCTAGCAGCTTCACTGGATTCACTTGCCAGTGGGAAGCAAAAATGATTTTACTGTATAAAACATGGAAAGTTAAACAGGCATAGAATATCCCAAATGCTCTCATACTCGTTGTTTCTAAGGCCATAGGAATCCATGCCTCATTACTGCAACCAGGAGATTGTATGACAGTTGTCCCATGTCCGCTGATATTTTCATTTGTCTCACTTTGAATAACAATGTATTCCTATGGGAAGTGTCTGTAATTGCTTTTCAAGCCATTTCTCCCTGAAGGAAAAAAGGAGTTTGTGTGGAAGAAAACCTTAATGATTCTTTTCTGTTTCACATTGAATCATCCCACTGGTGGATTTTTTTTTTTTTTGCTTTCAATTAATTATCAAAAGCAGAATACTGTATATCCTTTACTCCACCACACTTCTGGGTCTCAATTTCCCAGGGTAAAACTTCTCTCATTGGTGTAATGTTTTCCCACATCTCATATTTCAAAGGTATCTCATTTTTATAATATTTAATCTGTTCTTATTCTCTTCTTTCCTTATCCTTCCTTCTTTTCCTCTTCCCCTGCTTTCTTTATGCTTGCTATAAAACCTTATCAGAAAGCCAGCTTCTATGGGATTTTAAAATAAATGAAATATATCTGTTGTGTTGCCTAACAAAGTCAGTGTTGCTTTCCAAACAAACTAGCAGAAGAGCACAATCACAAGTCTGAACGTTGCTAGAGCTGCAATGAATATTTAGTATCTTCCCATTACTGCAGGGAAAGTACATTTCAGGATTAATGGGAAACATAATTCTTCATCTCCGTGAAAGTGCCTCTTTGATTAAGTGTTCCCTTTTGTCAGTGCTGTCCAATCTGGTATATATGCAAGATATTTTGCGCTCCTCACCAATACGTAACTAACTAAATGCATCTAAATTCTGTGCTAACAAAGCTCCATTTCCCTTTATGCCATTGCTAACTAGCACTGTTAAGAACCTGTTCCCAAATGCCTGCCATGTGTCTACTCCTCTTGATCGTCTCTGTTGATTTTGTCTCCTCTCTCATTTTCTTTTTCTCTCTTTTTGAAACAATGAGAGACATATGGAGATGAGCAGACGTGGAATGCGTTATTACAATGCAAGCTGCCTGAGGCATTTTGGAAGATGTGGGGACTGGGTTATATCTATGGGCTCCCCTTCAATGAGAGTCAGGAGTTAGAGGAGCTGGCAGAATCAATTAGCACAGGGTTACCACAGTGGGCCTCTGCATCAATAAAGATGTCCCTTTCAGTATGAATGAGACATTTTGTACATGAGATGGATGGATTTTTAATTTTTAAAGTTGATATTGGTCAGGGTCATATTGATAAAGTTTTATTGTTGGACTGTGTTTTAATTGTTGTTTTTAGCACTGTGTTAGCTGCTCTGAGTCAATCATGAGGAAGGCAGAATATAAATATGACCAATAAATAAATAAATAAAGCAAGATTTAACAAAACCAGTGACTAGTCATTTTGGTCTGCATTGCTAACAAAACTTTGTTACTACAAAAGCTGTGGAATAGGTTAAGCACCTGGGAAGATTGCTTTTGAGGGAGGATTTTCCCAGAAGAGAAAAGAACACTGTGCAGTGGCTGCCTCTTCCTGCAAAAGCTGTAAAGCAGGGATTCTCAACCTGTGGTCCATGGGCCAGATGTGGCATGGCACCATTTTATGTGGCTCAATACCACCACCACCACACCAGGAAGTGCCATGTGGTGTAGTAAGGGCAAAATGGCCGTCCAGCCCCCGAAGCTGTCTGAGAGAGTGTGACCCGGCCCCCAGCTTTAAAAGGTTGAGAACTCATGCTATAAAGGAAGATAGGTGTCAGTCATTTCCCTTCCTTTTCAGCTTTCTTCCCTAGCTAAATGTATGTTGAGTTTAGAGTGGGAGGGAAAGTACTGTTGTATCCAGTGGTGGGTTGTTAAAATCACCGTTACCCCACCGTGATGTCATGGACATCGTGGGTGTAGCCAACATCACGACATCATGACATTGTGGGCAGAACAATAAATAAATAAAATAAAAATGTCTGTGCATGCATCAAACTTCCATTTTACGCATGCACAGTTCTTTCGTTTAGTGTGCATGCATCAAACCTCTATTTGAACATGCACATTAAAAAATAGAACTGTGCATGTGTTAAACAGAGGTTTGATGCATGCGTAATTCCGGACAGCCATTTTGGCTGCCTGGAAATACATTTTTGGAGGGGGTGGAGAGGCGATCAAACCGGTCACCCGGGGTTTTACCAACTCCCCGGCGACCCCTCCTGATGGGGTCCTACTGGTTCGGGCGAACCGGTCCGAACCGGTAACATCCCATCACTGGTTATATCCTTGCTACAACTTGCATTCTGCAGAAATTTCCACCATGTGTATCACTGCTGTTGCTGCCTTCTGCAAAACCCCAAAGGAATCCCCCTCCCCATCTATGTTTTACAGGGACAGAAGGGTATCTGTGTCTACAGATGTAGTTACAGACTCAGTCAGCATAGCCAGGATTCAGAGGCAAGAGTTATGATTCAACAACCTCTGGAGGACCATAGCTTTCCCCACTGATACTGTTCACCCACACCCACACATCCAATCCAATCCAATCCAAGGTGTCAGATGCTCAAACAAACATCCATATGTTAACTTGTTGCCAAAAGACAGGCAACAGTGGTGCCATTTAGAATTATAAGGAGAGGACATTCCACAAATAAGGAATTGCAGCTAGAAAAGCCATTCCTTGATCTTTCATACAGTGTGCCACTCCTGTGAGACAAGGGTAAATCTACTTCCTCCAGCAGATCCTAATGATCAGACAGCTACAGATCAGGATATTTTCATCTTCTTGGGTATTTATTTATTTATTTATTTATTTATTTATTAATCACATTTATATCCCACCCTCATCCAAAGACTCAGGGCGGCTTACAAAATTAAAAAAAAAAACACAACCACAATTAAAACACATTTAAGCACATTAAAAAGTTAATAAAAATAAAAGTTAAAAAGATTAAAAAGTTAAACAGATAACAGGGAGAGAGGTGGGGGTCAAAAGAGCCAGATGGCCGAACTGTCTGGCCAGCACCCCATACACGCTCCGCCAGCCAGGTCTTAACCCCTTTTTGAAGGGCAGCAGCTCTGTCTGGAGACACAACTCACATGGCAGGAGGTTCCATAGGGTTGGAGCAGACACAGAAAAGACTCTCCTTCTAGTGCTAGTGCTATGGGTCAGGTAGTTGCTAAAGGCAATGGTGACACTATCAAGGACAAAGCTGGAAACTCCTTGTTAAAATACTTCTGGAGTTAGTCTTGCTAGGGACACCTTACATAGCCAAGGTTAAGTCAATGTGAAGCCTGTTGGTAGTTTAAGTATAGAAGCTCATGATAGCTGGCATGAACAAATCTAAAAATGACTGCAAGCAGACCGAATTATCCTCATGTGTGGTAGGCACTGATATTCTAAAATGCTCACATATGAAAGGAGAATCTTTTGATAAACAGCTTCAATCAAAATAGACCAATATGCTTTCCTTCTGCCTTTTGGTAAACAAGTTTCATTTTTATCAGACAAAATGACAATTCTGAAAGAATCACTATGCCAATTGTGTGCTGTGTACAGCTTGTATATTGAAATTCAAAATGCAAATTAAGCTTGTTTTATTTTCCTCCCTTGTTCATTATGTAGTCAGCTAAAATTCATAGAGAATTTCATTATCCTATAACCAGAGTGTACAAATCCTTTTCCCTCTATAAACTTTCACTTATGTCCCCAAATCAGTTCAAATAAATCATATTTTAAAATCACTCAGAAAATAAGCATCATACTAATGAAAGAAAAGTATGCATAAACGGGGGATTGTGTAGCAGAGGAGAGACTTCACTTTTTCTGGCATTGTGTTATATGTAATGTAATGATCTCCTGCTGTTTTTTTTTTTTTTTTTATGAAATGAAAGTGAAGAAAGAATGAGACACAATAGTGTTCATAATTTGTTAAAAAAAACCTGTGCCTGTTTAATATAGACGAGACAAAAATCACAGCAATTATTCAAAAGCTTGGTACTGACCAACATTGGATATCTTTCTGCTAATGGCCTCAATAATGTTCAAAAAAAAAAAAAAGGAGAAAACTTGTGGTCGTTGTACAAAGTATGATGGCAAGGGTTGGCAGTGTTAAAGATATAATGCAACCCAGGGCATGCAAAGAGGACTAACGTAGTTACTGTACTTATGTGATAGGAATGACTCCCTTCTAGGAAATCTACTTGTTTGTCTGTATTTGACCAGTCAATTAGAAAAGTTCCTACTTTCTTGACACAGGATTTAGCGGACTCTAATTGTGTGTCTTGCAACTTTTTATTTGTTCTAGTCAGAACTATTTGTTTTCCTTCAAACAACCCACATGACTAAAGTGAAGAAACCATTTTATCTACTTTTTAACTAGGTCACCTGAATTTCCCTACCTGCACCGCTAGCCTATTAAGAACTTCTGAGCACATGTAGTGAGTGAGCAAATATTATTTTTCTTTATACTGTAATTTTGTCCGAGTAACCATTCTAGCATAGCAATTGGCTGGGGAGAATTATTATAATAGGAGAACTTGCAATGCAAAGTGTTGCCTCTAATCCCCAACCCAGATGGTACTGAAGGTCACTGAAAGATTAAGAAGAAACAGCAGGGTCACACGCCCCTGTCCAGCTCCTTCAACATATAATTGAGCAGGATGATCAAGACTGTCTCAGCTCCAATCCAAGGCCTGAAATCAAGACTATGGGTATCCTCCAAGAGCATTGGTGACTAGTCAGACACAATTTTCTCTATCACTATGCCCGGGAGTGGTACATTAGCACCAGGTTTAAAATTAATCAGGTCACCCATCACCAGGGAGGTACCATGAAAGCTTTAATATAACTTTTAAAACTACCAAACAATATTTTCTATGTGCAATGCTTAAATATTAAAAACGTTGTTTCTGTTTTATTGTGTGCTGTCAAGTCATCTCCAACGTATGTCAAACCTATGAATGAGAGATCTCCAAAACGCCCTATCCTCAACAGCCCTACTTAACTCCTGGAAGTTATAGCCTGTGGCTCCCCTTCGGGTATCAAAGTACAGCAGAACCTCAATTAACCAATTCATCTGTTAATTGAGGTTCTGCTGTACTTTGATACCCGAACGGGAGCCACAGGCTATAACTTCCAGGAGTTAAGTAGAGAAAACAGTGGCTGGTTAAAGGGTTTTGTTTTGTTTTGTTGCAATAGGAAAAAGTTTTTCTGGGTTTTCAGACATCAGCCTCTAGTGCCCAGCTCGGGGAATGTGCTGGACTCATCCCCAACTATCAACTGTTTGGTTTCACCCAGTGCATTGTTTTCAGTAGGCGCAGTGGTGGCTGGATGGGAGATGGTGGTGGCTGGATTTGCAGCCTCTGCCACTTTCCACAGTGGTGGTGGTGGAGACATTTTACCACATTTCCACTGTATTTTGTTAGCTAAAATGTGGGTGACAGGGGGAGCTTTGGATGGTTTCTGGCTTCCCAGTGTCAAACTAGGAAGTGAAAAAACCCATGTTGTAGCTAACAAAATGCAACAGAAATGCAACAAAAATGTTCACCCCACCCCACCCCCCACCATGGGAAGTGACAGAGGCTGCAAATCCAGCTGGAAAAATGACACAATTGAGCCCATCACCACCACGTTTTGGCACTCCACATTTTGGAACTTCCATTTCTCAAGCTGTGGAAAGGTAGGTAGCTGATCTTCATGTTTTTGCATGCTTTTTAATGTGTGTTTTTAGGACTTTTTTGGCTTGTTTACCGCCAAAATGGATTATTTGCTTTTCAGTGTATTTCTATGGGAAACTGCATTTCACATTACATATTTTTCATAGTACTAAAGGTCCTGTGGAATGCATTAATTCTGTTAACCAAGATTGCACTGTATATTGCATTTGTGCTTCCTCTTTTCCTGCTGCTTTGCACCTTTTCCACCATTATTGCCTTTTCCAGGGAATCTTGCCATTTCACACTTTGCTCAAAGTCGGACAATCTTAACTGTGTTATCAAAAAGTTGAAAATTGTATTTTTATATCTTATCTATTTTGAAATTTCTCCCAAATCTTGTATAACATCATGTTTTTCAGACAGACACTTCTTTGACCATTCCTTTTGTAAGTTCTTTTCATTAGATAGAAATAATGAACTTTTGATTGTACTGAAATTGGTACTGCATTCAAGTATTGATTTATTGGGTACAGATTCCTCAGGAGTCGTGCAGAACACGAAACAAGGTGTTGAAATTAAAGTTCAGTGCCCTTTTCCTACTCTCTTCACATTGAGCTACAAAATACAGTAATACCTCGAATAACGTTTACCTTGGATAACGCTAAAATTGCATAACATTAAGTAATCTGGGGAGGAGAATTGGATCAAATAACGTTAAGGTCCTATGGGATGTATCGGATAACAACTGCTAAAGCCTGTGCGGTTACAATGTATCTCTCTGGAGCTTTAACGTTATCCGATACATCCCATAGGATTTTAACATGCATCGGATAACACTAAAAATCGGATAACACCAAGACTTGTGGAACCAAGTCTTAGCGTTATCCGAGGTGTTACTGTATTCGGAAGTGGTTTCTGTGCAGTTCTAACAAGTGTTAGCTTGAATGTAACTACAGTGGTACCTCAATTAAAGAGCATAATGCATTCCATGGGATTGCTCTTTAAGTGAGTTGCCATTGTAAGTGACCAATTGTGACTTCTGGGGGGGGGGGATTGCGAACCCTGGTTTAGTTGTTAAGCAAGTTTTTGGTAGTTTTTAGTTGTTAAGCGAGGGCAACCATTCAGAGAAAATTCTACTCTTTAAGTGAGTTAAGTCTCTAAGTGAAACACTCTTTATGCGAGATTTTACTGTATCATGGTCTGTGAAATATCTTCTACCAACAAGACCTTCCCATACTTGCTACTACACAATAGCTATATTTGCAAGAATTTCTCCACCACATAACCAGGGAAATTATCAATTCTGGTGATGAAGCCATTAGTTTATTGACAGTGTGAGTGCATCTTTGTCTGGTTTCTCAACTGTGGCATTCTGCCTCAGGTGGCACTGGTAAAGGTCTAAAATTATAATAAAGTGGAATACATCCTTTTGCTAATATATTTTTTCATCATATTCAAGAGTGATTCTACCATAAGATGAACACTGAGCATACAAAATGAATCATTATTGATTCACAATGTATCCTTGTTGATATGTACTCAAATGAAATCTAGCTCCTAAGTCAACAGCCAATTACTAGTAGAAAAATCACCTAACTGAGGTGTACAGTTAGTTACAGTGAATTAATTCCTTCAGTTTTTAGTATTTCCTGCAAACCATATAAATTGGTTACTAAACCACAGGCTTTATAATATTTCATTTTGTGGATACCCAGAAAATGTGTTGAAGTAGCCATGCACAAAACACAAGCTTTGTTCTGAAATGTCTTTGCTTGGGATGATACAATTTGACAGGTTACAACTAGTATGTTCCAGATGATAAATAAAATAAAACTATGAAGGGAATTCTATTTTTTACTGTTGAGATGGAAGCCTACATTCAAGTATTGATTTATTGCCTGCAGGTTCCTCAGGGGTCATGCAGAACATGAAACAAGGTGTTGAAAGTGAAGTTCAGCACTTGTATGCAGTCCCTTTTGTGGTTACAATAAGGTGATGAAAATCTGCTGAAAAGTAACAAGCATTGACTTTTCAGAATAGTTTCATCTTTTTAATAAACTTACAATTGGAATGCCAATTGAAAGGTTTCCAAGGGCCGTTGACTTTTCCATGAACATATATGTGCTTTTTCATGCTCTAGCCATTCTTTTTCAGCCAATATTCTTTGTTGGCATCATCCATATTGATATGTGCAATTTGTTAATCATACAGTATAGC
Organism: Furcifer pardalis; assembly: GCA_030440675.1. NCBI lineage: Eukaryota > Metazoa > Chordata > Lepidosauria > Squamata > Chamaeleonidae > Furcifer > Furcifer pardalis. The sequence continues at coordinate 163,791,986 of CP126891.1, read as the reverse complement.
CAAGCAAAAAACCCCTTAAATGTTTAGTGATCCATAATTAGAGTTATGGGGTACTTGCCCTTTTTCTCTGCAAAACTCTGCTTTTGTGTCACTGGACTCAGATAATCAGATAAACTTCAGAGTGCTTCAGGCATCCCTGCCTTCTGAAACAGTGGGTGCAAATAAAATTCACATCTGAATTGATGAATGTTACACATTTTTGCAATGCCCGCCTGGCAGTCTAGCTCAGAAGATGGAGGGCAGGATAACATTTCAGTTGTGGGATCGGCAACAAAATTGCTCATGGCCCCAGCAGGCAGTCAATACCAAAACAGATGGAAGGCAAGACTCCCCCTTCTAAAGATAACTCATCCATTGCAGAGTACTGGGCACATGATAGCTTGACAGCTAAGACATAGTGCTCAACTCCATCAAGGATGTACCAGTTGTAGAAATTTCTTTCTTCCACCATCAAGAGTGGCTGTAAATAATTGAAGGGAGTTGTCCGTATCACAAGTAGATAATGCCTCCTCTAAAGTTCTGCCACTCAGTAGCAGGGGGAATCACACTGATAGTGGACACTTGATTTGTAAGACTTTTTTTTTTTTTTGGTGAAGTTTCTCATCCAGTCACAGGCCAAATGGATCAACCCTTGTAATTTTGCTGGTAATTTGCAACCACAAATCATGCAACTATGAGCACAAGAGCTCAGTGAACCACATGTGTTCCCAATTTGCCCAAAAGGTGAGGTTCACAAGTTCAGTTGACAGTTTAGAAAGCCTACAAGTGGAGGTAGCCCTAATAAAAGGTTCTAGCCCAATTTGGCTCCATCAGGTTGTGAATTTGTATACAGTAAAACCTCAAGTTACAAATACTTCTACTTATGAAAAACTCGAGATACGAAAGGAAATCCTAGAAAAGTAATGCTTTGAGATACTTTTTTCTTCCAAAATAGAAAATATTTTGTGGTATTCTGATGCTTCCCACAGTGGTGGGAGGCTGTCTGGAGCATTTCTGCTCCATTTTTGGAATTTTTCATCATGTTTTGGCACCGACAGAAGCTCTCAACACAACCAGGAAGTGCCAAAAATCCCCCCTTCCTCAAAACAGCTGATAGTCGGGAAATAGTCCTGCAATTACCAGAGCTGGTCACTAGATGGTGGTGTCAGAAATGTGCCAAATATGCATTGAAATGCATTGAAAACCTTCCTGAGCTTAGGAAAAAAAATGTGTGTGTGTGTGTATGTGGAGGGAATCATCTGTTCAAAACTCTTTCTAAAGTGTACTTTGAAATTCACCATGTTTTCACCACTTTAGAAAGCATTTTGAACAGAAAAATATTATTTCACTTTTTTCTGAACTCTGAAATTCATTATTTGATTTTCAATGCATTCCTAAGGGAAATTGTGTTTTGAAGTATGAATTTTTCAAGATATGAAAAACCTCAAAGAATGAATTAATTTCGTATCTCAAGTTTGCACTGTATTTGATGGGATTGGAGATAGCAAAATGTGACATTAAGTTAGACTTTCACCTCTTGCCTGCACATCCTGACATCATTGAGTAGTTAGGTTTTTCTTTTGATGACCTGTTTTATGTAGATTTGGCATTCCCAATGGTTTGTTCTATCTCATATTCAACATTTGAGAAATGACTTTTCAGAGTGAGCTTCAAGAGTCATCTGATCAATTGCCCATTATCTATATGATTATCTTTTTTTCCCCTGAGAGGTATGATTCTAGTTGTGGTCAGTTGCTTTCTGCCATTTTCTGCCTGACAAGGAACCTGGAGGTTCCCCTGGAAGGTGAGAAAACAGTAGGTCCTAGTACCTAGCTCATACACTTAGGCATCAAAATTGATGCAGTGTCAAAGATGTGCAAGGTCCCAGAAGAAAAGCTGGTGACCTTGCATGTGTAACTTGTTCATTTCTGGGTCTGCAAGAAATTTTCCTTTAAGGAGCTTTAAAGGCTTGTTGGCCATTTGAACTTTCCATGTGTCATGAAACGACATCTTTTTCCTAATGTTCTCAAAGCTTGGAGAGGTTGTAGTTTTAGCTAGGCCTCAAAAATCCTTTTGTCTCTCTGTCTCACAGACTACGTGTCACGAGACAGTTTGTTTTCACGTCAGTGTTCCTGTGCTCTTATCTCTCTAGCTCCATGTTTTGACTCCACTGACTCTACATGTGTGTCAACAATCTTTGTTGTGAGAAAATTTTCCTTTGTTCCCTGATTGGCCAAGGGTAACCTACCTGACTGGTGAATCTCCATTTTGGAGAGAAGTTAGTTAGTTCGTTTTTGGATCTCAATGGCTTAAGACCTTGGCTTGGGGGACTATTCCTTTTCTTCTCACCATGATTACCTAACGTGGACTGTTAACTGGACTGATCTATGTTATTGACCTTATATCTACATTTTTCCATGGACTATGCTTTAATAACCTGAACAATAAAGCAGATGTTTTTTCTCTGAAGATTGTTTCTTTCATCATTAGCACACACACAGGGCCTCACTACCAAGACCTCCCTTGTTTTGCTCTATTGCTTGAGCATAGTAATAGTTACTTTTTAAAGCAGCCTGGCTCTCTCAGCCGTGGAAGGTAAGGGTTAAAAGTTCCAGGAATGAGGCAAGGCCTCAGGAACACTAAGGGAGGGGCCCTTACAGAGACTGCTGGTGTCTGACAGCATGTAAGATCAAAGGCAAGGCTTTTCTAAGGCAATCATGTCTGGTTTAACATAGTAACATAGTAGGAGATGGGTTATGGCAGAAATAAAAATTCTGTTTAATGGGATTTCATTTTAGAGAAAGAAGATGTAATCGGATGCAAACTTTCAGGTGAGGGTTTAGTGCACATTGTGGCACAAATTTTAAACCCAACCATGTGTCTTACCTCTTTATTTGTTGAGTTGAGGGGAAAATATATAGTGCAAACATCAACTCTATTGCTGAAAACAAATCTCTTGCTTAGTTCTGTCTAGTACCCTGTCTTTGTTTTTTATCACTCTTTGTCTTCATGAGTGATTAATCTCATACTTCTGGCTGGTCATTGTTTGGATTAACCTTGTACATTTAACCTGATAATGATTTGTAGACTGATCCTAGCTTGAAAAGTGATATGTTTTGCTTGCATGCTTCTCTGTATATTGCCCCATCCTTCCTTGGACTTTCTCTTTATCCCATTCAGAGACACACCCTTTTAATAAGTATTTTATGGTTTGCCAGGTATTTATATAATCAAATAAAAACAATTGCTCTTAGGATGACACTGATTCACATATGCATTCAGATAGCACGATTCTTAACCTCCTGGTTGGCTTTCTAAAGAATTTGCACAACTAGTGTCCAACAAGGGCAGTGGCTCAAGTGGCTAAGATGCTGACTGGAAGGTGGCAGGTCAACAGTTTGATACCCAGATACTGCAGGACAGAATGAGCTCCTGCCAGTCTAGCAGTTCAAAAGCAAGTAATTGCAAGTAGATAAATAGGGACCACTTTGGTGTGAAGGCAAACAGCATTCTGTGCACTCTGATGTCTAGTCATGCCTGCCACATGACTACAGAAACATCAGCAGAAGCAGACAGCACTGGCTCACTGGCTTTGAAACAGAGATGAGTACTGAACCCTAGAGTCAGATATGACTGGCTTGTGAGCAAGGGTGACAGTTACCTTTACCTAGTGACCAACAGCATTTGAGGCACTAGTCCCATATATATAGTGCCTCAAATAGTGCCTCTCTCTCTCTTTCTCTCTGGTCTCCCATTTTCTTTAGCCTCACCCACAACTATGACCAGTCACTCAGAACTTTCCCAAATTGCAATTTGATTTGATTTATTCGATTTATATGCTGCCCTACTTGGTGAAACCAACTCAGGGCGGCTCACAACATACAATCGAATACAATATAACAGTTCAATACAATATCATAATATCATAAAATACAGTACAACAAAATAAATATAAACACAGTGTAATCCACAATACAATTCACAATATGATCCACAATACAATCCACAATATAAAACAATTAGAAACATTACCAAAAGTCTTGCTGCTCCTGCGGCTCTTAAGCCCCTTTCCAGCAGAGCCTCCGGGAGCAGGTGGTGGTAGTTCCGGGGCTGGGTGTGGCAGCGGCCTCTTCCCGTAGGTGTTCTCGGTGGCAGCGGGGCGCAAAGGTGCCTCTGGATGAGCACAAATGTCCTGCTGGGAGAGTCCTGCCATTGCTGCGGCTTTTAAGCCCCTTCCCAGCAGAGCCTCCGGGAGCAGGTGGAGGTAGTTCCGGGGCTGGGCACAGCGGTGGCTTCTTCCCCCCGCCGCAGGTGTTCTCGTTGGTGACGGGGCACAAATGTCCTGCCGGGAGAGTCCTGCCGCTGCAATTCATTCATTAGGCTGAGAATGGTCCCACATTCCTACTTTGCAATCTCCCTTGTTGTCCATATATCTTGATCTGAAAAAGTCAAAGTGGACCTCATGGTGCCAGAACCATTGTGATATATGTGTATACATAGGGAGGTGTTAAACCTTGACTTGAATCCTGTACAAGGAAATGAAAATGATTGCACAATAAAATACAGGTTCTCACACACCCCAGTCTTCTTGCAGAAGCCTTCCAATAGAGCCCAATTTTTTTTAACATCTGCTGAACTGCACTTGGTTTGGTATATCTCAAGTTTGTGAAAACTTCAGATAAGGAAAAAGCTGTTACTGTCTTTCACTAAATCTTTGAATCAAGAGACACTCTCTGTATTAATAGAAATTATTCACTTCATGGACACCAAGCTCCAGCTAAAATCAATGAAAGGTTCATTGCATATCTCTCAAAGTCTCAATATTACCCAGAAGAGGCTAAGCTAAACCAATGGATAGCAAAACCAAAACACTTTGCCAACAAGATAAATGCTGAAGATTGCCTCCCACCAGGGCAAGATTCTCTCTGGACCATCCATAGGTCACTTAATAGACTTTGAAATGAAGTAGAAATAGCCATGCATAATCAAGTAAAATGGGGCCATTTAGATACAAGACAAATATTCTATGAATGTTGGAAAATACATTTGATGGAGCATTAATCAGCATACAACTTATTGCCATCATACAGGCTCAAAAGAGGATCTAGTAAATGGCCAAGATACCATTATTGAAGTAGCCTTTTTCTGACCAAAAAGGGCCTACACATTTTACATTTATTAGAACTTTATCTATATTACATATATTGACCATAATTATAAAGTGTGCAATGTTCTGATATGAATGAAGAAAGATTTAATTTTTGACCTTTTCCATCTCATGTATTGAGTTAGAGCTGGTGTTCTCAACCTATGGCCCATGGGTCAGATCCAGCCTGCAGTGCCATTCCATATGGCCTCCTCCTCCTCTGCCACCTCCACCACTGTCACCACCATCATTTTCCCCTCCACCTGGCCTGGTGTATCCCTTATGCCATTCCATAGCAGGGTAAATGTTGTAAGAAGGCTTACAACATCCACCCTGGTATGGATTGGCATTAGTTACACACCAAGCCAGGTGGAGGTGAAAGGATGTTAGTGATGGCAACAGAAGCACACAAGGCCAGCCACAGCCTTCCCAGGTGCTGTTCTGACTGAGCATGGGCAAGGACAGGCAGGACCCCACCTTCCCCCATGGCAGGCTGGTAAGCAGGGAAGCAGTGGCAGCAGAGTGTTTTTTGGGCTGGATTGGTAGCAAGGTGTATGTGTTTGCAATGGCAGTGGCAGCATGTGTGGGAGACTGTTGGCAGTGGCAGCATGGAGGGAAGTGTTGGTGGGCCAGACTGGTGGCATAGGGGGGAGTATTGGTGGCAGAAGGTGTGTTTTCAGCAGTGGTGGTGGTGTGTGTGGAGTGTGGTGGTGTTAGCATTGGTGTCAGCATTGTGGTGGGGAGTGTTTTTGTGCTGGACTGGTGTTTTGTGTGGGGAGTGTTTGTGGTGGTATCAGCAGCATGGGGGGAGTGTTTGTGGGAGTGGTGTGAGGGGAGTGTTTGCAGTAACAGTGGGGTGTGTGTGGGGGAGTATTGGCAGCTGCAGCAGCACAGGGGGAAATGTTGGCGGGCTGGACTGGTGGCATGTGGGGGAGTGGCGGCAGCGGCAATGGGAATGGTGGGGGCTTGGAGTGGTCCTGCTGCCATCACCATAACCATCACCTTTGGCATCGGCATCGGCATCGGCATCGGCATCGGCATCGGCATCGGCATCGGCATCGGCATCGGCATCGGCATCGGCATCGGCATCGGCATCGGCATCGGTGGTGGAATCACTCCACCCTCTGCTGCCACCGCCAAAGGGGGTGGCACGGGGAGGGACACCATTCCAGCACACAAATAGTCTGAGTGGGCATGATCTGACTTCCAGCTTAAAAAGGTTGAGAAGCCCTGAATTGGAGACTCCAGCACAAGCTCTCATAATCCTTCCCTCACTTAAGTTAGCTAGGATTATCCCAGGGCCATTCCACTCACAAGGTCTCACTTCTGACTAAATGCATTTCAAACATTCAATTTGAGAAGATTAGGACATGCCATGTTTAGGATTGTAATTGAAGGGAATATTACAATTGTCAATGAAGAGAGGTATAATAGAAATATTTTCTCACATGGGTGTGCCGCTCTGGAGTCCTGAGATGAGGTTTAAGTGGCTGTATTTGATAATACAAACCATACACCAGCTTTTACCCAAATAGATAACTCCATTCAAGAAAAGTCATTCCCATTGTGATATTCTAGGTCAGAGCTAATGTACATCTTGATGTGATAATTGCAAATATAACAGACAGCACATTTGACATCAATGCTCCCTTCACAGATTTGATAATAGAGTGAGTTTCTCTATCTTATGAATGTGCTGGCTATCAATAGAAGGCAAGCTGGGGCATGTGCTTGTCACTTACTAATAGCAATATGAAATGGCTGTATGGATGAGTCCTGAGCATGTCTCAAAAGATGTACCTTTACTAAGAACACATGCAATATTTCACCTTATAGTCTCCTGCTGTAGGAGAGACAAACTAATACATTTCCTTCTGAGCTCAGTGGGTGACATCTGTTGATCAGAAATGTTAAGATTGCTTTCTACAAGACTTTGGCTGCTGCTCTTCCAACTGTATTTTAAAGAGTTTGTTCTACCTGGCCATGAGAGATATGGGATTTTTTGACATATAAAATGGTTACGCACATTAGGAGAACAGCCACTTTGCTATTTCTCTGTAATGATATGACACTCCTTTAATTAGGCTGGAAATGGCACTTGTAAAATGCACTCTCAGAATTTGAGGAGAGCTTGGTTTATTCTGAGCCCCATTTCGAATCCAACTCATATTTCCATTCTTCTTCTTCTGTGTCTAGGCCAGATGTGAAACTGCCAAAATGAAGGCACCATTTGGTGAGTTCACCCTGCAGTTCCTTTCACCTGATCTGCTGGGAGAAAGATTAGCCAGCAACACAAGGTTGCCGCTACCAAGGTACACCGATTGTGGTTCAAAAATACCACAATCTTCAAGGAGGCTCTTTATCTGTATCTCATATTCCCACTGATACAATTGAAAAGAGTGTTTATTAGAAGTCCATCCACCCGGCTAAAATTTAGCAGTGTTAAAGCACATAAACTCTGCTGCTTATTGTACTGTTTGTTTAATCAGGGTGTTTAGAAGAATAAACATTTCCATAAAGTGTGAGAAGGATCATTAAGCATTGTAGAGAGCACACGATTGCTGTGCTAATAATTAAGAAAAATTCTTAAATGTTTTTGCCATTAGGGATGAGTATAATTGCATTTATCTCACAGTAAGCCACTGAAGGAAAAAAAAATCATGTATTTAATGGCACAATGAACAAGGGAACTATGTTTTGGGATTAAAAATCACATGTTTATTACTGAAGAGAACTGTCTTTTATTTGTCCATTGGAAGGTTTTGCTTTGTTTTCACATTTGAATCTATAATGGAAGCAGCAATGGTAGTTGGAACAGTCTTTTCAATGACTTTAAGAGGGCCTTTCAAACTTTTCCAAGGCAAAAAAACAATTGAAGTTGATTTCGATAGTACAGTAGTTGAGATTTTGAGCTTGAAATGGGAGAACAGGCTGTTTGTGGCCCATTTGTTTTGTTGTCTCCAACTTCCATTATGCCTCCAACAGGGTATTTGGGGATCTGTTGTCCAAACAAGAAATGGTTTTCATCTCTGAATCAAGATTTGGAATGTAGCTGTGATGCCAACATCTTCTTTTATGATTGCTCTGTTCATGCTCTACCTCTGGGTTGCTACTGCCTGCCTGTCAAGTGACCTTGATCCAGCATCATTCAGTGGAGTTTTAGTAGAAGAATAGCAGCCACCCACAGTTTTTGATGTCACCTTCTGGCTATTCAAGAATGATTTTTTCCAGAGCTTACTGGGGTAGGAGGGTGAGAGTAGTAGGTTTAGCTACCACAGAAGAGTCAAACGGTTAAAGAAAAATACAAGAAACTATCCATTGCTACTAATGTTGTAAAATTGCCCCCCTGAACCTGTTGGCATGGCAATAATATTGTATTCACTGACACTGGACATTAGTGGATGTTTTACTAACTAAAGTAATTGTCCTTTGCCACTAAGACATTGGTAAAATTCTTTTTCCAGCATCTGGCATTTGAGTCAAGTCCCCACCTACTTTTCCTGTTTTGCTCACTTGATTTTATTGTTCTCTATTTTCTCTCCTGACACCAACCATACAGGCATGGGAAGATATTGCTGCCAGATGGCAGAGATGTTATCCTACAATCACTGACTGTAATTACTGGTTGTAACTGTAAGATAATATGCCTTTTTTCTACTTAAATATTTATAGAATGATTTAGAAACACACACAGAGAGTGAACCAGCCACCATGAGAAAGGAGGTTGAATGTTCAGAGTTAGACCAGTGATGGGGAACTTTTTAGAGATCGAGTGCCCAAACTGCAACCCCAAACCCACTTATTTATCACAAAGTGCCAACATGGCAACAGGGGAGTGAGAAAACTCCCATTGGGCTGCTGGGCAGAGGGGCTGGCCAAACTCTATGTTGGGGGAGGGAGGAATCACTCCCATTGGGCTGCTGGGCAGAGGGGCAGGGTAAAATCTGTGCTGAGGCAACTGCATGGGTGCCCACAGAGAGGGCTCTATGTGCCACCTCTGCCACCACTGACTTAAGCTAATTTCTTATGCTTTCTCTGCTACTCTTGTAGTTTTGTTATTCATCTCACACACTGCTAACTATATAGATGAATAAAAACCAAAATGCTCCAAAAACCCTTTCAAAATTTCTTATTAGCTAATGCCACCATTATAACCTAGAAAATCATTAAGACACCCAGATTACTTAGAAGCAGGTGGATATAACAGTCCATAGATACCAAGAACATATCAAGTCATAGGTTTCTTCATGTTTGGGATGGGGAAAACCTGATATAAAAACATTTCAGAAGCATGAAATAGTTGATTGAATTTTCTCAACTTATTAGTTTGTGAAAAGCTAACTTTCAGGTGAGGCTGTTATCCCATTTTAATGCAGGTTGCCTGCTGCATCAATAGGGGATACATTATGAGACTCATGGATACCTGAAACCACTGATATATATGGGATAGGCAAAATAAATCAGGATCTTTTTCTAACATGCCAGTAAGAATAAACTGAGCCAAAGCATTCTTATCCAGCTTCAAAATGCAACTCAAATAGCATTCTATACTAGAGGGGGGAGGGCTCTTGGCAGTAGCCAAGAGGCTGGCCTTGAGAAGGGGCAGGCATTAAAATGCAGCTCAATAGACTTGTCTCCAAAGCAAACAAGTTTACAATAGCATCTTCTGCCACATCGCTGCCTCCCTTCAGATGGGAGGGAGGAAGCTCCACCTCTCTTGAAACAGTGAGGTGACAGGATCTTTGGAACAGGCATTCTAGACAGAAAATTCCGTGTCAATGTAGTGTGCTTCTTTTCAATCCATTACTATCTCTCCCTCCACAAAAATAACCTGAGATGATTCTATTCCTGCTCTTAAACATCTTCAGATAGATATCACTTTGCTTCCCTGCTGCTAAGCGAATCACTTTCAATCTGAAGTGAGCAAAGTGCTCTTCAGTAGAGCAGACATCAATCCACACTTGGGAGCTACTGAGAATAGGATTACAGCCAACACCAGATGTGTTGATCAATAGAATTAGGTTCTTCATTTATCCTCGCTACTCATTGGTACAATGCTCTCACTCTGAAATGGTTTCGTAGCAAAGATAATTCTATGCAGACTTCAAGGGAAGGGGCTGTCAATGGAGAGTGGAAAACTACTTATTCCACACTTCATTAAATAGAGTACTATATTTTCCATTAGATGACAAGTAGCCAAATACAATATACTAATTTATTACCTTTCAGTAATGTTCACAAATTAGAAATCTTATTTGTCACATTTGTATCCGTCTCAGCACTGTTCCTGTAGTAAGGTAGTGAGGCAACTTCTTTGGAGTAGCTGTGACAATTCCTTAAACATTCCTGGTTCCTTTGGGCATTCCTCTTGAAAGACAGAGTAGTCTGTGTTATGTTGTCTGACAAGAAACTCATCAGTTAGTCTAGGTACTGCGAAGGACACTAGCCCATTGGTAATTTTGAGGTGAGACTAAAATACCTGTTTAGTGTGTTTATGTGCATGGAGGGAACTTCTGTGCTTATTTTGAGTACATCTCAAGGAGAAAACATACATGGCATCCATAAGTACTTCTTTTCTAATAAGCATATCTGAGAAATTGCTTATTCTCTGGAAACAAATCCATTTTACATTTTACCTTTAAATATTCTCTTCTATTGGTATCTGGTGGCCACCATACCCTAACCACAACGTCTTAGTTTAGTTTATGTAGTAAACTACATGGGATTCTGACCAGCAGAATCATGACACAAGATTTGTGGGGTGCTAGCTGGGTACTTCGGAGTTTTCCGCTCCTCTCCTCCTCCTCTCTCTTTCTGATCTCCTTCTCTCAGTAGCTCTTTTTATTAACAGTTTCACACAAGCATATAGCATATGGCAATGCAATTACATGATCCATCATCTTTCACCGTACTGCCACGCTATGCTCCTCAGGTTGACGGGTAGACAATGCCTAATATATGATGTAGCCTTGCATCTATATCTTTACAATATCAAGATGGAAATGTTCCTAGATCATAGGTTCAGGATAGTCCAAGAACAGGAACATTTTCACCATCATAGGGAATGAACAACCTGTGTTAGTGGTCACACATGATTGTTTCCCACAAACAGCCTGACCTAATCACATGGTTACAACAAGCTTAGTTTATTATTAATTGATTAGTCATGAGACCTTATCAATTAAATTAGATAAAATTTAAAATTAAATAAACACAATACAACACAATGCATAGAATGGTACCAAAGAGAGATATAGACAAAAATGCAACAATAAAATTCCTACAATACATATGTGATAATTCAACAGATCTAAGATCAGGTAATAGAATCTCCCTTATAGGATACCCCAATTTGTTCAATATATTGGGTTCTTATAACCGCTGCCTCTAACCACAATGTTTCAGAACAATGTGTTTTGGGAAAATGTGGCAGATACAACGGAATAGTCATCTTGCCAGCAATGGGTGCATGAATCAGGCTGTTTCAGATATCTGTCAATTTGCATGTGTTCAGTCATAAATCCACACCATTAGATGTTAATGTCAACTGCATTTTTAATGAAAATGCATGAACATTGTATTTTTACACATAATTTCCCCTGATCAACTCTTCCAGGGCTTCTAGACTCTAATCATCTTGTGCATATTGTCTCCTAAACAAAAACATATTTGCATGGAGGGTTTGTTTGTTTGGGTTTTGTTTGTTTGTTTGTTTGTTTGTCCAACAACTGAATGAGCTGGCCTTTCTAGTTACACAGACTTTGGGGAAGCTGACTGGCTCCTTAGTAACAGGCTTAGTAACAGCGGTTGTTTCAACAAGATAATTTGTTATTTTGTATGGTTTAATGGTTTAATGTGTTTTAGTTTTATATCTTTATTAATATTTTACAAGCTGTCTTAGGTCCCATCTTGTTAAAAAAATGGGATAGAAAATAGGTAGAAACTGTTTTTGCGGGGGGTGGGGGAATGCAAAATCCAGCAAAGAGAGCTGAAGAGCAAAACATATATAGTTTATGGAAGTTCCTTTCAATGGCAAAGCAAATGGACTTGCCCATACTCCTATTGCCAAGAAATATGCTGCTTAATATTGATGATATCTATACAAATATACAGTAATCGTCCCCATTGCTGCCCTCCACCTAGTTTCAAAAATGCAATATAACAGTTCCAAAGAGGAGAAAGAAAGAGTGAAATTAGTTACTTTTGGGTCTAGTAATTCCTCCCATTGGTTTCAGCTGTATTCTTTTGCCTTGTCATCCTTAACAGAATATCTTAATTTAATTTAATTTAATTTTTTCATTATATGCAAAAAATATGTACCATTTGGCATATTCAAGTGAATATGCCCATTGGGAGGCTTGCCCATGATCTATATGAGACCACTGAATTCCCCCAGTTAGAGTTAACTTGAGCCATTAGGTACAAATGTTTTCATCTTTTATCAAAGAAAATAAATTAAAAGATGGATATGTCCTCTTCTCTTAGATTGATAACTGCAGAATCACATTTCTTATTAGCCTTTTTATAAGGGAGGATATGTTAAAGAGGACTAATGATGAACTGGTGAAGGAGTTATGAAGACAAAGAGGAACTGATGGAACACATGCATACAATGAAGAATGTTCTGTTATCTCCCTACAGCTTAACCACAATGTTTTTGATCATCTTATTGACGAGGTTCTGGCAAGAATCATCCATTAAGAGGCCTTTGGAAGTAATCTATAGCTAGAGGAATACAATATTATTTCCCTTCACAATGGCACATTAAAGACCAGGAAGCACTGAACTGCAGAGACTGCACATCAATAGATTCCTAAAATATGAATTAGCTACTAAGGTCATAGAAGAAGAATGGGAAGAAATACCTCTTTAATTAAATGGATCTCAGTGAAAGATGACCACTATCAATGTCAAACTGCCCTTGATTAAAGGCTTTCTAAGATGATGCAAGCCTAGAAGTAATCCCCCCCCCACCAGATTTTACATAAGATTTACATTGTAGTGAATATCTGCCACCACAGGCAGACTGTGGTGGCTTAGTGGTTAAGATGCTGAACTTGATGACTGGAAGGTAGGCAGGTCAGCAATTTGAGATCCAAGTACTGCACGATGGAGTGTGCTCCCACTTCTGTCCCAGCTCTTGTCAACCTAGAAAAAATTGCAAGTAGATAAATAGGTACCACTTTGGTGGGAAGATAAACAGCATTCTGTGCACGAAGGTGTCTAGTCATGCCTGCCATATGTCCATGAAAATGTCTGCAAACATAGACAGCTCTGGCTCTTTGGCTATAAACAAAGATAAGCACTGAACCCTAGAGTTGGATAGGACTGGCTTTCGAGCAAGGGTGACCTTTAACTTACTAAATAGCTGTAGTCTCCAATACAATGGATGAATGGAGATGTTCGTCTACATCTTGGCTGGACGAGCTTGACTTCAGATTGGAAACTTTGGTCAATAACTTGTTGCAAAATTATGCTAATGAAGCAAGAATGATTTCACCAAAATGGCAGATTGCTGGAAATTAAATACCCCCCCCCCTTTGAGTTTTAGATTGCATATGGCTCATGTGCAATGAGAGAGCGAGTTGCACAGAACCTGAATGTCCATGCTCAAATCTTTATGGAAATTGTATCACTTGTCAGTTCAACATTTTAGAACAAATTTATGAATCAGAAATTTAGCAAGAATACAGTCAAACCTCACATAAAGAGCATTTCGCTTAAAGAGTAAGTCGCTTAAAGAGCAGAATTTTCTCTGAATGTTTGTTTCGCTTAACAAATAAAACCAACCAAAAACTCGCTTAACAAATAAATTGGGGTTTGCAGTACCCCGCACAATCGGTCATTTACAATGGTGTTTCGCTTAAAGAGCAAACTCGCTTAAAGAGCAATCCTGTGGAATGCATTATGTTCTTTAAGCGAGGCACCACTGTATTGGAAATCCAATTTTTTTTTAAATGGCATATTGGTTTTTACTTTTTTAAAAAAACATATGAAGTTGTATATTTTTATATAATTCATTCCATAGCCAATTGGACACCACAAACTCATTGAAAAAATTAACCAAATTTACTTGTAGTTGACCCAATTAAAAATTTCAAAAAGTTGGAGGAAAGCAACTCCATTGCTTGCATGTTCTGCATGTTCAGTACATCTGTCTATGTTGGGGGTTGTGAGGGAGAATACCTGAAATATAGAATTTTGTTTCTGAAAACTGATTCAGCTCCCGCTGCTTAATTCCCATCCAAAGTCATAAAGCTCTTTTAGTGACATCATAATTACCTCCAAAGTAACAATTTTTGATGGCTCAAGCAGGTGGATTAGGATCGAAAGGTAGGATTAAGCAGCAGGTATAAAACTCCTAAGAAGCAAAGACCCTGTTTTCATGCAAATGTGCCAAATATAAAATGCAGAACTGATGGGGCTGTTTGGAGGTGGTGGGATAAGTAACTTTTAAAAAGTCAAATTTGTTATAATAAACAACAGGGCTTTCTTTGGCTTCAGAGGAGCTCAAGCTTTGCTCAAAATAGTCCCAGACTCCAGTCATGCTGCTTCATTACATTAGTATGACACTTCCTGAGTTTCCTGCAAAAAAGAGCTTATGATTTAAGATAATGTATTTGGTAATATTCAAAAGCTGTTAAAACATATTGACAACTGTGTGTGTGCATTGGGAGGCAAGATCTCTACAATTCAAATGTCAATATAAGTGCAAGATGTATTAGTTATGGGTATGGGAATCCTTGCTGTTTTCTTAACCACTACATAAGCCATTGGCATTGCAGAGATATTTTACCCTACCATGTATGTATTTCAATAATGTACAAATTAGTTTGTATGTGGTCCATGTCAGTTTTGTAGGAAGTCATTTAGTTACCTATGCTGCTCAATTTGTGTTCTATCTGTCATTTTTAAATAGAAAACAACACTCATGCAAATCCACAATTCTTTTGTCTACAACTTCCTATAGCACACACACATTTCATTTGTGTATAGCTTTCTCTAACACACACACACACGTGTGTGTTTGTACTCACATGCATCTCAGCATTTAGTCCTGATGGAATTGGGATTTTCTTCCCCTCCCTTTTGTGCTGAACCCGCCTAATCATCCACATTTTTCTATGACATTTTCAATAATAATACACATTTTTCTATGCAATCATTGGCAGGAGAATTGCATGGCAAAATTAAAGAAATGAAGAATAATAACTATGCTTTATTCTAGGAAGGTCAAATCCCTTCCTAGAATATAATTTGGTGCTTCAATTAATTAATCAAACAAGCAAGCAAGCAAACAGTACACACTACCATTCATCTTAAAATACTTTCCATGATATCACACCTAGAGGGTAACTAAATTATATCTTTGAAGCCCTCTGAAGGATTGATATATTTGAAGTGCTTTGGTTAAAATCCAACAGTGCATCTCAGCATTTTATCCTGATGGAATTGGGATTTTCTTCCCCTCCTTATTGTGCTGAACACCTCAATTTATAATAACAATATGCTGTTTAGTCAGTTTTCACTAATGGTGACCCTTTCCAGGCAAGGCCGCAGCCTCGGGGTGGCCAGGGGTGGCTTGGCCCACCCTGAGTTAGCAGTTTGCCCATCCTGGGAAAGCATGGTTTCCCATAGGAATGCATTGAAAAGAGGCTTTGTTGCCCATCCTGAAAAAATATTTGCCCATCCACATCTAGAATCCTGGCTATGGCCCTTTTTCCAGGGTTTTCTAGGTAGAAAGTACAAAGAGGTGCTTTACCATTCATTTCTCCTGGTACCATGCAGTTTGGCCAAGCCTACATGGGCTGGTTTTACCCCAGGGAAACACATTACTAAATGGAACTCACAACTCTCTGGTTCTGCTATTTGATACTTCCTATCCTGACACCATGATAACTTGTTATAAAGCACTGGTTCCCAATGTGGGGCACACACCCCACAGGGGTACCTCAATTCCCTGAAGCCTAAGTCAGTATATTAGCTGATCAGTGCTCTGGGGAATTGACTTAGGCTTCTAGGAACTAAAGTCCCAAATCCAAAGTTTGGGAAACACTGCTATAAAGAGTTTCACAGTCCTGCAGAATAGGTTTGCATAGTATACAGAGGGAATACAAAACAGAGGTAATCAACAGTCTAATAACAGCACACTATTGGATTGAGACTTAAATTACAATTTGGTTAGTATTTTATCTCCCAGTTAAACTTATCCACAATCTGCTCCAAATAGAAGTTCCCTTCTCAAAGATGTGCCAGATTGCTTTTGTTAATCCTTTTTTTTTACGTATTTCTATTACATTTATTTCACCCTTTTTATTACCAAATTTAGAGTGACCTATACAGCTGTCCACTCTCTCCTACTTAGCCACAATCTTCTACAGGTTAGGCTGACAATGGGTGAATAGCCCAAGGTCAACCAGGGCATTTCATGGAGGATTTATAAAATTTGCATCCCTCCAGTTTGAGACTGAAGCACTCTAAATCTACACAACAGTATTAAATGTTAGCTTTCCCATATTTTGGACTAAACAGAGAGGAAGACAATGTGATAAATCTGACTATTTGGTTTAATATTTCACTGGATTGCCATAGTAAATATCAAATATTTTACCTCTTGCCTTGTCTATAAGAAAAATGCTAACAAAGGTTAATCTACATTCATTTTCCTCCTTTCCATTCAGATCTTTTCCTAGGTGACAACTGGGATTCAGATTGCAGACCCTGAAACTTGAGCCTTGCCTTCATCTGATGTATTTCAAGATTAATTCTGCTTGCCAAGCCTGCTGGGGTTTCAGCCTGCCACAGTTTCAGCCAGTATTAACAATGTAAATGAGTGATCCTGCTGAAGAAAGATTATAGTATTTCCCTTCTGTGACTTGCACAGCTGAACCTGAAAAAGGTCTGTACATCATGTACTTGGTCATTAAACATTTCTCTCTCCCCACCCAAGCTACTTGCTCACCTGCAACTGCTTGCCAATGAGAAATAAAAGATTTTCCTTCTCTGTGTCAAGATTAAATGAAGCATCTATGGATAATTAACAGACTCTAAGGAACAAGCTGTATAACAAGGTAAATGCATATTCCTTGCAATTAATGTTTTTCATCTCCAATGGGAAGGTTTGCTCAGAGATGCATTCCTTAGCAAACAGACTTGTAAAATAAGGCCAAGTTTAGGAAGACTTCTGTCAGGTTACCAACCATTTTGCCCTGCTCTGGGGTCTCCCCACGCCCATTCCAGGGAATTCCATCTTTCAAGAAACTCCCTCAGGACTTCCCCAAAGCCACCCAGCAAATGATCTGGCCTGCTAATTCCAGCTAAAAACCTTAGCTGCAACTCCGCTCTGCTCCCATCCAAAACCATGGATGACCAATGGAGTAATTATACGATTAGGGAGATATTTTGGTAGTGTTATCTCTGTGTGTATATTTAGTATTACCTCTTACCCACAAAAGAGAGTAGTTACTGAAGCAAAATGTGGTTTATTAATTAGGTTTCTTAAGCATAGTCCATTAGCATAGTCCATAAAAAGCGTAGATAAAGTTTAGTTGCATAGGATCAGTCCAAAAGCAAAACATTAGGCCTAAATAATCATTATGAAACAAAAGAAAGAAGGGGGTGTCAGAGAATGAGATGGCTAGATGGTATTGTTGACACAATGGACACAGACCTGGGCAGGTTGAGGAGGATGGTGTGGGATAGGGGTGCCTGGTGTGCAATTGTCCACGGGGTAAAAAAGTATCAGACTCGACTATGTGACTAAACTACAACAACACAAAAAGAGCCTCATCAAAGATTGTGGCATTATTGAACCACAATTGTGTGTACCCTGGTAATGGCAACCTTGTGTCACCAGTTTATCTTTCTCACACTAGGTCAAGTGAAAGGAACTGCAGAATGAACTAACCAAAAGATGCCTTCATTTTGGCAGTTTCACATCTGGTGTCACGTACCAGCAGGCCCCTTCACGTCTGGAAAACCTCCTGTAAACCAAAACTAACCTACACAGGGCGGGCTGGACAGCAATAAGAACTTTTCAGCTGCTTATCAGCTACAAGGAGGTTTAATTGGGTAGCGTGTTCAAAGTTGTGTGTGAAATACAATGCTGCTCTTACCCTTTTAGTCCAATGAAGACAAGTTGTTCAGGAAAATGATGAAGATTTATTGATCAGTTTCATAAAGAATAAAAGTCAGTAGCAAAGGTCAGTCCAATAC
The DNA here is from genome assembly GCA_030440675.1 of Furcifer pardalis. Lineage (NCBI taxonomy): Eukaryota > Metazoa > Chordata > Lepidosauria > Squamata > Chamaeleonidae > Furcifer > Furcifer pardalis. The sequence goes on along the minus strand of CP126891.1, from coordinate 163,773,646 downwards.
AGTCCACAGGTAATCTAGGTAACCATTTTTAAGGAGCAAAAATGCATAGCTCCTAGGCAAAAGAATGTTAGCCCATAGGGATCCAGAAACAAAAGCTCTCTAATCAAAAACAGGTCTTAACTCATGGAGAAGCAGAGACGAACTCTCTCTTCTCTCCAAAATGGAGAATCTGCAATCAGGTGGTTTAGCTTTAGCCAATCAGGTAACAGAGAAAACTTTCTCAAAACAACACATTGTTTACACACGTGCACAAAGAGTGCACTGGCACTATCCAAAACATGGCTCTCAGCTAACTTAGAAAAGATGAGAAATACTGAAAAACATGCTGTCTGTGACACAGCCTTGAGGCTCAGAGAAGACAAAAGATTTGTTCTGAGGCCTATATGAAACTACTATTTAACCAAGCTTTGAGAGCATTAGGAAAAAGATGTCGTTTCCTGACATCTGGCCTAGACATGGAAGAAAAAGTCTTGGTCCTCTCAGATCAGATAGCCTTTCTTGGCTTAATTGGCTTCTGATGCATCAGTTATGAACAGTAATGCATTTCCTTCTGCACAACTCTTTGGAGTTTTTCAGTAAGTACAATCTTTTCCATCATGCACTTATTTTCCCATTTATTTCATCTTGGATGATCAGCTGTAACAATCTTCACATCTCATTATGTGATTGAAGTGTTGCAGCCTTCTACAATATTATGTGACACAATTTCCTAGTTTGAATTACATCACCATTGGTCAGTCACTTGATCCAAGAAATTCTTACCCATGTTATCAGTTCTTTTTTTTTTTACAGCTGTCTGTGTTTCCATGACATACAATAGAACCACAGATACATAGTGCTACACAATGTCCACTCCCAAAGCCAATTTCCAGTGTTAGTTGTTTATTGCATTCTTACACATTAGCTGTATATTACATTCTTCATCTTAAAAAAGCTGCTTCAGGCCATTTTAATTTTCATTTTTATTGCTTTCTTTGAAAGTATTGCCACTATAATTTGTGAGAGGGGAAAGAGGATTTTCTTCTTCCTTGCTACTGTTAAAAGGCTGAGAGGCAATACATTGCAACTATTTTTCTGGTACAAGCTATTTTAAATACAGATATGTTACTATAGGACTTTGATGATGCTGACAATTTACTTCTTTATGCTACACTTTGTTCAATGGCTATAGTCCTAGAGTTTCCTCATTATATCATTGCTCACTGTGGAGATTAAGACAAGTGCCACTTGCCCAAATGTTACCTAATTACCTTCATAGCTTACAACAGGAGTTCTCAGCCTTTTTAACCCCGGGACCGGGCCACACTCCCTCAAACACCTTCAGGGGCCAGATGGCCATTTTGCCCTTCCTATACCACATGCCACCTCCTGGTGTGGTGGAGGCACGGGGGCATGAAATGGTGCTATGGGACGCATCCAGTCCATGGGCCACAGGTTGAGAATGCCTAGCTTACAGTATTCTTTTAAATATATATATCATAAAATAAAATAAAATAAAATAAACAAAACAAAATAAAAAACACTTTAGCACTTACATGGCTACTATTCCAATTTTTTGTTAAAAAAAACATTAAAATTAATTTTCAAAACTACAAAAAATATTAAAAAAACACTTAACATACAATATTTAACAAAAGCCATAAAAAGAAAATAACAACAATGAAAAAAGGAACAATGCTATTAATGACAGGAAAAGAAAACAATAATAACAACAGCGTATAACATAATTGTTGTTGGGTGTTATTTTAATAGTAGCCATGTTAGTCTGTGGTTCAGGCATATCAGAAAACAAAACAAAATAAACAAAAAAAATAAAAATAAAATAAAAAACACTGTAGCACTTTAAAGACTAACCGCTATATTTTTATTATTAGCTTTTGTGGATCAAGTCCACTTCTTCATATGGTCTCCATATATTCCCAAAGTTATTTTCTCTTATTAACCCTTTTTTATAGTTTAATTCCCATGTTAACTTATCATTTAATGCAATTTGCCACATTTCTCTAAACAAGTCTTCTATTTTTAATAAGGAATCACTTTTCCAATTACTTGCAATACATTGTCTTGCTATGGTTAATATTATAGACAATAATTCCTTTTTATTCTTCTCTATATTCATGTTATCCACCTCAGTCAATAATGTGGCACCCGAATCCAGTTTGACGCTCACTAGGTCTCCCTGTTTCAAACACTAAATACCTTGAGTATTACACACTGATATCATTAGGGGTGTTAATCATGTATTGGTTTGTTGTTGTTCAGTTGCACAGTCGATTCCGACCCTCTGCGACCCCATGGACCACTGTCCACGAGGCACTCCTGTCCTCCACCATCCCCCTCAACTCGCTCAGCTTTGTGCCCATTGTCTCTGCAATACCATCTAGCCATCTCATCTTGGGCCGTCCCCTTCTTCTTTTGCCTTCGACCCTTCCAAGCATCAAGGCTTTCTCAAGTGAATCCTCTCTTCTCATTTGATGTCCAAAGTACTTTAGCTTCATCTTTATTATTTGACCTTCTAAGGAGCAGTCAGGGTTGATTTCTTCTAAGATTGACCTATTTGTTCTCCTCGCTGTCCAGGTGACTCTCAAAACTCTCCTCCAACACCACATCTCAAAGGCGTCTATTCTTCTGCTCTCAGCTTTCCTAATGGTCCAGCTCTCACAACCATACATTGCCACAGGGAATACCATTGCTTTGACTATGCAAATTTTTGTTATCTGTAAAAAAAAGCCAACACATTTTCTCACCACATATTATCTTCTCCTGTGGTTCAAGGCCACGTGAGAGCATTGAGGCTGTTCTACAGCACATGTTAGCTCCAAGAAAGATGACAAAAAAGAAAAAGATTAAAATATCTGATAAGTGACTGAAGTGAAAAGAAAGTGAACCTTTTTCTCCTCAACATGTGCAATGGATGTGCAATGGATCAGGTGAAAAGCATGGGATCACTGCTTTCTGTTCTTGAGCTAACATGTGACAAAATTTACATTTTCTTGCACCCTAGCACAATGGAGCACAGTACTTGTAGCAGTTGGTCTAACAGCTAAATAAAGAAGGCAAGGTTTTGTGTTTGCTCTGGAACTTGTTTCATTAGTAGTCGATGCACCATCCACAGGCACAGCAGTACTTTGCCTGCTATGCCCTCCACCCTGTGAAATTCTGAGGTTTGCAGTTTGGAAAGTGACTTAAAAGTATTTGCTGGAGAGTTAAATAAATATTTAATATTGATATTAAATATTTATGAACTCTCCACCAAATATTTTTAGATATATTTATAAATAACCAGAGGGTTCAATATTAAAAGTTGCAAAGTTCCCATCATATAGTTTTATTTACTTTATTTCTTTATTGTTTGAACAGAGTTCTATAGATACATGGAGAAACAGACACACAGGCAGGCAGGCAGGCAGATGGATGGATGCTTACATTTACATAAGTTCCAGGAAGCAGCACTATATTTCCACAGCTTTCCCACAAAACAGACCCTTCACATCACATTTCTCAACTAGCTACCTCACAGCTTTCAGTCTTAGGGCATGTTGAGACTGGGGAATTATTTGGGTCACTTTGAAAAGATTCTTTACTGTCTTCAGCTTTATCTCTTTGACGATCCTAGTGCCTTGTGTCCAGATTATAGATTTTAATTGTATTTACCAAGGATCCAGACATGGTTTTAAATTGCTCTTCCTTGTCCCTTTGTTCAAATAATGATACTCTGTTCTCAGCACCACTTCCCACTGTGAATGCCATTGAGAAATCAAGTTTAAGAGTTAAGCACTTCCTTGCTCAATATTCATTCATTCATTCATTCATTCATTCATTCATTCATTCATTCATTCTTTCATTCTTTCATTCATTCATTCATTCATTCTTTCTTTCTTTCTTTCTTTCTTTCTTTCTTTCTTTCTTTCTTTCTTTCAACTATGCCTTATCCCCATTCTATCCTGCACACTCACTCTCACACACAATCTCAAATTCCCACTTCTTTTTTTGTGTCTAGGCCACACATTAAACTACCAAAATGAAGTCACCTTATTATCCCCCCTTCCTTCTCCCTGTTTTTCCTTCCAACCACTCCACTGAATCTAAGCCATTCCTCAAAATCCCCCACCCACCCCACCTCTGGTAAGGGGTCTGCTTCTAGTTCCCTCAGAAGTGGAGCCCAGAGTGGTGGTGTTTGAGGGACAGCAGGTTGCTTGCTTAGATTATAAGCAGGGTGGTTGGAAGGAGAGAGTGACATGTGTGTATGAGGAATGGAAAGGAGGAATAAGGAGGGAGAAAGTTTAAAAGTTATCCAATGAAAACCTAAAACTCCAATATTTTATTTAAATGGATTTCCCCCCTGTTTAATAAAGAATAGTAACCTGAGGTTTTCCCTATTAAGTTTACATATATAGACATAGAACCTCCCATGCTACCTGGGATATTGAGGAGTAAGGGTTTTCAATCATGGGTGAGCATTTTGGCATCCTCTCAAATGATCTATACCACATTATTCCGGGGTGACCTCATTTCACTTGACACAAGGAGGGTGTCCAATTTATTGGAATTTTTGGAATCCTGTTGTTCTTCATGCACAGGATGTGACCAGCCAGTTTGAGTCTTCTGTGTGAAATGATATTATGGAGTGTGCACAAGGCACTTCTTCAAAGCACTTCCTCATTGTGAATATGATCAAAAGATTAGATATTTAAGATTCAGTGAAGGCAACTCTATTGGAAGTTGTCAGGACTCATATTTTTGCTGATGTTTTCCATGTCTTGCTGGCATAAATAGCTTTTGGAATCACAATGGAAATGAACAGCCTGAGCTTAATTTCCAATGAAATGGAAGACAAGGATCATATCTTGTTCATCTTCCATAAACAGCTGTAACCTTCTCAATGCAGCATTTCCATTGCTGAGCAGTGATTCAGACCCAGGTCTCTCAAGTCCTAATTTGTCAATCTATGTCAGGGGTTCCCAACCTACAGCCCATGTGATGGCCCTGGCCCATGGCACCAATTAATCCGGCCCATGGTAAGAACCCCGCTGCCACCACCAGAAGTGCCAAAAATGCAGCAGAAGCACCAAAAACGCTGCAAAAACATGCCAGAAGCGCCAAAAACACCATGAAAATGTGCTGAAAGTTCAGAAAATATGGCAAAACAGTCAAAAATGTGGCAAAAATGTGCCACCCTCGCTCCTGCCACCACAACCACTGGAATTGGTGGAAACAATGCTTCCAGCCCATACATCTGTCCAAGGGGGCATGGTCTGGCTTATGGCATGAAATGGTTGACCACCCCGATCTATGTATTTGACCACATTGAGTCTCAAAATAAACTCTTAAAGATTCCCTCCATGGTTCTGTAATACCAGATGTACATCTCACAAGATAGCACCCCCTCAATTGTTTCCATACACCCAATAGCTTTGCACATCCAAAAGAGATATTTTGCCCAGGGCTTTGGAACCACATTCAGTTGAATGTGTGTACCTAGCTCCTATAATTAGAAACATTGATGAGGCAGGACTCCCAGTTATGGGAGCTGAAACCTTCTTCAAGTTCAGTACAAAAATATCTGCATTATGAAAGAGTCATCGTAGTGCAGTCAGTAAACTGCTGTATTGCAACCAAAACTATGCTCATTGTCTCAGTTTAATCCTGATGGGGTCAAAGTCTGATTCTGCCTTCCATCCTTTTGAGGTCAGTAAAGTGAGTACCCAGCATGTTCAGGGCAAAACACTAATTACCTTGTGAGCTACCCAGAAAATCCACAAACATTATGGGGAGGCATATAAGTTTAATTGCTACTGCTGTTACTTCCAGTTGTGTGGAAGGTAACTGAGGGCAAAACTTTATCTATTTTGCTGAACATGTCATTTGGACTGTTGGTTAAAGAACCACACCGTTGGATCTGTAATAAGGTGTGTGGTGTGCTATCCATATAGATTGGAAATGAAACACAACTTTATTGCCATTCATTCCATTACAAATGGTATAGAGTAGACCAGGGGTTCCAAACCTTGGGCCCACTGCCACAGCCACAGCCAGAAGTGGAAGTGGGTGCTTTTACATCAGCAGTAAATGTGCCCACTTCTGCTTCCAAGGTGTGTAGTCCAGCCCACTCAGCTGTCCAGGGGACATGGTCAGGCCTGCGGCATAAAAAGTTTGGGAATCCCTGGAGTAGACAATGTACAGAATTGACCCATACATTAGTAATCCATTTATACTGTGGTAGTTTTACCAATGGACTGTCTAACTAGTGCAAAGATAAGTAAATCATTACCTTTCTTTAGATGCCAGGCAGTCAAGAGAAGCTTTTACAAGAATACATTTATTACGATAACATCATTTTAAATATGGAGCCAACTGTGAAGTTCTTGATGGACCTAATGAAAATTAAGAGTGAATCAACTCTAAAATGAGCTCAAACTCTTCCCCCACACCCTTCAAAGAATCAAATTGGATTAGATGATCCATTAAATGGTTTTGTCTGCTGTACAAATGCATCAGCCATGGGTTTATGGCTTCTGGCACACTTTGCTGTGGAAACTAATGAACACTCTGTAAAATGTTAATCAAAGTGAAGGTATGGATGGTAGGTATCTCTGTAATTTCCCACTCAAGAGTAAAACCTGAATAATTTCTTTGAAGAAAACTATTTCAGGCACCAGACTTGTACATATTTTGATTTATTCTTCAGCACACACACAAAATTACCAGGTTAACTGTGCACACAAAATACACATTTAATGGTATATGTTGTTATATAATAAATTAACTGGAACCATCACTTGTATTACAGACATTTTAAAAAGGGAGTAATGATTCAGCAAATGTCCATATAATGAGTAACAACAATGGGAATTATTTTCTTCTTGTAACAGGCAACAAGATGCAGAACTATAATACAAGGTGTGCAAGACACAACCCCAGTTCATATCAACTTCATTTCATTTGCCTACTTACTTTTATTAGTGTAATTCCAATGCAAATCCAATGGATGGGAAGGAAGACGTATCTGTGAAAATATTGGGGCATGTTCCATAATTCCTGATTTCAGCTATTGTATTTCTTTCAGATACTACTCTTTGGGTCTTAACTCCCCATAGCAATTAGCTGTGTCTGTGTTCAACTTCTTTTGCATTGCAAATCCCATTATCGTCATCATCGCCGCCGCCATTGCCGCCGACGCTGCCCCCGGCGTCGGCGTCGTTATCATCATCATCTCCTACTCCCTCCATTTTGAAATAATACAGTTGAGGGAAAAGTAAAATTGTTGAAAATCCTTCAAATTTTCAGTTCCTACCTCAGTGATGGTGAACCTTGGCACTACAGCTGTTCTTGGATTTCAATTCCCAGAAGCCCAAGTTCCCGTGAATCCACATGAATCCATACACGCAGTAAACCCATTTGTGTGGATTCACAGGGACTTGGGCTTTTAAGAATTCAAGTCTGAGGACAGCTGGAATGCCAGGAAATCCATTCTTGTCTATTCACAGGGACTTGGGTGTCTGGTAATTGAAGTCCAACAACAGCTGGAGTGCCAAGGTTCAACATCACTGCCCTAGCTCTATTTTGAACTGGGACAGCAACAACAGAGCTGTAGCTTGTGATTATTCAGCATATATAGGTCAGATCTCATGCAGCAAAATGTTCCCATTAGTACAGAACACTTTAATCAGTTTAATCAGCAGACTAATTGGTGGCACTAATTTTAATCAGTGCTGGCAAATTATAATTGGCAAGTCAAAGCTAAGCTTACGTTTGTTGGTTTTGGGAGAATATTTTGATTCAGGCATCTTAGTTTAAAATGGAAATCAGATAAAATCATAGTAGGTGCCTTCTAACATGAAGTGGTAAGTAATGGTAATGTTGGACTTAGGGTTATTGTTTTCTAAAGGTTGAAGATAGGAAGGGAGAGACTTTGACTGGAACAGTGAAGAGTAGTGGGAATATGCTCCCATCCTCTCAGCAAGAATAGGAAAAGTGTTGAGAGGTGCATTTATTTAAATGTTGATAGAAAATATTTGTATAAGCAGATCAGATTCTCTGGAATGAAGTTGGCTTTAAACTAAATGATCAGAGAGGCTGTTTGAGACAAGTGTAGCATACCATTATTTTAAAATGATATTTAAAGAATACCTGGGGTTCATCCTTGTACAGTATAAAAGGTTAGCACTTTTACTAAACCATGTATTTTCTTTCACTTTCAGAATACAATTCCTTCAAATGTCAGTTACATCATTAGCATTTAAAACAGATGTCAACTTTTTCCCTGGTGTCATCTGAAGTTCATAATGCTTCTTGGCAATTTTACATATAGGGCAACATTTTAAAAATCTTTAACTTAAAACATAGACATGCATGCACACATGTTTCCATGTTGCACACAGAGCCTTCTGATTTAGAAACATTTCCTGATTTTTCTGACATTAAAGATTTCTACATTTTATGTCTATATCTTGATATACTGTATATGCTAGAGTATAAGCCTAGTTTTTCAGTCCTAAAATGAAGTAAAAAATTGGACTCAGCTTATACTTGGGTCACTGAGTGTGATGGTAAAGGTAGCAGCGGCTAATAGCCTTCACCACCCACTTATCCCATCCTGACGTAAGCGCATCTCAATCGGCATGGAGAAAACTCCTTTCTGCTGCATCTCATTTTCATGTACCATATTTTGATTATTGAAACTCATTAGCAGCTGCTGCATTTGCCACTCTCAACTTATATTTGGGGCAATCTATTTTCCTGGTATCTCAGGTCAAAACCTCGGCTTATATTCAAGTTGCCTTATACTCGAGTATATATGGTACATTTTGTATTGTAGGGACAGGAAAAACAAACTCCACTGAGCTGCAGGCATATTAGGACTCGGGGGTGTTAGAGTACATTGAAAGTTACCAGGGAGATATTCTGTACTTTGGAAACATCCTCCCCCCTGCAATAATATTTCATTCTGTAGATAGTGATATAGCCATTGAATGTGGTTCTAGAAGTTATTTGTTTTTTCATATATTTATACTTACTGACTGACTGACTGACTGACTTACGGTGACTTAGTGAACTCTGAGATTCACAAGAAGCACAAAACACTTCATGACTTCCTCCTCAAAGGAAATAAAGTGATAAATTTACATCTCATATTACAGCGCTTCTCTGGCAGGAAGATACAATCTCTCCTACACATGGTAGACAGTATTCTTCTCTTAAATATAGCCTAAATTAGGATGCCACTGGTAGTGATTGAAGGGTAAAGCATCTAGACTGACTTAAATATGCACACACAAAACACTCAGTCACTTTCTCACTGTGAATAACTGTCATGGCTCAGTTCAATTATGGCCAGCCTTGGCAATACAGGTGTTCTTAGATTTCAATTACAAGAAGCCCAAGTCAGCATCCTTGCTGATCAGGGCTTCTGGGAATTGAACTCTTTGATTCCTGATTCAACCCTGCCTGTGAGACAATCCTCCAAATTGAAAAGGTAACAATTTTTCAGGTAACACGAACCCTTTATAAGTCACAAAATGACGATTCTGACAATATTTTAAAAATAATAAAAAACAAGGAAGTGTCAAAAAGCAGAAGGTATCTGAAAAGGTAAAAATACTTGTGAACTACAGAACAAGAATAGTAATTCAGAACAATGGTTACAAAATAGAAGAAAATAATCCTTCATTTCCCATAGCCCTGTAAAAATAAAAATAATATTCTAACTTACTCTCTTCAGGTTTTAACTAACTCATGTCAAGTCCTAACTTAAATTGGTTGTTCTTTTACTCTTTCTCCTTTTTATATTAGCCATTAACCAATCAGATAATAACACCTTACATTGATCACTTTCTCCCACCTGGAAAATTCCTTCTATCTGTTAACCGCTCAGATAGTCCTGCAACCATTTTAAATTGAGGGTTATTTTCTATTGATTGTAGGAGGCCGTCATGATGCAGTTGTTAAACTTTAGCACTGTAGCCAAACCTGCTGATAATATGAGTTCAATCCTGATGGGTTCTGGGTTGAATTAGCCTTCCATTCTTCTGAAGTCCTTAAATTCAATCAATAGATGAAGTTGTTGCATATCAGGATTGTTATTAATACCATTAAATGAAATTTTAGAAGCTGACATTTTGTCCAGTCATACATGTCTCATCCCTTATTTTTGGTATGTGTTCAAAATCTGATGCCAGCATGAAATTCTAGTGCACATTTGAGGGTCACTCATTATTAAATTATTAAGCTCCTATTCATACTGTGTCATCTTTCCAGTCGGCAGCAGTGAGCTTCAAAAATAAGTTTTCTCCCATTGAATGTCCATTAATACTGTAATGGGCTTCATCATAAAGGCATTGTTGGTTATGTGCAGTTCTCATGACAACGACTGAATACACAGGTGGAAAGGAATTTCATATCTAGATGTTGTTTTTTAAATTAAGCAGCTATTTTTATACAGAATTTGTGAACATTATGCTATCCCTAAGCATATCACCTTCCTTCACACTGAAAAAAATACTTTACCAATGATTTATTTTAATTGCTTTGAAATTCTTTGAATGTTTCTGTTAAATCAACCTTTGAAAGTCATCTTGAAAGTTCCAACCAAGAAAAATACTCTGATAACTTCAGTCCATCATCCTATTACTTTGTACATGTCACAAGAAGTTTCTTTCTTAGCTTTGAATTATAGCAGTATTGGTCCATGAGAAACAGATGCTTAGCATAGCTAACAATTTTCAGGTATATTTTCTGTAGGTCACAGGTATAGAAGAGTAGAACATACCATGAGAAATGTTGCTAGTTTCACTAATACTATTTTGCTACACTGCAATTCTAAAATATTGCTTGGACAAAGCTCTGCTATTTATTCTCAAATGTGGTTGCCCTTTAGGGATATGCACTGATGCCTCAAAACAGGACTCCCAATCCAAATAAGAGCACATACTGGCTGAAATCCCATTGCACAGCTCAGCCTTCAGTACAGTATTGTTATAATTGGCAGCACCAAATTGCCGCTGATTAAAGGCTTTGTTTCACAATTTTGGGGTGCACATAGCTTCCTTCAAATGGAAGTCTTTTAGCCACAATCTACTACCACCAATGGCATCACTCTTGTTGCATAGGCAGATGATACCCAACAGGATTCTGACAACAGAATCATGGAACTGTAGAGCTTGAACGACCATTAAGGATCACCAAGTCCAACCCACTGGTAAAACAGGCTATCTAAAGCTAAAACATTTCTGAGAAAGTGTTTCAAAATGTCCAGTGAAGGAGAGTTAATCAGCCTCTGAAGTGGTCCATTCTACTGTCCAACAAATCTTGCTGTCAAGTGACTTTGGAGAGATGCTATACCTCTTTGCCTTATCTGGATCTGCAACTGTATTTCAGCATTTTTAGATCTCTAGAAAAACTCCATTACTACAAAGGGAAAAATACTAAAAGAAAAAGAAAAACACCCTTCACCGGATCCCAGAATTTTTAAGGTCCAGACAGGGTAGAAAGTCTTCTGGCCTGTATAATAGCAGTGTGAAGATGCTCTGTTTTATTTCTCCCTCTTTACCCCTCATTTCCTTTCTTCTTCAGTGCCCAGAGCAGCTATGTAAGGTAGCCACAAAGAAATAAGTGAAGGTCTTCAAAGGGGAAATATGCTTGGTTCTCTTTTCATTTGTTTTAAAGGGGCAATGCAAGGGATCTGCTTTTCATTCACACCATCTGGAGTCATATCTCATCCTGTTTTCTTTTTCAGACATCTCATCTCCTGTCCATCAAAACAACAATAAATTAAGAAAAAAATACAGCAATTATGTTCTAAGTCAAGAGAAAGGTGGTGAAAAACCCTTCTAGTCCTGTATCTATATTTGATGTCTTCTCTCCCCCTCTTTTTCTCCCTTCCTGTACACCATTTATTATGAAATTAGAAATGTTGTGGTCCCCTTCCACAGCAGCTAAGGCTGCAAGTGTGCATGCAGGATATCATATGCCTATAGAAACAAGTCTCTAAATCAGGGATTCTCAACCAATGGCCCATGGGCAGGATGTGGCCCCTGGCATCATTTCATGAGGCCTCCCCACTGCCTCCACTACACCAGGAAGTACCATGTGGTGAAGGGCAAAATGGCCATCTGGCCCCTGAAGCTGTCTGACGGAGTGTGACCTGGCCCCTGGCGTAAAAAGATTGAGAATTCCTGCTCTAAATAGTAGGGTTTGTTGGTTTTGTGAATGGCTCTGCATCAGGAAAGGCAAAAATATTCATTTATAAGGAAAAGAGCATACTCTCATCAATTCAGAATCTTCCTTAGTTGTTTTTCATCCTTCCTTGTTAATTCCATTGTATGTTTTTCATTTCAGCATTTTAATCTAATGAATTCTAAACTGAAAAGAAGGGATGGACTGGGGTGTTATTCCTCAATGTGAGTGTCTTTGTTTCTTTACTCTGCTCCTGCTAGCCTCAGGAATACACAGATACTGTACCCTGATTCAATCTGCTTTTAGACATTAGTCCAAAGACATAGCTATGGCTCAATATATGACAAGAATATTCATTAGGACATTGTGGAATCATTCAACTGGTTTAAAGTTTAAAGAAAAAATCAGGAACAAAGTTGTTCCTAAGTAGAAATATTTTTAATCATTCTTTCTGAAATGGAGTTGAAGGAAGGACAAAATATATATTTAGTAGGTGACATAGAATAGACCTCAGGTTATTAACCCTATCCAAGATGGAGTTTATTAGGGTTTAGACTATAGTAGAAGTGTGGCTTCTTTTGCTAGCAAAAGGCCACCTGTTTGTTTTCATTCCCTGGGTCCCGGATGGGAAGAGATAGAGAGAAGGACTTGACTTACTTATGGAAATTTTTCTGGGAAGGAAGTACCTATCTTTCATCAAATTCTCCAAGATATCTGAAGCTCTCTCAAAAGATAAAGAACACTGCATTAAGGCAAAAGTCAGGGAAAAGATATAAAATGCTTCAAATGCTGACACACTTCAAGGGAACATTGTGACTGAGTGTCATGTACTCCAGTGGCTAGCAGAGACTTTCAAATTTCTTAAAGGACAAAAATTCATCTTCTGAGGTATAATGTAGTGATTCATAAAGGACATTGTGAATGACTGATGTTGTCATAGCAACCAGTGGAACATCTCTCTTGCTCTGGGCTTTTAGGATCTAGGTATATAATCTTGGTATATACTAAACATACAGTTTTTCCTTCACATACAAATGGTGTTCCTGTTGAATACCCTTTTCTTCCTGAAGATCTATGAGACCCCCTAAATAAAAAAAAGCTGACAGAATTTGTCCTGTGGCAAATCTGGAAACAGGCAGACAAAACTTATTGAAGATGCTGATGAAATTTTGACTGAAAACATTTGAAAGCTAACATCAGATATGATTTGATGAGCAAAATAGAAGAGATATGAAAATAAATGTGTTTTGTTATAGGGTTAAGACAATGTCTACAGGACTAATTCCTTTTGTTTCCAGATAGAGTTCTAACAGAAAAAGGAAAGTGTTTTTGTGGGTTTTTTTTTAAAAGGACATTCTTCCGGAAACAACAACAGCTAACTTTTGCCAGTCAAGATAGAAGTCCTTTCTTTTCTGGATCTGAAGAGTGAGGGCTGTTTTATAACCAAAAAGCATTATGCGTAGAGATGGAGGACGAATTGTGCTTACCAAACTAACAGACAAAACAATAGTGGAATTATCCTTTGTTATTCAGATTTCTCTGAATTTTGCAGTGCTTTTCTACAACCAAAACATGTTTACAAAATCCACATTCATATTAAGGAATCATAAACACAAAACAATATATGTTAGTTTAAAGCAGATAAAAATAAATTATGTTAAGGAATGTTATGTTACGTCTTCAGATGAATTTGCTGTCTTTTAGGAAGAACTTAAAAACATGGCTGGTGGGACAGGTATGGGGTCCTGGCGGTACCATGCCCCCAGCTCATTGGCTTGTTTGAGCTCCCTCTCCCCCCTGGTCTTTTAATCTTTTTAATCTTGTGTTTTTTAGTTCTTAACTTTTAGATGATTATAGGGACCTGTGGAGGTTTATAAATTTTAAAAACTTTTTAAATTTTATAACTGTAATTTTGAAGTTTTTTAACAATGGGTTTGGGTTGGGTTTTATTATGCTTTTATAATGTTGTAAACTGCCCTGGGTCACCCCAGCGAGAAGGGCAGTATAGAAATGTAAATAAATGAAATGAAATGAATGAAGGAAAATGTGCCCCCAAATGTATTGGAGAAAAGTGCCCACTGATAGGTGGTGTACCTCCACTTCCCAGGGCTTTATAGAGGGGAAAGTTCCTGAAACTTTGTATGACTCTCTGTGTAGGTAGTAGGTAGGTAGGTAGGTAGGTAGGTAGGTAGGTAGGTAGGTAGGTAGGTAGGTAGGTAGGTAAAAAGAAAGAAAGGTAGTGGGCCAGGATACTTAAGAGACCACATCACCCCAAGAACATCTGTCCGTCCCCCCAGAGCGGACCGGAGAGGCTCTCTAGTTGTTCCATTGGCCAGAGAGGCACATCTCTGTGGCACTAGAAGGAGGGCCTTCTCTGTGTCTGCTCCAGCCCTACGGAACCTCCTACCAACTGAGCTACGTCTTCAGATGGACTTGCTGTCTTTTAGGAATAACCTAAAAACATGGCTGGTGGGACAGGTATGGGGTCCTGGCGGTACCATGATCCCAGCTCACTGGCTTGTTTGAGCTCCCTCTCCCCCCTGGTCTTTTAATCTTTTTAATCTTTTGTTTTTAAGTTTTTAAGTTTTTAAAATTATTATTGGGACCTGTGGATTTTTATACATTTTAAAAACTTTTAAAATTTTATAATTGCAATTTTGAAGTTTTTAACAATGAGTTTGGGTTGGGTTTTATTATGCTTTTATGATGTTGTAAACCGCCCTGGGTTGCCCTGGCGAGAAGGGTGGTATAAAAATGTAAAGAAAGAAAGAAAGAAAGAATGAATGAATTTTGGGTGCTAGAAAAACTATGAGATTGGGCTTTACAGGTCTGCCCATCTCTGAATACAAAAGGTTGGAGAAAACAAGGCACTGTTGCTTTTTTCCCTATTACACTGAGAAATTTAATGAGACCTCTGGATGGTAGGTCAGGAAACCCTAGCCAGAGCTGTACAAAAAAGTGTACACTGGTACCTCGAGTTACAAATGGTTTGAGTTACAAAATTTTCACAATATGAATGAGAATCAATTGAAAATAATGACTCAAGTTATGAATTTTTCCAGAACAGATTAATTGGTTTTCAATGCATTCCTATGGGAAACCATGTTTCATGTTATGAATTTTGGTTTCAATGCGTTCCTATGGGAAATTTGAGTTACAAATTTTTCATAACATGACAAATGCCTTGGAATGCATTAAATTTGTAGCTCAAGGTACCTCTGTATGTGACCACTTAGAAGTACAGTCAAACCTCCCACAAAGAGTGCCTCGCTTAAAGAGTAACTCGCTTAAAGAGCAGAATTTTCTCGGAATGGTCACTTCACTTAACAAATAAAACCAACCAAAAACTTGCTTATCAAATAAATCGGGGTTCACAGTCACACACACCCACACCCAGAAGTCACAATTGGTCACTTACAATGGTGTTTCACTTAAAGAACAAACTTGCTTAAAGAGCAATCCTGTGGAACACATTATGCTCTTTAAGCGAGGTACAACTGTATCACTGAGGAATTGCCTTCTGTTCCATTCCCAAGCAATCAGTATGGAACAGTGGATAGACTGAGAATACCTAGATTCAAATCCTTGCTCAGCCATGGAAACTGAATGAGCAGAATTCTTTAAATATCTCATATATGTTTAAAAACTGTATTAGGGATTCCATAAACCGGAAGTTGCTTGATGGCATATAACAACATCACTTTCCCTAGACCCTGTGAAAACACTATTTCGAGTTCTGCAAAAAATGAAAAGATGAGGGAGTTTTAATCCATCCAAAACATTATTGCATCCTCTTAATAAAAGCTTCCAATAGCTCAGTATTATGCTGTGGTTTTCCCCCTGAATTCCAAGTTATAAGCAAAGCCAATGATATGTTACATTTTAAGCAACGGAAATAAAAGCCGAAAACATTAACTTGTCAATGAAGAATAAAGTGCAGTCCATCAAGGTTATGATCCATAGAGCACTGGATCAGGATAACAAACAATAAACTAAACACTCCAATAAATCTTTCCCATCTTTTCTGTGGGCTTCCATTGTAAATTTGTCACCAAAGTTAATCAGATAACAACCATAGCCATGAGATCTCTCATGCTTTGCTGCTGTTTGAATGTGCTTCAGTAATGATTTCGCCTGCCCTTTGCACTCACTAAATGAATGATGAACAGATATTAAAGTGTGTCTTGGTGCCATTATTTATGTAGCCTCTTTCACATAATGCATGCTTAATTAAAAATCAGCAGGGTAATTATGAAGCCCATGAAAGAAACAACAAAAGCCATTCAATGAGTAGCATTAAACAGTTAATTAGATTTTTCTCCCTTTTAGATTTTGTTTTTTAAAAAACTCTTATATCCATATTTAATGTTCCCTTTAGAAATTATAATGACAGCATCAACCAGAGAAAATCATTAAGAGCATCAGTTATTGTCATTGTCAGGAAAAGCTGTGTGTTTGGTGTTTCAATTTTTTCCTCCTGGTATAATAATCTACCAAATTAAGTTACATTTAAGATACTGTTTCCTACTGCTTGGCTATTTCTTTATTGTAAGGAAAGATACAGAGATTCTAATACAATCTTTTTGTGGCAAGCATATTCTTATGCTCCTAGATACACTGGAAATAAAGGGTAGCACTTTATTAGGTGACCCACATGAATACTCTCCTGATGACAAGATAAGTGTGACAAATACATCTTCGTGTCAGGTCCAAGGAGCTCATTTCCATCTACACCTTGCAGACTGTTCATGGGATGGATGCATTTTGCACTCCAGAATCCATGAACTGACTGAGGCAAATAAATACACACCAATCTCTCCTCTCCTTTTTTAACCAGTATAAGAATGATGTAGGAAGAACACTGTATCCAAGCTCTGTTGATATCCATCTTGCAGTTAAAAGGTAAAGGTCACCCTTGCTTGAAAGCCAGTTGTATCCAATTCTAGGGTCCAGTGCTCATCTCTGTTTCATAGCTGAAGAGCCAGCACTGTCTGCTTCTGCAGACGTTTCAGTGGTCATGTGGCAGACATGACTAGACACCAGATTGCACAGAACATTGTTTACCTTCCCACCAAAGTGGTCCCTATTTATCTGCTTGCAATTTCTTGCTTTCAAACTGCTAGGTTGGCAGGAGCTGGGACAAAGACGGGAGCTCATTCTACAGATGTCTGAATTGCATTTGACTCACACAAGGGATTGCTAGTTTCCCCTTTGCATCATGGAGAACATGTGTGGCAAACTGACTGCTCCACAATGTATTTGCAGGAAACAGGATATTCACATTCATTCTCATTGATAGATGTTTCTTTGACTTGACTAGTTACCTTGGGATGGAGTTCCAAGTCCCCTGTTAATCATCACTTCCAGGGAAGGGAAAAACAAAGAACATTATTTTTCCTTTGCAAGATCTCTACAATTTTCACAAACTATCTCTGCACAACATTGATGTCCCTTCCCTTTTAAAAAACAAATCATACATGAATATACTTGACAAAGCAGCTGATATTATACTGACACCAGTTCCAACAAAAATTGTACTCCAATACTGGTCATGCAGTTTCTCAGTCATTAATTCCATTCCAGCCCCAGTGTGTTTCCTGGACCAGAGGTATGTCACATTTATGTTTATTACACATATCTGCTAGTAAAATACTCATTACTAGAAAATACCTCAATATTTATTGAGATCACTGTTTAAGGTTGGTCTTGACAAAGATCTTTTTGTGAATTAATTTTTTAGTTCTTTAGGTTTGATTTGGTGTGAGAAAGATTAACTAGCAAAACAAGGTTACTGTTGCCCATAATATGCCTGCTCATGATTTAGAAATCTTCATCTTCATTCATTTAGGGAGTGCAAACCACTCTCACTTACCTGAAAAGATGAATCCCCAACAGAAGGTGAAAACAGGACCTTCTTCTCACCTCTAAAGCACTCTCTTGGTAAAACAGCTGAAAAATATTACCAACTCAAGATCTAGAAGGGATAGAATGGCCTAAAACCAAGTACAGTAAAACCTCATATAACACTAAAACCTGGTTCCACAAGTCTTCGTGTTATATGATTTTTAGTGTTATCTGATCCTCTATGGGATCCATAGAGATACATTGTAACCACACAGGCTTTCGCGGTTGTTATCTGAAGCATCCCATAGGATCTTAATGTTATCTGATGCAATTCTTCCCCCCAGATTCCTTGATGTTATGCGATTTTAGTGTTATTCGATACTAATGTTATATGAGGTATTACTGTATACTAAAAACCTGAAGGCCTTTTGATTTAGTTTTCAGCAGTCATTTACCTCTGCAGTACTTGTTGTAAATGTGGCCCTATTTCATATGCCTTTTCTGTTTCTGTTTCTATTCAAAATGGTACAAATTTTATTCCATGGTCTAAAATGCTTAATTGACACACAGAGAAGTTTTAAAAGTCAACTTTCATTCCTAATATAGAGACATACAATCAAACCTCACATAAAGAGTGCCTCGCTTAAAGAGCAGAATTTTCTCTGAATGTTTGCTTTGCTTAACAAATAAAACCAACCAAAAACTTGCTTAACAAATAAATCAGGGTTTGCAATCCCCCCCAAACACACACAACTGGTCATTTACAATGGTATTTCACTTAAAGAGCAAACTCGCTTAAAGAGCAATCCTGTGGAACACATTATGTTCTTTAAGCGAGGTACAACTGTATAACATGAGGCAAATGGTGGCAAGAAGAGGGCATGGAACTTTCAACTGCATCACTAACTTTTTATCACATTGTGTTAAGTTTTCATTTCATTTCACCTGGCTACTCAGTTATTTTCACATCATAAATGATGTCTTTATCTACACAGGAATACCTGTAGTTTTACTATCAAGCTGCACATTGCCTTTAGTGGCAGCAGCTCTTCAAATGTTTATTTGACAGCTGATTAGTTGTACATATTTTTGAGGAACCATTTTCTGCACCAGTTGGCTAATTATAAACTGTCAGTCTCACAAACAAATGGTTTTCTTTAGCATCCACTTTAATTGCTAGCAGAACAAAGGCCTGGTTTCTATAACATGTCAGAAATGTGTTGCTCTTTCTGATGACTGATTTGTGTCAATTAATTCTTTTGCAAAGAGATTTTCCTGTTTCACAGGAAAGTTTTGATAGAAGATGGCATAAATCACATTGTTAGATGAACAAGTAAAACTGCCCCTAATGTTGTGTGTGACGTGGTTGGGTCCAGTGATTGTATGTCCGGAGTAAATATGGAGACATAGCTGACATCAGAGTATATTGCAGGGTGAGCTTCCCATCTCTGTTTCACAACAAACCCAGATGTCAGCTATGTCCCCAAATTTAGAGAGAGAGAGAGAGAGAGAGAGAGTCAGCTTCAGGGGCCAGACTGCCATTTTGCCCTTCCTCTACCACCTTGGTCTGCAAATGTGGCTCTCCAGATGTCCTTGGACTTCAATTCCCAGAAGCCCCAATCAGCAGGAGTGCTGACTTGGGCTCCTGGTAATTCAAGTTCAAGAATATCTGGAGAGCCACATTTGCAGACCACTGCTCTACCACATGGCACTTCCAGGTGTGGTGGGCCACATGAAATGGTGTCATGGGCTGCATCCAGTCCATGGGACACAGGTTGAGAATCCCTGAGGTATGCACAGCTGACTGGTTGATGTGCTATCTTTTTCTTTGTCACAGTCCCTGGGAAGGTGTGAGAGGACAGAGGAAAGTCCATTAGAAGTGTTTGTTTGTATTTTTCAAAGAGGAAAATAATGTCTATATAGCATTGATACTCATTGTCATAAAGTTCTAAATACCCAGAAATTCCACATTTTTAAAAAATCTGAATTTTGACTCTGAAAAACTATAATTCTGAATCTGAATTCTAAATCCCAATTTCTCGTGCTAGTGCACATTTCTAGTATAAAGTACTCAGAAGCTGTTTGCTAGTTCCTTCTTCTGAGGGTGCTCTGGGATGGTGTAGTTTCCATGTGACCACACATGCTGCCTGTTCTTCCAAGAAGGCACAAGAGGTGAATTGAACTTGAAAACCAGGTAATCCAACTCACAGAGCTATCTGCTGCAACTCTGATTTATTCCTTCAGATCGTGGTACAAATGATCCCTATCAAACAGTCTGGAAGAAGATTAGACAAAAGTGTACACACTGCCTCTAACAGAGCTGTGTTTGCCATGATTGCAGACAATTATTTGAACTTACTTCAATCTGCACACATTAATATTTGATGGAGACATAAAATCACACATGCAAACTTCAAAAAGTGCCCCTATGACAGCCAAATGTTTTATCTGCAATATTAATTAATACTTAACAGCACCTCTGGGAATGGACCAACTCAAATTTAGTACTTTGTTTTTGTTTATTTATGGACATTTCCAGATGGAGCCTCTAAAGTGCTTTTAATCAGAGGGCAATTTTGCAGCATAACAAAATGTAGGAGCCATGGAACAGTAAATAAAGGAACAAAGTATGGGACTGAATGATTAGCAAGTAGTTCTGGCATCTCAGTGTAATCAAGACAAAGATGGATATGGGAAGGAGATTCAGAATTGTGTATGCTGAACCCACCCCTTGACATCTACATTACCCAAGTCTCACTCATACAGGCATCAACTCTTATAGACCAAACATGCCCTCTTGTTTCTATTGCTCCACCTAAGATGAAAGAAGAAGAAGCAGAAAACGAGAGAACTACTGTAAGTAAGAGAATGACCCTCAACATCCTCTAAATGGATATGAGCCTCAAGTCCACCAGCTCAGATCCATGAAGAGCTTTATGGCAAAAACAAGCATTCTTGAGGATACACAATAGCAAAACAAAACTGGACGATGGAGGAAGGAGCTCATTGGTCAAGAAACAACATTAAAGGAGGATATGGCTGAGGAACTCAACCTCCCCTAGGTCACTTGGAGGACACTGAATAGGCTGAGATTTGGAGTCCCTAAATGCAAGACCAGCATGCACAAGTGGGAATTGCTGATGGACAAAAATATGCACTGTTAATGTGGAGAGACACAGAATCTGTCTCATTTACTGGTCTGCTGATTACTGCCAGAAACATGCACCAATGATGACTTAAATTTGGCCAATGAGAAAGCAAAGAAAGTGGCTTCAGTTTGGCAGTCCAGAGTTTAATGGGCCACAGCTGTGTGGGGCGGCCAGGAGGCTTAAAAACCTTGCTCCCGCTGCCTCCAACGCCACCGGACTGGAATAAACAGTTAATATTTTGATATACTCTTTTATACTTTTATGATGTATATTGTCTTTATGATGATATCATTATTTATTTATTTATTGTAAACATTTGTTATTGTATTATATAGATTGCACAACATGTTGGAGGGAGGAGGAGTATGAGAGGTGAAAGTCTTTTTATTTAATTAGTATGTTATTTAAGTACTATGTGTGTTTTTTATGTAAATTGTATTATTTTATTGATGTATATTGTGTTGAGGATATGCTGTAATGTATTTTCGATTTTTTTATTTTAGATTTGTTAATTGTATGGTTAGATTTAATTATTGTATTGTGTTGCATTATGCCATATTTATGTAATGTTGTTGCATTCTAAGATTGTATTGTATGTTATCTAATTTGTTAGCTTCTCTGAGTCACTTCGGCGAATAGAGCAGCATACAAATCCAAATTAACAACAACAACAACAACAACAACAACAACAACAACAACAACAACAACAACAACAATAACAATAATAATAATAATAATAATAATAATAATAATAATAATAATAATAATAATAATAATAATAATAATAATAATAATAATAATAATAATAATAATAGACACAAAAGAAGAAAATGTGAAAAATCCTTTTCATTCATATCACTCTCATGGCATGTAGGGATTTTTAGCTTGTGCACTGGGATATTTGCACAAAGAAAATCTCATGTTGTTCTACACAGGGCAATGTCCAGCTAGTATATATGTGAGCTGAACATTTCATGAAGATCTATGTCTGCATGGTGTTTTGCTCTGTGGTTAATAAGAGAACCCTGGGCATAAAATGCAGTGTGTCTTTCCACAGTAAATACAACACATCTCCTCCATGGTTAGAAAACAGAGATTGTGTAATCTCAACCTGTGTCCAAAGCTCAGAGAATTGTGAAGATAGGGCTTTAAGCTTGTGGTAGACTCAAATCTTCTCCCATGTGTTACTCTGTTCAACTTTTTTTAAAAAATCTGCATCAGTGCATGATACAGGCTAAGGTATAAAAGACAAAGAATATTTGCTGGATTTTCTGAACTCTTCATGGGACCCTTTCACCACCTAGTGATTGTAAAAGAGCAAGAACAGATATCCTTGTGCCATTGAACAATCCTTGTTTCTGGAATTTATCCACCAGTAGTTTCAGCAGTATGGACTGTGGTGACTGAGTGGTTAAGACACTGAACGTGATGACCAGAAGGTTGGCAGGTCAGCAATTTGAAACCTGAATGCTGCACAATGAAGTGAGTACCCATCTCTGTCCCATCTCCTGTCAACCTAGCTGTCTTGAAAACAAGAAACTGTAAATAGATAATTAGATACCACTTTGGTGGGAAGGTAAACAGCATTCTGTGAAATCCGGTGTCTAGTCATGCCTGCCACATGTCCACAGAAACGTCTGCAAAATGTTGACAGCACTGGCTCTTTGGCTATAAACAGAGATGAGCACTAGAGTCGGAAATGTTGACAGCACTGGCTCTTTGGCTATAAACAGAGATGAGCACTAGAGTCAGATATGACTGCTTTCAAGCAAGGGCAACCTTTACCTTTACCTATGGTTAATGTTTAATGTAATACAATATTGTACTTTTAGTTAGTTAAAAAAACCCAATTTATGAGTCTCCTTGGGTTCGTACACTAGAAGAAGAGAAGAATAATAGCTAACAAACAAAGAAATAAATTTCCTTGATCTGCATATTATTTTAACCCTGTTGTACAGACTGCTTCTGAGCTAAAATGGAAAGCAGTGATTTACTGTTTTGGAAAGAGACTTGGTCTTTAATTGATTCCCCCCTCTCCTTTTTAGATTGCTGTGAATTATTCTGTTCC
This sequence comes from Furcifer pardalis, assembly GCA_030440675.1. Taxonomy (NCBI): domain Eukaryota; kingdom Metazoa; phylum Chordata; class Lepidosauria; order Squamata; family Chamaeleonidae; genus Furcifer; species Furcifer pardalis. Next base: position 163,750,411 of record CP126891.1, on the reverse strand, counting down.
AAGAGAAATTTTTGGGAAAGGATAGTATTAGCCATTTAACTCATAAGGGATGCACTCACCTCTCTTTCAGGGATTTTATTAGTGTCTTAGTGTCTTCAGTACATAGATACATTTATTTAATTATATAGTTTGATGCCACCATTGTGTGGTCCTTCATGGGCAGAATCCCTGTACAGATGTTCTATAAAAGGAAAACTAAACACAAAGGTAGGAAGCACACAAACTCTGTCCCATCCATTTATGGTTTGGTCACATACAAAGCAATATCTAAAGAGGGTAGGTTCCTCTATATTTGAAGGTCTCTGCTAGCCTGAACTCAGATTTTCCAGGATTCTAGCTCACATGAAGCCACCTTACGCTCAGAAGAAACCTTCAGTTCAGAAACTTTTTGTTTAAGCAAAGACTGGATTAACACACACATACTTTCTGTTGTGTTTACTTAGTGCCAAAAGGGAAATTCAGAAGAAAGCTATGGACCTCTTGGAAAGGAATTGAACTTTGGAGAAGGAGTTGTGGAAAGTTGAAAGCAGCTATTTAAAAAGAAGAGCTGAAGCTATGTCTTCAAAATTACTGTTCATAGCCACAAAACAATGAGAATATTTCACACTACACCATTAAAGATCATTTTAATGTCTAAATATTATTTGATGTATACTTTGCCCCGGGACTGCAGTGGTTCAATTGGTTAAGATGCTGAACTCGATGACTGGAAGGCTGGAGTTTGATTCCCAGAGTGAGCACCTGTCTCTGTCCCAGCTCCTGCCAACCTAGCAGTTCAAAAGCAAGAAATTTCAAGTGGATAAATTGGGACCACTTTAGTGGGAAGGTAAACAGCATTCCATGTTGAGGCATGTCCACCACATGTCCATGGAAATGTCTGACTCAGACTCAGATAGCTCTGGCTCTTTGGCTATAAACAGAGATGAGCACTGAACTTTAGAGTTGGATACAACTGGCTTTCAAGCAAGGGTGACCTTTACTGTACTTTGCCTCCATAAATTTCAGTTACTACTTTTCTGTGCTTATCATTGGCATTATTAAAAATATGAATGTTCATGGATAGAGCTGGCCCAGATTATGTTAAGTATGAGATCACAGAAAGGGAAATATGCTACAAGCTCCAGAGTTCTACACAACAAACATGTTACTACAAGCAATCACCTGGAATAACTGCATTGGACATGGCTTTTCCAACTATGACTTTTTCCATAACAATCATTGGTTTGCATCAGAAGAATGCTGTGGTCATTTAAGCAAAAGAGGCATTATGAAGGGGATTATTCAAATGCATGAGATAACTGGAAAATTAGGTGGTTGGGGGGAGTGTTTTAATATTTGAAAACAAGTGGCTCCTTGCATTCTCCCTTCTTCTTCTGCTACTGAACATCAATCTTGAATTATGTGGTGGCAACTGAGCATTGTGTTGTGGATGTGCATAGAATAAGAAAATCTTCATCTTTTATCACCTGCGTAAGAATATTTATCACCTGGTGCCCCATATTAGAATGGATTTCACACACAGGAGACGATAGTGCAGCATTTCCCAAACTTTGATTTTTGGACTTCAATTACCAGAAGCTAAAGTCAATTCCCCAAAGTACTCATCAGCCAATGTACTGACTGAGGCTTCTAGGAATTGAAGTCCAACAGTGTTCTGCAGAACATAGTTTGGGAAATGCTACTACTGTATAGAGGAATCCCCATCTCTCAATGCTGAAGCTCATTGCCAATGATGCAACCATTAGATTTTTGACCCACTGTAAAGAGCAGACCAAAGCACATAGCTGGTGTGCCATGAACAATGACTGTCACCTAAAATTTGAGCCAACTTGTATTATGAGTTGTTAAAGGAGAAAAAGAGAAACAGCATAATAATACAACTACAAATACAAAATGATTTGTAATTGTGATTGGGGATTCTTTGAAATGTTTTGTTATTTGATATTGTGTTATTAATTCTGTATCTATTATATATCATTTCGTTGTAAGCCGCCCAGAGTCACTATAAGCGAGTGGGGCATCATCATCATCATCATCATCATCATCATCATCATCATCATCATCATCATCATCATCATCATCATCATCATCCCCCACGCACTCACACATATTTTGTTCCATAGGGATGTGATTGTATTGAAATCAATGGACAGGAAAAACCTTTGCTCATACCTTTCAGTTATACCATTAGCTTGTCAGCAGTTATGAAACATACACTCATGTATCTAGCCAATGGGATGACTGACTGATCTGAGAAGTTAATTGATGGCAACATGGAGTCTACAGTTCTTGACTCATTGCATGAGAGGAAATGATTTGCTGCCAGACCGCTTATTACATGTGTTCATTCAACAAGACAGTGCAATCCAATGTATGCTTAATTCCCTTTAAACTCCTACTAGTGTGGGAGAACAGAATCACAGCCTGAATCAATCATTTTAACAGATGTCAAAAGAATATTCTTTAGTTCTCATAGTATTTCTTATGGTACGATCTACCATTAAGGCAAATCTGCATATACCGGCATATATTATTTTCCTTTTTAAACCATCACACCTCCAGGAATGCAAAATTGTTAAGTATTACCACCCAATAACTTAGGTGATCCTTATTGAAATATATTTCTCTTTCTGATTCCTGTTACCTGATGAGGAACCTCCTACATAGTCTTACATTTGGCCAATTTAACTTTCAATGCAATTTTAATGGCAACTCAGTTTAATTTTCTTGAAGGCAAGTGTTATCTTGCCCACCATTGTCTTTACAGTCCACCCATGACTGACTTCAGTTGCACGGGCCTCATAAGATTACAGATAAAGTGCTTTACTGTATTCTTTTTCATCAGTATTTTTTCTCATTCATTGTAGGAAAAATTTCAAACTTCTCATGCCTTAATTGGTAATAGCAGCAGAAAGCATCTTGGGCAAAGCAAAAATTGCTTTATAGTTCATTCTTGCAAGATATTTCACAGCATTTGAGAGGTATGTGTATAATTATGCTACTGAAAGAAATGGAATAACTCTCTCAAATTCCCCATTTACCACAGAAACTTTGACTCCACTTTCTCTGTTTGCTTAGTTTCTACTTCTGAAAAAGAAATGCATCAACAGCAGGACCTATAGTAATCAATATACTGCATTTCATCCAGTGGTGGGATGTCAAAAATTTTACTACCCCACCGTGACATCATCACAGTGCGGGTGGTGCTAACGTCTTGATGTCATGACACCATGGGCAGAACCAAAGAAAAATAATAAAAAATAATAATAAAATAAAAATAAGCACGCACACACACACACCCTTCAACCCACCCACCCACCCACAACACAAGGACAGCAAGGAGGACAGCAAGGAGGCCATGCATATGCACCAAGCACTGTAGGCATGCATACACACCAAGTGCTTGGCACGCATGCACAGTGGGGGAACCAGTGAAAAGGTAAGCCCTGAAGGTGGTTCCCCCCAAAAGCTGCTACCAGTTCTCCGGGACACTGGGGAAAGTTACTACTGGTTCTGGCGAACTGGTGAGAACCTGTTACATCCCATCACTGATTTCATCTAAACTATACTTGCAGTCCGATACTCTACAAGTGCTGAAGGCATTTGAAGACTTTCTTAAGGAGAGAAAGTAATGATTTCAGAAGTGTCAGGTGTTGAGAGAGGATCATTCACAATCCCCCCCCACAAAAAAAAGGAGGCTAGTTAAATCACTTGGATTTATGCCTGCTTCCCGTTTTTCTTTTTCTAGTTTCTGGTTTGTATAGTATCCAAAGAACACTAGCCCTAGTCAGGTATATCAGAAGCAAAATAAAATAAAAATAAAATAAAAAACACTGTAGCACTTTAAAGACAAACTGCTTTATTTTTATTGTTAGCTTTCGTGGATCAAGTGCACTTCTTCAGACAAGGAGTAAAACATCCAGGCATGGTTTATATCCACCAGATGCAGGGGTCAAGATGTCACAGAAAAAAAGGATCACAAAGCAATGAGCAATCAAGCAGAATGACAGCACACATATCAATACAGCTTCCTACAGCTAGCAGTAACAATAGATTGTTCAGATTAGTTTTAAATGCCCCCTTTCAATTTCAAAGGTGTGAAGTTGCCAAGCAAATCATATGCTAATGAGTTTAACCTCTTTCTCATTGACTTCTTTACTTGTGTTGGCACATCCTGTTGTGTTCACCTTGTAAGAGTGAATTTTCAGGAAGGTTAGTGAAGGAGGTACAATACACCAAATTTTAGTATATAAAATATCTAGCAGCATATATAAATCTGTGTATCAATTTTTGTAATGTCCAAAAAAACTCTTAGCTAATATTTAAGCCTCTGTGATGTGTGTCTAATGGATGTATTTGATTTCTGCCATACAGGAAGCTGTATTGATATGTGTGCTTGTCTGCCATTCTGCTTGATTACTCATTGCTTTTTTTCTGTGACATCTTGACCCCTGTATCTGGTGTATATAAACCATGCCTGGAAGTTTTACTCCTTGTATGAAGAAGTGGATTTGATCCACGAAAGCTAACAGTAAAAATATAACAGTTAGTCTTTAAAGTGGTGCAGTGTTTTTGTTTTATTACTTTTTTGTTTTGTTTTCTTTTATGCCTGAACCACAGACTAACACGGCTACGATTCTGAAAAATACCCCTGTTCAGATGACCATGCTAAACATTTATAGAGCTTGAAGGTAGTGCAGGAATGCAGATAAGCCCCACCTCACCATCCCAGCATGTGCATTGCACTAAGCCCTTGATGTGTTTGCCGCAAAGTTCTGTGTAGGCATTGTAAAGTTTCCTTAGCAGATTCATTGCAGATGTAATATTATTTAGCCACATTTAAATACCTCCTATTATCATTTTAGGGTTTAGGGTATGGGGGTAATCAAAATTTCAAGCCATTTTCAAAAGCTCATGAATTATCACATTGTACATGGGTATTTATTATTTAAGGTTCTACCATGATGTTTTAGTCTAATAAAGTACATATCCTTGAAGTGGAGAAAGCACTGGTCACTTGAGCTAAACCTGATAATGTTTCTAAGCAAGCACTCACTCACTGACATCAGTGAAATACAATGAAATAGACTTGTTGCTGACTTATAGCTGAAAAACTCCCAGGGATGGCTAAACTTACATACAAAGAATCCACATACAACTCTGGGAGAAAATGCCTCAATTTTATGGGCTAGAACAGTAGATTCAGAACAGCTACATGCTCTTACCAATACCAACCACTGTTCACTTTAGCACCTGATGAAAATCCAACAGGAGCTGCAGTCCATTGATGGTTTACTGCCACTTAAGGCAAGGTGATGCCAGCAGCCACCAAGCTGAACCCTATTCCACCCCCCCCAACCCCTCATGTAGGGAGAATCCTTTAGCTTTCTTGGCAATCTGACTCATGTTTGCCACCCCATACTTTCAGGATCAAACCTCAATGTCCCAAAACTACCAACAAAGTAGAAATTACAAAGAAACATAGCATCCTACACATGCTTCAACATCAATATTAATCATGAGACAATGATGAAGAAAACTTTACACCATCCCCTTAAAACAGGGAGCAGCAATGAGAAAGCTGGTGAGCCACAGCTGATCAGAGCATGCTGATGGTCCCACTTTAAGCCAAGCTAGCAGACCAGTTTGAAAACTGTAGATCCCTGGTCGGCTCACCAGGCAATTCTTGTTTGAGTTTTTCCCTGCTACTCAATGAATAACCAGTAGGGAGTTTCAGTTCCCACTGGTCAATGAGAAGGCAGCAGGAGGAAGGATGCTCTGAAGCTGTCTATTGCCATTGGAGTTACAATCATCACTCATTACTCTACTGGCTGCCCAGCTTGGCAACAACATGGCTTCATGGTTGAGCCTAGATACTCTTTCCTACAGTTTACTGCCCTGCTTGCAGTGATCCTAATCACTTGTCCCCAGTAAGACACATAGACTGACATAAGAGAGAACTGGGATGAGATAGGAGATTTTTCTCCTTTGAAATATGGTTCAGACAGTACTCACATCAGTCATCTGTTCTTGAGTTAAGAGTGCACAGCCCTTAACACCCTTTTATCATCATTATTTGAAGGTTTGTACACTAATGTCACAGCTGCATTTTCTTCAATACTTCTTAACTAGAAAGGGTTTTCTTGGTAAGACTTGTCTCTTTTTTTAGTACCATGCCCCCGCCTTGTCAGTAAAAATGTGAAACAAGAGAGGAATACTTTGAACTTATTTTTCCAGTGTTCTTATTCTGAACAATGAAAAACTTTCAGGTTTTCCTACAATCTTCTGAGATAAAAACTTTGTCAGACACCTGGGAACCACAAACAGTCCCATATGTTCTCTCTACTGCTGCCTACTACTGGTATTCTATGATGTCAAAAGGTGACAATTAGCATCTAGGACCAATATGGTCCACAGTCTTTATGGACCTGTCTATTGTCTAGGAAACAATTCAGTAAACAATTATGTGGAATGTTTTAAGGGACCATTTCCTGTTTGTTGGACTGAAACCATTGAAGATTTAACAAACTAAAGAAAAACAAATCTGAGAATATTTCTTCAAAAAAATTAAGAGTCATAATTTTTTAGGAACTATATAGACAGAAGTTATATGAAACATTATATGCATGTTTCCACCTGGAAGTTCATCAGGGTTTAAGCTAGCCTGATTTCCCTTGGGAGTGAGTTTAACAATTAAGGTTTAACAAATAAATACAAAGCTTTGTCTTGCATCCACCCTAACCTAACTTCTAAGTTTGGTGGGACATGGGAAAAGGACTCCATGGAAATTTCACATTTTTGGTGGACATATTATATAAGAAGGCAGTCTTTCAAATACTGCGCTCCTATACTGTTTACAGCTTTTATGTGCTAAAACTAGAAACTTGAATTGATTTTTGAAGAAGTTTGGAAGCCCAACTGCCCTTTAGGGAAGAAGAAGTAGAGAGGAGGTGGAAAGTGCTATGATTCAAGAAGGAGGGGGAAAGGGCTATGGGTCAATTGGGAGGGGGACATCAATCATTTTATTATTTAGATTTTGATTTGTATTTTGACAGGAGCTCTAAGATCTTACTACAGTGGAACCTCATACAACAATTGCCCCGTATAGCAATGAAATCATATAACAATTAGGTTGTTTGGGGGGGGGGGGGATGGCATCCCGCATAAGAATTTTCCCTATGGAAAAAACCATACAATAATTTTTCAATGGGAAAAACCACTTAGCAAAAAAAATCATTGTACGATGCATCCCATAGAAAAAATTGCTATAAGATGCATGCATCATATAGCAATTGTTTCGTACAACAACAAGCCCCATGGAACTGATTAAAATCGTTGTGTGAGGTACCACTGTACTTTTGTCCTTCTATTCTTCTTTATACCTTCCTAATTTTAACTGATTAATTACATTAAGGCTTAACTTCCAGGGTCCAACTTCTAGCAGGTATGTATTTTAATACCAAATGTACACATTATGCATGCCAAGTCTTTAGTGTACAAGTAGCTGCCAAGGAGAAAACATGTGTACCCTTTTCATTATTCTACTTCTACCACATTCTCACCACAATCACATTTCAAACCACTTCATTAAATGCACATTTAAATGCACTCAACACACTCCCCAGTTGACATGCCCCTGTTGCTAGCATTACTTCTTTAGTCCAGTATTATTGTATCAGTGGCACATCCCCCACTAAATCTGCCAATTAGTTTTTATTTCATCTTTTTGTGTAGACCAACATCTTGAAAGGTAAATATATATAATACAAGCCATGCATTCTCAATTAAATCATGGCTTAATCTACAGACAACCTTAACATTCTGAAATTGTTCATAGACAAAACAGCAGCTAAATAATTCACACCATCATGCTTGTTATAGAAAATTTGTCTTAAATGTATGCAGATTGTTATCAGTGAAGAGAATGTGAAGATCATTTGCTACATGAGGACAACTTTCTTTATGCCCACATCCTCTTCCCCCTAACAAAACACACTCTAAAACTGATCATAAACCAGGCTCCCACCCCTACACCCCACATGAAGATTAAATCAATTCATGCATCTGAACTCATGCTTTTTTCCCCAGCTACTTGTAAACTATAGACTAAATGCAAGTTACACATTTCTACATCACACATTCTACATATAAAACAAATGAAAAACGCTGTCTAGGATAACAGAAACTGTAGGAAGGATCTCAGGCCATAGAGCTGAGGTCTTCCTAAGGGCCCTGCTGATAACGCCTTCATGATCACATCAACAGATGCTGGTTTCCAAGCTGTTCTGGTTTTCTTCCTCATTTCTAAAGTTTGGCAACTGGCAGCAGCATCCTTGAGCTAAAATCCAGTTGTATTTTTGTCCCACCCTTTTGCCTAAATTAGGACCTCAACATGAGCAACACAGTACTCAAAATACATTTCAGAAAAGGAACATATTCACATTTCTTCATGGAACTCAGCATGGGTAAGAGTAACATTTAGGAATTTAGACAAATTGTAAACCAGCACTCGGACTGGGAGGCAGATGCTGTTGCACAGTATATATGTCAGGTTGATACAAATGCTGCCTGGGTATTGACTAAAGGAGGCCAAGGACTGGGTTTGGAAAGAAAGAAGTGGTCATGTCCACTGTTAAGCAGTAAGTTTTCACTGGAGACAAAGTGCTAGAAAATCTAGTATAGGCAGGTGGGAAAAAGCCCCCAGACAAATTACTTATACAGCCCTTGTTTTTTTTTAATCAATATATACTGCTTCTTCTACAACAAGGAACAGCATCTATTGCAGATATGAGTGCCAATTTTCTATTCCAGGTATCCAGGTATCATATGTTCCATTTGTATATACATGGGGGGGGGGGGGGAGGAAGAAGAAAATATTTCACTCACCAATTGAACATATAAATAAAATCATTTCCTGTAATTTTAAGTGAAAATAAACATACTCTTTCACCCGCTAGTCATTTAAGTATCTGGTCCAAAAACATTACACAAACAACACCGTTTAATTTAATGTCCTGCTTAACTGCGACATATACATTCTCTGTATGTTAGTATTGCTAACTAGTTATCACCAGGGCAGTGTAAATTTACAGCATCCTCTTGAGGGATGACATATTTATACAATTCACCTTATTCACTCTAGAATTGCTTACAAAAAACACATAACTCTTTAAGGGCTTTACTTTTGAAAATTGTTTCCCACTATCTCCTCTGAATGGCTGGATTCCTTGTCTGTGCCATGACAACAGCTGCACAGCCGAACCAAAGAAAGTTTTTAAAAAAGTGTATGTTGAATGCCATCTATCACTTCCTGGTTAGTCACACACATATGTGTAGTAGGTGGAGGTAGCTGAAATGTAATGTGATGCAATGTATCTGCCAGATGAGGCTCAAGAGTTTTGGCATTAGACATTGGCTGTCATTAACATTGTACCAAGGGGACTGGGACATTCTTTATTTGTTTTTTTTAAGTTGTACTCCATAACAGTGAACATAACAGCTTCGCTGAGTTAAGATCAATGGTTGATCTTCCTCAGCATCCTTTCCCCCAGCAGTTATGGACGTGCAAAATCTTCTCAGTTTTGTCTGTCAATATTTCTACTCTGCTAGAGCTTCACTTTTTGAAAATGGAATGCAGAAACAAGCCCCCCCCTTTGGCAACCTAGAAGCAAGTTGGTCACTCTTTTGATCCCATCCTTTGTCAAGTTCACTTCCTAATTTACATTTTTATATGCACCAAACCCAGATTAACATTGCACTCAAAACTCAGCACTTTTATAACAAGTGGTATGTAATTTATCAGACTACTCACAGTTTTGGACATAAATATCAACTGGAGCACCTCTCCTTATCAAATCTTGCCCAGACAACACATTTTTCCCACTTGGAAGGATTTAAGGTGTCCACTGAGAGAAGTATGTAAAACTTGGACAAGGAACTGGTTCATTTTGGCGGTGGTCCCAACTTTGTAGAATCTGCTTCCAATGTATGTCTGTCATGTCTTCTTCCCTTTTTTTGTTTGTTGTTCAGTCGCTCAGTCAATTCCGACCCTCCGCGATTCCATGGACCACCGCCCTCCAGGCACCTCTGTCCTCCACCATCCTCCTCAGCCCACCCAGCTCTGTTCCCACTGCATCCACAATACCATCTAACCATCTCATTTTTGGCCACCCCCTTTTTCTTTTGCCCTCCACCTTTCCCAGCATCAAGGCCTTCTCAAGGGAATCCTCTCTTCTCATTTGATGTCCAAAGTACCTTAGCTTCATCTTTACAATTTGACCTTCTAAGGAGCAGTCAGGGTTGATATCTTCTAAGATTAACCTATTTGTTCTCCTCGCTGTCCAGGGGACTCTCAACACTTTCCTCCAGCACCACATCTCAAACACATCTATTCTTCTGCGCTCAGCTTTCCTAATGTTCCAGCTCTCACAACCATACATTGCCACAGGGAATACCATTGCTTTGACTATACGAATGTGATGCAATGTGATGTCTCTACTTTTCACTATGTTCCCCAGTTTTCTCATCGCTTGCCTCCCAAGAATCAGTCGCCTTTTTATTTCATGGCTGCAATCGCCATCTGCAGTGAGCTTTGATCCCAAGAAAGTAAAATCTGTCACTGCCTTTACTTCTTCCCCATCTATTTTCCAGGTACTGATAGGGTCTGTTGCCATGATCTTGGTTTTCTTAATATTGAGTCTCAAGCCAGCTTTTTCACTCTTCTTTCAACCTAATCAGGAGCTTCTTTAGGTCTTCCTCACTTTCTTCCCTTCTACAAACTAGTTAAGCTGGAATTGTATAAAGTGACTTTTAAGTATCTGTTGCCCCTAAATTAATGTGTTTTTTCTCCACCAAATAACATATTACCCTACTATTTTTTACTGTTTGGGGGATGTTTAACTAACCCTGGGTTGACAATAAGGGTTGGGGAAACAACCACCCTAGGTTGGCTTGTTTGACTATTGCTTCAGCTGTCAGTTTGGTATTGAGAGAGCATTTGTTTTAAAAAATTAATTATTTTTTTTTTAAAAAAATAATTGTAATAGTTCAATTTTAATGCTGTTTTGATGTTTTTGTGAGTTTTAGTTTGTTGTGAGCCACCTGGAATTATCTCAGTGAGGGGGTGGCACTAGAAATGTGAGTAATAAAATAAATAAATAAATAAATAAATAAATGGGTGTCATTATTATTTATTATATGGGTTTATTATATGTATTGTTTTGTTTTGTTGTACATTGTGTTTCATTCTTTTGTATTGTTGCTGTCCAGAGTTACAATTTAGGTAAATGGGCAGGATATAAATTGAAATAATACATACATAAATATTCATATAGAAATTATTCCAGTTTGTTTGTAATTGTTCATTTAGTTCTGTCTCTCCTTCCACTCAGGTTTACAATATAGGCTTTGAAAGAACAATACAGCTATAAACACATTGGCTGAAAGCCACTAATAAATTGCAAATACTGTAGGCCTGTTGAACCAGTGACTATTTGGGGAGTCAGCACCAATTAAATTCAATTGAGTCAGTGTGTCTAATTTACTTGTAATGGTGACACATTGTCTCATAGGCCCATGCTTCAAAAAATAGAACATCTAGAGCAGAGGACAAATATCCAAAGAAGAGGGAGATGATGCCTTTCTCCTTCATCGAATAGGCTTTAAACCAAGTGAATACCTCCCTGGCAGAACACCACTAATTCACTAATCTGCATTAAATTGAAGGGGAGGATAGTTATCTCCTTATTGCCTTCCAATGCTAGTGACAAAACACAGGCATTGTACTAAAGCCTCTTCAAGCTGCATGAAACCAGAGATGTGAAAAAGATATCTGGACTAAGTCAGGGCTCTGTACTAGACCTCCTATAGTGACATAAACAGGAAGCCCAGCTGTATCTTGGTATCAACTCAAAGGACCAGCGACTTCTTGTTGAGGAGGCTGTCTTGGCTACAGATATACCAACATCTTCAAGGTTGTAATACTAGACAACCACAAGCAGTTCCTGGCCTTCAGAACCCAGATGGCAAGTTTGTTGAACTTCCTTTCATCATCAAGTTTGCTCAGCTTCTATTCTGAAGAGAAAGGAGAGAGGTTTGAGAAAAAACCAAAACTCCTTCAATATCCTTTACAGACTTCACTCCTCTCTAATAAGCAATACAATGCAGCATGTACCATAAAGGTTCTCTGTTGTTTGTCTATATTCCCAGAGATGCAAAAAGTATTCCCTTCAGCCACCCAGATGAGAGATGCAGAACAAATCTCTGATCACTTCATTAACCCAATATGACTTGGAAAGAAGGGTTGGTTCAGAATTGATTTCTTATTTTTCCATGTGCACAATAAAGAAAGTAGGCAAACATTTCCTTTTATATTGCCTCTTCATAGTTAATTCCCCCAAACTACATCCTTGCATTGTTGTTGCTGTTGTTGCTGTTGTTGTTGTTGTTAAATTAGACTTGCATGCCGCTCTACTCACCTTGCTGAGGTGACTCAGAGCGGCTCACATAACATAAGCAACATATGTTGTATCACAATCTCAAATATAAATAAAGCATAATTTAAAAACATAAAAACAGATGCAGCACAGATAATGGAATCAATAAATTTTACATAAAAAGAAAAAAAACAATAAAACAGTACAATAAAATACAGTGTAAAAAATACAGTACAGTCAAGAGAGACAGCAGTCTTCGGCTGGCCAGCCAGTTCAGACAGCTGCCCCTCATTCTCTCTGTCCAACCAGCAGGGATAGTTCTGTGATGTTCCTGGGGTGGTCGTGGAGGCAGCAACAGCAGCAAGGTATTTTATGGCTGGGCTGGCCAGTTCATACAGCTGCCCCTTATTCTCCCTGTCCGACAGGCAGGGAGAGTTCTGTGACGTTCCTGGAGTAGTCGTGGAGGCAGCAACAGCAGCAGCAGCAAGGTCTTTTATGGCTGGGCTGGCTGGTCCACACTAAATACATCAGATTGTATTCAATTGTGAATGAATCTGTACAAGTTCACCTATGAGTTGATAATTGATGCAGTTTGACAATCTTGAAATAAAGTATGTCTTGAAAAGAAATTATGTTTGAGAAGTTTGAGATCACCGTGGCACGGAGGAGAAGCCAATCTTGATTATCTCCCAGCAGTATATAGCTGTGTTCCTTATTTTTCCCATATAATTTCAGATCTGAACACACATCCTGATTAAGTGAAATGTTTTTTCTGTTGTGCAAGCTTTAGGTGGCACCCAGAGAAGGAATGAAATTATGTATGTTCCATAGTGAACAATTATTTGGATTTGCAGTGTTTCCCATAAAAATGTTATGTATGCCTTCAACAGTTAAGGAAGTTCTTTCTAAATTTAAATGTTTCCTATTCTAGGTAGCATATCTTCAATATGAAAAATTGAATATCCGTAAGAGAGTGCTCTTTCTTGATATTTATTTAGCAAGGAAAGCAAAGTGTTTTGTCAAGTTATATGAAATGAGTACCTATATGATTTAAGGATCTAAAGCTCCATTACCAATCCTCATGTGCTCATAGGCAAGCATGGATGAAATAGAATATAACAAAATAGGTCTTTAAAACCTAGTAAATCCCATAATATTGTTGGCTTATATCTTTTTATATTCATATTTTCAAGAGAGGAGTCAAGCATTGGCTGACTCTGCCTGCCAGATAGTGGGGAAGTTTGTCATTGCTTTCCCATTGCAGATCAAAGGCTAGGATCCCATTGTTCCCCACTGATAAGAGAATGAGGCCCCTAGTTTAGGTGTGATTTCCAGAGCAAATGGTGGGTATGTAACCAGATGCTCAGGATGTTTGTAAACATGTTTAGTCTGCCTCAGATGTGTATTTTGGCCTCAGAAGATGGGCTGCCTGTGAGAAACTTAGGTTGAAGGTTTTAGTGTTAGATTTATAGCCTATGTAGTTGGGTTTTCTCCATTGAGTAGGTCCTGATTTGGGCATCTTACTCCTCATGGGAGGAGGGGGCCTGCCCACCAATAATTTGCCATGTGACCCCTCTTGAGCCAATCTGGGGGTCACCTGGACTTTTGACTGTCTCATCTATAAAAAGACAGGTTTTTCAAACCTTCACTTCTGCTGCTAATTTTGGGCTAGGAAAAGCCAGCAGCACTGGGCCTTGACTCCTGCCACACAATGCCCCCCCCCTCTGTGGCCTGGGATGCAAGACCCAGTATATTTTCATATTGTTATTACCGGTATATCATTTTATTTGTTCATTCATGCTTCTCTGTATTGCTGATTGTCATAGTTTCCTCCCTATTGTGTATTCTCAATGTCTTTGCTCTTTGAAACTCTTTGCATTTCTCATTTATTCTTCATAAGGTTCCATTCAGTCCTCTGCCAACTAGAACCTGCTTTTAAATAAATGCAACTTTTATTTGAATGTTCTTTTCTGATGCATTTTATACAATGCAACACCTTTCTTTGGGGCACTGCAAAACTTTGGGTATTCAGGTAATAAAGGTGATGGGGCCCCCCACGGGCCCCCACAGGAACCCCAGGATTTCAGGTTACAATATGTTTCTTATAACATAAGGAGGATTTAAAAATAATTTTGAAGATAACACTTCAGAAGAATTATATCATCTTCTGAATTACTGAACTTTTTTTATTGCAAAGTAAACTCAAATCATTCTGCCAACCTAGCAGTTCGAAAGCAAGAAATTGCAAGTAGATAAATAGGGACCACTTTGGTGGGAAGGTAATAGCATTCCATGTGCTCCGGTGTCTAGTCATGCCTGCCACATGACCATGGAAACATCTGCAGAAGCAGACAGCGCTGGCTCTTCAGCTTAGAAACAGAGATGAGCCCTGACCCCTAGAGTCGGATACGACTGGCTTTCGAGCAAGGGAAACCTTTACATTTATAAACTCAAATCATATAAAATATACATTCTAAGAAAGCATACTTCCACCTTAAACAAATTCAAGGTAATGCCATTTTTCCTAAAATGATTTTTAGGGGGAAAATGTATACTTGGACACGAGTAGCATCCAATGATGAACAGCATTTCAATTGGAAAAGTAAGACAAGCAAAACCAGCATAATAGCACAGAGTATGTATAAGGCTTACCAGCAACAGGCCAAAAATCTATCTCCGTGCCGCAAAATATCAAATAGGGGTTCCATATACTGTATATGTTTTTAATCAGATTACAATATTTTCTCAAATTATATCATACACAGATGTTTGTTATTCTGTTACTATCAAATTGACATAAAACTAATGGAACAGATTTATATGGTCATCTTGCAGTCACACAGAATTTTGTTTGCTTTGCAGCTGATCACCCTGATTCGTCTCTGTCTCCCATGGGACTTTTCCTGAGAGATGAAATGCTTCTTTCTATTCACCTTTACCCACTCATAGAACCTTTATGTTCTCCAACCATAAACAAATGGTTCAAGGACATTTCTTATGATTTATAGTCTGACAGGCAGTAACATTTCTTGACCAACATTAACCTCAAACCCCCCACCCACCCCACACACACAAATGCAATATTTAAATGTCTTTTCCCCCATTTATCTTACTAATGGCTCCTTTGGACTTTAGGGATTGACAGACTCTACTAAGCTTGTTGATTATGAAAATAGTTATTCTCTCCATTGCTAATTGTGTAAATGGCACTGCTATTTAGAGAAATGGAAGCATGAAAATTGACTACAGCTTTTTTTGCATTTTATATACTTGAAATTAAATGTCCACAGTATCTCATTCCTTGAGATTTCAAAGACAAAACTGAAATTAGAGGACAGATGTTTGTGATGTCATGGAGCATGGTCTTGTAAATGTACTGAGGTGGTGCTGGGAAGGGTTGGGAGGCTCAGGTTGTAAACTGCTATTCCCTAGGGCTTGGTCAACAAGGAGGCCTATGAATCATAATGCTAGTTATCAAGTCTATTGCTCCCTCTGTTGTTGGTAATGTATATTCATATAATGATGGATCATTTTTATTCTGGGGGTAGTTCCCTTTTAACTTAAAAAAGAAATGTTCATTCCCATTCTAGTTATGTGATATTTTATTTCATTGTAAACCACCAAATAAACCACATGCTAGCAAGGTGATGCTCAAGATAATACAGGATAGACTGCAGCAGCATGTAGAGAGAGAATTACCAGAAGTGCAGGAAGGGTTCAGAAGAGGCAGGGGGACTAGAGACCACATTGCCAACATACGTTGGATCATGGAAAAAACAAAGGAATATCAGAAACAAGTCTACTTCTGTTTCATTGATTACACTAAGACCTTTGACTGTGTTGACCACAACAAAATGTGGCAAGTAATTAAAGAGAAACCTGGGGAACATAGTGAAAAATAGAGACATCACATTGCAAACAAAAGGAAAGCTGAGTGCAGAAGAATAGATGCCTTTGAGATGTGGTGTTGGAGGAGAGTTTTGAGAGTCCCCTGGACAGCGAGGAGAACAAATAGGTCAATCTTAGAAGAAATTAACCCTGACTGCTCCTTAGAAGGTCAAATAGTGAAGATGAAGCTAAAGTACTTTGGACATCAAGTGAGAAGAGAGGATTCGCTTGAGAAAGCCTTGATGCTGGGAAGGGTGGAGGGCAAAAGAAGAAGGGGGTGGCCCAAAATGAGATGGCTAGATGGTATTGAAGACACAATGGGCACAGAGCTGAGTGAGTTGAGGAGGATGGTGGAGGACAGAAGTGCCTGGCGGACAGTGGTCCATGGGGTCGCAAAGGGTCAGAATTGACTGTGTGACTGAACAACAACAACAAAAACCAATGTGCTTTGCTCAGTGAATCTTCCTCTATAAGCCTTCATGGCATCCTAGATTTCTTCTGTGCACTATCAATTCATTCATTTTTCACTTTTACTGAGCACATTGATCATACCAGAGGATTACAACTACCAAGGATAATGGTGGATAAAGGGCACATACATGATTGTTTGCTCCTGGTCAGAGGATGGGAATAATATTTATTATCCTAAAGATCCCTCGTCTCTCTTTTTCCCCCTCTGTCCATCTCCACTTCCTTCTCACTTTCTCTCTTTTTCTTCTGTCTCTCTGCCTCTCACTCATTTTCTATTTCTCCTCAAAATAAAGCTTATTTTGTATTGCGTATGAGTAGCCTGCAGAGAAGTTAATTGGAATTCTATAATGCATTGTGTGTGTCATCCACTGCAGGAAAGTAGTTAATACTGAAGAAACCATTGTGTGCACCACAAGGGAAATTAATCCTATTAAGTGTTAACAGGTAAAAAGGCCATCGAATGCCAGGGTGGTTAAGTAAGGATATGGAGAAAAGGCTGTTTTAAATGATGAACCTCCTAGCAGAATGGAGATCTGTAGCAGGATCTATTGAAGAAAATCAACACATGTTAAGAGAAGAGGAAGAGGAAGTCAGGAAGTAAAATGTCCATGGGACAGTGAAGGAAAAGATTCTTCTGCCAAAGGCATGTGACTTTCTTTCACTTGTGGAAAGATGGGGGTAGTAAAAAAATAATGATTGGATGAAAGGTGTTGGATTCTTTGCTCTAAGAAAAAGATTCAGAGATAGGTACTGAATTGCTTCCTCCCCCGCCCCCTTTGACAGCAAACAACAACTGCAAGAAAGATGCACAGGACCAATGAGTGTGAACATTTGGGATTTGGTATGCATTTAAGAAAGTGAGGTGTGTAGTCACAGATACATATGTTATGCATAAGGGTGATAAGCACCTCTTTCTTTTTTGCTACAACAAAATCATATGATTACCTCTAGGGGAAAAACATCACCTGCTGGGGATCTTATGAATATGATTTCTTCATGGGTATTCCATGGCATTTTGCCTACCTGCAAAAAGATCTTAAAGCAAAACAAAAGAAACTTAGATTGAGTGAGATATGGGATGTGTCAGAACATATGAGATTTTCAGTGTATTAAGAGTTAGTAATAAGGTGTAGCATTCTCTTCTCAGTTAGAATTAGTGTGAATGCATAACATATAATTGTTGGCCAGTATAATATTGCTAAAACCCAGTGTAGCATGGTGGATAGGATTAAAATTCAGGAGTCATGGATATGCATCCTCACTCAACCCTGGAAACTTTAACAGTCTACCCCACCCTGCTGAGGTTCTATGGTTATGTCCTTAACCATCTCAGCTTCAATTTGATGGCATATTACAATTGCTTGCTAGTCTCAACTAGTGAAACATTGACTTCCTGGATATTACATGATTTAAGTTCCTTTTTGGGAGCAGTACTGCAACAATTCAACTTGAGGATTTTTGCCTTGCTGTGGTGAGGGGGCTTGCATAGTTCAATGAGACTATGACTATGCTGTGTAGGCAGTGATGGGCAGCAACAGGTTCACACCAGCTCACCAGAACTGGTAGTAATTTTTCCCAATGTCCTGGAGAACTGTTAGTGGCTTTTGGGGGTAGCCACCTCAGGGGCTAACCTTTTCACCGGTTCCCCCACTGCTCATGTGTGCCAAGGAAGAGAAGCTGCTAGCCTAAAGCTCCCTATAGCCTGCTTCCCAGGGTAAGTGGCTCACCTTGGGGTGTGGGGTGTGGGTGTGTATTTTAATGTGTATTTAATGTGTATTTATTTTTAATGTGTTTTTATGTGTTTTATGTGTATTTTTATGTCTACTTAATTTGTATTTTTATGTGTACTTATTTTTATGGGTTTTTTTACGTTGACTCTACCCACATCATTGCCTCTGCCCATGATGTCATGATGTTGGCTCCGCCCACAATGTTGGCTCCACCCACAGCGTGGTAGTAAAATTTTTTTGACTGCCCACTACTGCGTAGAGGGCCACCCAAGACTGACAGGCCATAATAGAGAATTCATACTAAACACAATCCTCTGGTGAAGGAGCTGGCAACCCACACCAGTACCTTTACCAAGAAAGCCCAATGGACAGTATCAAAAGGCTAAACTCATGCTGGAAGATAAGCCCCTCATGGGTCAAAAATGAGATGGAAAGAATGAGCATGGACAGGGAAAGTCAAATTTAATTCATGGGACCATTATATCTGCTACTATAGGCAAGAATCCCATAGAAGAAATGGAGTAATCCTTATAGTTAATCAGTGGTGGCAGCTACTACTCGTATCTGAGGACACATTTTTCCTGGAGGTCATTTTCTCAGCTGGTGGATGTGTCTCTGGTTACTCCACAAACCACTTATTCTCATTCCCAATAGTCATGGAGGCGGATGAGGCCATGCCATCTTTACTGTGTTTGAGGCATTATTTACTGTGTTTGTCATATTTTAGTCAATAAAAGAGTGAGGAAAGCAGTAATGGGATACAGTCTTAAAAATGACAGGATGATCTCAGTCTGAATTCAAGGCAAACCATTAAACATCACAGAAATCCAAGTCTATACCCCAACCACTGCTGCAGAAGAGGCCATAGTTAATCGGTTCTATGAAGGTCTACAACACCTTCTGGAATTGACACAAAAAATTATGTCCTTATCATCACAGGAGATTGGAATGCCAAAGTAGGAAGTCAAAAGGTAAGTGGAATAACAGTCAAGTTTGGCCTTGGAGTTTGGCCTTGGAGTACAAAATGAAGCAGGGCAAAGGCTAATATAATTTTGGCAAGAGAATGCACTGGTTATAGCAAACACCCTCTCCCAACAATGGCTCTCAATACAAAAAGTTTAGGAACCTCTGTCTTAGCCCTTTATCCTGGCTCTATTTCTCTTTCCCTAACACCTGATCTATTCCAGCCAGTGACTTATATACACAGAGCTGGCTTTGATCTTACAGTTTTGTGTATAATAACTGTAGTCATAAAGATGGTGATAGATCTGCATCTGTACTATAATATTTCACAATAAATTACACAGAACAACTTGTAACCTGCCAAAGCTTTGCCCTTAAACACATGAATATTTACTTTGTTTTATTAAATCTGCAGGGAGAAAATGCCTGTCTCATTAATCCATGTTTCAATAATGACAAATGAACTCCACAATTGATGATCTGGTTTGTTACAATCAAGGAACCAAGAGAAACAAAGTTTTGAATTTAAAGCAAAATATGCTCAAGGCTGGCTATACCTATGCTTGAATATAATTGCAATATGAAGTTTCGATTAATCCATTTTGGATGACTTCCCTCTTTGAAGGCTTCTACTATCATTTTAGTGTTCATTTTTCACACATTAGAAGCCCCCACCCTGCATATTTGTCTGAAAACTGCTTTTGCTGAGAATGTGAGAAAATTCATTAAAAGAACTTAATTATGTTCCTGATTAGGATTTGATGTATAACCATGAATAGCTCCACTTGATTTTTTAAAAAATATATCAGCCTCTTCAACACTAACCACACAAACTAAGCTTTTGAAAATATATTTAAATTTCATGTCATTGAAATCAGTAGAAATTATGTCTGCTCAATATGGCCTGGGTTGTTTACTTTTCACCACAAGCATATGGAGGGTACTGTATATATGAACCCTTAAAAACACATTATTTTGGCTGGAATTACATCTTTGCAATAATCCAAAATAAGGTATTTATGGTAGATTAGCTACAAACAGGCATGAGTCTCATTGCAGCACACACCCTGTTTTAATGAGCATTATTCCATTTTGTTGATACCCAATGGGATGTAACAAATAGAAGGGATAAAGTAAAGGACTAGGGCTCTGGAGACCAGAGTTCGAATCCCTGCTCACTCATGGAAACTCACTTGGAGAGTGTAATTGGTAAAACTATTCCCAAAATATCTCACTTATCTTGAAAGTACATGTCTGGCTGGACATCCCACTACTGTAATGGAGTACAGCCAGCGACTCAATGCTGCATGTTTGGTGGTGGTAAATAACCTGACTCCCTAAAGGGGCCAAGGGCTACGGGGAGATGAGCCCTTTTAGGTGAGGGGATGGTTGCCCTGAATGGAGAAGATGCCACTGGAAACCATCATATTGGGCCCAATGGCAAAATAAGCAGGGGATAATCACTTCATGATTTTGATTCCCAATGGTCATGGAGGTAGAAAACGACAGGCCAAATGTACTGGCTGTGAAGCTGCACCTTGTCAATATCCTCAAGGCTGCATGAATCCATTGCAGTCCTGGTGTTAAATCCTGCTTGTTTCATTTCATATGTGCCACAGGAGATGGCTGCGTGATCACAGTATGTGGGTCACTTCATGGCAAGCTGGGATCCACCTTATAAAAATGCACGTCAATGGCATTTTTCCTGGGTGGAAAATATATACTTGGACATGAGTAGCAGCCACCGCCACCACTGCCAACCTTGAAAGCCCTATTGGGATTTATATAAATCTAATCCAGCGTGATGGCACATAACTAAGTATGCCATTATGTGCCTCTTTTTTGTGCTTGCTGGCAGCAACCTCTTCCCTTTGCCTGCCAACACCTGTTTGCCCCCACCTCTTCTGCCCCATTTCATCCTGTCCCAGAGCTATTTCTTTTCACATTTTGAGGTGTATATGTAAAAACTGGAGCAGAAAAGTGCAGATTGGGTTCAGCAGGGCTTGACATCATATGCAGTGACAGGAGTCACTGTGAATTCCATCCAGTTTTCCATAGTGTACAGTTTTGGCTTTGGTCGAGGGTTACACCATGCCATCTTAAATATTTCAGGCAGAATTCTTTTCTCACTTTGAGCCCAGAGAACACAAGAAGAAATAGGAGGCCATTGTCAGTGACACCATCACATCATAAGAGAAGAAGAGACAAAGACAGGGGCAAGCAGACCTCCATGTCCCATAATGATGTTCTGATCTAAACACATAGATAACAAAGGAATTTTTCTGTGTACACTTGTGACTGCCACTTTTTGGTGACCTCTTTCTTATAAACTCTCCCTTGTGCCTCACTCATTGGACTTTGCAGGAGATGGCTCGGTGATTGCAGTGTGTGAGTCACTTCATGGCAAGCGGGGATCCACCTTAAACAAATTCACACCAATGGCATTTTTCCTGAAAATTATTTCCAGGAAAAATGTATACTCTGATATGGGTAGCAGCCAAAGACGATGGCAACATACCTACAATAAAGTAAGAATATAAGAAGACCTTCTCTGGATCATGGCAAATGTCTAACTAGACCTGTCAACAATTTATTTTGCTAGCTAACAGGATAAACAGGATATGAAGACAGTAGTGCTGTAACTGCTACTATAGTATAACAACAGGTATTTCAGTGGGGTGCTGCTGCTGAAAACAGCAGGACCAGTTAATTGTCATGATTAGGGATGGGGAAAATCTCTCAAATACCTCAATTCCCCCTCCCCCCAACTACAGCACAGTGATACAAATTGTTAAAGATTCTTCAGCCTCTCCAAGGATTTTCCTTTCGAGCACAGGAGTGAGTCAACAAATCTTTCTCTGGAGCTGTGTTTTTGTTTTTTTGCATTTTGCACAACATGTAGCTGTGCTGATACACAATAAATCTTGCTGTATTTCATACATAACCATGACCATTATATTGTACCTGACAGCATAGTTTCAATAATGTTTAGAAAATATTGCATTTGCTTTATCTTACATTTATCTTGTTATACAGTACATATGAGCTTCTTAAAAACAAAAGAGCAATAAAATACTCAATGATATCATTTAAATAATCAACATAAAATGTCAACACTTAAAACAAGATGGACTCATACAATTTTTTCATGTTAAATGTGCTGAAGCAATGGTGGAAATCCAGAGAAAAGGCACATATAGACAATACCTATTGAATCAGTGGGGATTTGATGAGTCAGCACTTATATAACTTCCATTAATTCAATTCAAATTCTACTCTACACATGTTTTACTACAATTTTTGGGCCTATATCTAACATGAGTTTATTTTAGTTGAAACAATGATTGAGCTTTGGGCTACAATGGGACAGGCTTGTCTTCTCAATTGGAAGGCAAGCACAAATGTTTTGCTTATTTCCACTTCATAATGGGAAGATATATTTACAAGATCTGTATAAGGTCTCCTTGTCTACTCCATACTCAACTAAAGTGTTGATGCTTTGGTGGGTATGAATTTTAGCATTGACCTGAAAAATTGGTTATATTTGGTATTCTTCTTATTTACATGTCATATCCGAATCCAAATATTGGCTATTCTTGTGGTGATCAGCCATGAAGATTGTCCTGGGAACAATATAATGTGGTTGCCTTCCATTTGCCTTCAGCATCACAGCATGACACCCCTACCTCTGATTCAGTTTTGCAAGTCACTTTCTGGTCCTGAGTCCTTTTGGCACACAAAGTCCTCCTCAGCCCGAGGCCAGTATTGATGAAGCTGCTGCCATCCATCAAAATGGATTCAGGTGAGATTTAATACTCCTGGGAACCATCACCCTTTCCTGTGGACCTTGCTATCCAAGGCTGCTGCTAGTCCTCAGGGTTGTTAGGTTAGTTAACCACTGCCTGATGATTGGTGTGTGGTCTACTCGATTACCATAGCAGGATAACCTTGCCAGACTATATATTTGGTATATTTTCATACATTTTAAACTATAGAGATTATTTTGGTCATTTGTTCACTGGCAAGTTCCCATATTAATTCTATCAAGAACTAGTTAGTGAGTGCCTATATAGGAACACCTACATTGTAGTTCAGTTGAAGGTTCTGGATTCTACAGACAAGAGAAAATCACTTTGACACCTAATTTAATCATCTATGGAGATTGTGACACTTTAGTTGGGATGATTTTGAAGGGTCCCCTGTACCCAGTGGCGTCGTGGGGAGTGGAGGTAGGGGGGCAGTCAGTCCTGGATGGCACATTTTGGGCTATGAGGGTTCTTGGACTGTAATTTCTAGAAGCCCTAGCAGGAGCAGGAGCCAGCGTCCACCAGGGGGTGGCATATTTGGCTTAAGCCCTGGGCAGCTGAAATCTACATGACGTTACTGCCTGTACCATTAATGGTGAACCTTTTAGAGACCCAGTGCCCAAACAGAGACATAGGACAAACTCTATGCTGGGGGAGGGAGAAAGTGGTCCCATTGGGCTGCTGGGTGGGGGGGTGGGGCAAACTCTGTGCTGGGGTGATGGTGCATGCTGACAGAGAGAGGTCTGTGTGCTCCTTCTGGCATGTTTGTCATAGGTTTACCACCACTGCCGTATGCTAACCATGGTGATGGCCAGAAATGCAACAATGAAAGGCAATAATGCATTCTGGTTACAGAAGCTTTATGTAGTCTGATAGTCTGGATTACATGAGAGATTCGCACATAGTTCCCCTTAGCAGTCCTAATTATATAGACATGGTTGTAGCTGAATCCATTTATTTTGTTCCATCACTTTACTGAATTCATCTACAATTCTTCCATGAGTTTTAATATATATATATGATAGGTCCACTTCACCCATCATGATGTGTATCACATCATCCATTTGAACACTTAATTCAGAATAAAATGTAAATGTTATGCTTTTTGTATAGTTCTACCTTTCACTAAGTGTTATCTAAAAAAAATCAAATCATATACAGTATTCAGGTTTACTGAAATGTGGTATCTTCACAGACATGATTTACCAGAAAGAAATACATTTAAGGCACCTGAGAAATTGTCTGTGAATTCTTATATAAAGTGACCTGACCTGCATTTCTTGGACAAATGTGAGAATTAGTACACAGATGTCTGTTGGATCTGAATGTGCAGTGTTTTCCCCAACAGTTTGAATATATTAAAACATATATACTTGCTTTTTTGGGGAAAATACAATAAAAAATATCTAGAAGAGGTCAAAGCAAGATGTAACACACTTTCAAATTTGCCTGTAAACTTGAATATTATGATTTACCTGACTATTTGTTTGAGATGCTTATGTGTCTTTTCCAGCCACTCTTGAGTTGAACAACAGAGGTCTCTTATGTTAGGAATAAAGCAAAATAAAGCATGCTGCTTTTTAACTATGTTTACTTATGCCTGAATAAGATTTTATTTTTATTATTCTGAAATTTATGGCTGTATGAAAACTAACAAAAGTAACCCCAGGCCAATTGAAAGTAACCCCAGGTTTGTGTGTGTGTGTGTGTTTTTTAGGGGGAGGGAGAGGTAGAACGAGTTGTTGAGAGAATAGGCAACATGCTGTTGAGAATTTTTCCTGACAAATATTGATATTTTCATAAATTTTCTTTTAGCATAAAGGTAAAGGTTTCCCTTGCACAAAATAGAAGAATGTGTAAAGTGAAGGAAGGAACAAGTAAATGTTTCCAAAAGAAGAGAGGTCCCTTCAGTGTTAACAGTATTTTACTGAAACATCAGTTGGTTGATCCTGGTAATCTTTTGCACGTAGGAATGACGCTTGTAAATGGAGTCGCCTGAATGGAGTAATACAAAAAAGGAAGGATGTGGTGATGGGGGAATGAATTTTCCATTTCAGTATCCTATTATATTATATTATATTATATTATATTATATTATATTATATTATATTATATTATATTATATTATATTATATTATATTATATTATATTATATTATATTATATTATATTATATTTGTTGTTCAGTCACACAGTCGATTCTGACCCTTTGCGACCTCATGGACCACTGTCCACCAGGCACTTCTGTCCTCCACCATCCTCCTCAACTCACCCAGTTCTGTGACCATTGTGTCTAGAATACCATCTAGCCATCTCATTTTGGGCCACCCCCTTCTTCTTTTGCCCTCCACCCTTCTCAGCATCAAGGCTTTCTCAAGCGAATTCTCTCTTCTCATTTGATGTCCAAAGTACTTTAGCTTCATCATTACTATTTGACCTTCTAAGGAGCAGTCAGGGTTGATTTCTTCTAAGATTGACCTATTTGTTCTCCTCGCTGTCCAGGGGAACCTCAAAACTCTCCTCCAACACCACATCTCAAAGGCATCTATTCTTCTGCGCTCAGCTTCCCTTATGGTCCAGCTCTCACAACCATACATTGCCACAGGGAATACCATTGCTTTGACTATACGAATTTTTGTTTGCAATGTGATGTTTCTACTTTTCACTATGTTCCCCAGTTTTCTCATCGCTTGTCTCCCAAGAATCAGTTGCCTTTTTATTTCATGGCTGCAATCCCCATCTGCAGTGAGCTTTGATCCTAAGAAAGTAAAATCTGTCACTGTTTCTACTTCTTCCCCATCTATTTTCCAGGGACTGATAGGGCCTGTTGCCATGATCTTGGTTTTCTTTATATTGAGTCTCAAGCCAGCTTTTGCACTTTCCTCTTTCAACCTAATCAGGAGCTTCTTTAGGTCCTCCTCACTTTCTGCCATTATGGTGGTATCATATGCATATCTCAAGTTGTTAATGTTTCTGCCAGCAATTTTGATCCCAAATTGTGATTCCTCCATCCCTGCATTGCGCATTATGTGCTCTGTGTATAAGTTGAATAAGCAGGGTGACAAAATGAACCTTGTCTTACCTCTTTTCCTATTCCAAACCACTCCGTCCTTCCGTATTCTGTCCTAACTGTTGCTTCTTGATTCATGTACAGATTTCTCATGAGGAATATAAGGTGCTCTGGTATTCCCATCTCTTTAATTACTTGCCACATTTTTTTGTGATCCACACAGTCAAAGGCCTTGGTGTAATTAATGAAACAGAAGTAGACTTGTTTCTGAGATTCCTTTGTTATTTCCATGATCCAACGTATGTTGGCAACGTGGTCTCTAGTTCCCCTTCCTCTTCTGAACCCTGCCTGCACTTCTGGTAATTCTCTCTCCACATGCTGCTGCAGTCTATCCTGTATTATCTTGAGTGCAATTGGGATGAACGCAATTGTACGATAATTTGAACATTCTTTGGCATGTTATGACTTAGACATATATGACCTAGACAACATCCCTAAGGAATACATGGTGGAGGTGTGGACCAGATAGACAGAGTGCCAGAAGAATTATGGACAGAGATGTGGGACATCATGCAGGAGGAAGCAAGAAAAACTATACCAAAAGAAAAGAAGCATAAGAAAGCTAAGTGGTTGTCCAATGAGGCTCTTAAAATAGCAGAGGAAAGAAGGGACCAAAAGGCAAAGGAGAAAGGAAAAAATACAACTACTTGAATACAGAATTTCAAAGAAAAGCAAGGAGAGATAAGGAAACCTACCTGAATGAACAGTGCAAAGAAATAGAAGAAAACAACAGAAGAGGCAGGACTAGAGATCTTTTCAAAAAAATTGCGGAAATCAAGGGAACGTTTAAAGATTAAAATACAAGTAGAAAAAGCAAGATCCAACTTCATAAAAATGCAACATTTGTTATACAGTAGAGATTTCACTCTCGCTACAAAGATCTGAATAGTGAGATGTTACATATTCCCAGTTTTGCTGTATGGAGTCAAAGCTTGGACATTGACTAAAACATCTAAAAAGAAAATCAAAGCTTTTGAAATGTGGATCTACAGACAGCTGCAAAGAATATCATGGATTGACCATATGACTAATGTAGTAGAGTTGCACCTGATGAATAAGGAACAAGAACTATTTAAGACCATTAAGCAAAGAAAACTCCAATACTGTACTTTGGTCATATCATGAGGAACAACATAAAATAGAGAATATTCAAACTTGCTCTGCAGGGAAAGATCCCCAGGAAGAGGGGCAGTGGGCATAGATGGATTTCATGGCTGAAGTACCTGAGATATTGGTGTGGCATGTCCTCGGAAGAACTGTTCCGAGGAGTTAAAAACAGGAAGACTATTGCCATGATGACAGCCAATATCCAGAATGGATATGGCACCTGAAGAAGAATTAATTGAATATTCTGTCACAAACCAATAAAGCTGCGCATGAACTGTTGTAATGGAAGCCATCCATCAGAAAGAAAAGTAATAAAATTTGAATGTTTAACTAATAGGTAAAGAAATTTGGCATTTGCTTTCTATACTTTTCAAGAAGACAGGCCTTGTTCAGATGGTTATTGACTTGGCAGGTGACAGCAGATGCTTATGCTGATTTGTTAACTTGAGCAAATTGACCAGTTGAATAATGCTAGCAGATGTATAAGAATTTGGCCAATATGATAGAGCAGGGTGCCAAATTACATGCAAAATGTTTGCTACACAAAAATCAGCATCCATCTCACCAGGAAATAATGTCTGGAAAACCATAAGATATTGAATACTGTTAGAAATATCTTAAAGGGGAAAAATAGAGATAAAATCTAAAATACTCTTTGTAATTAAAACACTGCATGATGGAATGAGCCCCTGTCTTGTCCCAGCTCCTGCCAACCTAGCAGTTTGAAAGCAAGAAATTGCAAGTAGATAAATAGGAACCACTTCGGTGGGAAGGGAAATAGCATTCTGTGTGCCTGCCACGTGACCACGGAAACTTCTGCAAAAGCAGACAGCACTGGCTGTCTGGCTTTGAAACAGAGATGAGCACTGAGCCCTAGAGTCAGATATGACTTGCTTTCAAGCAAGGGTGACCTTTACCTAATTAAAATAATTTTACCACTTCATGTCATCA
Organism: Furcifer pardalis; assembly: GCA_030440675.1. NCBI lineage: Eukaryota > Metazoa > Chordata > Lepidosauria > Squamata > Chamaeleonidae > Furcifer > Furcifer pardalis. The sequence continues at coordinate 163,721,992 of CP126891.1, read as the reverse complement.
AGTTGATTCCAATTTAAGGATTCAATCTAGTGTGCCCAAATCACTGATTGTGGTTCTTTTTTGTTAAAAATAATGGGGAAAATAAAGTAAACACTATGTAACACACTTTTTTCCATATAATCTGAATAAATTCTAATAATATAACAACTACATGCTGAAAAGTTGATTTTGACTTATGTAGACCCTTTTCAGGGTTTTCGTTGTAGAAAATTGAAAGAAGTGGTTTACCATTTCCTGCTTCTGCAGACATTCTGGGGTTATGCACCTTTCCCATAGCCATATAGGCTGGCTCGTCTCCCAGGAGATAGAATGAGGAACTAACTCCCATATTCTAGTTTCACAGCTGGATACCTAAACCACGGATCTATCCCACCAAACTGTGGGTTACAAATTTTCCCAGATACTCTTTGTGGGCTGCTATGTGGACTTTCAAACATCATAGTTCTTGATTTGGGGCAACAAATGTTTATGACAAGAGGACCATATTGTGTGTTCCTATATCTATCACCGGCAGTTCATCTGGAGACAACTTACTACCCGATGGAAACTTTAGTGCAGAAAATACCCATCTACTAATGATTTAAAACACTTTTCAAATTAATCTCTTTTTTAGTTCTAACAACACTTGAAAGATACAGAACTTTATTCATAGGTTAGCAAAATTTGCTGAACTATTCCTGAGCTGGCCTTCTCATGGGCTTATTTGTTTATAAGAGGCATATGCTGTTTTAAGGTGTTTTTAAGTAAATGCAGACTGAATGGTGATCAAGGGTCATAACAACAGTCAATTTAAGATAAGTAGACATTACGTTATTTGGATATATCTTCATATTGGTAGAGGCCGACTCTTAGGGGACATTCAAGTTGGCTAAACATGCTAGATTAATTTTAGAGAGAAGAAATGTTTTTATTCCCCTCATTGTCAATACAAGCTCTAAGAACCACTCGATTAATAGTGATTTTACCAAATAACTAGTTACTGTAGTGTGGTTTTTTTTTATGTTTAGCATGTTTGATTTTACCCTGTATGTTGTTTTACTTCCTTTTGTGTTATCACATTACATAGGTCCAATTTCATTGTCAGGAGAAGAAATACTTCTATTTTCATTCAAAAATTACATTGCCTACATTTCTATAATTGCACACTGAGGTTTTTCTCTTACATTCTAGAGCACGGATAGGGAACCTGGAGCCTTAAGGTCACATGTGGCCTTCTAGATCCTTAAGTGTGGCCATTCGCCTGAATCCATATTTTACAGAGCAAATACTTTCATTTTTATTTTTAAAAATTGTTAGTCTTTTATACTTTTATTTTAGTAACTTTAAAATTAAGTTTTTTTAAAAAAAAATCTTAAGTACACGCAGCCTTCCAACAGGAAAAGTTTCCCCACCCCCATTCTAGAACATCCAGACATTTATTTTTTCTATTTTTGTGTAGAAAAACAGCCAACTTGGGAATGAGGGAGAATAATACACAGCTTTAAAAAAAATCTAGTAAAGTTATTATTCTGTCACTGTTTTGATTCCTTAAAAAACAGAATAATTGACTATTCTGGCTGCAAACATTTTGTAAAGAGATCAATTCACTTTAAACTTCATTTCTATGGCCTTTTCATTGCAAAATCCTGAATTATCTCCCTGGGGTAGTTTTCTCTTTCAAATTCACCTTCAACAGACAAAATAGTTTGGTGACATAACTGTTCTTCCCTTGTAGTAGAATGCCTGAAGGTTTTTGTGAAACTTATTTCAGATTCTGCCAAATCTATGGCTGTGTGCAAACAAATAAATAAATACCCTTTCAATATACAGAAAATCAATTGCAGGGTTTTATTTGGGGTTTAAAAAAATAGATTTGTAAGGTGAGTGGAAAGAATTGATTATTTTCTAAAATTAGACTTGACTCTATCTATCTCTCTGTCCATCTGTCCATCTGTCTACCTACTTACCTACCTACCTATCTACCTACCTACCTCAGGGGTTAGTAAACTATGGTGCATGTGCCAGACCCAGTCTGTGGTGTCATTTCATGTGGTCAGCCACCCTTACCACTGCTGCTGCTGGAAATGACAGAAGTGGCAAAAACAGCAAAAAACATACCACCCTCACTCACTCCACCACCAGAAGTGGCAGAGACACCGAAACATGTTGTAAATGCACCCACAGCTGTCGTACAATTTGTTTGGTTACAACAAAGGCTGTTGAAATGGGCCTCCGTCATAACCCAGGGTTTTCCTGTGTCTGTCTGTCTGTCTGTCTGTCTGGGTAGATAGATAGATAGATAGATAGATAGATAGATAGATAGATAGATAGATAGATAGATCGATCAAGGATCCTCAACATTTTCCTGCCATGGGCTGGAGTGGGGTGGACATGTAATTCCCCTGTCATAAACACTGCCGTAAAACACATCCATGGCAAAGTTCATATATTCTGTCATTCCAACAACTCTCCCAAATAGCAATCAATTGTTTTTTCCCTTACAAATCCTGCAAATAAGACCCCCTGAAAAATCCAACTAAACAACCTCCTCATGCAGACACAACCTCTCTTCAAATAGTAGCTTAATTATGCAAGTTGATGTGCAATTAGGCCAAAAATATTTTATATCTGCATGAATTTGTAACAAGTTAAAACAAAAACAGAAAATGTAATCTTCAATTAAGCCAACTGTGTGTGCATGATATAGAACAATTATGCAGCATCAGTATAGATAATCAATTAGCCAAAGAGGATAACAACCATTTGTGTTGACTGTGGTGACTACTTGCATCATCTCTTAGATCTATTGGAAACTTTAGATTAATCATGAATAATGCAGTTTTGGAATTATACATCATCCTAGTGTCTCCTGAGAAAGAGTTAAATTTGACAACAGTCCCTTTTAAAAAGTGGCATATCTCCACAAGTCCCCTCTAAATGACTAGTGATTGTAAGGCCACAACCCCAACACAAACTGTTATTCTGAGTGACAACCCAGTTTTCTATACTTCAAGCAACTGAATGGGATGCAACAGTCACTGGATAATAGGGTGAAGAAGGAATTATACAATCTTCTTCCTCACTGGTATTATACTGACCTTCAGTGGGAGCGGCCAATTCCCTTTAGTCAGCTTCTTGACTTGAGACAGCACCAGCACAACAGGTAGAGCCAGCACAAGTGGTGAATGGTGAAGCTCTCTGAGACACAATACCTGAATTCTGAAGAGTAACTCATACCACTGTCACTACATTTGTCAAGAGGTATTCAGAAGGAAAGCTACCCTTGCACAAAGATACAGTCAAGCTGTATTGTTGGACTTTGGCAACTATGGTTCTGTGAAACTACTTGGACTTCTTCAGCAGGAGGATCGGAGTTTGACATCTAGGCCAGGTGCTAGCAGGCAGGCTACTTGGGAGCAGGCCAACACACCTGCTTCTTGCAGGGTTTCGTTGAGGCATCAGATGCAGCTGAAAAAGAGGGCCCGGGCATACCTCCTGAACAAACCCTCAGCTGTGGGGTCTGACTCCCCTTAAAGGAGAGGCATGCTGGCAGGCCCTTGTTGGACCAATTTGTCAGTTTGGTGAACCTGACACTGTGCTTCTGGCTTCCTGACCTTGATTCCCTGGATTCTGAATATTGGACTGTGACCTTGATCACCCTCTTTGATGACCCCTGAACCTCTAGTATGACTCCACTGGCTCCTGACCTCCAGACTGGCAACAAAGACTGCTCTGCTCCTTTTGTATCCTGAAGAAAGGAGTAGCTCCCCTTCCCCCATTGTAGCTCTAACCAGGTATAGAGCTCTGCTGGTGCCGGGCTCTGACAATTTTAAAACACTTTTGTATCACTTTTCTTTTCAGTCACAGTGGAGGATGGCAATTATTCAGCTCAATTTATGAAACCAGCATACCTGTGTGTATAGTGACCATGTGATAGTAGCTTGTGGGAAGACAGAAACAAGGTAGCATTAGAGGTAAATTGTGTGTGTTCCCAACATGGGCAACAACATTCAGCACCTGACAGCTGGAAAGAACACCCTTGTCTTAAGTAACATGTACATTGGTTCCCCCTACATTGCTCTTTATTGGAGCTTTTAGATGTGGTATTCTTTAAATACTTTAGAAGTAACATTTAGCAAAACTCTCTTTCACCATCTGGTGCAGACTTTCTTCCAACTGTGGGCTGAAATGTTTCAAAGCCCCATCTGGTTTACTGTCTCCAAAGTATATATACAGGAGACAGAGTATCCATGTTTCTGGCAGTCACACAGGAAACATAAAGTCAATTTCCATCTCTGGAGCATAAACTCCCAATCTGTACTTGCATCAATTTGGGAAGATTTCCAGCAAGAGTAATCATGATACCACCTTCAGTTTCTTCCAACCTTAAAAGAAACATATGGAGGATTGGAGAACTCCAAAGAAAAGAAAAGGCAGATGTGGTTTGCCTAAGGGTATAATAATAGAGTCATAGAATCATAGAATAACTGTTTGGGAAAGAGGCTACAAGGTCATCAAGTCCAACCCTCTGGTTAATGCAGAAATCCAAATCAAAGCATGTCTGACAGATGGTTCTCCAATTTTGTCTAGAATACCCCCAGCAAAAGAGCATTCACCATTTCTCCAGTAAATTGGTTCCATTTTCTAAACTGTTCAAAAAGTTAAGACACTTCCTCTATTATTCAACCTATAGCTGCCTTCCTGTAGTTTCATCTTGTTATTATGTCACCTGCACCCTGGGATGATTGCAAACAGATCCTCCCCTTCCTATTTATGATTATATTCCAAGTATTTGAAGAGTGCTATCATATCTCTCTTCAATCTCCTTTTCTCAAGGCTAAACATGCCCAGTTCTTTCAGTCTTTTCTCACAGAGATTGGTTCCTAATCCCCTGATCATCCTTGTTGCCTTCCTCTGATCTACTCCAATTTGTTGGCATCCTTCTTAAAGTGTGGTGTCCAGAACTGGATTCAAATGTGGTCTAACTAGTGTTGGATAGTGGGGACTAGAACCTCATAGATTTTGAAAACCATGCTTCTGCTAAATAAATTTCATGTCAGATATTACTCTGGGTAGAAAGGATTTTTGATGGAGAAACTCCACTCAGGGGATTCCCGAATGAGGCTCCTTTCATGTCCCCAAGATCCATCATGCAGCACTTGGGTATCGAACCCTGACCTTCCAGTCTCCAAGCTCAGCATCTTAACCACTAAGCAGCCTAAAATAGCATTGGCCTTTTTTACAGCCACATTGCACTTTGTAGCTTGTGATGCACAACAATTTCAAGATCTTTCTTGTAGTGTTACTGAGCTAAGTATTCCCCATCTTGTAACTGGTTTCGTCACCACACCCTTAGGTGTAGAACTTTGAACTTAGCCCTATTAAATTTCCTTCTGTTGTTTTCAGTCCAGTGTTCAAGTCAATCAAGATATTTTTTTAAAAAAAATATTCTGCTCTTATCTTCCAAGGTACAGTAGAACCCTGCATAGCGAAAAAGCTCCATTCCATGGAGCTCTTCAATATGTTTTTTTTTTTTTGGGGGGGGGGTCACTGTGCGGATCCAATGGGAGATCCCTGTATAAAGTAAAAATGTTTGTTATATGGGGTTTCCATTAACCTTGGTATACACCACTTAGCGGACACCCCATATTAAAAAAAATTGTTATGTGGGGTATCACCATTGCATAATGAACACTTTGTTGTACAATTTGTCATTAAATGAAGTGCTCGTTAGTGGGGTTCCACTGTATTAGCTATTCCACCCAATTTTTTGTTTTATAATCTGCTCAATAATTTCCCCTGGAATTAATGTTAGACTGACTGGTACGCAGTTTTCAGGTTCCTTCTCTTTGCCCTTTTTGAAGATGGGGACAATATTAGCCCTCCAACAGTCATCTGGCACTTCACCCATTCTCCAGGAATGACACTAGATAACAACACCTTGTGGCCAAATTTCCAACATAATTATTGTTCCTGCCAGATATTAAATCTGCAAACATTAAAAGTCCTTCAGGGGAAAAACAAAGTTGTACTAAAACAACTGTTCCTTATTTGATAAATGTTGGGTAATTTCTCCATTTCCTGGAGGAATTTAGTGATATGTTTCACGTACAGTATGAGAAATTAAAAATACTTTTTCTTAACCCACAGTTAGGATGATTTTTTTAAAAAAGCTACATTCTCAATATTATGCAGTACATTGACAAGTAATTTTAAACCACTTTGAAATTCTTCACCACCAGCCAAAAATGAGACAAAGATATCTACTTTTCTCTCTCAAGTTGTCCATTTCTTTCAAATGCCTCTAATAACCAGGCAAAACATGTACACAGTAAGCACTAGCTGATTGTTAAGAAGGCTGATTGTTAAGAAAGGTGATAGAAAAACATTCTGTGTTTCTAATTCTTAACCAATAGAGCTATTCCCTAGTTTTGGGCAGGTATATCTGGGAGTTGTTGTTGCATAAGAGGACAAGTGAATAGAGGATTTCTATCCTTAGTCTGTATTATTAAAGTTTCTGATTAATTACAGGATATAAGTGGAAAGAGAGCTTAGATATCATGAGGATGTCTGGTAACAAGGGACATTTTGTGTGTGATTCAGAACAGACATGTTCTCATGCTTCCCTGTCACCCAAACATGTCTTTGGAGTATGGAAAATTATTGTTGTTTAGTAAGCTTTTCATGAGTTAAATGTCTTTTGCCTCCAAGTGTAGGATTGTAGTTACCTCTCACTCTTACAAAATCAAAATACAGTAAAACCCGGTATGATTGCATCACACAACGATGAAATTGTATGATTGCCTTTTTAAAAAATATGTTGTATCATACAACAATTTTCATTGTTGTAAGATACAAATTTTTTTGAAGGCAAAAAACTGGGTGGCTTTGGGGTGGTGTGAAGGAGCCTTTCCTCCACCCATCCCAAAGCCTGTTTGTGAACTGGGAGTGCTGGGATCCACAGACCACTTGCCATTTCAAAATGGAAAGGGGGGCACCAAGAATCCCTTTCACTAAAAGGGCTGGGCTGCTTTCGCCCTGGGAACGCACTTTCCCAGGACAATAGCAGCCTAGCACTCTTAGTGAAAGGGATTCTCAGGAGTTCCTTTGCCATTTTGAAATGACAAGGAGTCCATGGATCTCCTTTCACTAAGAGGTCTGGGCTACTTTTGCCCTAGGAACGCACTTTCCCAGAAAAATAGCAGGCTAGTGCTCTTAGTGAAAGAGATTCCGGGGGGTCCCTTTGCCATTTCAAAATGGCGACTGCCCTGAAAGCCCTGTTTGGATCCTGCTATCACACAGTGCCTTTGGAGGGAGGGAGGTGAAGGAACCAGCTCCCTGCCCCTCAAAGGCACCGTGCGATTGCAGGATCTGAACAATGCAAAAGCAGCCCAGTCCTTTAAGCAAAAGGGATCCACGGACCCATTGCCATTTCAAAATGGCAAGGGGTCCATGGATCCCCTTTCGGTAAGAGCACTAGGCTGCTATTGTCCTGGGAAAGTGTGTTTCCAGGGCATAAACAGCCCAGCCCTCTTAGTGAAAGGGATTCTTGGTGGTCCCCTTGCCATTTTGAAATGGCAAGAGGTCGATGGATCCCTTTCTCTAAGAGGTCTTTGCTGCTTTCACCCTGGGAATGTGCCTTCCTAGGATAATAACAGCCTAGGGGGCTTAGAAAAAGGGATTCCTGGGGGTCCCTTTGCCATTTCAAAATGGCAAGGGGTCCATGGATCCCCTTTTGCAAAGTGGGCTGGGCTGCTTTCGCCCTGGGAAATGCTTTCCCAGGGGTAAAGCAGCCCAGCGCTTTTTGGGGGAGGCATCTACAGAGGTTCCCTTGCTTTGAAACAGGAAAGGGACCTCTGTAGATGCCTTCCCCGACTCCTCCAAGGCTGCCTTTGCCCTGAGAATATGCTTCCCAGGGGAAAAGCAGGGAGAATCATTGCATGAATCATCCCATAGGGAAAATCGCTATATGATACATGTATCATACAGCAATTTTTTCATACAAGGATGGATCCCTTGGAACCAATTAAAATCATTATATGGGGTTCCACTGTACCTTGAAATCTACTGCCATTAATATGGCATCTCACAGGAATAGCACACATACAAATACCTTGCAGATATCTTCAGTATATTGCTCCTCCTTGCTCACACTCACATACACATGGAGGGAACTCAGAATATAAATCTTCATTCAACTTGTCTTTATACATGAGGAAATTTTTTAAAAATCCTTCTTCTCAGCATGTAAGTAAGCAAAGTCTTATTGCATTCTCCACAAGAATGAGAATGAGGGCAGGAAGCATTCTTTTTCTTTGTGTTGTGAAGACAAGCCGACTTTTGCAATTAGCACAAAAAGTATAAAACAGTAATCACTAATGCTTTTTTAAAAGAGTTGCAAAGCATTCCAAAAGTGAATCAGTTAAATGATTGCACATGAGGAAATTCCAGAGAAATTGTCGGCATTTTGATTTTCAGTCACTGCAGCTGAAATTGATTGCTTAGCATAAAATGTTTTGTAATATTCAATCTGTTTCTAGCTGACAAAAAAGACCTCCTACTGTGATTCTCAAGGGGGGAAATGCTGGCTTAGTCTATGCTCAAGAAATGTGGTGGGACTCTTTATATGCTGGCTAGGAATGGACTGAATGTTAGAAACTAAGTTATGCTAAACCACAGGGTTTAAGCTAATGTGTCTTTGTGCTTTGCATCTTAAAATGGGAAAGACACTGGTTTTGTGCAGAATTTATTTGCAAATTGCAGAATCCTGCTGAGAAAATAATTACATTCCATGTTGTGTTCTGCTCTGAAAGCATGGAATTTTTATCAAGCTTAAGAAACCCTCACAAAGGCATTTTGTTGCATGAAAACAACCTGAACTGATGAGAATGAGACACCTCATCATTACAATGAGCATTTTAGTTATCAATAAAAACAATGCCACAAATTTCATTCCTTTTCCTTGGTAGGATAGATGGCTTTCAAATAATGCCCTTCAAATTCAAGGAAAGCTTGTGAGAGGATAAATGAACTCTTATCTTTATTAAGATATTTCTCTTCTCTTCCCACTGGGAACTGAATGCCAGGATGCTTGGTTCAAAGTGTTTTTTTTTTTTACCATCTTAGTTGTTAAAAATGATGAAGATTCTACTTGTAAGCATAACCCTCTTCTTTTATTTCCAGGTCACACCTTCTTGCTCCCTTTCAGTACAATAATTTGTCTTCTCACTTCTAACAGCCTTACATGCCCCACTGTCTTGGCATAAACAACTGAAGGGTCTTTCTTAAAAAAAAAAACTCATGGTAAGGTTGCATGTAACTCCTAGAGAGAAAAGATCCCTTGCTATTATTTTGATTAATGTACCTCAAGTACACTTAAGGAAATCAGCAGAATGTATCAGAAACATTTGTTTGTCGATGGCATTTGTCTGAGTGTATTTGTGTAAGAGCACATACATATTCATGGTTGGCATGAAATACATTTTCTTTTGACAGACTAGGATGCCACCACAAAATAAATGGTTTGCACTAAAATCCTTGAAAATGTGCTGTCTCTGGTTCACACATGACAGGCAAAAATATGGTTAAAATGGCCCCTCAAATTATCTACTGCAGTCATTAAAACAATGGAGATATTGATTTTGTTCAAAGGTAATGCCATTTTACAAAATCGAAACACATTTTCAAAGAGAAAAATCAAGCCACAATAACTATACTTATTGAGAGTTAAGTGTTTGGGTATTTCACATTTATATTTCTTTCTTTTTCTTTCTTTCTTTCTTTCTTTCTTTCTTTCTTTCTTTCTTTCTTTCTTTCTTTCTTTCTTTCTTGTTAATCATTGTGAAAAATAAAAATAATACTGCACTAGACCCAGGGGACAAAAGTCAAAAGAAATTAATAGCTCAAATCTTTTTTTTTTTAAAAAAATATTTATATTTTCAACATAGAAGTAATAATACAACCATACATTTAAAAAAAAGAAAACATAACATAACAGTTTAACTTACATATCAATTTGGTATATATACTTGAAAGAAACAAAGAAATACATTAACTAAAGAAATACACATAAAGCAACAAAAGCACAAACAATAATAATATGTTTAAACCTTTCTACTGAGACTAATATTTTTATACTTACTACAAAATCATTTCTACTCTTTCATTCTTATTTGACTCTAAACATAATCCACCCTTGTGTTATATACATTGTCCAGAAGGTAAAACAATTCATTTTCCCCAAAAATTAATTTGATCAGGTACAGGTTTAATTCCTTTATTCTTTACCATTACATGTTCAACAAATCTTTTTCAGATTTTTCAGAATTTGTTCTCATGAACTATGCTTTTTTTAAGATTCAACTCCCATGTCAATTTATCGTTAAGTGTTAGTTGCCACATTTCCTTATACCAGTCTTCTATTTTTACTTTTAGCTCATTTTTCCATTTTTTGCGATACATTGTCTAGCTGCTGACATCATTATTATCAGTAGTTCATTATAATCATTACACATTTTAAATTTCTCCGAATCTGCTAGTAGTGCTAATTCCGGTCCCAGTTCAAGTATCTGTCCATACATGTTCTTTATTTCTGTTTCTATTTCTCCCCAGAATTCTTTCAATTTATTACAATTCCACCACATATGTATATATGTCCCCGTTGACTGTTTACATCTCCAGCAAACATTACTTGACTTATTATCTATTTGGTGCAACTTGACTGGGGTCAGATACCAGTGCCATAGCAACTTATAATTATGTTCTTTAACTCGTACTGACATGGTTCTCATAATCCTTCTTTTCCATTTTTCTTGCCATTTTTTTCTGTAATTATAATATTCAATTCCTGCTCCCACATGTTTTTAAATACCTCTTGTATCTTTCCTGTTTTGTTCAATATTTTATATAGTTTGCTAATAATCCCTTTGATACCTATCTCTTCATTTCTAATCTTGTTTAACATTTCTTCGAAAACTGTCAATTCTCTTTCTAAGCTTCCTGCATATATGACGTCCTTATTCCATTTATTTATCTGTAAAATCTGAAACCAATTTAAACCCATTTGTTGAAATAATTCATCCCTTTTATTGCTTTCTCTACATATTTTAGCCCAATCCTTAAGCAATAAGGCCTTCTTATCTACCAAGATATTCCTAATTCTTCCATCTATTTTTACCAGGAAAGTGTTAAAATCACCCACTTCTACAACTGGCAATACCCCTGGTGCCAATAATTTTTTGACCCTCATCTATTCTTCCATTGTTATTTTTAAAAATTTGTTTTGGATGTCTTTTTTTTAATTTATCTCCTTCCTTGTTTAAGAAAGTTGCCTTACCCATTTTGCAAATTTCTTTCATCTCAATTTTTTCCCAGAGCATCTCCTCTTTCATTAATATCTTGATGACATTCCTTATTTGAAATGCTTTATAATAATTTTGTATGCTCGGTAGACCTAATCCCCCTTCCTTTTGAGGTAAGTACCAAAGTGCCTTAGCAATTCTTGGTCTGCAATTTCCATTGCAAAATTTATCCATAATATTTTGGTATTCCTGGAGTTCTTTAGAATTATGTTTGACTGGTAAAACATCGAACAAAAAAATTAGTCTAGGTAGCAACATCATTTTACAGAGGGCTATTCTACCAAACCAGGAAAGGTTTAGAGTTTTATAATTTGCTATTTTCCTTTCCATTTCTTTCTTCACCTTTGCATAATTTCATTTCTTAAGATCTCCACATCACTTCAAAGAAAAACAGCTGCTTTATTGGTCAGGTTATTAAAGCATAGTCCATGAGAAACATAGATAAAAAGGTCAATAACATAGGATCAGTCCAGCAACAGTCCACAGGTACATTATGTAATCATGATGAAAAGGAAGAAGGTTAGTCCCACAGGCCAAGATCTTAACACCTAGACATCCAAAAATGAACTAACTCTCCTCTCTCCAAGATGGAGACTCTCCAGTCAGGTGGGGTACATTTAACCAATCAGGCAACAAAGAAAACTTTCTCATAACAAGAGAAGATGTTTACACATGTGTACAGTGAGTGCCTAACATGTAGTCACAACACCAAAAAGCTCAGCTAGCTAGAGAGGTAAGGAGCAGGAGCACCGAATTGAAAACAATCTATCTCGTGACACGTAGTCTGGTGAGACAGAGAGGAAAAAGGATTTTTGAGGCCTAGCTAAAACTACAACCTCTCCAAGCTTTGAGAACATTAGGAAATATGTTGTTTCCTGACAGCATCCTTGAACATTGTTTGTCTACCAGCATTGAACATAAACAAAGCATGACCAAAAAGAACTTTATTCTGTTATTGCTAAACTCAAGAACAATGAGGGGAGGAGGAAATGGGCAGTTTGCCAAACATAAACCTAGACAAATAGGATTTGAATCAAACTGTGTGAACATTTTCCGTCCATTCATTGTTTATATTGCACATATTGGTTGTAAAATCATGGGAATGGCCATTCATGCAAACAAACAACGTAAAAAATAGCCACTCAGATGGAGAAAACACTGCATGTTTTTTCTTACCTCTGTGGCTTTCTCAGCTGGAGTTGTTTTTTGTATAACTTACACCACATAGTATGTTAAGTGAATAAATAAATAAATAAATAGATAGATAAATAAATAATGCCAGACATGTTTTAGATGCAGACAATTTTGTTGTTGTTGTTCAGTTGCACAGTCGATTCCGACCCCCTGTGCCCCCATGGACCATTGCACACCAGGCACCTCTGTCCTCCACCATCCTCCTCAACCCACCCAACTCTGTGCCCATTGTGCCAACAATACCATCTAGCCATCTTATTTTCTGACACCCCCTTCTTCTGTTTACCCTCAACCTTTCCCAGCATCAAAGCTTCCTCAAGTGAATCCTCTCTTCTCATTTGATGTCCAAAGTACTTTAGCTTCATCAGAAACTGCTTTATACTATATTGAAACTTAGTCCATCTGGAGAAGTATTACTGCCACGGTTGCTTCAAGCTCTCCCAATGCCAGAAGTTGGAAGAGAAGTGCCAAATTCCAACAACAACAACCATTGTGCTCATCCTTCTTCCATTGACTAAAGAGAGCTGGGAGGAGGAAGAGGAAAAGGAGGCACAGATTATTTCCCAGCTATCCCTCCCACAATGCCTTGGCTCCAATGATGCTGCAGAGATATTATTGGAACAGGCATCCCTGGTGGAAAAAGCCAACAAATGGTGAAGAGCACGTTCACTGCCATGGCCCTCCATTGTCAGAGGTGACATGAAATCACATCTGAGTGTTATATTTTTTTAGGAGGGAGATAAAGTAGATGGTGATCTTGTAATGAAATGCATGTGTTTTTTCCTCTTAGCTGTGGCTCCACAGCCATAGGTAGAAAGTCCAGGTCATACATTGTGACACCATATGATAAGATAGGAGCACAACAGCCCTATGGAAATGAATCTCTGAAATCACCTCAGAATATCACTTATCAGGATGGGTGAATATTTTAATTTGTTATTCTTTAAATTATACTTCTCCAATCTTTCATTTTTTTAAAAAAATGTAAGGGTAATTTAAAAAGTGAATGACAGACATAATGAAATAGGCAGATTCACTCATTCAGGCAAGAAGCTTTGAATGTCTAATTCATAAAAGTCATATGATTAATTGAATGTTACTTCTTCTCCCACAGGTGTCTTTTCTTTAACAGTTAACGTGGCATTTTGGTACAAAATAATTCTCTCTATAACAGAGTGAGTTTAGTTATCCCTGTACAGTACTTGAACCCTGTGGTGCAGTGGTTAAACTGCTGTAATGCAGTCAAAACAGTGTGAATTCAAATCCTGACCAGGTTCAAGCATTCCATCTTTCCAAAGTCAATAAAATGAGTACTAAGCATGTTGGAGGCAAAATTCTAATTAACTTGAAAACATCCCAGAAAATGCACTAAATGCTATAAGTGTGATTACTATTGCTAGTTAGAACAAATGGCTGAGAACTGTGTTCTATACATGCTGTTGCTGTTAAGCCTGTATCAATATTTCTGAATTCTGCTATCTCAAGAGTTTCAGTTTAGTGATGCTTTATGTATAAAAATGCCATTCTGTTATATTCCAAATGTGTCTCCAATTAGTCCCGTTGGGCCCAGTTTATGATATATCATTATCAAAAACATCAACTTTTTGCCCTATCTCCATCTGTGCTTACATATTATGGAATATACTGGATGCTAATTATTTTGTCAGCCCATATCCATTGAAAGGCAAACTAATTATTAGCTTATTTTGTGTTTCCCATAATAATCTATTATTATAGCTTGAGGAATCCATTTGAAGTAGACATTTCCTGCAAACAAGCATATTCCTAAAACTATATAATTAAAATTTCCACAACCGTTAATGTTCACATCTTATAGAATGGTAGAAAAGCCTCTTTGTATATAATGACAAATACAGAATATATGCTTCTGAAAAGTTCCTTTTAGTTTCAGAATTTGTTAGAGTTTTGTTTTGTTCTGCTTTGTTTCTTTGTTTTCAAATGTTGAGCCTTAGTTACATAGGTCTCTCTTTCCAGTACAAGAACCAGATCTTGGAAGTAAGTAATTGTAAACTACAGACAGGTAGTTGCTTCCAATCAATTCCATTTTCAAAACAAAACACCAATGATAACTAAACTGCATGACCATTGTAATTTAACAAAGTATAACTTTACTCCTTCCATAGCACAACTGTTACTTTATAGCTACTTCTGTTATTATAGGGAATTATCTCACTACATGGTGAAGGAATAATTATTATGTGGTCTAAGAACTGGTTTGTACTGTGCCTTGTGATGTTACATCGTAAATGGTTGTAGCTGCTGAGGCAACTGTTAGCCAGACTGTAGAAAAGTGCACCTTGTACACTGACCATAGGTTTGAAACTTTAACCTTGAAAACACACACACATTCAATTATCTTCTAGAAACTTTTCAAACCTCTGAAATTATGTTTCAATTTTCCTTTGCAAAATATGCTACCATGAGATCCATATCCTGGTTTTCTTCAAAATATGTAAACATTTGAATGGCTCAAATATAAGTCAGAATTATTTGTGAGATTCACAAGAAATAACAGACGGGAAGATCGGTAGACAACTGCAGCTATAGCTTGGGCGTCTCTTGTTCTAACACAATCTTTTTAAAAAGCAAATTGAATGTTCTACAGTCTGTTATTGCTTTGCCCCTAAATTCTGTAACCAGGAGGTACTTAGACAGCACTAGGTATGGACTAGAAGAAGCACTTTCCATACAGAATAATAAAGTGGAGCCATTGTAAGTTTAGCACTATTTAAGTCTTCTGACTTCCTCCACCTACAAGAAATAGGAGAAAGGATAAGTCCCATGTTTCAGTAAGCTTACATAGTGATAACATTGTGAAAAGTACAATGCATTTTCTCATTTGTAATCATACTGCTTATACATTATTGGAGCACTCGTATCCCATCTGGAAAATGTTTCTTGTGTGTGATTTCTTTGAAACCCAAAGAAGCCCAGCGAGGAATCTGTGGGGAGTGAATCCTTTTCAGCAAAAGACACAGATCATTATCATCCCGTCTTTGCTTTCTTCGTATTGAACAGACCGGAATAAAATGGTGACAGATTGCATTAATCTTGGGCCATATTCCATTGCCTTTGTCTGTGCTGAGCATATTCAAGAGGTGTATTTTATATTCAGGCTAATACAATTCAAATAATATCTGTTTCCATGTTGCTGTGTGTGGATGATGCTTATTTTTTTGTCATTTATCTCATTGCTTCTTAATCAAAACCTGCTGTTTTGCTCCCCTTTGTCTTGTTCTGCTGCAAGTACTTTCACTCTTGTCTGTTTCCTTGGGTGTTGCAACTTTAACATCTTGTCTGTCTGGCCGAACATCTCGCTATGGTACTGGAGTAGACCATACAGCCAGCGACTCAACGCCGAGTGTTGGGCAGCAGTAGATAACCTAACTCCCTAAAGGGGCCAACAGCTATGGACAGATGAGCCCCTTTTAGGTGGGACGATGGTCCTCCTTAGTGGAAGAAATGCCACTGGAAACCATCATATTGGGCCCAACGGCAAAATGAATGGTAGAGGAACCACTTCATGATTCTGATTCCCAGCTCTCATGGAGGTGGAAGAGGCCATGCCAGATGGACTGGCTGTGAAGGTGCACCTTGTTGATATTCTGTGGCAGTCCATTACAGTCCCAGTGTCAAATCCTGCATGTCTCATTTTGTATGTGCCACAGGAGATGGCTCTGTGATCATAGTGTGTGGGTCACTTCATAGCAAGCTGGGATCCACCTTAAACAAATTCACACCAATGTCATTTGTCCTGAAACCTTCAAGGAAAAAATGTATACTCAGACATGAGTAGCAGCTGCTGCCGCCTTTCACTCTTCTTACTCAATGTAAGGAACACATGAAACTTTCTCCTTCAGTCCCACTGATTTTTTTTTGTCATTTTGCCACAGTGGAGCACTACAAACAAAATGGAGCACATCCATGATAGCAGATTGGACCTTCTACATGATCCCTTTGAATCCTGACTGCATAACACATTATAGGTTTCATATAATTATGTGGGATACACAGAAAGAGCTTCCTTGAAAATTGTGGTATTTTCAGCCACAAGTGGGCACACCTTGTCCAACGGCAATCTTGTTGTGCCAGCTAATCTTTCTCACACTAGATCAGGTGAAAGAAATTACAGAATGATTTCCAAAAAAGGTGGCTTTGTTTTGGCAGTTTGAAGTCTGACCTAGACATGAAAGAAGAAGAATATAACTGTGCAATAATTCAGAAATGAAAAGACAACATGTGCACTATTTTAACAAACAAATAAAGAGATGCACTGGTCCTTCTGTAGAGATTAACACATGTTTCACATTTTATATTCTGAACTGAAGAGAGAGAGAATAACTTTATTACATATGACCCTCATTTAAGGACACATCTTTAGTATTTTATTACATTTAATTACTTTTTTTCTGGAAAAACTTGCAAACAGTCTAATTTACAATATGGTATTCTATAATACTCAGGTAGCATAACAGGAAAAAATGACTACTAAGTTATGCAAGTGTGAAGAGGCACACTGATTTATTTGTCAAAGAATGGTGCCAGTTTACAAACTATATGAATAAAACAGACAACAAAGGTTTCCTCAAAGCATACAGATACTACTGGTTCACATAGCTATGGTTATTATGATTTAAACAATTTAACCACTGCACCACAAGGACTCTTATTTATTTATTTATTTATCCAATTTGTATAGCTATCCAACTCAAAACAACTCTGAGCAGCTCACAACATTCAAAACAGCACAGCAGTCCAAAACATTAAAAACCCATAAAAACCCCAATTTAAAAATGCTACGAAGATTAAAAGAATTAGCTATTTCTTAATCATCATTGTCTCAGAATTGCAAACCTAGAAGGGACCCAATATATTCTTGAGTCCAACCCCGAGGAAAGGAGCACAGTGTGGAATCAAACTCCCAACCTCTAGTTTGGCAGTCAGAAAGTGATGTACACTGTTTTAATATCTACATTTTAGCAAATTTTTGTGAAACTATTTTTTTTCCCTGCAGGCACCTGCATCACAAAATATAAAAAGATGATTTTGTTACAGTACTAACATTTGCCCAGGAAGAAGAAGTTTGGTATGTTCTTAATCAAAATGGGAAATGAATAAAATTTCTAATTTGAGATCAACTAATTGAATTACACAACACCTTGTCTAAATTGTCACTATTTTCATGAATATGCATTAATATTCAGACATCTGTAGTGTTTTTGGTGACTGTAAACATTAAAAAATAGATATATCAGACGGTAAACAAAACAAAAAGAGAAAACTAATGGCTGTATTTTAATGTTAGCTTTTGTGGATCAAGTCCACTTCATCAGACATAAGAATGAGACTTCATGGTATCAATTTCACATATCAGGTATAGAGGTACAGAATGGTTGGTTAGCATAACAAATAAGTATACAAATCAATGTGGATTTTTACAACTGGTAATAGAAAAAGGTATTTGGTTGTTATTCAGATTACCTGTGAATTTTCGCCCTGTTGAATTGCATGCCATGAAGTCTCACTCTTATGTCTGACCAAGTAGACTTGATCCACAAAAGGGAACATTAAAATACAGCAGTTAGACTTTAATGTGCCAAAACATTTTTTGTCTTTTTGTCTTGTTTTGTTTACTCTCTGATATGCTTGAAACCTAGACTAACATGGCTACCATTTCAAAAATTTCAAATAAAAATTGTAACTTTTAGTTTCAATTATTTTACTAGCAAATACTAGAATTGCAAACATGTGTATCATCTGTAGCTTTTTCAAAAAGCCTAAACATTTGAACTTGAGTGTGCTTTTGAGTGTGCAAACATCACTGTCACCACCTGGTTTAGAATATTACTCTGGTGCTGTCTTAAATTTCATTCTTCTACTCTAACATCTTCTACCAGTTTAAGGGATTGTTTCTCAACATGGTAGTAAGGAAGCCCAGTTAGTTGTTTCAGAATCATTGGCTCTGACTTCCTTGTAGAATAGAGCAGTATTTCCTTGCCAGGAGTGATGTGACTGCATTTTGGTACTCTTGTTTGTATAACCTAATAATTTTATAATATATTAAATCATACTACCTGTATTTAGATTTTGACATTTGTTTGTTTTTGGCCCTGAATTCCTCTCTACTTCGTCCAGTCACTTGTCTATTAATTAGATCTAATCCTTCCTGTGTCTTGATAGTATTAAAATTAACAGTCTGAAAATAAATGATGTTTGGTTTAGGTTGAAATTAACTTCCTATCTAAGATAGAGTTGATGGAGCAAGATAGAGATGACCAGAAATTAGTCTCAAATGCTTTCTATTGGCCCTGCTTTCAACATACTGTAGTTTGATGACTAGAAATGTGGGAAATGAAATATTTTCAAGTGTAACACACAATATATGAAATCTTGTTGAGTAGCACTAAGACACTGACTGGGAGGCGGAAGGTCATCAGTTCGATTCCCGAGTACTGCAGGACGGAATGAGCTCCCGTCTCTGTCCCAGCTCCTGCCAACCTAGCAGTTTGAAAGCAAGAAGTTGCAAGTAGTTAAATAGGGACCACTACGGTGGGAAGGTAACAGCGTTCCATGTGCTCCGGTGTCTAGTCATGCCTGCCACATGACCATGGAAACGTCTGCAGAAGCAGACAGCGCTGGCTCTTCGGCTTAGAAACAGTGATGAGTACTGATCCCTAGAGTCGGATACGACTGGCTTTCGAGCAAGGGAAACCTTTACCTTTACTTTAGTTATATGAGTGTAATTCAGTGTTATGCCCAAGGTAGCTGTAAAAGCACCAAGCTGGAAGTTCTCTCCACAAAGCACTTTTGTTGGCATTTTATAGACTTAGTCATGGAGGGAACCACATGACTAACTGCACAACTGGCTTGCACAATCTGTGTTACCTGGTCAAAATGCACAGTTACATCTACACAACATTGCAGAATGAAGACCAGGATTCTGACCAACAATGGAGTATGGTTTCATCCCCACCCTCACTAATGGAGGAAATAAATCTGTTTGAAAGAAGGGTGCTCTCGTTTTCCATCAAAAGAATTGTGCAGAGACTGAAACATTATTTTTAAAGCTCTTTGCATTATTCAGCACAGCATAGTGAGAAGGCCAGATGATCATTACTGTTATCATTGTTCTGCTCTCAAACTCTAACAAAATACCATCTTGAGGATTATTAATGGTCTGTCTTTTCTTTGTAAATGGCAAGAACACTTTAGGAAAATAAATTTTCCTCTAGAGGCCAGTGCTAATACTGCACCTTGAAAATACAAATTGAAAATACTAATCATGTCATTTAGGAATGACAAAGAGAATGGTATATATCTTGGGAAAAGTCCTGTCAAAATGCTTTTAAAATGTATTGAAATGCTCTAGAAAAATAACCTACTAAAATAATTCCAAATGTTGTCTATAGTACTTGAAAGTAATTTTTAATTAATTTCCTAAAAATTGAGAGAGATGGTGCCTGATGAACCTGTGTAAGAAACATTGCTGAGAAAGTGTGTTTCCTGGTGTTAACTCTTTTTGTTTCCTTGGGTATTGCAATTTTAATATCTAGGATGCCAAGCTTTAACTAACAAAAGGCAGCCTGAATGTTGAGGACTCAATGTCAACAGTCAAGCTGGTCTGGAAGATATCCTCTTATGCTCACTATTCAATACAAAGGCACAACCAACAAAGGAAAATCCCAAAACCTGACCTCTTTTTCATCAGTTAACCCAGGTGTTCCAGTGAACTGGATTCGGCCCACAGCGCCAAATAATGTGGCCCCCACTCTTGCACCAGCTAATGTAATGAATCAACTCCTGACTCATTTATGGCCATTGTAAATGAGTTTACAACAGCCGCAGACTCATTTACGGCTGTTCTAAACATGTTTACGACAGCTGTGGACTCATTTATGGCTGTTGTAAATGCATTTACAACAGCTGTAAATGAGTCTGCAGGTGATTCTGGTGGCAGCAGCAGCTGGAGCACCAGTCTGGCCCACTAACTGTTTGAGGAAGCATGACCTGGCCCCTGATTTCAAAAGGTTGAGGGCCCCTGAGTTAACCACACTTCACCTAAACACAAAACATTGGCAGACAGTACTGGTTCTTTGTCTGTAAACAGATGAGTACTGACCCCTAGAGTCAGATATGACTGGCGTTTGAGCAAGGGTGACCTTAACCTTTATGACCTTTACTGGCCATTTGAGCTTCAGTATATGCAAGCACAGATATCTTTTTTCCTGTTTTTCTTTTTAAATTGGATGTTTTGGATGATTCATACTTTATTTTATTGTAAGTGATTTTATGGTGTACTGTTGTGAGCCACCCGGAGTCGTGTTTGCCGAGTTGGGTGGCATATAAATGTAAATATTAAATTAAATTAAGATTAAATTAAATTGCTAATAGTGTCAACCATAACTCAGTGTCAATCATAAATCATGGTACTGTTGTTGGCAGGGGGAGTGGCAACTGCAGAAAAAGTAATATCAAGAAAACTGCAGTCCCTCTACTAATAATATGGAGAAAATAATTTGCTGAGAAATTTCATATCAGTTCTAATAAGGGCCATATTTAATTCTATAACACTGACATATACTGTAGTAATCTTAAAGCAGGGGTTCTCAACCTATGACCTGTGGGCTGGACATGGCCCGCAGCAGCACTTTGTGTGTCCTGCATCACCACCATCACCAGAAGCAGAAACAGACATGTTTGTGACAGCTGTAAATGCAGCTGCAGCTGTCGTAAACACATTTAAAACAGCCATAAATGTGCCCACAGCTGTCATAAATGTGTTTACAACAGCCGTGGATGCATTTTACAGCAACGTTTACAGTGGTGGTAGCCACCAGTCCAGCCTGCTCAGCTGTCTGAGGGGGCATGGTCTGACCCATGACTTGAAAAGGTTGAGAACCCCGTCTTAAAGCATTGATGAAGTACTATGGCAATACCTTATAGTCCCCTTTGTTCCTGTTTTATGAAATATAATGCAGGCCATGGAATCTTCTGCCAAATAAAATCTGTAGTCAATGCTTAGCATAGTCAATTGCACTAAAGTAGATACAATTTGTGGGGATTGTAAATTCCACTGATTCAAATGGACCTACTCTAGTTATGACTTACCACATTAAAATAAGTGACTACTAGAGTACGACCATTTGAATCAAAGGAACCTATGGAGGAGTTGCTTAATCAAATCTCAATTGATTCAATTCTAGTGTGATTTACTTTGTTAAGAAACTGGATTTTGGCCAATGTATGTAAAAGGGGAGGTAGGATGTTCAAATAGTGTCATGAGATAATAGGCCTGAAGACTGAGAGGGACAGCAACCATATATCTCAAAATAGCATTCTTCTGCCATTATCTTTTCACAGAACGCACCTCCTGCAACTTTCATGAGACTGGTATAATATTTAACATATCCCTTACAAAACATTTTAGGATAACAATTAATAAAATATATGAAGATTACATTTGTAAGATAGCAAATATAAAATTCATTCTTGTTTACCTTAGCAGCAGCAGCAGCAGCAGCAGCAGCAGCAGCAGCAGCAGCAGCAGCAGCAGCAGCAGCAGCAGCAGCAGCAGCAGAAGAAGAAGAAGAAGAAGAAGAAGAAGAAGAAGAAGAAGAAGAAGAAGAAATTGTGACATATTACTGGATTTTGGCCATTATGATACAGTTTGGAAGCCAAACCACTTGCTTCGGTATGGCTCCTGTACTGGACTTTTGTAGGTACAATAACTGGCCCATTTTAAAGGCTCATTTCTGACACTTTAAACCAGTTGGTTTTCACCAAGTAGGGCGGCATATAAGTCAAAACAACAACAACAACAACAACAACAACAACAACAACAACAACAACAACAACAACAACAACAACAACAACAACAACAACAACAACAACAACAACAACAACAACAACAACCTTGGTAATCCAGCTGTTCTTGAACTTCAATTCGCAGAAGTCCTGATCAGCAGGAGTGTTGATTTGGGCTTCTGGGAATTAAAGTCCAAGAGCACCTGGGGTGCCAAGGTTCACCATCATGGCTTTAAACCCTTGCCTGTTGTGACTCATACATCTGTGAGCATATGTTGTTAAATCCAACTGGAGAACACCTACTTGCTCAATGACACTTGTGGTCAATGTCTGTGAAAGCCTCATGGAGCCAGATGGCCTGCTGTTTGGTATTAACAACTGGATCTGCTCTTTTTTCAATGTACTGTACTGTTTTCCTTCTTACCATGATAAAAAATTCAGGCCGAGACCTGCCATTAGGCAGAGTGAGGCTGCTATCTCAAGTAGCAGCTGCTTAAAGAAGATTTTAGTCAAGAACATTTCCACACATATAATTCAAATAAGAACTGAAGCATTTGAAATTTGCTATTTTGACTTGATGATGTTCTTGCAGACCTGAAAGAAAATCAGCTCATACAAAGGTATGGTAATGCAAATTTCTTCTCCAAGTCTGGTATAGGTAGACCACTATTTCTGGTTCAGGATTCTTTTTGGTTTGGTTTTGGTGTGCAGACCAACTGACTTCCTCCTCTCCTCTATTCTGTCTTAAATTTCATGTTAAGAAACCTTCTCCACTGGACTAGTCAATTGAGTTGATTTACCATTTATAGCTTCAAGGTATAAAAGATGGAGGAGGGGATGAGATGCAAGTATGAGATTTCCACTTTGTTTTGCCTGCAAACTGCTATTACTTTCAAGGTCATATTTGGTTCTTTGTTTGTTTGGTTAGTTAGTTAATTTTGTTTTGGTTTTTCTTCATTGGGTACATTATGTACACTTAGAACAAAATACTAAAATATTTAAATTTAGCTTTGTATGATAGGCAAATTTTTGAAATGTTTTGTACAATGTATTGATGTAGTATTTTGTAATTGTTTTGTTATCTGATATTTTGTTATATGGTACATGTAGGTGTGATTTATTGTTTTGTTGTGACTCCTGCTCATTCTGTAACTGTGATTGGGGATTCCTTGAAATTTGTTTGCCATTTGATACTTTGCTATTTGATATTGTAACTGTGATATATTGTTTCATTGTAAGCAGCACAGAGTCGCTATAAGCAAGTGAGGTGGCATATAAATCCAACAAAGACAGCGATAGTGACAGCGACGGCGGAAGCATCAATGGCAACGATGGTGACAACAACAACAACAACTGGAATGTCCATTTACAAAGGAAGAAAATCTCTGAACAACAAGCAATAGTTCAGTGAATAATTGTCTGAATGAAGGCTGTGTCTTTCATCCTGCCCCTGTGAATAGTCAGGATCAGTATTCAAATAGTTCATACTGAAAACAGAACAGGCAGCTCTTGGTCTAATCTGGAGGTGGGCAATCTGCAAATCTTCGGATATTGCTGGACTACCGCTTCCATCATCCTCAGCTATTAGATATTTTGGCTGAGGTTGATTGGAATAGTATTCTAGCAATGTCCAGATGGCCAAAGTTGCCTGCCTGTGAACCAAAAAAAATACTGTGATGCTCTTGGGTACTATTGCTTTACTTCATACACAAGGCTCACTAAGGAAAATTGGAACATGAATCTAATTAAAACATGTTTTATTTGCCTTGTTAATCTTGTGGACCTCTTTTTCCCCAAATTGTGTCCACTTCTACTTTGCATGAAGGACAATTCTCTAAACATCTAAAGGGGACAATTCTCACATCTAAATTTCAGCTATTTTACATTTTGGGTTTTAATTTTCTCAGTTTGCTTTCTGAGTGACAGATCAATCTTTTTTATAATGTATCATTATTTTCTCTGGATTGGAAATCAGTGCCATGATCCTAACTTATATACACAACTGAATGCTCAGCTTAAAAACCAAGTTGTTTTTCTGAGGGTTACTTTAAAATCACCTTCATAGTCCTCACCTCCCAATGAAATGCTAGTGAATACAAGACAAAAAAAATTGCTTAAACGTTGGCAAAATGTAGTTTTTGGCTATTTCTCCCCCTCCATCTATCTCATTTTCTTTGTCTCTTTCATTTGCACAAACTATGTAAAGCTCGTGGCACTTTTACTGAAGTACAAAGTCTAATTTGATAGACTGGGAAAGAGAGAGAAAGAGGACATTAGAGAAAAAGCCCAAGGTAAAGGTAAAGGTTGCCATTGTTCGAAAGCCAGTCATATCCAACTCTAGGGTTCAGTGCTAAAATCCAAGGCCAGAGTTCCATTTTAAAACTAAGTTGCAATTTGTTCCAGCTGCACCAAAATGTGGTGTGTATTAACATGGTGGGAATTATGTCTTCTGAAAGTTTCAGTGGAAGATTTAATTTGCTTAGCTGAAAGAGGGTCTTCTGAAAGTCTGCAGAACAGAATATAAAATTAGTCAAATCTGTCAGTTTGTCATAGTCTGGAGTGTGGCTGACTGGCAGGCAACATGGATAACAGGAAAAAGCAAGTAACAGGCCAAACAGTAACTGAATCTCAGTCCAGAGTTCAAGTCCAGGTGAAACCAGAGATGAAGGATTAGTCCAGATGACAAAAGCATAGTCCAAATGATTCAGAAGTCAGGTGACCAAGAGAACAGACACATCAGAGTACCCTCGGGGGATGGAGTAAGGTAAGGATAGAATTCCAGGAGCAAGTGCCAGGCAAGTAACAACAACAGTCTACAGCAGTGTTTCCCAACCTTTGGTTTTTGGACTTCAATTCCCAGAAACCTAAGTCAGTACATTGGGTGATCAGTGCTTTTGAGAATTGACTCAGGCTTCTGGGAATTGAAGTCCAAAAACCAAAGGTTGAGAAACACTGGCCTACAGGAACTGGGCAGAAGTCTTCAGAAGCAGGAATCAGGAACAAAGCAAAATATCCAGCAGCCAAGCAAATGCAGGTCTGCTAACCTCTATTGCTAAGGTAGCTTTACGGAGGAAGGTCCAGTTTTCATATAACTAAGCCTCTCAGGGTTTCCAGGTGGAGCCTATGAAGATCTGGAACCTTCTCCAGGGTAGGGTTGCCATAATTCTCTCCCACAAAACCAGGACATTGAAAAGGTGGTTGGACTTGATGGCCTAAAAAGCCCCTTCCAACCCAATGATTCTATGATTCTCAGTCACCTTTGAGCACCAGCTCCTTGGAAGGATCGGAGGGGGGGGGGTATCTTTGGGCATGAGAGTCTGGATACCTCCTTCAGCTCTTCTTCGCCCCTAACAGGGCCTTCCAGCCCAAGCCCCTCCCAGTCCTCCGAGGAGTGGAAAGCTTTCCAGGCAGCCTCTGGCACCCATTGGTCAGGTGTTCCAGGGTTTCCCCAGAAAAATGCCCCACCCCTCTCTCTGGCTCTGCAAAGGGCTTCAACGTGATTTTTAGTTAACTGGCCGGGACAATATTTCCGACGGTGAATCCAGGACAATCCTGGTTTTCCAGGACATATGGCAACCCTACCTCAGGGCTTTCTAGTGGAGGCTTAGCAGGTGCACCAGGGTGATGGTCTAGTCCTGTAGGTCTTAGAGGTAGAGGTAAAGTTTTCCCTTGCTCCCTAGGCAGTCATGTCCAACTCTAGGGGGCAGTGCTAATTTCTGTTTACAACCAAAGAGCCAGTCCCATTTTCATGTGGCATTAATGGCTAAATGCTGGAGCACATGTAACACTGTTATCTTTCCCACCGAAGTGGTACCTATTTATCTACTTGCAATTTTTTTGCTTTTAAACTTCTGGGTTCTCAGGAACTGGAACAGAGATGGGAGCTCACTCCGCCATGCAGCATTTGACTCCTGTACTGCTGACCTGCCGACCTTCTAGTCATCAAGATTTGGTGCCTTAACCACTAGGCCACCGTGGACTTAGAGGAGCAGCTGGGTACTGATGGGGCACCTTTTATATGAAGATTTAGCTCCTTTTATATGAAGATTTAGCTCCTTTTATATGAAGATTTAGTTCCTGTTGATAAGAATTGGCACTCTACATTTGATCAATAACCTGAGACAAAAAATATTTTAAAAAATAATTTAGGGCTCTATGAGTGAAAATGGAAATTTATATTAAAACATCTAATTCTAAACAGCCTGTTGTGAAGAATGAGTAGAATGCTCTCTGGTAGGTTTGCAACTGTTGTGAAATTTTCAGAGAACTTCTGTGGGCATTTTTAACAAAGGCAGACATTTCTTTTTGCTCCACATTCAGCCACTAGTGGCCTATCTGCCTGATATGGCAGGGGTCTCCAACCACCAGGCCGTGGACCACTACCGGGCCATGGTCTATCCCAAACCAGGCCATGGGGTGGGTGGCACTGTCCTCAATGTGCTCTCTGCCTGGTGAAGAGAGCAAGAGCATGGGCTTCAGACACAGCAGATAGACAGGTGGCTGGGTAACTCCTCCACATTGCTCAACTATGGCATGGATCTGCCCCCCCCCTATGTGCAGTGAGATACCTCACTGCCCTAGTTGAACAGTGTGGCTGGCAGGTGGCTGGACCTCTCTTCCTTGTTTTTGAGCTACAGCAGCTCCTTACACTTCCCATATTCAAGCTGGGGCTGGCAGATTGGAGAGATTTAAAAAAGAGATTTTAGCAAAATTTACCAGTCCATGGAAAAATTGTTTAGCATGAAACCGGTCCATGATGCAAAAAAAGGTTGGGGACCCCTGCTATATGGGATAGTTTATATATTTCTGCTGCCTCTATATATGCATATTAAGTGGGTGAATGTGCTTTGCTATGCTATTTTGCACAGATTTAGGCATAATAAATAAATTTCATGTCAGAAATTACTCTGAGTCAAAAGGATTTTTGCTGGAGAAACTCCACATTTGGAAGCTGCATTTGAACATACCTCATTCTGCTTTGCCTGTGGAGTAGTCATTAGCTTTTCTTTTTTTAACTGACCATCACAAAAATATTTTTGCTTACAATTTAATTTTACTCAGTCCAAGTTAATTTTCCCTAAACCACACTAAACCATTAAATTTGAATTAATTCAGTCAAAATGTATTCTCTCCTTAGCTATTTCAGTAACTGATCTTTAGAGCCTATTTTGTGTCCTTGTCTGAATTATACCTAGGGATGATGCCAAAGTTTTCTTTCTGTTCCTTAAACTTCTTAGCACTGATCAGATTAATTAGCAAAGATACAACAGTGTGAGCAAGCAGGGAGAAATGTGACAGACAGATGGATTCATTTGCCATCCCTTTTCTGCTGTGCAACTAATTGTGTGAACTGATTACAATTTAAAGCCAAAATGACTATATATTGTTTTCTTTTCAAAAGGGGCTGACACATCATCAGCTAGCTTGTCCAAGTGATTACACCAGAAAGTTATTGTTGAAGGGTGGGTTTGGTCGAAAGAATAACTTGACACAAGAGAATGATGAAAAGGCAACTTTCCTATATGAGATGTTCAACCAATATACAGTCATTACCCTGAAGAAAGAACCAGTGTGCTCTGTAAACATGATGAATATAACAGCTTTCTCGTCCTAGAAATCTAATCCCATTACATTTAATGGATCTTATGTATGCACATCAAGTGGAAAATAGTCCACTACTCATGCATTTGCACATAAGCAAATTGGGTATTTCTTCTCATCCTCAATTACTATTTGCCTGCCTCAACAGGAAACAAAATAGTCAGCAATTTACAGCACCATGTTTTATTGCTTGATGTTTATACACTTCTTGGAATTTTGACAGCAAGGTATTCTTGCTTCCTCACAGCTAATGGATTCAACACATAGAACAATCCGTTTGTTATATTAGAGACCTCACATTATAATCTATTTTATTTCAAAGATTCCTGACTGTAGGTAGTCACCCTGTGCCTCTGTGAAAGGAGTGAAACAAAATAACCAGGAAAATGGAATGGAGCAAAATAACTTAATGACAAAGAGAAGAGAGGAACTCATTAGATCTAAGTGCAGTTTATGTGGGAAAAATACAGTGGCTGAAATCCTGTTGTGCATTTGCCCAAATGGTGTGAAATTTTTGATGTGATCTGTCATAAGTTAAGAAGTCTTTATATGCAGCAGAGTCACATAACTTGGCTTACAACAAATAATGCTTACAGAGGTTTCTTAACTTTTGGCATATCTAAATGGTATGCCATTTGTGTGACTACACAATGGGATTTTAGATAAAACATTTGTTTAGGATCCAGTACTCTGTATAAATAAATGCCTTGTGACAGACAGAATAAATTTAGTCACTGTGAAATAAAAGGTTGTGTTTCTTTTCCTATGTATATGTATTTAAGTTTTTCTTGGCCATTTTTATGGTGTATTCATTGAAAGACAATACAGTATCCATCACACATAAGATACATAAAACCAATTTGATCAGGCTACAGAGACACTGTCTAATGGAGCAAATGTTGAAATAAGCTAAATGAAGGGGTATGGAGAATTTTGTTTTAGTTCATTTTTAACATTCCAAAATTTCAAAATGTGAAGAACTACACAGTAGAGAAAATTGTTCAGCAGAAGAAAAAGGTAGCTGAAACTGACACATTCATTTGTCCTTAACCAGGGCTTAACTTCGAAAGATCTGACTTGGTGTATTAATCCATGCATTGAGGATTGTGATTCCTTTTGCTGAGAAACTCCTAATCTTTAACATAATTATGGAAGTCAGATGCAGCACAGTTTTATCCATGCTTGAAATAGCTACACATAATGAATATACCTACCAGCAGAAATGAGAAAGATTTGTTCTACTTTATTTCGAAAAATGTGTGAAAATTCATACAGTAGGGTTGGAAAGCCCCATAGATTTTAAATTTTCAATGCAAGGGAACAATATTTTACAGATTTTCCTCTTCCCTGGGCATCACAAAGATTGGTTTTAATTGAGGACACCACTAGTACTAGAACGAGAATGCAGCTTGGAAATACAACATTATGGAAGCCAGTTTGGAGATCTGCACTACCTACATCAATTTGAAGTTATTCCGTAGCTGTGGTGGCACTATGAAGAAAGTCTAATCTCTCATGTCTTTCAACCCAAACGAGCACAATTAAATGGAGGACATTTCACAAAACAGATAGGATTCTAAAAATGAAAGCAGTTCTTACCGTAATGTGTATTTCTTCATAATTACTTATTTCCAACAGACTTCTGAGGACTCAGTGCTGGTGGGAGATATGTAGAGGATACTAACAATGGAGATAATCTCCTTAGCCCAACAGATGTTCCTGTTGACACTACTGCTACCACCAGGAACAATATAATATGGACAGATGATATACTGTACAGGGTAGCCCATAAGTCCCTACCTGGCCCATAAGTCCCTACCCATCCTCTTCATGGGTATGCACCCCACATCTCTGTCCAGCAGTCCAATGGGAGTGCTTCCTCCCTCCTCCCAGCACAGAGTTCACCCTCCCCCTTTGTCCGGCAGCCCAATGGGAATGTTTCCTCCCTCATCAGATCCCTAGTCTCTGTGGTAGGGATTTAAGGGCCATTCTGTATAATGACAAAAGAAACAAAAGTATAACCCCATTATGAACTGTTAAATAAATTGTCATTTCTGCATCAAGATGACATTTACTTGATACCCAATGACAACCATTACAATAAAGCTATTATACATTTCTAAAGTAATACCCAGTTTTGAGGGAGTGGAATCCAGATCTCACAATTACATTACCACAATTCAGTGCCCTCTCATGTTGTACGCTGCAGATGTCTAGACTAAGAACACTCATTTGATACATTAATTTAGCACCCAT
This sequence comes from Furcifer pardalis, assembly GCA_030440675.1. Taxonomy (NCBI): domain Eukaryota; kingdom Metazoa; phylum Chordata; class Lepidosauria; order Squamata; family Chamaeleonidae; genus Furcifer; species Furcifer pardalis. Next base: position 163,691,777 of record CP126891.1, on the reverse strand, counting down.
CCTTCTTTCCCTTAGTGCTTTCTAGACATAGAAAATTATTTTGGTTTCAGTACTACTGATTACGCCATCACTGAAATAATCAATGGAGGTTGATAGCAAAGACTGTCCCTTTCATTTGATAAATGAAAATCAAGGTTGGCTTTGTCCATTGCTTTCTCATTTTAATAGTGATAAATAGAAACATGCTTCACTATGAACATTGTTTTCCCATTTTTGCAGTGGGAGACACTCTAATTTGATAAAAATGTAAGGGTTATTTTCTGGAGTCGAGTTGAAATAAATATGTTACATTGCAAGATTTTTATAATTAATATTACACTGTAAGCATAACTTGAGAGATCCTGGTTGTGAAGCACATGGCAGCCTATCCCAGAGCAGTTGTAACAGATAGGAAGCCCCACCTCCAAAACTATATGGTAGGACAGCCTGCAAGATAACCTTTTTCATATCCTGAGAAAAAGCACTTACCTTGGTCAACTGAGAATTCAGGGTTTGACACTTATGGAACAAGATAGGACCTTAAAGTAAAAATAAAATAAAAGTATAAGTCAGGGGTACCCAAACTATGGTCCTTGAGCTGGATCCGGCCCCCGATGCCAATTCATCCAGCCTGCAAAGCCCTTGTTGCTCTCAAAAGTGGAAGTAAAATGTGCCCATATGGGGGCGTTTTACTTCTACTTCCGGGAGCAATGAGGGCTTCGTGGGCCAGATGAATTGGTGTTGGGGGTTGGATCCAGCTCACGGGCTAAGACACTGATTAAGACACTGAACTCACTGACTGGATGGTCAGAGTTTGATTACTGGGTAATCATGATGGAGTGAGCTCCCATCTCTGTCCCAGCTCCTGCCAACCTAGTAGTTCGAAAGCAAGAAATTGCAAGTGATAAACAGGGACCACTTTGGTGGGAAGATAGACAGCATTCCATGTACTCCAGTGTTTAGGCATGCCTGCCACATATTCACAGAAATGTCTGCAGACACAGACAGCACTGGCTCTTTGACTATAAAGAGTGATGAGCACTGAACCCTAGAGTCAGATACAACTGGCTTTTGAGCAGTGGCAACCTAGATGGTATTTCAATGGAGGAGGGAACCAAGATTCAGCAGAGAAGCGGGAGGAAGTTTTAGAACAGATCTGCCAAAATTATGCTTCCTTCAAATCTGGACAGCCACAGAAGAACCACTTTAAAATGTCCTCCTCTCTCTCTGATTCCTTGATGGTTCATTCATTCTTTCATTTGTTCATTTGTCCCTTTGCTCATTCCTGCTTGCTTGCTTTGGCCACCAGGTAGCATTAAGACAGCAAACCTTTGAAAGGAAGGAAGGAAGGAACCAGATCCAAGAACCAGGTATAGAAAAGACAAGACTCAAACTCCAGCCAATTGGCTCTCTTACCTGCCTCTTTCTTGGCTGCTTTAACTTGTTAGAATGGCTTCATACTTTTTTTTTCAATCAATGGCTGAAAACCCTTCCTCAACAGCAAAAGTGATCACATAGTCTGAACAGTTCCAAATGCATTCCATTCCAAAAAATTAGAACCCTTAGTGGCTAGTGAATAAAGGACAGAAGGGGGGGGGGGGCTGGCCTGATGTGCATTGATTTATATGTCACCTAGTCAATGGAAAATAATGTGAAATCCAACCCCAGAACATTCCTTGCATCATTTGTTAATGTAGTTGCATTGCATTTAGTTGGCCCAGAATTCTGGAGCTCAACTTTTTATTAGCAATAGTTACAGGGTGCATGTTGCTCCTTGCTATAATGATGTCTTGGGCTATGATCAGTTTGTTTCTGATTCATAACACTAGTAATGGCCTCTATCCAACCCAGAGTTATGCTATATAAAAGGCTGTCACCTGCCTTACAAACATCTGTATATTTCTCTGGTGGAGGTCCTTCCATTCAGTCCTGTTGTCCTTGCAGACATTTCTGGTACAGAAATGAAAGAGAGCTTCTTAGAGAGCCATTTCTTCTGCATCAGAACATTCTGCTAAGTAAGGTGTCTTCCCCTCAGGAAATACCTTTTTTAAATTCAGACAGGCATTTAACAACCAAACCAAGCCGAGTTTGGTCATTTGGTTCTTCTCAACTGTCATGTTTTCGAAATCTGTTTTAAATATGCTTCTAAATATTAATTGCATCCATTTTTTTTATTGAATTTCATTATTGTTAGCTCACTTGACTATGATTTTGTTTCAGGAATAAACAGATTATTATACACAAATTGGTGATGAGTAGCAAATATTAGTAAAAAAAGGCCCACTTTCAAGGAAGAACAAGAAATAACTGTACAGTTTTGAGCAAGTTGACTTACTTGATACTCTCAAACATTGGTAGGAATCCGCCTAGTCCTGGTCTCCCCTCCCCCTCTTCGACACTCGGAGGCGGTCCTTCAATGGAAGAATGGGGGAGAGAAGATGACAGAGTGGTGAGGGGCTTGGGGTGGGTGATGGGGATTTATGTTGTGTTGGTCCGGGAACGTGGGAGGTGAGGGGTTAGATGTGGGTGATTTACTTATCTATTGTAGGTCTTTTTGATGTATGTATCTAATTGGTTTTGGTGTTGTTTAGTTTTGTCATATTGAATGTTTTTCTATTTGTTTTTGATTTTCTTTAATGCGGATAATTATGTTGTATTTTTGTGTAATCTTTTGTTTGTGTTTTCTTATTTTAAAAATCAATTTAAAAAAGTAAAAAAAAAAGGCCCACTTTCAGTATTGCATAATAATGAGTTTAAATAGGAAGATATAATTCTGACAGTTTAATAAAAATAAACTGTTTTTAATTATAGTACTCTTCCAGTCCTAATAGGAGTTAACCATGGGTTGGCAAAACAACAACTCCGGGTGCACAGATTTTCAGAATGACTATAGACAAAGTTTAACTATCCTGTATGTTATAGTCTCAGATCCCTTGTGGTTATTGCTAAAGTAAAACCGGGATTTAATATATGACTATGCATGTTATCTAGTTAAGTTTCAATGATTTGCATGGGAAATATTTAGGCTCCAATCTGCATTTACCAGGCAATAAATTCCATTGAGCCAAGAAGTTTCAGAGGTATTTATACATGTGTAGAGTTATACATGACATGGCACAAGTGATAGTCCAATCATATTTAACTGAGGTGGCCAAGAACAAGATGAGCTGACACTAGACCAGTTGAATCCAAACTCTTTCCAGCCTGAGTGGTGGAAATAATTTAGGACTATTTTTGCCCTGAACTCACTCAATACTGGCATGCTGGCTGTGCCCATGTAAAGGTTTGGATCTTTTCTTCTCTGCACCTTTCTTGACTCTTCTCCACACTGACTATGGACACAATCCTAAAATATCCTAACTAACCAATCTTAATTTATGCTGAAATTGAGGCTATGTCCCAGGGTTGAGAGAGATTAAATTTTATAATTGTAATTTTGAAGTTTTTAACAATGGATTTGGGTTGGGTTGTATTATGCTTTTATGATGTTGTAAACCGCCCTGGGTCTCCCCGGCGTAAAGGGCAGTATAAAAATGTAAATAAATAAATAAATTAAATCTGGCATAACTTAGCTCTTCCTTTCTCATCTTCCTCTACATTTTGACTTTTCTGATAACAGACTGTAGCCTACATAGAAATTGTGCTAATAGATCCTTCTACCAGCAGATCTCTAACATCAGCATACACAAATGGATCTCCTAGATTTTTATGTGGCATTTGATACTGTTGACCACAATATAATTCTGAGATGGCTGTCAAGTTTAGGGCTTGGTGGTGTCAACATAATCAATTATCACACAGGAAAAAGATTACTGCAGTTAGGAAAAATGTAGAATTCCCCAGCAACAGATTTTGGATTTGAAGGGGGAAAAGAGAAGGGCTGATTTGCATTGATCTTTATATTGTTATATATTGTTATATATTGTTATATATTTATATCTTGATAATTAGAAAAATACTTTGACTTCACCCATGCCAGTTCCGAGCCAATTACAAACTTTTTCCATTGTTACACACAAAGCTAGGATTACAATACTATCATGACACTAAAATCAAAGTACATGAATGCAGCAACATTGAGTCTAAAATATGAGAATGGTTACTTTGGAAGGGAATAATAACAGAAAATAAAAACTCTAGACTCCTAACTTCCCCACTAAATGTGATGTGATTTTTGTACTTTTCTGCTATTTGATTTTCCACTGTGCTGAAACGCATAATATTGGAGGTGGGTGTTTAATAACAAAATTTCTGTAAGGTAAGAATAGTGTCCAGAAGCAAATTCAGTGACTTGGTAACTTGAATCCTACTGGCAAATAATTGACAGTTGCTTGGTCAGCATTTTCTGATTTTCCTGCTCATTAAGTCTCTCACCAAGCCACTGTATTTAGTGAGAAGTCAGCCTGCCTGATCTATACACTAATTATCCTGGAGGGGTTTCTTTTAAGCCAGTTTGATGGTAAGCATTTGCACTGGACTACCTGCCTGGAACATTGACTTGTAGTGCTAAATTTTGTATTACAAATAAATAAAAGGTTAGAAATTAGGCACCTGAAATTTTTCACATCACTCTTCCTTTCTCTTTGACAGGAAATGTCTCAATGTGAAAATAAACTTTCTTTGACACCAGGTCCCTGTTAAAGGCCCAGGAAGGTGGCAAGTATGCCAGCCACACATAATTCTGTTTATGATGGGGGGAAAAAAACCAAGTCAAATTTGTTTGAGAAGTGGATATGAGAATAATCTGATGGAAAACCACATTTAAAAATTGTACTTTCTTCATCCAGGAAGTATAGCAATCCACGTTACGTTAATCTGACTGAGATGGCTTTCTTTTCACTTCCTAGGTGTACAAATTGGGAACTGGGATGACCAACTCTATGTTCCATAGTTAGTCATGGAACTGAGGGAACTGAAAGGTGCTTTGCCAAGATTTGTGTTTTGTTATGTAGATGTTTTTACAAGACTCAATCCTGCACCTCTTACAGTAACTGAGGCTTAAGTTTGACATTAGAGGGATAGATATTCCTATAGTTAACACATTTTCCCTCCAGAGATGTACTTTTCTCAGAAGAAACAAGCCTAAGCTATCACACTTGCAAATGAAGCCTGTGTTTACCTTCCAGTAGTCAATCACAAACTAAAACATGATAAACACAGTAAATCACCATTTACTTAATAAGAGAAATCATGTGCAATGGTAAACAGTTGTTTTAGCATAAACTTTGAGGAAAACATCTTCCCAAAATGACTCAAACATATAAAAATATAATTAGAGTATAATCTAACTTGGCTCTATGTTGCTTGTAATAGATTTAGATCAGGGATCCTCAACCTACAGCCTGTGGGCAAGATCTGGCCCATGGCACCAAAACATCCAGCCTGTACACTCGCTTCCACTTCCACTGCTGTCTCCACCTCAATCCTTGTCTCCTTGGCTTCGCTTGGTGGGTCCCTAATGGCATTCAATAGCAGGATGGATGTTGTAAGGTTTACAACAACTGCCCTGCTATGGTGTGCCACTAAGGACACCCAAACCCAAGTGAAAGAGACAAGGATTGAGGAGGAGGAAACAGAAGTGCCTGTGGTGGGGGGACCACCAATCTGGCCCCTCAACAGTCTGAGGGAGAGTGACATGGCCCTCAGCTTAAAAAGGTTGAGGACCCCTGATTTAGATCCAGGGCTGGATAAAGAATAAAATAATAAGATACAAGTGTTACATTTACATCACAATCCTATGCATGTCTCCTCATTGACATGGGCTTACTTGCAGATAACATTCATGGCATTACAGTCTCAATAAGTAATTTCTGCATATGAGGGCTCTTTCAAAGTCATAAATACAGAGTAAGTTTCCAAATATAAGTACCGTATATGCCAGGGTACAAGATGACTGGGCGTATATGATGACCCCCCAACATTTCCACTCAAAATATAGAGTTTGTTATATACTCGCTGTATAAGACTACCCCCTCTTCCACACACCTTCCACACACCAAATAAAACGTAAAAGAACATCAGACTTGATTTCAACATGTTAATTTATATTCAAATGCTTATGACATGCAGAAAAACTGTCACAAGGCTGTATGTTATCAAACATGTACAGTAAACATAAAACAGTGCAAGTTTATTAAACATAATTCACCAAAGACAATTCACTAAAGCTGAATGGAACAATAAACCTATGGGAGCTGCCATGCTGTTTGTTTTCTAATCTGTTAACCAAACTGGAACTGTCAATGATAGAAGGAAGATAACAAATAGAGGGAGAGAGCAAGTGCCAGGCAAGTCCCTAGCAAGTTTGCTGGCATGACAGTTTCCCTTTAAAAGCCTTCAAACTCCTGTTCATCATCTGATATTAAAAGTTGTTATCCGATCCATCCCATAGGACCTTAACGTTATTCGATCCAATTCTCCTCCCCAGATTGCTTAACATTATGTGAGGTAAACGTTATCCAAGGTAAACGTTATTGGAGGTATTACTGTATTTTATTCAACTGAAGTGAACCCGGCATACAAGACAGCCCCCCCCCCCTTGGAGGCATATTTTTCAGGGGTAAAAAGTCATCTTATACCCCAGCATATACGGTACTCCATTTGAATCGGTTTGTGAAGGAAAGCTAGTAAACTGCCCACTCCTCATCAGGAACAGAACAGCCATCCTGAGCTTTTGGGGAGGAAAAGGAATTATTACATTATAAGAGTTTGTTTTTGAATTACACTCATACAAACATCAATTCTCTCTCTCCCCCCCCTCCCATCAGAATCCAAGCAATGAGAGAGTTACAGCCATGTGAATGTGTGAAACAGTCTTCCTGGATCAGGCCAAAGACTTGTCATTCTATTCCCAAACTAATTTTGTTTACAAGAGAGAGGGGAAACCTCCAGAGATCAAAAGAGGTGGATTATGTCCTTCCTCAGCATAGGCGAGGAGAAATCTATAAAGATCCTTTGTTTTTGCATTGAGCAATTACATATTGAAGGTGGCTTCAGAGTCTGTGTTTAATTTTACAACTGTGTGGTTGCTTCATAATTACAGACAAGGTTTAATGTTCTGCAAATGTGTTTTATAAATGCAACACTATCCTCCCCAAATCCCCAAAGCCACGTTATTGCTGTGCAATTAAAGTTCAAGAAATTAGCGCATTCCTTTGGATGTCGTTCGAAAGAAGAACGAGATTTGTGTCTGACTTTTTGCAGAGCTAAATTAGAGAAGGGGAAAAATGTTTAATGTTGCATAAAGAAATGAAGGGGGGAAATGAGCAAGCTTCCATGCAGTAATTTATTTTCTAAAGGCATAGTGCTATGTTACTTCCAATAACAAGGAGCTCATTTTATATCCATACTTTTTAAAAAGACCTTACTGTATTTGTATTTGTATGCCGCTCTATTCGCCGAAGCGACTCAGAGCGGCTAATGACATAAACAATACAATACAGTATCACAGTATCACATGACAAAACATATTAAGGTATCACATATCAAAGTGTCACATAACACATGTATATATAAAAACCCATCACAATTACAAATCAAAACATTATTAAAATATTTCAGCAACTCTTCAAATAATTCAATCAAAAACATATCAAAAATCCCCAATCCCCAATCATAATTACAAATCAAAATCAAAAATTCCAAACAATCCCACCCACCCCCATCCCCACAAACCCAGGAACCAAATCAACTTCAAAAAATAATAATTAAAGTATAAATTTGAAAAAAACCACCAACCCTCAAAGATTTAAAAGCTTAAAAGTTTAAAAAGGTTTAAAAAGTTTTAAAGAATAAGAGAGAGAGAGAGAGGGGTGGCTATCCCATCAGATCAGCCACCCAACATGGGACCCCATATTACTGGAGCCCCACACCTCCTGTGCCAGCCAGGTTTTTAGGCCCTTCCGAAAGGTCAGTAGCTCTGCCTGTAGGCATAATTCAGTTGGTGTAACACAACTAGGACAAGGAGAGAGTCATAGACTTGTGTACCCCTTTTTTCTGGGGCTGTTTTGGCTGCTAGAATTGATGTCTAGAATAATTAGCAAAAATCACAATATTAAGCCAGATGTCACCAGAAAAGAAGAAGAGATAACCACAATTTATCAACTTTGTGCAAGAGATAGATGGGGACATTTTCATTTTACACCACCCTACATAAAATGGTATAAGTCATTGTCAATCACTCATTGCCTACTTGAAGATAGTAAAGTAATAGCAGCGTTGATTTCAGAACAATGTTCATCTGTCATAGGGACAGTGGTTGGCTTATTGGGATACAATGAACAAAGGAAGCTATTTCATTACAAGTTTTATTTGGTTTTATACTGCTTATAGTAGCTCAGACTAGACCCATGGTTCCCAACATGGGGCACATGCACCACAGGGGGACACTTTGATTTTGGGGGGAACAATACAAGCTTATCTAGACCAAGTTAATGACCTTTTAGACTTCCTCCACATGAATAAGAGTTCACTTTTTGAATAATAAGATTTATATGTCATGGGTGGGGGCATCAGGATTTTAGAGATGCTTAGGTGGGGGCATGACCAAAAAAAGGTTGGGAACCACTGGACTAGAGTGTTCTTGGCCCAATCCAGAGATGCTGGAGATTGAATTAGGCATCTTTTGTGCAAAATATAAAATGCAACTGGATACATAATCAGAGCTCAGTATATTTAAAGGCTTTCCTATCTTTAGGAGTGTCAGGGGTGGAGGTATTTTGCAATGCACAAGTGGTAAACCTGATTTCTTTCATTCTGAATTAATAGACTTTGATTTCTTCTGCTGTTCCTTTTTTTTAATCAGTTAATCACCCATGACTGCACAATAATAATGTGCACTTTAATAATAGTTCCAATGAATCACCACAGCTCCTTCCAATATTTATACCTACACTATGGGAAAGAAAACTAAACCAGTAATGTCCCAAGAATTCTTTCCAAACCAGATTTGTTTAAAAGTTTTAATTGAATTTAAAAACAAAACTTCATGTATTAGACACAGAAAAGACAATGAAGGCTCCTTTAAAAACTGATCTTGGTTTTTTCTTTCTTTCTGTTTTTGTTCTTCAAATTTCTCTGCAGTCTTCTTTCCAGAGACATCTGGGATCTACTGAATACAAATGGTCATTCCTTCCCTACTAAATACAATATCTCATAACATTCAAGGGCTAAACATGTGCATTGCTAGGTGGAAACAACTCACCAAGATTTGCACAATGACAAGGCTTCTGTTGTTCTATATAAAGAATAATTTTGGCGCTTGAGGAAGGTAGCCAGACGCCGCCGCTGCACCCTCCCGGCCCCCGTCACCGGCCGGGAGGAAGATAAAAGGGGCCTCCCTCGGCCAGGGGAGGCCCGAAGAAACGCTGCTGCCACGCTAGCCGCCGCCGCCGCCGCCGCTGCACCCTCCCGGCCCCCATCACCGGCCGGGAAGAAGATAAAATGGGCCTCCCTCGGCCAGGGGAGGCCCGAAGAAACGCCGCCGCCGCCGCCACGCCAGACGCCCCCGCTGCCGCTGCACCCTCCCGGCCCCTGTCACCGGCTGGGAGGAAGATAAAAGGGGCCTCCCTCGGCCAGGGGAGGCCCGAAGAAACACCGCCACCGCGCTAGACGCCGCCGCCGCTGCCACCGCTGCACCCTCCCGGCCCCCGTCACCGGCCGGGAGGAAGATAAAAGGGGCCTCCCTCGGCCAGGGGAGGCCCGAAGAAACGCCGCTGCCGCCGCCGCGCTAGACGCCGCCGCCGCCGCTGCACCCTCCTGGCCCCCGTCACCGGCCGGGAGGAAGATAAAAGGGGCCTCCCTTGGCCAGGGGAGGCCCGAAGAAACTCCGCCGCCGCCGCCGTGCCAGACACCGCCACCGCCGCTGCACCCTCCCGGCCCCTGTCACTGGCCGGGAGGAAGATAAAAGGGGCCTCCCTCGGCCAAGGGAGGCCCGAAGAAATGCTGCCACCGCCGCCATGCTAGACGCCGCCGCTGCACCCTCCCGGCCCCCATCACCGGCCGGGAGGAAGATAAAAGGGGCCTCCCTCAGCCACCCGGCCTCGGAGAGAACTTGGGGGTCTTGGGCGGCTATGGAGGACTCAAGGGGGGGGTTGGTGGGATATTGTTTTTGTTTGTATGGATGCCGCCTAGAGTCAGGTTCGCCTGAGCGAGGCGGGGTATAAATTTGAAGAATAAATAAATAAATAAATAAATAGATCTTGTGAAAAAGGAATACAAAAAGCTGAAATTTCTTCATTTATACAAATACTGTACCTAGAGCTCTGTCTTGTATCATAGCTCATTGTATTTTCACAGTTTGATATTGAAATGATGGTTAATCATAAACATTTCTTCAGTGATTAATTTGTATTGAAAGAGGTCAGTTTGTTTATCAATTCCAAGTACAGAAAGATGTGTGTGTTAAATAATTCACCTTCATTCTTAGTCAAATATACCATTCCCCCCTTATAAAATGATAATCCCATATTCCCATCTCATGAAATTGGTTCCACACCTGGTATCTGATTCGTACAGTTACCCTAGTTCCAGTGGAAACATTTTTAAAATGTGTTTCTGTTTCTTAACCCTATTCACAGGAGTTTATGTTCCTACATTTATCAGGATCTGACTTTGAGTTTGCAACTGAACACAAGAGATAGGGTGATTGGGGAAAGATTTCATTCTTGGTTCCTAACTAAGTTCTGCTGAGTATTCTTTATGGCATTTAAAATCAATGTGTTTTTTTTTCATTCCTTATGGTAGATTAGTGTGACAGAATAAGTGTTACAGAGAAGAGTGCATGGATTTTTTTGTGTTTTTATTGCATTTTTATGGTAAGCAAAGAAAAATAAGCAAAGGAAAGCAAAAGTGTCATAACAGATGCAGTATTTCATTGGAGATTTATGAGCAGCATATTTTTTAATTATTTCTTATTTTTCAGAATAATTAATTGCTTTGAAATCCCAACAGGATCTGTCTAATCACTTTCTCTCTTTTGTCCTCATTAATTCTCCATCGTTTCTAAATATAAAAAACACCCGTAGTAGGAAGAGACAGCTGGTGTTATTATTCGGGAGTCTATTAAAAAGGTCTTGAGAAAGAGCTTGAACTAAACATTCATATACAAAAACATTTTGTGAGAGTTTGGAGAAATTATTGCTCATTAACATCTTGATGAGAAATCCAGTTGTCACCGATGAAAAACTGGGGATGGTCTTGGTGTCATCCATCAATATTGCAGGCTTTTTAGGTGTTGATTCCTGTGTACTTGTGTTGTCAGGTTTTTTTTATTTAAAAAAACAATGTTATGGGTAAGAATACCAAGCATGTTTTGTTTTTAATTTAAGATAAGCAACTGTTTACCTTTTTTCCTGACTGGTCAGCCATAGTAAGTACTTACTGCATAAGTTTTTTGGACAGTAACACCTCTAAATGTTGACATTTAGAAGGCTACATGGAATTATTATTATTATTATTATTATTATTATTATTATTATTATTATTATTATTATTATTATTATTATTATTATTATTATTATTATTATTATTATTATTATTATTAGATTTATTTGCTGCCCCACTGACCTATGGCGACTCTGGGCGGCTAACAACAAAACAATACAAAACAGTTATGACATCAAGTAGCATCAAATATTTCCCCATGTTCTGTTGTCTGGGGGAAAGTATGTGATGTATTTACTAGATTCTTCTAAGCTCCAACAGTTCTGGCAGTTCTGTGGAACACTGCAGGTCTGTACATACACATCAAGGCTTACTACTTCACTATACAGTAGCATGTTTATAGTATGTTTACAGTGGCTGAATGACTATATCTACTATGGCAGAAGTCCCAGTACACTGATGTAACATGATAAATGCAGCTCAAATGTAATATATGGTAGTATAACTCATTGGGCATTCTACAATCAGGACTCTTCAGGGACTCTCTCTTCCCAGAATACTAGATTTATATCAGGTATTCTCAACCTGTGGGCCATGGGCCGGATGAGGCCCACGGCACCATTTCACGTGCCCCCTGTATCCACCACACCAGGAAATGCCATGTGGTGGGAAAAGGGCAAAATGGCCCTCTGGCCCCTGAAGCTGTATGAGGGAGTGTGACCCAGCCCCCGGCTTTAAAAAGTTGGAACTAATACATCTTATTTAAATCATATGTGTTTTGAATAACTGAATTACAATTGTTACATAGGAGAGACACCAACTTTGATCATTACTTTGGATTTGGACAAGATCTGTAAAACAGAAGGACCTTAGAATCTGAAAGGAGTATCTTTTTTTCCTTTCTCAAAGACGATCTGAGGTATTTATTATTTATTTCTCATACTTGCTATCCCGCCCCAGTCAGGCAAGCCCGACTCTGGGCGGCTAACAGCATAGATTTAAAAACATATCAGTATTAAAATTTAAAAATTCAAACTAAAACAGTATCTGGGTATTTCAGAAGGATGGTTATCCCTAGACTAACCACCCCACATGGGATCCCCCATCCCTGGAACCCCACACTTGTCCTGCCAGCCAGGTCTTTAAGCTCTTCCGGAAGGACAGGAGCTCTGTCCGCAGGCGCAGCTCAGTTGGGAGGAGGTTCCAGAGGGCCGGGGTGAACACAGAGAAGGCCCTCTTCCTGGTGCTAGCGAGGCGAGCCTCCCTAGCCGATGGAACAACAAGAGAGCCCCTCCGATCCGCCCTGGTGGGACGGACCGATGTTCTTAGGGTGACGCGGTCTCTTAGGTATCCTGGCCCACTACCATATAGGGCTTTAAAGGTAATGACCAGCACCTTGAATTGCACCCGGAGACATACTGGCAACCAGTGCAGCTCCCGAAGCAGTGGTGAGGCCCGAGCATAACGCCCGCGTCCCATCACTACCCGGGCTGCCGCATTTTGGACCAGCTGCAGTCTCCGAATGGTCACCAAGGGCAGCCCCATGTAGAGCGCATTACAGTAATCAAGTCTGGAGGTGACCAAAGTGTGCGTGACCATGAGCAAGGCATCCCGGTCTAGGAGCGGGCAGGAGGTAAGTGCCAACAAGTGCCCAGCAACCACAGACACACACGAGATGACTCCATTTTAGTGACCAAAGTAGAGTATTTCCCCAGCTTCCTAGTAGCCAATTTTAGTGAAGATAGAAACCCACTTCTTCCTTGCAGGGAACATTTGTATTAATTAAAAGAAATGCTCACAGAAGGAACACAGTTTAAGCTTGAACTGTAATCAGTATAAAATAGTGGGAAGCAGCCATCTGCACTTACTGAATTCTAGATGAAGGCATTTGTAATCCTCCCCTTTGGAATTTATTAGCTTACTGCAGGCACAATAACTGCTCTGGTTTAGAAGAAGGTAATAGCTACCCTTCCCCTCAACACCCATTAAATTCCCACAACTCCAATCTCAGCACTTTAAGAAAAACATAGCTCTAAGTTCCCAGAAGCCAAACCAGGGAATAACAACTTTGTTGTTTTCTGTATAATTTCAGGAATTCAATGTCCTTGTTGCTGATTCTAAAAGTGGCTATTTATGGTGGGCCACATTGCGTAATACCTTTGTCTTATTTAGCTCATGCTTTGAGAGGGAATACATATTTTTTCCTTCCCATCTTTTGTTGAGTTTCTTATTTCCCCATTTCATTCCATTTCTACATATGGTTGTGAAAATGCCTTGCTTTCCCTTCTCAAGGAAATCTATGCAAATGCAGTCATTGTGACAACTCATAAATGTAATACAGTACTTTGGTAAGTTCAGCCTACATTAATAACAATAATGGCATAGGCATTAGGGTTTTTTTAAACATCAGATTCCCAGGTAATGTGTATTCTCCATTTATCTAACCTTTGCTGTTTATCATGTATGATTAAATTCTATGAGGAACAGATATGAGAAATGAGGGTTTTTTTAGCCTGAGGAGTATTTGAAGTAATGTAATATACATAATGAGCAAATATGTTTTCCCCTGTGCCATAGGATAGGGCCAAAGCAATTAGTACAAATTGCAAGAAAGTACATTTTGAATAGCTGTTAAGAAGAATTGTAAAAAAAAAATAAACTTTGCTTGACACTAGTAGAGACTGCCTGGAAAAACACTGGCTTTTTCATTGGTAGTTTTGAAGCAGAGACTGGATAACCTTCTGGATCTTTCAGGATGGAGAAACTGACCCTGGGGATACTATGCAACTCGATAATTCTGTGACTCTGAGACTAGACCATACTGAAAGAAGAGCAACCAAATATGAAGGGGGGGGGATCATATGGAGAAAAAGGAGGGAGAACAGGAAACCACACCAAAAAAACCTGTTTTCTGATTCATAAGACAGACAGACAAATACAGTACACCAAATAAATTAATATGAGAAAAGGTTCACACTATCATACTAGAACAGTGGTGCGCAAACTTTTTTTCTTGCGGGCCAGTCCCACCCCCCAACACACAGCTGTGGGGGTCAGAGGCAGGCTGCTCCCACTGCGGAAAGTTTTGATGTCAGCAGTGGTGGCAATGGAGGCAGCGACTGCACTTTTTCCAGGCTGCTCCAAGCTGCCTCTTGGTCAATCCTTTCCCCTCAGCAGTCTGTGCTGAAGCCGATTGCTGCTTCAAGGAAATTTTCAGAGACTCCTGCGAGTCAAAATTCACAGCACTAAAAGAGCCCCCTGGTGCACTCAGGATGATGTCATTCCGAGCATGCCAGGGGGCTCTCTTAGTGCTGTGAATTTTGACTCACAGGAGGCTCCAGAAATTTCCCCGAAGCAGCGATCAGCTTCAGCACAGGCTACTGAGGGGAAAAGATTGAGCAAGAGGCTGCTTGGAGCAGCCTGGAAAAAGTGCAGTCACTGCGTCCATCGCCACCACTGCTGACGTCAGGTTGTGGAGGCTTGTGGGGGCGGGTGGGAGTGGTCTGCAGTGAAGCCTGTGTGCTCACTGCAGGCTACATTAATTATATGCAGGGGGCCAATTAGGCCCACGGGTCAGAGTTTGGGCACCCCTGTAGTAGAACAACCATCAATGTTTCAAAATGGGTATGTCTGATTATCACAGAGCTTTCCTAAAAATCACCGTACATCACTCCCTTCTGTTCATAAATTACATTTGCAAGCCATTCTGTGTCAATCATACTTACCAAGATACAATGAGAATGCCAGTAATGCTTATATGAAATAGGATTTGATTCCTATCATTGCTTGCAAAAATACAAGACCATATCCAGTCCACAGTTATACATTTTGCATTTATAAGGGCTCAGAGGATGGATGAAAGGGGAAGTTTGGCTCAGGGTGTGAGCAGAACAAGCTTGATAATAAACAAGTAGAAGCTCAGAAGTACTCAAGTGTATGCTGACTTGACACTATGGCATAAATAAAACTACTTCCTTCCAACAATTATCAAATCAGGCATATTGTAAACCATATGTTTATTAGTTTGAATATAGAAGTCTCATAATATTTTGACCTCTGTCTTCTATAACTTAATCAGTTTTGTGGTCCCATCATCATCAAAATGCTGCTGCTGATGATGATAATTATGGTGATAATTCCCATCTCAAACATCTTCACAATTTTCAAATGGTCCTATTTGATGTTTCCCCCAATATATTAAAAGATTCAAAGCTGAGAATGTATGCCATGCCCAGAATTAATTTTCTAATTAAGCATTTGTAATACCTCACATTTTCAGAACGTGAGGTGCAATACACTAATCTGAATTTAAAATCATCGTTTTACAAATAAATAAAATTGTAAATGAAAAGAAAAACACAGGATTCATTTAAATGCAAATTACCTCTGCATGTTTTGCCAAGTTATCCCCAAAAAGGCTGACTGCCTTGTTACTAGAACTGATGCTAGGCTGTTCAGTAGTACAGTAACTTATCAAAGTGCTGACTAGTATCCCTGCTGACTTTTTCTAAGTACTGTACTGAAAATGTGATTGACTGATTGCATTTTTACCTTTCTCACCATCAAGGCTCAAAAGCCAATTTACAGTAAATTACAGTGGAACCCTCCATAACAAATGCTTTGTATAACAAAAAAATTGTGCAGCGAAGCGTTTGCTGCGGCAATCACAATCCCCCACATAATGAACATTTTCGTTATACAGGGTTTTTGTTAAGTTGGGTACACACTGGTTAATGAAAACCCTGTATAATGAACATTTTCTTTTTGTTATGCAGAGTATCACCCATTTGATCCACATAACCCCCCCAAAAAACCCCTCATAGCCAAGAGCTCAGTGGAACAGAGCTTTTTTTGTTATGTGGGGTTCTCTTGTAAAATTAAAAACTATTGATTCAGACAGTACAACTAAATGAAATAGTCAAAAGAAGATTAAACCATTTAAAAAGAATATAAACCATTTCACAGTGGGCAATAACCATTTTTAAATTGCAGGGTCTTTTTTAAACCAGTCCTAGAGACCAAAGCACTTTGACTATGATTGTGACCTTTATATCAGTTGAATGCAGTGCACCTACCTTATGATTCTTATAATATATGTTAACATCACTTACATTTAGAGCAGTGCTTTCCAATGTGGGGCTTCATGCCCCACAGGGGGAATTTAATTCCCAGAAGCCTAAGTCAGTACTCTGGCTGATCAGTGCTTTGGCAAATTGATTTAGGCTTCTGGGAATTGAAGTCCAAAAAGCAAAGTTTGGGAAACACTGATTTAATTTTAATTTGTTGTTGTTGCTCAGTTGCACCAGTCGATTCCAACCTTTTGCGATCCCATGGACCATTACCCGCCAGACACTTCTGTCCTCCACCATCCTCCTCAGCTCACCCAGCTCCCCAGCTCTGTGCCCACTGAATCCACAATACCATCTAGCCATCTCATTTTTGGCCGCCACCCCCCTTTTTTTCTCCACCTTTCCAAGCATCAAGGCCTTCTCAAGTGAATCATCTCTTCTCATTTGATGTCCACATTTAATATAAATTCAATTTTAACAATCTTAATTTGAGGCAATAACTCGAGGCTCTTAGATCTGGTTTTAAGGTCTAGTTCAGTCTTCCTAACCTTTGCACTCTCTTGATGTTTTGGACTACAAACCTCACGTGTACTGGACATCCAAGTTAGATTTGCAGTTAAAACATTTGAGAAGACCCAGGTTTAGGAAGACTACTTCTTCCTGAAATGGTAGAACTCCAGTTTGTACCATCAAATTGCTGGCAAAGGCTCATATAAATGATTGCTTTTCTATAGCTGCTTCTTTAAATATATCACAATTGAGTGACCAATAATCTAGGAAGTGCTGGAGGGTGCATAACTTTTTTTAAAGCTAGTTTCAGATTTATTTTCCTCCAAATGTGGAAATGATTGGAAGGTCATTTGGAGTAGAGTGGACTGGATGAGGGGAAAAAAGGCCCCTAGCAAAGAGATCTGCAACTTGTTCTTCAGCAGAATCAGTGTTCTGGAGGCTTCTACAGAGAGCAAATACCAACCGTGACCTATAACTGTCAAATATTACTTTGACATAAGAGCTGCTCAGGTGTTTATTAGCTACTATTCTGAATATGTCATATGGAAATGTCTAGCCCTGCCCTTTCCTGCATTGCTTTGCTCACATATTCACCAATTGAATTTGAAGAATTGCTGCTCATGTGTACATTTTTCATTTGAGCAAGAAGCCTAAGAAAGATGAGCTCCTCCTGTGAGCAAAGGGATAATAGAATGAAACTATGAACAAAGAGATAGCAAGGTGCCTGCCATCTAAATGTGTTTAGAATGTGAACCTGTATGCTACCTGAGAAAAAGTATTAGATTTTAGGAACATGCTATACAACCTCTCTCTGTCATGGTTGGTGTGGAATCATTGAGTGTTCTACCCACAGTTTGACATAGTAACAGCTAGAATCAGTATAACCATTATCAATGAGAAGGATACTTAAGTATGCATCTTTATTTCTATTATTTTTCCTTAAGGTTTTTCTGAGTCCAAATAACTTTCATCCATTTATTGCACCTTTGCATAGAAGGAATTGCAAAACCTCAGTAGAATACACAGAGGGAGAGAGAATAAGCTCCTAACAACCATCTAGAGAAATATTTACACTAGACCAGGAATTTGTTACCACCAGGGTGAGAACAATATAAAAGAAAGTTTGTTTTAAAAAACAACAAACAAAACATAGAAGTGTAAGATATTTTTACCTGTAGACTTTGCTGCTAAATCAAAAGTCAACAGTAACAAATCCCAAAAGTACGGTATGTGGGACATAGTTGTATTACTTTAGTTCAAGCAGCAAGCATAGTCTTTAATAATGTGGAAAATTGTATTTTGTAACCTGGCCAACCAAACACTGAAGAAAAATTGCTTTATCTATATTTAGCTCTCACTTGCACAAAGACTACACACAGCCCAAGTGCTTGGAAAAGGTATTACTTTTCATACTAAAGGTCTTTGGATGCCCAGTCAGAGTTGTGGCTACGGGACTGTGAGAGCTATAATATATAGAGTCACTTTTCCAGACTTTGATAAGTGTGTGTACACCCACACACACACACTTATTGCACATACTTCTCTGATATTATGTTAACATTTCTTGCAACAAATTGTCAGGAAATACACTGACTTGTAGTTTGACGTAAGGTGACAAGGGGAGAAGTTCCCTGGTTAGCACTGAAGAGTGATAGCACCTTCTGTCACATGAGAAGTCAATAAAAGGGAAGGTGAGACACCAAGTTCAACTTTCACAAAGTTGTGGACTAAGAGTGGGAAAGCCTGTTTGGTTTGTTTTCTTCTGCATAAGAAATTTGAAACTTTCTTTCAATTGCCCATAAAGGAATTGTCTAGGTTTGGTTAATTTGTCCAAGTATAAATTGAAACAACATTCTGTTCCATTTGCAAAGGTCAAATTCTATCACTGCAACTATTCTTAGTAGAGAGAGGACCTTACAAGGGTGGTCAGCCAAAAATTTTACTACCACACTGTGGGTGGGGCTGAGCAGCAGATAGGTGGCTGCAGTGCGGCAGCGCAGCAGCACGGCCTAGCCTGGCCTGGCCAAGCCAGGCCCAGCAGTTCCACTGTGGGAGCAACATTGGTGGTCGGTGGTGAAGGAAAGGCTGCTGCCACCGCCGCTGCTCCAAGGACACCACTGCACCCTTTCTGGGCAGCTGAAAATGGCTGCTCGGAATTGCACATGCATCAAAATACCATTTGACACATGTGCACTTCTATTTTTCAGTGTACATTTGTCAAATGGTGTTTTGACACATGTGCACTTCCGAGCAGCCATTTTGGACTGCCCGGAAAAATAATCTGGAGGGCAGCCGGAGAGGCAACCGAACCAGTTGCCTGTGGGTTTACTATCCCCCTCCAGTGAACCCCTCTGGATTTCCGCTACCGGTTCGGCTGAACCAGTCTGAACCAGTAGCAGCCCAACACTGGGACCTTGTCATTTCTCCTGGCTGTAAACATATGGAAGATGAGAAGTCTTTCAAAAGCCTTGCAGTGCCAACTCGGTTTTAGTACTGACAAAATGGAGGACAGAGATTCAAAATTTCAAAAGTTAATCACTCAAACCCGGTAGCCTAAATAGATGAACCTGGTTCTGTCTTTGTTTATTTAACATGAAGTTCATCCCACCTCAGGTACAAAGACATTTTAAATATTAATAAGATCTTGTTTTTTTAAAAGGAAAGAAAATATTACTATCCATTCTTTTCACTGAAATGGCAAGTTACTATTGGGAAAGAATGGGAAAGATTGCTTTTTTTTTTAGTCTTAAACAGTGGAGTGCTGACCCATTGGGATATAGGGACTCATCCTAGTGTGTCCCAGTAACTGGCACCCCCAAGAGGCAGGCAGAGGTAATGGGAATGTATTGGAATTCTCCTCCAACTCCCCCAACTGCCTCCATCACTTCCTGTCCACCGACCTCCCAAAGTGCCCAGAACACCCCTGGTCTTAGATAGCAAACTCTGCTTCACAATGGACTTATTTTGAAGCTCAGAAGTGAAAAACAGATAATTGCATGGGGTGGGGCTGGGAGTTCTGATGAGAAAGTCCAAGTGTGTTGTCACTTTGGGGTCAGACTAAATGTATAATCGAGTAACTCTAATTCTAAATAGGATTTACAGTTTTAATGGCAAGCTATTTCCTGTGCCTGTTAAAGGCAGATAGCAAATATGCCAGATTTGGCTGTATGTCCTGGAACCATAGAAGGAATATGATGGCTTAGTGGTTAAAATGCTGAACATGACAACTAGAAGGTTGACAGATCAGCAGTTCAAGACCTAAATGCTGCACAGCAGAGTTAGCTCCTGATGTTCACTGGATTGTCCAAACCTATCCTAGACTGATCCTCCGTTGAACCACAGAAGTAATATTTCATCTTCAGCTCTGAAATTATTTGAACCCTACCTGAAAGAATTTCATGTTTCATATTTTTTCCAACCAGTAGTATGTAATTGTACAAAATCAATGTGAGAAATTAAGGCACTAAGGGTTGCCAATTTGACCCTTCTGATTCAATACCAATTCACATCACTTTACATTTTAAGGTCCAATCTGCTGCTTATTTAATGAGAAATCTTGACGGTGCATGATCTGCCATAAAAATATTTTTAGAAGGTTTTCTTGCACAGGAAGGAACTTAGAGAATTGTCAAATGTCTTAGCCAAACTGGAGACACCCAATCTGTCCAGATTGGAGACTTGTTCACAAGCTACAATTACAGTTATCCTGGAGTTATTACATCTCATGGTATTACTAGAAGTGTGAATGACAAGCTGAGATACAATCTTTCCTTCCTGTGGTTTAGTAGAATCCTGGGCTGTCTACTTTCCTCCTTTAACTAGGTTTCTAACAGTAAGAGCTGCAGAAAGCAATTATTTTCCTCTAACTGATGACCCACACCCTTCCAATAGCTGGTGGTTTTTTTCTTCTGGCAAGCATTTGAGCCAACAGGGAATTAAAGTTGATTTCAATGACAACTTTCCTTCTCCTTGTCGTCAAGGTCAAGGGAGGCCTATAACAATGGTTCCCAGTTCTGATACTGCCACACTGTAATGCCAGAAATTCCTCTACATCATGACCAATGATCAAGGATTCTGGAATCTGTAGTCCAGCTTTATCAGAGAACCCAGGTTTGGGAACTACAGATTTGTAGGCTACAACTAATTTGCAGTTGTTGTTGTTCATGATGGAGAAGGATTCATTTTTACATATTCAGTAGATGTTCCATTACACACAAGCACATTCACCTGGCACCCTCACCTGGATCAATTACAAATTCAGTGAATGAAACTGGCTTCTGTTGGCAGTCACAAATACAACTATGGCTAAATCCCAAAAAATATTACTGCAGAGAAGCAAGACGATCCAAGGAATGCTGAATATTGATGCAAGTTTCTATGCCTGGCTGGTTTGAGAAGGTAAATAACAAACTGAGAGAGCTGACTCTTTCCCTTCTTTCAGATTAATCCTGTTCTTTTCTCCAAGCAGATGTTCCTTCTGAACATTATTCAAATTAGTTTGCCAGCCCTCTTCTACCTTTCTTGAAAGTTCAGTTAAAATCCATGTTGCTTACTTGAAAGAATTGTAATTAGGAGGAGCAATTCTGCCTTTTTCATCCAGTACCCCAGGCACCCTGAAGATCGTTCCAATGCAGTTAGAATAGATGGCTCCTTGAAAATTAATACATATTTATCCCCATATATATGCATTTTCCCCAAGTAATTCTCCTGGGTGCAAAAAGTGGATGCAACTTTCACTAGTGCATACTGATTTGTGAGTGGTGAAGTGCACTGCAAAATCTGGAGAAGTAGAAAAGAGCCCAAAGTATTATATTCCTCCTGTTTACATCTTAGTTCAGGAGCTGTGAATTCAGTAAAATCATATTAAAAATGTGAACCACACACATTTCTTCTTTCTGTGCCAATAAATGGTCTCAGCATGCAAGGAAGTATTGCCTCCAAGTGGCCAAGCAGAGTTTCAGAGAAAGTTTGCCTAGTTGTGGTTGTTCTTTCCTCAGTCCACCAATGACAGATGGTCTGAACAGTGAGACTAGGAAACCTGTTGAGGAGTAGTGGTTTTGTCACCTTATTTGCAAGGTTGCAATATATCCCAGAAGCCTTAAAGGAGACCATTTGTTGAATAAGAAAATTATAAACCCAGATTTAGGCACATTTAAAGCAGATCTATAGAAAACACAGAGACATAAAATCACAGAACTGTTGAGCCAGAAGGCATCCCAAGGCCAAAAACTGCCAATACAGGAAGTTCACATTGAAAGTATCAGGGACAGATGGACAGTTAACCTCTGTTTTTAAATCTCCAGTGAAATGTTGAGGATACAAATTGATTTAATAGTACAGCCAGTGATGGGATGTAACAGGTCCGCACCAGTTTGCCAGAACCGGTAGTAACTTTCCCCAGTGTCCCGGAGAACCGGTAGCAGCTTTTGGGGAGAACCACCTTTGGAGCTTACCTTTTCACTGTTTCCCCCACTGCGTATGTGCACCAAGCACTTGGTGTGCATGTACGCCTACAGTGCTTGGTGTGTATGCATGGCCTCCTTGCTGTCCTCCCAAGCGGGGAGGAGGAAGAGAAGCTGCTAGCCTCCCTATAGCTTGCTCCCCCGGGTAAGTGACTCACCTTTGGATGTGGTGTGTCTGTGTGTATTTTAATGTGTATTTAATACCTTTACCTATATTGACGTACTATCACAGTTCCTAAAAAGACCTGGCGGCCGGGAGGCCTGGCAGCCTGGCAGCCTGGCTTGGGATTTTTAAGCAAAGTCTTGGAGTTACCTCATCAATAAACTACACCTGTGCTGTTCCAATTGCTGTTCCAGTTGGAGAATTCTTAAAGGAGGTACAGCTGTTTTACATTTACATTAAGCCATATTATCCTAGAGAACCGGTACGATGACCATATCCATCTTGTAACATGGTGCTGCCCAGGCACTTATACTAACAGGTAAGTGACGGGTTTGTATTTGTGGTGGGTGGGTTGTTTTATGTTGTGTGTGTGTGTGTGTGTGTGTGTGGGTGGTTGTATTTTAATGTAATTTTTATTTTATTTATTTATTTATTTAATTGGGTTGGTTGAGGTGTGTGTGTGTGTGCTTATTTTTATTTTATTATTTTGTTCTATTTTATTTGACCCCGCCCATGGTGTCATGATGTCATGATGTTAGCTCCACCCACATTGTGATGATGTCACAGTGGGGTAGTAAAATTTTTGACATCCCACCACTGAGTACAGCAGAAGATCAGTAGTACAACAGAAGAGTAGAAGAGAGGAAACGGAGTAGAGGAGAAAGGTACAATATCACCTGTTAGGAGTTCCTTCACTGAAAGCTGGCAAAATCTTTCCATCCCCAGCAGTGCTTTCAGATGGACTGAGCTGAGAGAAACCTAGACCACCATCAGTCAGATATGCTTTGATGTGGATGCCTGCACTGAACAGGGAATTGGACTCAATAGTCTTACAGATACCTTCCAACATCAAGATCCTAGGATTCTTTAAAAAACTAAAATTCAGTTGATTCCATGGGCTACACAGAAAGACCCTCCTCAAAGATTGTGGTATTTTTGAACCACACTCAGGCGTATTCCGGGCAACAGCAACCTTGTGTTGGCTAATCTTTCTCACACTAGGGCAAGCATCAGGAACTACAGAATGACTTAACTGAAAGGTGGCTTCATTCTGGCCATTTCATGTCTGGCTTAGACACTGAAGGAGAAGTTGATTTCTTTACCTGAAGTATGACTAATCTGGATCAAATCCAGTGAGTCTAATTCACTGACTGTGGCTCTTTCTAGTACAGTAATGGACAAAATAAAGTGAGAAATCTATGTGATCCATTTATTTGTCATGTATTCTGATTATGTTAATTACATGCCATGAAGTCAATTCTGACATGACAAACCTTTCCAGGGTTTTCTAGGTAAAGAGTGCTCAGAAGTGGTTTACTATTCCCTTCTTTGGGGGGGGGGGCACTGGGCAGTTTGTCCAAGGCCACACACGCACGTTCTTCTCCCAGGAAGCAGAGCATGGAATCAATCTTCCTCTGGCTCCACAGGCAGATACTTAAACCCCTTGATGAAAGGATCAGTATAATATCAGTAAATTTTAGTGGGTCATGTGCTATATCAGTGATGGTGAACCTATAGCATGCTTGCTAGAGGTGGCACTCAGAGTGCTCTCTGTGGACACCAATGCAGTCACCCCAGCACAGAGTTTGCCTCAGCCTTCTGCCCAGCAATCCAATGTGAGTGCTTCCTCCCTACTCCCAGCACAAAGTTCACCATGCCCCTCTGTCCAGCAGCCCAATGGGAGTGCTTTCTTCCTCCCCTGTTGCTGTGTTGGCACTTAGTGATAAATAAGTGGGTTTTGAGTTGCAGTTTCCATACTCAATCTCTAAAAGGTTCGCCAGCACTGTGCTATATCAGGAGAGAACCATTCATCTTGAAGTTAGTTCCACTTGTATGCAAGTGTTAAAATGTTCTTCCTAATACATGGGCACACTGCTGCTTACCTCATGAGACAGCAAATGCCCACAAGAAATTCTGCACATGAAGGTCTTCTGAAAGGGCAAAGGAATTAATCAAAATTGAAAGGAAATGTTCTGTACTTTTTTTTTTTACCCCATGAGAAATGTGAACTTTTGCACAACAAATTTATCCCACTTTGTAAATGAGCAGTGCTTTCAAGCAGAACTTAGCTAAAAGGATCAATTTTGCAAGTCTGAGAAGAAAATGAAGAAGGAAGATTATCTGATTGGGTATTATGGATGTTTGCTATAACAAACTTTTGAGATTGTCAGAATGTTTATGTGAGTGTAGCTGCACTAGATTATTCTATTAAATATACCATTTCCAAAGTCAAACATTTTCTTCATAATAATAACACATGACAAATATAGGTTAGCACAGAACAGAAGTTTATATTTGGATTCTGCTTTCATTTTTCTAGTAGCAAGTCTGCCTTGAGCAAGCACTGTTTTGCTCAGCACCTCCATGTTGATTATTATGAGGCACTTGAGCTCCCACACTCTTTATTGAAAATTTGTTAACCACTCTTTTGTGCAAGCTTTCAGAATGGTGAAGGAGGCTAAACCAAACCAGTTTTTTGAGGTTGACAAGCTAGTGAGAAGCCAGAGTACAAGACTTCTTCCTCAGCTTCAGTAGTCTTTCCAGTCCCATGTATGTGTTTGACAGGATCCCTCCACACATTTCATATTGTGTGAGCTGGACTAGGTATGTGACATATCCAGTGGCTGGTGCTGAGATGTTGCCTCTCCAAACCGACTAAAGTGAGTCTAGAAAACACCATTTCCTGGTTCTTGCTTGTGTGCTAAGACAATCCACATGCACATAAGGAGATTAGATATTTAGAGAACAGGTTAAGTATGGCCTACAGAGTTATTAAGTAAACATACTCTATGCCTTTATTCTAGAGGTAAGCAACACAACTGGTCATGAGAGTTCATTGGCACTCCTGAATTGAAAAGGGAGGGATAGCAATAACAACTCTGGAAAATGTAAATCTAATTTATTTCACAATGCAAGCTAAACCCACATATTATTTGTACAGAATGTCAATGGCTACATATGCTTGGCATTTTCAGAAAGAAGTAAATTGCAGATGCTTAATATATATATTTTAAATCAGACAACATAGTTCAGTAAAACATGTCTCTAACCTTTAAGCTTTAGTGCTTCTTCATGTTAGAATTAATTTTACTATTTCTGGAATTCACATATCAAGTTAAACAACGGATGATAAGAGTGGATTTTGCAGACTATATTAAATCATTTTCAGAAAGAAGCACCTTGAAATTTTTAAAGCTATAATAATAATTTCATGTCACAAATTATTCAGGGTTGAAAGGAGTTTTGTGGAAGAAACTCCACTCAGGAAACACCCAAATGAGGCTCCTTTCATGTCCTCAAGAGCTGGGACAGAGACAGGTGCTCAATACATCATGCAGTACCCAGGTCTTGAACTGCTGACTTGTCAGCCTTCCAGTTAACAATGTGAGCTTCCTAACCACTGAGCCGACACAGCCCCTATGATACCTCTTATATCCAGGTATCTCAGATCAGATTTAATATTTAACTCATTAAAATTATATTAGATTGTCTAATTAATAGATTAATTTCTTGATAAATCAACTTCTGTATTAACAAGAAATAGCCTATAGCAATTTGATAATCCTTTTGGCACAGATCCTGCACATTTTAGTCTTTTTTTCTGAAGGTAAATTTCTCACAATGAAATATTCATGTCTGGCAGAGTTCACTTGAGTTTTCTACAGTTCATCTAAGCAGCTGCCTTGCTTCAGATGAACTCCAAAGCTACAACATACTTGCACTAGCTTTAAGCTAAGCTACTGTATGTCCTTGTGGGGAGGGCACAAAGTTCCACAACTGAACTCTACCCAACAGCTCTGATATGCTCCTAAAGGAGACCTGCTCCTCTATTACAGGTATAAAGGAGGGCCCCTCTGATATTGCATTACCATTCAAAACACAATTCCATAAGCAATTTCCAAGAAAAGAGTGCATTCCAACCCAAAATTATAAATTTTGAATGAGGTCTTGAATTAGACGCTTATGTTGTAGATAGGATGTTGTATCTGAAAGAACATTGGCCTTGAATACTACATGAAAGAGAATCAGAATGGTGTAGTGGACAAAATATTAGGCTAGGTCTCAGGTGATAATGACTTAAAATGTCCAAGAAAACTCACTGCAGGGGGATAACAATGGTAAATTATTCTTTGGACATTTAACACATTTTTTTTTTAAAAAAACCCTCTTTGGGCTGCCATGACAGCAGCAATTTGATGGCAGGTAACAAGAACAATAGTACTGTAGGAAAATAACCTAACTACAGTTTCCCTACAGTACTTGAGCCTTGGACCCACAGAAAACAAATACAGTACCTCACATTTACAATACTCCTTAAAGTTGGTAGCAGTCCACTGCTTTGAAGTTCTTTTCTTGGTGTTCCCAATATATTAAGAAAGGATGTTGATGATCATAGAGAAAGTTGGGGGCATTTTAATGTTCCACAGTTTTGTATCCCACTAGAATTCTAAACGGCCCACTATCAAAGTACTGCCAAATGATGGGAAGATATGGGTCCCCTACTTGGACCACCATTGGAATGTGAGTTAAAATGGAAAGAAAGTGCATCCACTGGCCACTGAATATTTTGCATATATTCTTGTGTGGATAGATAGCTTGATCACTCAATTGCAGATTTTGGGAAAGTAGAAATATCTATAAAGGTAAAGGTCACCCTTGCTCAAAAGCCAGTCATAGCCGACTCTTGGATTCAGTGCTCATCTCTGTTTCATAGCCAAAGAGCAAGTGCTGTCTGCTTCTGCAGACATTTCTGTTGTCATGTGGCAGGCATGACTAGACTCAGGAGCACACAAAACACTGTTTACTTTCCCACCAAAGTGGTCCCTAGTTATCTACTTGCAATTTCTTGCTTTCAAACTGCTAGGTTGTCAGGAGCTGGGAAAAGACGGGAGCTCATTCCGTCCTGCAGTATTCGGGTATCGAACTGCTGACTTGCCGACTTCCAGTCAGCATCTTACCCACTTGAGCCACTGCAGTCCCCTCAAAAATCTGTAACTCAGGGAGGGAGTCAGTATTTTACATGAGGTCAACATATTAAGAATATGGATATGCATAATCTTTTTGCTTCTTCTTATAGAAATGTCTATAAGAAGAAGCAAAAAGATTATACATATCCATATTCTTAATATGTTGACCTCATGTAAAATACTGACTCCCTCTCCCTCCCTGAATTATAGATCTTTGAGGGGACTATCAATAAAACTATTATTCATTGACATAATGTTAAGAGTATGCCCTTGTGAGTAGTAATGAAGATCCAAATCAGGTAGGCAGCAGTGCGGTTCCTGGCACCCCAGTTTGCCTTTGAGCTGCCAGCATACTTCAGTCAAGGGAATATCTTTCCACACCTCACATAAATTTGCTCCATGGCTAGAGTGCATCCCTCAAAATGGAAATGATATCTCAGCAAGGTCTTACACGGACTTGCCCTTCCCGTTCGGCACCCGACCCAAGCAGCACCTGCTCTCCATTTGCTCCTGCTGAGCATCAGAGCCAAACTCTGGATTTAGCACCTCAGACACAACTCACAAGTTGGTATTTTTTTTAAAAAAATACATTATTCAAAACATGGAATAAAAAGGGTGGAACAACAAGGGGAAAATAGGTCATGAATAAAACCCAACAAGGAAGGATTTTCACATACACAAAAACTCTAGATGGGAAAGTAAAACTGCCAACTAAGCCAAAAACAAAACATGAAACAAACCTTTCAGATCACTCAAAATCTACCCAAACGCAAAGGGAGCAAAAAAAGTGAAAACTTCCTGCCTCAGTGATTGATTGCAAGCGGGACTAGAATGTTAGTCTTTCCCAGTTAACCTATGCTTACCCTAAGTGCCACAGGTGCAACACTTGTGTAAAGCAGCTCCTAAGGTGTAGACCAGCTGGGCTTGGTCAAATAGGACTTTGCTTAGGCTAGGTTAAAAACCTGTAACTGCCAGCCCAACTTTTGATGTTCGGTCTTATATCCATTCTCCCCTCACTTGATCTTAATTTGGCCAGCCAGACTTGGAGTTGTATCACCCACTGGATGCAGAAGACTACTGTAAACTCAAGGAGTTAGGTGATATCCCATTTTTCTGGATGGTCTGAGAGGAAATCAAGAACTTCTACTTTGAATTGAACAGTTTAAAGTACATATAAAAATAACGATGTTAATTTCAAAATTGTGGTTACATGATGAGCAGAAAGTCCTTTACCAAATAAGGAAGGGATAAGGGAGGTCACAGTAAGCCTTTCCTGTGTTCCTGGCTGATAATGGCCAGTAATGAACTGATGTTACCCACCTGTAAGAACGTTACACCAATTAGCCCAGGCCAGATGGCCGTTGTTGCGTTTCAACATCCTCTGAGTGAGGGGGGGGGTAGAGTCAAAGAAGATGAGATAGCACTTTAGCTGCTAGGCTATAAAGAAGGGGGACTTGGCCACCAGACTTAGGAGCTCTCTGAAAAATCAGACGTGCCAGAAGCATCCCTGCTACTTAATCGGGCTCCCAGGGGACTAGAGAAGGGACAGAGGGAATCCATACTAGGTAAATATGATGTGTCTGTATTCTTGATCTTGTTTCTTGCTCTGCCTCTGTTATGTTTTTCTTAGAAAGCTGTCTAATAAAGCTTTCTTTCTTCACCCACTAAGTGTTTTTTGTTTCTGAGGTACTAAAAGAATTTGAGCCCATCAGGCTTAGCCAGCCTGCATGGCAAGACAGGGGGTGCTATAGCTGCAGGACATTTCTCCCTTATTGTCTGGCCACCTCATTCTGACCCAGACGTACCTCATTAATCACCATCCAAGTGTTGAAATTTCCTCAATGCCTTCCTTAGAAAGGAAGAAAAAGCAGTATCCTAACTCCCAGATACTTTGCACCTCTGAAGCTGTCTAGTTTCTTTCACTCTTTTGCTTCCCTTACCAAGAGTTAACCCATGAGGGGCACTTTCTTCACACATGCCATCTCCTCTGTGCAGTTCAATGCCTTGCACAAATCTTCTTATTTTTAATAATGTCTAAAACACATTTCTACAGCAGGGTTAAATCTCTTTGAAACAAAGGTTGATCAATGTCACAGCTGAAGGCTTCTGAACAAAACAGTTAGTGGCAGAATTTTCCTTTTACTGCTTACCACAAAACATCTCTTGTAGCCTGAACTTTGGCATGCAGGATCAAAGTCTGTCGAGGAAAGTCAAATTTGCAAATCCCCTAAAACAAATGGATTTGACAGTCACCCAGCCAAGGAAACCAGGTGCTCAAATGAAAAGAATCTTTTTTTACCATGCAGAAGCTTTGGAATTATGTTCAGGGTACAGACCGCTGCACCTACATACATGCTATTATTTTAATGGCAGGATTTTCTGGGGCTCTTTAAAATTATAACATTTGAAAAACAAGCAAAATACAAAGCCCAAAGTCATATTATATTTATTTACACAGTTCTCCTTAGTAAGCCAACTTTGGGGATAACATCAAGATCACTATGCAAACATTTATAGGGATTTTACCTCCCTTTGTCCCCTTCTCTCTCTATTAATTTGGTTGTTTGCTATCATTCCTTTTTGTTTCTTCTTCCAGTTGTCCACCTTTCCATCCTTCCTTCTTTCTTTACTTCGTGTCCATGAACAATGTAATTTGCCTAGGGGGACGACAGCTTGGGAATGGTGGTGGCCTCTATAAGAGTGTAATCTATATCGCTTCTGCAGAAGCACCTACAACAATTCCTTTCCATGTCACACTGTCCTAGGAAAGAAACAGGTGATTTTTAGCCTTCTCTGAATCTAATATGAATTCAATAAGGATTATGCTCACATAACTAGGGATCTGACTCTTTGGCTTTGAAACTGAGATGAGCACTGAACCCTAAAGTCGGATACAACTGGCTTTCGAGCAAGGGAAACCTTTACCTTTAATCACTATGTTAGTGGGTGACTTTGGACTTTCTTTCTAAAAGAATGTGTAAATTTGAGAAGCTCTCACTTCTCTAAATGAACAGAAATAGTGTGTGAACAGGCTTATAATATGGGGGATACATTCAAGTCATGCATGTGGTTTAAAACATCCACATGATCTGAGCATACATAGGGGAGGACAAGCAAAGAAAAGAGAAGATCTTTAAAGAAAATAGACATGCAACAAATCTGGGTGAGAACCAGATATGGAGGTGAAGGAGGGAGGATGTTCATAAAATCAAACTCTTCACATATGTAGTCTGCAGACTGGAAATAAGACAATTGTTATATGTTTCTCCATTTTATGGAAGAAAGTGGAGTCAATTAGAAAAAATGGACAGTCATTTTCACTATACTGATTAATATGTATAGTGGCAGCACTGTGGTGGCTTAGTGGTTAAGATGCTGAGTTTGAAGACTTGAAGGTCAGGGTTCGATATCTGAGTGCTGCATGACAGATCTTGGGGACATGAAAGGAGCCTTGTTTGGGCATCCTCTGAGTGGAGTTTCTCCAGCAAAAATCCTTTAAACACAGAGTAATTTCTAACACTAAATTTATTATTTAATATGTATAGTGTTATTTTCAGCCTTAAGCAGAGCAGAGCTGAACATTTTATTGAACATTAAGGCAAGATATAAACTTTTTCATAACCAACTTTTCATAATCCTCATTCACATCTATGCTTTTCTATTATGCAGATAAAAGGAAAAGTCTGAAGAAAGCAGAAGATGAGTTGCAATTAAAAAGGAAACTACCAGTTGCATTTTAAAATAAAGATGGAATGTGAGTGACAGAAGGACTGGAAATGAAGCAGATGTGTGAAGATTTCTATAACAATCTATATGCTTCCAAAGTACAAGTAAGTGAAATTGCCTCACATGCCAAATCAGAAGAAATTCTGTCAGTAACATGCAGTGAAGTAGATGTGGCTATAAGAAAGACAAAATCAGATAAATGCCCCAGGAAAGATGGAATGACAGCTGAGCATTTAAAGGTAGAGGGTCACACACTCCATAGGGCACTTGCTGAATGCTTTACAAATTACATGTGAACTGCTAGTTTGCCCTGAGTTTGGATGACATCTGAAACCATGCTACTTATGAAGAAAGGAGATACAGGAAATCTGGAAAATTATCATCCCATCACTCTCCTATCTCAACATTATCAATTTTTTTACTAGAATTCTCCTGCAAAGAATATTCAAAGACATTCAGCAGAGAACAAGCAGGCTTTAGAAGAGGCTATTCCACTCTTGATCACATCCATGCAGTCAGACAACTACTAGAAAAAAAAAAGCAGAGAATATAGGATGCCAGTATGCCTTACATTTGTTGATTACTGAAAGGCATTCGACTCAGTGGAGACAAATGCTACTCTCAACGCATTACATAAAGCCGGGACAAATCCAGCCTATGTCAATGTCATAAGAAGCATTAGTACAGGGTGCACTGCTGATATAAAACTGCTATCTGAAATATGTCATATTACAATCAATAAAGGAGTTTGTCAAGGAGACACAGTTTCATCAAAGCTTTTTGTGATAACTTTGGAAAGTCTCTTTCATAAAATCAAATTTAAAGGCAGTATTAAGGTTGATGGAGAAAGACTGACCCATCTTCTGTTTGCTGATGACTGTGTCCTTTTTTCAAATAGCACCGACAACCTACGTATAACCTCCAGCAGTTGGTGAACTCTTCTAAACATGTTGGGTTGGAGATGAATTTAACAAAAACAAAATAGATGAGAAATGGCCAATATACTTTGAGTTCCATCACCATGAATGGAACTGAGATTGAAGAAGTAGCTGATTCTGTTTACCTTGGCTAGCAAAACCAACAAGGTAACATATCACGTGGTGAGTGGATAAAAAGATTCAAAGCAGCTTGTATTGCATTTAATATAAACCAAACAGTGCTAACAGATGACAGTCTGCTGATGAATATCAGGGCAAACTTACTCAACATGACAGTGTTAACAGCAATATTTTTTGCATCTGAAACGTGTGCAATAACAAAACAAGAGGAAGAAAAACTGGTGGCAACAAAAAAAGCAATGGAAAGACAGATGTGTGGAGTAACAATCAGGGATAAATTCAGCAATAAGGGATTACACCAAAGAACTGGACTGTGTGATGTGGTCGCTCAATTATATGTGGCAAAAAGAAGATGGGCAGGCCATATCACCCATCTAAAAGATAACAGATAGACCTGTAAACTTACAGACTGGATACCAAGAGACCACAAACAACTACGGTATGTGGAAGATCAAGAAAACAATTGGATGTGCCAATTTTAAAGCTCTTCAACCACAGATGGAAACAGAAGGCAAGGATAGAACATTTTGGAGTTCAGTTGAATTACGCTAAAAAGTGGTAACACATCAATATTGAATATTGGAAGATATAAAACAATTTCCATGCTTGTTTGAGTCTACTTCTAAACAGTGGACAAGACAAGACAGTGTCTGAACTGAGCTTAATTTGAATATTGCTGCCCTTAGTATTTTTGATTTGCCCCCATAAGTGTGTAACCAATACCAATATATATTATATATATATATATATATATATATGAGGTTTTCTGAATGTTTTGAATATGGTAAAAACTTTTCAAGAAGAAATATTTTTAAATCTTTCCACAGATCTTTCCACAGTAATCACTTAGCAAATTAACAGAGATGGAGTCAACCAATGGCAGGAGTAAACCAATTGGCTGCAATGGGTGGAGACCAGATATTGGTTAAGCATTAGGAGAACTTTCCAACATGCTACTAGGGAAGGTAGAAGGTAAGCCTTCCTTTGCAGATGTGTTTAGGTTGAGGGACAGATGGACAGATGGATGGACAGCCAGCCAGATAGGTATTATTTTATTCTTCATTATTCTTCAAATTTATACCCCGCCTTGCTCAGGCAAACCTGACTCTAGGCAGCTTCCATACTAAACAAAACAATATAATACAATATAACAATATCCCACCAACCCCCCCCCCCCTATTAAGTCCTCTATTGCCGCCCAAGACCCCCAAGTTATCTCCCTTCGAGGCCAGATGGCTGAGGGAGAGTCCAACAAAGTCCAACAAAGGGGAGCGGCGGCGGCGTCTTGCACGGTGGCAGCGGCATTTCTTCGGGCCTCCCCTGGCCAGGGAGGCTCCTCTTATCTTCCTCCCGGCCGGTGACGGGGGCCGGGGGGCGCGGCGGCGGCAGCGTCTTGCGCGGCGGCATCATCGTTGTTTCTTCGGGCCTCCCCCGGCCCAGGGAGGCTCCTTTTATCTTCCTCCCGGCCGGTGATGGGGGCCGGGGGTGTGTGGCAGTGGCGGCGGTGGCGGCATCTGGTGTGGTGGCGGCGGCGGCGTTTCTTCGGGCCTCCCCCGGCCCAGGAAGGCTCCTTTTATCTTCCTCCCAGCCGGTGATGGGGGCCGGGGGGGTGTGGAGGCGGTGGCGGTGTCTTGCGCTGCGGTGGCGTTTCTTCGGGCCTCCCCCAGCCCAGGGAGGCTCCTTTTATCTTCCTCCCGGCCGGTGATGGGGGCCGGGGGGTGCGGCGGGGGCGTCTGGCGCGGCGGCGGCGGCGTTTCTTCAGGCCTCCCCCGGCCCAGGGAGGCTCCTTTTATCTTCCTCCCGGCCGGTGACGGGGGCCGGGGGGGCCCTTCTCAATATGTATCCACATGGAAAATGGCATTGCAGTTTTCTGCCTCAAGCAACAAACTGTTACAGGTCATATCCCTAAAAAAATACTCAACAAAGAGAAGGGTTACCTATCCAAGTGCTGAATAAACAGAACTATGCTAGAGGTGTTCTCACATGACTATCAGAAAATAGATTATGCATTTTGAAAGAAAGTCCCACATGTTACAGAAAGAGAAGGTGGGGGAAGCAAAATTTCTCTTCCCATCTGCCTCTTTCTAAAAAGATGAGAAATGTATCCAACTGTCTTCCCACCACCTATTGTTTCACCAATTAGAAAAGGAGCAAACTGAAGGATACTTGACACATTGCAGTTTTAAGGATGCAGGATTATTCCCACAGGCCATTTGCTTTGCTTCAAAGCTGTGTAAATGTCTGCCTAATGAATAATATATTCATTTGGCTGCCAGCCAGAACTGTGAATGACAATATTCTCAGAGTTTCTCAGCTGTTTGTAGGTCTCTCTGGGAGCTGGTCACTGCTATTACTCCTTCCAAAAAGACTTTCACATGTCTTTTGAAGGATCAGGTGGACTCACCGGAATTCAGTGTAATTTGCATTGGAAGTTGAGAGAATGGCACCCAAAGGTGAAAGAAATAGAGCTTCAATTGTCTTAGATACTGAATTCAGTACTGCCATTGCCTGTATAGCTGTAGAGGGCAGCACATTTGATTTGGGGAGACCTTGACTGGAGAGTAGAATACTGATACTGAGTAAAATGAGTTACTTATAATTATAATAATTATATTGCTTCTTTTGCATAATAATAACACCCATCTCGCGGCGGCCAGGGAGGCTTCTTTTATCCACCTCCCAGCCGGTGACGGGGGCCGGGGGGGGCGACGGCGTCGTCGTCTCGCGGCGGTGTCTTCGAGCCTCCCCTGGCCCAGGGAGGCTCCTTTTATCCACCTCCCGGCCGGTGACGGGGGCCGGGGGGCGACGGCGACGGCGTCTCGCGGCGGCCAGGGAGGCTCCTTTTATCCACCTCCTGGCCGGTGACGGGGGCCGGGGGAGGGCGACGGTGTCGGCGTCTCGCGGTGGCGTCTTCGAGCCTCCCCTGGCCCAGGGAGGCTCCTTTTATCCACCTCCCGAGGGGAGGAGGAGGTGGAGGAGGAGGAAGATGAGCAATGGCTAGGCCTAGCAGGGACATGCTGCCGCCGCTGCCACCCAAACACTCCTTTTTCCTCCGAACCTCCACCATTGTCCCAAGGACAGGGAGGAGGAGGAGGAAGATCAGTCATGGCTGACCCTGGCAGGAATGTGCTGCTGCCACTGCCACCCGGGCACTCCTTTTGTCTCTGAGCCTTTGCCGTTTTCCTGTGGGTAGGGAGTAGTAGTAGTAGCCATGGCTGGGCCTGGCAGGAATCTGCCACTGCCACCACTGCCATTGTCTTGGGCAGAGAGGAGGAGGAGCCATGGCTGGGCTCAGCAGGGATGCGCTGCCACCGCCCTTTCTGGGTAAGTCTCTTGCCGTGTGTGTGTCTGTGTGTCTGTGTGTGTCTGTGTGTGTAGGGGGACGCTTAAGTGGTCAAGATGCTGAACTCACTGACTGGAAGGTTGGATTTCGATTCTGGGTACAGCATGACAGAGTAAGTGCCTGTCTTTGTCCCAGCTCCTGCCAACCTAGCAGTTCTGAAGCAGGAAATTGCAAATAGATAAATAGGGACTACTTCAGTGGGAAGGTAAACAGTGTTCCATGTGCTCTGGTGCCTGGTCATGCCTGCCAAATGACTATAGAAAACAGCACTGTCTCTTTGGCTATAAACAGAGATGAGCACTGAACCCTAGAGTTAGATATGACTGGCTTTCGAGAAAGGGCAACCTTTACTTTTACCTAACAATAGAAGATCCGTGATTGGTATTTGCTGTGAAGTTTGGCCCTGTTTAGTTGCAAGTGGTTAGTAGAGGTAAAGGTCTCCCTTGTTCAAAAGCCAATTGTATCTGACTCTAGGGTGCAGTGCTCATCTCCACCAAGTCACATGGCCACAGTCACCTGGCCACACCCACAGAGTAAGCCATATCCACAGTGTGGTAGTATTTTTTTTAAGCCCACCACTGGATACAGCTAGCCCTTTATGTGCTAGGAAGGACAGGAAAGATATAAAAGCAATACAGTAAGTCCCAAAGGTAGAAGGGACAACTGATGTATATATTCCCTAGGTAATCTCAAATTGCCAAGGCTCCAGAGTTCTTCTGAGAATAGATCTGGAGTGATGTGTAAATGCGGTGCCAACAGATAGGACTTATCTTACCTGAAATGAGGTACGGCAGTGACAATGCTGTTTTCTATCCCTGGAAAAACCCAGAAACCTTAGTAAAGTATTTGGGGAAATGTTTTGGCTTCACTGACAGTGCTTCAAATTACTCCTTCTCTCACATACCCTCTAATCCCAATTACTGCACATTGTAGAGCAGGCCCAAGTTTCACAAATGAAGTTTATTCCTAAACCTCTCCCTCTCCCCCCCTCTCTCTGTGTGTGTGTGTGTGTGTGTGTGTGTGTGTGTGTGTGTGTGTGTGTGTGTGTGTGTGTGTGTGTGTGTGTGTGTGTGTTGGGGGGTAGCCAAAGCACAGCAGATCAAAGGTGTCCCATCCATTTTACGTTGTTCAGTTGTATGGGCATACAAAAATCTGATGGTTGTCCATGGTTAACCATTAGGAATTGCAGAATTAAATAGTGCAGAGTTGCCCATCCCTATGTGCCTCTGATCCTGTAACTCTCAGGCATACATGAAGCAGAGGTCATCCATGCCATGACCTTCTGTTGATACCTGACTGGGACCTACTTATTCTAATTTGCTACTTTTTGCTTGAGCAGAGCTCCATCTGGTCAGCAACATGATTATCTGAGCTTCTTGTGTATTTAAACAAGAGGAACACACACCACCATTGCTACAGTAAAGAAGCTTATATTCTGGAATAGTGGTAACATTTATGCTCAATTTGCAATTTTTGTTTTCATTTTCTTTGTGCTTTACAGTGCCTGGAATCAATACAATTAACAATTACTAGTACAAATATGTCTGATTGTTTGCTAACACCACACTGCTTGAATGTTTAATGCCCGTAAAAATCTACAAAATGATAAAAAAAAAAATCCTCAAGAGAGCAGGTGGTCTGTTATTATCATGAAGGGATCCAAGTTCTTTAACAGTGACCAGTATGGCATTTAATGCAAAATTCTGAACGTTACCCCTGACCATGCAAGGTATACAGTCAGCCAACAAGGTACTGGACCATGTGCCCAAACATAAAACTGAGATGTGTCCTGGTTCTCACCAGCTAGCTTCAGCAAACCAGGACTGTTTTAATTTAGTCTTCTGGGTCACAGGTCTTTATACCTCAGAAGTGCTGTGGTCCATATGAAATGAGTATGTAGAGGTTTATTGAACAAGACTCTTGGTTTAAATTATGGATCACTGTGGCAACTTAGTGATTAAGATGTTGAGCTTGGAGAATGGAAGGTTGGGTTTCGATACCCAAGTGCTGCAAGATGGATCTTGAGGACATGAAAGGAGCCTCGTTCAGGCATCCCCTGAGTGGAATTTCCCCAGCAAAAATCCTTTCAACTTGAGTCTGACACAAAATTTATTTATTTTACTGCAGTGTCAAGAATATGTAAGTCAGAGGTGGACAACCTATGGCCTATGGGCCAGCCCCAGCCCACAGCACCATTTCATATGGCCCATGATGCCAATGCTGATGCCACAGAAGCAGATGCATTTACAACAGCTGTAAAGAAGCCTGTGCCTGCACAGCCATGGACATGTTTTATGGCAGCATTTATAGTGGATTGAACCATGCGACTGGCCTGCTCAGCTGTCCAGAGGTTATGGTCAGACCTGAAGCTTAAAAAGTTTGGGAACCTCTGATGTAAGGGATGCTTCGGCACACAAGAATAACACCAATGTACTTAATTTCTATGCTATTTTATGTGTCTTTCCATCTATCAGTTAATGTGCATTCCAAAAGCTGAAGTGAAGAGAAAACACTCTAATAGAACTAAACATATCCTATTTTTTCTGAATTGCAAGTAAATATTATGCTATTATGCTTTCAAACTACAGATTGCATTAAAACTTCCACTCAGCCACTCATTATTCACCACTTGCCTCTCACTCCTCACCCTTTGCTTACTGCTTGCAGGTTGTCATTCACCTGCCACCACTGCTATGATTCTTTGCATAAAAACCAGCAAAGTGGCTAAAGTACTCATCAACTCCATTTATATTTGAAGCAGGTGGACTGTATTGGAGCTTTTTGCTCTCCAGTCCATCTGCCTGCAGCTTATTTTTACAAGTTCCCACCAGCTAATGTTGATCCAGGAAGAAGAGACCCTCATCCTTGACAATGAGAAGCAGGGGAGAAGAATTCCCTGCTACTGTCATTTTGACAGCCCAGGGAGCCATGAGGGAAATACCATGCCATCTCCAGTCCCCTCCATGACTCGCCATGAGCCTTGGGGTGCCCCAGTAAGTCTGAGTCTCCTTTGTCTCAGGCTGCCTTGTGAAGTTTAGATTCTGAAGTCCACTGAAGGTTTGCTCTGTTGGAATTAGCTATAAATAATGGAACAGATTTCCTTTGGTCTGCCCTTGTGCTATGCTGAACATTATTTAACATAGCCTAACTTTTCAGTGATTATTAAAAATAGATGAGATGTCATGTTCCCAATAAATTGGACTGCATTGTCCCCGTCTTCAAAAGCTTGGTCAAATGGGGTCATTTCTAGTAGCTTACTTGCCTGGATTTGGCATAGGTATCCAGCAAGATTTCCATTTGGATACATCAATAAGATATGATGCATACATAATGAGGAATGAACATCTTTCAGTTGAAGAATCCTGAAATGTTGTCATAGTTATGCAGGATATAATGCAGGAGTGCTGAAAAGAAGGCAACACTTTTGCAGAGGATCTCATGAGAAGAAAAGGAAACTGTCCTTTTCAGAGCTGTTATGAACACTCACAGTTGGCTCTTTCATAGATGAGAAATCTGTATGAATTAACCTACATTCAGGGCAGTGGCTTGGGTCCAGTTACTGTTTCACCCAACTGTTTCCTAAGAAATGACTAAGGTTTGAAAATCATCTTCTCTCAGGTCCTCAGTCAATGTTGTAATTTGGAGAAAGTCTCTTTCTAATGGGTTTATAGCTAAACAAGCTATATTTCATGGAGAAATCTACAAAACATTGAAAGAAACAAAGCCCTAGAAATAAATGTGGTTGAAAGCAACAGAACCACAAGAGAGCTAGATCAACATATAGTAGATTTTAATACTAAAATTATTTAGCCTTTAATGTGCTCTAGAATCTGCCATATTTGCAGTTTAACATCATGCAAAGCTTTTTAAAGGTTATTTCCTTGGACTACAACATACATGCTGTTTGGGAGATTTTAGGTATTTCAGTCTGAAAGGAACTTTCCCAAGTTCTGATGTTATGAATCTTGTTGGGCTTCCGAGAGGGAAGTGGGGAGGTTTATATGTTACTTTATCTTCCTGAGGCATCTGGGATGATCTTTACTAAGAGTTAGCTTGAGGAAAGGAAGAGATGGGAAAAGCAAGAAGAGATGGAGGATAAAAACTTGAGCTTATGCTTGCTGTGAATCTTAACATTCTGGGAGGATGTTTCAGATAACAAGAAATAAAATCGTTTTAAAGGTTAATTCTACTTGTATGTGTTTTGCAGGTTTGCTATGATAAAGGAGTCTTATGCTCAACTAAATGTCCATAGAACAGTGATGGCGAACCTTGGCACTCCAGGTGTTCTTGGACTTCAATTCCCAGAAGTCCAGGTCAGCACTCCTGCTGATCAGGGCTTCTGGGAATTGAAGTTCAAGAACAGCTGGAATGTCAAGATTCACCATCACTGCCACAGGAGATTGATATACTTTTACAGGATTCTAGATATTGTAGTGCTTCATTAAGTAACTTTTCCATACCTCTTGGGGAACCCATTATATACTGCAGTGTAACCCACAAATGTGAAACAAAACAGTAGCTATTAGGCAGAGAGGTGTAGAAATAATGAGCATTGAGACACTGAGAGGTGTAGAAATAATGAGCATTGCTCCCACCAGAGCAGACCGGAGAGGTGCTCTGGTTGTACCATCAGCTAGAGAGGCGCACCTCTCTAGCACAAGGAGGAGGGCCTTCTCTGTGTCTGCTCCAGCCCTATGGAACCTCTTGCCAAGTGAGCTGTGTCTCCAGATGGAGCTGCTGCCCTTTAGGAAGGGGGTCAATACCTGGCTGGCAGAGCATGTGTGGGGTATGGGCCAGACAGTTGCCCCAGTCTGTTGGTTCATTTGATCCCCCTCTCTGTGTGTGTCTTGTTTTAGCTTTTTTAATTTTTAAAAAATCTTTTAATCTTGATTTTATATTATGTTTTTATTGTGTTTTAGGTGTTGAGAGTTGTGTTAGTTGTCCTGGGTCTTTTTGAGGAGGGTGGCATAAAAGTTTGCTTAAATAAATAAATAAAGATAAAGTGAAAGCAAAATATGAGGGTATTTTTAAGGGGAGAGAAAACACCGTTACCTCCCTGAATTTGAGCTTTATTCTTTTCAAAATAAATAAATAAATAAATAAATACTGGGACATAACTCTGTTAGTCTGTTGCAACATGGGCAACAAGGAATCTTGTGACACTTTAAGGCAGGGGTGGCCGAACTTTTCATGCTGTGGGCTGGTCACATGGTTGAGCAGGCCAGTCATGTGGAACCTCT
Organism: Furcifer pardalis; assembly: GCA_030440675.1. Classification (NCBI taxonomy): domain Eukaryota; kingdom Metazoa; phylum Chordata; class Lepidosauria; order Squamata; family Chamaeleonidae; genus Furcifer; species Furcifer pardalis. The sequence goes on along the minus strand of CP126891.1, from coordinate 163,650,878 downwards.
CAACAGAGGTGAAAGTAAAATGCACCCTCACATGCACAAGATGCTGCCATTAATGCACCTGCAGGTGCATTTATGGCAGTGTTTTGCACATGTACAGGTACATTTTACTTCAACTTCCAGGAGTGGCAAGGGTGGTGTGGGCCAGATGGAATTGTGCCATGGGTTGGATCTGGCCCATGGTCTGTAGTTTGGCTACCCCTGCTCTGAGGACTGGTAAGCTTTATTTGTCAAAAGCTTTCCTTAATAGAAGCCCACTTCCTGTCATGAAACCAGCCGACCCCCTCTGCCTTGGCCCTCCTACACCAAAGCCCTGAGAGGGCGAGCTGGCCAACAATGCAGCTAAACAGTCCTTAGCTGCTTCTCTTCCACAAGGAGGTTTAAACAGGTAGCGTATTCAGAGGCTTGTGTGTGAATGCATTGCTTCTCTTACCCCCTAGTCCAATGAAGAGACGTTGTTCAAGCAAACGAAGGTTTATTGATCAGGTATATTGATCAGGTTCATAAAGCATAGGTCAGTAGCATAAGACAGTCCAGCAACAGTCCACAGGTACATTACGTAACCATTTTGAAGAAGCAAAAAGGCATAGCCCCCAGGCAAAGATGTTAGCCCATAGACATCCAGAAATGAACTCCCCTCTCTCCAAGATGGAGATTCTCTAGTCAGGTGGGGTACCTTTAGCCAATCAGGGAACAGAGAAAACTTTCTCATAACATAGGATTGTTGACACACGTGTAAGATGTATGCTCTCTTTAGTCAAAACATGCGAGAGCTCTGCTAGCCTAGAGAGATAAGGAGCAGGAACACTGAATTGAAAACAATCTATGTCGTGACACGTAGTCTTGTGAGACAGAGAGGAAAGGATTTTTAGGCCTAGTCAAACCTCAAGCTTTGAGAACATTAGGAAAAAGATGTCATTTCATGACACTTCCATCTGAAGCATTCCCTCATTTATTATACATGTGTCTGGTAGGGCGGCTGTGGCCGGTGAATGACATGGCATGGAAATGCAAAAGCTCCAAACATTGATCACTATCTTAAGTGTGGTCATTAATAAGTAGTAGTGGAATGGTAGCACAAACATCCAAGCATGGATGAACTGATTGACATACTGTGATGAAAAGTCAAATTAAGCAAATAAAATCAACCAAAGAGAATTAAACTAGCATATTCTTTTAAAATCATAGAATAAATGAACAAATGAAATCATACTATTCATTTCCCAATCATTTTTGTGGTTCCTGAAGGCTGACCTCACTTTTCATTATTCTTTTTTTCCAAATCAGGGAGTAGTGATTTACCTGTGGAGGATTCCCGTAGTATTCTCATAGAGCTGTAGGCCTTTTGCCAACAGTAGTAATGTCAAAGCATCTAAATGTGACAAAGTATTATTACTGTATTTACTTACACACATTGACAATCTATATGATAACATTACATGACTCCATTTTCTTCTGACAATAAACCTCTACACTAGTTTGTTTTAACAGATTCTAACTGTCCAAAAGGAAACAATCAGCTTTGTAACATGGCAGAGGTTCTTCATATCTATCACTTTGGTCCTTGCACTATACCAGTTTTTGCGAATCAGTGCACAGTGCAATCAGTGCTGATATGAAACACATTGCTATACATTTAGTATAAGCAATCAATTTATTATTTATTTCTTTAAAATGTATCATTTATGCATGTGTACTTGCACATGACTGGTGGTGATGGCAGTAAGAACTTGAAATGTGCCTTGTACGAAAACAAAACTCTTGAAGCTCCCTGCCAACTACAGAGTCAATTATGTCTCCCAATTTCATTCAAATCAAATCAAATCAATCTTTATTACAGACCAAGACCAGCAAATTACAAATAGCAGAAGCTGAAATATATCAAGAGACAGAAATTAAAATGATGGTAAAATATATTTTTAAAAGGAGCATTTCTGCTCAGAGTTAAGGAATAGTAAAGTTAGTATTTAAGATTAATAGTGTTACAACTACAGTCAAACCTCACATAAAGAGTGTCTCGCTTAAAGAGTAACTCGCTTAAAGAGCATAATTTTCTCTGAATGTTCACTTCGCTTAACAAATAAAACCAACCAAAAACTCGCTTAACAAATAAATTAGGGTTTGCAATCTCCCCTCCAGAAGTCACAATTCTTCACTTACAATGGTGTTTCATTTAAAGAGCAAACTCGCTTAAAGAGCAATCCTGTGGAACGCATTATGCTCTTTAAGTGAGGTACCACAGTATTACTAAGCCTACGGTAGCGCTAGTGGTTTGTTTAGCTGAAGGACCTGCCAGGATTGTTCATCTGATCTTACATGCTGTGGTGGCAACCCTGGCAGTGTTGTGGTTGAAGGGAGGCCATTCACCAGATAGCAGCTAGAGGGTGCATGTGTTGTTTTACAATCCAGGATACTTGTGGATCAGCAGAGATATGAACTTGTTCCAGATGTGTCTGTAAAAAGGGCAGATGCAGAGAACGTGTTCTATGGTTTCAATTTATCCATTGCCACAGGGGCAGTTACTCTGACTTTGGTCTCCAGGATCAAGGTATGGGAGAAACTGAAGAAATCCTCCATTGACCGCTGGCTGCTCCACCTGATCTGTGCCCTGCACACCAACACAAACCTTAAGGTCAGATGCTCCCAGCAGGGACATCTCATGGAACCTGTACGTACACAGAAGGGCATCGAACAAGAATGTATACATCCCACTTCTATTCAACTTCTTTATCAACAATGTGGTTGACCATCTAAGGAAGGTGTCCTCAACATTTTAAAACCAGGGGCTAGGTCATGCCCCTCAGACTGTTAAGGGTCCAGAATGGTGGTCCACCCAATGCCACCAGAGTCAGTGGTGATGACCATCCTGAGCCCACCACACCCCAAAAAGCCACACACACACTGCTCCCCTGCTTACCAGTCTGGAGGAGCTGCATCATGTGAGTGAAGGAAATGTGTCAATGGCTGCCAGAAACACCCCCACTTCCATTGCCACCACTGCTGCCACCCCACCACCATCACATCAATTTTTGTCTCATCTGCTTTGCTTGGTGTGTCCCTAATGGTGCTCTGTAGCAGGGGAGATGTTGTAAGGCTACAGAGCACCAAGCCAAGCTGAGGAGACAAGAATTGAGGTGGCAGTGGTGATGGCAGAAGTGGTGACTGGAATGATTAGGCGTCATGGGCTGGATCTGGCCCATGGGCCATAGGTTGAGAATCCCTGAGCTACAAAGCCCTGCCTTCCACCCTCCCAAACCCATACAAACCCATACACATACTCCTATATGCTGCTGCTGATGTAATTCTCTCTAGGACCTCAACAGGCCTCAGAAAATTGCTGACATCTCTGGCTCATTACTGCAACAGCAATCAATTAAAGATCAACTATCAGAAAACCAAAGTTATAATCTTTGCTACAAGGCCTAAGAAACACACCTGGAGAATAAATGGTCACTAGATAGAACAGGTTACCAGCTTTAAATACTTGGGAGTAGTCCTCCAAGCTTCAGGCTCAAAGAATGCCCATACCACACACACTGTTCTTACAGCCTAGAGATCCACCTTTGTCATACTTAAATTCCTGAGGACAAAAGGAGGCCAATACATCCAAGCTGTGTATCAAACACCACCCTCCGCCTGGAGACAAGCATTATAAAAGTGAGATTGTGGATAGCCATTCTCATCCTTTTGCTCAAAATTCTGTTTAATCCCAGTGGTTTGGCTCCTCTAACTCTCCAGGATAACTTCCATTCAGCATGGGGGTGAAATTCAGTCCAGACTCCATTACCTTGGCTTCTCCCAACCTCTCATACAGATCATGAGTCACAACCAGACAAAACAGGCCATTAAACAGAGAACACTAGATATAAAAAGACAAGACGACCTAGCCAGGGCCCAAAACTTTCCGGCTCCAGAGTTTTGGAGACACATTTTTGCCCTGCTCCAACTTGAGATACCAGATCATCAGATGACATTGATGTTAGTCCACTGCCATGCCCTTCCTTCTGTGGTTCTTGACGGAAAGTTCCAAAAGACACCAATTTCATTCATATATGAGAAAATAAACATACAGTAATACCTCATATAACATTAGTATCGAATAACATGAAAATCGCATAACATCAAGGAATCTGGGGGGAAGAATTGCATCAGATAACATTAAGATCCTATGGGATGCTTCAGATAACAACCGCGAAAGCCTGTGTGGTTACAATGTATCTCTATGGATCCCATAGAGGATCAGATAACACTAAAAATCATATAACACGAAGACTTGTGGAACCAGGTTTTAGTGTTATATGAGGTTTTACTGTATCTGCATTTTGGTCTCCCAGCAAATATCAAGGGGAGAACTACCACTCAGATTTCTGTGTCATGATTCAGATTTGGGTTTGTGAATTTGACCAGGTCTGCATCAAACTGGACCAACATGGGCTCAAAACAGAATCAGAAGACAACTGCATAATCCTACAATATAACATACAGTTTGAAATATCTTAGTTGGATTCACTTTCTGCATTTTTAAGCATTAGTGTACAGAGGATGAATAAATACACTTTATCTTGATAGCAAAATATGGATTTAAAATAGATATGTCCAAACCAATTTACAACAAAAAGACAAAACCAAAAAATATGAGGGAACTTAAGCAGTGCAGTTCTATTTATGGCTGTTTAATTATATACTCTTGTTTCTCTAACAGCAGTTAGGGGAAATTGCTCTCTACTTCATATCGAACCAAGAAAGATTTCAAGCCAGTATTTAAAAAGTAATGAGAAAAAAGTAAGGCAGCTGGAAAAGTCAGCAATTTATTCAAATATATCCTTTAATTTACTTTGAATAGAATTTTCTGTTTCTACATAGTTTGGAAGGACTCATTTTGTATTTTCCCCACATCTTTTAAAGCATTTTATAGGAAGACCATCCATAGATGTCATTCACACATTGACCCAACATGTAAATGTTGTTTGGAGGAAGAGTTGAAAGCAACAGATCCTATGCTTCTCTTCTCTCCCTCATCACATATTGTAAGAGAACTACAACTTAACAGTCATACATTTGCTAAACATTAGCCTAGTCACCTGAATATCCACCAAACAAATGAGTCTGTGAATCAGATGACTATTTTTCTTGCCCATATTGTCTCTGAAATGATACTATATCCTCATGAACTATAATTTGTGATGCATAGGGAGCAACATGACAGTCCTATCTGATGGTGAACCTCTCCCCCAACTAAAAATAAAGGAAGATACAAAACATTGTACCACCTGTTATGTTGTATTCTTCCTGGACGGTAAAAAACAACAGCAACAACTGATTTGTTGTTCAATATTTTAATGCCAATGGCTACAGGCAGATGAGACCCTTTAGGTGGGGTGATGGTCTCCTCAGTGGAGGAAATGCCACTGGAAACCATCATATTGGGGCAAATGGCAAAATGAGTGGAGGAGGAACTTTGATTCCCAAGGGTCATGGAGGCAGAAGAGGCCATGCCAAATGGACTGGCTGTGAAGATGCACCTTGATAATATCCTCAAGGCTGAGGCAGTCCATTGCGGCATATAAATCGAAATGAATGAATGAATGAATTGCAGTCCCGGTGTTAAATCCTACACGTCTCATTTCATATGTGCTGATGGAGTTGGCTCCATGATCATAGTGTGTGGGTCATTTCATGGCGAGCTGGGATCCACCTTAAATAAATTCATGCCAATGGTATTTTTCCTGCTTCAGGAAAAAATTACATTCTCGGATACGAGTTGGAGCCGACAACAATTTTAATGTTTTTTTAATCTAGTCAAATATTTTAGCCTTAACACAAATTTGACACACCATATTTCAGTGCATCTAACCTAATATATTGTATGCCCAAACCATTCTGGGTACTATGTCAGATTTTCATTCAGTTTTAGAAAAAGCTGCCCAGACTTTATACCACTCTGATATTGCATAATAAAAATCAAGCTGTAGTGAAGAAAATATCCTCCATAGCAGTAATAAATTTCTTCTGGTAATCTATTAAACCTGTTGTGGAGGTTTTCCAACCACCACTTTTACAGGAAAAATAATGGCACATACTCAGAAGTCGCTTGATGCTTTTGCCCAAGGTGTTTGGAAAGAAATATAGTTGCTTAATAAAATGAATGCTCTTTGAAGGAGCAAGATTTCAAAGTTCAATTTTATATTTTAAGAAATGGATGTAGTGCTAAAGGCTAGTACATTTCCTCACAAAATTTAGTTCCCATAACAGAATAAAAACCAAAAGGTGGAGTGGAGGAGCCAACCCAGGTATCACAGAATCCAGGCATTAGTAGAGTATGGATTTTATATCAGGTTTTAAATAGATATTTTTTTTTAAAAAAGTGACTGCAGTGTGAGAAACAATTGCTCAAGGAAATATGTGGCATCTATGCTTGAAGCACATATTGCAGAAGTAGCTTTTAAGGATGGCAACTGCAGTTATTGTCCCTGCTCTCTGTGTGTCATTTTATTTATTTATTTGTTTATTTATTAATCACATTTGTATTGCTGTCCACTCGGCAAGCAACTCTAGGTGGTGTACAACAATTACATCATGAACTACATAAATCCCAATATAGAACTATAAAAAACTTAAAAACAATAAAACCACGTGAAAAATAAAACCATGTGAAAAATAAATAAATAAATAAATGATGGTTGCTTTGCCACAGTTGTCAATATTTGTGTTGGTCTTTTACATTTTATTGCACTGTTACCTTTTATTGTATTGTTATATTTTATTGTACTGTGATGTTTGATATGCTGTGATTTTTATGTTTATTGTATAATTTTTGTATTGTGTCTTGATTATTGTTTCTGTTATGGGCCATTTTTGTAGGATGTATATTGTGTAATTTTTGTGCATACTGTATTATTATATATCGGATATTATATCATTATTGTTGTTAAGTGTTGCTTCATTTTTTTTTCTGTTCATTTGATGTGTATTGTATAATTGTTGTATATATTGTATTGCTGTATATTTTGTAAGCTGCCTAGAGTCGCTTTCGCAAATGAGGCAGCATAGAAATCTAAAAATTAAATTAAAAATAAATAAATAAATAAATAAATAAATAAAACCAATTAAAAATATAATAAAAATTTGCCCGACAACTAAAAAGAGAGAGAGAGCAATATTGCTATATCATCCAACAGGTGGGTGACACCACATCCCCAGTGCCCTACACCTGTTTTGCTAACCAGGTTTTTAGTTCTTTCCTGAAGGGTAACAACTCTGTCTGGAGTCATGGTTAAATTGGTAGGCGGTTCCATGGGGCCAGCACAGACATAGAGAAGACCCTCTTTCTGGTGCTAGAGAGGCAAGCCTCTCTATCAGATGGCACAATAAGAGAGCCTCTCCGGTCCGCTCTGGTGGGATGGACAGATGTTATCAGTGTGACACGGTCTCTTAAGTATCCTTTTTACTGGTTTTTGCCAGTTTTATTGAAGGGATTTGAATTGTTTTTACATTGTTTTTAAGTTTTGCTGAGCAGCCAGTGAGGTGTTCACTGGACTGTGTACACCATCCAGAGTGTATTGATCAGACAGACAAACAAACAAACAAACAAATCCTGGCCCACTACCATGTAGGCTTAAATGGTCATTACCAGCACCTTGAATTGGACCCGGAGGCATACCGGTAACCAGTGAAGCTCCCAAAGCAGTGGCAAGGCACAAGTGTAACGTAAACACCCCATCACCAGTGATGGGATTACCCCGGTTCCATCCGGTTCCCTGGAACCATTAGGAACAATTTCAGAGGGTTCTCCGAGAGGGTAGCCCATTTTTAAGGCGTCCAGTTCCGGATGCCTCACCGAAAGAAAGAAAGAAAATTAATTGAAGCAAAAATGGCTCCAATTTAGTGTGCATGCGCAGAAACTCAATCTGACGCATTGCGCATGCATCAGATTGAGTTTCTGTGCATGCGCACTAAATTGGAGCCAAATGGCTCCAATTTTTTTAAAAAAACTTCTTTCAGAGCTGGAGCCACCCCTTTTTAGAGTGGCTCCGGCAGCAGCGGTGGCAGCCCTCAGAGGAGGGCACCTCCCCTGGCCGGCCACCGAGCTCCCATGGGCACGTTGGTGCCTGCCCGGGCCGTCCGCCGCCGCCGCGCCCTCCTAGGGACTTGGGCCCGACAAGCCCCCATGCCCTGGGTAAGCCCGGCGGGGCATGTCACTGCCACATCCTCCTCCGCCGGGCGCCTGCAGCTTCCTCGGCCTGGCTCCAGCTCCGGCCACAGGCGGCCAGGGCCTGCGGGCACCGGTGGCTCCAGCCACTGGCCGTGGCTGGAGCCGCCACCTGAGCCACCGGTGCCCGCAGGCCCTGGCCACCCGACATCCCATCACTGCCCATCACCATCCAGACAGTCACATTCTGGACCAGTTGCAGCCTCTGATTGGTCACCAAGAGCAGCCCCATGTAGAGCACACTACAATAATCCAGTCCTGAGGTGACCAGAACATGTGTGACAATGAGCAAGGAGTCCCAATCTAGGAGCGGATGTAACTGGAATATGACACAAAGTTGAGCAAAAGACCTCCTGGACACGATTGCCACCTGCTCATCGAGCAGGAGTTGTGAGTCCAGGAGGACCCCAGATTATGCACTGGGTCTGTTTGGGGCAAGATAGCCCCATCCAGAAACAAAGATAGTAGCTTCTGAGATAACATGGGGGCCCTAACCCATAGCCACTCAGTCTTGCCAGGATTCAGCTGAAGACTGTTGTTCCCCATCCAGACCCCAATAGCCTCCAGACACCTGGATAGTTGTTCATAGGAGACAGGGTACATTTGGCTAATGCAGAGATTGATATTTATTTGGCAGACCTGTGGAGGAGCATTTTAAGTGTCCTTGAAGAGAGTTTAGGTCTGAGGAGCCAAAAATGAGTGAGTCCTCTCTTGTGGCAAATAGTGTGGTAGAGGGGAATCTTCTTATTTTATATCCCAATCAAACCCTGGACTGCCAAAATGAGGCCACTTTCTTGGCTTTCTCGTTGGCCAAACTTAAGTCCTCATCGGTGCATGTTTCTGGCAGTAATCTACAGACCAGTAAATGAGATAGATTCTGTAGCTCTCCACATTCACACAGCGTGTTATTGTCTGCCAGCAGCCCCCACTTGAGTATGTTGATCTTGCGTTTGGGGACTCTCATCTTCAGCCTGTTCAGGGTCCTCCAAGTGACATAGGGGAGGTTGAGTTCCTCTGTCTTATCCTCCCTGATGTTGTTCCTTGCCTAGTGAGCTCCATCCTCCATCTTCTAATTTGGTTTTGCCCTCAAGAATGTTTGTTCTTGCCATAACATCCCTTAGGACGTTGTTTAATGAGGTGAATACTGTATGCCTGACACAATTTGGTTGAATCAATGGGGCATGCAATGGACACTATGGGACAGCGCTTCAATATGACCAACATTTGTTTCTTTGAATAGAGTTGGAAATGGTCACAGCTATCTCCCCACCCACCCCGAATCAGCCAGCCGGCACAGTAGCTAGCAAGGATCAGCACTGCACAGAGGCTATGTATTCCCCAGTCCAGGCTAGAGTGGTGATGAGGATTTTACCTGATCCAGTACCAGGTTGCTGTTTTTTTTACTACCAGGCCCGATCATAGGTCCAGGATTTTCAAGTAAATTTTCAGTAAAATTGTGTCCCAACTTGACACCCAAATTATCTGTGTGCTGCCTCTTCATTTTGTGGGTTTGGAGGTAATCTCAGAATGGGAATTTAAACATTTTCTTTAATACTGTATATTTGAATTTCCAAGTGTAGTATAACCCCATCTGAGGAAATATGAAATCTGTTTGATAGCAAGGTTATATCCTGAATATTTAAGATATGCAGATGCTGACACTTTGATTAGGAATTCATAGCCCTGTACTGGAGTGCCCACTTCCTCTTTGCTCTGGGAACGAACACCGCTAGAGGTGTCTGCTGCCAAAACTAATCCAAAATTATATATAATTACTATACTAATTGTCCAGAGGACCAAAGCCTATTAGGTAGGTGAACCAACTCATATTAGAATGAACTGTTGTTATTAATATATGTTGCTAGTTGGGTTTTTTTCTGAAGCCAGTTTGGTTTTTTGCAGTTTAATGTTAGGTTTTCTCCAATACCCCTACAAATTAATAAAAAATGTTATTATTCCCTCGCCTATCTAGAAAATGATTAAGAAATGTTTTGATTTTGACACATTGTTAATTAAATATTGATTTGTTGAAAGCCATTGGTGGATATTTTTTTCTAATTAGAATAATCACTTTCCCACCTGCTGTATAAAAATAATTTAAAGAAGACAAACGTTAAATAAATCTAGGTTGTTTAGCATATTGCTATTCACATATGATTAACAAGTTAAAAATAGCTTTAACAGCTTTGGGCAACTATTTTTAGATACCATGTGTGTGTGTTTTAAAGCTACTTTTATATGTCATTTTAAATAATTGAAGATAGTAATAATTAATTATATACTTTCTTGTCACTTTATGCTATTCTGGATGGTTTTTTGGGGGTGGAGGTGTACCCAAAATCACAATCAAATATACAACTTAAAAAACCCAAAGGTAAATTCCAATATAAACTCAACATAGAAAATACAATGAAATTGATACAAAAATAAAACAGAATGGTAATGCAAACAAAGGCATTAATATCTGCAACTTGAGACCTTTTTGTTTTTATTCACTATACCTGGGGAGAACCACTTGAAAAACCTCTGTAAAAAGCTGAGTTTTCAGTAGCTTCTTAAAGACTTGAATGGAGAGGGCCTGGATTACCACTAGCAAAAGGGCATTCCACAAAGAAGGAGCCACTGCACAGAAGGCACAGTTTCTAGTCAATATCCTGTGGTCTTCTTGAGAGATCAGTATCTGCAAATGTAAGGCCTTGGGACGATTGGGTAAGATGCACATTAAAACTTAGAAAGATATGCTACAACATGTAGTAAGGTCCCAAACTACTTAGGATTTTATAATTACTACCAAAACCTTGAACTAACATGGAAGGAAAAACATGGTAACCAGTACAAGAGGACCAGTCAAATTTACTCACATCAGTTATCATTATGGACACCAATTCTTCAATTCTGGACCTGTTGCAACTTTTGTATTAGCTTCAAGAGAACTTCAACAAACACATGAATCTTTTGAAATCTAGGTTCATTGACTCACTTGGATATCTGACAGTGTAATCCTGAGCATATCTATTAAGTTAAGTGAGATTTATCCCTAGGTAAGTAGGTATAGCACTGCAACTCGAGATGCATTTGCAATTCTACACATCAGAGGTATAGAAACAGATATATATATATATAAACAAAGGTTTGGAAAGCAGAGTGGCTCTACTGCCCCTCTTATATGCAGTTGAATTTATGCAGCAAAACACATGCAGGAGGAGGAAGAGGAAAGGGAAAGGGAAAGAAACAGCAGTGAAGTGATACAGCCCCACACATATCACCAAAGAACCAGCTGCCTCAGCTGTCACTTCATAATTCCCCTCAAACCAGGATTATTTTTATATAGTTCATATAGTATTTTTGCCAGATCTCCCACAATGCCTTGGCTCTGAGCCCCCTCTTAAAACCATTGATTACTGAAGTTGGCTTCATAATAGCTGGGCTGTGAAAGTGGTTTACATTAGCAACAGCTTTCTGGCTCTGATGAAATATAATAGTTTTGGGTCCACCATGACCCCAGAACTTCACAACCTGAAATTAACACCTTGTCAGGGTTAATTGGAATTATGTAGATCACATGCTAAATATAAGCCAATATAACAGTGTGGTTGCAAAGAAAGTGAATGCTATCTTAGACTGCATATAGTATATAGTGTCCAAAACCCATGAGGTACTAATCCCACTCTGGTTGATACTAGTCAGACACATCTAGAATACTGTGTCCAGTTAGGAAGGATTTAAACAAACTGAAATGAGTTCAAAGGGTAACAAGGATGATCAAGGGACTGGACACCAGACTATGAGGAAAGACTGAAGGAATTGGAATGCTTAGCCTTGAGAAAGGGAGAGTGAGGGGAAATGTGATATTTCTTTTCAAATACTTGAAAGCCATAAAGAGGAGCAGCAAAATCTGTTTTTGATTATCCCAGAGTTCAGGATATGCAACAATGAGCTCAAGTTACAAGAAGTCCACTATAGGCCAAAAAGCAAGAAAACCTTCTTAATTGTTTGAGCAGTACAACAATGGGATCAATTACCTTGGGAGGTGGTCAGCACTCCTAAGTTATAGGCATTCAAGAGAAAATTGGACAACCATCTACTTTGATTTGATTCCTGCATTGAGCAGAGGGTTGGACTTGATCACTTTATAAACCTCTTCCACCTCAATGATTCTATGATTCTACGATTGGAAGATGAGATTCCCTACACTGAAAATTTACCATAGAGTTTCTACAGGATAAGGAAACAGTTGTCTGTCAAAAATGTAGACTTTTAAACCAGTCAAATCTAAATGCTTTGCATAGATTTTTACACAGCAAAATTTAAAAAAGGAAGCTTTGTTCCCAGTACAGGTAATTAAGTATATAAACCCTCCTTTGTTCATCTAATAATTAGGCAATAAGCTACAATCCTGGGAATGAAACAAGCTGATGTTCTCTCTCATTTATTTCTTCACCTTTCTGTTCTCATGTTTGGCTCATTGGTCTTGAATACTATGCATGTCACTGATGGATTTTCACTTGCCATCTTTCTGTTTTTAATGAAACCATTAGGGATCCATCCAGGGAAATCGCTAAGCAAATGCATGACCAAAAATCAATATGCTTTTGTTTCACCACTATCTTTCTCATCTCTTCTCTGTGCTTCTTCTCTATATATACATTGACAGCTTCATCATCCTTCTCTACACCATCTTTGTGGCTATTGCTCTTGTAGTGAAGGTTCACAAATGTAGATCTGTAAACTTCTGAAGGAGGCAGTTGAGGAACTAGTACAATTCTAAGCATGTCTGATCAGAGGTTAAGTCTCATTTGGCTGAAATGTTGTTTCTTATCATAGTACGTTGCATTAAAGTAAGCTTATTAAATCAGTGAAAAAATTATGAGTAAATTCCTCCATAAATTCAACTGATTCAAACAGGCCTACTCTAGTAGTGATTTATGTTACCATAAGTAAATCTCAGCTAGAGAAGACCCCTTGGAATTAATTGAATTTACAGTAGGTATGACTCTCTTAATCCATTCAGTGGGTTTCCTCAAGAGTGATTCACTATGCTAAGCAGCAGGATATTAACCACATTTACTTACTTCAGAGTGACTATGCTAATGAAATAGTAAAATGAGTCAGTGGGGCAAAATTAGGGAATGGCATTGCGCGAAACTGTTTGTCCTAAGGGTATCAAATACAATTGGAGGTTTCCACAACAACTGAGTTTTTATTATGATAAAAAATGCATGTTTTGGATTCAAGAACCGATGTACTAGAGTATTTAGTTCAGATTGGTTTGATCAAGGTGGTTGCAGCAGAATGGATTGAATTAAGAATGGGTTTGTATGCCATGGGTGCCATGGGTACAGTTTTGAAGATGGGGGAGGAGGCAGAGGGAGCTATGGGGGGGGCAGATCTTTCTACATCACTGAACGTCGAGATTGTAGAATGAATTTAATATGATTAACAAAAAAGTACTTAGCAGCGGAGGAAGAGATGAACTTAAGAGAATAGAATATCTTCTCCGGTCCCCCCCCTTCTTTTTCTTGTTTAATTTTTCAGCAATACTTTTATTTGTCTTTGTACTTTTTCTTATTTAGTAATCTTTTAATGTTCTATCAAACATGGGAAAGGGAACTCACATCTGGGGAGGATTGTATAAGGCAAAAGATCTTAAGACTAGAAAATGGTTAAAGACCTCAAAATATTATCTTGGAATGTGAAGGGCACGGGGAATGTTTTGAAAAGAAGGAAATTACAAATAGCGTTGAATAAGGAGAGAGCTGACGTTATTTTTCTGCAGGGGACCCATCAAAAATCTGCTGAGGTAAATAAAATAGTTTTGAAAGGAACACAAATATATGAAAAGGCTTATGGTTCATATAAAGCGAGAGGGGATGCTATTCTGATATTGGAAAAAGTAGGTTACAACATGATACAAAGTATCACTGACCCAGAAGGAAGATACTTAATAGTTAATGGAAACATAGACGAGGAAGAAATAACATTTGTGAACTTTTATGCACCAAATAATAATCAGGAGGAATTTTTAAATAAGATAGAAATTTTTTTAAAAAAGGAAGGAACAAAGAATATGGTCGTAGTGGGGGATTTCAACTTACTAAGATCAGAAATAGATAGTACGAGCAGTAAAAATAGAAAGAAGGAAAAATATACATTGGATGAGTGGAATAAAACTATGGGTGTAAAGGATGTTTGGAGAGAATTAAAAGGGAAGGAAAGGGAATATACTTTTTACTCTCAAGTACATAATATGTATTCCAGAATAGACTATATATTTGTTACCGAAGGCTTAATTAGGTCAATAGAAGATATTAAGATAGGGACATTTAAAGAGTCTGATCATGCAAAAATAATAATGGACATAAAATTGGACAGTTCAGGAGGAAGAATCTATAATTGGAGATATAATACAAAATTATATAAGGAGGAAAGTAATAAAAATCAAATAATGGAAAAATGGGAGGAAATTGGAAATGGAATGATAATAATGAGGTCAGCTACAGCACTGTATGGGACAATATGAAAGCGATTTTTAGAGGTGAATCGATAAAATTAAATAGCATAAAGAATAGACAGATTAAGCAAAGATATCAGGAATTAGAAAAGCAATTAAAGCAACTTCATTCAGAACACGCAAGGACTAAAGATCAGAAAGTTCTGGTGGAGATACAAAAGGTTAAGAAAGAATTAGATGGAAAAGATATAGAAAGAGTTAAGAAGGATTTGATATTTTTGAAAAGGGAATATTTTGAATACGTCAATAAAAATTCTAAATTACTAGCAAAAGCAGAAAGAGAGAAGAAATGTAAAGGTCAGATAGGGATTTTGATAGATAAAAATGGAAAAACGTGTAATAAGCAAATTGAAAAATTGGAAATAATAGAAAACTTTTATAAGGAATTGTATTCAGAAAATGAAGTAAATTTAGAAAAGCTTAGAGATTATTTTGAAAAGCAAAATATAACACCAATATCAGAAGAACACAAAAATAGAATGGAAGAAAAGATTTTGGAAAGAGAAACTGAAGAAGTAATAAGGAAATTAAAAACAAATAAAGCTCCAGGGGAAGATGGGCTACCTGCGGAATTCTATAAAGAGTTCAAATTTTGGATAGTCCCGAGATTACATAAATTATTTAACAAAATATTAGAAGGAGAAGCAACCCCAACTTCATGGAACAGATCAGTGATTGCTTTAATACCAAAGGCAGGAAAGGACTTAGAAAAGGTAGAGTCGTAAAGACCGATCTCTCTAATTAATCAGGATGCAAAAATCTTCACAACAATAATGTCAAATAGATTAAATAGCTTTATAGCCAACTATATAAAAGAGGATCAAGTAGGATTTGTGAAGAATAGACATATGTCAGACTTAATAAGAAGAGTTGTGGACCTAATGGACATAGCAGAACAGAATAAAGAAAAGGTGGCCTTTTTGTCATTAGATATTTCTAAAGCCTTTGACTCATTACAGTGGTCTACAATTCAGGAAATGATTAAACTGTATGGATTTGGTACTAAATTTCAGGAAATAATAAAAAAAACTTATATCAGCAAGGGATAGCAAGAGTTAAAGTTAATGACAGTTATACAGGAGAAATAAAGTTAAAGGCGAGTACAAGGCAGGGGTGTCCACTATCTCCAACGTTGTTTATACTAGCAATGGAATTTTTGGCTAATTTTATACGTCAGGATGAGGGTATAATTGGAATTGAGGGCAATAAAATAAATTTGTATGCAGATGATACATTAATAATTGTAAAACAACCAATAAAGACAATAACAAAAATAAAGACACATTGAAAAAATTTCAGGAAGTGACAGGCTTGAGTGTGAATTGGGATAAAACAGAGATGATACTGAGTAATGGGAATAGAGAAGAGGAAGAAAAAATAAAGGAATTGCATAAGATAAAGATTAAAAGTGGGTTTAGATACCTGGGAGTAATGATATCTAGCAAATTTGGAGAACTCAAGGGGCTAAATTATAACAAACAGAAGAAAGAGATCGAAAAGAAAATAACACAATATAACAAACTAAACTTGTCATGGTTTGGTCAGGTAGCAATTAGTAAAATGATGTTGCTACCCAAATTAAATTTTTTATTTGATGTTCTTTCTATAAAACAAATGGATAAAGAATTAAAAGAATACCAAAATATTATAAACAAATTTTGTAATGGCAAACGTGGTGCTAGGATAGTTAAAAAGTTGTGGTATTTACCTCAAAAAGAAGGAGGCTTGGGAATACCAAGTATATGTAATTATTATAAAGCCTTCCAAATTAGAAATGTAATCAAATTACTGAATAGAGAAGAACCAATATGGGCAAAAATTGAAAAAAGCGAATTTTCAAAAAATGGTAAAGCTATTTTTCTAAGCGAGGAAAAAGAAAAAAAGAAAAAGAAAATACAGTGTAAGTTGTTGAAAACAACTATAAAAGAATGGAGAAGAATAAAGAAGGATGTTATCCCAGGTACCTCATCTATTACAGAATTAGAAGATTTTAATAGTTTTCCAGTAAAAATAGATAGAGAGATCAAAAGCATTCTGGCAGAAAAATGGGTTTTGTTATTGAAAGATTGGATCAAACTCTGCAGAGATCAAGAAAAGAAAAGGGAGCTTTTCTCGCAACTGAGAATAGGATGGTTTAAGACTCTCCAGATAAATAATTGGAATAAGAAATATTTATTTGATAATGGTTTAAACAGAGAGGTTACAAAATTTGAAGAACTTTTAATCAAAATAAGGAAAGGGGATATAGGCATTAAAGGGATAGTGAGTAAAATTTATAAAATGTTAAATAAAGATGGTAAAATACAAGAAATTTTGAAAAATAAATGGGAGCAAGAATTGAATGTGGTAATAACAGAAGAAGGCTGGCAGAGAAAGTGGAGGAGAAGAGTCATGAGAAATATGTCTGTTAGAGTGAAAGAGCATAATTACAATTTAATTTGGCAGTGGTATCAAACCCCAATTGGACTGCATCAGATGGATGGAAGTATGACTGATAAATGCTGGAGATGTAAACATGCGGTAGGAACATATGTACATATGTGGTGGGGTTATGATAGCTTAAAAAATTTCTGGGGAAAAATAGAAAGTGAAATGAATAGCATACTTGGTACGCAGCTCAGATTGGGGCCAGATACAACTCTGCTAACAGAGGTGGATAAGTTCAAAATGAGTAATGATAACAAAGAATTAATGTCTGTGATGTTGTCAGCGACTAGACAATGTATTGCAAAGAATTGGGAAAATGATGTACTGTTAAAAATACAGGATTGGTATAAAGAAATGTGGGAGCTTGCACTTAATGATAAGCTTACATGGGAGTTAAATATTAGAAAAGGAAAAGTTCAAGTTAACAAATTTTGGGGAGTCTGGAAGCCATTTGTTGAATACGTATTGGTCAAAAAACAAGGCATTACTCCTGTACCTGATCAAAATGTTTTTTGGAAATCATGAGTTGCCACAATCCCTCGGACAATGTAAATAACACAAGGGTGTAAAAGGAGAATTGTAATAGAGTAGTAATACAAAAGTGTTAGAAAATTAGTTAAAGCAATGCTATATGGGGTGATTATTAATATTTACTTATATTATTTGAATTTTTGTTTTTATATTTAGCAAGTGTATTGTATTCATTGAAGAGAATGTGAAAGAGTTGATAATGTATGTACGAGTTTTTTGACTATGTATATTCTTTTCCTTTATCTTTTGTTATGGTTTGTCTGTTTTTTTTATAAAGCCTATAAATAAAAATTTGAAGAAAAAAAAAGAAACTGTTTGTCCTTGAAGCAAAAGTCACATTCACAAATCTGTGGTCTAATGATTCTTCATCACCTGATTTGAAACCAAATTGTTTTCATTTGCATGTCCATCAGCTATATAAACAGTGTGCTGATCTCCTTTGCAACACCATATTTCTGTGCCTGCCAAAAATGCTTAAGAGACTATATTTATAATCCACCACAACCACCCTCAAGGTTGATAGCAAGCACCTTTTAAAGCATGTTTAGCTGCATACCAGACAGCTGTTCTTGATGATTGACCTGAAATTATGGATCTCCTTTCCCTTGGAGAATTTACAAGTGTTGTAAAGCATTTTATTTCACCACGCTTTTGGGGGCTGGGGTCAGCAGAGAGTTGAGATTTTAATATGGTTATGATGTTAGCGGTTGAATTAGACTCCAATTAATTTTAACAGAATTTTAATGAGATCGACAAGGCAATTACTATATACAGTATGCATTCCACTTTCACGCAGCCCCTGGAAAGTTGTCCTCTCCCAATCTGACTGCTTCTGGTGTGTGCAAAATTGAACTCCTATAACCTTTTTAGCCTTTCGTATTGAAACCACAGTATGGTTCCTGGTTACCACAACAAAGTCCTCCCCACTCCAAGAATTATTAAAATAGTTGAAGGGGATTTCCCATATATTCATCAAGGGCATATGTGTTTTTAGGGATCAGAAATGAGCTGCATTTGAAAATTTTCAAGGAAAACATCACTTCTCCACCTTCCATGATACAATGCAAGATGAAGCATTATTCGGCTCCAAAATAATTTCATTTGTAGGCCTCTTGTGAGAGAAATAAAAGGTGC
This sequence comes from Furcifer pardalis, assembly GCA_030440675.1. Taxonomy (NCBI): domain Eukaryota; kingdom Metazoa; phylum Chordata; class Lepidosauria; order Squamata; family Chamaeleonidae; genus Furcifer; species Furcifer pardalis. The sequence goes on along the minus strand of CP126891.1, from coordinate 163,632,069 downwards.
AGAAAACAGTATGTTTGGGATTTAAATCCTTCCATTTGTCATTCTGAATCAGGAGAACAAAAAAAATACTAATTCATTTTTCTCCTTCTCATCAAAATGGCAACAGATTTTCTGAAGAGAGGTATCCCATAGTATTTCGTCCAAAAATATTTATTTTGTGCAAATTATGTAGCTTGTTACATCAGGTGCAATTTCTTTGCATAGACATCTAAAATAATTAGGAGGAGCATTAGAACTGTTTCTACTCAATCACTCAGTCCTATTTTTCTTGTTCTCTCTGTGTATGCATGCCTTCACAAAGAAAAAGAACTAAGTAGATTCATGCCAGCACTTTTTATGCAAAATGAAGAAAATCTGAACATCAGTGAGTGGCAAAAGCACTCAAGCTGGAAGCACAAGATTTCATGAATGTTGATGAAATCTTGGCATACTATCTTGATACAGCACAACAGCCTGTCTTATTGAGAGTGAGTAATTGTAAGAGGTTTTTGCATCCGTACTATGTCCTCATTTTAAAAGCACTAATGTTAAATATTGTATAAAATGCATGACTTTTTTTAAAAAAATCTATCAGCACAATTTAGTTGGTGGGGAAAATATTTACCAGTATTTATTTATTTATTCAGATTTATATTGCCGCCCACTCGCCGAGGCAACTCAGAGCGGCTTACACTCAAAACAGCAACAGTACAATAAAAATTATTATATATATATATATATATATATATATATTAAAATATATAAATATATATGCTGTAATATTTGCAAACATATATTTAAAGATACTACTCAACAATGCATAAGAAAGAGAGATGATTGCTTCAGAGGTCATCTTGTTTCATGTCTATGTAAGGCTTTATATTGCCAACATGAAGCCACCATTTGATGAATTCATTCCATATATCCTCTCACCAGACCATGAGAAAGATTAGCCAGAACAAGTCTGTCATTGCCCAGGTACATCTGTTTGTGGTCCAAAATACTACAATCTTCAAAGAGGCTCTTTCTGTATACCTCACAGCAGAGGTGAGATGTGGAAAAAATCAATGGAATCAAGACTAAGAGATTTGCATATGCCTAATTTGTTGACTGTTAGAATGTTAATTGTTGTTAAGAGGTTGAAAACTACCTCACAAAAATGCACAACTTGAATGCCACCTTTGCATACCCTACTTTAGGGATTGACAACTTTTTTGCACTGCAGGCCTCACGTGGGGGGCGGTGGCGGTGGCGGTGGCGGTGGCGGTGGCGGTGGCGGCAGAGGTATAGTTGCTCCCTGGACTTTCATTTTTGTCATCATCAGCGGTGGTGGCGGCAGTGGTGGGGGCCATTGTGCCATCTTTCCAGCTTCTTGCAAAGCCTCTGTCATTCCCCACAGTGGTAGGAGGCTTTTCGGAGCATGGTTGCTCCATTAGGATAATTGTCTGATGCTTCTCCACTTTGTTTTGGCTCTTCAAACTCACCACTGGCCAACTTCCTGGTTCCACTCAAGGAACCAAGCCAATGATGCATGCTCTGCACAGCCCTGGAAGTTGCCCAACAATGTGTTCAAAGAGCTGAAACAAAGTGGGGAAGTGTCAGACAATTATGCATAATTGTTCCACAAAGTCTCCTACCACTGTGGAAAGTGATGAAGGCTTTCCAAAACCCAGGAAAAACTAAACAAATCCCACCACCACGGTAAGTGACGTATCATGACTTCTGGCAGCGGGGGGTGAGTGGGGGGCATATCTAGAGGTGCCCAGGTTCTCATTGACGGCTGGATTAATGATATGCATGGGCCGAATTAGACCTGCAGGCTGGATGCACCTGCCCTACTTATTAATCCCTATGCCTTGGATTGCATGTACACAAGTTTTCATCTTTCTGTTAGTTGCTGAAGCAGCCAAGTAATTTTCATACCAGTATAAATGAGGGATTGAGTCAATCACCCATCAATGGCCCCAGTGCTTTCATTCATCTCTGACACATTACAACCACTTTCTTCCAAAGAGACTAAGACAGAGATCTGATTATCTTGGAGATCATTCAGAGAAACACTGCATGGTTTCTCTGGCTTAATATTAGCCATGTTTCCCGATGCACATGGGTCAATATAAATAGTATCGGGGAACTTTGGATAAAGTCACCCTGTCAATGATGCTAAGCTAATCGCTTTATTGCAGTAGAGTATTGCTCTCCATTCCAAACAGGAAATTAGATATACCCTTTTCAAGTTTATTAATATATTTAATCAAAGTCCGTCAGAGTTGTGGTAAGGAGACAAATGTTTTCATTATTGCCTAAGCGCAATTAAACAAGACTGTTGTTCTGCCTTGGAGAGAACAGCTTCCTGCCTCACACCAGGCACAATAATATGTGGTATCAGCATGAAATTTTCAGGAAGGATGATTTTGATGGCAACAGCTGAATGATCTAAATAAAGGTCGTACACAGAATCTTTCTTTATAGTCAAACCATATTGCATTAGTACCAGAAATACATAAAGGTACTCAGGGTAGCCACACAGAAATGAGGAGAGAACTGTTATTATTTTAAGGTACTACCATTTTAAAGCACCATATTTCCTTTATCACTGGGACAAACAATGAAAACCAGCCAGGACAAAAAATAATTTTATCTTGTGTGGTCTGAAGTCTTAGTCATAGTGTTACGTCAAGAAATATGTATAAGACTAGGCTCCTTGTTGGTCTTCATTTCCCACCCAGTAATGTTTTAATGGATAGCAGCTTTCAATAAGCTTTAATCACATTTAATATACATATCAAAATATTATTCCAAATATCTCCTTGTGTAAGGCTCATTTTACGGTGGAACCTCAGTTAACGTAATTAATGTGTTTTCTGGGACATTTCTTACAGCAAAAATTACTTTAACTGAATTTCCCATAGGAATGCATTGAAAACCAATTAATTCATTCTGAATTTTTTTTCATAAATTGAGCCAGCATTTTCTATGGATTTCCTTTTGTTATGTGATTTTTATGTTAACTGAGCCATTTGTTAACCGAGGTTCCACTGTAGTGCTATATGACTGGACATGAGTAATTAAAGGAAGCTAAGTTGAGGCAAAAATATTAAAATATTATTTGCATCCCTTACTTCTTCATTTCACACTTTGGGAGAGAGAAGATATGGAAGCCTAATAGTTCAATTAAGTTATGAAACCAGTTCAGACCCATCAACTGTGTTCTCTCTCTGTTTGGATTTGTGGGGAATTTCAATGCTTAATTTAGAAATCAGCAGGTACCAAACCCACCTGATGAACAGAAGTAAGTAGATATAAATTTTTGTGCTATACATTTCTTGCTATCTGATCATCTACTAATCATTGCAAAAAAAAAAAAATCCTTTCCTTGGCATGGAGTTAAAACTGATTTATAATTGTTGCAGTTTAAATTTAAACCGACAGAACAGCTCAGTAATTAACATTCTTCCTCCTTTTTCAATGCAGACTGTATAGCTTGACAAACTACACAGTTCTTCTAGCTTCCTTGCATTGTTTTACAAGTTCAGTTTAAAAGCATGCATGTAACAGTGATGATACTCTGAAAAGCTGCTTTTGCATTCACAACACCAGTTTCTTTATTGAAATCAATGAGGCTCAGTAAGCAAAGTGGATCTAACAAGGAACTCTCAAGTCTTTACCAGAGTCAGGGCTGCTACAGACAATTTATTAGGGCTTAGTTAAGGTGAGCAGTGGAAAGAGCTGATAGACCTGTGGGGACCTCTCAGGTTGGCTTTGAATAAAATAATTCAGTACCTAGAGGAGGGAGATAGGGACTGTATCGGGCTGTGAACTCAGCTATCCAGCTTATTTCCTAAAAGACTCAAGTGCACAAATAAACAAGTAAATTGCTTCATGCCATAGAATTAAACATTAGTCAATGAACAGAAACCTCAGTGTTAAAGCACCTGTCAGTTCAAGCTCCTTAATACCAAGAGAGTTCAGCTGTTGAATAAAGATAGGTGAAAATGTCATTCATTGTTTATCAAAATTGTTCAACATTTGTAAATGTCTTCATATTGAGTAAAGAAAGAATATGAGGGAGTTTTTAAAAAGTGAAGGGAGAAGAAACTAAAATTGACAGACCTATCCATTGAGGTGTGGGTTTCTGAGTGCTTAAAGGTCTAGATTTCAATCATTCTGCATTAATTCATGCTATTGCTGAATTACACAATTATTTTCTTTGAGACTAATGTACACATATCTATCTATAGCAATGGTACAGCATGGTCTTTTCCATGTAGGAAATAGGCTGCAGGGATGAGATTTTTGGATTTTCTGAACTACAAATACCATAATTCTCAATTCTGGGAGCATCACCTTCCTTATAGACACCTGAGAAACATCTAAACGTGAGGAACTTGAGAGACAAGCCTAAAATTGAGGCCTTTGAGGCTTTTTTAAGGCCAAGCTTCACCCACGCCTTCTGCTCAGAAAGCAAGTTCCCATGAACACTAGTATGGGAACAGGAAGCTTAGACTAACAAAGCCTCTCTCTCCCATGCCTAAATTGCCCTTCACATTTACGTGTTTGCTAGTTGTCTGTAAGGTAGATAAAGCTCCCAGAACGGAGAATTGTGATATTTGTAGTACAGGAAATAAAAAAAAATCAGAGCCATAATAGTTGGTCCTATGGATTTCCCCATTAAAGAACTAATGACATTTCTGTTTCAGTGTGTTTCAGTAGAATTTGTCAAAAATTGTGAAACGCATACCTGAGCTGGCAAAAGCAGAAGGTTGAAAACTAACTTGGATATGGGAAACAATGCAAAAGGTACATTCACACTTCCGTTTGTCAAGGGCTTTAACAGAAACTTCCCTGAAACAGTATGCATATAGCAGAGTTTCCTGTGCTATGTGTTTGTTCCAAATTCTTGGCTACCTTGGAACTAGTTTCTCTTTGAGGAAGAGCAGTCAACTGGCGTTAAGGAAAATTGCTGAGGAACGTCTAGCATCATATGAAGAAGACAGGCTTCCCATATTTGCTTTAAACAGCAGTTGGAATATAAAAGTACAGTTGTACCTCGCTTAAAGAGCATAATGCGTTTCACAGGATTGCTTTTTAAGTGAGTTTGCTCTTTAAGCGAAACATCATTGTAAATGACCAGGTGGTGGGGAAATTGCAAACCCCAATTTATTTGTTAAGCAAGTTTTTGGTTGGTTCTATTTATTAAGTGAAACGAACATTCAGAGAAAATTCTGCTCTTTATGTGAGTTACTCTTAAAGCGAGGCACTCTTTATGGGAGGTTTGACTGTATCTATTTGGAATATAAAAGTATCTACTTGTTGTTGTTGAGTCATACAGTTGATTCTGGCCCTTTGTGACCGTGCACACCAGGCATCCCTATCCCCCACTCTCCTCCTCAGCCAGCCCAGTTCTGTGCCCATTGTGTCAACAATACCACCTAGCTATTTCATTCTCTGCCACCCCCTTCTTCCTTTGCCCTCCACCTTTCCCAACATCAAGGCTTTCTCAAGTGAATCCTCTCTTCTCCTTTAATGTCCAAAGTACTTTAACTTCATCTTCAATATTTGACCTTCCAAGGAGCAGTTGGGGTTGATTTCTTTTAAGATCAGCCTATTTGTTCTCTTTGCTGTCCAGGGTACTCTCAAAATTCTCCTCCAGCACCACATCTCAAAAGTGTCTATTCTTCTGTGCTCAGCCTTCCTTATGGTCCAGATCTCACAACCATACATTACTACTGGAAATACCATTGCTTCGACATAATTTTAACTATGCTCCCAAAATTTCTCATATCTTGCTTCCCAAGAATTAGTTGCCTTTTTATTTCATGGCTGCAATCTGCAGTGATCTTGGATCTTAAGAATGTAAAGTCTGTCACTGTTTCTACTTCTTCCCCATCTATTTTCCAGGGAGTGATAAGGCCATTATCTTGGTTTTCTTGATGTTGAGTCTCAAACCAGCTTTTGCAGTTTCTTCTTTCAACCTAAGCAAGAGCTTCTTTACATCTTCTTCATTTTCCACCATGGTATTCCAGATGAATTATTCAAAGCCCTAAAAGATGATGGAATTAAAAGTATTGCATTCTATATGCCAGCAGATTTGGAAAACACAGCAATGACCACAGGATTGGAAAAGGATGGTATATGTTTCAATCCCAAAAAAGGGCAATCCCAAAGAATGCTCAAATTATCAAACAATAGTGCTCATCCTGCATGCTAGCAAGGTCATGCTCAAGATAATAAAGGAGAGGCTTCAGCAGCACACAGAGAGAATACTACCAGAAGTATTGGCTGGGTTCAGAAGAGGCAAAAGTATCTATGTCAAATAATGAATTGTTAGATTTGTTAAATATCCATGCTAGGTTTTTCAGTAAAGAACAAAGCAATAACATATGAAAGAATACAGACTCTAAACTTCCATTAGTCATTCCAAACTCTTTCCTGTGAAAGTTAAGCCAGAATGCATTAGTCAAGATTAAGAAATCAAATTCACACCTACCTCAACTATTTATTTCCCCTATTAAGCACCAAACAGATCTAGAAAATCTCCCGTTAAATCTGATGCCTTAAAAAGCCATTAGCAAAGGAAGTCCCACCTATAAACAAGGGATTTATTTTCTAAGGAGAAGTTACTGATTTTAATTCCCTCCTTACATTAAGTGTCTCTTGGGGGAAATGGTGTATTTGAACCAGAGAGTTATGTTTCTTCTGAGGTTATTGTGGCTTTTCATTTTGTGTAGTCTTGGGAAACAGGACAATTTGTCATCATAGTTTTCCTCTGAATTGGGACATTTTCTCCACATCATTGACACTCGTCGCTTTGTTGCTGTGCCTTATTTCATAGACTCTAGCTTTGGGGAAATTAGTAGCAAATATCTCTTGAACACCTATAACATTTTTCAAAAACCCTATTGTAAAAATACAGCTCACAATCAGCATTTAAAGCTCTCACTGTGCCACTTTAGATTGTAGCACCTTTTGTGTGTGTAATAAATACAAAATGCAATGTGTGCATTTTTCAAAACTAGAGATTTGATTGCAAAATCTAAAGACATGCAAATGTCATAGGTTCAACTGAATTTGGTTTAGAGCCTTTTCTAGTATTTTGGAAAATAGTCTGTTGTTCTATGAACCAATTCAGCATCATAAAAACACAAGTCAGATTAAAAATCTGATTTTTCATATCTCAAATTGATTACTGCGGGAAATATAAACTAGTCGTATAATTTGCTCCACTTATGAGAACTGGCTGAACTGAGCAGTTGGGAGTTATGCCTCTGAAACTCTAAACAAGTAAGTGCACAGTTATTTGCTCTACATGGCTTTAAAGTTGGATGCTTAAAATGGATTTACCAATAAAGGTTGGTTTTAACTGGCAGAATTGAAAGACACTTGCAAGTTTAGTAGACTCTTAGGATGAAATTATTAAAGAAGGCAGTGAGAAAAACTTACACAAAATGTTTTATGTAACAGTCACTTTTTCATTTTGAGGGTACTAGAAAAAGTCTTCCTTAACTCTCCACATTCCTTGTGGACCATTGCTAAGAAGTTAACATACAATGTCTATTAATAGTCTGATGCTTGTAAAGATCCAGATCTATTACAAGACTAACTAAGGACAAACCAACATTGCTGTCATTGCTTTGCTTTTATTTAGACTTGGCAAGATGAAGGTTATTGCATATACATGTGCACTTGCTTGCATTTGGAGATGTTATTGCATATACATGTGCCTTGCTTGCATTTGGAGATGTTTTTGTGGACATGTGACAGGCATAATGAGATTCCTGCCAAAGAGATACCTATTTATCTACTTGCAATTTTCTACTTTTGAACTGGTAGGAGCTGGGACACAGATGGGAGGTCACCCCATCATGCAGCACTTGGGTCTTGAACTTCTGACTTGCCATCCTTCTGGTCATCACATTCAGGATTATAACAATTAAGCCAGCACAGTTCTACATGTGCACTAAATTTGTCCATACATGCAAAAAAAAAAAAAAGGAATCAACCTGGAATATCTGTTTGAATTTGGGATGATTATAGGACATAACATAATGCTAGATTGTAGTTTCTGATTGGCAGTTATGTCTCAGCCCATTTCCACAGGCAAACTATGGTCATCCATTAGCACACCACAGAACTGTAGCTTGTTCCTACCTTGTTCTTTAGTTGCCCTCCCTTAAACAAAAGTTGAAAAAAGGGGAAGAAAGCAATAAACCTGAGATGGGGAAAAGAAATTGTGTTTTCCTTTGTCAATTTAAAGACAAAACAACAAACTATGAATACGAAACCCATGGCTTACGCTTACATATAAATGTGTCCAGAGTGAACCTGTTCTTGATCACGGACATGTCACTAAAGCTTCGTAGACATAATGCTTGGTTAGCTTTTAAAACAAAATGAAATGAGTGTTGTTATTTTCTTTACGACAAAGCAAAGCCTGCACCAGCAGCAGAGCAAATGAAATTGAGATTTCTTTCATCAAAATCAGTGACATAACCTCATCTCCCAATGAAGCATTTGGTATGTATAGCATTGCAAATTATTCATGGCAATTCAAGATACATGGACTTGTACTGCCGGAGAAAGGATGTTGAGCTGACAGTGTACTTGGCTGTGCATTTTTGATGAGGCCTTGCATAAATCGAGGCATTGAGTACATTTCCAAAGGAGATTATACGGCCACATCAATAAACAGCATTATGAATCAAGTTTCTGAAAAGTGTGAGGAGGGCAACGAATGCTGCTGAGACACAAGAAGTAGCATTTTTTTTTACTTGCTCAAGAAGCTCTTTATTGAAATCCTTTTTGTGTTTTCTTCCTAGACTGAGAGGGAATATTGGAGCACGGAGATGGTGACACAACAAGCTCTTCTGAAGCTGGTGTGGTTGGCCTATAGGACTTAGATTAAAATGTATCAAGTAAATTAATAATCTTTCCAATATCATTATTGAAAATTAAGGGCCTTCCTTTCCACCCCACCAAGGCTTTTCTCTGTGTAGGAATATGGTGTAACAAAACTACACTAAAAATAACCCTGCTATTTGTCTTCTTGAGGGTTGCCAATACTACTTGCCATTGAGAGACAACTGTCCAAGATAGCAAACACTGAATGGATGAACGAGCAGCTTCCCTCTCATGATTTCTCATGAAACCCCTTCTTGTTCTCCTATTTGGAAGTCAGAGCTGCACATGTCACACCATTTAAACTGGCCAGTTACTTTTACTATCTAAATTGGCCATTACTTTCAGATGTGTTGGAGGATACCAACCTGTTACCATTGTCACTATATGGTTACCTGCCAGTGTAGTTTGCTTCTGGCCATGGAATAGGAGGAGCCATACCTTCCCTTTTACCTTGGGCACAAAAGTGTTGTTCTGCCACCCACACCATCTCTTTGCATGATATATTACAATATTACGAAGGTCATTCCCTATGCCCTGAATAACTTACATTTCATACCCTGCAAATAAAGATGATAGCAGCTGGGGGTGCTGTTCCTCCTCCTACTACTACTACTCATTTATGGAAGCACTTATTGTTTAGTCACAGAGTTGATTCTGACTGAGCATATGCCACCGTAAATGAACCCATGGTTGTTGTAAACATATTTATGATAGCCGCAGAAAGTTCATTTCTAAAACATATTGAAATTTGGATAACCTGTTGTTTCTGTGATGCAGGTCACTGCAAAGAGGGAAAATAGTTGAGAAAGTCCTAAATTTCGGTGAAAATGCAAGAGTCAAAAGGCATTGAGATTCTCTGGCTATGTGCAAGTCCTTGAGGGTTGCTGGTAGATGATTAAGTCCTGCTGTACTAACAGGGATGTCATTAAGAAGAGGAGTCATGACAGCATCCAGTTTTGAGGCATGAGAGTAAGATGAAAAATCTCCTGATTTTCTGATTTCCTTAGAGATCAGTTTGTGTGATAGCAGTTCAGACACAGATGTTCATCTTGTTTTAAGGGGGAAAATTATAGTCTGTGAAAGGGAGTAAGGAAAAGATGGACAAAGGTTTTCTATTAATAATGATCACACAAAAATGATTATGTTTCTCAAAGAGAGAATAATGACCAAAATTGTCAAGTTAATTAAATGAAAAGAAAAAAAAAGAGGATAGAATATTTTCAGTTCAATTAATTGTGTTTGTACATACAAATGAGTCAAGAAATCTTAGAGGAGACTTTGCCAACAATGGACAAACTCCCTGATAACTCTCCCTAGTGGGATGCCAATGAGAAAGATATTTTGTACATTTTCTATTGAAAGAAAATAAGCATAAAATCATTTCTGAACATAGAAAATAACTTGATCTTTTTGCCACCCCATAACCCTGATATATGTCTATACATACCCTTCATAGTTTGTGATCTAGACCAGACCCTAACCAGGCATTGTTTAGGTGATTGTCATTGACCAAGCACAGGCCTCAGCCAAAATCTGTAGTATAATGTGAGGCAGGATAGAATTTGAAAAAAAATTACTGTAGTTTACAGCCGCCACCACTGGAATCAGCTGCAGACTAATTTATGGCTGTTGTAAATACATTTACAACAGGCATAAATGAGTCCATGGCTATCATAAATGGGTTTAAAACAGATGTAAATGTGCGCATGGGTGATTTTGGCACCGCTGACTGTGGCAGCGGGAGCAATGGCTGGAGTGAGGGGGCAGGCTGGTTGATTTGTAATCAAGGGTCGAATCTGGCCCGTAGTCGTAGGTTGCCTATTCCTGCACTAAAGGAATAAAGACCCAATAATAAGTTAAAAAACAAAACAACAATTAAGTAGTAATTAAAGAAAAGGAAAAAAAACAAAGCAAGCAAGCAAGAAAACAAATGTTCACCAGGTGGACCCAACACCAAAAGGGGCTCTTCATTGTTTCAGCTTTTGGTAACCTTCTCTTTATAATAGTTTAACTTCACTGCATATGACAGTGAGTTGGGTTTCGGGCTGCAGAGCCAGAGGTGAGAAGTTCAATTCTACATTACGTTCTCCCAGAACAAAGCCATTAGTTGTCCTGCAATTTTGCCATCTCCAACATACTAAGGCTTCAGGTAATGAAAGCATGATCAATTGCCAATAAATTACATAATGAATAATTTGCTATCTCTTTATGTTATCCAAGTCAGATACCTGAGGTAGCCACTAACTTTGAATTATGGTAGGGTCAGTGCTGTGTTTGTAGCTTGTGATTTACTAACACAAGAACAGTAAACTGAAATCCTAGGTGAAGAGAAATGCTGTGCATTCATTCATTTAGTAAAGGAAGGTGAGATAACAATAAGTTAATTTATGTGTGTAAATTGCATTACCACCTTTTGGATTCTTGGTGGGATTTTATCTCTTAATGAACCACTTTTCTTATTTGTTCTCAAAATCTTTTCAATCAGATCCTAACCAAGATTCTTTTTTCCTCATTACCCACTACCACACAGTGTAAGAACTTAAAGTCAGGGTTAAAACTATTTTTGTCTATTTCTCAGTCACAGCAACTTGATACAGCGGCATGCCACTTGGTATTTGATTGCCTGGGAGGGAAGAGGAGCATGAAGGAAAAAGGGTTTCACAAGCGCAGACAATATTGTTCCAAGATTTTTCAGTATTTTCTCATTAAAGCTCTAGTGAGTCTTCTGAAGTTCACAGTCTGTAACAGTGCTGAAGCCTTGCGTACAAGCAGAGAAGTAAACCATTTTATTGATTTCAATTTCATTAGAAATACAGTTTGCAGAGAACAGAATCCAAGTGGAAAACTGACAAATCAATTCTCTTTGAAGTTTGCTTTGAAGGTAGAAATCTTTTCAGCATAGAAAAGATCCATACCGTGATACTTTAAGCAACACTGTATATTGATATTTTAATGTACAAAAATCACCTAGCATAGTGTAAAGTAATTTCATGAACCCCCACAGTCAATAGTATTAAGTAGGTTCTTTGTGTTTGTTTGAAATGGATATGATCTAATCTAGCTATGGCAATAACATATAAAACTAGTATTTATTATGGTTAAGGAAGCCAGTATGGTGCAGTAGCTAGAGTGATGGACTAGCACCCAAAAGATCTGGATCCAAAACCCCGCTCAGCTATGGTGACTTTGTGTGAGAATTTGTACCTTACTGAAAATCGGAGCAGCAGCAGGCAACCCACCCTCAGTTCTTACCATGGGCTCCAGGCTAGGAGGCTGAGACAACTCTTTTTTTATTGAACTGGGTATGTTTGATATAGCAACATTTAAAACAACAAGAGCCTCTTCCTTTAGTATCTGTTCCTTGAGGGTCTGATTTTCAGTCACTAATCCCTCTGAGGCAGTGGTGGGCAGCCAAAAATTTTACTAACACACTGTGGGTGGAGCCTACATCATGGGAGGAGCCAACATCATGATGTCATGACATCATGGGCGAGCCAGAGATGTGGGCAGAGCCAAATAAAAAATAAAATACAGTACACATAAAAATAGAAATAAAAAAGACATAAAAATACAAATTAAAAATAGACATTAAATAGAGATAAAAACATAAAAATACTAATTAAAATAGACATTAAATACACATAAAAACACACTACATAAAACACACTACCGCACCACCACCGCTACTGACATCCTGCTTGACTCCAGACTGCCTGCCTAGACCCTGACTTGCCTGCTGTGACCCTGACTTCTCTGCCAACCCTGATGACACCCCTGGACACCTTTTGGATTAGACTACTGACTTGGGCTACCAGTAAACAGACCTCGGCTTGCCTTTTGGACTTTGATATCTGGACTATCCTCAAACAAGACTCTCTGAGTAGTGCCACTGTGTGGTGACTGTGCCTTCCCAGGTGGGTCAGCACATTATCAGGGTACCCCAATTGTGGTTCAAATATACCACAATCTTCAAAGTTGGGGAAGTACATGTTGACTGAACAAAGACCTTTTCCATGAATTTTTTAAAATGGGGATAATTTGGCAGAACACTTAGATATGATGTCTGGGAACCAGCTGTAAGATAAGAAAGTCAATAGTGTTTCGCAGAAGAACACAAGGATGATGTCTGAGAAGCAGCTGTGTCTTGGCTTGGTAAGCAAGAATGGACAATAACTGATAAAACACCTGGGATGTATAATGAGTGAGCATTCCAGACCAGACAGAGGAAGGAAGATGTGCCAATGTCAAGGTGACCCCATGTTCTCACAAGATAGCAAGTATTAATGATATGGTGGGCTGAGGCAATGGGTCCATCTGCAGAGAAGATATCATCAATTAATTACTCCAGATGGCTGTACATCTTATGAGTTGAGTGTTGTAGAACCAAGGCTGATGGCAGCCTTTTTATTGTATATAAGAAGCACCCTTAAGCCCAGATTTTTGGAGCTATTGACAAGAAGGCTATCTCTTGCTACCTAGCCTGAGCTCCCAGGTAGCATGGCAAGAGGGGACATAGACCAACCCAGGATAGCTAAATATGCAAATCAATTTGTATTTATGTTCCTTGTATCACTTGCTCGCTCTGTCTCTGATATGCTATGCGTAGCTTTGAAATTTTCTGGAATAAAACTTTGCTGTTTACCCATTGACTGCATACTTTGTCTCTGAGATCCTAAAAAAGAACCTAAAGCTCATCAAACCTGGCCAGTATGAGTTGGAAACACATTCCCAAAGTATTTTAGGTAGAGGCCCCAAGATGCTCAACATCTAAGTTATGTGGATCCCAAGATTCTGTCTTGGGGTGGCGTGTGTGTGTACTGGTGGCTGTCTGCAGGCTTGCCCACATAAGGTCACAAGGCCTTGGGGAGGCAACAGTCTGGTGGGTTCACTCAAATATTGCCAGCTAGGAACATGCTGCTTTTGAACAGTAGGGGTATGCTGGTATCCACACTACATAAGGCCTTGCTGCAGGATGAGAGGATTTCCAGTTCCAGTTAAACAGTTAATAAATTTCTAGACATATTTAAATTCCCAAACTGTGTCTGTCTCTTACTCAAGGCTTGGCAGGGCAAGGATGTGAATGAAGCTGAAGTGAGATATAAACATATTGTGTATAAGAACTGGTAATTTCATTTAAATCAGAGATTCCCAACCTTTGTATGCCATGGGCCTAACAATGCCCCCGGACATCTGAGCGGGCCAGACCATGCACTCAGAATTGGAAGCAGACATGTTTACACCAGATGTAAATGGACCCACACATGTGTAAACACGGTTATGACAGCCATAAATGCACCCACTTCTGTGTTTATGATAGCCACGGGTGCATTTACGGCTGACATAACCACATTTACATATGTGCAGGTCCATTTATGACTGATGTAAATGTGTCCACTTCCTTGTGTGGTGGGGGGGGCACATGAAATGGTGCTGTGGACCAGGTCTAGCTCATGGGTCGTAGGTTGGGAACCCCTGATCTAAGCTATGCATCTACTTCCCAGTGTTTATTCAGGCTCATAGGAACCATCTGGATACATTTTAAAAAGGAAAGAAAAATTATATAAATTCAATCCACTAGTTAATGCATTCAACTTGAATAAGACTAGTAAAAAGACAAGCAGAAATATTTATCTTGTCACCAGTGTGATAATTAATTCTGCCTGAACCTAAATTCAAAGTGACTTTGGTAGTTCCCATTTAGACCTAATGTTTGAGCCTTACTAAGGAAGCTAAATGAGTGCTGGTAAAAGAAAAGAGGGCTTGTACATCCTTATAAACATGGGACTAATCAGTGTGAATAGAGATGCAACTTACACCACAATCAGGAAGAAATGCTACATTTAAATATTTTAAAAGAATGCTGCCCATTTCTTTCTGTTCCCATTTCCCAACCCTCACTATTTCTAATTTTTAATTTGCTTAATTTAACCGAAATCTCTAGATAGGTCACAGCTCTCAAGTTTAATAAAAATTGAGTGAAACAGGCTTAATAGAAAGTCATAAATTACCAATGTTCTTTGCAGTAATACATACATAATTTATTTCAGAATGATGCTTGATGCATTTTACTGTATTTGAGTAACTAATTGTGTTGGATATAGTTTCCCTATGTGAATCTTTTTCAAGATGTCAGGCAGCTTCTTGCTTGGCTCTTGGGATCCATCACAAACACAGGAACACAGCTATGGTTTATTGATCACCCCTTATCAAGAGTTTTAATGATGAGACAGCACTGTCTAGGACAAACTTTAAACTTAATAAGGACTTTTAACAGGCTCTGGAAGGCAGAACTCTGAAGAAGTTATCCTGGGAAGTATTTTTGTTGTGCAGCTTTACAGTAAATTGAAATAATTGTTACATATTCATTATTATGCAACATAGGCTGCTCTAGAAATGGATAAACCTGTTTGGTTCACTTTTGCCCCAATTTGGGGCATTTTTCAAGACAATAGCTTTTTTAAAATATCAAATTCACAAATACATTCTCAAGTTTTGGTTTGATCTTACAGAAAATAAATTGAAAAAATCTTTAAACTTTCTGGTCTGATTTCATTCAATAGCATGGAAAAATGAGTGAGGAAAGAGAAGAAAAGAACAGACAGGCAAGCAATCATCACAGAGTACCATAAAGATGACAGCATATGAAGGCATTCAAAATCTTTTAACTAAGTGGCAGTCCTTTTTTAAAATCTATGTGTGTTATTATTAATTTAGAGTATTAATATGCTCCCTTTCTCTCCGAAATGAGACTGAAGAAAGTTTATATCAAGGGTGGCCAAACTATGGCCCATAGACCAGCCCTGGCCCATGGCACCATTTCATCTGCCCCATGCCGCCTTCACTGCTAACAGAAGTGGAAGTAAAATGTACATACAAACACTACTAGAAACACATTATCAACAGCCATGGACACATTTTATGGCAGGATTTGTGCATGCACAGGCACGTCTTACTTCTGCTTCTGGCTGGAGGAATCACATAACCAGCCCGTTCAACCATGTGACCAGCCAATGGCCCAAAAAAATTGGGAATCTCTGGTTTACACTATTACTTTAAAAAACAATTGCCAGTTAAAATGCAATGACTGAAACCCTGTTGCCGCAAGTCGTAAGTCATTTGAAGGTAGATTCACTCAGTCAGCAAGGATTTGGCAAATCAACTCCGCCATAAGTTTATTGATTAACATGGGTCTACACTAGTTGCAACTTATGACATTAAAGCTAGACATAAATAGAGGAGACTGGTTTCAATGGAACCTTTGGAGCAGTTAAGTCACCAGATCTCCACTGATTCAAAGTTTCTGCTCTAGTTTGACTTATGACTTGAAGAAACAGGATTTCAGCCAGTAAAACTATGAAATATAAAATAGAATGAAAATTATAAGACCTTAAAATCACAGGATAAAATTATTGATTTCATCTTACCTATCAGAATAGAAAGTCAGCATATTTACTTAAATCTTATTATCTATGGCTCCGAAACACTCAAGGCCTTCCTTAATTTTTTTTTAAAAAGTCTTTGCTTGACCTTGGAAGGACAACAGGGAGGGATCAAAACTACCCTCTCTTGTCAAAGAATTCTAGAGCCTAACAGTAACCATTGAAAATTCCTTCTTACCAGTCCTTGCCAAAGGTGGTGAGACAATAAAATGAGCCTTGGTAGCAGATCTCAGAGCCCTGAGGGGCTTGTATAGCAGAGTGGGATAAATCGTTCTGATAACTTTATGAAGAATTTGGAGAATGTGTTATCACACGCATGCATGCATGCATGCACGCACGCATGCACACACACCACACCACCACCACCAACATAATTTTCTCTCTTCCCTAGCAGACTCTACTGTAATATGAAGAAGAGTTTGCTCAAGTGAGCAAGACTGTAAAATTCTTAGTCTGCAAATAAAACCTTTACTTAGAAAACTTTTGAAGTAAAGTCTGAACGTCTTCTATTTATTTATTTATTTATTTATTCACATTTGTACTGCCGCCCTCTCGCCAAGGCAACTCCGGGTGGCTTACACATATAGAAACACCACAAATAAAAACTCTAAAAAAAATGGGATAAAGACATTAAAATATTAAATTATTTAAAATGTGTTCCCCAACAACCACATCATAAAATTTCTAAAGCTGGAAGCTGGAAGCCCGGTTAGCACTCATATGAGCCAGCCTGGAGTGGCTATCTCCCCAGCTGCCCCCCCACCCCACCCGTTGAGCCAGACAAGTTTTGAGGTTTTTGCAGAAGGATAAAAGCTCTGCCTGGAGAAGAAGCTCAGTTGACAGGAGGTTCCACAGGGCTGGAGCAGACACAGAGAAGTCCCCCTTCTTGAGCTAGAGAGGCAAGCCATCAACCATGGTATCCTTCTGGAATGGCTCCGAGGATTGGGGATCCAGGGCACTGTGTGGTCCTGGTTTTCCTAATTTCTGATGAGCGAGCCTCTCTAGCTGATGGGACTATCAGGGAGCCCCTCTGGTCCACTCTAGTGGGACAGGCAGATATCCCTGGGATGACACGATCGCTTAAGTACCCTGGTCTACTACCATGTATGGCTTTTACAGCATCATCAGCACCTTGAATTGCACTTGAAGGCAAACTGGTAGCCAATGCAGCTCGGCAGTAGGGGTGAGGTATGGGTATATGTGATGTAAATGCATCTGTTTCCACTTCTGGTGGAAGTGGTGTGGGCCAGATGAAATGGTGCTGCGGGCCATAGGTTGGGAACCCCTGATATAGAGTAACACTTGAACTGAGCCCGCATTGAGTGTCTAACACTCCATAAATTTGTTTCTGGTGGAATAGCATTTTGCATCATTATACTGTATGTTATGCACACTTCCATTACAGAATCGGCTATTTTTATTGTTATTGTTATTGGTATTGCTATTGCTATTGTTTATATGACTGTAAGCCGCCCTGAGTTGGATCCCCCTGATTGGGCGGCCTATAAATCAAATTAAATAAATAAATAAATAAATAAATAAATAATAACACCCACACTCCATCACCACATGGCCAGCCACATTTTGAACCAGTTGAAGCCTCCAAATGATCATCAAGGGCAGCCCCATGTAGAGCGCATTACAATAATCCAGTCTGGAGGTGACCAGTGCAAGAGTGACCATAAGCAAGGAGTCCTGGTCCAGGAGCAAGCATAACATATGAACGATGCATAGTTGTGCAAAAGCCCTCTTGACCATGACTTCCACCTGTTCGAGCAGGAGTTGTGAGTCCAGGAGGACCCCCAGATTATGCACTGGGTCTGTCTGAGGCAAAGAAGCCCCATCCAGTACCAAAGATGGTAGGTCCCGTGATAACGCAGGAGCACTGACCCACATCCACTCAGTCTTGCTGGGATTCAGTTGTTGCCAGTTGTCCCCTATCCAGACCCATACAGCCCCAGACACCTGGATAGGACTTCAACTGCATCACCTGGGTCACCACAGGTTGAGATATACAGCTAAGTATCATCTGCATATTAATGATACCTCACCCCGTGGGAATGAATGATCTCTCCCAGCGGTTTTATGTAAATATTAAACAGGAGAGGCAAGAGTACTGAGCCCTGTGGGACCCCATATTGGAGGAGTCTAGGGCTGGACCTCTCTCCCATCAGAAATGAGGGAAACCAGAACCACACAGTGCCCTGGATCCCCAATCCTCGGAGCCGTTCCAGAAGGATACCATGGTTGATGGTATCGAAAGCCACTGAGAGATCAAGAAGAGCAAGGACAGATGGATTCCCTACATAGTGCTTGTACCAGAGATCATCCAACAGCAGTCTCAGTACCATATCTGGGCCTAAATCCTGACTGAAATGGGTCCAGATAATCCACTTCATCCAGAACCCCCTGCAGTTGTTATGACACTGCCTTCTCAAATACCTTCCCTAGAAAGGGAAGGTTGGATACAGGCCGAAAGTTAGCTAATATTGTCGGGTTGAGTAATGGCTTCTTCAGCAGGAGGTGCACCAACACATGTTTCAATGGTGCAGGGAAACACCCCCTCCTGAAAAGAAGCATTAATTATCACCTTGACCCAACCGCCTGTCACTGCCTTGGCCATTTTAAGCAACCAGGTGGGGCATGGATCTAATAAACAGGCAGTAGCATGAAGAGATCCAAGGAGCCTGTCCACTTCCTCAGGAACAACTGGATCGAATCGATCATAGATAACATGGGAAGACTGTGGTCCAGTCAGTTCCAGACCTACTGTATCCATGCTGGGATTAAACTTTGAGTGGATCCGAGCAATTTTCTCCATCAGATAGTCAGCAAAATCCTCAGTTGACCCCTGTAATCCAGGACCAGAGGGCCCCCACTACCAACAATAAGGGATCTAGTCACTCCGAGCAGGGATGCTGAGTGGTTATCCATGGAGGCAATGAGAGCAGTGAAATATTGACGTTTCACCACCTCTATTGCCACAAGGTAGGCCCTAACAGAGGCTCTAGACAGTGTTTGGTCGGAGTCACTCTGGATCTTCACCCAGCAGTGCTCTAGGTGTCTCTTTGCACGTTTAAGCTCCCTCAACTCCTTGTTAAACCATGGAGATGAGTGTGGCCCAAGTGCATGGAGAGGCTGAAGTGGCGTGATTACATCCAAGGCTGCCACCATCCCCTTATTTCAGAGGGCAACCAGAGCCTTGGCTGAATCGTGCAGCTGATCCATAGGGAAAAAAACCCAGTTTCCTCTGGAATCCCTCAGGCTCCATCAGTTGCCGGGGGTGGGCCATTTTAAAAGGCCCAGCCTCCCTACGGTGGGTCAGTGCCCCCAGAAAGTCCAGAGTCACCAGGTAATGATCTGACTATAACTGATGTTATATATAATTGCTGTAATTTCAGATCACTCAGGAAAACTAAATCCAGTGTGTGACCACTGTTCCTGGTCAGAACTTAAATTACCTGAGTCAGACCCACACCTGTCATGGTAGCCATGAACTCCCGAGCTACCTTTCCACAACAGCTAGTACCACACTTTACTGGGTATAAAAAAGAAGGATGTCAACACTTAAAACAGAAGATGCCAAACTTAAGAAACAAAAGGAGTTATCATTATGTAGAAATTTTCCAAACTACTATACCATCATCATGAAGTATTGGATAGTGGGCATCAGTGAGAGAATAACCAGTCACTGCATGATGGATTTTGATATATTGTAGCTTATTTATGTGATTGGGGTGTAATTTCTTCTGACCCCATTAAACTTGACAATTGAAGGGAGGTTTTGTCCGCATCAAATGGTGGGTGTTAATTTGGCAGACACTGAGACATCTTGTCTATAGGAATGGCATATTGATCTGTAGTCTTAGCTGTCACATCAAAAATAATTCAAGCATTTCATTCAAGAGGGGCCTGAAAATGGAAAGATTTTCAGACAGCACCCTTTGTAGTGTTACCAGTAGATTACTCAGCAATTGAAAGCGAGAATCCATATTTGAAAACAAATATATAAAGAAAGTTGGCAACATCCAAACCAGATGAGTTATTGATGCTCCCATTGACCAAGATGGGTTCAAAGTAAAAAAGCAAAGCAAATTATTTGAGGGAAAGGGAAAAAATCCATAGCCATAATACTTTACAAGCAAATCAGTTTCCAGAGGTGTAGGCAAGCTCAGTGCAGTTCTGCATATCAATCCTTTTCTTCTTCTTGTAATAAGATATGTGGACTGGAAACAATTATGGCCATAGAAAAGTCTTCTAAAAAGGACACCTTTCCGTCATTATTTATTTGCAATGACTCATTGGAAATTTGTCTGAAATTTCTCCTAATTCCAGTTATCATTGGCCTGCACACTAACGTGCAACATTTTGGGGAGGGGGGGAGAGACAAAGGGATATCCTCTGATGCCCTGTTGCAAAACCAGATTTACTCCATGGGGGATATCATCCACTTTTTGCTTGAAATACGAGGAATAGAAAGGAGAAGGAAAGGAAGACAAATGAAATAATCTATGTCACTCCTTTACCAGCATTGTAAGGCAAACCAGCATTTTGCTTTCCTAATTTGGAGTAATAAAAAAAAAATCAGCATCAGTCTTACCTCTTTTTCCTCTCCTGTTGGGGACAGGGGCAACAGATCCTATGGCTCTAGGATCTCACTAGTGCTTGCATTAGCAACTCACCATAAACCATATCTTTAGTTATTGTGTGAAAAAGCTCTGTAGACACACACAAGCTAAGGTGTCAGCAATTTGTGGATGGATAGAATTCCACTAGGTGTAACCCATTACTCAATGGCTGAAATCCTGTTGCTTAGTGCAGCAAGTCACATATAAAGTAGGCCCATTGACTTAGTGAGGATTGGGTGACTCAACTCCTCTGTAAGTTCCATTGATTCAGTAGGCCCACTCAAATTGTGACTTATTGCCCTAAGCAGCAGGGTTTCTGCCCACATGTAAAAATATACATTTTAATGA
The DNA here is from genome assembly GCA_030440675.1 of Furcifer pardalis. Lineage (NCBI taxonomy): Eukaryota > Metazoa > Chordata > Lepidosauria > Squamata > Chamaeleonidae > Furcifer > Furcifer pardalis. Next base: position 163,610,774 of record CP126891.1, on the reverse strand, counting down.
GTAAAGGGAATCTAGTATAGCTGTGTTGGAGATCCAGACAAACATCAAATCCTCTCCTTGGGGTGATCTGGAGGTAGAATAGTCTACTTTTTATGGTGTCCACACATGTTGGACATTAGAGTGGGCTGAGCTCACCTAAATGAGACACTTCAGCATAACAAAAATTAAAAACTTTCCCTGATTGACAGGGGAAGTGTTTTTTTAAATGTGTGTTTGTTTTGCCTGTCCCTCTATTACCAGTCAAGAAAGTGTCCACACCAGGTTCTCAATCAGCAATAAACAGACAGGCAAAGAAGCAAAGGCTGCTTCTCTTTTTCATGACTATTATTGCGAAGTGGCTGACAAAATGCTTCACCATAACAGCAAGTGGAAGACTTCCCCTGACTGTCTGGGTGTAGTCAAGGGAAGTTATTTTTCCCCTTTAGGATTGACAATTGTTAAAATGCATTACTTAGATGGTTTTTTTAAAAAAAAAAGATGATTAAAAATAATTATAATTTGTGATGGAGGAGCTCACCTTTGCTGTTCGGATAGTAGAAGCAGACTTACTGTCTTTTAGCTCCTCCCCTATCTTCAAGTGACTAAGCCCATGAAATTCCATACTACACTACTAAGAGCAATGTGTGGTCAGGGCCTTAGTCTACTGTAGCAAAAGAGAAACCAAGTCTTTTAGCACTTTTAAGGTGAACTAGACTTTTGTTTAAGGCAGCCTAAACTCTACAATGTGATTACAGGTTAAAACTCTTGTACTGTAGTACTACTCATCTATGACTGACACTATTCTACTGTGAATGCACATGGGAAATCTCCCAGAATCACCATGTTTAGGTTTCTACATACCACTAATAGTTAAAACTGCAGCCAGAATCTTGTTGAAAGATTTTTATGCACAATGATCATAGTGCAAATGACTTACTCTCCTTGATGGGAAGTTTATCATGTGTGGTTAGTCACAAAATCATTGTGTGGTAGACACCCTACCACAGAGTGCAAACTTCTTACAACTAAAACTCTTCCTATCTTTTAAATACATCAGACTTTGAGCAGTAACATCTAGTTAGTGGGTGAGAAGCAAAACTAGGCTTCACAGCAGATTGTGTGCCCAAAAACAGACATTCAAGTTAGTCCGTAATTAGAGGTGAAAGCACCTTAATTTTGCAAAGATACACTTAAGTCCCCCCTAAAGGCCAATCATTACACAAATCAAGCTAATTTGGGTACTTCTTTAGGTAAAGAAAACTTGTGTTGTGACACTCAGATGCTTTAATTAGTTAAAAAAAATCCTCTTCTAAGCAAAAGCTACATCTAACATCTGTTTCTGGGCTGAGAATAAATATGCCTTGAGGTACTCCAAGGATTGCAGACTTTTTTGTTTGTTTGTTTGTTTTCCATTGAGGAGGGGATATTTATTTATTTGTTCAGATTTGTATTGCTGCCCACTCGCCGAGGCGACTCAGGGCAGCTTACAGTCAAAACAGCAACAGTACAGTAAAAATTATAAAATACAACCTCACAAAACAACCAAAGCAGAACACATACTAACTCCCCTCTGGCCGTTGTTATGGGCCCAGAGGAGGGGGCAAGGTCCTCAGCCACCTGCCAGGTGATGGAATCTTCTCCCTCAGGCCATTGTTGTGGGATAATGTTGGTTTAAAGGTTAGAGCTGTTTGTTGAAGTGTTTGCCTGCTCTCCAGTGTTCTAATTATTTCCAAATAAGATCCTTGCATTCTTGATGCTGGGAAGGGTGGAGGGCAAAAGAAGAAGGGGCGGCACAAAATGAGATGGCTAGATGGTATTGTAGACACAATGGGCACAGAGCTGAGTGAGTTGAGGAGGATGGTGGAGGACAGAAGTGCCTGGCGGACTGTGGTCCAGTGGTCCATGGGGTTGCAAAGGGTTGTAAAAACTTGAAGACACCTGTCAGGGCCTTGATTTCAGGAGCCCATCCAGAACAGGTTCCCTAGGTAACTTTGTGACATGGGAACCACTGAGCCATGGAGCCTCTGTCTTGCCAGATGTTTGTAATCTCACTATTAAATCATTGGATCTGATAAGCAAATGGGCACAAAGACAAAAGTGACAGTCTGGCTATTTTTATTTGAACCAATTTGGAGCGACTCTCATGGATTGCTACATTTTATAGTACAATATAAGTTATGTGTTTATTTTGAGAAAGATAAGCTGCATGTACAAATAATTTGGAGGAAATGGAAATTGATTAGGATATTGATTAGGATATTGATTAGGATATAGAACTCCTCTCTAAGCACTCTGTTGCCACCTACAGGGCTCTGAAAGGCTGCATGTATATAAAATATAAACCCATAGGGAAAACGGCGGGTTTTTTGCTTCACTGGAGGCAACACGGAGTTGCTGTCCTTTAGAAAAGGAGTGAAAACCTGGCTGGCAGGTCTGGTCTGGGGAGCGGATGGTACAATTTCCCCAGCCAGTTGGATGGTTTGACCCCCAGTATGTCCAAGTTATAATACCTAGCTTTTTATTAAGTTTTTAAGCTTTTTAATTTTTTAAGTGTTTTTAAAATTGTTGGAAATCGCCCTGAGTCCCTTCGGGGAGGAGGACGATAAACAAATATAAATAAATAAATAAATAAATAAATATTCAGATACCCTAGATGAGGAGGGGTTTAATATTCTGATAAATCTTTTATGGTCTCTCTAGTGGCAGAAAGTGAAGAAGACCTAAAGAAGATCCTACTTAGGCTGAAAGAAGAGAGTGAAAAAGATGGCTTGAGACTCAACATCAAGAAAACCAAGATAATGGCAACAGGCCCTATCACTCATTAAAACACTGAGAAAAATAGTATGATACTTTGACGGAATGTTTGCTCTTATAAATACCTGAGTTGGGAAAAGTAAAGCCTGGCCATATGAAGTGATCCTTGTATTTTACACATGATGGAAAATATTACTGATGTGGGAATATGTGACCATTAAATATAAAATAATATAATAAAAAATCACTCTGAGGCCTAGAGCAGTGATGGTGAACCTTGGTATTCCAGGTCTTCTTGGTCTTCAATTACCAGAAGGCCAAGTCAGCACTCCTGCTGATCAGGGCTACTGGGAATTGAAGTTCAAGAACACCTGGAGTGCCAGGGCTCACCATCACTGGCATAGAGTATGTTACATGTTTACAACATTTTTTTTTAACAGAGAGAATGAAATGGATGAAACACTGGCAATATCTCTTTTAACCTTTAAGAAAGCATTTAAAAAGTAGAAGCAGTCTATCACTTTGCCACCATTGTCCTGAGGCATTGGTCTGGCTCCAAAAGTAGGTCTCCTTCCTTGAGGAAAAGGTTACATTACCAAAATGGTGATGGGGATTTGCTTAAGGAGGGCCATGATCCCTCTTTAGCTCAGCTCACAGAAGCTACATGATCAAAGCCATCAAGTAGTTGGATATCTGGGAAGAAACTAAGAAATTAACTATTGACCAACTAGTTGAAGCAATGAATATGCTTTGGAATTCAAAAGTCAGTTCCTTCTTGAAATCTGGAGGAGAACGCCTTGACAGAAATCAGATCTCTTTACTGATATCAGAAATGTGAAGAATAGCCACTAAAGTTGGAATGTTTTTGTTATATCAATACTGTGCATTCTAGAACTTCTGTTTTGCATTCTCCCAAAAGTCACTTCACAAAGTTCCACACTTGGGGAAATGCAATCAAATAGGACAACTGCCAAGGTCTGTTTAATTTACAGGACTTTCTACCTTGAGAGTGTCCCTTTTAGTTTCCAGCAGCATTATCTTTCATTTTCCTAATTGGTAGTGCAGAAAAGGCTAAATGCAAAGTCAGGAAATTAATTTAGGTATGATACTCTAGATCTCTATTTCTTCAATCCAGGCTGACATATTCTATTACGGGTCACTTCGTCAATGATGCCAAATTCAACAAATGTCACTGAAGAGGATAATGAGTCCTTACAAGACAGGTGGGAGATATAATTTGCTTTTTAAAAATAAAAGGTGCCAATTTGCCTACTTTTCCACACTATCCCATTCCTCCGTATAGAAAGAAAGAGATATGGTTCTGTTCATTGCTTTGTCGGGACTTATACTGATCATCATAATGCATACCTAAAAGGTTAAAATTGTAGAGCATTATCACAAGAACACTCAGATCCTATTTTAGTTCTCTATTTTTTATCCCCATTAGGGATATGTGGAAAAAAGAGGTCTGCAAAAGTGATTCGTAAATAGATATGAATTTTTTCACCAGTTTCTTATTTTTGTCAGTTAAGATTTTTATGACAATCTAGCAGCAAAACATGGAACATTGGAGCCATGAGAATTATTGCTTCTGGAGAGTGAGGCAAACACTCCCCCCCCCCCCTTTTTCTGCAGTATTGTGAAAAGCTGTGTGATAACACACTTTGCAAAAAAAAAAAGTCATTGCTATCCCATAATTATTTGAATGGAATGTGTCATAATAAACCCCAAATACTGATGAAGATGTACTGGTAGGACATGTAAGTCTTAATGATTTCCTTTTTAATGCTTTTATGAGTGTTTTTGTATTGTGCTTTAATGTTCTTAGTTGTGCTTTATTTCATTGCTTTATCTGTTGTTATTTGGATATTTTATGGGTTCTTAGCCATCCTAAGTGGTGCATTCACCAGAAGAGCAGAGGGACAGGGTATAAATAAATAAATAAATAAATAGAAATCCCATGTCCAAATTATCAGGCAGCTATCAGAAATTGGATAAAAAATTTTTTTGGGGGGAATAGTAGCTGTGTTAGGCTGAGGTTCAGGCATATCAGAGAACAAAATGAAATAAAAATAAAATAAAAAACACCATAGCACTTTAAAGACCATGCCTGTAAGTTTCACTCTTTGTCTGAAGAAGTGAACTTGATCCACGAGAGCTAACAATAAAAATAAAGCAGTTAGTCTTTAAAGTGCCACAGTGGTTTTTTTTTTTAATTTTTTTTTTGTTTTGTTTTTTGATATGGATAAAAAAGTTACAGGAAGCTGTAACTCCAGTTCAGAACCTCTATAGCTAAGTAATTAACAAGGGTAAAATTCCATTACTATATTCCTTGCACAAACATTCTTGAATATGTTCATCACATATCATTCACAATGAATGCATGTAAATGATATGGCAATGCAAACAAGATGGTGCCAAATGTGTATTGGTTTGGACACTATATATCTTTTTTTTAAAAAAAGTTGGTAAATTTTCAGAGGCCCACCTAACAAGCATGTGGGGAAGATCTTTTGTGTGAGTCCTAAGGTATGAAATACATTCTCTTCCAAGTATGATCTGTTTCCACTCTGGCTGATTTTTAGAAGTAAGACACATCTTTTTAGATTGGCATATTATATCTAACTAGCCTCATGATAATTTATTTCTTGCATCCTTGTTGGTCTTAATTGGTTTTAATGTTGTTGCTCAATGGTAATAGTTTTACAGTAGTGTTAGTCGTATTATATCTTTTAATTATCTACATGTAGTTTTATCTGTTTTTAATCCTTTTAAGCAGTCTGTAAGATGCTTTGAATGCTATCTTTTAGAAGAAAGCAGGGCATAAACAAATGTATTCCAAGCATTAATTTCCAGAAACCTAATTTTTAGCATTCTAAAACTTATACATTCCAGACAATACTAAAATCATGATGGTCATCTGTCATTCAAGAAATAAGAAGGGAAAATGTATCAAGTGAACTATTTATGTTTATTTATTATGTTTATTTATTAATTGCATTGACATCCCACCCATCTGGGATATATTCCCATTCTGAGCAGCTTTATTTACGGAACCTAAGTTCCTACTGCTCAGACAGGAAAGGAAAACATCACCACCATGACCACCACCACCACAACCACCACCACTGTTGTTGCTGCTGCTGCTGCTGTTGTTAAATTTGTCTGTTGCCCACTCAAAAACTCAACTCTGGGCACCTCACAGAAACAACAGAGCATTTAAAATATATGTCTAAGGAAACTGAGAAATCTCCTCTTTTATCCAGCTTCATCAGCATTCATAACATCTGCTGAAAAGTCCCCCCCCCCCCCATGTAAGCCATGGGCCTATCATCTGGGGCTAGATGTATGCCAAGACCAATGTAAACCCAATGTAGGGTACTTGCCTGGGACTTTGAGCTTCAGTTGTCCACTGTGCCATGATATTCAATGGATGACCATGAAACAGACAGTCTAACTCAACATTATTTATACAAGCGGAAGAGAAGAATGATATGCACACCCCTGAGCTCATGGGAGAGAAAACCAGTGATACATGAATTCAGAACTGTAATCAGCAACTTTAACATATGGTTCCTCACAGCCCTATTGATTAAGATTGGAACACATGAGATTGACCTGTGTGGAGAGAGAGGAGGAATGGTGAACACTGAGGTATCTCCTTGCTATGGCTTCCAATTTGAAGTATAGTCAAACCTCGCATAAAGAGCGTTTCGCTTAAAGAGTAACTCGTTTAAAGAGCAGAATTTTCTCTGAATATTCGCTTCGCTTAACAAATAAAACCAACCAAAAATTCGCTTAACAAATAAATTGGGGTTTGCAGTACCCCCCACAATTGGTCATTTACAATGGTGTTTCACTTAAAGAGCAATCTCGCTTAAGAACAATCCTGTGGAACGCATTATGCTCTTTAAGCGAGGTACCACTGAATACAGAATTTGTCCCTTTTCTCTCCTTCTTCTTTTCCAGTTTTGTGTGTGTGTGTCTCCATTTCCGTCTCCATCTCCATCTCCATCTCCAACTCCATCTATCTATCTATCTATCTATCTATCTATCTATCTATCTATCTATCTATCTATCTATCTATCTACCTACCTAGATAGATAGATAGATAGATAGATAGATAGATAGATAGATAGATAGATAGAGATAGAGATAGAGATAGAGAGAGATATCCTTTGTAAACAAATATTTATTGATATGGTCCAGATATAGGAAAATGTAACATGCATGCTGATGCTATTTTTTTTAGCGCGAAAAATATTTGTAATATTGTGCAATACTGCATGTCAGGACCTTTTTCTGTCAGTTTCATTGTAGATTGAGATGATCCTTGACACTGCTGTTGATTTAAGGCCTTCACTCTGTATTACTGGGTCAAATTTGGATGTTCCACTGTAGCACCATTTTATGTGTCCCACCACTGCCCTTTTGCTGCCAGAAGCAGACACGTTTATGACAGCCATAAAACATGCCCACACATTCATAAGCACACCCACATCTGCCATAAGTGCACCCGTGGCTGTCATAAACATGTTTATGACAGCCGTGGATGCATTATACAAAAGGGTTTACAGCAGGAGGAGCCACATACCTGGCCAACTCAGCTGTCTGGGGGGCATCCTCCAGCCCACAACACGAAAACGTCAGGAACCCCCGGCTTAGAGAACTGACTATATGAGCATGTATAATTCCATCCAATTTTTTCTTGGAAACATTCTGGGTAGTTAGTTTCATACGTCCAAATCTCATGGCATGTTTGTCAGATGTTAAAAAAGCAGTAAGACAAAACATTGCTCCTGCCACAAGAATATAATTTGGCTGTCTCCCATGACATTTTGAGAACTGTGATGCACATAGACAACTCTGACTGGTGTTAAGTCCCCAAAGGCACTTGGCAGTTCTTCTTTCAAATCATCCACTCTATCTATCCCACCCACTTGGTTACTAGTATCTGGCTGTTCATGTGCAAGCATCTTTCTCTGCTTCATTAATGTTTCCAGGTTCCCCACTTATTTGATAGCTGTGGATATTCAGGGAATTGCAGTGATGGGATGACAAATTTGTTACCACCACTCCATGACGTCACGACGTCATGGGCGTGGTCAATGTCATGACGTCATGGGCGGAGCTGACGTCATGACATCATGATGTTGTGGGCGGGGCCTTAAAATAAAAAATAAAATAAAATAAATACACCCTCAACCCAACCCACCCACCCACCACACAAACCCGTAAATAAATTAAATAATTAAATACAATTAAAATTAAATAAAAATACAACCCCAAACACAAACCCCTCACTTACCCCTGGGAGGGCTCGGCAGAGGCGGACGGCCAGGGCAGGGCAGGCCTCAACTTGCCTGTAGGGGCTTTGCGGCCCCGGGGGAGGTGCCCTCCTCTGAGGGCTGGTGCCGCCTGCTCACGCCGCTGCCAAAGTCATCGCCGCTGCAATCTCCGCCGCCACCATTATCGTTGCTGCCGCTGCTGGCGCTGTCATCGCCGCTCACGTCGGTGCCGCCGCTGCCTGTGTTGCCGCCGCCGCCAGCGCCGCCAGCGCCGCCGCCACCACGATCTTGTTCTTGAGGACTGCCGGTGTTGCCGATTTTTTTAAAAAAATTGGAGCTAAAATGGCTCCGATTTACTGTGCATGCGCAGAAACTCAATCTGCCGCATTGCGCATGCATCAGATTGAGTTTCTAAGCATGCACAGTAAAATTGGAGTAAAAATTGCTCCAATTTTATTGTGCATGCGCAGAAACTCAATCTGACGCATGCACAATGCGGCAGATTGAGTTTCTGCACATGCGCAGTAAATCGGAGCCATTTTAGCTCCGATTTTTTTTTAAAAAATTTCTTTCGGTGAGGCGTCCGGAACTGGACACCTCAAAAGTGGACTCCCCTCCCGGAGAACCCTCCGGGATTGTTCTTACCGGTTCCAGGGAACCGTATAGAACCGGGGACATCCCATCACTGGGGAATTGTTAATATATTGTCAGTACAATGTGTTGGGCTACACAGAAAGAGCCTCCTCAAAGATTGTGATATTCTTGAATCACAATCAGGCATACCATGGTAACAGCAACCTTGTGTTGCCAGCTAATCTTTCTCATACTGGATGAGGTGATGGTAACTGCAGAATGAACTCACCAAAGGGTGCCTTCATTTTGACAATTTCATGTCTGTCCTAGACATGGAAGAAGAACTACAATGTGTTCTTTATATCAACATTCATATGCAGTCATACCTCGCATAACTAATTTAATGCATTCTGTGAGGCTACACACTATGCGAAAAATTCGCTATGCGAGTCAGACTCGCATAACAAATTGTTCACTATGCGAGTTGGGCTTTTCCCTATGGAAAAACTCACATAACGAGTGTATCTATGGGGAAAACTTGCATAGTGAAAAATTTATTATGCGAGTCGGACTGCTTAGCAAAAAACTTGCTCATTATGCGAGTTTTTCGCTAAGCGAAATGCTCGTTATGCGAGGTTTGACTGTATTATATTCATAATTATATAGGATAGAAAAGAAAGTAATTTGCAGACTGTGGGAAAAGTAAAAATATCCCTACTGTGATAGTCAGACACTTCCAGCACTTTAAGAACTCCCTTTTTCATCAAGAGCTATCTTTGGCATTTAGGCATATCAAAAAACAAAACAAAATAAAAATTAAAAAAAAACACTTTAGCACTTTAAAGACTAACTGGTATATTTTTATTGTTAGCTTTCGTTGATCAAGTCCACTTCTTCAGACAAGGAGTGAAACTTACAGGCATGGTTTTTATACACCAAATTCAGGGGTCAAAGGGAGCAGGGTGTGTTCAAGCAAAATGACAGACAAACAAGCACAACAATACAGATTCCCACAGCCATCAGCAACAATAGATTATTCAGATTAGCTCTAAATGTCTCCTTTTCAATCTCAAAGGGTCTGAGAAAGCCCATTCTGGTCTCTGATCAACCTTTGACCTGCAAACAAAAACACTGTACCTGGTTACTTTCTGTTTTGCTAAAGAGAATTGGCAGGAAGGTTGTAATATAATAAAATATCTAGCAGCATATAGCAATCTATACATTTAGTTTGACTTTCTACACAGATATTTAGCTTGCTGCTTGGTCCAATGCCAGAACATTCAGATTTGATATTAAAGATGGTGATCACATGACATCATTGCTGGTGTGAACCAAGCCACCACAACAGTGGTGTTATCTGTACCTTTCTCAGCCTCAGTAAGGGGTTTTCTACCCTTGTTTGCTATGGCTAGAATCACACTTGTTTGGATGAGTTTCTACTACCAATCAAAACAAAACCTTCTGGCTTGAATTTGCCAATATTGTGAAATGGCGTAATAAGTGAGCCAATTCAGGATATTAGCAAATTAAACACCTCTTCAGCTCCTTTGGACGTCTTTAATTCCCAAAGCCTTTGTGGGATGACTGCCTTTGGAAAACTGAGTCTCTTGAGCATGCACATCTGCCCCTGTGTGCATCTGTGTGTTTTTATGTTGTCAGGGGGTTTGTCTTACCTGTTTAAAGGTCCAAAGTGAAGTAGTGGTGGCAGCAGTAGACAGGAGTGAGATTTTTGTGTGTCTGCCCATCTCTATGGGTGCTTGGCTTGGCTCTCTAAATGGGAAAGTAGAGCACTGTTGATGGAGGACATAGCAGTGGATTTGGGTGGTTGTGGAATTTTACACTTTTCAGTGGTCTCTTTCAGAAAGAAACAAACATCTTCTCCATTGCCCCTCCTGTATCTGACAGTGGGTTGATGGGGACCAAAGGGGATCACTTTTTGTATTTTGTATTTGTATTTCGACTTATATGCTGCCCCACTCGGACAGCGACTCTGGGTGGCTTACAGAAGAAACAGTTACAATTACATAGCACATTCCATAGCATAAAAACAATTACAGATACCACATAGTAAATTACAAATATCACATAGCAGGAATAACATCACAAAACACACACACACACACACACACACACACACACACACACACACACATCAAATAACAATTGCAATTACAAAACATCAGGACATCCTAAAAAATGAATCAGAGATACTATAATATAAATCATTACAGCATCAAAATTCAATAGGAAACAATATCAAGCCTCAATCAAAAATTCCAAATATCAATCCAGTTTACACAAACATTACAAAAGCAGAAAACTAAGCCAAAAAACAGTTGCTAAATCCCACAACAAGTGACAAGCCACTCCGCCCAGCCGCAGGTGTTTCTGGCGGCGGTGGCTGCTCAAAAAAGTCCTGCCGCCATAGCAGCTTTTAAGCACTGGGCATGGCGGAGCCCCCAGGGACAGGTGGAGAGAATCCCAGGGCTGGACGTGGCGGGGGCCTCTCTGCCTGGCCACAGGGGTTTCTGGCGGCGGTGGCTGCTTCAATGAAATGTGCCAAATAATGGCAGTCTTCTCCTCCGGGTGAGATGACAGGACCTGGAGGAGGGCGGGAGTGTTGCCTCATCGTCCGCAGCTTCAGGACATCTTCTCCTCCAGGCAAGATGGCGGGCCCGGAGGGAGGAAGGGAGCGTCCTCTCACTGCCTGCAGCCGTCGAACTTTTATCAGCCTCCTGGCCGAGATGACGGGGCCTGGAGGAGGGCGGGAGCGTTGCCTCACCGCCAGCAGCTGCTGGACATCTTCTCCTCCAGACGAGGTCTGTATGCCATTTGGATATGAGGTTCATAGTTAATGGCACAGTAGACTCTATTAAACCAAAACAACAACAATATTATTGAGAACACAAGAAAGCTTTTTGCCTGTAGGAGGGGCTAATGTCATATTAAATTCATTAGTAGGAGAATAACAAGACACTATAATGTGATTGCTCTTTCTTCACAATAAAGGTGATAATTACCAGAGCCTCCGAGCTTTAAAGTTTTGAGTTGACTGAAGTTAAATGTCTTGATGCTCATGAATATTCATATGAACTGGCATATCCTCTTACAGGGCATGGATATATGAATGTGGCTTTCTCCAGCACAACTACGGTAGGTTTTCTTACTAGAACAGTCTGCCTCCTGCAATGGAGCACTTAGTTATCTTCTTTTTGCGGCTGTCACACGTGCTCAGGTTAGCAGGCAAAACTTTCACGGTGCATTGACATTAATCCAGATTGTTTGGAAAGCATCAAAAACATTCAGTTATTAGCAGGTAAGCTTTCTAATAGTAAAGGTGAAGGTTAAAGCTAAAGGTTTCCCTTGCTTGAAAGTCAGTCATCTCCCACTCTAGGGTGTGGTACACATTTCTGTTTACAGCTACTGTCTGTGTCTGTAGACATTTCCATGGTCATGTGGCAAGCATGAATAGACACTGGAATGCACAGAATACTGTTTACCTTCCCACCAAAGTAGTATCTATTTATCTACATGCAATTTCTTGCTTTCAAACTGTTAGGTTGGCAGGACTCAGGTCTAGAACTGTTGACCTGCCAACCTTCTGGCCATTAAGTTCAACATCTTAACCACTAGCCACCACAATCCCTTTAGCTTTCTATTACCTAACAGCAATTGAGTGGAGGGGGAATGTGGAGAGGAGACTGGTTTAAAATTGAGGGAGGTAATTTCACCTTGACTAACACACAGCATGAAAAGTTATTTTTGGGAGATTTATTTTCCAAAAACAATAACTTTTCCAACACCATCTGGCCTCTTTATTTGGTGTAGATTGCTGATCATGGGGCATCTGAATGAGTGCCATTCTACAAGCAGCTGTAAAATATACAATGTTATGTGAAAAACAGCTTCTAAATAACAGTTTCTATTATATGTGTATAAAATTCTCTTTTGTCAGGTGAAGCAATTGTTTCTTGCAAAGCGATGGACACACTGGATAGAAAGTCAGTGCTCATGACCAACATCTTCAAAAGAGACAATTACTTTCCCAACACCCTATCATGCGCTCTCCCATCTGGTTTTTCATACTATGTTGAATGATGAACTTTGGTCCTTTGCAGTAGACTAGTAGACTAAGCAAGAAAATAAGCCTATAATGCTAGAGCTCTAGTTTACTTTTGGGCATGTCTCACTGACAAAGTTTTGTAATTTTGCTTCAGAATGCGGGAAAGAACAAAATGTCACTGGCACAATATCCGTGTCCAAATGGCATTTTGCTCTTCCAGTGATCTCTGTTGCTGGTATCATGCCAGAAAATTAAACCTTGTTAATAAAATTGTTGTTAGTATTATGCAAACAAATTAAACACTTCTCTGGTCATGTGGAAACAGGGGAAATTTTTCTTTTTCATAAGTTTGGTACATGATTGCTACAGTACAACACCAGTAATCTAATAAATTTAAGGGAAAATGACTTTCCCAGACAATCAGGGGAAGTGTTTAATTTACCTCTATTATGCAGCAGCTTGTCAGCCACTGCACAATATTGGACATTTACGCTGTGGGCAGCTTTGCCAATTGCTTCACTCTTTTTTATTTTCTTCTCAGTGTCCACACATGCTTGGAATGGGTTAAAAATGAGCACCACAAAATACAGGTGGAATCAAAAACAGTCTGTTAGGATAAGTTATTCTGATCGACAGTCAAGGAAAAAATAATCTATATAAATGACCAGTTTTATTAATAATGGGAATGAGTTATCAGGTTTTTTGAAGGAGGAATAATATGACTATCAAGAAATTTAGGCCAGATTGATTACACTGCCTGAGGCATCTGAGATCTCTAATTATCGTTGAGAATTCAATCTCATGTTTGCTTTATTTAGTTTAGTTCACATGATAGCTATCTCCTGCACAAGTCCCATCCCCAATATATGTTGTATTTTTATTTCATTTGTCTCTTTTTTGATGCACCTTTTTGTGAAGAATTAGCTTGATAAAATATCTCTGTTTTACTAGGATTTGTTTAATTTAGATAATTCTCATTGATAACTCAGGAGACTAAAATTCATTTTTCTCTCTGCTTCCCTTCCCCATCTCCTATTTATTGTTTTTAAAATGCTTAGGTAGCTTTTAATATTGATTCCTTATCAAGGCAGCATACAAGCGGTAAAGATACATACATAATCACAAATCACTTAAACATAGGGTATGCACTGGATTTGGACAAATGCCAAAAAAAAACAAAAAAACAAAACCGTACCCAAATCTGAGTTAACTGTACTGACCGGGGTCTGTCACATATTAGAGCCTGGATTGATGCAGATCAGCAGCTTCACGGTGCTTAAATCTGGGGTATGAGATTTAAAATTTGTTTTTTTTTAAATGATATGGTATGATGAAAAGCATGAAAAGGGAAATAATTAATAAAGAAGATGCAGAAGTGGTCTATGATGACAACGTGAAGCGTTTGATAGCTTCAGCACCCAAATGATGTACTGGGACCTCTGCACATTATAACCACTATGATGCTGGTGGTGGTCTCTGATAATAATAATTTATTTATTTATTAGTTCAAATTTATATTGCCGCCTACTCGCCGTGGCGACTCAGGGCGGCTTACAGACAATACATTACATTACATTACAATATAATATGTTGGGGTGGGCACAGGGGGAGGGGCGGCAAGGTCCTCATCCTGCTGTGGCTTCTTCTTAACCTGGCAGTTGGTATAGGCACAGGGGGAGGGGCGGCAAGGTCCTCATCCTGCCCTGGCTTCTTCCTCCCCTGGCAGTTGGTATAGGCACAGGGGGAGGGGCGGCAAGGTCCTCATCCTGCCCTGGCTTCTTCCTCCCCTGGCAGTTGGTATAGGCACAGGGGGAGGGGCAGCAAGGTCCTCTCCCATCTCATGTCAGAAATTATTCTGGGTTGAAAGGATTTTTGTTGGATAAACTGTGCTCAGGGGACTCCCAAATGAGGCACCTTCATGATCTGGAACATAGACGGGCACCCAGGTTTTGAACTCCCAACTTGCCAGCCTTCTAGCTAATAAGGTGAGCTTCTTAACCACTGAGTCACTGAAGACACCATGGTCTCTGATGTCACTGGGCTTTATATTCCCTCGTTCCTGTTTTTCACATTATTCAGCTTACCTGCTAAGTGAGGGTCTTGTAGTACAGCATATGATAAAAGTAGCACAAAGCCTACACCCTTACCAGGAAAGAGATTGATAAATGAAAAATAGTACCATTCAGTCACCTACATCTACTGCTGCCAAAATACAGTAAAAGGGGATACTTGTTCCTGAACTGGACTTGTTCCTGAACTGGTATGACTGAACAATTCACAGGAACATCTTAAAAGGGAGATAGGGGACAGCTGAAAGTTACTGATTCCCTTCTTGAAAAGGTGTGTGCCTGCAACTGGCAACCTTTCATAGACTTATGTTTAAAATTTTAACTTAGCCAAACATGATGTTGTATAGCTTTCAAAATTTTACCTACAGTATTTGGATTTTGCCATTCAAGTGAAGGATGGCTGCAGATATTGTACTGGGAAATACACAAATATGAGCACAAACACAGACATGGATCAGATCACATTATATCCCATAGAACATAATAAGATTCAGTAGAAAGCCTATCACATATGAAACTAGCACACTCCAAATTAAGTCAAGTCCTCTTTGAAAAAGTGGGTTTTCAGAATTTTCCTGGAGTCTTGGTGGAGAAAAGGGGAGCTGGCAACTATTGAGCCTCTGGAAACTGATTCTAGATGTCAAGGGCCTTGACTACAAATGTTTGTTCGTTGTGCTCTCCAACCTAAATATGTAGGTACCAGATCTAGATAAAAGCCTACAGCCCGGGCATCTCTCAAAATTTATACGATGCTTGGACATAGACTGGACCTCCAAATATGCTTTCCTCTCCCATCTCATTTACGTACAAACATGTACAATGTATATATATTTGCATGTGTCATTAATCTATCACCTGCATAGAGACTAAACACAAGCAGTACAAAGCCCTAACATCTCCTTGATCATATTTCCAGACAATTTCCAAGTGACTAGAAGTTTAAACATATTCCTTAACTCTTGGATGGCTGGGGAATGTTCGTTTTGGTATATGGAAACCAACACTGATCGTCAATGTTGACAGAACTTTCAGAATGAGTAAGTGCACTTCTTGAGTTTTCCTCCTTCATTCCTCAAGTGTTCATGTGTTGCTAACAGTGTGATCCTATGTATCTCTACTCAGAAGTATGCCCCAAGTAGTTCAGTGGAGCTTGTTCATGGGTAAGTAGATAAAAATTGTAATTTATTAATTATGGGGAATCATTATTGGTTTTCAAAAATCATTTCCTGAATCCCCTAACAAAGTCTGTTAGGATATGTAAATAGACATGATGTAAAAATAAAAAGGGAAAGTGTTGTGTTGTAGATAGAGGAGCTGACTGTAAGATGAAATACAGAAAGGAGGAAGAAATGGTTTGTTTTCAAGATGGCAAAAGGTTAATGGGGATGTTCTGTGAGTCTGATGAGAAAGTAGATTCCAAGGGTAAGAATTATGGAACATATAATTTAGCAAAAAGCAGGAATAAATGGGAGATCCTAATACAGATGGCATTTGGAAAGTAGACTTTACCATATAGACTCTGACTTTCAGGTCAAGGCCCCAATTTCCCTCCACTCAACTCAAAGGTCAATTGGCATACAGATCTATTCATTGAACTCCCTCTAGATTCCTCACTGTTTTAGAATGACCACCTGACATCAGTTAGCTTAGAGAGGACTGAACTATGAAGATCCAATTCTGGAATTTGTTCTGAGAGCCAAGGTTCAAGTGTTGATCATGTGAAGTGGAGCAGAAATGCATTGTGCATTCTTTCCCCTCAGCTTAGAAAGAAAGAGAAAAATAAGGAACATAAGACTACCCTCAGTTCTGAGAGGCCAGCTTTTCCAGGCTACATCTCTCCATCCCTGTTATCCATCAGCCATTCCACCGTTCTTCTTCAATGTTTAGGCCAGATGTAAACCTGCCAAAATGAAGCTACTGTTTGGGAAGTTCATTCTACAGTTCCTTTCACCTGACCTAGTGTGAGAAAGATTAACCAGCAATACAAGGTTGCCGTTACCAGGGTATGCTGGATTGTGTTTTTTTTTAACCCACAATCTTTGAGGAGACCAGGAATCTACCTGAACATTCTTGATTCTCTTTTCTCCATTGCATCTCCCTTTCCTTGTGTATCATGTCTTTTTTTTTTTGATTCTGCACCTGAAGGCAACAGGCATGAATTCTTCAAAATTAAAACACAAGTAATTACTCCTCCACTTCCAACCAGATGCTGACTGATTGTAACACAGTGGGTGAATGCCTGGGCTACACCCAAATTTCAGCTCCTAGTTTGCATTGGGAAGCCTTTTACAAAGTACATTATCTCCAGATTCATTTATTCATCACATTTCCCTAATGACTGTATATTATGAAGATTTTTATGCATAGATAATCATAACACCCCTTTGAGGTATAATTATTTATGATGTTGATCCTTCTCAGGGTTTTCTAGGTGTAGAATACTCAGAAATGTTCACTATTTCCTTGTTATGGGAGCATTTTGTGTCTTTCTTACTGAAGGTGATGCTCTTTGTTGTTGTTCAGTCACACAGTCAAGTCAGATCCTTTGTGACCCCATGGACCACCGCACACCAGGCTTCTCTGCCATCTGCCATCTTCTACAGCCCAGCCAGATCTACGCCCATCACTTCAATGATTCCATCCAGCCACCTCATCCTCTGACGTTCCCTTCTCCTTTTGCTTTCAATCTTTCCTAGCAGTCAGGCCTTCTTGAGTGATTCCTCTCTTCTCATTTGGTGGCCAAAGTACTTGAGCTTCAGTATTTGTCCTTCCAATGAGCAGTCAGGGTTGATTTCCTTTAGGATTGACTGATTTGATCTCCTTGCAGTCCAGGGGACTCTCAAGTGTCTCCTCCAGCACCACAGTTCAATGGCATCTATTCTTCTGTGCTCAGCCTTCCTTGTGGTCCAGTTCTCAGAGCCATATGTTACTACTGGAAAGACTATTGCTTTAACTATGTGGACTTCTATTGGCAGGGTGATGTCTCTACTTTTTATTATGCTGCCTAAGTTTGTCATAGCTTGCCTCCCAAGAAGTAAGTGTCTTTTTATTTCTTGGCTGCAGTCACCATCTGCAGTGATCTTAGATTCCAAGAATGTAAAGTCTCCCACTTCTTCCATTTCTTCAGATCAGCTCTTATTTTAAGGAGGCACACAGGTGATTCCATATTCAGTTACTTAGCTTACTGAACTATTCAGCGAGCTATATTTTTTTCAATGAGGTTAAACAGAGAGTAAAATGCAATTAAGGCATCAGTGAAATAGTAATGACAATGGTGTTTTGATGACAATTATTACTATTCTTAATAAAAATAACAACATAAGCAAATATATAATGATTTGGACTCAACAAACAGGGAAAGAAGTTGAAATGGAATCCAAACAAGATGGAGATGCTTCTGTGGGAGGCTCACCTGCCTGTTTAAATGGGAACCTGCTCATTTGGGAAGAGGTTTATATACATACTTTGATTGGGCAGGCCCAGAGTTTAGGAGTAACTTTAGATCCAGATCTTTCTTTGGAACATTGAGAATCAGCTGTGGTCAAGCCCACTTATTACCATCATAGGCATATTACCCAGCTCTGTCCACTTCTAGACAGGAGATAACTCACACCACTAGTCAATGCATTAGCAATCAAGAAAATGGTTTATTGTAATGATCTTTGTATGGAGCAACCCTTGAGGTTGGTATGAAAATTGCACCGGGTTCAGAACGGAGCAGTCAAATAAGTTACTGGGACTGGAAATACAATCACCTCTAGTTCTGGCAGGCCTGTTGTGTATCTTTTGTGTTTTACCACATAACTATTAAAAGAGTACTGTAGTGCCTTCTGATTTTTGAAAAATTCATACAGACAGATAAAGACAGTGATGAGCTGTCCAACTTTAAATTAGCTTTAGTATGTTTAATGTGTGCTAATAGTCATACTGTTTGGTCTGTAGAGCCATATATGATTTACAGGTGATGCTTATGCACTAGGACTAACTCTGCAAGAAAGAATAAACTAAACAGCATTGACTTAAATCAAAGCCAAACATAACCTTGACAAAAGGGAGCAAATGGGTGTCTAGGAAGTTTTGGACATTAAGGGGAATACAGACATCTGTTAAAAACTATGCAAATAGTCCTGACCAAAATAGAGATTCACTCTGTCATGAAATTATTATTACTGAAGAATCAATGAGTATAAAGAGTTAAGAAGGATTGGGAAAGAATTATTAATGCACTATCTTGCATATAATAAACAAGCATCTGCTCAAAAAAAACAAATTGTTAGAGGGAAAGCAAAAAGGAAATTAGGCAAGGCAACTCAAATTGATAAAATAAATGATTTGTAAATGAAATAACAAGTATTAAGATGAATCAAGGCAAGCATCAACAATCAAAATACATACTGCAGCCTTTTCAATCATCTGTCACCACCAGTGAAATAAAAATAAATGAATAAAATGCTGTTTGACAAAACTAGATAACTTCAATAAGATTGCATATCATTTTCTGCAGGTATTTGGTAGATTGCTGTCCAGGATAAACATACTCTCAATAGGTAAAGTCCAGACCCCCATTTTCCATCATACCACCTTGGGATTTTTCTTATATGGTATTAATTTGCAAAATTTTGAATATGTACCGAGTCACTTTTTTAATATTTGTATCTATAAATCTGTTAGAGGGATCTAGACCAGGAGTTCTCAACATTTTAAAGCCAGGGGCCAGGTCACGCTCCCTCTGACAGTTTCAGGGTACAGATGGCCATTTTGACCTTCCTCCACCACTTGGCACTTCCGGGTGTGGTGGAAGCGGTGCGGGGGCACATGGAATGGTGTTGTGGGCTGCATCTGGCCTATGGGCTGCAGGTTGAGAATCCCTGATCTAGACCAACACAGATCAACTCCAGAGCAGGTTCAGACTTTTCAGATCTATTTTGACTAGGTTTGGCATGCATCCTGGAAAATTGGGATTGTCCTGGATTCAAAGTCAGAAAAATTGTCCTGGCTAGTTCAAAAAAAGTCATGTTAAAGACCTGGATTTTAAAAACTTACTGATTATGTATTATAACACACCATTAAAATAAATTTGAACTCTCACCATCAAACAAGTGATTTCCTGCCACATTGGAGTTGGACTACACCTGGAGAGAAATCTTAACATCCTCACCTCACACCACTGCCCAAAAAGTGTGAGCAGTGTGTTTCCTGGAACTGAGGCTGTTAAGACTTGACTGTGATGCATTTTCTCAGAAGCAGAACACATCATCTTATAGTTAGAATTAACTGTTGTAATTAAATTCATTTATATATTGATATATTTAATGTGAAAGTGTTTTATAGCTGTCATTATATTATGTTTGTTTTTTTAAAAAAGGTTATTTTGTAGATAACCCACTCATTTTTGTCAAATACAGTAATACCTCGGATAACGCTAAGACTTGGTTCCACAAGTCTTGGTGTTATCCGATTTTTAGTGTTATCCGATGCATGTTAACATCCTATGGGATGTATCGGATAACGTTAAAGCTCTATAGAGATACATTGTAACCGCACAGGGTTTAGCGGTTGTTATCCGATACATCCCATAGGACCTTAACGTTATTCGATCCAATTCTCCTCCCCAGATTACTTAACGTTATGCGATTTTAGCGTTATCCGATCCAATCGTTATCCAGTGTTTTACTGTACAGTAAAAACTTGCATAAAGAGCACCTCACTTAGAGACTAACTCACTTAAAGAGCATAATTTTATTTGAATGGTCGCCTCACTTAATAACTAAAACCAACCAAAAACTTGCTTAACAAATAAATCAGGATGCACAATCCCCTCCCCCACCAGAAGTCACAATTGGTCACTTACAATGGTGTTTCGCTTAAAGAGCAAACTCACTTAAAGAGCGATCCCATGGAATGCATTATGCTCTTTAAGCGAGGTACCACTGTATACTTCTGTCCCGGTTTTGTGGAAGAGAATTATGGCAACTCTAATCTTGACCTAGATCCAGATTAGTTCCAATTGGTTACATCCCACCTAGTTTTCATGAATTAAGTAAAATCAGTTGCACAGAAGTATTCTTCTTGTGCTGTATCCAATTCCAAATATTGACTATCCTCATGGTAATCAGCCATAAAGAATGTCCTGTGAACCATATAATGCAGTGGCATTCCATTTGCCTTCTAAATCGCAGTGTGACACATGTACCACTGATCCATTTCCATGAGTCATTTTTTGGCCCTGAGTCCTTTTGTCTCACAAAGTCCTCACCAGCCCTAAGCTGATGGATTTAAGTGGGATTCAATCCACTTGGGGACCATCACCCTTACAGATGTAAAAACATTAACAACAGCACTATCAGTAATAATACCTGCAGATAAGCATGGGTGTTAAAAATGTCTTTCCCTAAATTTGAGAAGACATTAAAATTAAAGATCAACAAAATAAATTAAAGTAGAGACAGCTGAGATTCATGTGTGGGGGATTCACTAACAGGATACCATAATAATACTGAGAATAGCTGTTGCTAAAATTTTGTGTGTGGGCACCTTGAGAAAATAGTACTCACAAAGGTTGTGTAGTATGATTTCTACAAGATTTTTTTGTAAAGTATTTTACCAACACACTCAAAGTACCATTATATATAAACCAAGGACCAATAAACAAATAGGAAAGTATGGGTAACAACTTCATATCTGAAAACAGTGCACAAATCCTGTGCTTATGTTTATTTATTTAGGGAAATTAATCATTTCTAAATCAAAGTGCCTTACAATCCTGTTCAAAATCAAAAGAAAATCATTAAACTTGATTAGAAGCAGAGATATGATGTATGGAAACACATTTTTGTAATTCAGACTCACATAAGTCCAAATGGAAGAAAAAAGTTTCTCTACCTATTCATAATCAATTACAGTGGAAATGCAGCCTATTTGTGTAAAGAATTACCAATATTTATGAACATAAGGTCCCTGCAATGTTATATGACCACAGACTGCTCACACGTTCTGTCTCCACAAATAAAGGGTTGTTGAACTATGTGAGTCTATTTCTGTGCACATGGACAGAACAGTTGTGAAAGATAGTACACACCCCAGTCTCAAAAGGTTCAGATACAAATTATATATGAACTGCCTAGACTAAAATGTTATGTTTTCTTTTGCATTCGCTCAAGCTATTACAAGACCAAAAACATACACATAAGCATTCATATATAAGGAAATGTATTTAGACAATCCGAAAGAGAGTCAAACACACACAGAGAGAATAAATGAGCTATCAAGAATAGAGCATGCCTGTTCTCTGGAGAAAAATAACCTTAAGACATTTTCCTTTTTTAAAAAATGGGTGAAATGCAAACATCCTCCATCTCAAGGGAATCTGTAGTTATTAGATACAATATGAGCAGTAATGGGATGCCTGAGCATGAAAAGGTCAACTATCTACCAACTTTCCTTCAGGCGTACAAAATACAACAGAAAAGTAGGTTGAATTTCAAGGTTAACATGCCTCTAGACTTGTCTTGTTAGTGAGAGAAAGAATGGAAGCAGAACATTTGTGAGATACCAGATATGAATGTTTATATTATAGAAAGAGTCTAAACTATAGGATCTTAAGCAGCATCAAGCCTTATAAAATGTCAATCCTTCTAAAAGCAGACTTTTTCTAATAAACATTCACTGGTCAAAAGCCATGGGCACAAACCAAAGATTCAGAAAAGTGAAGTACAAATGATTTGGAGAATGACAAGTTGACAACAACTTTTCTGTGGTAGATTTTTTAGTCAATGCCTCATGCAAATTAAGAGGTACATAAAAACACATCCAATATTTGCTTCAGAAGACATGTTCAACCCTTCCACCCAGTAGTATAGTGGGGGGAGCAGGGGGGCAACCTGCCCTGGGTGGCACTTTTTGGGTATATGGGTGTTCTTGGACTACAATTCCCAGAGGTCCTAGCGGGAGCGGGTGCCAGCATCCTAGGCCACCACCAGGGGATGGCAAATTTGGCTGACTCCCACACTACACTACTGCTTCCACCACAAAAAAGTAGTAGTGAATAATCCTTTATTAAAGAAAAACTGACCACATTTGATTGAGAAACTCATAAATCAACTTGCCCTAAACCTAAGCTTCCACAGAACATATCTTAGAAGTACAGTACCATTTTTAGTTTCTAATGAGGTAGTATGAGAGTGCATTTTAGAATACGTCAAAAATAAAAACAAAACAGTTGTTGGACATTTAAATCTAATTATTAATTTCAGTCTTAGTTTTCATGAGTCATAATTCACTTCTTCAGATACATGGAGTAAAATACGGAGGTTTATGTACATAGCACATAATGGAGGGATGGGAAATAATTGAAATTGGAAAAAGAGAGTGACAATTATGTTGGTAATGCACTTCTAAAATGCCAATAGTCTAGCAATTATCAAAGAGCTGATTACATGGATGTCCAGTGAGCAGAAAATTAATGGATGTGCTGATGTGGCATCATGTCAAGGAGAGTAACACTTTAGACACAAGTATAACAAAAAACTGTGGGAATACCTAGAGTATTAGTACCGTATATACTCAAGTATAAGTCAGGGTTTTAGCCCCCAAAATGAGGTCCAAAAATGGGACTTGTCTTATATTCAGGTCAGTGTAAACACTTAAAAACATACCCACACAAATGTCTAAATTAATTAATTTTACCTTATTTTCATGTATTTAAATTATTGAAACTCACTAGCAGCTGCTGCATTTTCTACTCCTGACTTATACTTGGGGTCAATCTATTTTCCTAGTTTTAGAGGCCCAAGTTAGGTACCTTGACTTATATTTGGGATGACTTATAGTTGAGTATATACACAGAGTATGTAAAATGTGTGATAGAATATATGGAAATAGAACCATTGTAGATGCAATGGGCACAGTGATGGGATGTCCCCGGTTCCAGACGGATCTCTGGAACCGGTAAGACTAATCCCGGAGAGTTCTCCGGGAGGGGAGTCCACTTTTGAGGCGTCCGGTTCCGGACGCCTCACCGAAAGAATTTTTTTTTTAAATCTGAGCTAAAATGGCTCCAATTGACTGCGCATGCGCAGAAACTCAATTTGACGCATTGCGCATGCGTCAAATTGAGTTTCTGGACATGCGCACTAAATTGGAGCCAAATGGCTCCAATTTAAAAAAAAAATATTCTGAAGCTGGATGGGAGGTTCCCCGTCCATTCATTTATCTCCCCCCTCCCAGCCTCCAGCTCTACAGCCCACTAGGGCCGACTTTACAGAAGAAACTGAATTCACATTTCGGCAAAAATGCAGCCCTCGGAGAAGGGAAGGGTCAGGGTGGGAACCACCAGCCTCGCAAGGGGGAGACAAGGCCATCCTGCCCCGCAGAAACAGGGAGGACAAACGGGTGGCAGGGCGGGCGAGACGACCTCGTCGCTCTGCCGGAGGCTGAATGGCGGGAGTGGCAGACAAGAGGAGGGTCTCCCCCCCCAATTCGACACCGACCGGGAAGGCTTCCAGACGGCCGAGCTGCCCCCCACACATACCCCGGCTCTCACCTCGTCCTCCCTCTCACTGCGGAAACACAAGCAGACTGGCTCCGGCAGCAGCGGTGGCAGCCCTAAGAGAAGGGCACCTCCCCTAGCCGGCTACCTGGCTCCCACAGGCACGTTGGTGCCTGGCCGCGCCGTCCGCCCGCGCCGCGCCACGCCGTCCGCCCGCGCCGCGCCGTCCTAGGGTCTTGGGCCCAACAAACCCCCATGCCCTGGGTAAACCCGGCGGGGCTCGCCACTGCCGCATCCTCTTCTGTCGGGCGCCTGGAGCTTCCTCGGGCCGTTGCCTTTTCGGCCCGGCTCTGGCTGCGGCCACGGAAGGTAAGTGAGGCTTTTATATTTTGGGTGGGTGGGTGGGTGATTTAATTGTGTTTTGGGTGGGTGGTTGTACTTTTATTTAATTTTTATTTTATTTATTTCTTTATTTTATTTCTTTAAGTTAATTACGGGTCTGTGTGCGTGTTTATTATTATTACTATTTTTTTGGCCTTGCCCACAACGTCATGATGTCATGACGTTGGCTCCGCCCATGACGTCATGACGTCATGACGTTGGCCACGCCCATGACGTCCGTGACGTCATGGCGTGGTAGTAGAATTTTTGACATCCCATCACTGAATGGGCACAGAGCTGAGTGGGGTGAGGAGGATGGTGGAGGACAGAGGTGCCTGGAGGACAATGGTCCATAGTGTCCCAAAGGGTCAGAACCGACTGTGCGACTGAACAAAAACAACAACAACAATAACCACAAACCACAATTTCCCAGGACATTCAGTTGCAGACCTTAAAGTAACAGTTGTGGGGGGTTGGGGTGGGGTGGGTGATTGAAATACAATGGAAGACCTGAAGGAAAGACTGATGTAGGGGACTATGTTCACTGATTCTAGTGTACAGTGGTACCTTGTTTAAAGAGCCTAATGTGTTCCACAGGATTGCTCTTTAAGTGAGTTTGCTCTTTAAGTGAAACACCATTGTAAGTGACCAATTGTGACTTCTGGTGGGGGCAGGGGATTGCGAACCCCAATTTAGTTGTTCAGCAAGTTTTTGGTTGGTTTTAGTTGTTAAGTGAGGCAACCATTCAGAGAAAACTCTGCTCTTTAAGCAAGTTAGTCTCTAAGTAAGGCACTCTTTATGTGAGGTTTTGCTGTATGTTAAAAGGAGTAAACAAGGGTCAAAAGAATCTTAGTACAATATATTTGACATTTCCCTTTGGAAAATTGCCTGCTGAATTCACAATATTGTCTTAGCCAGCCCTACCTGGCTGCCAAAGAACCTGTGTTATTATTTTATTTTTCTGCTAAAAGTAAAAGTGGGGAAATTGCGGACAGAGAAGAGCAGGGATATTATTCACTTTCCTATTCTCAATTTCCTTTTGATTACCCAAGTATGTAGTTGGCTTGAGATATTTTGCTGCCTACAGGAAAGAAGAAGATGATATTCCCTTCTGTTCCATATAAGAAATCCAATTGGACTGACAGCTGAACCTTTTGTCAGTACTACTAGCACGGAGCATCTACCACTGCAGCTGAAGTCAGCAGACTGCCTGAGAAGGGTAGGACAAGACACATGGCATATTGCTGTTTCCTCACACACCTTTGCTGACATTTTCCAGCATCTTCTGCTTCAGGTAAAAGCCTCAATCCACCCAACACCTGCCCTAGAGTATTGCATAGCTCTGTGTTGGGGTGGGGGGAAAGGCATGGAGGCTCTTAGAAATTGCAGTCTTCTCAATGGTTACTAGCTGTGGCATAGGCAGAGGGCCCAGGGGGGGCAGCCCGCTCCAGGTGGCACTTTTTGGGCTATGGGTGTTCTTGGACTACAATTCCCAGAAGCCCTAGTGGGAGAGGGCACCAGCATCCACAAGGGGGTGGCAAATTTGGCTTATGCCCCAGGTGGCTGAAATCAACACTACACTACTGGTTACTAGTAGAATGGTGGACAAGGAAGCCAAGATTCCATCAAAGGTTTTGAACATAATGGAGGACATAATTTTTTTTGGAGATTACAAATTTATTTCAACATTGCTTCAAGTGTAGTATTTCAACATGGGACTCACTTGTTGCCAAAGGCCTTTACACCAGGCTCAGTTTACTCTGTGGCTGAATTTTTGTTGCATTGAATTGTCATAAGTTAAGAAATCTTTGTAGACTTTTTCTGTTCCACACTGAGTCATGGAAGTCACTATGCAACAGACAATGCTTATGGTGAGTTCTTAAATTAGGATAATTCACTTCCAAAAGCTAGGCAATTTGCATAAATGTGCAACTTGATTTCAGCCCACATTTCTTTTTTTAAAAAAAATCTTTCGGGAATAGCAGAAACAATGTACTCATTCCTGTGCCTTTGAATAATCTATTTCAAGCTTGTGTACACAGGTGGATGCACACTCATGCACACAGCTACACAATTTTAATGACGTAACCCCTCTATTTTCTGATCCTAATATCATGTTTCTATTATCAGTCTCTAGGTGCAGCCAGTGTAAATGATGCAAAGCAAAATAAAAGGTGGAATGGAAGCTTCACAGAGACAAAATAGAATATTAACTGCCAACTGATACCTAATAGCGTAATTCTCACCAGTGACTGCTTTTTCTGGGAGGGGGGGTTATATCCAAAAACCACGCAGCAACACCAATACTGTAGAAATCTTTCTGAACTATGACAAATTTAGAAGTAGGAGAGGGGAAAGGGGAGAATTATTTTGTTGAGGTAAGGGAATGGGATGCTCATTAAACATTGAAAAATGGCAGTTATCTTGACTTGGAGGTTCTGCTGTCAAGGTTAGTAGAGAACAGATCTAATTGTATGGAACACCTACATGCATCTTTTCTACTAGCTCTGCCCCCCCTTTTCCCATTCCCTGTCTAATGCTGTTTGATTCTGATTATTTCCTGCTTATTATCCTACGTGCCACGAACCATACAGAATCTACAACTGAATATCCCAATGAATATGACAGTTTTTCGTATTTTGTTTTTTCAGCAAAATGAAACAATGTTTCATTTTATTATCCTTTCTAATACTTCTGATGAGTATTATATTGTTCACATGAATGTGAAATTAGACAGTAATAACAGTAGCAACACCGTCAACCAAAAAAAAAAAACCCAGTGAAAAACACTATAAAGCACCTAGAAAAACTTTTTTGAGGACAATCACATTTGTAAACTAGACAGCTCTTTCTAATAGTTACTTTTCAGCAGCTTATAGCTATACAGATGCCACTGTTAATATGTCAATGTCTGGTGTGTTGTGTGCATTTTTTAAAGACAATATAAAAGACAGAATTTTTACTGGCTTTGCAGGAAGAAAAGAACTGGGGGAAGAGAAAATCCTCCAGCTATCATCTTGAAGCTGATGTTACACAAATGCATAAATATTATTATTTTATCTCTCATCCATAGTAGATACTTAATGGCTCTTTATTTTAAGATTGTATTTAATCTCTTTTTGTCAAGCCACCTAGATAACTTAGTGCAGGGGTTCATGATGTTTTCCTGCCATGGGCCAGACCTGCTCCCAACCCACAGCTATGAGGTGGTGGAGGCATGGTTGTTGCCAGTGCTTACATTTTCATCATCGTCATCACCATCACTGGTGGTGGGAATCACACCATTTTTCCAGCACAGCCTCTGCCATTCCCCATGGTGGCAGGAGGCTGTTTGCGGCATTTTTACTCCATTTTAGGATTTCCCCCGCCCATTACTTTTCTGCTGCATTTCACCAGCTAGAATACAGCAGTTGGAGACTTCCTGGTTCTACACTGGGAGCCCAGGCACTGATGTAAGCTCTGCCCCCAACACTGGAAATGCCCAAACGTTGTGTTCTAGCTGCTGAAATGCGGTGGGAAACGCAGCAAAAAAAATCCCAAAATGGATCTAAAATGCTCTGAAAAGCCTCCTGCCACGATGAGGAGTGGCAGAGGCTGTTCAAGAAGCTGGAAAAATGGTATAATTGCTGCCGCCACTGCAGTAAGTGATGTTTTTGGACTTCTGGTGGTGGTGGGAGCTTCTGGAGGTGACATGGTGGCCACCATGGACTGTATTAATCAGCTCCACAGGCCAGATTAGGCCTGTGGGCCATGGGTTGTGAATGCTTGGCTTGGTGGTTTAGATATCTGGTTGAGGAGCCAGAGCTGGGAGTTCAATTCCCTACTGTGTCTCCTAAAGGAAAGATCAGTATGTGTATGACAAACTACACAGTCCTGGAGTGCCCCAAAAGAAGGGAAGGGTAAACCCTTTCTATGTATCTCTCAGTCTGGCCAGGTTATCCTGCTATGATAATAAAGTAGATCAGGCTTTATCAACATTTTCCCACCAGGGGATGGACCCACCCCCTAACAATTCCCGCATGTCTGGTCCCTGGACCTATGCATCCGTCGTCAGCAGCAGTGTGCATCAATGGCGGTGGTGGTTGTGGCAGCGGCAGTGGAAGCAGTAGCTGGTGCGCTTTTCCTCTTCTGTTCTGGGACATGCTTTGATGGTATAGATCGCTGCATTTTTTAAAATTTTCATCGGTTCCCTGCTTTGAAAACCACAGCACCGGGGAGAGTCTCTTTGGCACACAGTGCTGACATCAGCACCATGCACCATATGCCAAGAGAATTCTTCCACCACCATGGATACCAAAGCAGGGAACCAGCAAAAACTCAACAAAGCCTTCTGCTTTTAAAATCTGGTGGGATGGGGACATATGTCTCCAAAGCAGAAAATTGAAGGGTATAACTTTGCAAAGGAATAAACTATAAAAAGAAAAGGGGGAAAAAAGTAAGGTAAAGGTTTCCCTTGCTCGAAAGCCAGTCGTATCCGATTCTAGGGTTCAGTACTCATTTCTGTTTCAAAGCCGAAGAGCCAGAACTATATAAAAAATGTATTCCTCTATGAGCAAATCCATTGCCTGGAAAATAAAAGGTTAATTGAGGACATTTGGTTAAAAATTAAAGGAGAAGGAAACAACAACTGCAGGGCTCCAAGCCAGGGGTGATGCCCTCCTAGTGAAGGTAACTAAGTATTGGAATTGAACTGATATGATCAATCAGTTTTGAGCATTAACTATTTCTACCTCTGGTATCCTGTTGATGTAGAGTTTTTAGATTTATATTTATTTGTTTCATGTTCTCACCTTCAGCTGGGTTTTCATTTTTTAAAATGTCATTGTGTTTTAGTATGTCTATTTGTTTTACAACTGTAAACCAGTCAAAGTGGGAATTTCCTTTCCAGATGGAAGGAGGAAGAGAGATAATGTTTGGCCAGTCCAAGGCCATCCAAGTAATTTCCAAGCAGATATGAAACCAGGGGAAAGGTTGAGGGCAAGAGAAGAAGGAGGCGGCAGAAAATGAGATGGCTAGATGGTATTGCTGATACAATGGGCACAGAGTTGGGCAGGTTGAGAGGGATGGCGGAGGATAGAGGTGCCTGCAGCAACAGGTTCACACACCCTGGGAGGGGGTTTAGCAAGATTGGGTGGGCTCTGGGCAGGGCGGAGTGAAATTGGGTGGCCTTCGGGCAGGGTTGTAGCAAAATTGGAAGGCCATGCCCACCTCCCTGCCCTGCCCCTTCAGGTTTTGTCCATGCAAGTGGTTCAAAGTCTCCCTTGTTTAAAAGCCAGTCATATCTGACTCTAGGGTGTAGTGCTCATCTCCATTTACAGCCAAAGAGTCAGTGCTGCCTCTGTTTGCATATGTATAAATGGCCATATGGCAGGCATGACTAGATCACCCATGACGTAGGATCCATCCATGATGTAGGCTCCACCCATGATGTAGGCTCCGCCCACAGCATAGACTCCACCCATGGTGTGGTAGTATTTTTTTTCCTGCTCACCACTGAGTGCCTGGCGTCCAATGTTCAATGGTGTCATAAAGGGTCGGAATCGACTGTGCGACTGAACAACAAATGAAACCAGGTAGTTGGTTTTATCAACTTTAAAACAAAATGAGGAATATCCGATTGGAATCTAACAATGTGCAAAATAACCAAAAGAGGTTTAGCTGGCTTCACAGGAATTATTTCCCCCCTGGCTTTCCTTAAATTTATATAAATCATTTGAAATTTCTGTTCTAGAAAAAATTTGATGTTAAATCTGCTAATGCTAAATCTGATCAGATTTGAAATGAATGCAGTAGCTGTTTTTTTCAGAGATGAGTGGGAGAGAGCAGAAAACAAATGCTTTCTGTTCCAGAATAAAACTTACTGCTAAATGAATCCTATAAAATGGATGTAGCACATGCTTATTTGCGAGCTGGAGAATGAAGGTCATTGGTTCACCAGTCTAGCCAAGCATAGTCAGAAGGCAAGACTTGATTCACTGCAGTTTGAAATTCTGCATGGATTTCTTTTCAGATTCATTTTTATAGCTATTGCTCCTTGAATAATGTCAAAAAGGGGAGGAGGAGAAAGCCTTCACTTTTATCGGTCTTATATATTTCTCCAAATGACACAAATCGCAAGCACCATAGCTATGATTAGAGGAAAGACTGTGAAAAGCAGGGTCATCATAAAGGATTTATAATGGAAGGCTGTATATTTCCCTGTCAGAGATGAATGCATGGCAAGCTGTAAAGCTGAATTAAGTTAAAAGTCTGAAATGTCACTTGAAGCAGAGAATATCTAGTGCTAAGACATTTTGGAATATATGCCAGGAATGACTGACAAGTAAGCCTCATGGATATTATTTATTCATATGCCTCTCCTATTCAGGATATTCACTTGGCCAACAGCATTTTCTTATAAAATCTATCTAGAGATACATCAACTCTTCCCACTTTGGAAAAGCACAACATACTTTTGTCACAATTGTGATAAGAATTACAATTCATTATATTTTTGTCAAGCATCCAGTGGGTATTAACTTTGAGAAAAAAACCTGAAATGTTACCCTAGATGTAGTTGAGATTTGGTGGTAATTTAAAAAGATAAGTGCCTCATCTTTTTGAAAAAGTGTGAAGTACAATAAGACTAAATTTAGCTCACAGAAGCTCTATGTCTAAGTAATCTGTTATCTTCCAGCTCTTTTGGATTACAAATTGTATAAAATCTAACCACTGGGTTATGGCTACTGTCAGAAATAGCTTTAAGAAAAACTATGCCCTACATGAGGATTGCCTTGTGAGATGGTTTATAATGCCCCAGTTAAGGATGCTATCAAGTGTGATGTTGCTCTTATTCCTTGTGAAGACTCAGGATTTAAGCTGGACAATACATGTAAACACCACTACATTTATTTATTTTGCTTATTTGAAAACAATGTAGCCTGCCTTGTACCACATAAGCATAAAAAACAATTAAAACCACATGATCTTTGAAATAACATATAAAACTAAAGAATTTAAAACACAAAATTAAAACATTAAAACCATTTATCTATTTAAATATGCAACTTATCAGAATTCATGCCTGTAGCCCCTCCCTGTCCTAGGATTGAGCAAAATGATAGTACTCCTCATTTTTATTTTTATTTAAATGGGAATTAACTGAAGAAGGGTCAGATTGTGTTTCCCCTGAGGATTTCTGGCAAATTTCAAACTTTTTACACAATTTCTTTCTGCTTTCTGAGACTCTGTCTAACAGGTCTTCTGGTTGCAGTCTACTGCTGGCTTTCAGTCCACTCAGTCAAGGAATATTACTTCTCTGGGGCCTGGCTTAATACCATTCCAAAGGCTTCGACTGTGTTAAATAACATTCAAAAATTACTTTCCAGTTCTGCCTTAAAAAGGTATCTTACGTGGAGTTCACAAACTCACTGTTTATATTTTTCCCAAAATCTGTGAAAAATAGAGGATATCTTCTCTTCAATAGAATCCTGTCTGTAAGCTCTCCCCTGTTCCTTGTCTCCACAGAACAAACTCTGTAGGGGAAACTATTTGGATTGAACCAGCCACACATTTGTCAGACCAGTCTTACCCATACTGCAGCCCAGACATAAAGACAGATTTTACCTATCTGTAATTGATTTGGGTCTGGCCAGACATCCCACAATGGTAATGGAGTAGACT
This sequence comes from Furcifer pardalis, assembly GCA_030440675.1. NCBI lineage: Eukaryota > Metazoa > Chordata > Lepidosauria > Squamata > Chamaeleonidae > Furcifer > Furcifer pardalis. The sequence goes on along the minus strand of CP126891.1, from coordinate 163,578,518 downwards.
GTACAGCCAGCGACTCAATGCTGAGTTTTGCGCAGTAGTAAATAACCTGACTCCCTAAAGGGGCCGATGGCTAAGCGGATGAGCCCCTTTAGGTTGGGTGATAGTCCACCTCAGTGGAAGAAATGCCACTGGAAACCATCATATTGGGCCAAACGGCAAAATGAGTGGAGGAGGAACCACTTCACTATTCTAGTTCCCAATGGTCATGGAGCTGGGAGAGGCTGTGTCAGATGGACTGGCTGTGAAGGTGCACCTTGTTAATATCTTCAAGGTTGCAACAGTCAATTGCAGACCGGGTGTTAAATCCTGCATGTCACATTCCACACGTGCCACAGGAAATGGCTCCATGATCACAGTGTGTGGGTCACTTCACGGCAAGCTGGGATCCACCTTAAACAAATTTCCCACTTAAACAAGAGTGGGAAATATCTTCAGTGGGTGGTATAAAAATGCAAAAATAAAAATAAAAAAATTCATGCCAATGGCATTTTTCCTGGAGACACATCCATCAACTGTAAAAATGATTTCCAAGGGGGAAATGTATGCTTATATATTAGTAGCAACCATCACCAATGGTATGGTACCTATTTATCTACTTGCAATTTCGTGCTTTTGAACTTCTAAGTTGACTGGAGCTGGGATGGAGCTGGGAGCTCAGTCCATCTTGTAGCACTAAGGTCTCGACCTGCCAACCTGCCAAACTTCTAGTTGTCAGGTTCAGCATAACAGTGGATAATCACATGATTGAATTGGTTGATTTATTTCTCACATAAGGAAGTCCCCCTTACCCCTTTGCATCACAGAAGCTTTGTGTTATTCTGTATGTATGTATTTTCAACTTATATGCCGCCCCACTCGCAGAGCGACTCTGGGCGGCTTACAGAAGGAACAGTTACAATTACATACCATATTCCATAGCATAAAAATAATTACAGATAAGTTACAAATATCACATATATCTACAATAGCAATTGCAATTACAAAACTGTTGGTAATGCAGTCTGGCCAGGTTATCCTGCTATGGTAATAGAATAGACCATAATGCCAGCAACTCAACCCTGATCAGCAGGTGGTGGTAAACTAACCTGACAACCCTTGAATCCATCTTGATGGAGGGTAGCTGATGAGGACTTTGTGTGCCAAAAGTAATCAGGACCAGAAAGTGACTTGTGGAATTGGATCAGTGGTATGGGTGCCATGCTGTGATGTGGAAAGCAAAAGGCATTATATTCTCAGGACAGTCTTCATGGCTGATCACCATGATGATCACCAATATTCAGAAACAGATATGACACAAGAAGAAGAAAGAAGAGCATTCCAGCTCCCCAGGTCTCAGTAGCAGACTAGGAAAATCACTCCAGTCACAGAGCATTGTAGCCAAGTCAGGCAACAGTACCAATAGGAGCCAGATGCAAATTGTACCAGTTTCCTCTTTCATAGGTTTTCCAGAGTTACTAAAGCTTTTGTGGTTTGGATGGTTTGTGCCACATTGGGAAACATAGTTTTGTAGTTGGACCTGGTACCAGTTTTCCCCCTCAATAATATCTGTAAAAAGAGTACTGAGTAAACATCCTCTTATGTGCTGCTCTACTTTTAGTGAGCTCCTAATCTATTAATGTCTGCAAACCAAGATATCTTCAGTCTTCTGGAGTATGAGTAAATCTTTAAAATATACTTCATATCCACACTACAGACTGGATAGCACTGCTCCTTCATCTGCATTGCCCTGCCTTGCTGGATTCCAGATTTTGGTCATGCTCTTGGTCATGTGACAATGCAAATTAATCCATAAATCAGTGCCTTATATCCAACTCGTTTGTCTTTTGCAACTTTTAACAGTACTAGTACTAAACTATTTCAACTCCATAATATAAGATATATTAGTATTATGATACTTTTAAAGATACTGTAATCCAAATGATGTTGCAGATATTCTTGAAATATTCATGTTCCTTAATTACTTTTTTATAGGTGCAATCAAAGCAGTATGCAGTTTGCTTCTTAACATGGTCTTCCCATCCAAAGCTGTTAATGAGAATACAATGCACTGATTAGAACAGGCAGATTTGGTTTTCTTTCCCTGTTTGTGACTGCTTTGTGTTTTAATGAGACATAATTGTATTATTATTAATACAGACACCAGCCGTTCATGAGCCTTAATAAAATTTTTAATGTGTTTGCAAATCATTCCCTATGAAGATTCTTTGGGAGTGCCAGCATATTAAGCTGGAAGTAGGCTGGAGAAAATCATCGCTGTATTTTACAGCTAATTAATAATTGCTAATTAAGTAGATTTATGCACACTTACTCATTGAAAGGTAAAGCAATAAAACATTTTTCTAGCTATAAGAGTTACTGTCTTCTCTAAAAAGAAAATTATTGTTCCCTCTCCATCTGTGTACATATCCTTGGTTAAACATAGTGCAGGACTCCCAAAATGAAGAAGTTCCAGTTTTTTTTCCTAGGTGTAAAATAATTTATATGTGTATATGGTGCTTTGAAACAGAGATGAGAACTGAAGCCTAGAGTCAGATATTTCTAGCAAAGGAAACCTTTACCTTTAGCCTTATGTTTATGGTGGAATTGAGGACTGCAAACATCAGATCTCAAAAATCATTACCCTTGCAGGCAGATCAGAAAGGAAATCAGGTAATTACCAATACGGCTGGTCCTCCAATCTACCATCAAGTAGGTGGAAGTAGTCACCTTGCATGGCATTCCTTGGCTATAGTTTTAATTTTTTTCCCCTGCATGATTTCTTTTAAGTGGGTGGAAGAGAGAGACAGTATCTCTCAATGGTGTGGGCTTAGATTCATAGAACTGATGGTTTGGACATCTACTCCCTCCTTTAAAAAGAAATTTCAGTATTTTTCTGTTTAGCTAATGAAGAAATGTGTGGCTCTTGGTAAGCTCTTACCAACACAAAAATGAATGAAACAAAGGGAACAATCAATAAGGTTTTCTCCAGTCCCAGTGTCCTACTGACTGAGAGTTTTTAGATTTATTTTCATTTATACCATGCTGTTGCCTTTGATTGAGTTGTATGTCATTTTAGTGTTAGAGTATTGTTTTATGTCTATTTGTTTTATTGTTGTAAACCACCCAGCATGGATTTTTTTTTCAGATGGGTGGTATATGTATGGACTAAATGCAGTAAATAAGTATCTAGCCCAGACTTTTCTGGACTCCACCGCTCTGATTAATGAAAAATCCCCATGTCTTGAAGGTCTTAGCTGTCCTCTATGTATTAAAAACTCAACATCTTCTCAGTGAAAGGTGAAGCTTTCATACATTACCTAGTACCCTGGAAACTGGGTCAGTGGTGGGATGTCAAAAATTTTACTACCCCACCGTGATGTGATGACTGTGTGGGCGGAGCTAATGTAATGACATCATTATGTGGGTGGAGCCAACATCATGCATGGGTGGGGCCAAATAAAAATATAAATAAATAAAAATAATATAATAAAATAAAAATAAGCACACGCACACACACACACACACCTCAACCCCCCACCCACAACACAAAGCCTGTAAATAAATTAAATAAAATAAATAAAATAAAAATACATTAAATACACCCACCCACCCACCCACCCCTAACACAAATCAACCAGAGCTTTTAAACCGAAGGTGGTTCCCCCCAAAAGCTGCTACTGGTTCTCCTGGACACTGGAAAAAATTACTACTGGTTCTGGAGAACTGGTGAGAACCTGTTACATCCCATCACTGAACTGGGTAATAAATGTTCCCAGATTTATAGCTAAATACCCTGCAAAAAGATATAGAAGAATCTATACATTGTGCCAGATTCTATCTCTATCTCTGTAAGAGAGCATAGAATAGTATAGATTATACATAGATTTCGAAGTGACTTACTTTGATTTTCTGGAGGGTCATCTAGAGCTGCACTTCATGAATTGAACAAAGAAAAGTAAAGGGCAGGTGATTAAATTAATATGCTACAAGCAAAGAACAACATCCAACTGGCATACTGAAGGGAAAAATTGGATTGAACTGTAGAAAATTACAGTCAGTCTTGAGATGTCTGAATGCCCTTGGGTTGAAGCTAAAATGGCAAGGTGACACTTTTTATTTTCGAGGGGGGGGGAGATTCCTTCCCAGCTATGACAATTTGCTGATTTGTTTTATATACTAGAAATTACTTTCTTGCAGAAGAGATTACAATAAAATTGTGCCGATGGTAAATCAGTTCAAATAACAACCTGAACATAAAAGTCCATCTTCAGCTATAATTTATAGATAATATATATTTATATTGCTAATTGCCTATCAGTGTTAGTTAATATAATGCTGCTAAGAGTCTCTATGGGACAACCTAGAAGTCTGAATTGTTTTGAGTTGATCCTAATACAGTAAAACCTCGGATAACGGTAAAATTTGGTTCCACAAGTCTTAGTGTTATCCGATTTTTAGTGTTATCTGATCCATGTTGAAATCCTATGGGATGCATCAGATAACATTAAAATTTCATAGAGATACTTTGGACATCAAATGAGAAAAAACTTGCATCGGATGACGATTCTTTAGCGTTGTCCGATGCAATCATCTGGGGGGTGGGGTGAATTGGGTAGAACATCTAACCAATCCACCCCCACCCACAGAGATGGATCACTGTGGGTGGGGGTGAATTGGGTTGCCCAATCCACCCCACCCCGATCTCTGAGACTGCAGTAGGGTTGGGGAAAAGGTGCGGCCTTTCTCCTGACCTTACTGCACTCTCAGAGATCGCGGAGGGTGGGGGTGGATGGGGCTACACAATCCAACACCACCACCCGTGGGATTTTTCAGCCAAGCCTTGCCCAGGTGAGCGATTGCCCACCTGGGCAAGGCTTGTCTTGGCCAAACAGCCCCGCATGCACGGGGCTGTTCAGCCAACACAAGCCAAGCAGGGCGGGGTGATCGCTCACCTGGCCAAGACATGCCTTGGCCAAGTGGGCGATCAGCCCCCTGCTTTGCTTGTGTTGGCCGAACAGCCCTGTGCGTGCAGGGCTTTTTGGCCAACACAAGCCTTGCCCAGGCAGGCGATCGCCCACCTGGGCAAGGCTTGTCTTGGCCGATAAGCCCCGCATGCACAGAGCTTTTCGGCCAAGACAAGCTGAGCACGGGTGGTCGATCGCCCACCCATGCTTAGCTTGTGTTGGCCGACACGCACCGCTTGTGTTGTCGGCCAAGACAAGCTGAGCATGGGCAGGCGATCGCCCATCTGGGCAAGGCTTGTGATGGCCGAAAAGCCCCGTGTGCATGCGGGGCTTTTTGGCCTACACAAGCTGAGCACGAGTGGGCAATCAACCACCCGTGCTCGGTGTATCTTGGCCAAAAAGCCCTGTGCACGTGGGGCTTATCGGCCAAGACAAGCCTTGCCCAGGTGGGCGATCACCTGTCAAGCACAGGTGGGTAATTGACCTCCCATGCTCAGCTTGTCTTGGCTGAAAAGCCCTGTGCATGCGGGGCTTATCGGCCAAGACAAGCCTTGCCCAGGCGGGCGAACGCCTGCCTGGGCAAGGCTTGTGTTGGCCAAAAAGCCCTGCACGCACAGGGCTGTTCGGCCAACACAAGCAAAGCAGGGGGCTGATCGCCCACCTGGCCACATGCACACGGGGCTTATTGGTCAAGACAAGCCTTGCCCAGGTGGGTGATCACCCCCCCATGCTCGGCTTGAGTTGGACGAAAAGCCCCACATGCATGTGGGGCTTATCGGCCAAGGCAAGCCTTGCCCAGGTGGGTGATTGCCCCCCCTGTGCTCGGCTTGTGTTGGCCAAAAAGCCCCGTATGTATGTGGTGCGCGCACGTGCAGGACTTCCCAGGCGGAGGGCGGCCCTTTTGCTGGTGAGCGCTGCTCACCTCCGTCCCATTGGGTACTCATTTAACCGGCCTCGGAAGGATGAATGGCTTAGGCAATCTGGTATCCCGCCAGGATCGAACTCGCAACGGAGGCGGAGCCAGGGGCAGGCGGCGGAGAGCCCCCGATGGCCAGCCAGGCGGACGGAGGCGAGCAGCGCTCGCCAGCAAAAGGGCCGCCCTCCGCCTGGGAAGTCCTGTTTCCTAAGCCCAGGCAGAGGGAGGCCAAAGTGGTGGGGACATTTTGCCACCCCCTGAAAGCCGCTGCCCAGGGCATCCGCCCCCCCGTCCCCCCCACGCTACACCACTGGGTACTAGTGTATCTGCATTCCTTCCTCAACTTTGAAAATTGAAAGTGTGGGCAGAATCTGGTGCACCAACTCTTTTGATCTCAGTAAAGATAAGAGTCTGTTGGCTGCAAACACGGATATCTATTAGGCACAGTTACTCAACACACATTGTATGTCTTATCATCAACAGAGACTACATGTTTTGCTAGATAAGAGAGAAAGAACTATGTTAAGCAGGGTCAATTTTTTATTATTATTTTGGGGTTTGCTTCTTTTAGTTTAATGCAGTGGTTTCCAATCTCTTGTGAACCAGGCCCCACCTAACCATGTTTAAAATCCTGATGCTTCCCCCTCAAAATAAAATAAAATAAATATATTTGTTATTATTCAAAAAGTGAACTCCTATTCAAGTCGAGGAAGCATAAAAGGCCATTAACTTGGTCTAAAGAAGCTTCCAATTATCTCCCTTAAAAATCAAATTGTTCCCCTGTGGTGTGTGCACCCTACATTGGGATCCACAGTTATAATGTTTCTCTTACACTGATCCTTTTTTCCTACATGAAAGGTACTCACTTCTTTGGGTCATTTCATTTCTTCTTCGTGCCCCATTTTGCAACTCATATCCGAGAATGCATTTTCCCCTGAAGCAGGAGAAATGTCACTGGCATGAATTTGTTTGAGGTGGATCCCGTCTTGCCCTGAAGTGACCCACACACTATGATCACGGAGTCATCTATTTCAGCACACATGAAATGAGACATGCAGGATTTAACACTGGGACTGCAATAGACTGCTGCAGTCTTGAGGATATTATCAAGGTGCACATTCACAGCCAGTCCATCTGGCATGGCCTCTTCCACCTCCATGATCATTGGGAATTCAGAGTTCCCTCTTTGTTCATTTTGTCATTGGGCCTAATATAATGGTTTCAAGTAGCATTTCATCCACTGAGGGAACCATCACCCCACCTAAGGGGCTTATCCATCCATAGCTGTTGGCTCCTTTCCGGAGTCAGGTTAGTTAACCACCACCTGACACTCAGCGTTGAGTCCCTGGCTGTACAGTCTACTCCATTACTGTAGCAGGTTCCAAAGGACCCATAAAAAGTACTTTTAAAAAGCAGAGATGAGGCAACAAAGAGGCAGTAGATTTTTAAAAAAAAAAAATACTATGAAACAGTGTTCCTAACAACCCTACCCAAATGTGTATCTTTAATAGGGTAAATATATAGTAAATTTATGTATTTATTTATTTTTAAAATTAATTGAACAGGGATTGAAAAGCACAGAGACACAGAGTTGGGGGGACATTTAGGGGGACACACAAATCCTTCCTCTCAAAAACTGAGAAAAGCAAGCAAACAAATAAAGGGGAAAATTATAATCTGTTCTCTCCCCAAATCAAAACAACTAGAATATGGGGAGATTAAGGATATAAAATGTGGACACAGAGGTAGACATTACTGACTTCTGCTCTGATAATTATCAGGCACTAAAGACTTCTATCCCTCCTTCCATGGCTCACAAAGACTTTCCTAGCTCATTGGGGAATCCTACAACTCTCCAATACCTAAGTAAGGGTGAAAAAACTGTTAATGTCCTCAAAATGGCCACCAGAAGGCCATGGGTGATGACATTGTGCAAATCATAAGTCATAATTTCAAAAACAGAATTTCAATCAATGAAAGAACATGAACAAAAATGCCTCTGCAGAGGACAGGCCAAGTAAATGGCATGTAAGAAGCAAAAATAGTAGAAAAAGGAAGGAGTTAAGGCAGCACAAGAAAGTGAAATGTGTGGAAGGTGAAGATGAGTAGTGAAGGTAAAGTGAGGAGTGGGGAAAGTGAGGAAGAAAGAATTGCAAGTTGTAGGCAGACTCTACTCAAGGATATGACCATGTAGTTGTTTTCAAATATAAACATAAAAGAAAAATAAATGCAAATAAATATGGTGTGTGTCTTTGTGTGTCTCTGTGAGCACACATATTATATCCATAAAATGTCCAGGTATCGTTCTTTCTATACCTATTGGATTAATAGGAATTTTGGCCTTGATGTAAGGCCATTCATATTTTTTTCTTAAACTGCATTCCCAGGAGTTATCTGGTCAAACTAAAGTTTAATTGTCATCGTGTAATTGCTGCTTTTTGCTCCACAAAAGAAAAGGAAGACAACAACAAAACAGCCTACTATGCAAGTTGTACAAAACTAGGATAAGAACTTCATAGTCTTGGGCATGTGGAACTTGAAATCCTGAAATGGAATGGTTTGTGACTTTCTTACCATCAACAATGTTGGGGTGGTGGTGGTGGTTAGCTGTAGGTATGCATCTTACTTGTTAAGGGGAAAGACACATGTGCAAAATATAGAACATACAAAGAAAACAACCACTCTTTGCTTTGAACTTGTCTGTCAAATATCACATGGATGTAATTCAGTTGTGTGCCAAAATCAACTAGGATGAAAACATCTGGGAAAGTCTCCTAAGATCAGTTATCATTTGAGAAAAATATGGCTTTCTCCCAACTCTGTCCCATAGTCCAGAACTCAGTCCCTTGGGAAATATATCCAAATATCTCCAGTAACATATATGGTTGACCTTCAGTTAGCCTTCTCTTTCCTTCTCCCTCTACATTAAGTAGAATTTTCAATAGCAAAAGCAATAGTCATTACACATAGATACTGCCCCATAGCACTTAGGGAACTCTGGGTGCTTCACAAGATAATTAGCATTTCCCTCCCCTCCAACAAACCAGTTTAGGTGTATTGATCTCAGAAGAAAGAGAGGCTGAGTCAAACTTGAGCCAATCAGAATAAAATTCAGATTATGAGCAGAGTTTTGGGTACAGTAACCACTGCTCCAATGGGGGCTCTTTTGTCCCTGGGAAGTATATGTAGTGTTTCCTGTGGAATCAGAGTCACAGAAAAAAAGAGAAGAATTATTAAGGCTTTCCAGTTATCACAGTCTATTATTCATTCAGTATTTATTCTTCTCCACATCTTTCACCATAAGGTTTCAGATTTTTAAAAAAGAAAACATAGTGACCATGCTAATTTTCCAAGCCAGCTGACACTAGGACTGATTAGAAGGAAAATGAGCTTGAAACGACTAATAAAAAGCTATTATGGATCTCGAGTATTCACCCCTGGACATTCAGAGTCACTGGGTTACATTACAGCACAATCCTCCACGCATTTGTACACCGAGAGAAAAAGAGCTAATTAACATTGTGAACCTGTCGTGCATTCCTTTTCCTGCTGACAGTGTGTTGTGTTGAAAAGGGCAATGAGTAATGTAGCAAGACCACTGTACAGAAAAATAGATTATCACCAAGATGGATGGTAATGTTTATTGTCAACATCAACTGAGTTGAGAGAGGCCACAGAAAAGGCCAGATATAATAGGTCTTCCAGCAATCTAGATAGACAAAATTCCTATTCACTTCCAATAGGAATGCAGGGTCTGATTTGCCAATTCAGGTACAGGGCTTTGATGTTTCATTCTTAACTGTTGGAATTTGAAACTGTGTGTGTTCATTTCTGTGTATTCAAACATAGGTGTCACCTATTTCCACCTACCACCTACCACCCAAACCCTCCCCAGTTCTAATTATTAATCTTTAACAGAGTAAATACATAGTAAATTAATTTAATTAATTCTAATTCTAATTATTAATGCAGCTCTTTGTGCTGGGAAAAGCTTTGACTGTGGATATTGCTGAAGTTTTAGCAATTCTGGAAGCAATTCCTTTTCAAAATATTTAAATCAATTTATATTCTGAAAGGAAAGGGGGATTGAAAATAGGAATGTGATAAAAATGAAACCAACAGATTTCTCCCTCTTGACATTTGAATCCAAGGAAAACTATTCTAGGGGTATGGTGATGTTTTCATCTTGATTTTATTTTTTTCATTTCCTTCTCATTATTTTCTTAACAAAGTTCTGATTTCTTATTTTTAGTTCACCAACAGAAATAATAATAATTTCATGTCAGAAATTATTTTGGGTTGAAAGGATTATTTTGCATATCTTTTTATAACATATTCATTGATTTGTACATTTTTCCAATGAATGTATCTCCACTTTTGATCAAAGCATGTTTTTGTCTCATTTACTCACAAAGGCATACATTTATTAATTTGCATTTTAATTCTTGTGTATTGTTTTGGGTATTTCAATTTTCTAAAGTCCTATGCTGGCCTTACAAATGTGTGAATGCTCAAGGTACTTGTCTTATTTCTTACAATAAATCTCAGGGAGTACTTTAAAACGTTTTCATGGACTCTTTGAAATTAGGAATATAAATCCTTGTCATGCACAAGTTTTCTAATGATATGATATGAATGAGTTTTCTTCTGCTTTGTCTTTTTGTTAACCTCAATGAGAAATCATGCCTATTCAGGGCTGACTGCTGTCATTACATGGAACTATAACAGTAACTACATTTTTGTGAACTTTAGAAACACAAAAGCATTTGTTGGGTTGTTCTTTCACTTTTCTCTACCTACTCTGTAGGCACTCAGGATCACATAGGAGCAGGATCTTGGGTTGACAGTTGGAGATTCTTCACAAAGTGCAGAAAAATAACCAGAACCAATTATTATTGTCTTGTTCTCTTATTGAAGGTGAGAAACCTTGAGGCAGTTGGAGAATAGTGAACATGCTGTTTGTGTGTGAAGAGATTTAATAAAATATCTTCCCTATATCAAACCCACATAGATTTTTTTCCATCCCTTGATCCATTGCTAGTTCAAGAATTTATTTTCAGCTTTACAAAAAAACAACAATGGAATATTTTAGCAACATGCACATCCATTTTCTTTAGAAACCAAACACCACTGAATACAACATTGAGGAATAGTTAGGACTACTTCTGCTTTTGCCAGAATAAATTTATTTTCTTTGTTAGAGTATTGGTGATTTATAGGTTTGATGAAAACTAGATAAGTTTCTCACATTCATCAAACTCTTTTATGCTAACAAGCCTCATAACACCTGAAGATGCATATGTTTTCCCTTTACATTTTCACCTCCTTTCATTCTGATTGTTATTATATAGCTTGTTCATACATAAGAAGGAAGATTTGCTGGCAGATTTCACTCATTTCTGCACTTTAAACCTACACAACCAAGTGTGTCATAAATTATGCAGGGGAAACATAACTAAAGCAGGCCAAATGTAGAATTATTCTCTATTCAAGTTTGTATATACTGTAGTTTTTGTTTTGGAATAATAGTGTTTTTATTTTTGCTTGGAATTCTATTTTACTTTTAATTATTAGTAGCCAATAGGGATGTACAATGGTTCCCTAAACAGTCTGTGTCTGATTAAGAACACATACCTGACCAGTGATGGGATATAACAGGTTCGCACCAGTTCGCCAGAACCGGAAGTAACTTTCCCCAGTGACCCAGAGAACCGGTAGCAGCTTTTGGGGGGAACCACCTTCGGGGCTTACCTTTTCACTGGTTCCCCCACTGTGCATGTTTGGGTGGGTGGGTGTATTTTAACGTAATTTTTATTTATTTATTTATTTATTTTATTTATGCGTTTGTGTTGTGGGTGGGTGGGTGGGTTGAAGGGTGTGTGTGTGTGCTTTTTAAATTTTATTTTATTATTTCTTTTTAATTTTTTTATTTGGCCCTGCCCATGATGTCATGATGTCATGACATTAGCTCCACCCACACTGTGATGATGTCATGGTGGGGTAGTAAAATTTTTGACATCCCACCACTGTACCTGACCATGTGACACCTGTCCTGATCCCTGTTCAGGTACTATGATAGATACTAAAGCTGAGGCTCAAATACTTTGGCTACCAAATGAGAGGAGATGTCTCACTGGAGAAGGCCCAGATGCTAGGAAAGATCTAAGCCATGTTGTAAACATGTCTGCTTCTGCTTCTGGGGTCATTGCCATGAGCTGGATGGAATGGCACCCAGTCTACAACAATCAGAGAGTCTCAGACTGTCTGGCCAGGTTATCCTGGTATGGTAATAGAGTAGACCATACTGTCTGTGACTCAATGCTGAGTGTCAGGTGGCAGTTAACTAACCAGACAACCCTGAGGACTAATGGCCTTGAATCCATCTTGATGAAAGGCAGCAGCTGGCACTACAAAGAGGGCCTTCTCCCTGTTCGCTCCGACTCTGTGGAACCACCTGCCTTTTGATTTGGACCTCCAGATGGAGCTATTGGCTTTCAGGAAGGGTCTGAAAACTTGGCTAGCAGGAATGGTGTGGGGTTATGATGGTACACTGGCTTATTTAACCTATTACAAATACCCTCTTATCTCTCTTATTCCGCTTATTCCTTTAGTTAAAGGAATGAGAGGTTGTTTTAAATGGTTTTTAATCTTTTAATTTGTTTTTTAGAGTTTTTAATTGTATATTGTATGTTAGTTGTGATCCGCCCTGAGTCTCCTGTGTGAGTAGGGCAGTATCTAAATGTAATTAAATAAATAAAATAATTAAAAAATAAAATAAATTAATACTGGCTTGGGGCTGACAAGGACTTTGTGTGCCAAAAGGACGAAGAAGAAGAAGAAGAAGAAGAAGAAGAAGAAGAAGAAGAAGAAGAAGAAGAAGAAGAAGAAGAAGAAGAAGAAGAAGACGGCGACGGCGGCGACGGCGACAACAGGAGGCTCCACACTGCAGAATAATTTGGAAGACAAGTCTGATACGCTCTTTCTTACTCTCTTTCTGGTAATGACAGTACAGGCACAATTCAGAAGACCCCAGTACAGGTGCATAGTTTATCATCTACTTAAATGCATAGCACCATAAGTTCACTACTCCATTATCAAACTCTGATTCTATAGAATGATAAAGAAGAGTTAGCTTAACTAATCTATAGAATTGTGAGTTCAACAGTAGTAAGGAAAAATGTCACCTGTCAACACTTGTTTGAGATTGTTGATGAGTTTCTGAACAATGAAGGCTTTTATCTTTTATCATGAACATCCATTATTGATGTGTTCCAGAACAACAAAGGCCTTTAGGCATACCAGGAGCATCTCCTACTACTAGAACATGAAAGAAAATTAATGTTTTTATTCTTTGTTCACAGAGGAAACCTATGGCTGGTGCTTATCTAAGTGCCTCCCAGCAGATAAAGCACATTCCCTCTCAGCATGTGATGAAAGCATGTGGCTTAGGCAACTATTGAGAGTGAATGTTCATGGTGGATCTATCTGTTTGGGGTACAAGGATCAAACAATGAAAGGTTATATGCTGGGAAACAACAAGAATTGATAGAGTTACGGGGAAGAGTCTAAACATTCTCCTCCTCCTCCTCCTTTCTTTCGGATAGAATATATAATTTCCACCCAATCACTTTTGATATCCATTTCTTCTGAAATAAATTTCTCATTTTAATAATGTGCCATCTATTTTGTCCATAACCACTGTTTGTATAGTGTGGTGTCTTCATTATGAGCATTCACACGAGAGAAAAACACCATAGATTCCTTTGAATTTTGTCTGAGCACAACTTGCATGTATATTGTGCCCACATTGAATAGAAAATGCATTCCACCCTAATGCAAAAGGGGGGGGGGAATGCTTCTGTACAATGTAGAATAAATTTAGTTACTCCAGAATAAATTCTTCCTTTATGAAATGCTTAAGACTGAAACAATTTTTTTATGAATGAGGATCAAATAAAATACAGTAAAACACTGATTAACAATTGGATTGGATAACGCTAAAATCGCATAACGTTGGGGAATTTGAGGCAAACATTTGGATCAGATAACATTATGTTAACCATTATGTTAACCATTATGTTAACGTTATCCGATCCATCAGATAACCTAAGTATTTCTGAGGCTAATGTTTGCCTCAATTTCCCTAAGGTGTGGCTGTGACTCACCAGTTTCTCTTGGGAGAAAGGGAGGGGCTGCCTGCTCTCAAGCTTGCCACATTTGAATAACAAAAGCTTGAAAAACCAGTCTGACTAGTTTAGCAAAGCAAAGCAAAAGCAGATTGTAGCTCTGCAAGCCTCATGTATTGTCAATGGAAAACAAGTAGACACTGAAACCTTTCACCTACAAAGCAATTAAGCTTTTCACACCCTGCAAAGCCCTGAGGGAACTTCCTTTATTACAGCAATGGTAGGGGGGCTGATTCTAAAGGAAAACATTTTCCTAGCTTCTGTTCAGATCTTTTAAAACAGCACTTTATAAAATTTTCAAAAATTTAAAAATGCTGTATGGCTTTGCCCCCCTAAAGTCAGGGCGGTCTGGCATGTTTTTGTAATGTATTTACCCTTTAGACAAATATTTCTTAAAGTTCTTTAAGTTTCCAGCATGTTTCCTTGACTTTCCCTTGAAGCCTCTGTTGTTTATCTCTATGGAGTTAATGTTATCTCATCCACCTGAATAGGATTTTAATGTTATCTGGTGCATGCATCGGATAAGGCTAAAAATCGGATAACGTTAAGACTTGTGGAACCAAGTCTTAACGTTATCCAAGGTATTACTGTATCTAAGAGAGCATTTTTTTTCACAGATAACAATACCATGTACCCTCGCTTAACAAAGTCAATGTGTTCTCCAGGACCTTTTATACTATGAAAAATTAGTAAAGCAAAGTTCCCATTGGATTGCCATGAATGCAGTTTTCTATAGGAACATATTGAATACCAAAATTTGTTTACTGAAACACAGTTTCCCATAGGAATGCACTGAAAACCAATTAATCCATTCCGGAAATTTTTTTTCCCTTTTGTTACGTATATATTGTGTTGAGCGAGTTGCTTGTTAACTGAGGGTCCACTGTATGTTGTTTTAGTAGCTATTCTCTAGAATTCAAACCCAAACAAAGCACTGCTATGGCCAATGAAGATACAAAGGTTTGTTCCGTTCCAGGGCTATCCTGATATCAGATATGATGACTGCTATAAACAAGATGGATAATGTAGGAAAACACAGATAAACAGCCCCAAGAACAACATAAGCAGTGGTGTCAGTTGTTGTCAGGGTTTTGTAAGCTGCAATTCAACACTCAGGAGAGTAGGAGGAAGTAAAAAAGGAAACTGTTCTCCTTAACAACAAAACCCTGAGCTCATAAATATATGTTCCTCTTTGGTTCCTGCTAGCCAATGGCTTTCAAGCTCTTTTGGGGAAGTAATGACACCTTAAGGTGCCCTATTTGAAAAGAATGCATTCCCTCAGACTTCTATTAAAGTGATGAAATGACAAACTTATCAACCAGTTGTTTGCATACACTGGAAACAAGACTTTAACTTAAGCGGTCTCAACAAATAGCTGACCAAAGTCTTTTTGACAATTCACAATGTAAAGCAAATTGATCTTCCAACTATAGTTAAGTTTTGATTGAAAATGGAGGAGCAAAGCGTGGCAGTAAAAAGCATGGAAAGCTAATTGCAACCAGCAGATACTCATTCCTTGATGATCGGAAAAACATTCCCTATTTTTCGGACCATAAGACACACCCAGGTTTTTGAGCAGGAAAAAGAGGGGAAAATTCTGATCCAAATCTTACCAGTATACCAAAATATTTATGTTATTAAAGCAAAATTTGGTAATATTTAATCACAACACAAGAAAACATAGACCCAGCACCCATCATCCAACACACACACACATGCACACACACACACACACACACAATCACTCCCACTCTCTATTCCTTTCTAAATCACTTAGGAGCACGCAGCAGGGCTCTTTGGCAGCACTGCGATGGGGGGGGGGAGTCCTCTGTCCTAACCTTGGGGGGATGGACACCATTGGGCCTGGAGGCACTTGGCCTGGCGCTACACCCAGTACCTGCCATTGCCTCCACTCACCATGTTACCTGGTGTGGAGCACACGGTGCAGAGGCACTAGGCCCAACACAAGGCCAGGCGCCCTCCATGACTTCTGCTCACCACACTACCTGGTGAAGGGGACGGAGGCATGAGGAAAGGAAGTACCAGGCCTGCTGCAAGGCATACTGCTTGCCATGGCATCCACTTACTATGCTGCATGGTGCAAAGAGCTCGGTGCAGAGGCACTCGGCCTGGCGTTAGGCCAGGTGCATGCTACAGCCTCTGCTAGCCACGTCACCCGGTGCTAGGCATATGGGCACTTGGTGTGGAGGCTCTCTATCCGGCGCTCAGCGAGACACCCATTGCGGCCTCGGCTCACCATGACGCCTGGTGAGGGTTACATGGGCATTCAGCGCTGGGGGAGGCCGGCCAGACACATGCAAGCTCCGTATCCAAGCACAAAAGTGCTCCTTTGCCCAGTGCTTCCATTTAACTATTATCAGTTGGTTCATGCATGCTGAGCTCTGCAGGTCCGCATTCATTAATGGATATCTTAATATGCATGCACGCCAAGCCAAGCAGCCATTTTGTACTTGCGGCACGCACACTTTAGACCATAAGTTTCACCTTCATTCCATCCTTCTTTTCGGGGGGAGGGCATTTTATAGTCCAGAAAATACTGAAGTTTAAGGACATCTGCAATAACTAAAAAGGAAATTTATTCTTGTTTAGCTGTGAAATGAGTATGATTTGCCAGTGACCGCTGAAAGCTGCTTTATTCATTCATTCATTAATTCATTCATTTATTTCTACTACCAAGAATAACAAGTGTCAGTAATAACCTTTAAAGCCCAACATGGTAGTGGGCCAGGATATATAAGAGATGGCTTCACTCCAAGAGCATATGTTCATCCAACCAGAGCAGACCGGATGGGATCTCTATTGTTTCCATCTTCTTGCGGGGCTTGTCTCTGTAGCACAAGAAGGACAGCCTTTTCTTGTCCACACCTGCGCTCGGAAACCTCTTGCCAACAGAGTTACAGCTGCAGATGGAATTGTTGCCCTTTAGAAAAGAACTGAATACCTGGCTGGCAGGGCAGGTGTGGGGAACCACCTGATGGCTTATAAAATTAACATTTCTCTCTCTCTTTTAATGGACGGGGTGAGTGGATAAATTATTTAGAATTTTCAATGGTGTTTTTAGGGGCTTTTAGTTAATTTTTGATGTTACTTTTGATTGCTCTTAGCTGCCCAGAGTCTTTGCAGAGTTGGGTGGTAATAGAAAATTAAAGAATAAATAAATAAATAAATAAAGTTGTGTAAACTGTTCCAACCCCATAGCCAAGGAAGCAGGACTTATAGTTGTGTTTGGTCTCTTGGATCTTCCCTTGTGCACAAAGCAAACAGTTCAATGTGTCTCAAAGGTACCATGTGTTTTGCATTAAAAGAACAGTCTTTTGAAAAAAAATTCAGAAAAAAATTATTCGGAGAAATAATCGTTCATTAATGGGTGTTTCCAAGGGGAGAGACAAAATATTTCTGAACATGGCCTCCCTTCAATACCTTATTGGAATTCACAGAGCAATACACAAAGAGGAATTATTACATGCGAACATTCCAATGAGATCTCAGAGAGCATTCTGAATACTTTAGATTTAGCCTTGAGCAACGTATCTGAAAGTCCCCAAATTTGTAACTTCTCTGGCAGCTACAGCATTATGGAACGAATATCTAGACTTAAATGGTTTCTATCTTTTCCTCTTTACACTTTTTTTTCAGTTAAAAGTCAATTTTGTGTTCTTAATGACATGGCAGAAGCTTTCCTATAATGTCCAGGAAACTCATTATGACTTCACAAAAGCTTCCTTCAGCCAATGACCTCGTTATGTTGCCGCAACATCTCTTTACCATTCAAGCTGAGAGCTTGGGACAAGGTGGAAAGACTTTGCTGGTTACCATTTTGAGAATGGTTTCTCAAGGTCTTTATCACCTTCTTTTGCTCCTGGCTGTTTTCTTTTTCCAAGATATTCTTGGTCAGCGACCAGCCTGGGCAACGGTCAGCCCAGATATTTCTCCAGAGGAACTGGAGGAATTCCTTAACAAACAGGCAACTAATGACTATTTTACAGTCTGGGAACTGTGGGAAGCGTCCCTGGCCATTATCTATTTCAGTTCAATGGTTGTCGTTATCATCGGCGTGTGTTTAACCATGGGATACTTCATATCCAAACAGAAAGGGGAAAAAACCATAAAAGTAAGTTTTAACTATCAATTGTATTACAAGGACAATGGTCAAAATGTTAGACCATAGATTGGCTGCTGTCATTTTCTACTCCTAATCAGATTAATATTAACCAGGGGAAGGTAAAAAGCCACTATACCATGTGATTGTTTTGTTTGATTAGAAGTACAATACTGTACATTTTAAGTCGTATAGAATAGAATTTACACTAAACATGTATTTCTTCTATTATCTTGATTATTCTCACAGAATCATGGCAATTATAGTTAGTTGGGGTTAATGGCTCATTTACAGATATTTAGTCAACATTGTTGATCACCATTCAGAGTCAACACGGGAGTATGACTTGAAGAAGAAGATAGCAATCCTGTTTAATGCCTACTTAAATTTTTGGCATTCTTGATGCAAAATATTAACTTCTGTTCCCATGTTTCTCAATCCTATCAGGCAACAAGGATGCAGACATCCATCGCGTCTCATTCATCAGCAGATGCTGAATACATACAAAACATCTTCATCAAGTTAGAAAGTGACATCTCAAAGATAAAGAAGTACATGAAAAAAGTTGCTCGTAATGACAAAGCGAAACATCAAAAATTAGCAAAAAAAAGAAGCAAGAGCATTGAAGAAATCTATAAGTCACGAGGATGACTCCTATGACAATGTCAGAGAACTATTATACATTTTTAAACATTCTATTGAAAATTATTTGTATTTAGAATATATATAATTAAAAGTTTTCTCTGGTAGACAGTGTTGTGATGTTTTTTCCTTATGGTTCTGCTGTTACATACTTGGCATTAAAATAAACATATACAGTAAAACACCGGATAACGATTGGATCGGATAACGCTAAAATCGTATAACGTTGGGGAATTTGAGGCAAACATTTGGAACAGATAACATTATGTTAACCATTATGTTAACGTTATCTGATCCATCAGATAACCTAAGTATTTCTGAGGCTAATGTTTGCCTCAAAAACCCTGAGGTGTGGCTATGACTCACCAGTTTCTCTTGGGAGAAAGGGAGGGGCTGCCTGCTCTCAAGCTTGCCACATTTGAATAACAAAAGCTTGAAAAACCATTCTGTCTAGTTTAGCAAAGCAAAGTAAAAGCAGATTGTAGCTCCGCAAGCCTCATCCATTGTCAATGGAAGACAAGCAGACACTGAAACCTTTCACCTACAAAGCAATTAAGCTTTCCACACCCTGCAAAGCCCTGAGGGAACTTCCTTTATTACAGCAATGGTAGGGGGGCTGATTCTAAAGGAAAACATTTTCCTAGCTTCTGTTCAGAAAGACTCCGTCTGGCTTGCTAAGGGACATAGTGATGGGGGCTGGGGTTCCTTAAGAGACGCTTAGGACCCTTTCCCCAGTGTAACCCAGAACACTTTGCAGAAAAATAATTGCAAAGCAGACAATTTGACCTAATTACTTTTATGAAGTTTCCCCTTTAAATTCTAAACAGCCTGAAACCAAGATTGTAGCTCTGAAAGCCTCATGCATCATCAATGGAAAGCAAGCAGACACTGAAACCATTCACCTATAAAACAATTAAGCTTTTCACTCCCTGCAAAGCCTTGAGGGAACTTCCTTTTATTACAGCAATGGTAGGGGGGTTGATTCTAAAGGAAAACATTTTCCTAGCTTCTATTCAGATCTTTTAAACAGCACTTTATAAAATTTTCAAAAAATTAAAAATGCTGTATAGTTTTGTCCCCCTAAAGTCGGGGTGGTCTAGTATGTTTTTGTAATGTATTTACCCTTTAGACAATTATTTCTTAAAGTTCTTTAAGTTTCCAGCATGTTTCCTTGACTTTCCCTTGAAGCCTCTGTTGTTTATCTCTATGGAGTTAACATTATCTGATCCACCTGAATAGGATTTTAACGTTATCTGGTGCATGCATCGGATAAAGCTAAAAATCGGATAACGTTAAGACTTGTGGAATCAAGTCTTAACCTTATCTGAGGTATTACTGTATTTAAGAGAACATTTTTTCACAGATAACAATACCGTGTACCCTCGCTTAACAAAGTCAATGTGTTCTCCAGTACCTTTTATACTATGAAAAATTAATAAAGCGAAGTTCCCATAGGATTATCGTGAATGCAATTTTCTATAGGAATGCATTGAAAACCAAAATTTGTTTACTGAAACACAGTTTCCCATAGGAATGCATTGAAAACCAATTAATCCATTCTGGGAAAAGAAATTTCCTTTTGTTACGTGAATATTGTGTTGAGCGAGTCGCTTGTTAAGTGAGGGTCCACTGTATGTTGTTTTAGTAGTTATTCTCTAGAATTAAACAACAACAACAATGCACTGCTATGGCCGATGAAGATACAAAGGTTTGTTCCGTGCCAGGGCTATCCTGATATCAGATATGATGACTGCTATAAACAAGAAGGATAATGTAGGAAAACACAGATAAACAGTCCCAAGAACAACGTAAGCCAAGATGTCAGTGTTTGTCAGGGTTTTGTAAGCTGCAATTCAACACTCAGGAGAGTAGGAGGAAATAAAAAAGAAAACTGTTCTGCTTATCAACAAAACCCTGAGCTCATATAAATATATGTTCCTCTTTGGTTCCTGCTAGTCAATGGCTTTCAAGCTCTTTCGGGGAAATAATGACACCTTAAGGTCCCCTATATGAAAAGAATGCAGTCCCCCAGACATCTATTAAAGTGATGAAATGACAAACCTATCAACCAGTTGTTTACATACATTGGAAACAAGAGTTTAACTTAAGCCGTCTCAACAAATAGCTGACGAAAGTCTTTTTGACAATTCACAATGTAAAGCAAATTGATTTTCCAACTATAGTTTAAGTTTTGATTGAAAATGGAGGAGCAAAGTGTGGCAGTAAAAAGCATGGAAAGCTAATTGCAACCAGCAGATACTCATCCCTTGATTATCGGAAAAACATTCCCTATTTTTTGGACCATAAGACGCACCCAGGTTTTTGAGCAGGAAAAAGAGGGGGAAAAAAATTCTGATCCAAATCTTACCAGTATACTAAAATATTTATGGTATTAAAGCAAAATATGGTAATATTTAAACACGACACAACAAAACATAGACCCGGCACCCATCATCCAACACACACACACACACATGCTCACACACACACACAATCCCTCCCATCCTCTATTCCTTTCAAAATCAATCAGGAACACACAGCATGGCTCTTTGGCAGCACTGCGATGGGGGTGGGTCCTCTGTCCTAACCTCGGGGGGAAGGACACCATTGGGCTTGGAGGCGCTTGGCCTGGAGCTACGCCCGGTGCCGGCCATGGCCTCCCCTCACCATGTTACCTGGTGTGGAGCACACGGTGCAGAGGCACTAGGCCCAACACAAGGTCACGCGTCCTCCACGACTTCTGCTCACCACACTACCTGGTGAAGGGAACGGAGGCATGAGGAGTGGAAGCACCAGGCCTGCTGCAAGGCATACTGCTTCCTGTGGCATCCGTTTACTATGCTGCATGGTGCAAAGAGCTTGGCGCAGAAGCACTCGGCCCGGCGCTATGCCAGGTGCCTGCTACAGCCTCTGCTCGCAACGCCACCCGGTGCTGGACATGTGGACACTTGGTGTGGAGGCTCTCTATCTGGCGCTCGGCAAGACACCCATTGCGGCCTTGGCTCACCATGACGCCTGGTGAGGGTTACATGGGCATTCGGCGCTGGGGGAGGCCAGTCAGACACATGCAAGCTCCGTCTCCAAGCACAAAAGTGCTGCTTCGCTCAGTGCTTCCGTTTAACTATTATGAATTGGTTCTTGCATGCTGAGCACTGAAGGTCCGCATTCATTAATGGATATCTTAACATGCATGCATGCACGCCAAGCCAAGCAGCCATTTTGTGCTTGCAGCACACACACTTTAGACCATAAGTTTCACCTTCATTCCCTCCTTCTTTTGGGGGGAGGGCATCTTATAGTCCAGAAAACACTGAAGTTTAAGGACATCTGCAATAACTAAAAAGGAAATTTTTCTTGTTTAGCTGTGAAAGGAGTATGGTTTGCCAGTGACCGCTGAAAGCTACCTTATTCATTCATTCATTCATTCATTCATTCATTTCTACTACCAAGAATAACAAGTGTCGGTAATAACCTTTAAAGCCCAACATGGTAGTGGGCCAGGATATATAAGAGATGGCTTCACTCCAAGAGCACATGTTCATCCAAACAGAGCAGAGCGGATGGGCTCTCTAATGTTGCCATCTTCTTGCAGGGCTTGTCTCTCTAGCACAAGAAGGACGGCCTTTTCTTGTCCACACCAGCATTCGGAAACCTCTTGCCAACAGAGTTACAGCTGCAGATGGAATTGTTGCCCTTTAGAAAAGAACTGAAAAACTGGCTTGCAGGGCAGGTGTGGGAACCACCTGTTGGCTTATAAAATTAACATTTCTCTCTCTCTTTTATAGATGGGGTGAGTGGGTAAATTATTTAGAATATTTATTGGTGTTTTTAAGGGCTTTTAGTTAATTTTCCATGTTACTTTTGATTGCTCTTAGCTGCCCAGAGTCATTGCAGAGTTGGGCGGCAATAGAAAATTGAAGAATAAATAAATAAAGTTGTGTAAACTGTTCCAACACCATAGCCGAAGAAACAGGACTTATAGTTGTGTCTGGTCTCTAGGATCTTCCCTTGTGCACAAAGCAAACAGTTCAATGTGTCTTAAAGGTACCATGTGTTTTGCATTAAAAGAACAGTCTTTCGAAAGAAATTTCAGATGGCTTTTTAGATGTGAAAAAAAAAGAAACAAATTTATTTGGAGAAATAATCGTTCATTAATGGGTGTTTCCAAGGGGAGAGACAAAATATTTCTGAACATGGCCTCCCTTCAATACCTTATTGGAATTCACAGAGCAATACACAAAGAGGAATTGTTATATGCAAACATTCCAATGTGATCTCAGAGAGCATTCTGAATACTTTAGATTTAGCCTTGAGCAACGTATCTGAAAGTCCCCAAATTTGTAACTTCTCTGGCAGCTACAGCATTATGGAACGAATATCTAGACTTAAATGGTCTCTATCTTTTCCTCTTTACACTTTTTTTCAGTTAAAAGTCAATTTTGTGTTCTTAATGACATGACAGAAGCTTTCTTATAATGTCCAGGAAACTCATTATGACTTCACAAAAGCTTCCTACAGCCAATGACCTCATGATGTTGCCGCAACATCTCTTTACCATTCAAGCTGAGAGCTTGGGACAAGGTGGAAAGATTTTGCTGGTTACCATTTTGAGAATGGTTTCTCAAGGTCTTTATCGCCTTCTTTTGCTCCTGGCTGTTTTCTTCTTCCACGATATTCTTGGTCAGCGACCAGCCTGGGCAACGGTCGGCCCAGATATTTCTCCAGAGGAACTGGAGGAATTCCTTAACAAACAGGCATCTAATGACTATTTTACCATCTGGGGACTGTGGGAAGTGTCCCTGGACGTTATCTATGTCAGTTCAATGGTTGTCGCTATCATCGGCATGTGTTTAACCATGGGATACTTCATATCCAAACAGAAAGGGGGAAAAACCATAAAAGTAAGTTTTAACTATCAATTGTATTACAAGGACAATGGTCAAAATGTTAGACCATAGATTGGCTGCTGTCATTTTCTACTCCTAATCAGATTAATATTAACCAGGGGAAGGTAAAAAGCCACTATACCATGTGATTGTTTTGTTTGATTAGAAGTACAATACTGTACATTTTAAGTCGCATAGAATAGAATTTACACTAAACATGTATTTCTTCTATTATCTTGATTATTCTCACAGAATCGTGGCAATTATAGTTAGTTGGGGTTAATGGCTCATTTAGAGATATTTAGTCAACATTGTTGATCACCATTCAGAGACAACACGGGAGTATGAGTTAAAAAAGAAGATAGCAATCCTGTTTAATACCTACTTAAATTTTTGGCATTCTTGATGCAAAATATTAACTTCTGTTCCCATGTTTCTCAACCCTATCAGGCAACAAGGATGCAGACATCCATCGCGTCTCATTCACCAGCGGATGCTGAATACATACAAAACATCTTCATCAAGTTAGAAAGTGACATCTCAAAGATAAAGAAATACATTAAAAAAGTTGCTCGTAATGACAAAGCGAAACATCAAAAATTTATCAAAAAAAGAAGCAAGAGCATCGAAGAAATGTATAAGTCACGAGGATGACTCCTATGACAATGTTAGAGAACTATTATACACTTTTAAACATTCTATTGAAAATTATTTGTATTTAGAATATATATAATTAAAAGTTTTCTTTGGTAGACAGTGTTGTGATGTTTTTTCCTTATGGTTCTGCTGTTACATATTTGGCATTAAAATAATCATATACAGTAAAACACCGGATAACGATTGGATCGGATAACGCTAAAATCACATAACGTTGGGGAATTTGAGGCAAACATTTGGATCAGATAACATTATGTTAACCATTATGTTGACCATTATGTTAACGTTATCCGATCCATCAGATAACCTAAGTATTTCTGAGGCTAATGTTTGCCTCAATTTCCCTAAGGTGTGGCTGTGACTCACCAGTTTCTCTTGGGAGAAAGGGAGGGGCTGCCTGCTCTCAAGCTTGCCACATTTGAATAACAAAAGCTTGAAAAACTAGTCTGACTAGTTTAGCATAGCAAAGCAAAAGCAGATTGCTTGCTCCACAAGCCTCATGCATTGTCAATGGAAAACAAGCAGACACTGAAACCTTTCACCTACAAAGCAATTAAGCTTTTCACACCCTGCAAAACCCTGAGGGAACTTCCTTTATTATAGCAATGGTAGGGGGGCTGATTCTAAACAAAAACATTTTCCTAGCTTCTGTTCAGATCTTTTAAAACAGCACTTTATAAAATTTTCAGAAATTTAAAAATGCTGTATGGCTTTGCCCCCCTAAAGTCATGGTGTTCTGGCATGTTTTTGTAATGTATTTACCCTTTAGACAATTATTTCTTAAAATTTTAAGTTTCCAGCATGCTTTCTTGACCTTCCCTTGAAGCCTCTGTTGTTTATCTCTATGGAGTTAACGTTATCTGATCCACCTGAATAGGATTTTAATGTTATCTGGTGCATGCATTGGATAAGGCTAAAAATCGGATAACGTTAAGACTTGTGGAACCAATTCTTAACGTTATCCGAGGTATTACTATATTAAGCCGCCCAGAGTTGGGTCTTCCCGAGTGGGGCGGGGTATCAAATTCGAACAAATATATAAATAAATAATAAATAAATAAAAACCATATTTAATGGCTTGTTTGACCTCCATTGATAAACCAGTCAGCCTTCCACTGTCAAATTCTCTCAATGACACATTTCCCTCAATACAGTCAAACTTCGCTTAATGAGCATTTCGCTTAGTGAAAAACTCGCATAACGAGCAGGTTTTTCAAAAAGCAATTAGACTTGGACTTTCCCTATGGAAAACTCGCATAACGAGCATTTGTATGGGGAAAACTCACATAACAAAAAATTTCCGCTATGCGAGTTTTTCCATAGAAATGCTCGTTATGTGAGTTTTTCCATAGGAATTTTTGCTATGCGAAAAAAACTTGCATATTAAAAAAAACTCGCTTAACGAGCAGCCTCGCAGAACGAATCATTTTTGTTATGCGAGGTATGACTGTACTCAGTAAAAATACAAAAAAAAGCATGCTAAATGCAAGATATATAGTTCAAGAAAATGATGTGCTTTTTAGAATCAACGTTTTTTTTTAATGATTGTAAGGGGCACTTCTAAAAAATATGCTTAGTAAATTATTTAATGTACCTTTACACCTTTCATCTTTTTTTAAAAAAAAAACTTAACTGTTTTGATTAATCATGAGATTACCGTAACACAGAAATCCACCTTTCACATAATTTGCAACAATGATTCAATAATTCTAATACAATAGTACCCCGAATAATGTTATGACTTGGTTCCACAAGTCCCGTCGTTATCCGGTTTTTAACGTTGTGCGATACATTTATCACACAATGTTAAAAAAAGCCCTGTTTCCCTGGAGGCTGCAGCAAGCCAGAATGTCGGGATTTGAAGCCTCCAGGGAGGTGGGGGAAATTTGGAAACAGCTTGGATCAGGTCTCCCCACCTCCCTGGACCCGGCGGGGGGGGTCAGAGACCCCAAAATTGGTTTTAAAAAGTCCGGGTTTTTTTACCAATTTTGAGGTCTCTGACACACACATCCCCCGCCGGGTCCAGGGAGGTGGGGAGACCTGATCCAAGCTGTTTCTGGGCTTCCCTGACGTCCTCAGCCAGTGCAGCAAGCCAGAATGTCAGGGTTCGAATCCCGACATTCTGGCTTGCTGCAGCCTCAAAGAACTTCTGGATTTTCTTCCTTTTAATGCTAGCGTGGGGGTGAGGGGTGGGGTGGGGTGGGGAAATACCCACCCACCCCCACGCTAGTATTAAAAGACTTATCTCCCTGGAGCAGGCAGGGGAGTTAGAGATCCCGAAATGGGTAAAAAAACGGACTTTTTTTTAACCCATTTCGGGATCTCTGATTCCCCCTGCCTACTCCAGCAAGATCAGAGGAGCTGATCTAAGCTGTTTCCAAAGGTTTCCTGTTTCCACTTCAAAAATAGCGCACATCAGCTCTAGGGAGGTCGGGAGACACCGATGCGCGCTATTTTTGAAGTTCCCACACACTGCTGCAAGCTACAATGAGTCAAACGTCAGCTACAATGCAAGCTACAATGAGACAATGCAAGCTACAATGAGTCAAACATCAGGCTTATCTTATCTGCAGCGTATCTTATCTCCCTAGAGCAGGCAGGGGAGCCCGAAATGAGTAAAAAAAAAAGTCCATTTTTTTACCCATTTCGGGATCTCTTACCTCCCTGCCTGTTCCAGGGAGATAAGCTGCAGATAAGATAAGCCACCCTTCTGCTACAAAACCACACCCTGCTAGAAACTGTAACAAGCCAAAAACGTCAGGATTTGAATCCTGACGTTTGACTCATTGTAGCTTGCAGCAGTGTGTGGGAACTTCAAAAATAGCGCGCATCGGGTCTCCTGACCTCCCTAGAGCCAATGTGAGCTATTTTTGAAGTGGAAACAGCTTATTTTTGAAGTGGAAACAGGAAACCTTTGGAAACAGCTTAGATCAGCTCCTCTGATATCGCTGGAGTAGGCAGGGGGAATCAGAGATCCCGAAATGGGTTAAAAAAAAAAGTTCGGTTTTTTACCCATTTCCGGATCTCTAACTCCCCTGCCTGCTCCAGAGAGATAAGTCTTTTAATACTAGCGTGGGGGTGGATGGGTATTCCCCCCCCCAACCACCCCTCACCCCCACGCTAGCATTAAAAGGAAGAAAATGCAGAAGTTCTTTGAGGCTGCAGCAAGCCAGAATGTCGGGATTCGAACCCTGACATTCTGGCTTGCTGCACTGGCTGAGGATGTCGGGGAAGCCCAGAAACAGCTTGGATCGGGTCTCCCCACCTCCCTGGACCCGGCAGGGGGGGGCAGAGACCCCAAAACTGGTTTAAAAACCAGACTTTTTTTTTTACCAATTTTGAGGTCTCTGACCCCCCCCCCCCCCGCTGGGTCCAGGGAGGTGTGGAGACCCGATCCAAGCTGTTTCTGGGCGTCCCCGACGTCCTCAGCCAGTGCAGCAAGCCAGAATGTCAGGGTTCAAATCCCGACATTCTGGCTTGATGCACTGGCTGAAGACATCGGGGAAGCCCAGAAACAGCTTGGATCGTGTCCCCTGCCTGCTCCAGAGAGCTCAGGGGACCCGATCTACAGCTGCAGGGTGGCTGGGGAAGCTGACAGGGACTCCCTGTCGGCTTCCCTAGCCACCCGCCCTTGCCTCCATAGCTGTGGGGTGGCTGGGGAAGCCGACGTGGGAGCCCCCCGTCAGCTTTCCAGCCTCCCCATCCCTACCTCCGTAGCTGCAGGGTGGCTGAGAAGCTGAACGGAGAACCCCATTCAGCTTTCCAGCCGCCCTGCTGCTAAGAACGACTGTACCGTATAACGTTAAAATCATGTTATTTGAAACAAGATTTTTCCGAAAATCTTGTCACGTTATACGGTTTTAGCGCTATATGATACTCACGTTATACGGGGTATTACTGTACTTAAAAACCTTTTTAGTACCAGAGGTATACTTGGCATAAGAATAGTGCAATATCTATGTGATTCAAGAATTATATCTCAGTGGTCAGAATCCTTATAATATATCATGATCTACAACTAATTAGAGAGGTACTAATGCACATCTTGGTTGTGTGACCAGACACTTGCCTGATTGTACATTTGGAATATGCCATAGCACCTCATCAATTAGCTACAAGTAACTGTGTCAATAAAAAAACTTATATTATTCCAGTCAATATATCTTGCTGTCATTGTATTCACAGCAACTATTTCTAAACAAAGTAATTCTATTCAACAACTTCCTATATACTGTTTTAAAAAAGAAAAGTTCAGTTGAGTATGGCTGGAAATAACTACTAATAAGATTTGGTTTGAAAGCTGTTTCCTGACCCAGTTCTTTCTCATTAATTTACTTTTTACACAATCTAGTGTTGTGTTACTGCTGTTGTAGTTTTTCTCCCCAAGTGTTTATCACCTCAGTGACATAGTCTGCTTCATGACAACAGTTATTATCTTCTCCTATTTCTAGATTTTTTTTTGTTTTCTTTCCCTTGGTTACATCAAACTCATATATGCACTATTTCTTATAAAATTCTGGTTAAAAGTCATGCGGTGGTGAAAATTTCTTCTGCATATTCTTCTTCAGTCTGATCAAAAGTAAATGGATTTTGAAAAGGTTTCAAACAGATGAGCATTGTGGTGAAATTTGTGTGAGTGGGATGCCGGATTCTTGCTTTACAGAGGTGATTGTAGACTCTGTGTGACTGCCCTAGGTTTTTTTTGTACTGAATCTCCCCAGTGAACTGTAGTCTCCCAGCTTCTCGCACACCAGTCAAAGCTCTTGGCCAAAATGAGATGAGTTTAACATTCAGGAAGCACAGAACCAAAGAAACATTTGCAGCTAGGGAGGTTACAGAGCAATGGAAGAATGTCTCATCTATTGAAGATAACAGCAACAGTAGCAACCACACAAAATCCTTTATGTAACAGTCAGGCAAACTAAAAAACAATAGTGAAAAAACCCTTAAAAATAAATTCTACACATGCTTAAGCACCAGACAGGAAATCAGAAACCTTATTGGGGCAGAAACATTTAGAAAAGTTGTCAGTTCTTTGACAGAATATTAAAAACTTCATGAGCAGTCATAAATTTAGATAGAATGTTGATAGGTTCCTAATACCATTGTAATATAAACAGCTACTCCTACTCCTACTCCTACTCCTACTCCTACTCCTACTCCTACTCCTACTCCTACTCCTACTCCTACTCCTACTCCTACTCCTACTCCTACTCCTACTCCAGGTTGGTCCCTATCCACGGGTTCAGTACTCACAATTTCAGTTATCCTTAGGTCTAAAAATATTTCATTAAAAATCCTGAAATGCATATGCATTTTTACGGTGCATTAGCAGAGCATGCCACTACAGGGCATTGTCTATTATGTAAAATACAGAGTTCACTAGGTAGCTATGGTAGGTCTTGGAATGTATCCCCCAGGGACATGGGGACCAACCCATACTACTTCTACAAGAAGGGTCCATTGTTCCTGCCTTCTATTGTTTGTTGTTCCCAGGAGCTTTCACAGAGAAATACTGAAAACTAGTAATATTGATAAACAATGTAATAATCATCCCAAACAATAATTCTTCTTTTATAAAACCTCTCCCACCCTTCTTGAATTTCACTTAACAAGTTAAGCTTTTGCCATCTCATCTTGTGGTGTAGAATTTCATAAGAAAAAAAATTATGATCTGTGAAGAGTTATTTCCATTAACTGTCCATCAGCTTCACTGGGCAAACTATCACTAGAAGACTGATATTATGATTGAAGGTTAGATGTTCCTCCACACCATTCATAATTTAGTTTTCTCATAATAGAAATGGACATACCAGTCCACTTCTGAACCATGACACGTTTGCATATTTTGCATCAATGATCATTCTTTTTTCAAATCAATTTGCCATTAAAAAAAACATTCTATATTTAAATCAATTTTTAAACAATATATTTTCTCAACCTACACATGCCTTAACAGCTTGTGATATAAATATTAAACCCCAAACTGCAGTGCAGACTTTAGGGAACTATGAAACTTTAAATGCCAGTGTAATCTCTGTGTTAGTCTGGATGCTGTGAATTCCCTCTCCACCAGTGAAATAAAGAGGCAGTAACACTTAACGTGAGGAGGGGTCTAGTAGTAGTGCTATAGCTTCCCATAGGGGATGGGCAAATCTTTGCCCCTGTTCAATGCTGATTCTTATCAACTACTGTCCAGGTTGGCTTTTATCCAGGGAAACAACTCTGAGTCCGTTCCCAACAGTTTGTGTGAGCAAATGTTTAATGTACCCCTAAAGGTGTTTCATGGTGTGGCCTGTATGCCCAAATGATTTGCATTAATTGCAACAGCCAAACAATGCCACATTGTCAAAGGACACCCTGAAAGGATTCACCACAAACCCCCATACACCCAACACGACTCACCAGAACAATTGTGACCTAGCTATGAGACCATACCCTTCTTAATATGTTCTCATAAAACCCAGAATATATTTAACTAGCCCAATTCTTTTAGCTAATCCAGAAGTGAAGCTAAATAATTCCTATCTCATCCAGAAACCAGTGATACAGCTAGTCTATGGGGTGCACATTCTACCAGTCCATATCAAACTTTAAAAAAAATCAATCACTTTTTGGCAACCCACCTGATCCCATAATTCAACTCCTCCTCTTTCAAAATTAAACTACTGAAAACTGTCCTTCTGGAAATTATGTTTCCCCAGTGACTTTTCAGCCTTTCCTGAAACCAAGTCAGTGTCTCACTTTTCAAACAGGTCTCTATCATTGTCTAGCAAAGATAAAAAAATGTGATGTGAGAGAGAAAAGTAACAGGCTTAGTACAGTGTGGTTTTTGTGAATTCTAATCTACTTCCTCAAGCACTCACATCTAAGTAAGTGAATGGTCATCCATGAAAACTTCCATTGATTATTAAAAAAGTCTTTCAGATCTCATCACTTATTTGCTTTCACTTCCAGACCAAAGAATGGGTGCCAGGTCTGCATCAGTTACAACAGTTGTGTGAAATCCATATATCAAGTTTAAATTTGGTCCATTGGCCTTTTCCTTCATGCACAATTGGAGCTCACAAACATCTAAGAAACTCAGTACTCAAATATATGACCCATCTGTAAAACCTTGAAAATTAAATGAAGAGTGATCTTTTGTATACCAGAAAGCATGGTGATGCTACTGGAAAAGGCATAATACCTTCTCCCACCCCTTCTGCAAAGTGTATGCACAAGGGGTGACAAAACTGATCCATATATGTATATGCCATCACATTTTTCACTTCTCCCTCATTTCTAATGACAATATGGAGTTGGGGGAGCAAGAACAATATACCGTATATGCTGGGGTATAAGACGACTTTTTACCCCTGGAAAACATGCCTCCAAGTGGGGGAGCGCGGCGGCGGCGGCATCTTGTACGCCGGGTGCACTTCAGTTGAATAAAATACAATAATTTCTCAGATAATGTTTACCTCGGATAATGTTTACCTCGGATAACGTTTACCTCGGATAACGTTAAGCAATCTGGGGAGGAGAATTGCATCGAATAACGTTAAGGTCCTATGGGATGGATCGGATAACAACTTTTAATATCAGATGATGAACAGGAGTTTGAAGGCTTTTAAAGGGAAACTGTCACGCCAGCAAACTTGCTAGGGACTTGCCTGGCACTTGCTCTCTCCCTCTATTTGTTATCTTCCTTCTATCATTGACAGTTCCAGTTTGGTTAACAGATTAGAAAACAAACAGCATGGCAGCTCCCATAGGTTTATTGTTCCATTCAGCTTTAGTGAATTGTCTTTGGTGAATTACGTTTAATAAACTTGCACTGTTTTATGTTTACTGTACATGTTTGATAACATACAGCCTTGTGACGGTTTTTCTGCATGTCATAAGCATTTGAATATAAATTAACATGTTGAAATCAAATCTGATGTTCTTTTACATTTTATTTGGTGTGTGGAAGGTGCGCGGAAGAGGGGGTAGTCTTATACAGCGAGTATATAACAAACTCTATATTTTGAGTGGAAATGTTGGGGGGTCGTCTTATATGCCCAGTCATCTTGTACCGTGGCATATACGGTAATGACCAAGCATTAAGACACGGCAACAAACAGTACTCTCCCCCCCACCTCCACATTAATTTTGTTGTTCTTCAGTCACATAGGTCATAAGGAAAAATAAAAAAGCATGAAAACCCTTTGGGGCTCACACCAGAAGAAAAATGGAAACATACAACCTTTTTAAAAATAAGAAATCATGCACTTATAAGCCAAGGGTTCCCAACCTTTTCAAGCCAGAGGCCTGGTCATACTCTCCCAGTCAACTTTGAGTGCTGGACAGCCATTTTGCCCTGCCTGCATGATGGGATGGGCATTCTGTCCCAATAGCTTCAAAGGGATGGCCATTTTGTTTCTCGAATGCCCTTGGAGGGGTGGGGGCCACATGAAATGGTGCTGAGGGCCAAATTCAGCCCACAGGCCTTAGGTTGGAAACTCCTGTTATAAGCACTGCATATTACTTTCAAGGTGTAGAAGTATAGTACAGTAAAACCTTGGCTAACGCTAAAACTTGGTTCCACAAGTCTTGATGTTATCCGATTTTTAGTGTTATCCGATTCATGTTAAAATCCTATGGGATGCATCGGATAACATTAAAGCTCCATAGAGATACATTGTAACCGCACAGGCTTTAGCGGTTGTTATCCAATACATCCCATAGGACCTTACCGTTATTTGATGCAATTCTTCTCCCCAGATTACTTAATGTTACGCGATTTTAGTGTTATCCAAGGTAAACGTTATCTGAGGTATTACTGTACTTCTAAATATCAAACTACAGTGGTACCTCGGTTAAAGAGCATAATGCATTCCACGGGATTGATCTTTAAGTGAATTGCTCTTTAAGTGAAAAACTAGGAAAAAGTGCTGTTGTTGCCATTGTAAGTGACCAATTGTGACTTATGGCGGGGGGGGGGGATTGCAAATCACAATTTAGTTGTTAAGCAAGTTTTTGGTTGTTTTTAGTTGTTGAGTGGGGGTGACCATTCAGAGAAATTTCTGCTCTTTAAGTGAGTTAGTCTCTAAGCAAGGAACTCATTATGTATGGCTTTACTATATTTAAATGAAAGTGAAATCTAGTGCCAATTTAAAGGTAACACCATGTTGTTAATCTTTGTTATTTCTTTATTAAACACAGGAATAATTTTTAATCACCTCCCCCATGGTCAAAATGTATGCAAAGAGCACCTGTGCTGAAATATTTGTTCATTGATTATCTTGGAAATTAAAGTATGACTCTTGCTGCAAATCACACTGAAAACCCTCTATATTTTTTAAAAGGAGCACAGTTTCTATCTGCAGCAATTTCTCTGAATGCAAACATAATTCAAAGACACTTTAGTGTGTATTGCATTATAATTAGCCTTTAGCTGAAGAAATAAGCATTAATGTGTATTGTACATGCATTTTTTCTTTTCCACAAAATATTTGCCAAAAAAACAACAACCCAATAACAGGTGTGTGGTGGGGAAGTCAAGGGAGCCACTGATCTAGTCAGGGAGAGTAGAAGAGATTAAAGACTATTTATCTTACTGACAATGGGTTGTTAATTCTATATCTGTTTGCTTCACTACTTTTGCAAATGAATACATTGAGAGGGGGCAAATTAAGCTGTTAAGAGTCAAAGGGACCTACCGGAAAGCCAAAGTCCAACTCTGTGGTGATACCACTCTGTGATGATATCTGCTGTTGACATTGCACTCTTTAGGAAACCATTCCAAAAGCCTATTGCCTTCAAACTTTCTTAGAAATTACAACCATTAGGAATTATCCAAAATGAGCTAAACGTTTCCATATAAACAAACTTTCACACTCGTTGCCCACTGTTTACAGACAAGGGTCTCTGGATTCTGTTGGTTTCCCCTAGTAATTATTTCTCCCTGTTTTTTCATTTTGTTTTGTGCAGAGGAAAATTGTGAGGGGGGAATACTTTTCTAAAAATGATTTCTTCAAGCTCTCAGTTTTTCCTTCAATCCTGCGAGTGATATGTGAAGGTCCTAGTGAGGTACAACCAACCCAGAAACTAGCAGCTTTTGCCACAGTAATCAGGGCAAGCATACTTGATGACAGTAATTTTGATTAGATAGCAGAATGCCTTAGTAATGGGTGAGAGAAACAAGATCAGAGCTTTTTGAAAAAGTTTTCTAATGACATAGGAATTGTCTATTCACTGTTTTAAGCCACCCAGAATGGTGCTTGCTCCAATTGGAGTGGGATATTGAATGGTTGAATGAATTGATGAATGAATGAATACCCACAATGCTTTGCTATGAAGAAAAACTGCCCAAAAAAGGCTGATGCCACTCAAAGTATGGTGATGGCAAGAGAGGAGGCAACAGTAGAGAAGGAACATGCCTGAAATAAAAAACTTGTAATTTAGCACAAATTTCTATTCCACCTGCCCTATTGACTTCATTAGAAAAAAACATGAACTCAAAGTTGACAAACATCCACTAGGTATGTGGAACCTATGTAAGTTATACTTCAGGGCAGTGATGGCAAACCTTGGCACTCCAGATGTTCTTGAACTTCAATTCCCAGAAGCCCTGATCAGCACTAGTGCTGACTTGGGCTTCTGGGATTTGAAGTCCAAATACAGCTAGTGTGCCAATGATGGCCAAACTTGGCACTCCAGGAGTTCTTGGTCTTCAATTACCAGAAACCCAAGTCAGCACTCTTGCTGATCAGGGGTTCT
Organism: Furcifer pardalis; assembly: GCA_030440675.1. Taxonomy (NCBI): domain Eukaryota; kingdom Metazoa; phylum Chordata; class Lepidosauria; order Squamata; family Chamaeleonidae; genus Furcifer; species Furcifer pardalis. The sequence continues at coordinate 163,543,422 of CP126891.1, read as the reverse complement.
GGGAATTGAAATTCAAGAACAGGTTGAGTGCCAAGGTTGGCCACCAGTGCTTTAGGGTATCAGATGAGAAGAACCCTAAATATAGAACTAATCTTTTGGTAATGTTATGAACTTCTTAAACTAGATTTGGTTCATGGGCTCTCTGATTCTTAATTTAGTTCTAACTAATCCAGGAGTTTTAGCAGCCCTCGAACATGATAAATCCAAGACTTCACCTTTGCATCTCTCCACTACAACTCTGGCCTGCTCCATCTCTAGCAGCATGCTGGTACAACAATGTCTGTGGAGCTTTCTACCATTCCACAGAAAGAGAGGGAGGACTACAAAATTCTACAGTTCCTTAACTTACACAGTGTTTCTTAAAATTTGAACAATTTCCTAAACTACTCTTTACAAATTTTAAAGGAAAAAACTGCATCCTGATCAGTAGTTGAAAATTAAATAACAAAATGTAATTTTACCCAGATATCTCAGAGACACTTTTTAAATCTACACTTTAAGAGTGGTTATTATACTTTTCCAAATAAAATAATTCATTTGTTTTCTTCTTTTTTTCTCAATTTCTTGCTACATTAACTGTGTCATGTTGTCAATAAATGAGATTTTAAGTTGCCATTTCACTAATTAAAATTTGCCCTCAATGATTCAATGTGGCCTTGACCACTAAATCAACTGAAGCTTTAGATGATTAATTTACCGATTAAATATGCAGTCCAAGAAAGATTAATGTTGTGTGATTATATGCTCTAAACTCAGCACTTACATGGTATTTTTAAATGGTAGCTTCCATTTCATTTTCTTCAATTGGTGGGAAAAATATTCCTGAGAGTAACTGAAATTTGTCCCCAGACGGTCATTGAATGATTTGCAGAAATAGCCTTCAATTACACTCTCTGTCACTTTTATAGTTTACAGGCTATCAAATTGGAGTTGGAAATGGAAAGTAAAATAAATATGTTGGTTGCCTACATCGAGATAGTTAGCACAGCTTATTTCTTTTGGAGAACCTTAGCAAGGTGAAAAATATCAATACCATATATCATGTTTAAATTGGAAATATTATAGGCATAAAAAGATCTGTTAAGCTATAGCAAAATGTTTACGTGGCTCAATTGCTATATATTTTGTATTAAGAGGGGAAAAACATAACATGTGTTGTGTTGGCACTGTCAGAATAAGACACCTGGGATCAAGGAAAGGGAAAATGCAGGAATGGATTTTTAAGATTCTCCTTTGTAAGAGATTCCAGGAACCTTGGAGTAATCTGAGACATTTTTCTTTCACAACAAAGGTATAAACACATCCTCCTAACTACACCTTTTAAATATAAGTGGGGAATATATAACTTCAAAAATATCCCATTAACTTTAGCCAGAATAATAGTGGAGAAGAGAAATGGAAGTTTGAAACATCTGGAGAACCGCATCTTCTCCATTCTCCCTAATTCCTTTGGGGACTCCCCTCCACCCTTTTTTTGGTACCTTTCCTTTTTTGGATTATTTTTGCCACCACCTTTACATGGCCTGCTAAACTCAAAGAAAGGAAGATAAACGTTGTGTGTGCTTTTTCTGTTTGATTGGCTATTTTAAAAAATTGATTAAAGGTGCCTTTTTTGCAATATGATCTTTCTTTCTCCTGTATTGTTGCTGAATTTTGAAGTTGACCAAGTCTGTGTTTTTTTAAAAAAAGTACTGTAGTTTTAAAGATTTTTATAGGATTCTTTAGGAATTTTGGAGTTTGGAAACACAAACGGGGAATCCAAAATGAAAAAAAAATCAAAACAAGCTTTCACTTACATGGAAAACAAGAAGAGTGATGCATAAAGAAATATTAAAACAAAAGAGTCCTCCATGTATAAGAACTCTGAACAAAAATGAAAAATGTTGCAATTCACTTCCAAAATGGGCTCACTGGTATTGAAGCCTCCATAGAAAACAAAATCAGATTTGCCTATCACAACACCATATGTCTCACTGTCTGGAGACACTAAGACATTGGAGAGCAAAGCTGTTTCTTCAAACCTCACTAGAACACCATTATTAAGGATAGAAAGGAGCCTTCTCAGATTCAACAGGCTCAGTGGAAGTAAACTTTGCCTATCTCTCCAGACTCAGTGTGAAAAGAAACATCCCTCACTTCATGATTTAGCATATTTTTGAGACTAATGGAATAAATAAAACAGAGCACGCATGTAAAAAATTCATCCAGCTAAAATGCATGTTAGATATGTACAGCCTTATTCAGACATTTTAAAAAGGGTGAATATTGTAGCCAAAATAGGAAGAGGGTTCTAGCTCCACATCCACCTCTTGCTATCTCCAGGAGGAAGAGGACTGGTCTAGAGACAGAAGGGACATGAAGAACTATTTCTGTGATGGATTTTTCCATTTCCTTTCATCTTCTCTCCTTTAATCTTCAAAATATGTCTGAAGAGACTGTGATTTGCAGAGATTAACATCCTCACTGTATTGGCCAATGATCAGCCCCCAGGAAAAGAGCCAACAGCCTCTCTTCTCTCATGATGAAATATAACTTTTACCACAGTAACATTGAATAAGGTAAGGGATGGGTGGTGGTTCAGACTAAGAACAAACTACCTGTTTATGATCCTAACACCATGAGATCTTTTGTTAAGGGGGAAAGGAGACATTTATCTTACTCCAAAACCTTACTTTACCACCATCCTACTCCTATCCTACTTACACCAAAAAAATAAAAGTGGCTAGAGAGGAGATAAGAGGAGGAGAAGGCAGAGATGGGAGAGTACTTTATTTTCTTGGTGCTTAAGGATTTCTTGTATGGTCAGGATCTCTTAAACCTTTGAGAGTGAATATGTTCTGTTGCTAAGTAGTTTAGGAACACACAGATGGGGTGTGCTGGCTAAGCTAACAGGCCAGTGGACAGGGCCCTAACAAAATATATACATTCCCACTCGCCTTCTAATTTCAGCTCCCCAGTTTATTCCCATGCAGGAAAATAACTTATGCAGCCCAATGCCAACTCAAACCAGAATGCTGTGGAGTGTGTGTGTGTCAAAAATGAGAACAAGGTCAGGACAGAGATTCTCATCCTTTTCAATTTATTTATGGCTCTATTTCAATTTCCTCTCCCATCCTAATCTGCCACAACAAACACTCTTTCCTCTTACCTCCTCAATAATTGTTACTTTGGCTCTCCTCTTGAACCTAACACTTTTTTTCACCTCTCTGCCAGTCCTTGTTCTCCCACAAAATGTCCTCTGGTTCTGAAACTTTCCTACTCCTCCAAATGCATTGCTTTATTTCTGCTATAAACACAAATGGCAGTCCTTCATTTATGAACATACAAACGCATTTGCCCTTCCCTCAAAACCAGTTTCTTAAATATATGAATCAAACCAAGTACTTTATGTACCCTATCTGTAGCTAGATGTGTAGCTGAGTGATAGATGCAAAGGAGGATTTGTGCAAGGATTCTCCACTGGCTTCTGCTAAGCATGCAACTTCTCTCAGTGACTTGGTGGAATGAAGCAGTTATTTGATGAAAATAGGTACGATACCTTGCATTCCATTGTTTGAAAGAACCCATACTTTTTATGGAGGTTTACGAGAGAGAGAGAGCATGCAAAGCAATAAGCAATAATATGACCCAAATGTAGAAGTAAAGTGCAGGATTCTGTAATACCTTTACTAAGGCTACTACAACATCCCAAACATTGTTAGCATTCAGGTTCTCCATAACTGGTCTTCAGACTTCATGGTACAAAATTTGGCAACTCAGAAAAGAAAAGAATCTCAAGTCTCTGGCCAGATGTTCTACACAAAGGATGGAGACTGCTTTGGAGAACAAAGAGACAGCAGACTGTTTCGTTAGTTCTGTTACAGTCTAAAAGGACAGATTGTAAAATAAGATCTGTCTCCCTATGAGACATATAAATGCTTTGAGTTGCCTTAGAAGAGAAACACACACAAAAATTGACTATCTTTATGCAAGCAAAGCTGGATCTTAAATAATTTGTAAAATATATATATATGTCTATGCTGTTCCTGAGAGTTATTTGTGGGCTCCCACAACAGAAGCATTTAAAGAGAAGCTGCAGAAGAAGGAATAGCAAAGATAGCCAGCTGATTGGAAGCAAAGGCATTTTGTTTTTGCATCTATCGGTTGTGACCAAAACCCACTGTGTATTCATTATAGCAAGGTTCTAACAAGGAAAGTCTCAACTGAAAATCAACAGGGCTCTACAGTACAGTCATAGGTAGTGATTCAAATGAGCATGGCAGACAGTCAAGGATTTTCTTTGGTTGTTTTGTTTTTATCTTCATTTCACCTTCACATATTATTTCACCACAGCCAGTATTTTCAGCCAATTCTATATATTTTTCAATGTTATGCTTTACATGATGGGTATGCAGTGAAGATGTTGCTTCCAAGTTTTAATCCTCACCAAAAATTACTAAGGCTGGGTAGCAACAAAGCTGAATGGGTGACAACATTTTCACTTTTCACAAGTGCAAACTCTTCTCAGCTTCTTTCAGAATTTTGGGGAGGATTCAGAGCTGGGTTTTATGAAGTAGTAGTCCTGGGCCTGCAACTGCATAAGAAACAGCCATGTTCCCTCAGCATTAATTCATTTTTCTCCTCCTCTCCCTTTGTTATCCTTTTATCCTGGCTGGTGGTAGCTGAAGTGAATGCATTGAAGCTAGCATTGCCCTTGTAGTCCTTTAAAGAGTTTACATAAATGATGTCCTGTGTGCTTGCCAGTAGTTAATCTGTTTCCCAATCCTCCTTTCCTTGTTTAGAAATAGTGGAGAGAGGTTTTACTGATATGTGACATGCTTCCAGTGGCACCAAAAAGTCTAGCCAGAAAAACCACAGCTGTGAGATGTGCAAGACATCAAGGACAATTAGACATAGGAATTGCCTTGTTGAGCACTCTGCTAGTGAGAAGGAGAGTAACAAAGTGCCTTTGTACTGAAAGAAGACCACCTGCCAAAGTAGAAATGGAACTCCAAGGACAAGTGACAAAGGAGTATTCAGATGTAGGCCAAGTCAGTGTATATAAAATATTGCTGCACATACAAACAAGCATTGAAACTGACCAAATGAATGAAACTATCACTATTCTGGAGGGTGAATGAATCACAATGTAGTGGCATGCCACAGGACCTCCAAGAAAAAGAGGCCATGGGTTGCAAAAACACCCTGTCAGACATCTCACAAAACCAAAACAAATACAAAGAAAAACACAAAGAGAACAGAAAGTATTTGCTCCTTTCCAGTGCTCTGCCTCAATGCCACTTTCTCCGAAGGAGTCAACAGTTCTTATTAGCTGTACAATAGCAATTCATTTATGAAACTTCCCTAGTTCAGCAACAAACTTATCTATTTCTGCTGCCTCATCAACTTGGTGCTGCCAATGCTGGTACCTTCCAAACACTGTTTTTTTCTTTAGGTTCATAATAATTCTTCACTACCTTTAAAGATTCTTCAATGATTTATGCAGGCTCATTATGGTATAGATTTCTATTACAATATCTTACCTCAATGAACAGCACTATGCTTCATTTTTATATCTAATGTTATGTTTGATTATTATTTTTTAAATTCACGTATGCAGGTGCAGAGCCTTTTTCCATTTGCTCAATCTTTTCCAGGCTGAACATTTTGTGTCCAAAGGCATAGTGGGGTGGGGACCTTGCAGCATACCATAGAACACCTTCCATTGTAATTTGTGCTTCAAAGTCAATTCTTTCTGTAGGTAGGCAAGAAAAAAAACCATCAAGACATTAGTCAAGTCTCTGATGAGCCAATGTATGTGGTTGTTATTTATCATAGGGCACTCAGCACTGGAGTAATGACAGCTGAGATATTATTTTAGGTTTTAAGGAGGGGCAGGGGACTTGGTAAGAGTTAAATATATTTTCTTCACTATTGTAAATCCATTTGAATACTGAAGGAAGACAGAGTGTTGTTACCATTTTGTCTCTTACACAGTGAATACAAAGTTGTAACCTCAGATCAAACTGTCAAGCTAAACGATTGTGTATTCCTGCAACAGAGGCTCATCAAACTTGCAGCCCAGTTACTCTTTTATTTCAGAACAATAACACAGCAAACTTAGTGGAATTTATAAGAGTGAAGAATGAAACCCAGTGTAGGAATGGGCAAATCAGTTAGTTTGACTTTCCCTCACATCAAAAAATAATTTCAAGATCTCCTTATCCCAAGTGTGAT